>JAAKBH010000272.1:0-2400000 GCA_019776075.1 Amaranthus palmeri | reverse complement strand
AGCTGCTGAGTTCGGGTCGAAATTAGCGGGTTTTTTCTTCAAATTGATAACAAATTCATCAACGTTAACATCCGCTTTATTGGAGTTAGATTTTATAGGTTTCTTCGCATTAGCGTTTTCTAAAATAGGGGGACTTGGTTCTTGGGTTTGACCTTTCTCCGGAGAAGATTTAATGGGTTTATTCAAATTCGATTCTAGGGTTTTGTTTGAATTAGGGTTTTCAGAAGTAGGGGAAATTGGGTCTTGGGTTTTGCTTTTTTTCGGAGAAGAATTAGTGATTGAAGAATTGGAACTCTTCTTAGCATCAGCAGCAGCTTTACTACGTTTACGAGCGTTAGACATGAGTTTATCGAAAGCTGAAGGTGGTTTTGATGGAGACGACATCGCTCGAACCTTGAAATTTACAGAGAAATTGAAAGGAATTAGGGATGAAGAATTGGGTTTGAAACTGAGTGGACGAAGAATGAGAATGGAGGAAGAAAGTCTGAACATACCCAAATTAAGGTCAAGTTTTAGTAATGGAGGTTGGAGAGGGAAAAAATGGCGGGAACATGCAATAGAGCCCCAAGGGTGTAGTGTCTTACATGGCATTTTTTTTTTTTTTTCAAATAAAAAGCTTTTTCATTTACCAGAAAAACACCAATACACCAAGTCAGGGAAACTCGGAAAAGCCTAATTGCATCAGTGTGGAACTGAGGCCCACCTTCGAGGAAGGGTTTCCCCGGCCCATCTTACATGGCATTTTATTAACAATAAAACTAAGTTTTTTTTTATTCTTAATGGTACCATCGTATTATTGAGCGTTTTACAATCGGATTTTTTTTTTGTCCAGTATTGTTAAAAAACGTTAACTTTGTTTTATATTTTGAATCGAACAAAAAAAACAAAACAAAACAAAAAATAAAAAGAAAAAGAAAAAAATAACAATTTGGACGGAAAAAAGTTTTAAAAGGTTAAAGTTGTAAAACGCTCAAAAATACAAGGGTGCCATTGAACATAAAAAAAAAAAAACTTAAGGGGTACCATTGATAAAGTGTCAAAGCTCAATGGTACCATTAATAATTTCCCAATAAATTTTGTATAGTTTTAGGCTTTTTAGCTAAAACAACTTCGGACAAAATTTTGTATAGTTTCATGCTCGGGCCATTAAACCTTAATATCCACTTACTGTATCATTAATGCTAAAATATAGTATTATTCTTAATGCCTACTTATAATATGCTTAATGCCCATCGAAAAATTATTTAAAATGCCTACTTACAATATTTTTCATGCCTGCCGAGAAACATAGTCTGCTAGACTAATTAGTAATTACCATATTCTTAATGGCTACATTCAAATCTTAATGCCTACTTACAACATAAAAACTTGAGCGAGACCGTCCATTTGGGTCGGCCCAATTCAAGCGTATGACAGCATCACACGCTTTTCCTCTTTTTTTCATTATTTGGGCATTTAGATTGAAAAGGGATTTATCAACTACTTATATTAACAAAGTGCATTTTTTTTTCATGAGAGCTCATTTGCTAAAAACTCCACAGTTAAGCGTGCTTGGTGCGGAGCAATTTTAGGATGGGTGACCTCCTAGAAAGTTTTCCCGGATGCGCACGAGTGAGGCCAAAGTGTGCTGGAAAGATTCTTATTAGGCCGTGGGCCAGTCTACAGTCTCCATGAGTAGTCATTGGCAGTCCGAGGGGCCGAGGTGTTACAAAAGATAACAGTTTTAACCTTAAAGATATCAATTTCAACGTAAAGTAAAACTTCAACATATCGATTAAATTAAAATTTCCAGTTTGAACATATAAATAATTAATTTTGACGTTAAACTAATTAATTTTTATCTAAATATGTTTTTTTTCATAAAATGATATAAATAATAAATGAAAGCAAACAATTAAGCAAAAATGTAACACACAAATGACAAAATGAGAACCTCACACTTCCCCAAAATAAATTTTTGTATGATAAAGGGAACTTTTATTCAAAGTCTAGTAAAGGTTGAAAAAGCATTTAAAGAATAAGGTGGAAAACTTCAAAAAAAAAAAAAAAAAAAAAGTTGGAAATGTGTCTTCATGTTGAAGCAAATATATTCTCTACTCTATCCGGCCCCATTCTTAAAAAGTTTTCATAAAAATATTTGTGGAAATTAAGAAAAATTAGGAAAATAGGAATTATAAATATCAAAAATATTTTAAGAAAGTTAGTGGAAAATATAGATATCACAATTATTTGAAAAAATATTACTCCCTCAAATTTAGCACTAAAGTTTCATTTGTTTTTTTTGAGATCATTCATCTATTACTCTTAATTTGTATTTTATTATTAATCTATAAGTTACAACATAGTCATGTGGGATCTTGTTTGATTCGTTTCAATGCAAGGATTATTCATTTTAATTTTTCATAATTTTTCATAATACATTATAGAGAAATTAAGGATTTAATAAGTGCATTGGATAGATTGCAAAAGTAAATAGGACATTAGTGTTGAATTTAAGGAAATATATTATAAAAGTAGTGGAAAACATGTGCAAACATAAGCATTAGAAAAATATTAAAACGAAAATAGATAAAGTTAATTTTGTCTAAGTGATAAAGTATATTGAAAGATTTTTGATGGAAAAAACAAAAAAAAATTCCCAAAATGACAAATGGAAAGTTGGAAACTTCTTTAGGGAACCGAGGTCGAGGGAGTATAAAAATATCAAACTATTTCTCAAAACTAAAAATCCACTTCACAAAAATCATTAAAATAAAATTATTTGGTAAATGTTTTTTAATCCGACTGAAAAGCTATGCCAGAACAAAAAAAGCTACTCTTCGTAATTTTTTTTCTCAAACTTTTGATTTTTAGCATAATAGGGTGTTTGACAAAGGGCTGATAGTTGATTATAATGACTAATTTGACCAATTGATTTTAAACCCATTGCTATAAGCAACTTAAAGAACAACTTATTCATATAAATTAACTGTTTCAACCAGCTAATTTACTTAACATTAGCATTGACTAATTTTGACCATCCAACCCTCTAATTACATTAAAATAAAATTGCTCAATAAGATATTTTGCCAAACATACCCTAGTTATTTGTCAAACACAAATTCCCGTGAAAAACGGTTTCTTCGAGAGATCATCTCTAGTTGGGCCAACCTATTTATTTTGTAAAATATTGTAAATATCAATTAAGAATGATATCAATGGACATTTAAGATAATAAAAATAAGATTTAAGAATACGGTAAGTAAACATTAAATTAAGAATACGATAAGTAGGAACTAATCTTTAATGTGTTTGACTTGAGATACAATTCCATATATAGACCGTCTATAACAAGAATTTGTGATTCTCTTAAGGTATCCTAAGAGGCCGTTTATGGCATAGCCGACACTCTCAGCAGCCCACCCCAATGGAAATTTCAGTTGCTTTATTTGGAAAATGTAAAAATAGGCTAGACAATTACACCCGTCTAAGCTATATACCGTTTATAGCAACAATTTGTGATTCTATATAAGACGGTCTCTCACGAGACTTGTTGTACTTCCTCCGTTCCATATTAGTTGCACCATTTGCTTTTTCACACTCCCCAATGTACGAATTGAATCATTAATATCTCTAATTATACATATCGAAAAATTATAAAAACTCAAAATTAATGAACTTTGAATCGAGACGATTCAAACATGATCTCATATGACTATGTTTTAACTTTTAGATTACCGACAATAGAAAAGTCAATTTGCTTAATGAACAGTACTGAAGTCAATAATGTTGCAACTAAAAAAGAACGGAGGAAGTATGTCAAATAGGTCACATCACATGGCATATCACTAGTTAATAAAGAATTTGAGTACAAAATATAGTGAGAAAGTCACATTCTCTCAAATAAATACTACTCCTATCATAATTCATAACAGACATTCAGTCTTCAGTCAAAATTGATCCCAAATTAAAAATCACAATAACCAAAAAGAGGGGGAAAATGGAAATCAATTACAATCAACAACAAAAAAAGTAAACACAAATTCCCTTGAATTTAAAGCCATTGTTAACAATTAACATCCTCATTCTCTGCTTGGTCCCAATTGATCAGTACTGGTGTAGCAGTAGTACTATTCACTATTCAGTGTTCAGTTCCCTCTACTTCCTTCCCGCATTTACTCTCCCCATTTTTATGCTCCCTTCTTCTTCTTTCTTCCCCACCATTCATCAATTATCCCCTTATCCTTTTCATTTTTGCATTTAATTCGAATTTAGTTAGTTGAGCTGAAGTTGTAGATTTGAACTCGAAATCTGGGTCATTTTGGAGCCCTTCATTTGGGTTAGATTTTGATTTTTAAGCGCAATGTTGGGCAGCGTTTTCGTACCTGAGGTTTGAATTTATCTGGGTTTGATTTTGATTTTTGAACTTTGTAGTGAGCCCCATTGGCGTTCTTAAGGTTTGAATTTATTTGGGTTTATTTACTATATAGGGTTCATTTGGGTTTGATTTTGATTTATAAGCTCAGTTGTGAGCAAGATTGGCGTACTTGAGGTTTGAATTTATCTGGGCATGACTAATCCGCCATTTTTGTTTAGATTGTACCGTTTTGAATCAAATATATTGAGCTAAATATGTAGATTTAGTTCAAAATCTGGATCAATTTGGAATTCATCTGGGTTTTATTTTGATTTTAAGCTCAGCAGTGGCAAGATTTGCGTACCTTAGGTTAAATTTTTCTGGGTATAATTCATTTTAAGGTGGGAATTTAAGAAATGGAAGGAAGGATGAAGAAATACAGACAAGTGAGTCCAGAAAGAGCGAAAGTATGGAAAGAAAGGTCCCCAAAATATGTGCAGAATCGTAAAGTTCCAGTTGTTTACTATCTATGTCGAAATCGACAACTTGAACATCCTCATTTCATTGAAGTTCCTATTTCTTCTTCTGAGGGTCTTTTCCTGAGAGGTAATTTAATGTCGATTCTTTCGAAATTCGATTAGGGTTTAGTTTAATTGTTAATGGGAATTTGAAATTGAAATTGCATTTTTTGTGGGTTTTTGTTTGCAGATGTGATTGAGAGGTTGAACATTTTGAGAGGAAGGGGTATGGCTTCAATGTATTCATGGTCTTGTAAAAGGTAAAAGTGTTTAATTTGTCTTACTTTTTGCAGGTTCTTGTTGGTTGTTGCTTTTATGAAAATTACTAAAATAATTTAATTGAAGGGTTGGTTTTAATTTTTAAGTATAGTTGATGTCATAATTACTTTGGATGCTGATACCTTTCTTCTGTAGAAATCAAAGTAGAAAGTCATGATTTGTTGAAAAATTTTTAGAGGAGAAATGATAACATATTATCACATATTGACACCAACTTTTGAGAGTTAGTATTACTTGCCTTTTTTTATCTCATCAAATGATTGAATCATATGGTAAATCCATGACTTTAGGTGTAGGGTGAAAAAATCACTATCAATATTGAAAAAGATTTTTAGGTGAGATGGTTGAAAGTTGCTCGGAGTTTATGGTATTTGAGCCGTTCATGATGTTGATAGTGCGAGACCAGTAAGTATCGCGACTTAAATGTAGAGTTAAAATCATTTTGGGCCAAATATTCCATATTTTCATTATTTTTGAGATTAGGCCAAATTTCCCGTATTCACAAATAATCGTACTTAGATACTTTTTGTGATAATGAATTCTTTGTAAGCTTAGCGCACATAGATTTCCTACTAGATTAGGTAAGGTTGAGCTAAACGCAATTGATCAGAATTGAATTGAACTGAACTAAACTGAATCTGACATCATGGACCTAAAAAATTGTTGGAGAATACAAAACATGTTCTTAGATTCTCGATCCTCTTATTTCGCTCTCTAGGCCTCATTTTGCTCTCTTTAAGAGCTCTTTATGTGGTTTACACTAATAACCTCCCAAATGATCACATTTATGGTCAAGGAAAATACCTAGCTAGACAGATTACTCCCTTTACATGCCATTTAATTGACTAACAAAATTCTAGATCACTTTTTTTTTATTATCTTTATAAAAAAAAACTGCCTGGTTAGAGTGCTATCAAACATAGCAGGAACTTAACCACATAAACTGCCAGCCTGGAATACTGTATAGTATCTTCCTGATAATGGCTCTACTTTACACCAGGGGCATACTCCGACAACGTAACATATGGAAGTATTAATCTCGATGAGTGAGAATTTGAATGGTTTAGTTTTTTGCAGATAAGTTGGGTGGGGCACTACCGTTTTAGGGTTGGGCACTTGGGCTTGACTACTAAACGGAAATTTGTTTTTTTAGTAGAGAAAATTTTCAGAAAATTGTATGCTACTTTCTGGTTCATCTGAAGTTAGTTGTTTTTGAATAGTTAAATATTGGATTCTGCTACTCATTGTGTTTTGTTTTAACCAACACAGAAGCTACAAGAGTGGGTTTGTGTGGCATGATCTCTGCGAAGATGATCTCATTCTTCCTGCTCACGGAGATGAGTATATTCTCAAGGGTTCAGAGATCATCGATGATTCTAACTCAGGTAGTCTTTCACTTACAATAACTTTTAGAAACATGTGATGCTATAGAATTAGAGAGCACGGAAAAACACAGGCTGTAAATGTAGTTGTGTAAACGATCACAAAACAGCCGTAACGCGTTATTATTATTATTTTTTTAACTGTTTGGGAAAAACTTGTGATTGTTAATTAAGCATTTTTCCATGATAAAGTGATAAAACGTGGCATATCTCAACTGATGGTAATACAAGATCATCATCATACTCTGTGTATCCCGGCCTTTATGGTAATACAAGATGATGGAACAATATTTTTTCAGGTCGCTTCAGCCCTGTTGGTGTTTACAGGATGCACAACTTAAAACAATTGCCTGAACCACCTAGTTCTAGAAGCCAGGATGATACATCTCCTTCAACGAGTGCTGATGACAAAGAAGCAAAACATCCCCGTGAAGAGGAGATATCCCCTCCATCCCAGCGTTCAGGTTCCTCAGCCGTCTCTCCTGACTCGAGAGCAGGAAGCCACTCTCCGTGGAATGCTTCCTTGAGTTTGACTGAATACAAGGTACCCAAGAGTGACGGTTCAACTGATGCGTCAACTCAAACTGAGGATAATCTAAAACAAGTCAAAAACAAAGAAACGTGTACTCGAGGCGTTTCAACAGAAGAAGCAACATTAGATGGTGAAAACCATGAGAATTCCCAAGCTCATGCTGATAGTATAAAACCGAATGTAGAGGTACCTGGGGATTCCGTCTCCCCACCATCTTCCTCCAGTGCATCGTCATCTGGAGGGAAGGCGGATACGTTGGAGTCTTTAATTAGGTCTGATTTGAGTAAGATCAACAGCTTTAGAAGACTAGAAGAGGAAGATATGCATATGCCATCTGGCAGCAAAATGAAAGCAACAAACATGTTGATGCAGCTGATTTCTTGTGGCTCAATATCCGTAAAAGATCATAGTTTCGGGCTGATACCTATCTACAGGCCGAGGTTTTCTGATTCGAAATTTCCCTCCCCGTTATACTCTACTTCGGTTATGTTAGGAGAGCTTGATTGTTTGTCAGACAACTCAAGATTAATGGGTCTCAGACTGGAAGAGAAAGAGTACTTTAGTGGAAGTTTGGTTGAGACTAAAATTCCTAAACAACAAGGCGAAGGGCGTACTCTCAAGCGGTCTTCCTCGTACAACGCCGACAGGTTATTACTTCTTTTGCACTTCTTTTAATCTTGCCTTGTGTAACTAGATGTTGTTTACTTTGGACAGTTTCGATATGTTATTCATGCTCTTCATTTTGCGTCACGTATACGTGTCCGATCCTTGATGCTCGGACATTGGTAATGGCACTTAGACACTTTATTTTAGGCATAAATTTGAATATTTAGACGTATGAGTTACCGAGTCTATGTAACACAGGTTTCAATATCTCAGCATAAAAAACCTATTTAATATGGTGATTTTGAGCTGAACGATTTAAGATGTGTTCTTTGGTTCACGACTTAATCTTGCTTATTCATTGTTATTGGGCGGTTAAACCGTCATGAAAACACGTACAATCTCGGGTTCTTATTAGCTGCTACACTTGCATATATAGTCATACTCATCACTAATCACTAATCACTAATCACTAATCATCCTCTAGCAATTTTACCTTACCTGTTCTTTATCTATTACAAGAAACATAATTAAGTAGTATCTTGTTTGATTCTTGCATTAAATAGCGTGAAAACAAGAAGTGTAGCAACTAATATAAGCCAGAGGAAGTATATCAATAACCGAAATATCAAGTTTGCGATTTTCTAGATTATACCTTATGGACCTATTATTCATCTACTTTTTGGGTGATGATATATATTCATTTATTCATCTACATTTTGAAAATGCTATGAAAATGTCTAAGAGTAAACTAACTTCGGTAGTTGTTTCATCCATAGATCTTCAAAGCAACCGGATTCGACAACGAACAACGAGGATGCACCCTCCACAAAGACGAAATGCATTCCAAAGTCGATCAAAACCTCTCTTAGCAAGCCAAGAAGTGAATCATTAAGATCTCCCGTTTCAGATAAACCTCGAGTTTCCTCCGATGGAGGTCGAGAATCACGTATCATATCTTACGACTCATCAAATGGTGGCAGTAAACGGATATCAGAGCCTTCATCAGCGAAAAATCCATCAACACGCGTAAATTCCTTCAGGGAAGAGGAAAAGGTCATTAAAATCGAAGAAAGTTAAGTTTCAACTCTTACAATATTCACATCATTCTCGATCACATCATCTTTTATGTCGACTAACATTCCATTTGATATTATCCTAACAGGCTAACTTCAGGAGCCAGGATTATAATTCATTCGAAAGAGTGTCATAGCTAGCGTTACGCGCTGTAAGTTTTCACTTGTTTAGATAATCAAGAATTTTCGCCAAGTATTGAATGGCGGCGATCAAATTAATGGTAGGAGTAGAGATCATTATTAGGGGTGCTCAAAACTATCTGATCTGGAATATCCGGTATCCGGGTTTAATTATCTAGTTTTGAAAACCGGATAATTCTGACCGGGTTTTTCGGTTTTTGGAGATTGGGTTGGTCCAAATGCTTTGGAATCTAGTGCTGGTTTTCAAATGTTAGGGTACCTTAAAGATGTAAAAGTACTGTAGTTAAGCAGTGAAAGTGTTATTCCAATTCCAATTTCTCTGGATTCTGCTGCACAAACAGTTTATCTTGTACTCCTATTTCCAGCTTTTTTGTTCATTTGTTACATTCATTTATCAACAAAAGTAAGTTCTGTTTTTACTTTCTCAAACTTTTGTCAGTTGGTATGTTGCTTGGAATTTGGGTTAGTTTTGGAAAATAATTGATATTTCATCGGAAAAATTAGAGAGAAGTCGATCGACTTGTAAGTTTGGGCTACTGCTCCAATTACTAATAGGTTTTAAGATGAAATATTATCGGGTTTGTATGCCGTCAACTCTTTTCTTATGTGAATCTTGATTATAAGTCAAATAACAAATTTATCAAAATTCAGAAGTTAGCTGAATAAAAAAATGATGGATCCCACAAGAAATAATTTCTACGCTACCACACATGTAGGATTTGTTTTTATTGTATACATATTTCACCTTCAACTCTGATACCAAATTGTTGGGCCCACCAACCGTGAAAAATGATTTGCATTAGTATGTGTTCGCTTTCAATCGAATTCTTACAGTTTTTTTCAGGCATTCTCATTCCAATTATTTGAAGTTGAATCACTTCTATATTCATCGATACTTTCTAATTTTCTAGATGTGAGACTTAAAATGTATACTCAATAATAATATATTCACTAAAAAGATCAATAATACACATCAAAATGCAACATTTTTCTAATTACATTTCTTTTTTACCAAACGTACTTCCAACATGGAATTATATGTACTCATAATTAAAGCATTAAGAAACCATTTAAATGATACTACTTGGCTCCACCATAATACATTTTTTAAGTAATCAACAAAAAAATAAAACCTTAATTTGAAATAAGAAAGTTTAATAAAGTCCACCTGTCCAAGCCTTAAGATAAGAAACTCATAATATCCCGTTTATTTTAAATTACTATATTTCTTTTCAAACTAGCTCTTACGTAAAAGCGAGAAGTATAGTTTTAAAATAAATGAAGGATAATATGTGTATTAAGAATGTGCTTGAAGCATTTCTTGCAATTCCTTCATGAACACATCCATTACCGAAGGAGTTAATGAAATGGGCACCATGATCATAGTCTCACCTTTCCTATTCTTGAATGAAATGAAGAAACTTGCATCCGGGATCGACCCATTACTTGCGGGTCCTCCGAAAACGGGTTTTCCCCACCCAAAATCAGCGTCTGCAAACCCTAAATGTCTTAGATCCGACACCACATAGGTTTGGTGTGTAATAAAATGTGGTCTATCTTTAGTCACCATAAGATCCATTACTGATCTCATATATTCTTCGTTAACTTCACTTTTCGCTTTTCTTATCAACTCCAAAATATACGCAACATCGTTTTTGCAAATATCCCCGGCTTTTGCACAAACCGCGGGAAATGCACATGCATTTCCATAATAACCCTTTGGAAGTGGTGGATCAAATTTATTCCTTGCATTGACGGCAAAACATAACGCAATTTTCTCATTAGGGTCTAATCCAAGTGCAATGGTACGACAACGCCACAACGAAGCGCTAAGTACGTCAAATGTTGAGAATTGTTTGATATGTGTAGGAACATGTCGACGTAGAGCAGCGAGCTCATTTGGACCGAATAAAAATGTTTTTTGAACAAGATTGGGATCCCCATGGGCATGGTTGTCGCCTTCGTGTTGCTCATATTCAGGATGTGGAAACGTCACCTTCGGGGATTCTCTTGCGAGTAAACGCTCGCGATCCCAAACAGGCAAGACGGATGGGGCTGAGAAGCCTCTAGCCATTTCTCCAACCGCATTCATGAGTTGCATTACTCCCGTACCATCGCAAATTGCATGGTTGGCTCGTAGGGTTACGATGAATCCACCACATCCTAGACGGGTAACCTGTCACAAATGCACAACAACTTTCAGTTAAATTGGTTCTTTACAATTAACTTAGTATCAAAAACTACCAAAAATTGTACAATTTACTACATGATGGAGAAAGTAGAGAATATTTTCAATTTATCAACAACTACCAAAAATCTATCATTTTTGTTGACTAAATGGTTGTTGTTGGTGTGTGTTAGGTCTATGACCATTGACTTTTCTATCAATATTCCTTTTTGAGTTGGACTAGTTAGACAAATCAAAGTGGACCCTTTTTTGAACTTTAAAATAACACGTTTTATATATCTAGTGAAACACCAAATAACGTAAACCATTAGTTAATGTAGTTAATAATAAGGTTTATGTTATCTTAAACATTTAATGATTCAATCATATGACTTGCTAGTTATTCCTTTCTGTCCCGCTAAATTTGTATTATAGGTATTTAGTGCAGAGAAGAGAAGAAAAACGAGATAAAATAAATATTGCAGGATAGTAGGAAAAATATGTGAAGATAAGAATTTAAGAAAAAATGGGTATATGGAAAAAATTAACCTAAAATAAATTTATTAAAATAGAATAAAATAAAAAAAATAAAAAAATACTACAAAGAAGAAATGATGAAAATTTGACATTAAGTTATTAGTAAACATCCTTTTATGAATTATTTTCTTTTAAAAGGAACATGATAAACAAAATTTTTAATTTTCTTTTAATTTAATCTTGTTTTACCTTTATTTTCACTTTTTGTTTACTCTATGTTAGATAGGAAAAAAAAGAGGGGAAAGAAAAAAAGAGAAAGAAATATATCTTATTTTATACTTCTATAACATTATCTTCATAATAATAATAATAATAATAATAATAATAATAATAATAATAATTTTTTTAAAAAAAATACATGGTTTTTCATTTTTATTTCTTTTTTATTTATTTGCTTACTCAATTATCATGCAAACATAATGATGTTTGTGCATATTGATTATTTTTCTTCAATATATTTCCTTCTTTTGAAAGTTTAAACTAATAAAGTGATATATTAATTATAATTTTTCTTAAGCTAAGTATATTTTTTTCAAGTTGGATTTCCTTTACCTAAAAAAGTAGTGTCCTCAACTTATTGTTAAGTGTTTTGATTACATCACCAATTCTCATCATGATTGTAAATTTAATTATATAAATTGAAAAGTTTTCATAAGCTTGTTAGACCTAACTTTTTTCCAAACCACAAACCTATAATATTAGACTTTGTTTATATTAATTAATTTTTTCTTTCAAAAAAAAAATAGAGTAATAATTTTTTTAAATAAAATACATTCATTTTGATATGTTTAATTAGTATATCTCGCTCATAAAAACATACAATAATCGATATATAAAGAAGATAAAAAAGAAAATGTTCCATAATTTCCACTAGTGAGATTTTTTTTAAAAATATATTAGCGGAAAAAGTGAATTTGGTTAGTGCGAATCTAATTAGCCAGCAATAACTATTGTTTTTAATGAAGAATTTGTGTTTTTTGTCTTACTATTCATGGGCGTTGTTAGACCACAGACTCGATGATTTGATATTTATTCGATTTTATAATAGAATTTGACTTGACTTTATAAATAAATTTACAATCATGTAAAAACCAACGTTAATATAAGACTGTATCCGAATTTAAACCGATCTAAACCACCTTATCACAAATTAACCCGATAACCCAAATTAACGCATAAATTATTCACTTTACCCACACGACAACAAACAAGTTTTTGGTAGACTTCTTGAACCAACTTTTGAATTGCTTAGTTTTGTTGCATGATGGAACCAGTTTACCTACTTTAAATTTTATCATCTTTTGCAAATTCTCTAAGTTTTAAAACTTGTAAATACTTTTTTTTTTCTCTATATTATTTACCTCCTTAGATGTTTAATTTTTTTATATTTTGTGCTATGCCCTATGTTTATCTATAGGTTTAAAGTACGATAATTTCTAAATCATCAAAGTTTTAACATAAGTCAATATGGCAGAATCTAAGATACTAGTATCAAATGAGCTGAATAACTATCTTTATAGAATCACATCGACTATTATTTTTCCGCAAAGCCGCCCTAGGCAAGGGCAAGAAGGGCCTACGCCCAGGGCCCATGATAAAGATAGACAAATTTTGCTTTCATATGCATCGAACTTGAAACCTCGTGTGACTAGCTAAATTAATGATAATTGTTAACCTATTTCCTAATTATTGAATTATAAGTGCACGATTATCAAACAAAAAGTGGATAAAGCTCAAATATTAGTGTGTAACATTTTTTATTATAAATATTATAAATATAAAAATTATAAATTTTATAATCAAGACCCATAATTTATTTTTCGACCTAGGACCCTAAATGGTTGAAATCTCGGCTCAACCCTGTTATTTTGATATTTATCACACAATTCAATATTAAACAAGTATTTAATCAAACGTTCAGATTATGACTTAGACAAGTCCGAGCCTAATTATTTTCAAAGTTTTGCATATATAGATAAATATAATGAATAAAAAAGATAATTATAATTTAATTACCTGTACAATGAGCACAGGAGTACCAATCATGCCATCAGTACCAGGAATATCATACAACAACTCATCTAAAGGAAATGGTGGGTGTATTTCATCACCAAAATCCTCAAGTCTAGCATCCGTTTTAGCCTCAATGAACGGCACACCTTCACCGGTACAGTCGAGTACGAGCTTTCGTTTTGGCCCTTCGACTAGTCGACCTGCATAAGGGTAAAAAAACACGAGAGCCTTAGCCAGTGCGTCCTTCACAACCTTTACCGGATCTTTCTCTTGCAAAGAAGGGTCAGCTCGGTAAAACATAATAGCCGGCATTTGAAACCGTAACCCCTCCTGATCATCAATATCCGAGAGAGGTTTTAACTCTCTCGGAGTGGGTTGTGCCGGACACACCAGCTCAGGTTCCCCTCGTGTAACCGTTAGGGCAAGGGGAATAGTCTCTTGTGCAAGGGCCATAGTAGTCGATTTGTTAAGAGTAAACTGAAAGGTATGTATAAATTTTTATGTAACTTAAATTTTTTGGGAAATTTGTATATGGGTTTAGGTCTATTTATAATATTGTACGTGGGTTATTTTTTTCTAGTGTATACCAACTTGTTAGATAACATTTTTATTATGTACTAAGTGGGAGGGGTAGGTAGATTATAAGAGTTAACTTTATGGACCAAATTAGCCGCATGCTAGTGATTAGATGGGATACGTAAAGGTGTGGAGTAGGTGGATGCGGCGAATTTTCGTCAAATTTTGGTGTGTGCTTAATCAATTTTTGGAGTCTGTCAAGGAACCAACTCAACTAAAAGCTTTAGCTGATGGTTGAGGCCTCTGGATATGTTATATACTCTAACACATCTCCTAACACGAGAGTCCTTTGGGCTAGAAGTGTGGATGCAGCACATGCCCTCTTCATACATGGCGCTAAATATTCCACTTTAAATGAGGGGTGGTTGAGATTCGAACCCATGACCTCTTGTCACCCTGACTTCTGATACCATGTCAAGGAATCAACTCAACCAAAAGCTTAAGCTGATGGTTGAGGCTTCGGGATATGTTATGTACTCTAACAGAGTCGGAGGGACTTTTCGGCTGTATTTCCCTTAATGAGTATTAGTTACTGTTTTTCTTTCTTTTTTAAACGCTGATTATTGTTTCTGTGGGTGGGATATATTGGCTACGATGTTGATAATGATGATCCATTTTCGATAAAAAGAAAGTCTGATGCACAAAACATTATCATCGTCATCATCATATCTAGTAATATATCCCGCCCATAGAGAACTATGGTCAGGGTCTGGGGAGAGAAGGACGGCGGAAACTCATACCCATAAAAGAAAGTACGGTCAAAGAGCTCTCCGGCTTAAGGAAGAATAAGATAGAATTCTGATTTTGTAACTGATGGAATTGAGTGCGGCTGAAAGCAAAGTTCTAATGCACAAAAGCATTTTATTGATAATATGATAAGTGTTGCAAGAAGTTACTTTCTAGATTTGGACCTGTGAATTGTGATCTTTCACTCACTTATTTTATCAATTTATTTTTGCTCGGATTTGAAAATTTGATCCAAAATCATTAGTTCAAATTAGACTTTATTGATAATAATTCGTATTTAACATCAATATTTTTAAGTCGTGATACTGGATTTTAAATTTGAGACAACAAAAATCTTTAGTCCATTTATTATAAGAAAATGTAAATTTAGAATTTTAACAAAATAATATTGTAGTGTTGTTTAGATTATAGGGATAAAAAATAATAATGATAGATTTTTGATATGTGAAAGTACTTTTTATTACCCACATGTGAGTTATCCCACATTGAAGAGAGAAGAGAATATGTTATTTTATAAATTTAAGAACTAACTTTTATTACTACCAACGACCTGTTTCGTAGGTGGTAATAAACGGTGATAATGACAATGAAAAACTAGTGTAATTTTTAGTATTAGGTTGTAATGGAAATTGTAAACAAAAAAATATTTTTGTGATCAAAGTTTCATTACCATGGGAATGATATGAAACTTATGATGAAATTTTACACTATAATCATTCTCATTACCGTCATTTAGTTACACTAACTGACTAACCAAACAGACCAATTGGTTTTAGTAATGAGTCTCTTTTGTGTTTGTATGAGGTTACCTCTCTTCTCCTTATTATTTGGATTTTTCAGACTCATTTTCTGATTTTAGTTGAATAATTGGTTTAAATGTTTTTATACGTAACTAATTAAATTTTAAATTCCCTCAAAAAAAATTAAATTTTAAATCAAAAGTGGGACGAAGAGTAAAGATTGGTGGGAAAGTTGGTACTACTACTCCTACTTGATAATTTGATAAGCAAAATTGTTAGTTACTAGTTATTACTATATTTTATGAACTATTTTTTTTTTGATATAATATTTGATGAACTACTTAGGTCAAGAGTCAAGACTAATTTATTTCTTTTCTTTCAAAGTCTTTTTTATTTGTTTTTTTAATGTTTTCTTTTGTGAGAAATCATCATCATTATCATATCCAATGTATTCCGCTTATAGAAAACTATAATCAGGGTCTGAAGAGGAAAAAACGATAGCAGCTCATACCTATAAGGAGAGTGCGGTCAAAGAGTCCTTCGGCTCGAGAAAGGTCTTCAAAGAGGAAGAAACCTACAACTTACAAATAGAATAAATAAAATACGTACAGTTTAAAATCATCATTTTCACAATTAATATTAATTTGAGAATATCGAGTTGACTTAGTGATTTAAAATTTAACCTTTCATCCTTGTAATAAGAATTTGATTCTCACCACATCAGTAAAACTAATTCTCCGAATAACGAAATTGAATATATTCTCATTTTACGGTTTTAATATAAAATTTCGAGTTTATTTGGGGCATTATTTTGAATGATAAATTTTCTATTTTTTGCTTTTTAATTTAAAAATAAAGTGAGTCCATCATTTTTTAGGTCTACATATATGTTCTTTCTGAAGACCACATGTAAATTGATTTATTTTCGTTATTGCGTGTAGAATTGTGGTTGGTGAATCAAAGACTTTTATTAGTCGAATACGGCGCGGCTGGCCATATTACTCACTAGAAACACAAATTCATGTGAGACACGGTCTCTTTAAATTTTTTAAAATATTGTAAGTAGGTATTAAGAATAATATAAATAAACATTAAAATATTGAAAGTAAGTATTAAAGATAAGGTAAATAAACATTAAGAACAATGTAAGTAAGTATTAAGAATATGATAAGTAGTCATTAATAATTAATGGACTAAACTTGAAATATATCTCTAAAAAAGACGGTCTCTCGAGACACTATCTCCACTAGAAATACTTTTTCTTCATAAACTTGTCATTTGGAATGTGATGGGTACATGAGTTTAAATATCTAAGTTAAAAATTAAGGCAAAACTACAGTTTTAGGTGAAGGGGTCGGAATTCCTCATATTAAAATTACAAAAAATTTTAACGTCTGTTTAATTAACGGTATTAATTGGTGGTGATGAGAATTATTTATAGTGTAAATTTTCAGTATATGTAACTTGTCATTCCTATGATAATGAAAGTTTGATTATAAAAAGTTTTTTTTTACAACTTTCCATTACCACCTAAAATACTAGATGCTCAAACGGTAATGTATTAGAATGAATTTTATGAAGAAAAATGTTATTGTTGAAGGAGAATAAGCAAGCATGGTGATTAAATTTGTCAAGATATATTCCTACTAAAGTTACACTAACTTTTCATTATCGTTCCCATTATTTAGTATCGATAGGCGATTACCAAACGGGTCGTAGCCTTTAAGTGTAGGGATTGAAATTCACTGAGAGTTTAATCGTATAAGTAACTAGATAGTGCCCGTGCGATGCACGGTTTTATCAAATTTTATAAGTATAAATAAATAACAAAAACAAATTCTAGTAAAAGTATATTATGTTTTAACTATTTCAAAATATCCAATACACTAAATAATATTCATTTAACAAAAAAATTGAAAATTTTTTTATAAATAATTAAAATAAATAAAATATAATATATAATTTGCTAATACATTAAATATGATTTGACCTAAAAAGTAAAAAAAAATTATTAATAAGAAAAATAATATATTCAAAATAAAAAAGTAGAACGTCAAAGATCATAATAACAATGACATCATCATTTAATTTAAGAGGGAAAATTTTTAATGTGGAAGCGACACGTAAACAATTTTGAAAGGTAATGATGTAAGCGTGTTTTATTTTAGTAATAGTTATAGATGAAGTATTAGTTTTGTTACGTTGAAAACGACACCAACAACTATTGTAACTTAAATGTAGGATTAAAATAATTTGTGGAACAAATATTATATAAATATTATATAATCACTGATTTTTAAGGCTGAGACAAAATCGACCTTCACCCACTAATAGTTCTGCTTCTCAACTCTATCAATGACAAAATCTAGAATGCTAGTATAATGTGAGTCCACTTATGCATTATAGATTATATTATTCAGTATGAATAATTTGCGAATTATAGCCTTAAAGTTTATCACTTTTGCGAATTACAACCTTAACGTTTATTTTTTGTGAATTACAGCTACCAAAGTATCAAAGTTTACAAATTTAAACCCAAAACACAAATTTCCGATCACTTAACCTAAAATTCCGACCACCAAAATGGTCGGAATTCTGTGTTTTGGCTTGAACTTGTAAACTTTGATACTTTGGTGGCTGTAATTCGCAAAAAATAAACATTAAGGCTGTAATTCGCAAAAGTGATACATATTTTAGGAAAAATAACCCAGAATAATACGACCTTTCACTGGTTTTCCAAGAATAATACGAACTTTCAATTAACCACCAATAATACGAACTTTGACATGCGTTTTCCGCTGGCATACATGACCTATTTATAACCGGTAGTACAGGTCTTTTTTTGACCGTTGCTCAACAAGTTTCAACCGGTAGTACGAACTTTCAATTAACCACCAATAATACGAGATGAAACCTGCTGAGCAATGGTCAAAAAAAGAACTGTACTACAGGTTATAAGCTGGTCATGTATACCAGCGGAAAATGCATGTCATAGTTCGTATTATTGGTGGTTAATTGAAAGTTCGTATTATTCTTGGGAAATCAGTGAAAGGTCGTATTATTCTGGGTAATTTTTCCTATATAAAGTATGTAATTCCCAATTTATTCATTCAGTATTGATAGATTTTTACTCCCTAAACAAGTTTGAACTTTAATAAATATTACATTTTAGTAGTACTAAAAACATCGTCATAATACAGTCATACTTGCCTACTCGATATATCTTGCTTATAAAAATTATGATTACGGAATACAAGTAGTTGTTGGTTTGACTTGTTGGGTTTAGTATGGTGGTAGGTGGAATCAAACATTGTTTGCTGACTATGGCTTTGCATACTACTCTACTAATTCAACTATAAAGTCTTAGAGATGGTTACATATGTTTGCCTACAAAACTTATTAAGCTCTATATAACGTGGATTAATAATTGGACACAAAAATATTGTGTGGTAGGTGGATAGATAAAGTCATTCTTTAATTTTAAGGTTAATATTGCATGATCCTAGTCAAATTCCATTTATCTTTTTCTCATTGACTTTGACTTATGACATGGGTTGGATATGTTTTGAGTTTCTTTTAGCGTAAGATTACATGACAGGCAGAGGAAAGAAAATATCGAAAAATTAGTTTATGATCTTATTTGAAAACTGTAGTACGTGTTTTAACTAAGATAAGACCTGATATTATGTTATTATTTTATTATGCCCCCTCAAACTGGGCTTCTGGGTCGTCATCATCATCATACCCGGTGTATTCCGCTCATAAAAAACTATGGTCAGGGTCTGAGGAGGAAAAAAAGACGGCAAGCTCATACCCATAGAGGAGAGTGCGGTCAAAGAGTCTCTCGGCTCGAGAGAGATCTTCAAAGAAAGAGAAACTTGCAACTTACAAAAGAGTAAATAGAAAACGAACAAATAACTAGGCTTCTGGATCAAAAGTGTGAATGCAACATATGCGTTTCTCACTACATATCTTTTATCTCATCGACAAACTTATTTCCTCTCTTCTTCTTCTTAATCATTTATTTCTACTATGCAATTGTTTTTTTCATCTTGTTTTCCAAGTAAATAAATAGGAATGCTTGCTCATACATGACTTAATCTTTGAGGCGAACATATAAATACTGAACCAACCAGCGGTAATGACTAACGGCGAATTGTCAAACACCCTTGTAGAAAGTAGAGTGACCAAAATCACCAAACAAAAGCTAAAGAAGATAAGAATGATAGCTTCTCAATAGACCCACAAAAAGGAATTGCTATATAGAAAAGAAAATAAATATAAATCCAATGATGAAGTAGATTCAGATGATTATTATAGTCCAACATGCCAAACCCTAATAAAAAGCTAAAGAATAAAAGAATGATAGCTTTTCAATAGATAAATTGCAAGCCAAAATATGCTGTTACAGTCATGATGTATATCCCTTTAAAAAGGGGTAAGACTTTTGGCTCGAGAAAAACCTGCGATTATGTATTTTCTACTAAAAATAGCGTTTCACGAACCAATCAGTAAGACACTGCTCAAGAAAGACCTGCAATTATGTATTCTCTACTAATACTATCGTTTCATGAACCAATCAGTAAGACTCTCGGCTCGAGAGAGACTTACAATTATGTATTCTCTACTAGTACTATCGTTTCATGAACCAATCAGTAAGACTCTCAGGTCGAGAAAGATCTGTATTCTCTATTAATACTATTGTTTCATGAACGAGCAATTGGAGATCTGAAACTGTATATCTTCTGTTAAGGTGGCCTAATCGAGCATTTGATCATATTCTAATATCATTTTCTTGCGCCTCTAAACCGTCCATGCTGAACTTGGAACTTCCACAAGCTCGTCAATAGTCGTCATCGCAATTTCGTGTTGTAGGAGAAGCAATTCGGGCATTTGTGAGCCAATACATGGTATTGTACTTGAGATTTAGCCTCACAATCGTTGCAAAGAATCGATACCTAATAATGCAACAAAGCAGAATTTTAGAATTGCACGGATAGGAAATTTTCCGAGCTAGTTTGAAGCAACGGAAGTGCACTTGTGCTTACCATCCTCCGACACTCCTCAGGCAGGGGTGTAGACGCTACCTGAAAAATTGGCAAACCACGATTTCAAGTCGACAATTATAACAGACGAGAAGAAAGATATGAAGATAGTGCAAGGACACAAACCTCTTCGTCGAGCTTCCTCCAGACTATTGACATATCACACATAGATTTCAAGCAAATTGGGCATGCATACCTGCAAAGTTTTAAATATTAACTGGCTGAAAAAAGTGCCAGATAAGGTGATTTGCCAAAATAGATTAGAGTTAGAAAACATGTAAATATTTAGCATATTTTCAGCCTAATAGGGTATAGAAGGATTAGAGCAAAGTTGGGGATGCTAGACTAATAACCAATGTTACCTAAAAAGGAAGTACGATAGGGGAACGGAAATGAAAACGTGAAATGTTATTTTAGAGCCACAGTGTAAAAATAAAGCCGCATCGCATCGGCCGTGTTGCATTGCATAGGTTTTCAAACAATCGAACTGATATTTCCGGTGTTGTAAAGGTGTAAAAAAACCCTGTTTTAAGCCGTATCAAGGGTTATCTTAGGTGTTAGTGTGTTACGATACTGTATAACTCCCATTACCGCATCGCCTTTGCGTTACCGTAAAATAAGTGCGTAAGTGCCATACCAATGTCGACCATCAAGGATGGGACACGGGTATCTCTAGAAAAATGAAGAGTCTGAGTTACATAGCTTACCGGTAATGCTGCTCCATCTGTTTAGCACATTCCAAGTGCATTGTATGTCCACAAGCAAGTACACTCACGGCTTTCGTTGTATCAAATAGAAACTGCCAAAAATTCGAAAGTCACCACGGTCAATGAGGTAACAGAGATTAAAGATGCAAGCATAATGGATAATTTTACAATATTCCATATCCCAAAGCCAGTAAATGGCTCCCACCAGGGTTCGAAAAAGTCGGATATACGAAATATTATCCTTGTAATAAAAAAATACTAAACACGTCGTTTCCAAATGTACCCTGATAGCGAATATCATTTGCAACTTCACGTAAATAAGTGCACATGATTTAATGAATCAGTTTAATACACTATAAACTGAAACCAAAGAGCTATATAATCATAAATCTTTGGCTTCATTGGACTATATGGATTATTTACTTCGCCAATAAAGTCCTCTCCGACAATAATGAAAAATATTGAGAACGAATATGAACCTCGCAACAAACAGGACAATCATGATGCATTGCTTTCTCTAAGCACCTATGTGTACCCTCCATAGCTTTCGGATAACAACAACCTATTAAGGGTAGGATGGACAAGAGTTAGATCAATGATCAAGTTCGATAAGTAAAGGACAAGATGGGCAAAGTTCTTTGCTCTTACCACACGACGAACAATGAAAAAAGTTATCTTTTCCACCAGTTCTGCATAAATAGAACCACTTAGAGTTACAGTTATAGATGAATACACAAACACTTTACAGTACTAACTACCTATTATATTCGATCAATGTAACTAAAGCTTAATTCTGCTAAGTAAACGGATAATAACTAAATGAGGAAACTTGATTATATAGAAACAACTAATTTAGCCAGCAATGTTAATAGGGAAAATATACTCAGAAAAATCTATTCGCTGACTAAAAGTAGAGTAATCCGAAATTGTAAAAGCAATCGTAGAACAAGAAAAGAGTCATAGGCTAGAACATGTACCTGCAAATTCCGCATTGATCACAATGGTACTGCTGCTTTGAGACCTACAGCACAACAATAGAAGTATTGACAAATATTAATAGGGCAAATATGTGACGGCATTGATGCATATCGCTGAAGATATTAGCGGTTTTTAGCTGATCAAACGAGGATCATCCATTGTATGCCGCTTTTTTAAATAGCCGCATTTTGGGCGGATTCCAAAATTCGCCCGAATTTAAGTGTACAACTTTAAAACTCAAAGAAATTGGATACTTACATCATCATCAAAGAAATTGCATACTGAGCAGAAGTACTTCCCCATGAAAACCCCGCAGTTGATACAATTATGTCGAACCTGCATCATGCGGATAAATTACATAAATTCTCGACTTCGTTCTCTTACCACAAGTCCTAAACTAACAATAAGCATGATTAAAAGTTTTATAGCTTACATCTTGTTCCACACCACATAGAGAGCATACAACCTGAAAACCACAAGCAAAGAACATTACAAAAAACGGATTTGATGGAAGTAGTGATCCCTAATCAAGAAATATATAGAAAATCACCACGCCATGTCGCCATCTATTACTAAAGTACGTATGAAATTTGGACTACATTGGAAAAAGAATCAAGAAATTAAACGAAGAGCAGCAAAAAGACTACAAATCTGGCAATGAATCTTAGAAATGAGTTTGTTAAGCATACTTTTTTTGTAATCTTCTGCAATAATGTCAAAGATGTCCGCTACATGAACCGAAACAAATTAAGCGATCCTTGCGAAAAGAACTATGCCCAGGAACATGAAGTTTACAATGGTAAAAGAATACCAACATTTCATTTTTCTAATGTTCTAAAATGGCTTCTAACTAAGCGGGTTTTTGGAGTTGAATGTAGACAATCTTACCCTCGTTAGATAACAAACGTATGCAGTTTTCACCAAAACATCATATACAACTTAACATAAATAATGAATAAAAAGTGCATGTGATTTCATTTCCCGTTTCAATCGAAACATATAGTAAAATATAATCCAAAACCAAATGAAATAAAGTATATACTTAGGGTGGATGAGATTCGAATTTGTAACATGGGCTAGCTTCTCAAATCATGCAAGGAACCGTTAGAACTAACCTTATTTTCCTATTTAATCCATTCCTTTGGGGATTCTTTGCCGCATTCTTTTTTATGGGTATGGTTGCCGCCTTCCTTCACTCCCAAACCGTGATCATACTATTTTTATAGGCGGGATAGACCGGATATAATGATGATGCACACTCTTATTCTAATTCTCATCCAAAATATTAACTCTACACATTCTTCCTACTTCTCCATAAACATGAAGTACTTTCTAATGCTTTTACCCAAATTTTTTTTTTCACCCATTTGTATTTGGGTAATTTCTGTGAGATAGAGTATATAACAAGAAGAATCATGAAAAGGGATGAGAATAAAACCTTTCTAATCTCATGGCGCGGAATATCATGTCGATCCAGAAGATCAATTTCGACAGAATTCTGTTCAAAATCAAACACAAATCATAGGTTAAAATCAAATCAAACAGTATTAATCAAATCAAACAGTATTATCAAACTAATCATCAAGAAAACGCAAGACAATTCCGTCATGCATTGTGCATACCTTAGCTTCATTATGGCAATGCCTACAATCAAAAATCTGATTACAACAAGGTGCTCTAATTTTACATCTTCTCCTATAATGCCTGCATCTGATTTGATTCACAAACCCCATAAAGAAAATCAAATCAAAATACAATAATAACCCAGAAAAAAAAATACCAATTACACAATCAAAGTTAAAAAAATCGAAAAAGAGAAAATACCCATGATTCCCAGATGCAAAATTCATCAAATCGAGTGAAGAAGAAGATGATTTTTGAGGGAAATCCATGGATAATTCCGTTACACATTCACTGCTCATTGTAGAAAATAGAACAATTATAGAACAATTTTAAGTGGGACGTTAGGATTTAGGAAGAAGAAGGAAAGGTTGAGTGGATGATTTGGATTGGCGTAAGAGCTGATGTGGAGAAGATAAACATCATATCCAATCAAATACTCCAATCATTGTTTATTAATCAAAATCTGCTGGCTGGGTTCCTTGTTTTGTTCTTTCTTTAAGGCTCCATTTTCAATGTCTTGTAAGATTTTTTCTTCCAGATGTAAATATCTTTCTTTTTTCAAGTATCTAACTTTTTTATATAAAATATAATTTGCGGATTACAATTTTAAAATTCAATATTTTTGTGAATTACATTTTGACGTTTATTTTTTGCGAATTACAACTACCAATGTATTAAAGTATACAAGTTCAGGTCAAAACGTAAAATTCTGATCATTTTGGTGGTCGGAATTTCAGGTTAAGTGGTCGGAGTTCTGTGTCTTTGGCCTAAATGCGTAAACTTTGATATTTTGGTGACTATAATCCGCAAAAAATAAACATTGAGGTTGTAATTCGCAAAAGTGCCAAACATTGAGGTTGTAATTCGCAAATTATTCAATTTTTTTAATTTAATACTCCCTTCGATTCATAGGGAATGGGACAATTGATTTTTCACGTTATCCAATACACTTATTCAATGTTTTAATCTCTTATTCTACATAACGACATATTATAAAGAGTGGATATTACTAATCTTTGCATTGAGACGAATGAAATAATTAAGATCTCACTTGACTATGTTTTAATTTATAGATTAAGAATAAAATACAGAAAGAGTAATAAGTAAACAGTGTCAAAAATTAAATGTCCACTTTTCTATAAATTGGAGGGAGATTTGTTAGACGTAAAGGTGTTCATACCGATCTTCGGGTTGATTTGGGATCGATTTCGAATTACATTTGTAGGGTTTATTTAAGATTGATTTTGTTTCCACACTGATTTTCTATTTTTTAAATCATTTTGAAATCGGATTAAAGTCGGGTTCAATTAAATCGAATCATTGGATTTATACGCTTAAATAATATATGGTAGGATTTAAGGGTATATACCACCTCATTTTTATTAATAGTAATTGTTTTTGATTTACATTTGATAATAAACATACTCGGTATTTGATAGTTTACACTTGTCATATTATTTTTTTAACAATGTTTTAGGGGTATAAGACAACTGACTTTTTGGTTGGGTTTATATTTGACTCTTTATTTTGACAAACATTAAAAAAATGTTTAATAAATAGCTTATAAGTGCGTAGCAAAGTTGGGTCATAACCCAAAACCAAAAGTTTTTCGTTTTGAGAATCAAATTTTGTCTCAATTGAAGCAACTATCACTATTTCATTCAAAAGTTTTTGATTCGCTTCTCACCTCACCCTTCCCCTTTCCCTTACCTTAGCTCACACTATAAAAAAAAGTTGCTTATTTTTTATTGGCTTTTGCCGACTTTTTCATGACAATTGGCTACTTGTCTTATTAGCCAATACTTTTTAATCGATCAAACTAACCGACAAATTCAGCTAACAATCATTTACCAAACAACTCATTCATTTTGCACACAGCTCGTTTATAAGTGAAATAAATACTCCCTCTTATCCACCTTAGGTGTCCCATTTACTTTTGGGACACTATTCATCTATCACTTTTAAATTGTATTTTATTATTAATTTATAAGTTAAAACATACTTCCTCCATTCCATAATACTTGCTACATTTCACTTTTTTACGCAATCCAATGCACAATTTTGATCAATAATATCTTAAACTACACGTATCTAAAAATTATAAAAATTTATTATTATGAAAGTATGCGATTAGACGATTCAAACAAGATCCCACTTGACTATGTTTTTACTTACACATTAGTTGCAATATGTAAAATAAGCTTGAACAATGAATAGTGCTCAAAATCGAAATGTAGCGAGTATTTCGGAACGGAGGAAGTAGTTATGTGTGATCTTATTTTATTCGTTTTGATCTAAAGATTACTAATATCAACTTTTTATGATTTTTAATTATACATAACTCATATATTAAGAATTGAATAAGTGCATTGGATAAAGTGCATAAAGTAAATGGGACACTTAAGATGAATAGGAGGGAGTATAATGTAATATTGTATCCATCATGAAGTGTTTGATAAAAAACTTTTAGTTATGGGTTGGTTTCTTCTTTGCATTGTTTGATAAGATGAAAGTATTGAACATTCTTATTAAAAACCAACTTTACAAAACAACGTCTAGATGCTTTTTAGGAGCTAACAAGTTAAAGGGTGCTTGGCAAATGAGTGAGTGATAATTAATAGCTAATAGTAAATAAAAACAACTAACTGATTAATTTTATCAACTAATCTTACTTACTTTTATAAATAACTTGTTAAAAAACAACTCATTTATATCGATTGCCTATTTTCAGGGGAAGTTTTGAGCATGTTCAATATGTTCGACAGCACATGACCCTTGAAAACTGGACGCTTCAATATTAAATTACATAGTATTTATTAAGTATTCAAAGATACAAAATTGTAATAAAAATATAAAATAATAATATAAGACCATTAAAAATTTATCGATTTTCGCCCCGCCCATGCTATTTTGCCAACCAAAGCACACAAGCTAATCAAATAACCAAATAACCAAATAACCCTCTTTTCCAATCGAAACAAGTTCAATCCTTTCCGTTGATAGCGATAGGTAGCGAGATATGGCAGAAAGTTGGAAAACGTTTTGGTGCAACAGATTTGCGTTTCTTGAAAACTATACTAGATTCACTAAACGGGATGAACCTTTACCTTCTTGGTCTGATGATGATATCAATTCCTTCATCGCCATTGATCCTGTTCATGGTCCCACTGTAATTTTCTTTTCCTTTTCTGGGTTTTTCTCTGATTTTGTTTTTATTGATCTTTTGTGATTTGGGGCTCATTTTTAACTTTCAATACAAGTATTTGGTTTGTTTTCATGTGGGTATGTTTAATTTTTTTTAGTTTCATATATGATCTTCTGGGTTATGAAAATTTAGCATTATTTTGATTTATTGACTGAAAATTTCTTGGTTCATCCTGTTTATTGGGCTTATTTGCATGATAATTTGTTGTAAAAAGCTGGAAATTGGTTATTAGTATGGATCATCATCTGGAAATTGGTTATTGATTAGTATGAGTTTAGATTCAAGTTTTTGATCCCCTTTTTTGTGATTTTGGGTTAATTTGCAAATTCATTGCTAGTATTAAGTTTTTTGTCTTGTGGGTATGTTATATTTGTTTAGTTCTATAAATTATCATCTGAGTTATGGAAGTTTAGCAATATTTTCTATTGTCGACTGTAAAATTCCAAGTTCATTATGCTCCCTTTTGGTTTTTGGGCTTGTTTGGATGCTTTTTGTCAAAAAAAGCTGGAAATTGATGATTAGTATAAGTTGTTACTTGTAAGTAATTGTTTTGATAACAATCAAATTCTCTGAAAAATGAAAGAATTATGAAATAGGACAACTTTTTTGGGTGCTCATACTATATCTAATTAAGGGTATATGGATTTGCTCTCACATTTCTTCGTTTTTTGAGTAGATTTTATAAGAAAGGTGTAATTTTTTTGGTTGTAGCTTTATTTCCTGTTATTTAAGTGGGTCAAGATTTTAGAATCATGATACTAACCATCACTGTAGTGGAGGATGACACGTTGTAGTGATCTCTTCTCTTGTAAATGATGATTTGAGGGTGTTTGGTTTGCGGAAACATTTTGAAAGAATATAAATTTCCATTAAGTTAGGTTTTAACGGATAATGTAAATGATGATTATTTTTCTTTTGTTTGGTTTAATGGAAAACCGTAATGCTACGAAGGGAGAAATTGAGATGTGGGTAATGTGAGAGTAGAGGAAAATTGGTTTCCTTCGTGTTCTCGAGGAAAATGTTTACAATGGGATGAAAAACTAATTATTATTTTCCATTGTGAAACCAAACAACGGAAAAGGGGAAAATAGTTTTCCAGGATAACATTTTCCTCCAAACCAAAGACCCCCTTAGTTTGACCTTTGATCCTTCTGCTTTTCTCTCTTTAGTAGAGCAAGTCTTGTATGAGACCGTCTCACCGCGAGACGAGCCCATACAAGCAGCCCATTAGTAAAAGAACATTAAAAAACAACAAAATATGAATTCACACCAATCAGTTTTTTTTAAATAGTTTGGGCTGACCCAATTGAAATCCTCTCACAGTGAGATGACCTCAATAAAGAATTAGTGTTTCTCTCTTTAGTTGACTGTGGAGTCTGTAGTCTAGGTTTTTACAATTTCTATGAGTTGGTAACTATTGAGTATTATATGCTGGGATGTAGATTATAACTAATGTGTCACTGTTATTCTTTCTTATCAGCTGAGAACTGCTAGGGAAGCAGCCAAGTATGGCCTAGTTGGAAGTGCTGTTGGAGCAGTTTCAACTGCAGGCTTTTGCTGGAAATACTCGAAGAGTCTCCATGGTATCTTTGGACTATTTTTGTCATTTCCATAATGCTTGTTTGCTTATTTCTGGCCTGATGGTACTGCTGCATTATCAGCTTACGTGCCTGGTGCACATTGTTTGACCTTTTGTGTAAGATTGTAAGGAATTTGATATTATCGTCCAAATTATGTGCTTTATTCCTGTGATATGTTTGTCTTTGGCATGATAATATTGCAAGATGTGATAAATTTGTAATTAATTCTAAGTTCTAAGCATCACTATAGCAAATATGCGTTGCAGATGAGAGTTGAGTGCTTGATGTCAAAGCTAGAAGCTATATTGATTGTTGCATATGTTATTTCATTTTTAAATTCTTGTTTTGTAGCGTCTGCTGATGATGGATGTAAGTATGATATTTCAGCAGTATAATAGGATAAATGATTCTAGTTCCCTTTTTTTTTAGATCTTTGGTTATTGGATTAGTTGAGTGTGGTGACTAGGTTCATTAGAAAAGTCACTTGGTATTGAGCGACTTTCTGAAAAGGATGAATCCATCCGCATTATTTGGTGAGGATGGAAGTTGACTGCAAGTATGATGCCTTTGGAGAAACTAATTTGTCTTATGGAATGAAATTGGAATAGAGAAAGGGTATGGTGGTGGTAAGGAAGGGATAGAGAAAGAGAGATGACGGATATACTCCTTGTCTAGCGGATGATATGATGCCTGATGGCGGATCTCTAAGTTGTTGTTATGAATTTCTCCACCATCAATTAAATTTAACAATTTAGTTGCTGCATGTTGTTTGAACATGCCAATCTCCACATGACTTCACACAACAACCGTGGTGTTGAGGGACCCAGAGTGTAAGATTTTGAAGAACTTGATATTTTCTTGAATCGTTAGTTTTTGTTCTGTTATGCGGCTGGTCTGGACCAAGTTACATAGAATTTTCCTAAAATGTGATACTTTAATTGTTGATACATCTCAAAGATAGTGTTTATGAGCATTAGCATCCCAAATATATGTTTTAGCTAGTGCTTGATGTCCTAAGCTAGATTATCGCACCATTTAGTTGCAAGGTAATGGAGCTTTTTCATTAAAGTTTTGTCGAATCTTTTGATACAAAATCGTGCTTGTTGGGGGCATAATGGGAACAAAACGGTAATAGTTAGCACCAGTTTTATTGCAACAAGTGATTGGAAGGAGATAATGCAAGGAAGTTACTGTGTAGGGATATTATAGGAATTACATTAGACGCAGTAAGAGAATTGACTTGGATCACAATGCATAGAGTAAGTAGGAGGAAAAGAGAAAAAAAATTTATAAATAGAGGGATTAAGAGGTAGAAAAGGAGGATTAAACTTTTAAGCGTTTTTTTGTAATCATTTAGATTCAAGCATCTCTAATGCGTGATCATTGTCTTTATTTTCGGTATATTCATAAATAACTCCATTAATTATATGATAAATTACCGTGTCGGTGCATACTGCATAGCATCTTTCTCTTGTAGCTTCACTTATAATAGATGAGTGTGTATGATACATACCATGGTTGGTTGAGGCTTAACGTCTGCATTTCTTTTTCCGATTCCTTGGATCTAAGGTTGTTGAATTGACGACACCAAGTATCATGTTACCTTTCTGTTAAAGGATGAAAAACATCGTCTTTGAATTTGTGGAACAATTAAGGCGAGGTCTTATTGATGTATACTAGAATTTATATAGTGAGTTATAAACTGAGGAAGCTATGATATTATTTTTAGAGGTCAAATACTCTACCATCACTGTCAAAGAAATATCCTTTTCGTGGACTAGATTCATTGTATATTTTTATGAATTTGAATCATTTTACTCGGTGAAGTTGTTTTCCTTGTGTTCGGATAGTACTTAGCATATAATACTTTATTCACGGGTATTCTATATAGTGAGTACGTTCTTTATCAGACTTGCATAACAGAATGCAGTAATAGTAGTTATCGCCCAAAGGTGTGATTGTCTTGGAGAAATCTTCCTTCTCGTATCCGATAGTTTTTGGCCAAAATGAATTTCATGGGTCATGCTCAGTTTTGTAAATGTTTTAGGACCCATGATGCTATATTGTGTGCTTATCAATTATCTCCGCTTTTATTTCCCGTCATTCAAGTTTCACCCTTACCCACCTTTTTGTTCACCCCCTCTCCTACCCTCTCTCTATTTCTCTCGCCCTTTCGGAAAGAGAGAGATCAACGGAATAAGGCTGCAATAATTGAACTCTAAAGAATGCAGTTGTTTATATATGTTTCCCTTGTTTGAATCATTTTTGTCAGATTTCCCCGCCCCTCATATCCAAGGATGAAGGCACGATATTTCGATAATACCCTTTATAGTACTTGTGTCATTTTTGTAAGTTGAGAACTTATAGGTCGCTCGGGTAGTAATTTAGATTTTCCTTTTTTTTTCCATTCATTTACCTTTTGTCATTGAATACAGAAGTATGTAAAGGGCGTTGTCATTCAAGCATATACTTGTGTCATTTTTTTTTGCATTCATTTTACCTTTTCTTTCGCAGGTGCTGCTCTTGCTCTCGGGGCCGGAGCTGTTTTCGGATGGACATTCGGGCATGAAGTCGGAAACCATGCGCTGCAACTCTATAAATTGGACACTTTGGCCGCGCAAGCAAAGTTTATGGAATGGTGGGAAAAGAAAGCGGAGCGAAGTTCATAAAATCGAAACTTTTTTAGAGTGCAATGCTACCTATTCTCTGTTTTACAATAAAATGATGGGCATCAATTGATTGTAAGTGGGGTTTTCTCTTGTTGGTTGCATGATCTGATGGATGTTTGCCTTATCTTTGGCCCTTTTTAGACATCTTCAAGTTAAATGAGTATGAATTTGCTCTATTTTGTCAAATTTGGTTTATGATATTTGGTTATTTTTGATGTGATATTTACTTGGTTTGTACTTTGTAGTTAAGGAAAAATTTGAAATAAATAAGATTATTTATCAAAAAGAAGCATACAATAAGATCATAATCAAACTTATTCCAAAACTAAGCGTGTTCGCAAACCTTATGTTCGCACTTACTCAGTGCGAACGCCGAACAACTCTTGTCTTAAAATCAGCATGTTGGCCCTGTTTGACCTGTTCGCAGTTACTAAGTGCGAACAGACACTTGATTTTTTTGACCAGTTTATTATTGTTCGCACTTACTACGTGCGAACAGACTTGAACCTGTGCTCAGGGGTATCAGACGCTTATATTTGGAATAAGTTTAATTTGGATCTTATTACATGCTTTTATTTTTTTTATTATGAGTCTTATCTATTTCAAATTTTCGTAGTTAAGGCTAGATGGTAGCAAGAATGAGGACATAATTGGGTCGGACACTTGCTAAGAGCCCGACACGGTCCATCAAAATGGGTCAAACCATTTAATATGTACGACTTTAGTCCCACTTTTCTTATTTAACTGTTTTAATTTACTTGCTATATTACTATCTTTGACAAAAAAAATAATTACGTAAATATATACTTTGCCCCTGTTTTTTCCAACTCCTTGCCCCCTTGATTTTTACTTCTACCTTTTTCCTCGAAGCTTATTTCATCAAGGTTATAATGATAAAGATTTTCCTTTTTTAAGTCTTGTGCAAAATTCTAATGCACGGAGCATTTCAGAATGGAGGAAGTGTTTTTTTTTTGGCTTTGGAAACTTATTGTGTGGCATAATAGGTCAAAACGATTGTATATTTTCAATATACAAGAAATCGATAAAAATAATTTGGGGTAAAATTTGATCAATTTGAGTTAGAGTTTCTTTAATTGATTGAATAATATGAACAATAATGAAAAGTTAGGGTTTGCTTCATGTTTGGGGCAAAATTTGATCAAATTCTATTTAGATTTGGGTAAGTTATCAAAATTTATTTAATTTGCGGTGAAACTTGATCAATTGGAGTTAGATTTTGTTCATTTGATTGAATTTGAAAGTAAAAGAGAAGTTAGGGTTTGTATCTTGTTTGACACGTGACAAGTTTTTTGGAATAATTTGTTATAACAGGTGAAGGTAACGAATAGGACCTTTAAAAGAAAAGATATTAATTTAGACTTTAAAAGATAACCATTTAAAGGTGGATAAAAGTTTTAAAATTACGTTTTCTTAAAAGATAATGAAAATAATTTGAACATCAGAAAACACTTTAGTTCACGATTTTGAATTTAAGATTTGTTTAAAAAGATATACAATAATTTAATAAGTGGTAGAGCGATCTAGTTAATCATCTGTTAATCTTAATAATCATATACGTGCTATATACGTTCAAATTATAATTAAATTGCACAAATTCTTTTGTGAGACGGTTTCCCTCTTTATGAGAGACCATCTCTGAGTAAGTTTCTTGATGGACATTAAAGATATTATAACCCGTCATTTAAGATATTGAAAGTACTGCAGTCTGCACGTTTATCCGGTGGGTAAGGATACTGTTATAAGAAGACATTAAGGATGACATTAGTAAGCATTATGGATGGCGTAAATAGACATTAATGATGCTGTAAGTAGGCATTTAAGGATGATGTAGGTAGTCAATAAGGATACGGAAAGTAAGCATTAAGTTTTAATGGACTGATCCTGGAGACCAACTGATTAAATTACTATCTATTACAACCCCTTAAAAGGACGGATACACGATCCAACAAACAACTCGTCCATCATCATCATTATCATCATCGTACCCAGTGTATCCCGCTCATAGGCAAAACTATGATCAGGGTTTGGGGAGGGAAGATAGACGGCAGCTCATACCCATATAGCAGAGTACAATCAAAGAGTCTCCCGGCTCTAAATGGTCTTCAAAGAGAGGCACACACCTGTAACTATCTAAAAACCTGCAACACACACCCACGTTAACCATGCATACTAAACAACTAACTAAAGATACACAACCAATAAAATATGCACAACTCGTCCATAAAGACCTCTAACTATAACAAATTGAGTATTTGAATTTAGAAGTATATGAGGTAATTCATGAAAAGCAACGTGGGTTATGCCAATTAAGACTGCATGGAAATAGCAAAACAAATGGTTGTATTGTTTTGGGTACACTGAATTGGATCTGATCATCAGCTACCCGACACCCAACATCATCATCCATTTTTGTATTTCTATTTTTATTTGTATTTATCTTTTTTAGATTCCAATCATTTTTGGATAAACTTAAGTTGGAAACTTCCAAGCTTTCATCTATAGTGTCATCTGTATATGTGCGCTGAATCAATTCGACTATTATTATATTCTTTTTATTCTAAAATATACTTGCTATATTTCTGGTATTGATACTTCCTTTAATTTACAATTATTGTCTCATTTTCTTATTTGACAAGTTCATATTAATTGTTCCATTTTCTTTTTTGCCACTGATTTTTTTTACCTAAATACCCCATGTTCACACATCATCATCATCATATCCAGTGTATCCCGTTCATAGAAAACTATGATCAGGGTCTGGGGAGGGAGTTTGCCGACAACTCATACCCATAAAGGAGAGTGCCAATGACTTTTTGCCCATATTCATCTCTATACATGTGCTAAATTGATTAATAGTTATTTTCAATAAAATGACAATTTATCAAGGAAAATGAAAAAAAAAAAACACAAATGTAATTTTTTTAAAAAAATAAAAAAAAAATCGCTCAAAAAAAAAAAAAAGAAAGGACAAGACAGCATGGTTGGAGCCTTGAACATGCTCCATAAGTAACGGAAGCATACAAAGCATTTGGTCGATTCGCAGCATCTGAATTTATTTGTCATTTTCAATACCAATAAAATTTTGATGTTTCTATATGAGGAATAATACATCTTATATTTTATTAATTTTATTTGAATATAATTGAAGTGTATTAAATTAATTAACTACTATATTATTTTTGAACTAAACGACTTATGTAAGTTAGTGTCTTAATCTTAATAATATAATATGAAATCGACTACATAAATCAAAACAAGGGTTGCTAAAGGGAGACTAAAAGTATAATGAACTAAAATTTTTAGCATTATACTAAATTAGACTGCGCATTGATCATGTATTGACCTACGTACTAGAAAACTTGTAAAATTCGTTGATGGAGTTAGTTTTAGTTGGCTGATTTTAACCAATGGATTATAAATCAGAGAATTAATTTATTTTAATTGTATAATTTGAAATAAAGACATAAGAAAAGGTTTGAGATTTGCAAATATTGTAGAGAAGATGATAGATATTCGTTTAAGATGGCTAGGCATGTGAAATAAATATGGGGTACTGTTGTACTATCAAAGTTGTTCTTGAGGATTTAAAACGAGGGTGAAGAAGACTAAAGATGATCTGAAGAACAGATTGAGATCAGTGATTAATGGTATGAAGAATTAGATTTTCAGGTAGAGATGGTAGAAAATGAGCATAAATAAAAAAAGGAGAACTCATGTGGATGATCACTAGAACTAATCTATACTTTTATTCACTCTAATGGCTTTGTCCTAGATTAAATTGTGTATTTTGCAGGTTGCTTTTCTCATGTGGTCTTGGCGTCACCCATCCCTATCTTTGATTGCGCACATTCCTCTTTGCCCTATCTTTTGAGGGATATGGGCAGGGTCTGTCCGCTACACCCTAGACCCTAACTTTGCTGGATTAACAACTAAGACTAAGATCACTAGAACTAATCTATTGCTTCATGTAACCAAACTCATTCTTTTGCGATTAAAACTTTGGTAGTGTTGTAAAAGTTAGCACTTCTATCAAAAAATAATTATTTTTATCATATAATTTCTCTGTTTCACAATGTTGGTTACATTTGACTTTTTGCGCATTCCTCAAGTAGAATTCATGTTTAAAAATTTCTTTTCAATTATGTCTGAAATATATCAAACATAACGAATAATATAAATTGGTGAGTATAATATTATAGTAGTATTTTGAGTGATTATATATCATGTAAATGTCTTGTAGTGTTACAAAAATAAATAATGATAAATATTAAAATATAATTATAAAAAGTAATTAAGGCATGGAGTAATATATGAGGCAGGTTGTACTTCAATTAATTTAAATGTCTTTGTCTAAACATTGAATTAATTAATCATCTAAGAATCGAATCTAGTAATTATGAGGCATACACTGACGACCATTAGACATCGACCCACATATAAAATACCTTCATTTATTACTTAATTACATCATTAACAAATGATTATGTGTTATTCCCTCTGTTTCACAATGTTGATTACGTTTTATATCTTACACGATACAATATAATGTTTTATTTTAAGAAACATTGATATTAATAATCCAATCTTTCACCCATCTGCTGTAAATAATCTCAACTTCGGATTATTTTTTAATAATCCAACTTTTGCCCTTACTTTGTTGTCAGCATATACTAATAGGGTATGTTGATAAAAAAATTAAAGACAAAGGTTGAATTATTATAAAATAAAATGTATGTTATACTAAAAAAAGCAAACTAAAGACAAAGGTTGGATTATTAAAAAATAATCTAAAGGTGAGATTATTAATAGCGGATGGATGAAAGGTGGATTATTAATATCAATTTTATCTTTATTTTATAACTCAATGCCATTTAGTGGCTCCTACTGAGGGTGAATTAAGCTTGGAATTGAGTCGAGTGTATGTAGTCTAACCCTTGTTATTTCTTTGGGTAAACAGTAATTAAGGGGCTTTTTAACATTTTTGCTATCCGTTATTAAATTAATGGACTAATGAAATTTTTTTATTTTTTTTTAATTGATTAGAAAAACTTTCCACCGTATACGACCAACAAAAAAACACCAAAAACAGAATAAGCAATTAACATTGTTAAACAAATTAAAGTTAGTATTCCCTTTAATTCAGCACTAACGTTCCATTTGCTTTTTTGATATTATTTATTTTTTACTTTTAATTTGTTTTTTATCAATCTATAAGTTAAACATAGTCAAGTGAGATTTTGATTGATTCGTCTCAATGCAAAGATTATTCATATTAACTTTCCATAATTTTTAATTATGCACAAATAGAGATATTAAGGATTAATAAAGTGCAATGGGTAGTCTGCATAAACAAATGGGATATTAATAGTGAATCGGAGGCATTATTATTAATTAACTAATTTTTAAAATCTTATTATAAAAAACTATTATTTAATTGGCTGTGAATTTGTGGAGCTGAGGTTAGACACGACTACAAATACTGTAGTATGATTCCTTTCACACACATACTAATTCTTGTGAATCTTTCAATACAAAAGAATTACTCACTCCGTCCTGATGAGTTAGTTACAAAGAGAAAATGGATGAATATTAAAAAAGTGGTAATAAAAGAAGAGAGAGAATGAATTGTGTAGATGAAATTAAAAGAGAGTTAAAATGTATGGGTGAGATTAAAAGAAAGTGGTGGGCCATATTCCAAAAATAGAAATGCTGCAATTTAAGTGGGACAGACAAAAATGGAAAATGCTGCAAATTATAAGGGACGGAGGGAGTATTATTTTTTAATTTCGAGGTAAGAATGATTATTCTTAATTAATACTTCAAGTTAATTAATAAGTTAATATAGTCAAGTGAAACCACGTTTGATACGTTTTAATGTAAATTTTATTAATATCTCAGTTAAAAATGTTTATGGTGGATTGACATGTAAAACTAAGTGGAACATTTAAGCTTAATAAGATAATGTTTACTAATTACTTTTATCTAGTAATATCGGGTAAGGTACAGACAACAATGAAATAGTGATGCAATAATGAGAATAATTGATTATCAATACGTCAAAATATCAGTTGAAACTAATAACACAAATCTTTTACGCCCTTACAACAAGGAAATATCATATCAAAATTTTTGAAAACTTTTATAACATCGCTGATGTAATAAGAATTGCGATGCAATTATATGACCTTATTTTTGCACCAAGTGTTCTGTATATAACACAATTTTACGCTGTAATAAAAATAGAAAAAAAAACCTTTACTACTATTAGATTAACTTATAATTCTCGAAGAAAGAAAAAAAAGAAAAAAAGATAACTGTTTGGTGAATCAGCTGGTTGAAACAACTTATTGATACGAATAAGCTGTTTTTGAACAAGCTGCTTATAGCAGCGGGTTCAAAATCAGCTAGTCAAACCAGTTAATAAAATCAGCTGGTCAAATCAACCACTATAATCAGCTATCAGCTATTTGCCAAACACCCTCTTATTCGGTCATTACTCATTAGGCGTAGATTAAAAAATTAGCCGGCCAATAAAAAACAAATAATAAGCCTCTAACACTTGATATAAATATGTAAGCAAGAAAAGTTATAGAAAGGTCAACAACCCTTTTGTATTTGACTTTTTCAAAAAAAAAAAATGGATAATAGCAATTCTTCATCAAATACAATCCCATCAATCCCACTAATTAATGATTTTAATCTTGATTTTATTGATCAAGATTTAAACTTTAATCATGTGATTAACATGTTAAGAGGATCTAATCATGATGATCATGATCAAAATTTTGATCCTTCTAGCCTTCTTTTCACTAGAAATGATGTATCGGATAATTATAGCATGAACTTTTTACCAATTTCTACACATGAAAATCATGTTTTTAACAATTTTAATTCCCCCACAATGTCTTGTACTAATAATAATAATACTAATATTTTGAATTCGTTCTCGGGTTTCGAGGATGAAACGCTTAATCCAAACGAAGATCAAGATGAAGATGAAGATGACGAAGATTATATGGATGGTGAACATTCTTCGGCCACGACCACGACCACGACCAGAAAGGGAAATGAAAAATGTACAAAAAAAGGGAAAATGGATAGGTCAAGGACATTAATTTCCGAAAGAAAAAGAAGAGGTAGGATGAAGGAAAAGCTCTATGCCCTTCGTGCCTTGGTTCCTAATATTACCAAGGTATGTACTTTTATATTGACTTAAATTTTTGGTTCAGTTAATTATTTGACATGATATCAAAATTAACGTGATAAAAAGGTCATTGTATCCATCTAGAGGTGTTCATTTGGGTCATCGGGTTGATTTCGGGTCGGTTCAAAATCTGGTTTTGTGTTCACATTGGTTTTTACATAATTGTAGATTCATTTTTAAGTCGGGTCAAATTGGGTTCGGTTATAAAGTCGGATGTCTATTGGGTCATCGGGTCTGTTTTGAACACCTCTATACCCATCCCACATTTTTAAGTGGAATTGTTAGCACTAGTACAAAAAGATGGCATTTATGCATTTACATTTTCAGCCCAAATGACTCTCGTGTAAGGAGATATGTTTAAATATATAACATATCATAAGGTTGTAACAAACACTCTCCTTATACCTAACACTGAATTTTCCTTTTAGAAATGATATTAACTTTCGTCATATTGACATCTAATAATACCGTATTAAAAACTTACTCAACTGAAAACTTGAGTCGATACTAGAATTATATATACTCTTTTATTTCTATCAAATATTTAAATTATTTATAGATAAATTTAAGTTGTGCTTGATGTGGTTGATGAGAGGTTGACTTAATAACTATGAAATATTAGGTTCCAAGTCCCACCGGTTTAATTTACTCATCATTTGGTTCCATTTTTTTCTCCCTAAAAATCTAATTTACTTATTTAAAAAAATTATGAAAAATTATTATGTAATTTATTAGTAATATCTTTTGTTTATTAATACCCTTCACACAATAAATACTTGTATAAATACACTTTAATGACAAAAAATTGCCAACATTTTGGAACTACCCAATTAGATATAACATTCCTTAATGTATTTTTTTTAATGCACTTCCTAATTAAATAACAGAAGTAAAATAATAGAAGGAGAAATAATGATACAAGAATAGTAGTGTAATGTGATTCCATTAAGTTTGGAGAGCTATATTTGATTGCCATCAAAATCGGACTCAAATTCAAAATACTAGTACAGAATATATCAAATATTTGTATTTATATGTGCGCTGAACTAACTTGGTTACTAATAGTCTTATATTATGTGTCACACAACGCAATATTAATATGATTTTTAATCAAAAGACCAAGGCTATTATCTAAACAGACCCCAACCTAAATTCCCATTAATAATGCATTAAAAATCCTAATCAAAAACAATATTTTTTAAAAAGGTTGGTGTTGCAAGCTAATTTAAAATGATTTAAATTGACTTATTTGAACATATTTTTAGTGACCTATATATAATAATAATAATAATAATAATAATAATAAAATAATAATTATTCTGGGGTAAAATTGACCTTTTTTTCAATCATTTCCTCTCAAGGGAGTATGGATATGGATTGTCCGTCATCTTCCCTCACCCAGACCCTGTTTTCGAACGGGATAATTGAATTGATGATGATGATATTATTTAACATATTATTATAATATTATTTTTTGTAATTAAAAAATAGATGGACAAGGCATCAATAGTTGGAGATGCAGTATTGTATGTGCAAGATTTACAAATGCAAGCAAAAAAGCTAAAATCTCAAATAGAAGGTCTAGAATCTTCTTTAAATGCTGCTGAAAGATGTCAAGGACCTTTTTCTGATTCTACCAATAATTCTCTTAATCAATTTATTCCAGCATGCAAGATCATTGTTCAGGTTAATCCCTTTTAATTATATAATTTATATTAATTTAATTATTTTTATTATGTTTTTCTTAAATCGCAATTAGCATATACTTCCTTCGTTCTTTTTTACTTGCAACATTGTTAACTACGGTACTATTCATCAATAAATTGACTTTTATGTTGTCGGTAATCTAAAAGTTAAAACATAGTCATATGAGATCTTTCTTGAATCTCTCGATTCAAAGTTGATTAATTTTGAGTTTTTATAATTTTTCGATAAGTATGATTAGAGATATTAAAGATTAAATTCGTACATTGGGGAGTGTGAAAAAGCAAATGGTGCAAGTAATATGGAAAGGATGAAGTAATAGATATCAATTAGTCTCTAACTTAAAAACGTCTCGGAGAATCATGAGTTGATTTAGTGGTTGAAGATTTTTCCTTTCATCTTTGTGAGAATGGTTTGATTTTCAATATTAACGGATCAAGTATTGACTTTCCTTTCCAGACCCGTAGGAAATTGTCCAACTTTATCCTGAAAAAACTTTCTAATTAAACTCGACTCTTTAGACAGCCAACCAATTAAAATTAAACTCGTGGGCCCGTAACATTAAACCAAGGTACCGTAAACATTACTTTAATAATACCTTTTAGGAATGATTTCAAACACGTGAAAAATGGTTATTAAAGATTACTGATGATACTATTTAAAAGTGATTTTTGAAAATGAAAGTCAAATATTAGTTTTTTTATTTATATTTCTTAGTTTAATTCCTTATTTAAATCAAATAAAGGAAAAGAAAAATACTATTAATATCAAATAAGATCTGAAAAATTATTGTGTATTTTTATTTAGCGAAAAAATTAATATTAATTTTTTGTTTAATTTTGTATGTAGATGGATGTAGTTCAAATTGAAGAAAGAGAATTTTATGTGAAAGTTGTGAGTAACAAAGGTCAAGGTGTAGCAGCATCCCTATACAAGGCCCTTGATTCTTTCACTACATTTACAATACAAAATTCCAACTTAAGTACTCTTTATGAACAATTTGTGTTCACATTTACCTTAAATGTAATTTTCTTTTTTATATTTATTTTTAATAAAATAAAATTAATTAAAAAGATTAATTTTCTATTTATATAATTTTTTAATTTTGATTTTACAGGTTGCAAAATGTAGCGAGGACTTCAACTTGCCTAACATGAAAATGTGGATAAGTGGGGCTTTTCTAAACCAAGGATTTGAATTTCAATCTTTTTAATTAATTAGGTTATTATTATGTTTTAAATCTGATTTCAGCTCTTGTAATTTATATTATAGCTTTTATGTAATTTTGTTTAAATGAAATTAGGTGCATGCAAATTGGTAGAGTTTCTATGATGGAGAAATGGGGTTATAATTGGTTCTGTTATTTTTTGATCAGAATCAAAAACCTAGCTGAACTCGATTGGACTTGCATTTAATAAAGCTAATTCCTTATTATGAAAATTACTCCGTAAAATACTACATTTCACGTCAATATCTTTGAATGAAGACCTCTCAAGAACAATTTTACATTATGGTCTTCTAAAGAACAACCAATAATACGTTTTAAAAATCGAATGAAAGGGTCTAATATTGTGGTGTCGTATAGGTTGTGAATGAATTTTTTAGTTCCATAACTTACTGTTGAAGCTCCAATGTCCATTTTTAACGCAGCTTTAGTTTACTGTGATAACGTTATTGTTATCTATCAACAATTAATATCAAAATCTATTAAAAAAAAACACATTAAAATGGTTCTATAACTAACTTTATTCAGTAAAAATTAAACTTACAACCTTATCTGAAAAAAGCGGTTAAATTTTAACCCAGACAAAATTTGATTCTCATCTCTCATTGATAAGCATTACCATAGACACAACACACAACAATATATTTTGTATTATCAAGAAGCTTTGAGTTATGATGTAATGTTGTACATATAGTTAATTAAAGAAGAATATTAGATCTTACAAGATTATATCCTTGATTTTAGGCATGTTCATAGATCATTACAATTGTATATAAAACTATAATTAATTGAATATAGACCCACTTAATTAACAAAATCAGACTCTAATCCTAGCTACACATGTTTACAAATTAAGTAAATAATTAAATGTAATTAATATGTTTATTTTACACCAATAATTTGTCCACATTACTATTTTGGGACATGGTCCTACCAGTTAACACATTTTTGTCCTCTATTTACTCTCTTATTTACCGTTGCATTAACTCACAAACTAAAAAAAAAAAACACTAATTCACCAATTTCTTTTTTGTTTTTTTTTTTTTGAAATGACTCAACCCAATTTCTTAAACTACATGCCAATATGTCATCCGATATAGTGCAAAATCAGAAGGACAAATAAGTATTTACGTTTTAAAATAAATGAATATGTATATTACTTTATCTGTCTCTTTGAGTTTGTATCATATAACCCACTTATGAGATATTTTTAAGTCATATAGTGCAAACTCAGAGTAGCAGAGAAGCAATAATGTTCGAAAAATAACTCATATGAGATCTGACAACGAAAAATTAAAAAAATGTTGACTTAAATATAAGCTTGATGAGGTACTTCCCTTATTACCAATCAAGTTTAAGACACTACAACATAATTTGCTTTTAGTGGGATATATATTTAGTGACATTTAATTTAAATGTCGCTATTTTAATTTTCTTATAGTGTATATAGAGGATTCAGTGACATTTATTAGAACCTTAGCAGCATATTAAAAAGTCACACTAAAGCTCTTAGCGACATAGGATCTAGTGACATTTCTCACAAATGCCACTATAGACTATAGTGACAATTCCATATGTCAATAAAGACCAAATTAAGTGTCGCTAAATCACTTTATGGAACTTAATATAAAAGCCAACAATTATTACACTAAAAAATACTCCCTCCTATTCAGCCTAAATGTCTCATTTAGTTTTCCACACTTACCGAGGTAACATTTTAACTCTTAATATCTCAAATTATTCTTAATTAAAAATTATAAAAATTTTGATATTAATAATCCTTGTATTGAGACGAATCAAACAAGATCCCACTTGACTATATTTTAACTTATATATTAAGAGTAAAATACAAATTAAGAGTGATAAGTGAATAGTGCCGAAAAACAAATGGGACATCTAGGCTGAATAGGAGGTAGTATGAATCAGTGGCATTTTCTTAATGCCACTAAATCCAATATCGCAAAAAGCTAAATTTATTGTAGTGAGATGAAATTTTATTGAACTTGTATGCAGTCAACTCTCGAGACGAATTTTTTAAGGATATGAAAACAGTCAATGTCCTATAAGCGTCAGTGTATGCCTCACTAATGTAAGATTCCATTCTCTGATTGGGACATTAGACATGGAAATATGTGGAAACAGAATCTGCCTTAAGCTTATAAGGCAGCAATCAGCATGCCTTAATTACTTTATTATTATATATTTTGTATGATTATTCTTGTATGTTAGCACAAGTAAAAGACAAATAATGTAGATAATCACTCTAAATATAATTAATATATTATCTCTAGATAACAAAATATATAATTTTTAATGGGAAAGCAAGAAGGTGAACCTCGGTTAATCGTTGGTGAAATGTTGCAAAAACGATTAAGTTTAAGGTTTTAGAGCAGTTTTCAGTAATTTGGAGTAAGTGGGAGATTGATGAAAATACAATGCATCAAATTCAAACTGAATGGCTAAATGGGTGCTATGCGATAGTGTTGTGAATGGGCTTGTGTTTTGGTAAGAAAACAAGAGCAAGAAACAATGGTGAAAAAGCAAAGAAAAACAGAGCACAAAAATAAATGGAGCAACACACAAGATTATGAGGTATCTTAGGATACCTCCCCCTCAAACAATGTTTCTTGTCATTAATATAATCAACATTACATTAAAGACTCAACTCAAGACTCTAAGAACACTCCTTAAAGCCAAAGATTGAAACTTTCTTTCAATCTTCCCCAATACACCCAATACAATAAGAATACTCTCAAATGGCTAAACCCTAGTAAACTTAATGTAAATGGGACTCTCTTAATAACCTAAGACTCACTCTAATACCCTTTATATAGGGTAATAAGTATTTAGGAAGCTTGGGGCCAAAGCAAATAAGAAGCCCAACAAAAACGCAGCAAAACAGAAACTGACGTATGAAAGCTGCTGGGCCTGCTCGACCAAATGGGCCTCTCGCTCGACCTGGGCCTGCTGGCTCGACCCAGTCGAGCGGTATGGTCAGAATCCATCAAATGCTTCTGTTTTGGTCGAGCTGCTCAGCTCGACTGCTCACTCGACCCATTCCATTCGAGCCCACCTTGAGATGTGCTTCTCCTCTTCTCCTTGCTTCCTTGAGCCACTCCACATCCTCTCCCATGATTACTCCATGATCAAGGGACCCAAACTTCAACACTCCAATGCTCACTTCATCAAGTGAGCCAAAACGAATCGTTCCATACTTCGATTCATCCTCCATACCGTTATCATACGTGCAAGATAACGCATAAGCAACTAGGTGATCGAACTCACCCTCATCATCGACATGAGATTTTGGGCTTGATTCAACAATCTCCCCCTCAAGCCCAAATCTCTTAACAACTCCAAGTAACCCCTTCTTAGGTGACTTGCTCTCATTCTTGTGGCCTAGACAACCACCACCCACTTGTAGCACATACAAGTTGTTTCTACTTTTCTTTCCCATCATAACCACTTGACCATCCTTGATGACTTTCATCAACCCCCCTTTGGATTCAAAAGTGCATCCCTTGGTCTCCAACCTTCCTAGTGATATGAGGTTGCAATCAAGCTTAGGCACAAACCTCACACCACCTAGAACTCTTTTGACACCATCATGTGCCACAATCTCCACTTCCCCTTAGCTTGAAAATTCTCCTTAGACCTACCTCTTGAGCTTTCCCCAAATAGAGCCTCACCATGACCCTTCTTCTCATCTCCCTCACCATGCCTCACCATGAACCTATCATTTTCTCTCAAAGCGGCTAGGGCTTGATCGAAAGTGATTGTGTCCCTCCCAAGAAGCAAGGCTTGAACCACATTTTTGTAGCTCTTAGGAAGAGAAGCCAAGAGTAATAGTGCTTTCTCCATGTCCGAAAGCTTCTCATCCTCATTCAACAATTGACACACTAATTGGTTGAATGTGTTGATGTGGTCTTGCATGCTTGTATCTTCCTCCTTCATGAGTTGATACAACTCCCATCTCAAGCATAGCTTGTTGGTCAAAGACTTCGAAGCATACACCGCTTGAAGCTTTTCCAACAACTCTCCGGGGTCGGTTTCATCCAAGTAATTATACTTGATCTCTAGAGCAATGGCAAGTCGGATAGAACTCACCGCCTTCTTCTTCATTGCCATCCACTTTCCTTCATCAAGGTATGAGGACTTAGTCTTTGAAAGAGCCTCATCAATCCCTTGTTGCACCAATAAATCCACCACGGTGCTCTTCCAAGCCGAAAAATTCATTTTTCCATCAAACAATGGAATGTTGAACTTGGTACCATCTCCCATCTTGTTTCCCTTACCAAGACTCTAACTTTCACCCACAAAACAACCCAAGAATCTCCCCTAAAGCTCTGATACCAATTGTTGTGAATGGGCTTGTGTTTTGGTAAGAAAACAAGAGCAAGAAACAATGGTGAAAAAGCAAAGAAAAACAGAGCACAAAAATAAATGGAGCAACACACAAGATTATGAGGTATCTTAGGATACCTCCCCCTCAAACAATGTTTCTTGTCATTAATATAATCAACATTACATTAAAGACTCAACTCAAGACTCTAAGAACACTCCTTAAAGCCAAAGATTGAAACTTTCTTTCAATCTTCCCCAATACACCCAATACAATAAGAATACTCTCAAATGGCTAAACCCTAGTAAACTTAATGTAAATGGGACTCTCTTAATAACCTAAGACTCACTCTAATACCCTTTATATAGGGTAATAAGTATTTAGGAAGCTTGGGGCCAAAGCAAATAAGAAGCCCAACAAAAACGCAGCAAAACAGAAACTGACGTATGAAAGCTGCTGGGCCTGCTCGACCAAATGGGCCTCTCGCTCGACCTGGGCCTGCTGGCTCGACCCAGTCGAGCGGTATGGTCAGAATCCATCAAATGCTTCTGTTTTGGTCGAGCTGCTCAGCTCGACTGCTCACTCGACCCATTCCATTCGAGCCCACCTTGAGATGTGCTTCTCCTCTTCTCCTTGCTTCCTTGAGCCACTCCACATCCTCTCCCATGATTACTCCATGATCAAGGGACCCAAACTTCAACACTCCAATGCTTACTTCATCAAGTGAGCCAAAACGAATCGTTCCATACTTCGATTCATCCTCCATACCGTTATCATACGTGCAAGATAACGCATAAGCAACTAGGTGATCGAACTCACCCTCATCATCGACATGAGATTTTGGGCTTGATTCAACAGATAGGAATTTTCCGACTAGAATAAAGATAAATTTTACTGAGTTGGAGTTCAACCCGCCATGTTGTACGGGAGGACAGAGTGTTGGCCAGCTTAGAAGATATATGAACATAAGATGGATGTAGAAGAGATGTGAATGTATGAACAAACTAGGATGGATAAAATTAGGAGTCGCACCCATCTTTACAAAGATGCGTGAAGGTAGAATGCAATGTTTGGACTTATGCAAAGAAAAAAAACTTTGCTCACGATCCCATGGGATTTGCAACATTTTTCTTTTTACTGCGACCTATTCCCTATAGATTTTGCTTTGTTTCTACTTTTATTCATGACCCACATTCTATTAATTCTCATTCACATTTTAACTTATCTTTTCATTTCATCTACATATTTGTCCCACTTTTTCATAAAATATACATTATCAATCTTTATTTGCACAAAGATAACAATGTATGAATTAGTAGAATGGAGAGTGTAGTGTAGTAAAGAGAACATTTAGAAGTGGTGCAAAATATTTTATTTCGCACCAAGTCGATAGTCTATACTTTTCACTTTCCACACCACTAACTCGTACACTCTCTAAACCCATACTCCCTAAGCCTAAAGTTAATACCATTTACATTGATGACAAATCAAATGAGTTTATGTCAAATAAATACCAAATCTAAATAGGATTAGATTTGAGAACAAAAGCCCATCCATTTACTCCTTTTGTAGTCATAGTTACCATACTTAACCAAAAGTAAGATAAGGGTGAATTGAAAAAATAAATTCAAATAATAAGAAAAAAAACTTCTATTGAAAAAAAAAATTCCTCTAAATAGTTGATATAAACATAGTCTACATCAATTTATATATTTCCATAGTAAATAAGTAACATTACATCTTAATAGTAGCTAGATATATTAGTTTCACCTAATATATAAATACAAAATGCTTCATTAAATTTTTACCTAGCCTATAACACATATGCCTTCAAGCTTAGATTGGATGATAAACACACAAATTAGCCAAAACAAATCCACAATGGGCTTCAATGTATCTTGTTTCTCCTCTACCCATTTCTTATTCTTCAAATCTGCCTACAAAAACTGTTTTTTTTTCCCTCAAGCTTCACATTTTGATTGATGGATCATGTTCTTTTATCCTCTCCCTGAGAGCCTCTACGGCTACAAATTGCAAGTCGGGATGACAGTTGGTTTTTTTTCGTTACCAACTTATTAGCGACCAACTTCTGCCACTTCTGTTGCTCGACATTGACCCATCAAAACACCCGCAACCACTTATGCTTGTGTCTGAATCAAATAACTAGCGAGCTATGAATCTCCTTCCAAGATTCATTAAAGTCCATAATTGCTTGAACAAATTCGCAATCACGATGCTGCTGCTCCATTTATAATGATGATGAATGATATTTTCCTTTCCTGCTGACAAAAACGATATGAAAACAGAAAATATCATCTTTTGACTCTTTAATTTCACTCAAAAAGTTTAGTACACTCAAAAAGTTTTGTATCCAAAAAAAAGAATTTGTGGATCCTCTATCAACTCCACATCAGCCATACACTAAAGAATCATAAACAAAGCCTTCATAAGGTATTTGTAGGCACCCATCTAACAATTCAGAAGAATGCTCTCTAAAATTATCACCGATAGCTTCAATCATATCAACCAATCGACGAAATAAAAGAATCAGTATGTGCAAGAAATTCACAGCCAACGCACACAAGAGGATGAACCGGAAAGAAACTTGAAGCATGTACAAACCGAACAAGAACTGAAGCATGAATGAACAGAGAATTGAAGCATGTCAATCAGACCTTACAAGAGTTGATCATTAGCAGAACAACAGAGCAGAGCAAGGTGATGAAACATTGGATACAAATCAAGGATCATAGGGAGTTCAATTTATACTATTATTGCACTCATTGTTCCAAACTTCCAAATCATACTATTAGAGTTGGAGGTTATGGCTGGTTAGTCTGTGAAGCAACACAAAACTGGAAGGATCCTAATTTCTACCCATAGTGTAAAAATACAGTAGCGGTCGCGATCGCGGTAAATATTGGTCGAATCATAAGATATCCCTTTGTATAGCCCAAAACATGGTTTTTTACCCTTTACAATGCGAGAATATATGTTCGTTAGTTTTGAAAACCTTTAGAGCGTCCAATGCGAATGATGCGGCCTTGTTTTTACACTATGTCATCCTAACTGTTTACTAGCTCTATTTTTCTTTATAAATTTCAAGACTTTCTACCATAACAATAGTAAAAGTTGAAGGTTTAAAATTTTCAGTTTTTCCACACAACTTTTACATTTTATTTTCTGAGAAGCATAACAGTTTCTCATGACTACTTACGTTTGGAGTTTTTTTAGTTGATAAAAAAAATTAGAAGCGTTCAGAATTCAAATAACAAAATTTAAAACAAAAATTGAAGTATGGTATGATAAATGGCTAGTTTCGGTGACAAATTAAGTAGGCCATAAAAATTCAGTAGGGGCCAAACCATCATGCTATAATAAACATTTTTTTGTTTTGGACTTGGCCCAGGTTCTGTTTTGATGAGCTAAAGACTTGGAAACAGGAAACTAAATCAAACTAGGTCCAAATCATTTTATTTTGCATTTGTAATCTAATTTAAATCCCTAAACTTTTAAGGTACAATCAAAGTTGGAGACAACAATTGAAGTATGGTATAAAATTAAGAGCAGAGACTAAGAGACAAGAGACACGAAGTCTGCACATCTACTAAGATTCGAGGAAAGGGCCTATGTAGGACCAGCTATGCAAAACCACGAGATTATTAGGTTCATATCAAGGATCATTTCCTCGAAAAGCCAACCAGCAAGGAACATTATCAATGTATTTGACTATTTTCCAACAGAAAAATGGAAATCTTCACTTCACAAACAATTTAAACAGTAGGAACTCTAAAATCAAAGCACGTCAGTAATTGAATCAACAAGAAGGATTGACAAGGAAGATTGACAAAATTACCTGAGTTCGATGGACACAAGTGTAATGACAGCTTCAACCAAGTCTTCTCCAGGTTATGATATAGTCGGCCAATGACCTTTCCCAAAACAGATTTAAATGTTCCTCCTCAAAGCTCTTAATCTAGAGTACTTCCCTTGCAAATCGCCTGCAGCACTGTACCTTGCTTGATATAGGCAGTCAACTCTGGTTGATGATCTATTGGATTAAGAGGGATTAATCCCTTATCTCTGTCCTTGAAGCCATAGATAAAGGGCAGCCTGATTGAGACAAAACTTTCTGGAGGCAAGATAATTTGGCATCCAAGGGAGAATTGCAATTGCTGTTCACAGTTTGAAGCTCCTACAGGTTGATGGGACCCCTGCATGGAAGGAAAACGGAAATTAAAACACAAGATCATAAGTACCCATCCCAAAATCACCCCCTTTAGATAATCGAGGTTTTTTTTTTCTGAAAGTCACTTCACAAAATCTTTGACCATTCACCACCAACAATTTCAACAGCTAAGACATTCAATAATTATAAGGCTGAGATAAAACAATACTACAATTATTTCGTGATGAGATATAAGCATCCTAGTCCCTTTTTCTTGAGAGAACACCCCTTCTCAGCAGCCTCATTAATCAAGAAAAAATAATAACAATTAAGCACACCTTTATTTCTCCTTTTACCAATCTAGAGTTCTAAAACTCTACAGGTCATCTGGGCCCCTATAGCCATAGACATGGAGCTCTAGCTATAAAAATCAACCACCGAAGGCAAATTAGCAAGGCTAAGGAAGAGATATATGCAAGCTGCAGAATACATGATTCAATCAGCTTATTAATGGAAAAGTGATAAAGCTTTCTTAAATCCAAATACTAGACCTTCAAAAACCCTGAAATTTGCACCAAAAGTACCTTATTGTGATATATTATTGAACAAAGTGATGTCACAACATTCTTAAACCTCTTGCAAACTTCTTAATTCCAAATGTTCATGTACTCCCTTCACATTATTATAGAGCATGAAAAACTAAATAACTATAGTTTCCAACACATAGAAGATTATCAACAGACATATTGCAGCATAAGGCAAGAAAAACTAAAAAAACGTAATCTATACGACATTCAATTAAAATCAGCGGCTCATTTCTATTTTGATTGTAGGTGGCTCCCAATGTTACTACCCCAATGTCAAGTGGCTCCCGCCTCGGTGGTGTTTTGAAAGCAAAGGTGTCTTACTCTTGTAATAACAAGCAAGTTGTTTCAATTGACACTTGAGTGCAAAGAATTCATCCGCAACTTCACATTAATACGAAGCACAAATGATTAATTGACCATTTTGAAGCAAAATAGCTTTTCTTCTTATCGTGGATATTTTTTGGAAATTGCTAATGATCTATCCGTATTAATTTCAAGTTATAGGCTTAAAGCCAAACATAAGAAACATACATGCCACCATAATCTAAGAAAATTATATATATATTACAAGCCAAACATAAGAAACATACCCAAAGAAATCCTAGTGCAAGAATGTTATAGTGAGGAATTAATTACAAACTCAGAGATCTCAATCAAGCATAAGAAACATGCCATGTTCATATCAAAATAAGAATCCAAACTTCATATATCTAAGAATATTACAGAAATATAAGTGCAAACCTCAAATTGTACAACAGGATTGGTTGCTAATACAACTGGAAATGGAGGAGTAACCTGCATTCAAGAATAGGAAAAATAACTAAAAGCTCACACATAGAAGCCTCATTTATATGATGTTGATCACTTTGAGGAAAAAAGCTAGAATAAACTGTAAAAACATTAACTGTCAAAAAAAATGATGGTGTACACCAATCAGTATCAATATGGCACAATGGTGGGTGGAATAATACATAAAATCACATCAAAAATTTTACTACATTCTCAAAACGCAAATGCACACACACAAATGTAAATTCTGAAACTTCCAAACGTAACTCAATCATCATTATAATTATTCATTATACCCGGTCATAAAAGCTATTATAAGGGTTTGAGGAATAGAAGACAACAAACCATTCCCATAAAGGAGGTTGCGGCTAAAAAGAGTCTCTTGGCACAAGAAAGAGCTACAAAAGGAAAAAAAAAATAAGACAAGACAAGAAAAATATAGAGGCTTAACAAAACAAAGAAAAAAAATAAATGATAAAATTTTTATAATAAAAAGTCAGTCAATCTTATCAACAGAATTTCAGTTAACTTTAACAATGAGATATTTCATGCATAATTGCGCCAAAGGAAAGGCAACATGAAACAGTTAATTAGTTTCCATGAATGTTTTCATTATAAGAAACAAAATCGTGGTCGCTGACGCATGATTTTTTCGTCTGAGCAAGCATCCAGCAAAGACAAGGTTATTAGCAACAAGAGTTGTACATGGTCAGGGTGTCCATCAAGCCAACCCTGGCAGCGGACTTGGACAGGTTTTGCTAAAAGAATGAAAATTTGAACAATATTTGATCTAGCAATCTTTAAAATGGATCAATATTCATCTTTTCTAATAGTTGCAAATTGATGAATTGGCAGTGACAACAATGTCCCTTTTTATTTCTTTTTTCTAAAAAATTCTTTATGCCAATTTGTATCTCTAATGACATAAGGAGACAACCTTTTTATTTCTTCAGGACTTCAGGTATACGAGCATAAATATTTAACAAAAACTTTTCATCTTAGAAATCAGAATCTTGTAATCACCTATGCTTTTGGGTACACTTGCGTATGATTTGGTGATTGGTGATTTGGAACATACTTAATAGGTAAAATATCAGCTAGTAGAGAAATACTGAAGCACACACGAAGAATTCAGAATTGTTCTAGCTGCAATTCATCGAATCACAGGACATATAACAAATAATTTCATCAAACATAAATCAAGTTCAAAAAAAAACTCTCAACCATTATGTAAAAACTGATGAATAAATTTTCTTACCACAAAAATCCTCTGTAGCTGAGATATTGAGCTGGCAAACTTCAAATGTTGTCCATCCTTGTTCTTTGATGCCTTGCAATGTGGGCAATTTAAATAAAGTGGTAAATTTCTATTTAGCAAAGAAAAGGCAGGCCCATTGTTCTCAATATTCAAAGAATGGTGACTTTGTTGAAGATCTGTGCCAGAAGTAGGTAATTTTGATGAATCAAGAGGTGTCTGTTCCAGTGGGCTAGACAATGATATTCTCCCATTCACAGTGGCATCGTTAACAACATCAGCTTCATCTAACCTCTCTATAGTGCTAACCTTGTGCAAGATAGTGGCATTACTGTTTGGAGATCGGTGTGCTTTAGTGCGACTTTCACATTTTCCCAATTTCATGGAACCTCTATGCTTACGATTAACATGCTCCACAGTAGGAGTAACAGGAGATTCTTCAGGTAATGAGTACGGTTGCCCAAGTTGGTTCAAAAGCTCTGTAGATAATATAAAACGGTGGCCACGAGGGCATTCATGCTCAAAACCAACATAAACTACAAAGTGTTTGGTAAAAGGATCAAACCTAGACTTTACCCCATTGGCAATATTCATCTCAGAAACATTTTTACCGCCATCAACATTCAATGGAATTACATTGCTACCTATGTGCAAGAAAGGATTACCATCAGTGTGGCTAACATTGTTCACTTCAGTTGCATTTTCCGCCCCTGCAGAAGAATTTTCTTCAGATTTTACAGATTTTTGCCCATCATTGGCAAAAATGTTAGCCTCCTCTATATTTGCAACTCTTATGGTATTTTTCTTAACACCTTTTCCTTGAGTAAATTGCAGTTGCGCTTTTGACTGTAAGGGGGGGAAAGCAGAATTGGAGGTGGTTGACCCAGCAACAACCTCTGAAAACGCTTTCTTCATTGTTGTAATGGGAAGGCCTCTGCCAAAATTGATCTTTCTGGAATCAGATGTAGAATCATTCACAACCTTCTCATCACCTTCAACTCCACTTTGTGCTTCACCTTGCCCCTCCAATATTGCAGTGCTTTTCTTGGTGTCTTTGATAGCAACTGACTCAAGTTTTGAGTCTAGTTTACTGCGGAAGGAACCTTGCTTCAGAGCATTAGCGAAAGAAACAACTGATTGCTTATCTTTCTCCAGAACAATTGTCCATCTCATAAGGAACTTTTGATTGTGAGGAAATCCAGTTTGAAGCAATCCTTTAGAAGGATCATAATACTTTGCGCCTCCAACACGAATCACAGACCATGATGAAGGCTGAATTGGCCAATCATCACTAACTTTAGGAAGTTGCAGCATAGGAAGAAGATTATCACAATCTGGAAAGATGTTAAATTTGATGTTAGCAGATTCAAAATCAAAAGGGTCAGCTCGTAATTTTCGAGAGCGACCACAAGCACAAGCATGAAGGAATACAAATCCACTGCTATGTTCCTTTCCAATGGCATCTGAAGGAGGATTATCATTTTGAACATCATGTCTCTGGTGCATGCATGGGTTTCCCGTCAAACTAATAGCATCACATAACTGCCTGCCTGACTTCCAGATTGATGTGCATTCATCCTCCAATTTTTTCCTGAATTCTACAACAGAAGGGCCCTTTACCATTCTGTGGAAAGCGCACAGAGCCTTTTCTAATTGAGCTTGATGCTGTGACGTTGAATAACAAGAAGGTAAGTCTTTCAAATACACTTCCAGAGCAGCTGGTAAAGCCTTCTGGCACCATAAAGCAGAAAATTTTCTGTTGATTCCCTTCCCACTCTCCAACAGAGACATCGCAATTCCAGGTGGGTCGGCACCTTTAGGATTAACCCCGTCAACAAGAGGTGGGACACCATTCCGTTGCCGCAATTTCCTCCTTATTAGATCAGGTTCATCAATGGAACTGGGCTTTGCAGACAAAAGTCCTTTAAGAATTAACTGACTAGAAGATAACCACATCTCTAAGCTTGGTAGCTCTGGAACACTAGTGGCCCTTCCAGAAGCTGCTGATGCAGCAGCTGCTGCAGCTGCAGCAACAGCAATCATACCAGCACCTGCTGCTGCATTGGCATTCGTAACCGTTCCTCCTTTTCCTCTTAAAATGTCTGCCTGCCTAAAGACAAACTCTTTTAGAGTCATAATGTCATCCTTATTTCCACTCTGACTGTGACTTTCAAGCAACAAAGTATCAGGTGTTGCCTTGCCACTCAAAACATCCTCTACAAGGCTCGTGGCAAAATCAAGAGACTCACCACTCGAGATGCCAGAGCTATCCAAAAGCACAACAGCTCTAGAAGCATCAACAGTTAGTAAAGGAGCCAACCCAGATATAGCACCACTTCTTGATCCTACATGACTAATACTTTCAGAACCTGTAAGTGTCCGGCATTTTTTCATCAAAAAACGAACCTGCGCTTCAATGGAGGATTGCAGTTTCTTGCGTGAACTACCTTCACATTTATTCACTGGCCGAGAAAGCACAACTACCGAACTAGAACCCTTTGCGAGCAGATTTGATCTAGCTACGCTGCTCAAACCTGACTGACTAGAGGAAGACTCACTTAAAACCTCTTTTGCAGGACTGTAATTCGTCATTTCTGAGAAATCGTCAACAAAAGCAAAGATAGTAACAGGTGTGCACTGCCCAGGAAAGAGTGCTGCATAAGAACCAAAGCTTGGCATGGCAGAATTAGAATTGTTTCGGCTTGAGGTGCTGCTGCCTCTTCGTGGAGAAGGACTCTTAGAGGTTGATGCCACCGAAGGAGGGCGAGAAGATGATGATGAACTCCTGGTAACAGAAGGCAAAATTTGATGTGATCTCAAAAATGGCAACAAAGCATGTTTTGCAGATTGTAGCACTCGTAATATTTTCAGCACCTGGGTATCGAATCGTGACCCCTCCTGAATGTAAACAATTACATGACAAACCTGCAGTGACATGCAAATTCCAAATTCTGTTTTAAGTCTAGGAGATGAGTTCCCCAGAAACAAAGAAATACAGGCATATAGCATTTTACAGAACATTCAAAATTTTTCTAGAATGTTGATCTGCATAAATAAACAATTCAATTTAACAATTGCTAATTTGCTAAAATAAAATCATTTCATTTATCCTTTGAAACATTTCTATATATTACAAAAACACATAACCATGGGTAGGCAACTACCCAAGGAGTGAATTTGATCGTCATTTTCTTGCATTTGAGTATCTCATGGTCAATCATGACAAATTAACCAGTCAATTAAGCCTACCGGTTCCAAAAATAAAAATTATTGTCACGATAAAAGTAGTCCTAGCCACCTCATCTTATTAGTCCACATGACCACATCTATACAATGACATAACAAGTCTACTCCTTTTATGGCCAAAAAGCCATAAACAGGTTGCAATTTATTCAAACATAGACCTTATGTGGTAGAAAGAGTGTTGATCCATATTTTGGGTACTAGATCCATATTGGAGGGTTTTGTCAATCAAATTCACCAACAAGGGACTCTCTTCAAAAGAGGATTAGGGTTAACCCTCTTAATTTGTATACACTACATACAAAGAGATTTTAGAAGATTAAACCCTAAAAGCTTAAAAGATATTTATGATGTTGTTATAGAATTAATAAGAGAACTCATTCATTTACTCTATAAACTCCACATTAGTTGCCCATACAACTGTTGTGGGACAAAGTTCCATAGCCTTGTAAATTTGTAATGGCCTAAAATCCAATCCTTACATTCGAACCACCATAAGTTTCAACGTCCTCATTGGTCATAACTGGCTTAACCCAAAACATCTCTCCTTGTTGGATCCTCGTTGGAGGCCAACATTTCGTAGGCTACTTTGAGTCGGTCTGATAACATTATGATAGAATAAACAAAAAAACTATATGTATCCAACTTATTGATCCATTATAATATCAATAATCATGTGCCCCTTAAAATTAACTTCTTTTGTTGTTGTGTCTTGTAAGCTTTAACATTAAACCCTTTTTTTCTAATGATAAACTAATCATATAGAATGATAACAATCTTATACCAATTACCCAAATTCCTCCATTTGAAATAAATGGAATGGTGTGAACAAGCGTTTAAAACAATCATTGAAATGAGTGTCACTAACACATAGAAGCATATGCATAGTCATTAATTTTCATAATAGAAACCAGAAACATCCCAATGAATCTTGTTTAGAAAATTTGTTCCCCAAACTGCAGATTGCTACTCTATAAAACACGAATCAATCTACAATTGATATAAATATTATCCTAACTGGTTTTTAATATTAAATACGCTTTCTATTTTCACATACCAATGCATGAGTCTGAATCAAAAATATATTTTGTTGCACATAACTAAATTTAACAAAGTTGATATTACGAAAATATGCATTTATAAAATCAGAAATATGTGCCACCGATGAATAATTGTTGCAATGCAAGTGTTTCAATTTCCATTTTGAGGAACAATTGTAATTCATAGTACCAATTATGAGAAACCAAAAAGGGATGAGTACCGTGAACATAAAGAGCAATCCTTGAAGCTCCTTAATTTGTTGATCATCATCGAACTCACAAACAGGAGAAATCATAGCAGGACAATGAGTAGAACACAATTGAAGAAAAAGCAAATTATTATGTTCATCATGAAAATAACTAATCCTGTGACTGCTAAACCATTGTTTAACCTCTTCAGCAACAACACCATCAATTAGAAGAGGCGTATCCCTGTGACTAGAACCGAAGACATTAGAGTCGATAATTCGATTGATAAGATTAGATACATCGGAATGGCGACGGCCGATGAATCCGACGACGACAACGCCAGACGAAGGTAAAAGAGATGGAGAAGGAGAAGGAGAAGGCGGGGGAGGAGGAGGACGAGTACGAGGAGGTGGCGGCGGCGGAGGAGATGGTGATGGTTGAGAAGATGAAGGAGGAGGACGAATCAGGACTCTCATTGGAGTCGGGTTCGGGTTTGGTTTTTCGTCCATGCTTATTTTTCGATGAATCCACCTTAATCCTTGTTTAAAAAACTCTTTTCTAATAAGGTTTTCAATAGTATAAAAACTTAAGACGAATTAAATAAAATTTTAAGTATTTTTTACACAGAGAAATATTTATTAAATAAGATCAGTTGATGAATAACAGAGGGAAGATTATTAACTGACTTTGATTCAATTTTAGTAATCGTGCGTTGCTACTAATAGCGAATGATTACTATACCGAGTCAAACTCAATTCAATAACAAATGATCGTAGAGCTGACTATTGACTAATAGCCTCTGTATGTAAGCGAGGAGATAAGATAAGATATTCTAGATTTCTATAATGGCATAAGATAGCTAGCACTCAAATCAAGCAAGCCAGTTTCCTTCGATTACATATGGAGCCCTAATAGCGGATATTGTCTTTGTCTTACCTCAGATTCAGTTTTAGTAATACACTTATTTTTGAATTTTTTTTTATTAATGAGAGCGTTTTTTTTCTTTCTTTTTTGTATCCATATTAATTTTACATAATTTAAATCCATTTTAAAGTCATATCATAATCCAAATATACAAGATTAGGTAAATGTCTAGTCATTGGACATATTTTGAATCTCTCGCTTTAAGGCAAGAATTACAATTTACAAGAAGAAAAAGTCTAGGTAAATAACCGTTATTTATAAAGTTAACAAATTACTGTTATATACTCCCTCCAATTCAGTTCAGTTGTCCCATTTCCTTATTGGGACAACTCACATTAATTGTCCCATTTCTATTTTGGTACATCTTTTTTTACTTAAATATCCTCACTTTTCCAGTTCCCAATACTCCACTACCACCTTTACAATTAATTTAATCAAATTAAAACCCCACTTTTACAATTCCCAATACCCAACTACCACCTTTACAATTAATTTAATCAATTAAAATACCCAACTACCATCTTTACAATTATTTAATCAATTAAAATACCCAACTACCACTCACTCTTAATATCCGTGCCAATCCCAAATGGGACAACTGAACTGAATTGGAGGGAGTATGAGGTAAGATTTTATAAGATAATTTTATTATTTTAATTTAATTTATTATTTTATTTATTTTATTATTATAATTTTTATCTTTTAACGCTAACTTACAAATCCACGAATGAATTAGAAAGTCATGAATGACGTTGCAACTAGAGGTGTTCAATGGGGCGGGTCGATCCAACGGGTCAAGGGTCGGCTCACATTTTGACGGGTCATTAGCGGGTCAGGTCAATAATGGGCCGGACGGGCCGGGTCGGATAATTATAAATATTAATTGCGGAAAAAAAATTAACCACTTTTTTAATTTTTTAAAATATTATTATTATATACATATGTAAGTCGACCCAATGCCATAAAATATAATAAAAAAAGCTATTCTATGATTTTTTTTAAAAAGGGTCAAAGAGGGTCAAATTTAAATGGGCTTGACACGCGCCGGCCCGTTTATCATTTGACATGACCCGCCCCGCCCCGCCCTAGTTATGCATCCAGTACTTTTTATAAAACTGACATTCAAAAAAATAAAAATAAATAAATGATTGCATAGAAAGACAAAAAAAAAACGAATTAGGTTTATTTCAAGACAATTTTGGGCAACAGTCAATCTCTTTGCTAGTCTGCTACTCATCAGGCATCACATCAGGTACTGATAATTTGTCAATGTATTTTCTATAAGCCAAAATATTGCAATTATCAGTTATTTCTTGTAGAGTTGGATGTGCTTGTTAATTTGTATCTAAAGCTGCTAATTCTGTCTTGTAAGGTGTTTGATTCAATTGATTTCCCGAGTATAAGTTTTGGGCAATGTGTTGATCAATTGTTACGTGGAAATAAGTAGACAATTGATTTCTTTGGGTTCGTATAGATTAGGGTTCATCTTTGTTGCATTGATTTTCTGGTAATTGTTTGTTTTGATTTGATTTAGGGTTTATATTTGGTTGATTGTTGCATTGATTTTCAACTCAATGATGGTAAAATTCAAATAATATTAGCAATTAAACTTACCCGGGATTCATAATTGCTGTAAAGTAAATCATGTGGAAGCAAAGCAGGGAATCCCTTGCAAATCTATTAGAATCCTGCATCAAACATAAAGCCCACAAAGTTGGGAAGCTTCTTCATGCTCAAATTCTTCGCACGGGCTTCTCTTGTCAGACCTTCTTTTCGAACCGTCTCGTTGATTTTTACTCCAAATGTAACAATCCCAGTTACGCTCTCCGTGTGTTCGACTTAATGCCTGAGAGAGACATCTTTTCTTGGAATTCTGTTCTAAGTGCATTGTGTGCAGTTAATAGATTGCGTGATGCAGCGCTAGTGTTTGATGAAATGCCTGAAAGAAATGTTGTCTCTTGGAATAATATGATCAGTGCTTTTGTTAAAAATAGTGATCATAATAAAGCATTGGAAATGTATCTTTTAATGATATCTGAAGGTTTAGTGCCAACGCATTTTACTTTGGCAAGCATTTTTAGTGCTTGTGGCGTTTTGTTAAAGCTAGATTTTGGTAGGTTGTGTCATGGTCTTGCTATCAAAGTTGGTGCAGACCAGAATATGTATGTGGGCAATGCTTTGCTCTCTATGTATGCCAAGTGTAGGAGTATAGGTGATGCTTTTTGCACTTTCAAAGAATTGCCAGCACCTAATGAAGTGTCTTTCACGGCATTGATGGGTGGGTTGAAAGAGGCTCAAAGGGTTGAAGAGGCATTAAGAGTGTTCAAGTTTATGCACAAGACTAAAGGTTTTGTAGATGCTGTCTCACTGTCCAGCATTCTCGGTGTCTGTACTGGACGAGAGGGTGATGGTTTTAGGCATAATATGCATGGAAAGCTAATTCATAATCTTTCTATCAAGCTTGGATATCAAGATGATTTTTATTTGGTTAATTCACTGCTTGACATGTATGCCAAGAACGGTGACATGGATAGTGCTGAGATTATTTTTCAAAACATGTCCAAACGAAGTTCTGTTTCATGGAATATCATGATTGCTGGTTATGGTGAAATTTACAAGTGTGATAAGGCCTTAGAGCTAATGGAGAGAATGACATTTTTTGGTTGTCAACCAGATGATGTCACTTTCATCAATGTCATAGCTTCATGTGTAAAAATGGGTTATGTTGAAGTTGGGCGTCAAGTATTTGACAAGCTCGTATTCCCAAGCTTGAGCTCATGGAATGCTATGATTTCTGGATATTCACAAGTTAAAAAGTATGATGAGGCAATATCTCTTTTTAAACAAATGCGCTTTAAGAATGTAAAACCTGATTGCACTACTCTGGCTATTGTTCTTGCCTCTTGTGCAGAGATTACTCTTCTGGAATGTGGAAAACAGGTCCATGCTATCGCACTAAAGGAAAATTTGAATGTTGACGTTTATGTTGGTAGTGGGCTTATTACCTTGTATTCTCGAAGCGGTAAAGTGGATAGTGCCAAGTCCATATTTCTAGAACTTCCTGCAGTGGACATAGTGTGCTGGAATTCTATGATTGCTGGATTTGCTCTTAATTCTCTAGAAAAGCAGGCTTTTGAATTTTACAATAACATGAGAAGGAGGAATATGACCCCTACTCAGTTTTCATATGCTACAATGTTGAGTTGCTGTGCTAAACAGTCCTTTTCATCGCAAGGTAGACAAATCCATGCTCAAATATTAAAAGCTGGATGTGAAAGTGAAGTATTTGTAGGAAGTGCTCTTATAGACATGTATTGTAAATGTGGTAATGTAGAAGGAGGCCGAAAAGTATTTGATGCAATGCCTGTAAAAAATACTGTTATTTGGAATGAATTGATACATGGGTATGCACAAAATGGTTTTGGGGATGAGGCAGTGCATATATATAACTGTATGGTTAGAGGAGGTAGTAAACCTGATGATATAACATTTATAGCTGTTCTCACTGCTTGCAGCCATTCTGGATTGGTTGATGAAGGGATCGAGATATTTGATTCTATGAAAATAGAGCATAAAGTGGAACCACTTGTCGACCACTACACCTGTATTATTGATGCTCTGGGCAGAGCGGGGAGGTTGCGTGAAGCAGAAATGCTCATAAGAAGGATGCCATGTAAAGATGACCCTGTCATATGGGAAGTGCTGCTTAGCTCATGTAGATTGTACTGTGACATTATTGTAGCACAAAACGCTGCTAACGAACTTTTGTCCCTAAATCCTAGAAGTTCTACTCCATATGTTCTTCTAGCAAATGTATATTCTTCTATGGGAAAGTGGGAAGAAGTTAGGGCGATTAGAGAGCTCATGAGCAATAAAAATGTGGGTAAGGAAGCTGGCTATAGTTGGATAGAAAGTAAAAATGATCATGGATCGTTGGAAGTTGATGATTTATGTATTCTTCCCTCTTGATGATGATGGGTTGAAACTTGAAAGCAGTTGCATTGTCATGATGAAAGGTCTCGTGTTGCATTTTTCTGAAGTCTTTAGTGCAGAAGAGGTCTTCTAGGCTTCTAGCTCATCGTCCTCTAACGCCTTTGGATCATCACAACACTTTATTAGATTTGATAATATGGATGTGAAAGAATTGAGAATTTGCATGCCTCCATTTTCTATTACCTCTGGTAATCTGCTCCTTTATTTCATACTAGTTTTTACATTTACATCTCCATCTTTTTTGGCTTTCATGTCATATGGCTTTTGACTAGTTGAATAGGAGGTGAAAGTAGTAGAAGCATCTCTTAAGTGTTTCCTACTCCATGTCTCATCAGTCGTCATGATGACTTAAACATTCATTGAAGTACTCTCAAAGAATTAAGGAACTCATTATTTGTATTGAACTCTTGTGCTTTTGATACATCTGAATATACTGATTCAAGATTATACCATAGATGCTGTCCTCATAGTTGTTGTTACTTGTTAGAGAAAATTTAGGTGCGGGTTAGAGGCTCAAATTTCGAGAAATGATTAGTTAAGAAGATTAATGATTCTAATGTGATAAAATCACAATTCCTATCCTTTCTTATATTACGATTCACGGCAGAAACTCTCTATTCCCCAACTTTTCATCCCCTCATTTATGTCACCGGAAGTTCATACCCCTTCGATATCTACGCAACGTGCTTCGAGTAGATTCCCTCTAATTTGACCTGATCACATGGCCTGATCTATCATCAAAATGACATTTACTTCAAAGGTTTTGGCATTGTTTAGTCGATGAGTTGAGATGCAGTAAACTCATTGATCTATAGTTGCTTTCTATTGTGGAATAAATAATTTTGTTGGATGCATCTGTGTTCAGTCTGCTAAAGGGTTGAAAACTATTATGTGAAACAGAGCTTTTGTCCAACAATTTCAGGATAATCAACTGTTTTTTTCTTAAATTCCTAGAATTGAAAGGAAAAAGTGGCATTTCTGCTTGTCTTTTTGGTGAATTTGTAGGAAACGGGACCTCACTTTGGTGATGATAGCGATGCTGTTTTCTGAACAGTTGCTTTTTTGAAGTTTAACCTATCATTTTACAATTTTTTTGTTGCTTCGCAGTTTAAAGTTACGAGCTAGGCCCGCACAAAAAAGGGTGTGTGTATATTTGTCGTGGAAGGGGGAAATGAAGCCTCACAAAAAGAATGCTAGAGATGTGAACGATGAGGTTGAAGAGTTGCTTAGGGCAGCAGAGGATGCTAATCTTCTAAAACTGAACCTGAATTCGCACACAGTTCATGCCTCCCCTTCTGATTTACACCCAGAACTAGAGCAACGATTTCGGGATCTTAAATCTGGCTCAAAATCAAAGGCAAAGAAAGAAAGTATGACGAAAGAAACGGCACCTTCAGAGTCTGCCAAAGTGGAGAAGGAAGTCGAGGAAGATGACTTATTAGCCAGGTTTGCAGCCCTTAAGGCCTCACTACCTAAGCCTTCTTCCTCCATTTCCTCTTCCTTTGTGGGCATGGAGATTTCAGGTACTTCTGTTGGGGATATGCGTGCTGACGGTTCTTCAGGTAGTAAAGCTGACATTTACGATGAAGATGAAGATGAAGTTGAAAAGGTCATAAAGTGGGCCATGGATGCTGCACGTCTTGATCCTTCTCTGAGCTCAGATGATGAGGACAATACTAAAGATGACGATTTCGATGACAGTGAGACAAGTGATGAGGACACTAAGAGCCCTCAAAAGAATCAAAAAGGGCCACGCAAATAGTAAGTATCCTTCACATTTTCCTTTTAAGTATGGTGTACATCTACTTTGTAATACTTGTTTCCTATTTTCATGTACTTAAGATAATACGTTTTGTAGCAAAAGGTACATATTATCGAAAAAATTTCATTTTATTTACAAAAATGCTATCTGAAATCTGAATATGTACCCTTTTAAGCATATATGTAAACTATTTAGCAAATGTCTAATTATTCACAAAACTTCCACCCAAATATGTACTCTATTTGAGCTTTTTTGTATCCCTGTTTTCAGTTTTCACCATTTTAATCGGTTTTCACATGATCCAAATCATATATATATATATATATATATATATATATATATATATATATATATATATATATATATATATATATATATATATATATTCCCGGGTAAGGAGAATTCCTACTTATGTGTAGATCAATTGTTATGCTAGGGATCTTCATCTTCTTAAGCAGCATCGAAAGACAATGATGCGTTCTTATGTTTTTTCATTGTTTTCTGTGAGAAAATACGACACTGATGGATCATACAACCTAATGAAATCAATTTACAAACTGATCTATAATTTGATGTTTGTAAACTAGAACAAGAATGTTCTGTAATTTGGTGTCAATTACCTCATTCCATAGATTTTCGTTGTATTCTTTCTCGTTCATGATTTTTTGTAAAGAATTACATTATACATATATATACATATATATTATACACGTCGTTTCTGTAGTAGCCAATCAGGCTAGTGAAACGAAATCAATTTACAAACTGATCTATAGAAAAAAAGGGCTTCTTAATTTTCATCCTTAGTTTTGCTTCTTTGCCTCTTTTTCGGCCTGCATCATTACACAAACATATTAGAGTAAAAATACAGCTGAAGAACAAGGATATCGATAGAAATTAATAGATGGAATTATCCGTCTTACGGCTCTAACAACTCGCTCAAATGCCTCAGGTCCATATCTCTCGATGTAGCGCTCAACAGATTTCCGTGCATCAAGCGACATCATTTGCAGCACTTTTCGGTGGCTCTCAGGGTAAATGTGGTTAACGGACAAGCCCATCTTTACATACTGACGAACATAATTCTCGTATATGTACGCAGCGCCATTGAAGATGGGTAGCACCAACCACATACAGAATAAGAGCTTCACGTACGGCCAGAATGGAAGCCTGCAACATTTTTCGGGAATGTATTTTACGTATTCTTGACTCGGTATTTCACTATTTCTTATAAACTTTCACTATGTATTGATATGTATAAATATAAATAGATATACCATTGAAGGATTCTCCAACAGGAGAGCTCAAAGAGAGTTGTCAATGAGTAAAGAACCCAGTATGTCAGCCATTGTTGATCGTCTAATGTTGAAGGGCTTTCGATAGCTCGCATTGATGCATACCTGTTGAATAACAAACAATTCGTATTGTTTTAATTCGAACTATATGGTATATTGTAAGGTTTTCTGTTAATTCGCTTGAATTTGCCCGTGAATGGCCCAAAACCGGCCATAATTCACTTTTTCTGATTCGTGATTCGCGAGGCGATTAGCGAATCATGTTATATTGATCGAGAATGATTTGAAAGTGCAACTTACAGTGGATACAGAAGCATCAACCCGGGCCTAATGTGGCACAAAACAATCAAACAGTTTAGTCATTTATACGATACACATAAAATCAGCTAATCGAACGAAAAGACAAAAGTCGAAAGTTAAAACGGGAGGCTAACCCAATTAGTGCATCAAAACTCATTGCAATTTTTGCAAGAAAACCCATGTTTGTTATGCTCCTCTTGTTACAAAAATCCTCTTGGAATAGTAAGAAACAAAGAGATTGAGATATATAGTTTTAATGAAGAATGGGTTATATGAAGCAAAGGATAATGTTTGGTTAAACCAAAAGGTTGGTTTTGGCCAAGGCCAAGCCAACAAGGAAAGGTAAACTATTGAGCAAGGAAGGAATATAACCATATGTCAAGTTTCAACTCTAAAGGAAGTTAATATGTTAAAATTTATCATTCCGTCTTGTATGAGACCGTCTTACAGTGAGACGGCCATCAGTACATAAACATAAAAAAAAACCAATGAAAACTGAAATCCCACTTGTACAGAAAGTAATTTAGAAAATAGTTTAGGTTGATCCATTTAAAGTCGTCTTATGGTAAGATGGTATCAATCGAGAATTATTGAAAATTTCAAAGTAAAAAAATTTTAAAAAAAATAGTTGAGTAATGAAAGTTGTTGGTTAAACAAGTTTGATTCTCATTGCTTATAAAAAGTTTAATTTTTTTAGGAGATTATACTTAAAAAAAATGAATAAAGAAAGTGTTGGTTGATACTCCCATAAAGTTGCTTCTCTTTCTAAGATGGATATTTATGAAATTTTTGAATATGCATGGGTTTTAATTTTTTGAAAAAATTATTCAGAATAATCTAACTTATTATTATTTGTTATGATAATCCTTACTATTGATTATTTTAAAATAATTTAACCTTTGCGTATTATTTGCTGACAACACTCCTTTTCACATTTTAACCGACTATTATAGGGACCTACTAGCCGTTACATTAACTTCTTTTCCCCCCTTGTGCTTCTTCGCTGGTCTAACCCTACTCCTTTATGGTAGTAAGTATTTATAAAAGTCGGTTAAAATATAAAAAGGGTGCGAACAACAAAAAAATACAAAGCTTGGATTGTTAAAAATAATTAATCGTAGGGATTATTCAAAGGAAATGGGCAATAGGTGGAATTATTCATTTTTTTGTATATGCTTATTCTTTTACATGAGAAATAAGGTTTGATCGAGTCATTTAAGAGTATAGTTCTTTGGTTTTGAACTATAATAGACTATAGTAAAACAATTTATTAGATTACGTGTTCTTCATATTTATGTGAAGTTGAATATGATGTTATCACCAAGACTCAGTCAAAAAACAATTTCTTGTTATTAATATTATTACGACTAATAAGAGTAAGTCTCCGTAATTTTGACCTCATAAATTCATTTTAAGTGAAAGCTTCTTAATGACATTGAGTTCATGATTAAAGTAGAATGAAAATTTTAATGATCACATTGTAAAAGTTTATTTAGACTTTCAAAATCAAATGTACAAATATATGCAAAAAAACATAAAATAGTTAAATAATTATTTATTAGCAAAAATATTTCTAAATTCTTAAATTTATAACATGTCTAGCCTTACTAATTACTTTATAGTTCATTGATTTTATAGTTACCATTATCTCTATATTCGATTAAGAATGTGACCAAAGGTAAATGAAATACCACAACAAAGGTAGAGCTAAAATACCATAATAAATAATTTGTAATTTCTATAAAAAAGGCAACTAATATTATACTTAGAGGTGTTTAAAAACAGTATTAATGACTCGAAATTTACCTAAATTTATAATTAAACCTGATTTCAAAAAATATTCACAATTATGTAAAAACAATACATACACAAAATCCCAACATCAACTAACCTTAAATCAACTGAATAACTCGAATAAACGCCTCTAATTATAATCAAATAATCAACTACTCGAATACTTTATTTAATAACCCAACACACAAGTTTTCAACATCAAATACAAAAATTAATAGACCCAATTTTAATATTATAAATTCTTGTGAGAGACGGTTTTTTTTGAGAGATCATTTTTAATTGGGTCGGATCATTATATATTTTTTTAAAAATTGTAAGTAGGGATTAAAAATGACATAAATAGACATTTAAGATATTGAAAGTAGACATTAAAGTAGTAAGTACTAAACATTAAGGATGATGTAAGTAGTCATTAAGAATACGGTAAGCAAGCATCATCATCATCATACCTAGTGTATCCCGCCCTAAAAAACTATGGCCACGGTCTGGGGAGGAAAGAACAACGACAACTCAAACCCATAAAAGAGCGCGATCAAAGAGTACCCAAATGGACTGGACTTAAAATATGTCTGAGACGGTCTCTCACGAGACTAGCTGTTTTAATATATATATATTCCGCTATTGTAGATCAAATCGGGATTCCGGTGCCGCGCCGACTGCTGCGCTTACCGACGGGTTACCGACAACCCTAGCTAACACAACGGCTATTTTTCCACGAAATAGGCTAAAATCTTTACTCTCATTCTTATTTCTGGTTACCTTTTCTTCCCTTTCCTCCATTTTCTTTTCTTTTCCTTGGTCTAGTCAGTAGTGTTAAGCTGCCATAGAAGAGAACCACCCTTGGGCGGTTAGGGTTCAATCTCTACTGCTGCATTGTCTAATTCCTGTTTCTTCCTAAGTTCCTATTTACTTCATTTGTTTCTTTTCTGTTAAAGTAATTTGTTATTAATTTGATTTCTGTCAAAAAGCTTACATTAAGATCTTCAATGGCGGAAACTCCATTAAAGACGAAGAAAAAATCAGTTTCTTCTTCTATTCTTTCTCCGAATACCCCTAATTTGAAATCCCCATCTTTAATTGAGACAACCCCACTTCGTCGATCTTCTCGTCGTTTATCTCTTAATTACAATGATTTAAAATCAACCCCAGAGAAACCCATTTTGAATTTTCCCTCTAAAACCCCAGCGAAATCCATTTATAAAACCCCTAAAAAAACTCCCATAACCCCTAAATCTCACAATAAATCCCATCTTTCTAATGCCCATGTAGATAAAGTTTCTATAGACGAAACATTTTATCCAAAATCCCCTCCTGTATCCGAAAAAATAAAGAGAAAAAGAGGGGATGAATTGGTGAATACATCAAAAACTCGAGCTCGAACTCGAGCTAAAAGTGGGCTAAAAAAGAGAGTGTATTATAAGAAAGCTGTGTATGATGGGGGTGAATTTGCTGTGGGGGATGATGTGTACGTAAAGAGAAGGGAGAATGCGAGTTCAGATGATGAGGATCCTGAGGAGGAGGAATGTAGGATTTGTTTTCGAGGCGGTAGAGGGTTGATGATTGAGTGTGATGATTGCCTCAATGGGTTTCACTTAAAGTGTTTGAAGCCACCATTGAAGGAGGTTCCTGAAGGTGATTGGATTTGTGGGTTTTGTGAGGGTAAGAAACTGGGCAAGAAGGTTGAGCTTCCATTGCCACCAAAGGGGAAGAAGAGGGTTAGGACTTTGAGGGAGAAGCTTCTTTCAAGCGATTTGTGGGCGGCTAGGATTGAAAGGTATATTTAGTTTGATGTTCTTATAGCATTGTTTGATTGATTTATTTGGTGTATTTATGTTAATAATTACATTATTCTGCTCATTTGTGTAATCAAGTTAGTAAAATTGTTAGACATGTTTGATAGGTGGTTGGGTAATCGAACCATCGATTGCTAGTGTTTAGTCAATTAGTTGATTAGAACAACTTTTATGAATGGCTCCCACACCTAGTCCAAAATCAGTTGGTCAAATCAGCACTCGAATAAGCTATTAGATATGATGTTCAAGCCATCGATTGCTATGCTAGTGTTGAAAAAAATTGTTATGAATCGTTCCCACAACTAGTCAAAAATCAGTTGGTCAAATTAGCACTCCAATAAGCTATTAGCTATTAGTGCAGTCACCTCATTGAATTGGATTGATAACTAGTAGAGTATATGTATTGTAGGAATAAGGAGGTAAAGTTGTTTGTTTTTGGAACAGATGGTGGTGAAATTTGGTTGAACTTTTGTGATTTTGTGCAGCATATGGAAAGAGATAGATGGAACCTATTGGTTTCGGGCACATTGGTACATGATCCCCGAGGAGACTGCAGCTGGAAGGCAAGCACATAACTTGAGGCGAGAGCTGTACCGTACCAATGATTTTACTGATGTAGAGGTAAATTAGATGTTAGACTCATCTCCATCTTTTGTTTTATTTTGCCCATTTAGCATATGTTTTGAATGTGCACAAGTATGTTGAGGATAGGAATGCCCAATGTCCTTAATGAAGGTATTTGAGATTCCACTCCATAGTATGGCGGTAAGAAAGTGATAAGCAATCCATATATGGCTAAAATGAAGCTCTCCTAAGTTCTTTATACTGAATGATCCCTTTAGGAGTCTTGTTAACCTCTATGTCCATAAAGAAATGAAGCTCTCCTAAGTCCTTTATACTGAACATTGTATTGAGGTGTTCTTTAATGTTTTGAATCTCCTTTTTGTCATTGCCAGTTAGGAGACATCATCAACATATATGGCTAAAATGGTGATGTGACCATCTTTGTTCTTTAGAAACAAGGAATAGTCATTTTTAGATTGAACATATTTTTGAAGAATGAGTTTTTATGATAGCTTGGCAAACTATTGCCTAGAAGCTTGTTTTGAGCCTAAGAAAGATTTGTTTAATTTGCATTCCTTCTCATCAGTAGTACGATAGCCTTGAGGTGGCTTTATGTAGACCTCTTCTTTTAAGTCACCATGTAAGGAAGCGTTAATTACATCAAGTTGATGTAAACACCAATCTTTGCTAGCTGAAAGAGCAATGATGCATCTAATGGTTGACATTTTAATCACAAGGGAGAAAGTTTCATCATAGCCTTCTCTATTCTTTTGGTTGTAGCCTTTTGCTACCAACTTGCCTTATGTCTTTCTATACTCCCATCTGCCTGAAGTTTTGTTTTCAAGACCCACTTGAATCCTGTAGCTTTCATGCCTATAGGTAAAGATACAACATCCCAAATGCTTTTTTTTCTCTAAGGCATGAATTTCAGTATCCAAAGCAGCCTTCCGATGAGGATGGATTATGGCCTGTTTGTATGTTTTGGATATTTAATGGGACCCCAAAGGTCTATACTCAATAGACTTAACTGCTCATATGGATATTGTGATGATGTTTTATCACAAGATGTGTGACGAGGGCATTTGAGCCAATGCTGAACACTTTTGGTGTTGTTGGCTTGATTCCATTGAAAAAAATCATAGAATTAATGCAAAGAAATTAGGAGAGTTACAAGTTGTAAGTAGTATTGAATTAAGGAATATCTTCCAACTTCATCAATTTCGAAACGCCGCATGCTTTTTAAAAATGGTGGGAAAGGCACCATATCAATTTCTATCTGAAGTTTTCTGGATGAGTTGTTACTGCTGCTGAGTGCTGAGTGTTGGCTTCATTAGTGTGAATTGCATCAAAATTTGTCAGGGAATAGGCATGGAGAAGATAGAGGAGTTAGAGATAAAGAAATGAAAACTAAATAGTGTAAATGGATTTTTAGGAAGAGGATTTAAAGACAAAGAAGTATGAATTGTTATTTCTGTAATGTTCATTTAACATTTCTTATTTTGGTGACTTTTTCTATCTGCAAATTTTGTTGTAATTTGATTTCCATTAAATCTTAACTTATTTCTATTTCAACGGCTACAATCTGAAGCAAATGGTATATACGTAAAAAAAATTTAATTTACTAAGGTTTGAGCAAATTACTTATAGTTAAGATATTTAGGTTGTTTATGTGAGATTGGTACGGATTTCTAGACTCTTGTATTCTTTTCACTTCAGATTGATTCGTTTAGTTATTTATCTTGGTGTTTGGTCCTTGTTTGCGTAACAGATTCCATATAATGTATCAGTTTTCAACGTAATGACTTATTTATATTTGAAATGTAAGTTACAGATTAATATTATGTAGCATAAGTCGTTGTGTTTTTTACTTTGCTGCTACAGATGGAATCTATCATCAGGCACTGCTTTGTTATGGGTCCAAAAGAGTTTGCAAAGGCTAGTAATGAAGGGGATGATGTCTTCTTTTGTGAGTATGAGTATGATATACGTTGGCATTCTTTCAAGCGGCTTGCTGAGATCAATGATGCTGAAGAGGTAAGCCTTCCATAAGGTTGTGTTCATTGTCACATAATTCGCTACTTGCGAATCATGAATTGAAAAGGCAAATTATGGTCGATTTTAGGCGATTCTTGGGCAAATTTGAGCGAATCGTGAATTCAAAAAGAAATAGTGAATTATGTTACATTGGCTGTGTAACTTGAGCCTAGAGACATAGCAAAACTTGACAGGCCAGATTTTGTTTGTACTAGGATGATGACAGTGATCATGATGATGATAGTGATAAAGATTGGAAATTTATCAAGGATTCAGAGTCCGAGTCAGAGGAGGATATGGACTATGACGAGGAATTTGAAAGGAGAAAATCTTCAAAATCTTCTCATGAGTTGGCTGCAGTACGATCATTACTCTTTTACCTTCATTTTTCGCACTATTTAATTTGAATTTCATCAATCTCATCACATATTTTGAACAGAACTCAAGGAAGGGACGCATCTTTGGACTTCAGAAGATAGGGACCAAAAGTATTCCTCAGCACATAAGATGCCGTAAGCAGACAGAGCTTGAAAGGGCTAAACAGACACTGCTTTTAGCCACTTTACCAAAATCACTCCCTTGTCGCAACAAGTATGTATTACTTTCTCGATTCCTAAACAAGTTACTTATATGTTAGAGAGACAAAGTTGTATGGGCGTTTGCTATGTTACTCGAACTCTTCATTTTGCTTCACGTACCCGTGATGCTCAGACATTGGTATGGTACTTAGACACTTCATTTTAGGCGTAAAATTGAATATTTAGACGTATCCAACACTTGGACATGTATCGGTATTCGACATCAGTACCCGAGTCCAAGTAACATAGGGCGTGTGGTGAATTTGAATTAAAAACTAAGAGATACTATATAAAATACACTTAATATAAGTAAATGTTGTTTCTGAGCGATTTGTTGTTTTTTTCGTGTTTTTTTTATCTATATATGTGTCTGCACAGGGAAATGGAAGAGATCACTGCTTTTATTAAAGGTGCAATATGTGATGATCAGTGTCTTGGACGCTGCATGTATATTCATGGTGTTCCAGGGACTGGCAAGGTGAAGTAATTTATCTTCCCTATTTCCCTTTAAATCCACGATGCACCAAATAATTTCATTTTAACTAAAACTTTACCGATATAATTTTGCAGACTATGAGTGTACTTTCAGTGATGAGGAGCCTTAAGTCTGAACTTGAATCAGGAAGTATTAAACCCTACTCTTTCATAGAGATCAATGGTTTAAAACTAGCAACAGCAGAAAACATATATAGGGTTAGTTGTTTAAAACAGTTCTTTGATCATCAATCTTTACTCGTTGTCTAGGATCTGAACACAGAATCTCTCACAGGTTATTTATGAAGCATTGAGTGGACACAGGGTGAGTTGGAAAAAAGCGCTGCATTTCCTTAATGAGCGTTTTTCAGAAGGGAAACAAGTTGGGAAATTTGAGAATAAACCTTGCATCCTTCTCATTGATGAACTTGACCTTCTTGTAACCCGAAACCAATCGGTAACGTTTGCCTTTCTGATCTGTTATATTAACAAATTCTTACTTGATATGCTTAACGGGCCCTTTCATTCAGGTACTTTATAACATCCTTGATTGGCCTACTAGACCAAACTCTAAGCTGATTGTAATAGGTAAAACTTTTTCCTTACTTATCAAGGCTAGCCTTGTAATTGCAGCATCGCCTTTTTCATACGAGAATGAAATGATTTTGGATAAAAACAAATGAGACTCGCCCCATATCCTACTTGCAGGGATAGCTAATACAATGGATCTTCCAGAGAAGTTGCTTCCTCGTATTTCAAGTCGGATGGGAATTCACAGACTCTGTTTTGGCCCCTATACCTACCAGCAACTTCAAGAAATTATTCTTAGTCGACTTAAAGGAATTGATGCTTTTGATAAGCAAGCTGTGGAATTTGCTGCTAGAAAGGTCATTATCAACTTATTAAACATAAACATGTATGAGTTTTTCCCGTATATATTTTCATGACGGTCAAATCAATCTTTATATTCAGGTAGCTGCTATTTCTGGAGATGCTCGTAGGGCCTTGGAGATATGTCGACGTGCAGCAGAAATTACAGATTACCGTATCAAGAATCAGGTCTCTCAACTTGATACTGCTTCCACTGGTACGAACTATTTCAATATTTAAGGAATTTTCTCCCGTCTCTTTCCATATGATCCTCCTAAAGTCCTAAGTGATGGACCTATTTATTAACGTTTTGTTCAAAAATCCTCAGAGGAAACACATGTTGGAATGGCAGAAGTTGAAGCAGCAATACAGGAAATGTTTCAGGCTCCTCATATTCGAGTAAGCAAAACGACTCATGGATTTGAACTTGAACCTCCCCATCTAACTAAGTAAAACTTCATTACCCTTACGGCCCATTTGGTTAGTGGTACTAAATGGTGGTAATGGGAATGGTTTATAGTGTAAAATTTCATCAAAACTTTCATGTCATTCCTATGGTTATGAAACTTTGATCACAAAAAAAAGTTTTTTTGTTCACAAATTTCCATTACCTCCTAATACCACATCTCTCATTGGTAATGCATTGGAATGAATTTGATGAACAAAATGAGATGATTGAAGGTTGTCAAGCATGACCATCAAGATAGTCAAAAGATTTTTTAAGCAAAATGACACTAATTTCTCATTCCCATTGCCACAATTTATTACCATCTACCAAACTGGCCGTTATACCTTTAGTAACTCTCCTCGGCATGGTTGGGGGTGTCAGATGTACGAAACCTTGCACTTGTAATAGTAAAATGGCTGTTTCCAATTGACCATTTTAGTTATTTAAGTCCACGTGTTTTGGTGAGTCATTTACTATAGTCTATTATATTAAAATCAAAGAACCAAACTTTTTCGACACCATTGAGAATGGACAAACTTCTGCAACTGCTTGAATAGATAAAATGGTTTTGAATATTGATCTTCTTTGGCATTCCCTGATTTATGCACTTTCTAAATTCCACTTCCAAGCCCCCTTTTTTCTTGATTTCTTAAATATACGAGGAACTTTTGCATCACCTAAAATTGGTTTAATATCTTATGTAGATTTGTAACATTCAATTTACTTTTTTGAGAAATAGGTGATCCGAAGCTCCTGTAAAATGGGAAAGATATTTTTGGCAGCTTTGGTGCACGAGCTTTACAAGACAGGAATGGGAGAAACTACATTTGAAAAGGTTGGCTTTAGGTTCTATATATCTTAGTTACAGTGCTTCATATCTAGTACCTTTTATATACGTGGGGCGTATAGAGACTAGATAGCTACAAAGGGCAATGGTGTAGATGGTATTTCATCCCAAGTCTTGGACTATGTTAGTACTGATGATGGATATTGATATATGTCCAAGTGTCGGATATGTCAAAATATTCAATTTCATGCCTAAATTGAAGTGTCTAAGTGCCATACCAATGTCCGAGCATCAAGGATCGGACACGGGTACGTGAAGCAAAAATGAAGTGTCCGAGTAACATAGATCTTGGATAACATATTCACAGGACTTTATCAGCTAAGTTTGGTGGCATATACCTTTCTCGTACTGTTTTTACGAGTCCTAAAACCATTGTGATTTGCAACAGCTCACTAGTGTAAGTGTATAACCTTTTTATAATTCTTCATTATACTCTAGGTACTAAGTCAATAATAAATCTTTTTTTTGTAATGGAAATGGCTAGCCTCCATGTCTCCCTTAGTCCTTATCGACAAATTAATTCTTGCTTGCCATGGCTCATCGGACTCTAGTCCGTCTTTTGCTTCTCATTAACTCCAGTGATTATTCAAGAAAAACTGTAATAAATTGAAAGGTATGACATAATTAGATGCGGTAACAGGTTTTTTTTTTTTTTTTTTTTTTTTTTTTTTAAATTTTAAAAATGAAGGTCTGGTAACAAGTTGAGCAGCTTGTGGCTGCTTAGCTCAGCTTTTAAGTTTCACAAATTGAATTAGAGATCAGAAATCATTGACTCCTACTCTCTTAGGCTATATAATCATAATCATGAGTTACAAGTCAAAATCTAATAAATTTATTACTAGCCTGTTCACAAGTGTCTCAAGTTTAGTTTGGTTAGATATTGATTCTTGGTCTGTGTTCGAGTAGCTTGTGATCCAAGTGAGCTCATATCAACATAGAAACAAGTCACAGTATAAATATCGTTCTCTGAAACGCTTTCATTTTTGCAGTTGGCTTTCACCGTCTCCTGTTTTTGTACAAGCAACAATGAACATTTTCCTGGGTGGGATACCCTTTTAAGAGTGGGGTAAGTACCAATGCCTCTTAAGATATAATGTTTACCATATTGCAAAAATACAGATTTGGTCATGGTTGCGAAAACGGTCTCAAAATGGATTGTTACGGTTGAAGCGGACGATTTCATGGCTAATGCAGCCTATATTTCGATCGTGATGTACTCGGTCTTTACGTTACAATCATGATATGGTGATGCGGCCTTGTTTTTGCACTATGTTGTTTACTCATCTCATCAAATTTTGGCGCTTTAGTTCATATCATCTGTATTTTAGTAGTTGCTCATAAATCATGATATTGGCTGCATCTTGTACTTCTCGGCTACCGTTGTTAAAATGATCAATGATAAGTTCTCAAACAATCTTGAATTGCCTCATAAAATTATGTGCCAAACTGTACCATAACAAGATTGACAAACATGGTCTGTAGAGGTGTTCAAAACAAACTCGATGACCCGAAATCTACCCGATCTTATAACCGAAGTTGATTAGACCCGACTTTACAAATGATTTCATGCAAAAAATATGAATACAAAACCCGATTTCAAACCGACCCTAAATACCTTACCGAAATACCTTGTCCGATGATCCGAAGGCTGTATGAACACCTCTAATGATATGTATGTGATGGTAAATCGTTGTGAAAGATCTAATCGTACATCCTTTTCATTTGCTGCGATTTAAATTTTGACTAACTCTACCTTTTTCACGCAGTTGTAAACTTGGCGAGTGCAGAATCATTGTATGTGAGCCTGGTTCTAAGCACAGGCTGCAGAAGCTGCAGTTGAATTTTCCGAGGTTAGTTCATCAATTCATTGAACTCATGGTCTCGTACTATTGCTTGTGAAGTCGGTTTAGGGGTAGCCTTCTCAAACCGTGTAATCCATGATTGATTTACGTGACCGATCTAAACAAGTCGACAACAAAAATGCCAAAGCCAACCGTTCAATTCCAATGATTGTCCACATAACTTCTTCATTACAAAACACATGCATTACAAAATTTCGCTAAGTCTTCAAATTTTCGGCTTGTTTTCTAAAGCACTTGAGCTAAAAACTACCGAGTTGAACCAATAAATTGAACTAAAGTACTAAACTACACTAAAACTAAACAGAAGCACTCGTATTATCGCTCTATCAAACCTCGAGAATTTTGTTATTATTTTCTTTACGATTGATTTGGGTTAATTGTGGCTATATTTTGTCAGTGATGACGTGACGTTTGCTTTAAAGGACTGTCCGGAGCTTCCATGGCTAGCAAAATACTTGTGATTCGACCATTCGATCAACTTCATACACTCATGAGTCGTGACTCGACCCATTCACATTTGTTGTTTACGCCTTACGGTTCATCTGAGCTTAAAATCGATCATTTTGAACGAGTCTTGTATAATTGAATTGTATACCACAAGGCAATTTTTTGTTAGCAATTGTATCCTTTTGAGGCATTATTAGTACACTTGAAGCTTCTTCATTCCTTCATACTCCTTCCCCTCATTTTGCCCGTTGATGGGACGATACGGGTTTTTAATAAATTGGGTTAGGCGAGTTTTTATTTTTTTTATTTTTATTTTTTACGATGTTACAACCATGGGATTATGTCCCTAAATTGACAAATTATATTGGGTGATTCAAGTAATGAGAATATTTTTTAAAATATAAATATAAATATTGCAAAGTTCTTGTTAAAGGGGAATTCCACATGGTAACATTTAATTTTTATGAAATGCCAGAGAGCACTTTTTTTAAGAAAATTCCACATGGTAGCATTCAGTTTATGCACTATCTAATTCTTATAGCATTTTCCGTTAAGTTCTTGTTAAATTCCACTTAATGCATCATTTTGTAAGTTTTTTCTACATGGTAGCATCTAATTTTTTTGTTTGCTAAATTCCGTTTAATTCTGTTAAATTCAAACAAAACTAAATGCTACCGTGTAGAAAAACTTACAAAATGATGAATTAAACGAAATTTAACAAGAATTTAACGAAAAATGTTACGACAATTACTAACATTACATGAAAAACTGAATGTTACCATATGAAATTTTTCTTTATTAAAGTAGAATTGGGCTAACTTCCGTTGCAACTTTTTTCTAATATACTTCCTCCGTTCCAATTTAGTTGCACCACACCCTCTTGGCACAAGAATTAAGGGCTGTCACATCAGGTCTGATGATATATGATTGATGGTGATATGTATGGTAGGAATAAAGTGATAATAAAATAATTAAAATAAAAAATTAATTAATGGAAGGTAGGTATTGGTTGTGGGTATATTAAATGATTAATGAGATGATATATGATTGATGGTGATATGTTGGGTATGAATAAAGTGATAATAAAATAAGATTATTCTTTGCCAAATATAGTAATGGTGCAAGTATTGTGAAACAGCCAAATAAGGTAAGTGTTGCAAGTATTTTGGAACGGAGGAAGTAAAAAGCAAAAATTTACGTGGTCGAGATTCGGGAAAGTTCGAAGATAATTTGTTTGTTTATCTCCCTCCTCAATCCTCATATTTCCGGTTTTCATTTTTCACTCCGCAAACCCTAATTCGCAAACCCTAATTCGCAAACCCTAGTTCTTCTCTTCTATTCCTTTATCTGTAAATCAATTTTGCGAGATTATTCACATAGGATCCCTAAATTATGGTTTCCAGAAGGGCCGCCGTCAACGAAGTCGATGGCGCTAGTCCTGGGTACTCACTTTCTTCCTCTCTCTCTCTCGTTTTTGGATTCATATTATTATGTTGCTAATTTGTCTATTTTTGCTAACTTTTCAGTAAAATTTTTATTGGGGGCTTAGCTAAAGAAACATCTCTTGGTATATTTCTGTTCCTTTTATTGTTCTTTTTATTGTTTTTATCATTTTTCTTTCGAATTAGGGTTTAGTTTTTCTTTTTTTTGGATGAGCAGATACGTTCACGAAGTACTTTGAAAAGTATGGGGAGGTGATTGACAGTGTGATAATGAAAGATCGACAAACAGGTCGACCAAGGGGTTTTGGTTTCATTACTTATGCTGATCCTTCCGTTGTTGATACTGTCATCAAAGAGGACCATATTATTAATGATAAGCAGGTAATTTCGTGTCATTCATTTGTTTTGTTTCTGCTGCTACTCGAGGAGGTTGAATTTTTTGTTTGATTGTTGGCTTGTTGAACTTCTGCTATCTATTTGCTAATAGCTATGTTGTGTTATTGTGGTTTGTCAAGTTTAGCTCTGTTATGTTATTGTGGTTTGTTAAGTTTTCCATTATTTGCATAGTCTAATTGCTTGTATTTGTGACTTGTGTTGGATTTTGATTTTATGTTCTAGTCGATTGTGTTTGTGATTTGTTGTGTTGGATTTTGATTCTATGTTAGATTGGACTCTTAGGCTATTGACTTGCTAATAGCTATGTTAAATTAGCTGGCTTCTCAGTTTTTTTTAATATTAACTATGTCCGGTTGCTTGTGCTTGTGTTTGTGAATGTTATCTGTGGTGTCAGATTTTGATTTTTTGCTTTGTCGAATTTTTGTAATAACTTGTAGTTATGCTGGTTAATATGGGTTCTCAGGTATTGATTGTTTGTATTGTCCAATTGCTTTTGTTTGTGTTTGTTATCTATTGCGTCGTATTTAGTTTTTGTGAGTTTATGTTTAGTTTTGGTTCACGTAGTTGATCGTTATTTTTTGGGAGTAACTCTTAAGGCTTTGACAATGTTTTATTTCATTAAAGCTTGGGAGTGGTTTAATTAACAAATTTGGGGGCCTTGCTTGATTGTTCGCTCATATCCTTGGGACTCGTGTTCCTGTATAACCAAAATCTATGTCCTATGTAATAAGTAAACTTTTATTTAATTTTGTGGCATTCTTTTCAAACAATATCTCATTTCTATAGTCATCTGCAACCTTGTGTAGAAGAGATCTTAGCCTCCAAGAGAGTAGTAGGTGAGTTTTGTTTGAACTTTTAATGTGTCACCAATTATGCAAGATGCATTTTCATTTTGCTCTTTGTATGTGGTTTAAAAATTCACGTACTTCTTAAGCAGTTAATAATGTAAGGCGCTATAAGTCTTTTCCTTTCGCTCAACCCATCTGTTGCTTAAGGCATCAGTTAGGCGCTTCTAGGCATGCTCTCAAAACTAGGGTTATATTTTCCATGATATTTATTACTCTCTTGGAAAAATTTGAACCATTCATTCCCTCATGAACCTTGGGTATTTGTAGCAGAAGTGGATAAGGCATGTTTATAGGAAGCTTTGTGCTTTTTGTATATTCATTGTTCTGGTTGTAGTATGAGTGATATGTCTACTAGATTGGCCTTATCAATACTTGATGCGTTTGTGTAGCCATGTAAGAGAGCTTTATAACTTTCATTTGAATGTATTTATGAGCTTTTGTTACTAACAACTACTCCCTTTGTTCTTTTAAATTTGTCCATATTACTATAACGGGCAGTTTCATAAGTTTGTCCTATTTAGAATACTTTCCTATTTTGGAAAGTTTTTATCTTCCATATACTCTCTTTATCCCTCATATAACCCTCATTTTCTCTCTCATAATACCAATATAATTATTAATTCACATCATTATTTTAATAAAATAATACCCACTATCTACAAAGATTCCACCTTTCTTAATAAAATAATATCCACTATTTGACAAAGATTTCACATTTCTTAATAAAATAATACCCACTATCTACAAAGATTTCACCTTTCTTAGTTTGTGTGAAAACTTCAAATAGGACAATAACAAAAGAACGAAGGGAGTAGTAAATATATGCTTTCACGCTTAGCTTGTTTTGTTGATGAGTGGATCTTTGTTTGAAAGTAAGCATTTAAAGTAAATTGCTGAGGTTTGGGAGGGGTAAGTTTTTGATTCAGGGGTACTTGTCTAGTCTAATGTGTTGCTCTGCTATCCTGCATTGCTTTTGTAGTTTTAAATGGTGCCAATGTGTATTTATGATCTTTTGTTCCTTTCTATAATAAGTGCTGTTTTTCTTTTAATCTATTGAATTAGGTGGAAATCAAAAGGACAATACCTAAAGGTGCTGCTCAATCACATGATTTTAAGACTAGGAAGATTTTTGTTGGTGGTATTCCAGCTACCGTGACAGGAGGTGTGATTTTAACTAATATGTTTGCATTTGTTGCTTGTTATTAATTATTTGAGAAAATTATAAAAAACCACCTTATCTATACACTCTTTTTTAAAAAACTACCTTATATAAAAATTTTTGCAAAAAAACTACCTTATGTAATACAATCTTTGCAAAAGACTACCTACTACTCAATTTCGTTAGATCGGTATAATAAATTGGGATTTTTTGGTGTTCTATTCCCGTTACTCAACATTTCAATGAAGGAGAAGGTGAGTTTCTAATTGCGCACGTGACAGGCATGTGGAAGTCGACCGTTAATTATGCCGATCAACTAACGAAATTGAGTAGTAGGTAGTCTTTTGCAAAGATTGTATTACATAAGGTAGTTTTTTGCAAAAATTTTTATATAAGGTAGTTTTTAAAAAAAGCGTGTATAGATAAGGTGGTTTTTTTATAATTTTCTCTAATTATTTATGATAATTATTTCTCATTTTCATCAATTTATTGTTTGAATAGATGAACTAAAGGAGTTCTTCTCGAAGTTTGGCAAGGTTTTGGAACATGAGATCATACATGATCATGCTACTAAACGTCCTCGAGGATTTGGGTTTGTTGTTTTTGACAACGAAAAAGTAGTTGATGATATTTTGGCTGATGGAAACATGATCGAAATGAATGGCTCAAGGGTGAGTTTAGTAATTCATCTTTTTCCATCAAGGGCTCAGTGTATTATTATATCACGTCTTTTAAGATCAACAACTAAACAACAGTGTAATTTTCATATATTCTGTAAACTTGATCTTGCCTTTTGTCAAATGTTCGTTTTTAAGCTAAAAAAACTGATGTCAAGCTACATTGGCTGAATCTCTGCGTTTATACACTATTTGGAGGTCACCACAGGTTTTAATATGTTTACAACCAGGCTCTCAGTTATTTAAGACCATAGGTTGACTTAATTCTTTATTGTAGGTTGAGATCAAGAAGGCTGAACCAAAGAAAGCCTCAAACCCAGCTTCAGGTTCGGCATTTGGTAGTGACTCTAGGGCACGTGCATATGGAGATAGTTTCCGAGGATACCCTGATACATATAGTGGATTTGGAAGTGGTTATAGTTCTGCACCCTATAGGGCATATGGAGGCTTTTCTAGATTTGGTGATTACAATGGATATGGAAATGAGGAGTATGGTGGTGGTTATGGTGGAGCTGCTAGTATGGCTGGTTATCGTGGTGATTCATCCTATGGTTACTCTAGCCGCTATGGCTCTTATGGTGGAGCTTTAGGTAGTGGTCTAGGAGGAGGGATGTATGGTAGAGGTGATGCTTACGGTGGTGGTAGTGGTTCAGGACCTGGTGCTGGGTATGGTTCAGGACCTGGTGCTGGGTATGGATCAGGGCCTGGTGCATATGGTGGAGCTGGAGCCATGTACGGTCATAGGGCAGGCTATAACAGTAGTCGTTACCACCCGTATTCACGATAGACGTCAGTAAGAGCCTTACCGTGATAGGTGCAGTCTCGTTTCTCAGCATTTTAAGGATTTGGAGCAAGACACAATCCAGCCTTGCTAGATCAATATTGGGACTTTGCATTAGTTCATCGCTTCTTTGTTTTTCTGATAGTGTGGGACATTGCATTAGTATTTAGCATTGTTTTGTATTCTCTGGTTCCGTAGTTAGTACAGATTGTCGTTGTGATCGGATTTAGCGCGCTGGCTTTGATTCTATTTATACTTAGTGTAGTTTGTTGCAATGCTCGACGATTTTTTCTATAGGGTGTTTGGTAAATGGCTGTTGGCTTTTTTTAGTTGATATATATTCAACCAACTGAAAATATTGACTGTTTTTGTTAGTTTTTAAGCAAGCGGGATAAATTAGCTATTTAGGAAGATTCTGATTAGGTATTGATTGTTAGCTCTCTTTTATAGAGGCCAATTAGGCAAAAGGCAATATTTTTTAATTGAATTCTTTACCATTATATTATTGATGTGTTCTATGATTATTTTTTAAAAGAGAAATACTATGTATTTATTGCACTTATAAATCAAGCATCCATTGATAAATCAAATTGTTATTTTGATTCTTGTTATAAGCCAAACCCTAATTTAAATTATATTGCTATTGATAAATCATATACTCATTTTGTCTCTTTGTATAATGAAATTTTTAGATATTATGAATAAATTTGAAATGCATGAAATACAAATTCTTATTTAGATGGTCTCATCTCACATGTTAAGATAAGCTGCTAAATAGCCTTATCAAATCAATTATAACAAAAACTTTTGTATTTAAAATATTTACTTTTTATTGTTCAATTTTAATATATTTAAATTTCATAAACAATTTATTTTTATTTGTATATTTGGAGTTCATATATACTTGTATATGAAAATAATACCTTTTCGTTGTACGATTTAATTTTTTTAAACCTTTTTTAAGAATAATGCGAGCCTTCTATGAAATTTGTTTATTTATGAAAATCAGCAAAAATATGATTCATCTAAATCTTTTTAATTTTCTTATTTGGCAAATTATATAAATTGTCTCATGTTTTTTGCCAATAATTTTTTACATAAATACTCCATATTTCACACAAGTAATCATCAAATACTTCTACTTTTGCTAATAATAATATTTCGATTATAACCCTTATAATCATTTAATTAACTAAAGTACCCTATCAACCAAATAAAACGATTGAAAAAAATTAGAGAAATTATTAATTTTTTTGACGAATTATGTTACAATATTTTCTCATCATATGTGACGTTTGAAATGTAACCAATAATATAAAACGATTGAGATATTTGATACTAAACTCCAATAGTAGACCAATTGGGCCCGAGTTTTTCTCCTTTCTCTCTCTTATATTTCTTAATTGTCGTAACTCTCGGTTCATATTTATTCGTGACTCGTGAGTGGTGCCCATTATATATACTCTCTCCCTTGATTTTTCCAATCAGCTCAAATTACCTTCATCTTCTTTCTTTTCTTTTTCTCTCTCCTGCACGATCTCTTTCTTCTCCTAACAATGGCCGATCAACTCAGCGATGACCAGATCTCTGAATTCAAGGAAGCCTTCAGCCTTTTCGATAAGGATGGCGATGGTTTGATTCCTTACCTTTTCTTTTTTAGCTTTTGTTTCTTTTCTATTGTTGTGCAGATCTCGTTTTCTAATATTATGTTTTGAATTTATTTATCGTGAATGTCTGATGTATTATTTTTTGATATCTTCTTTTTGTAAATTGATCGTGTTCTTGATTTTATGATGGAATTTAATGTTATGCTTTATTTTTTGTGGAATATTCTTCTGTGCTTGATATTCTGATGGAATTATCGGTTAGATTAAGCAGGATAATGTGGTTAACGAGATGAATTTCATATGTAATCTGATGTCTTTTGATCTGATGCCTTCTTATTGGTTGTTTTAGCTGAATGGAACAAATGCGACATTTGAAAATTTTAGTGAATCTAATCGCTTATTGATCGTATAGAATTTGACTGCCACTTTTTGCGTTGTGATGACGCTGGGAATTCAAAATGTTTGTTTCTAGCTTTTTAAGTGATAGAGGAATAATATAGGAAATGAACAGAAGAGAATAAATTCCACCTGTTCGCAATTTGAAACCTGAGGTCATGCGTTTTAATACATTTATAATGTTATAGTCTTATAGCTAACTATTCGATTATGTTAGGAGGATCTAGATAGGCTCTGTTGCTTTGTGATGACCCTTGAATCTACAGAATTGTTTTTAACTGACGGTGTGACGTTATAGGTAACAACCAAAAGAGGATAATTTCTTACCTGTTTGCAATTTGAAACCTGAGGTCATGCATTTCGATGCCGTATAAAGTTGTAGCTTACATTTTAAATATGTCATGTGGATCTATCTAGGTTAGTTTGCGGTTAATTTGGTGCTGTATTTGTGATTGTGCGGGAAAAGGGATGTTAGAGTACGTGGCAATTTTTACCTTTTCTGGCTTATTTCTTCAATAGGAGCTTGTTACTGCATTTTGATAGAGTTTCTCGGCCCGTGCGATTTACCCTGTATGTTGAACTTGGTAGTATAATGTCCTCTGAAAAGTGATGATGAGAAATTGAGAATGGTTGAAGTATTATCTTTTAGTCAATAGTTATGTGGAATGTTTCAGAGCTTGTACTTGATAGATTTTATTTGGTATATAATATGAAATATGATCACATTTTGTGAGTTCTGGTTATACTTGTTTGTATTTGATTTTGTTTTGAATTGAGGATCTTTTGTAATCATCTGCTTGTAGAAACCGTTCTATGCTGTTTTCAACTCCGACGCAACTTGCTGACCCTTGCATTAATTTCACAGCTCCTGTTCTACCTTTCCTAGCTGTGCACCTTGAGCCTCATATACTTTTTTATGTTTTATAGATGATGACTTGGTTATTGATATGTACTGTTTTCGAATACAGGAGCTCGTTTTGAATGTTTACCCATTTGAGCCGTGCGTTTGATGTGTGTAGTGAGATGTGAATTGTGTGTGCTCTCTTGTAGGTTGTATCACCACTAAAGAACTTGGAACTGTGATGCGTTCACTTGGACAAAACCCTACCGAGGCAGAGCTCCAGGACATGATCAATGAAGTAGATGCTGATGGAAACGGTACAATTGACTTTCCCGAGTTCCTCAATCTCATGGCCAGGAAAATGAAGGACACTGACTCAGAGGAAGAGCTTAAGGAAGCTTTCAGAGTTTTCGACAAGGATCAAAATGGTTTCATTTCTGCTGCAGAGCTTCGCCACGTGATGACAAATCTTGGCGAGAAGCTGACTGATGAAGAAGTTGATGAAATGATCCGTGAAGCAGATGTAGACGGTGATGGCCAGATCAACTACGAGGAATTCGTCAAGGTTATGATGGCTAAGTAAGAACCATTAATCATCCAAATCTTACTCAAACCCTTGAACTTAATACAGGACAGGGCAGACAAGTGTTGATTAGATTTCCAAATTCATTGCACTGTCATTATCTATTTTGATGGTGGTTTGTTTTCCTTGGATGTGTAGGTAAATCTTCTGTGCTATCTCCTTGTTTACCCCTGTCTTTTACAACTTTATTTTAAGTTTTTCAACATTGTTATTATGAATCTAGAACAATTGGATTCAAATTTATGGTATTTGGGTGACTAAATTTTGTTTATATTTGAAAACCAACAATTTATTTTTATTTAAAATCCCTGAGTTTCATGGTTATTATAGTTGTATAGATATTTTTATATTGACTTTCCAGATTGTCAAAGGCAATCTAACCAATCAAATTATAGATGGAGCTGGAATTATTTGTCCACCTTGAATGACTACAATGCACATGGGCACATGTGTGTTACTGACCCAGAAGATTTGTGCCTGTCATTCTGCCAAGGTTGGATTTTTCATATTTGAATTTTGTTTAGGTTGTGTTTGGAAATTAACATTTTATTTTAAATTAATGATTTCAATTATGAAATCATGAATGTAGAATTTAAGAATGACAAAGTTTGGGCGGTCATTCTCAAATCCTCATCTTTAAACCATTTTGATAACAATTGTGGATTTGACTCAAATTCAAATTTGAAATTCTAGTATTTGCCAAACATTAATTTTGAGTCAAATCTTTATTTTCAAATGAAATCCTTATTCCCAATTATAGCATTATTGAATGTAAGTGAATGATTCAAAATATAATCCCCTATTCCACAATTTTTTTTTATTGACTTGATATTCTGAATTAATTAGAGGAGTACTATGCACCAAACAAAATGTAAAGGAATCAACGACGACATTAGATTTTTTTTTTTTGAGTTAACAACGAAATTAGATACGTTAGTAAAGAGTTAACAATAAACTCCAAGAGCTTTTATGTGAGAGTAATTATGAGCAAACAAAGGATATATTAACTTTAACTTATTCTTATTTAGGCTAATATGTTAAACTAACACTAATTAATAAAATAAAAATATTTCTAAGTTGAGCTATATAAAACTAGAAATTAAAGAAAAAGAAAACTATCCTTAACTACATACTAACTTTGTGGAGATATATAACAATGAAGTTTTATGATATATGTACTAGGGAGCCAATTTATTTATTTAGTTTATTAAAGTGAATTAACATAATTAAACACAATTTGATCAGTGATAAATTTATTATTGATCAATACATCCACAGAATCAAGCTCATAAATAAGCAAAATAAATAAAAAAGAATAAACTAGGGTTTCAAACCCACAAACTTAAACCTAAAGTGACTCATTAGATCATAAGATCAAGGATCAAGTAATGGTACTATCAACCAAAACAAAATCGAAAATTCATCACATCTCTAATTATTAGACTATTCGTAAGCTCGTTTTTTTTCTTGACTCTGATGATCTCCCCCTTAATCTCAAACCCTTATCTTGTATTTCTTCAACATACTTATACTTTCTCCGTTCCATTATACTTACTACTGATAGTGACAATTTTCCATCCAATGTGTCACAATCAAGTGTCAGTATTTCAGAACGAAGGAAATATACAGTAACTCATAGAATAATGATCATGAATCAAGGTAGATTATTCTTCTTCAAAAACATAGTACTTGTAAGACCACAAGCAAGAGCATTACTAGGAATACCCTTAACTCTATCAATAGAAATAGCTAACACAACACCCATACCCATATGCAAATGGGGCTCAATATGACAATGAAAAGCCCATGCACCAGGATTATCAGCCACAAATCTTAAGGCTGTCCACCCATATGGAAAGATCACAACTGTATTTCTTAATGGTGGATTCTTTAGATTCAATTTATCTTCATCTTTTTTACTAAACTTACCTTCTCCATAACCCAACACCCAAAAATCATGCCCATGAAGATGCCATGGATGAATTTCACTTACATTTGGTCCTAATGCATTTGCATTTTGTAGAATTATGTCTATGGTTGTGTTGTACTCAAGTTTATAAACACTATTTCCATATGTGGCATTAGGGTTTGGTGCTTGACTCATTATATCATAATTCGAAGGGAAATTTTCAGGTGGGTTTGCCTGATTGAATGCGTTTTTGAGCCCAAATCGAATTGAACCCAAGTAAGGAGTAGGAGGAAAAACAAAGGAAACATTGTTTATAGCCCATTTGATGAATCCGTCGATTCGATTTTGGGTATTAAGGAGAATAATACGACGATTATAAGTTTTCGGTGGAGTTGGAGATCCCATTAGGGCAAATATTTTGTTAGTAAATGATTTACTATGAGTGTAATTATTCCATGCAGGAGTAATTGGGGGTGTTATAGTTGGAAGATTTGAAGCTAAAGTTGTTACGTAATGAAGTAAAGTAAGAGCCGGTGGTGTTTTTGGTTGTCTTCCTCGAACTCCTATTGATATCCAATAGTTTTGATTCGGGTTTTGATTTGTGTTGATTAAGACTGAGTAGCTTTCTCCTGAATAAATGTCTAAATCATCTACTGTGAATGGTTGTACGTAGTTTCCATCGGCTTCGACTACTAACATTTTATGATTCTGCAAACAACAAACGCTTATTTATAAGAGATTGATAGTATTAATATCGAGATTTAATGATGAATAATATAAATTTTTACATAATGGTTTGAATTACATATGTCATAATTTTGTAACTATTGAAGTGATAACTCTAGACTCTAGAGATTAAGTATATGGGAGGATTCATTTTTCAATTTGTTAGTTAATCATCTTTTACATAATTGATCCTAAATTTAATTTATTTTTGACATCCATATTTTCAAAAGTCATTATTAATTTGTTTTTTTTTATATTCTTTGACATAGTAGTCTAAGAGCATTTATGAGAGGTAGGCTTATAACATCCTCATGTCAAGGAAAAAAAGTTGACATATCTTGCTATTTATGAGAGGTAGCCAAGTATTAGGGTAGGCATCTAATATTTTCATGTCAAAGAAAAATAAGAGTATTTCTTATTGTATATTTATTTATTTTTTTCAAAAAAGACAATTTTTTTTTAAAAAAAAAAACTAAAGTAGGTTAAATGTAAAATTTCAAGTTCAAAAAGTTGAAATAAATAGTTTGATGTGAGTTTAAATTTTTAGTGAAGAAAGAACAAAAGTATTTATGTGTCTGATTCTAATTAAGTTTGAAAATAGGATTATTAATTTGCTATCTCCTATTCTCATTTAAAATTCACTAACAAATCGCTATTGTTTTTTTTTTCACACGACTTTATATTAATACTACCTTTGAATCATTTTAGATATCCAATTTGAGTTTTCACGGTTATTAAGGGTGGTGTGGGGTTTATTAAAAAGGTGGTAGTTGGGTATTTTAATTGATTAAATTAATTGTAAAGATGGTAGTTGGGTATTGGGAATTGGAAAAGTTGGGGTGTTTAGGCAAAAAAAAGATAGACAAAAAAAGAAATAGGACAATTGATATGATTTTGCTTAATTAGAAAATGAGACATCTAAAACGAAGAGATTAATTGTAAAGAATAAAGATGGTAGTTGGGTATTGGGAATTGGAAAAGTGGGGGTGTTTAGTAAAAAAAAGATAGACAAAAAAAGGAAATGAGACAATTGATATGATTTTGCCAAAATTAAAAAATGGGACATCTAAAATGATTCGAAGAGAATATAACGCAATAAAGATGTAACAAAGCAAACTCAAAAGTACAGAGCGAGTATATATAACTTACCCCGATTGCAAAGTTGAGGGAAGCGAGGGCGGTTGTACTGGCGAGTCGAATTCTATAAGTCTTGTTTGGTAATACATTAAGCAGTTGCGGAGCACATTGCTCATTTCCTTGGAAGTTGCATTGATTTGCCGATGAGTTACCAAAATTTGGCCTTAGGGAACAATTGTACTGCCCTCTCCCATTGATTAGAAGAGTCTGTTGTTTTGTTCAAATAGGGCAAATTGAAATATAAGTTAATAATCAAACATTGAATCTATGCATAATGAAAGTCATTCGGATAAAAATCAAAATGGAAACGGTTAGAATTTTGAAATTGGATCTGTGCAACTCAAACAAGTAGAGAGAAGAGGTAACGACCTACAGACAAACCTACAGGAGGTTTACTACTAAAATCAATAATTGGTAGTAGTCAGGGTTAAAATTCAAGTTCATAAAGTGATATATCCTATTCTCTTTTTCCAGACATACAACTCATATGTGGGTAATAATGGACACTTTTCACTCTCCTCTCACATGTGGGTCAGTGGGTGTCCTTAAAATGAACCTCCAATTTAAACCCCTCAACTGGTGATAAAATTAAATGTTCGGTCATAAGGGTCCAACAACATATCGAGCTCTGATACCATATTAGAATTTTGAAAATAGGTCTTCGCAACCCAAACAAGGAGTATAAGAGATAACCCACATACAGACTCAAAAAAGGTTAACTACTAAAACCAATTGGTAGTAGCAAAAGTTACTTTTCAAGTTTATAAAGTGACATCTCCTCTTCTCTTTCTCCGATGTAAAACAACTCACATATGAATAACAATAAACGCTTAAACATGCGCAAATCAAATGAAAAGGAATGAAAATATACTTGAGGTTCACCAATCCATCTAAAAGGGTTGGAATTGAGGCCAACTTCTTGGTGATGAGCACTTTCATGCCACCAATCACTTAATAACAAATTGAATTCACCATCATAATGAAAAGGTTCATTATGCCCATCAGCTTCATCAACTATTAATGATCCATATAATCCTGATGATCTTTGCATCCCATAATGTCCATGGTAAAAGTATGTTCCAGCCTGCATCATTTTTATGCTTAATTAGCTAACTATAATTATAAATATCCAAATGATAATTTTTGGGTTATTTATAAAAACCAAGCTAATTATGTCTAAATTTTGCAATAAAAAGATGTGGTTCAGTGGTTAAGAGCATGGGTTTAAACAAAAGGATTGAAATTTAAAATTGTCAAGGAACAAACTCAACCAAAAGTTTAAGCTAATGGTTGAAGCCCTAAAACATGTTATATACTCTAACACGCCCCCTCACACGAGAGCCCTTTGGGGTAAAAGTGTGGATGCAACACAGGCCCTCCTCATACCTGGTGCTAAATGTTTGGGGTGGTTGAGATTCGAACCTATGACCTCTTGTGGGTGGCTTCTGATACCATGTCAAGGAACCAACTCAATCAAAAGCTTAAACTAATGGAGTTATAAGGGGTAAAAGTGGGATGAAAACTTTCCAAAAAGTGGAAAAACTTGTAAAAGTACCCGTTTTAGTAAGGTGGAAAAATAAAAAGGAACGGATGGAGTAGAGATGTTCATTCGGGTCATCGGGTTGATTTCGGGTCGGTTCAAAATCGGGTTTTATGTTCATACTGGTTTTTAAATAATTGTAGATCCATTTTTAAGTCGGGTCAAATCGGGTTCGGTTATGAAGTAAGGTGTTTATCGGGTCATCGGGTCTGTTTTGAACACCTCTAGGAGGGAGTAACAATTTGTGTTTAAATAACAGCTAGTCTTCTGAGAGACCGTCTTTATGAAAAAAGTGTAATATAATTACCTTGTCAACAGTAAATCTGTAAGTAAAAGTCTCTCCAGGGTTAATGGGACATTGGGAAATTAAAGCAGTACCATCTGCCCATGGTGTTCCCAACTGCAAAACAATTAACACAAAACACAACACAAAACCAATTAATTATGATGATTAACAAATTGCTTAGATTAATGTTGATACGTTATTTTGGAATTTTAACCATCAGTTTGAAACTCTAATTAAATTGATTTTTAAACATGATAAATGAAATACTCCCTCCTATTCAGCTTAAGTGTCCCATTTCCTTATTGGGTCAAGTCACCTTAAATGTCTCATTTCTATTTTTGGTATGTTAACTTTACCAATTTATCCCTACTAAACTTAACTTTTTTACACCTTTATACCTACTAACCCCACTTTACACCTATAAAGATTCAAAAACTCCACATTTTCTCTTACACATGTGGTCCCATTTGACTTTTCTTAAAATCCGTGAAAAGTCAAATGGGACACTTAAGCTGAATAGGAGGGAGTATTATTTAAAATATATATACGCCGTAATTTTTAGGTTCAATCAAAAGGTTAAACTAATAGCAGAAGTACTAAATTATCTTTATATTATTAGGTGTACCGTGTACCAATTTCATGATAATGAACTTTAATTTGCAAGGAATAACAAAATTTCAATTCCAAGAATTTATTGATTAAGATAACTATGGTTTGACTAATATGTCCTTAAAACACATCTGAGGATTCGATATTTATTCAATTTTGTAACTAAATCCTATTTGACTCGACTTAAAAATATATATACAATTATGTAAGAATATAAATGGATATAAGACCTGATTTTTGACCAACCCGAAACATCTGATATAAAATCGACGCAATGATCTAAATGAACACATCTGATTTCACCTAGGGGTTTAAGGCTTTTCTTTTCACCCTTACGACAAGAGTTTGATTTTCATAAGCTCTTGAAAGGATTAATTTTGTTTTCACCTTATCTATAGAGGGTTCTCCGGCCTTTAAATGCGGTACGCAATTTGAATTAGCAAGTTAATTTTATTACTTTGTGTAGTCATTTATTTTATTTGTATAAATGTATTTTATAAGAAAACCATGCATGTACATTTTATAACGTATTACCTCCTAGCTATTTAGTAGTGGTTAAAAATTTGCTAAAAAAACTTTGGTTATTGTTTTATAAACTAAACTAGTATTTAATTGTTAAAAAAACCCCAAAACTTAATTATGCTTTCACTAAATGCTATTTCCCTTAATAAATGGCTTTTTAGACCACATTATTATTTATGGTTATTATTACTTACATTAAAAATAAAGGTTTATGATTACTTTTGAAGTAAATTATAATTTGTATTTTAAACTTATTTATTAGCAAGTGGAACCACTTTTTATTAACATTTACAATTAGAAAATACAAAAGGCAATGTGTACAAATATATAAAAATAGGGTTGTATTCCCTCTTTCAAAATTTACCCATTGCTTTTTGAAAATTAAGATCAAAATTAAATGAACGATCCAAATGATTAAAATAGAGAAAGAAAATAATTATATAAATATGCTAAAAAATAAATTAATAAAACACGAAAAATAAAAAGTAATGCTGATTGAGAGCTCTCATTAAGGAGGAGTACATCATTATCATACTCAGTGTATTTCACGTATAGATAAATTGTGCTCAGGATCTGAATTGAAGAGTACAGGGCCGACCCTAAGCAAGGTCAAAGCGTGCCTACGCCCAGGGCCCCCCAAAAATTTTAGTTTTTAATTAGTGCTAAGGTTCGAATTTTTCTATGTATATAATAGTTTAGGGGCCCTTAAATAATATTTTGCCCCGGGCCCCTAAAAACCTAGATCCGGCCAAGAGTACAATACCTCCAATCATGGTTGTTAAAATCGCGATTCTAATCTACGATTCTACGATTTTACGATCCAAAAACAAGCGAGCGATTTGAATCGCAGGTAGAATCTTAAAGTTGTAGAATCTTACGATTCTAGTCGGAATGAAATTTTGAGAGGTAGAATCATAACACGATTCTACGATTCTACGATTTAACGATCCGATTCTACTAATATAGTATGAATTATTTTTAATTTTTCTTATGTACCATATTTTACTAATCTCTTTCACATATATACATAAATTTCAAATTTTACATCATGAAAACTTCTGAAAAACAAATTTCTTAATTGGCATGAAGATTTAAACCAATTATTGACAAATTTTCGTTATATTCTTAGAAATAAAGTCAAAGAAACTTTTAATTCATAAATTTAAACTTTTGATTGGATAACAACGATAAGAAACTATATATATTCTTAATATTTTTAAGTTTATTTGTAGAATCGTATGATTCTACGATTCGATTCTACCGATTCGATTCTACCCCTCTAAACGATTCTAAGTAGAATCACGATTTTAACAACCTTGCCTCCAATTGATATATAGTACCTTTTCCAAGTGTGAAATATAATTCTTAGTAAAGTATTTATTCCCTTTTTGAAAGTTGATACGAAGTTTGTTGGAACAAACTTAACGACAATCAAATGAAAACACAAAGATGTTCACAACATTTACACAAGAAAAGTAAATTTACCTACTTTTAGAAATTAAATAAAGTACAAAAGTCTATGATTTAATAGTATCTTGAGCACATACTACAAAAATACATGTTTGCAAGTTGATAGAAATGTTTCCTTTACAAAATAAAAATAAAATATTTTTCCTAAAAATGGTATTTTAAAATGATTTTTCTAACCTAAACGTAGAACATAGATTTAGATAATAAATTTTGTAATTATTTTATATTTTAATAAAATATATATTCCAAAATAATTAAATATTAGGAGTATAATATTTTAGAAAATATTTTAAATGAAATTTCAAGAAGTTACCAGTTTGTTTTCGATATTTGCCTTAAACGTCTATATACATGATTAGTATTTTTACTAAAAATAATCTTGAGTTAGTCTAGTAATTGAAGGTTATGCCATTCGTCTTTATAATAATAGAGTTCAATTCTCACCATCTACAAAACTCTCGTTCTCTTGCGCGTCCCCCTTGCTTGTAGGGATCTCGTAATAATTACTCTATTGAAAAATAGAGAAATTGAAAAATATTTTTGTAATAAGGTAGCTAACTAGATTTAATTGAAATATTCAAAAAGTATTGCATGCTATGTATATATACCATATACTCCCTTCGAACCAAATTAGTTGTCCTATTTCTTTTTTTATCATTTTTTTACCTAAATACCCCAGGTTCACACAAGTAAAGACCAAAATACCTCTACTTTTACTATTTATAATACTCCAAGTATCACCTTTACAATTAACATAATCAATTAAAATACCCAACTACCGCCTTTTTAATGGACCCTACACCACCCTTAATAACCGTGCCCAAGCAAATGGAACAACTATTTAAATTGATTCGGAGGGAATATAAAATATAACAATATATAAATTATTTAACAAATTGTTCTCTATATGTCCATATATTGGCCTTACTCTTTCCATATTTGTAATTTTTCTTATAAAAGGAAAAAATAAAAATCCAATCAACATTAAAAAATTAATTAAATTATTTGTTTAAAGTAATAATTGAGCAATCCTACGTAATGGGATTCCACATCAATTTTTGTTCACTAGCTACACACATGCATGTACCTTATACAATTAACATTATTTTACAAATTCACAACCAAAAGAATCTTAAAATGTGGCAAGATCAGATCGCATAGGAGTTCATCAGAAATCTTTTTTTAAATTTCAAAGATTTCCTATTTCCCATAAATAAAAACTAAATAATTTTTTTGGCAGTGAGAATTAAATTCTTATCATAAAAATAAAAGACAAAAATTTTAATAATTAAGTGATTTTCAATTTATGATGAGGATAAACAACTAGTAAAAAAGAGGTGATTTTAAAGGCATCATATTGTATGTTATTATCATCATTATGCCCGGTACATCTCATTCATATTAAGTATGATTAAAGTAAAAAAAATTGAAATGCCTAAAAATCAAATTGTTTTCAAATTAAATTAAAATATTGCAACTAGTAAAACTTTTAACTTCAATATGTATTATGCAAAAAAAGAAAAAGACAATAAAATGTTTTTTTCTTAAACATACTACTCATTGTCTAAAAGATAAATTAATGTGTACTTCAAACTTACTCTACATAAATTTATCATATTTTATTATCTAAAAGATACTGTCATGTTCCTTTTTATTTGTCCACTTTACCTTTTATACTTTAATACACTTGTTCTTCTCATACACAGTACTAAGTGTTTCACTTATAATGAGGGGAGAAAATGAAATTTAAACATGTGACCTACTATCACGTTGGCTCTGATACCATATTAAGAAACTAATTCAACCAAAAACCATTAAACTCTGATGTAACACCCCAGAATCACTCGAATTTCCTTCCGTCCTTCACGATTTTGATTTCATTTAAGGGGTCGGAAATTCTGGGGTGTTTTCCGACCCCTTAAATGAAATCAAAATCGTGAAGGACGGAAGGAAATTCGAAGGTGTTACATCTGATCTATAATATGTTTTATACTCTAACAACGATGTGTTAACCTATTGATTGAAAGTCTAGTCATGAAAGATTAATTCTCTTTTACTTCCTCCGTTCCATAATATACTTGCTACTGATAATGACATATTCTCACACAACATGTCATACTTACTAGCAAGTATTATGAAACGGAGGAAGTATCTCTTATTATTATAGTCATAGTCAACAACCTAATATCCCACACAAGTCAGGATCCGAAAATCACAGAAAGTCAAATAAATAATAAATTATATATACCTGTCTAATACCATGCCAATGAATAACAACACCTTCAGTACCAAGTTTGTTAGTAAGATCAACATGAATGGTATCTCCAACTTGAGCCCGAATAGTCGGGCCAGGGAACTGCCCATTAATACCCATTACCACCCTCTCTTCACAATCGGGGGCCCAAAACATGTACTCCACCTCCCATTCATAATGCCGGACTTTCGCCGCCGCCGGCCCGACCACCATTAATGATACCATTAAGCACCAACCCATGAGCTTAAGCACATCTATGGGGTTGGCCATGGAACAAGAAAACTTGTTCATAATGGCCATGTTTTTAGAGGAAGAAAAAAGAAGGATATATTTAGTATTTATTGTTTATTATTATATGGGAATTCATATTGAGTAGCTTGCTTATATAGCCTTTAGGTGGGCTTATTTTTTTATTTTTAAATGATTAATTTATTGTGAAAATTTAAATGGTGGGTGCTAGCTATATTCATCATCATGCCCAGTGTCTCCGCACATAGATAAATTTATGGTCAGGATCCGGGGAAGGAAGGTCGACGGCGTCTCATACCCATAAGGAGAGGGCGGTAACAAGAGTCCTTCGACTCTAGAGGAGTCTTCAAGGATAGAACCTGCAAATATCCGAAAACCTGCATCTTACACCCACATTAGGCAAGCATAGGGATCATTTAGATGGTGGGTGGTATATTATTGGTGGGAATGTTGGTCTTTTGTATTTTTCTTTTTAAATTTTAAGTGTCATGTGCTATATTTGATAAGTATCCTAGAAAGTTACCAACCCTAATAATTAATAAGGATATAGGGTCATCATTATATTTGATATATCTCGTTTAAGTTATGTTCATAATTTGAAGAGAGTTAAAACAGTTTATTGTAAATTTTGAAATGAGATAAGGAGGTTGTTGGAAGCGACTTACAAGTAAAAGTGAAGAAGATATAATAATAGATTATTAGGAAGACTTTAATAAAAAGTTCAATTTGAATAAGTATCCCTAAAAAGTTATCAACTCTAATAACGGTAAAGAGAAGATCATTACCATTATATCTTATATACCTCGCTAATATTATGATTAAAATTTAAAGAGGGTTGAAAGATGATATACTTTGTGGGTGTTTGGCAAATTAGCTTATTGAGTTATTTTAGCTTATTTTGATCTAAATAGAGGGTTGGATGGTCAAACCAGCTAATGCTAGTGTTTGGTGAATTACCTGGTCGAAACAACTTATTGATACGAATAAGCTGTTTTTGAACAAGTTGCTTATAGCAGCGGGTTCAAAATCACCCGGTCAAACCAGTTAATAAAATCAACTGGTCAAATCAGCCATTATAATCAGCCATTTGCCAAACACCCTCTATGTCTTTATTAAAAATGATAAGGAGGTAATTAATCTTTGATGTTATGTTAGAAAATCTAACTCCCAAAAGGAAACTGATAAATATTCGTTATAAATTACTAACTCTAATAAGAGTAGACTCTTTAGGCGTACTGTCTCTCCAGTCTTAACAGATGAAGCTATCATTTTTAATTTCAATCAGTTATTTTTTTGTCATGATGTATCCTTAGATCTTTTATTTGCTCTCGTAGTTTATCCTCCTCTACTGAGTATGGAGGAGCATGAGAACTGTGATTTCACTTATGATGTACCCTAACTATTTTTAGCTTTATAATATATTACCTTATTTCAAAAAAAAAAAAAGAAAATGAACATTTTGTAGGATTATAATTTTTTTTGAAAGGAATAGGATTATAATTTTAAATTAAACACTAATTGAATTGCAAATTTAATTCGATTATATTGATTTTATGCTCTATTATATCACAACTCTTCACACAATTAAAAAGAAAGAGGATCTATTTGAGCAAAATTTAAAATTGATAGTTGAGAACTTAATATTGGTTTTATATTCTATATATCATAAAAACCAATTAAAGGAATATTATCCATAAACATTTTAAAAAGAAAAACATTTATATATTAATTTGTATGAGTAAAGTTCAATATTTAAGTTATTGTTTATTTTATGTTTATGTAAAAGCATTTTGCATTTATTTATCCCTCTACACCTAATAATAACTTTGTCAATACATACATGCTTTACAGCCTATAGCTTTAATAATTATTATTACAAAAACCATTTGTTATAAACTAATAATTTTTTTTGAGCCATATAAACTAATAATTAAACCTATGCATTATGTTCAATTTGCACAAAAGAGATTCTAAAGTGTTTTCAACATAATATTGATAATTAATTATTCAAACTTTTCATTTTAATATTTTTATTATAATTTTTAAAATCACTTCTAGTCTTTTGAGATTCATGCTCTGACCCCGTTGTTTTGTTGTAATCGTTTGAGTCGATCTTTTGAGACTAAAGTTTTGTCATTAGTGTTGTATTTTGTGATAATAATATGAGCTAAATCCTCTCTCTTGCTTCACGGTTGTCAAAAGTGGGGGCCTTGTTGTTTCCGTTTCTATTGGACTGCTTTTAGAAAACCTAATTATGTTATGTTTAATCAGTTCAGTATATTATGTTATTCCTGGTTATCTATATATAGCCCGTTAATCCTCCAAAATTTGTATCAATTTCTTTCAATCACGTTAATAATATCTATTCTTCCTGTCTCTTGGATATAGCTAAAAGTCACCACGTTAAATATTTACGTGATTTTCTATTATTAATATGTTTGTATCTTTCTTGCATTTGTTTCACATATAACATAGTACTTCCCCCGTTTTATATTACTTGCACCAAACAAACTTTTATGCAATCAAATGCGTTTGTCAAATCGTTTATATTTAAAGTTATACATAACTAATAATTATAAAAATTTAATTTATGAAAATATGCGAACACGACTATATTTTTTTCTCGTATAATAGCAGAAAGTAGTAGGTATGATCTTTTATAATCATCAAAACTATGACTTAATTAATTGATTTGAATTTTTGGTCCAGCAAAGCTAATGATCTTGTCTGATTGATGGCTAACTTTTTTCCATTGATTTTTTTTTGGTAATGGGTTTCACGTTTTCCTCTATTATTCAACGCGGCTTGACTATGTACTATTTCCGTTTCAAAATATTTACAATATTTGCCTTTTTCATGCAGTCTAATGCACTAATTTAATTTTCAATATTTATAATTATATATAATATAAAATTATAAAAATTTGATATTAATAATTTTTACGTCGAGACGAATTAAACAAGATCTCACTTGACTATGTTTTAACTTATAGATTACTTATTAATCACAAATTAAGAGAGATAAGTGAATATTGCTTATTTTTTGTATATTGCGACGGCTTATATTTGAATGGAAGAAGTATATTAGCAAAAGTAATTGTCTTTGTTTTGACTAATATATTAATACAATTGTTGGGTAATGCATGAGAAATTAAATATTGATTCCTTCTAATTAATCTTTCAGGTGTAATATGACAAATCTAAATATTTTTGTTACAAGTAATGATATTATTGAATATGATATAATATAGGATATAGTTGTGGATCTAATAATGTATACCGATGCAGGCCTAAAAAGTAAGAACGTACCGGTCTTCTGAGAGATAGTTTTTTTGAGTTTTTAGGCCTAATTAAATTTTAATGTTTAATTACATACATTATCTTTAATACCTACTTATAATATACTTAATACCCATCGAAAAAAAATACTTAAATTGACTAGTTACAATATTATTAATGTCTATTGAGAAACTTAGTCTACTATCCTACTTTATCATATGCTTAATAGTTAATACTTATAATATCTTTAATGTTTAATTAAAATATACTTAATGCCCACTGAGTAAGTACTTAAGTATTTGCAATATTTTAGATGTCTACTTAATATTCTTAATAATTATCAAAAAACATATTATTCTATATTTCTTTTTTAGATGAATCTAATTAGAGATGGTTTCTCAAAATGACTGTCTTTCACAAGAATTTGTGATTAATGAATATGCCTAATTATGGTGACCCTAGATTTAGTAAGATCGAGGTGTACGTGAGCAAAGATTTCAAGCAAATACATGAAGTAATTAGATCTATAGCGTATGTATGTGTGAGAGATATGAGTACTAATAGAATAATTAAATGTTGTGTCTATATTAATTTTACTATAATTGTAAATTTTTTTGAAGTAGGTTTAACGTTGAATTCAATTACAAGATCAGATAAATATATATTACATCGTCAGATTAATTTTAACTCAAAAACTTGGGAGAGACAGTCGTCCCATATTAAGATCTTCCATATGGACCTGGAAAATTGAAAAATAAAAATGATGGGTTTTCCGGAAACTAAAGAATAAACGTTAATTTTAACCTTAAATGTATGAATTTCAACTTAAAGTAAACGTTTAATAGATCAATTTAAATATAAATTTTTATTTTTAACCTAAAAGTGATCAGTTTTGTCGTTAAACTAATCAATTTTTAACTAAATATACATGGTTCATTTCAAAACGGAGCTAATAAAATGATATAATTCTATGCATGAATTTCAAACAACAACCGAGTACATGATCAATAAGACTATCAAGTCTATCAATAATAGTGTAGCACTCTTATTCGATGCAACTGATGGTTCTAATGGAATGAAACATAAGAGTACTTTTACTCTCTAATCATCGATCAATAATAGTGTATTGCTCTTCCCCAAATAGTTTTTGGTTCATAATGGGCTTAAAAATAAAGTTATAAGTGTAGTGTCTGCGTACCCTGGATGTGAAGGTGGAGGAAGTGGTGATCTCGAGTTATGTTTGCCAATTCATTCGATGGATGTTCTTGAAAATGATCGAGAGTTAATAGCTGATTTGTTATAAAAAATTTCAATTTTTATCTAAAAATTTTCTAAAGCTTATTTTTCGGATTATTTTGTTTTAAAAGCTTTTTTTTGTTTATTTCACGTGTAATAAATCACAAATTTTTGCTATAGAAGGTTTATAGTACAGACGGGTGTAATAGTCCAGCCCATTTTACACTTTTAAAAAAATAACTGAAATTTTCATTGGACTGGACTGCTATGAATGTCGTTTATGTCATAGACGGTCTCTCAGAAGACCTTCTGTCCGCTTGGGGTACAGCCCAACAAGAAAGTGCGCCTTGGAAGTTAGGCACCTATTACATTACATGTACAACTATCAAAACCACAACAAATATAGTGTCTACTATACTATGTGGCTTATAAAAATTTCACCAATTCTTATTTTTGACGGTTATACCGTAACACAATTTTAAAATGAATTAAATAGTTTAATTAAATAAATTTAAATATTAAAATACTAACTTTTTCTACATAATTTCTTGTGCGGCGTTCTCAATATATAAGTTGAATAATCCAATCCAACTAATTTAATATTGTCAAATGCGTTTTTTGTTTTGTGGTCGTCTCCCAGAGACAATCTCTAATGAGTACAACTCTTTTTCGAATCTGAGCTCAATATATAGACTTATTTCACTATAAGACAATCTAATACAATATTTGATTAATCAATTTTCTTTATTGACTATTAGTTTTTAGATTAATCACTAAGCGCCACTGGAATTTTCATCTTATTATAAATATACTCAATTTCTCTTTGGCGCTAATTAAGAGAGGTATTTTGCTTTGAATGGAAGTGAAAAACTTACGACTTTTATTAATTTTTTATAATATTTTGGCGTGTAAATTTCAACTTGATAAAGATAATATATAACGAGTTGCGTATGGGTCAGCGGGTTGGATTTTTTAACACCCCTATCTAATGCAATATGTATGTAAAGACAATTACTTATAATAATGCAATGATCAACTTCATAAGCTTGGAAAATTAGCAATTTTATTCAGTTTCTTGAAGAGTCCATTGACTACAAACAAAAAGTAAAGTTGGCTTATTGAACAAAATTGTAAAGGCCGTGAAATTATTGGTAGGTAATGGTTCAATTTATTTTCCATTACCTACCAATAATTTCACCTTTAAAATTTTGTTCAATAAGCCAACGTTTACTTTTTGTTTGTAGTCAATGGACTCTTCAAGAAGCTGAATAAAATTCTAATTTTCCAAGCTTATGTAGTTGATCATTGCATTATTAGTAATTGTCTTTACATACATATACCATTGGATAGGGGTGTTCAAAAATCCAACTCGCTTGACCCGACTCGCTGACCCATACGGAACTCGTTATATATTATATTTATCAAGTTGAAATTTACACGCCAAAATATTATAAAAAATTAATAAAAGTCGTAAGTTTTTCGCTTCCATTCAAAGCAAAATACTTCACTCAATTAGTGCCAAAGAGAAATTGATGAGTATTTTTAAAATTGTGGTTTTTTGATAATAATTGAAGAGAAAATGTGTTAAAGAAATGAGGAGAGATTTAACATGTATGGATGAGATATGTTGGATTATTATAAACTAGTAGCAAAGAGAAATTGAGCATTTAGCTCCTTGAATGGTCCATTGGCAACAAAATGCAGGAGGAGAAGATGAGAGTTAACCTGATATAGCAGGTCATTTTCTAAAGGGTCCATTGACAACAAACTGAAAACAAAGTTGAATTATTACCAAAAGTTTAAAATGTGGGATTATTGGCAGGTAAATGAAAATAGGTTGGATTAATCACAACAATTTTTCATTATTATTATTATTATTATTATTATTATTATTATTATTATTATTATTATTATTATTATTATTATTATATTGTTTTTTTTAAGTCAACGAACAAAAAACGAAGCTAAATATTTTCTTACTTAATGAAAGTCTTCTATCTAAACTCGTTCTCGTTTCATGAATAAATATATCACGAAGTTATACGTATTATATTACTCATACGTAATTACAGCTGGCAGCTGACCAAATATTATTTATGTATGATATATATGATTAGCGTGACAATTATTTAAAAATAAATTCCACGATTGATTAGATAAGAGTGTATAAATATAAATCAAAAAATTATTATAAATAAGATATAAGAAGAACAGTAAGAATCCAGCCTAAAGTCTTATCAGAGAAAAGTAGTATTTGCTTTAATTGAGACAATACTCAGTTCTCGACCTTATGTTAAATATTGAACATTACTAATACAATTAAAATATCTAAAAAAATACTCCATATGTTTTTTTTTCCGAAATATTTATGCATATACTGAACATTACTAGGTGAATTATGTTAAACGAAAAAACTTTAAGATCTAGAGAGAAAGTTTAAGTTTTTTGAGTAAGTTTCGGTAATCAATTATTGAATAGTTAATGAAATATAATTTATTTGAGCCAAGGTTTTCATTACACCATTAAAACTTGTATTGTTGCTTGTTTGGTGTTTTAAATTTACTCTGGTTTGATTACTCCATTGTCATGCTCAGTTTTTCTTGTTTTTCTTCCTTTTTATTTATCACCTTGTAATCGATCGAGACCAATTGGTTTTCATATTGAACCTCCTTTGATCTTATAAGTATCTTTTTTCCTTTTAATTTGAGTTGCCCTGATCTATTTTTTGAATTCTGTCTTGATATAAGAGCCCCATTAGTTAGGCCATTTCTAACTGAGCTATATAATTTTATAAATTTAAGGAGTAACTTCAAATAATGCCAATTAGTTTAAATAGCAAACCTTGAGCTTGTAACTTGGTTACGAGCTCTTCTCTTTTTTATTTGAGTTGTCCAAGCCAATTTTTTAAATTCTGTCATTTGTCATCTTTCAACCTCTCAGATTTGCTTATAGTTTATTATTAGATTATATAACATATTTAGGGTCCTCAACCATCAGCATAAGCTTTTAGTTGAGTTGATCCCTTGACGTGGTATTTAAAGCCTGCATGACAAGATGTCACAAGTTCGAATATAATCTCACTCAACCCTCATTTAAAGTGGAATATTAGCGCTAGATATGAGGAGGACATATATTGCATATTTGAATCTACAATTCTAACCCAAAAGACTGTTATATAAGAAGACATATTAAAGTATATAATATACCTGAATGCTCAACCATCAACTAAAATTTTTTATTGAGCTAGTTTTTTCAAATACAATAGAGGATAATATTATTAATAACCATCTCTTATTTTAGTAAGAGTTGGAAATTTTCTACGGATACTTTATCTAAATTATAATACAAAATTATAAAATCGTTCCCATTTCCGACCAATAATATATTATCCATCATTTAAATACGCTCAAAAAATTAATCTTTAAAAATAATCTCACGTTCGGCTATATAAGCAAGCTATTTAATTTGGATTTCCAAATAATTATAACAATAATACTAAATTAATTAATCCTATTATTTTTTCCCACAAAAATCTTGGCCACCATGAACAAGTTTTCATGTTCCATGGGTTGGTGCTTAATGGTATCATTAATGGTGGTCGGGCCGGCGGCGGCGAAAGTCCGGCATTATGAATGGGAGGTGGAGTACATGTTTTGGGCCCCCGATTGTGAAGAGGGGATAGTAATGGGTATTAATGGGCAGTTCCCTGGCCCGACTATTCGGGCTCAAGTTGGAGATATTATTCATGTTAATCTTACTAACAAGCTTGGTACTGAAGGTGTTGTTATTCATTGGCATGGTATTAGACAGGTATATAACTATATATACTCAATATTCGCAGGGCCGTCCCGTTCATTTTTCGGCCCCAGATCAAAAGATAAAAATGGGCCCTTAAAAACTTAAAACGTAACGCATAATATTAATATAGCTTTTGTGTTTTATTGTTAATATTTAAACTACTTATAAAAAACACTAAAAACTCATATTACTTAGCAAAAAATGTAAGTTATGTATAAATTTAATTCAAATTAGTATCACTTATATACATCAAAATAAGTTTTTTGGGCCCTAAAAAACACGGGGCCCTGGGCGGTAGCCCGCTTTGCCCTTGCCAATCGACGGCCCTGAATGTTCGTATTATACTTCCTCTGTTCCATAATACTTGCTACCGAGTGCGACATGTTGTGTGGGAAAATGTCACTACCAGTAGCAAGTATTATGGAATGGAGGAGGTATATATATGGTTTGGATCGTGTGAAAATCAATTAAAATGTTGAAAACTGAAAACAGGGGTACATAAAAGTTTAAATGTAGTACGCATTTTGGTGGCAGTTTTGTAAATAATTTAGACATTTGTTAAAAAAGATACATATATGCTTTAAAAGTTATATATTTAGATGACATTTTTATAAATAATATGAATTTTTTTCACTAAAAATATGTACACCCTATAAGATAATACGTACCCCTTTTACAATAATATGTATACTTCTGTGTGATTTTTAATTTTCACCGCTTTAAGTGTTTTCACTCGATCCTACCCTATATACATATATACATATATACATATATACATATATACATATATATATATATACATATATATATATATATATATATATATATATATATATATATATATATATATATATATATATATATATATATATATATATATATATATATATATATATATATTAGTAATATTTTGCCATTAAATTAAATAATATGGTTTTGGTGTTGCAGTTGGGAACACCATGGGCAGATGGTACTGCTTTAGTTTCCCAATGTCCCATTAAGCCTGGAGAGACTTTTACCTACAACTTTACTGTTGATAAGGTAATTATATTACACTTTTTTCAATTACTTATCATTTAAATTACATTGTAAAAGTTTTATTATTACTTTTTTCTAATTCAACATGTTCAACTATATAGGGCTCCGAAAAATTATTAGGGGCTAAAATATTAAACTACTTAGTATATGTTCATATTTAAAAATACAAAAATTGTTAGAAAATTATCATAATTTTAAAAATTGCACAGGGTCTTCATAAAATTTGTCAATTTTTGCTCCAATGCCTATCGAAATAATTAATCCCTTCCTATCATATACAAGTTCTCAAATAAGATGATTTCACGTTGAAATTATCTCTACAAAACTTATCCAATATAATGATCACTTTTTAATAATAAATTGTTGACTGTGCGCATCCCTCTTTACTCCCTCCTTAAGGGATACGGATATAGTTTATCCGCCTCTAGTTAGCTAAAGTATGATTTGATGCAGGCGGGAACATATTTTTACCATGGACATTATGGGATGCAAAGATCAGCAGGATTATATGGATCATTGATAGTAGATGAAGTTGATAGACACAATGAACCTTTTCATTATGATGGTGAATTTAATTTGTTATTGAGTGATTGGTGGCATCAAAGTGCTCATTACCAAGAAGTTGGCCTCAATTCCAAGCCTTTTAGATGGATTGGTGAACCTCAAGTATATTTTTATTCCTTTTCATTTGATTTCTGCATGTTTTTCGGTTCATAGTTACTCATATGTGAGTTATTTCGCATTGGAAAAATAGAAAAGGTGACGTCACTTTATAAATTTAAAGACTGTATGTTTGACTCTTACTATTACCAATTTGTTTTAATAGTGAACTTTTTTAAAGTTTGTATCTAGAATTCTAGATTACCTCTTTATTTAGGTTGTCCAAGCTTATTTCTTCAATTCTAACATGGTATCAGAGCCTAAATTTTTGTTGAACTTTTATGACTGGCTTTTTAATCTTAATTAATTACTAATGGATAAAATTTTAAGAACTTAAATTGTTAGTTATTATTCACATGTGAGTTGTTTCATATTAGAGAAAGAGAAGAGGATATATCACTTTATAACATAAATTTTGAGAAATAAATCCAGCTACTACCAATTGGTTTTAGTAGTAAATATCATTTTAGTCTGTATGTGAGTCACTTCTTTTCCTCTTTGTTTGGATTCTCCAGACGTCTTTTCTAAATTCTAAACTTCTTTTCCTCTTTGTTTGGATTCTCCGGACGTCTTTCCTAAATTCTAACGGCCCGTTTGGTAGGTGGTAATAAATCGTGGTAATGGGAATGAAAAAATAGTGTAATTTTGATTGAAAAATCATTGGCTACCTTGATGGCCATGCTTGACCACCTTCAATCATCGCATTTTGTTCATAAAATTCATTCCAATGCATTACCAATGAGAGAGGTGGTATTAGGTGGTAATGGAAATTTGTGAACAAAAATACTTTTTTGTGATCAAAGTTTCATTACCATGGGAATGACATGAAAGTTTTGATTAAATTTTACACTATAAATCATTCACATTACCACCATTTAGTACCACTAACCAAACGGGCTGTAAAAGTTTACATTTTGATAGTTTTATCCGAATGCCTTTGATTGTGTTTAAATTAAATATTAAATTATTAATTTATAGTTTGATTTTTCCTATTTGAACAAATTATAACAGACTCTATTGATAAATGGGAGAGGGCAATACAATTGTTCCTTAAGTCCAAATTTTGAAAAATCATCAGCAAATCAATGCAACTTCACAGGAAATGAGCAATGTGCTCCTCAATTGCTTAATGTATTACCAAACAAAACTTATAGAATTAGACTTGCAAGTTCTACCGCTCTCGCTTCCCTCAATTTTGCAATCGGGGTAAGTTAAATACTTCCTCCGTTTCATAATACTTACTACTGAGTGTAACATGTTGTGTGGAAAAATGTCACTATCAGTAGCAAGTATTATGAAAAACGGAGGAAGTATATACATATAGCATCTTGTTTTGCGTTTTGTTAATGCTTACTAGAAAGTGGTGTGGAAAAAAAAACTATAGCAAGTGAGTTAATGAAACGTCGAAATGATGAGTTAAACGGAAATTGACAAGAACCAACACTTAATGACGATAGAATCGTTAAAATGATGAGTTAAACAGAAATTGACAAGAATCTAAGACATTAATTGGATGTTACCATGTGGAAAAATTTTACAAAAGTGCTACCACTGGTATTTAATGAAAGTTTAATGCTACCACGTGGAGTTTTCCTAAAACTTATATTATAATGATATAAAGATGAAAATTCATCATTAAATGACGATATTTATATTATTAGCTTCTTATAAAATAACGCTACAAGTTACTATTATGTTTATTGTTTGCAGAATCACAAAATGATGGTAGTCGAAGCCGACGGAAACTACGTACAACCATTCACAGTAGATGATTTAGATATTTATTCAGGAGAAACCTACTCAGTATTAATCAACACAAATCAAAACCCAAATCAAAACTATTGGATATCAATTGGAGTTCGAGGAAGACAACCAAATACTCCACCGGCTCTCACATTACTTCATTACCTAACAACTTTAGCTTCAAATCTTCCTACAACATCACCCCCAATTACTCCTACATGGAATAATTACACACATAGTAAATCATTTACCAACAAAATCTTTGCCCTAACAGGATCCCCAACTCCTCCAAAAACTTATAATCGTCGTATTATTCTCCTCAATACCCAAAATCGTATCGATGGATTCATCAAATGGGCTTTAAACAATGTTTCCTTTGTTTTCCCTCCTACACCTTACTTGGGTTCGATTCGATTTGGGCTCGAAAACGCATTCGATCAGGCAGAACCACCCGAAAACTTCCCTTCGAATTATGATATAATGAATCAAGCACCAAACCCTAATGCTACATATGGAAATAGTGTTTACAAACTTGACTACAACACAACCATAGACATAATTCTACAAAATGCAAATGCATTAGGACCAAATGTAAGTGAAATTCATCCATGGCATCTTCATGGGCATGATTTTTGGGTGTTGGGTTATGGAGAAGGTAAGTTTAGTAAAAAAGATGAAGATAAATTGAATCTAAAGAATCCACCATTAAGAAATACAGTTGTGATCTTTCCATATGGGTGGACAGCCTTAAGATTTGTGGCTAATAATTTTGGTGCATGGGCTTTTCATTGCCATATTGAGCCCCATTTGCATATGGGTATGGGTGTTGTTTTTGCTATTTCTATTGATAGAGTTAAGGGTATTCCTAGTAATGCTCTTGCTTGTGGTCTAACTAGTGAAATGTTTGTACAAAACAGATCTGATGATTTTAAACAGAATCTGACAACCTTGTGAGTTGTGATTGAGTTTGAATTATCTCAACATAAAAATGGGTTTATAATTACGTAAAAACTAAGACACAAGACCAGATTTTAAACCGACATAAAAAACCTGGTCCGAAATTGAACACCTATGGATTTTTCTACATTTTTATTTTAGTATGTACATAATTATATTTTACAACATCTATATTGGGTGATGTTCCTAATTTGGTTAGTTGATGTATTGTTCTAACGAGTAACTTTAGGGTTTGAGATTGTGGACTTGAAATTCTAGTTTGTTCTTATTTATTTAATTTACTTGTTTTGAGCTTGAGCCTCAGGATATTATGTTATATATTTTAAAACGTCTCTGACAAGAGTGTCCTTTGGGTTAGAATTGTGGTTGCAACTTAGGTCCTCTTCATATCTAGTGCTAAATATTCCAATTGAATTTGATGGGAAGTTGAGATTTAAACTCGTAACCTCTTATCACGTTAGCTAAATTTGAAGGTCGTCGTTCTAAAAAATATGAACTATTTTTGGGTACAATTTTTTGGATATATTAAAGTTTAAATTAGATAAAAAAAAAAAATATGTAAGCTGATATATCTATACATTATACTAAAGAAAAATGCGGATGACATAAGCAAACTCAAAAAGTGATGAGTTGTCAACTTCTCAAGAGATTTTTTGCCTCCATTTATCAATGATGATGTCATTATTTGCTAATAATTTTTTTTAACAATCATTATATGCTAATAAAAGTGTATGGAAAATATGTGAATTATCATTATATTAGCTTTCATCAAATTGTTTAAATGAGATGCGTGTAACTTTTCATTGTTCAATACACAATAATAATTTGATAGCTTTGATTTTAGAAATCAAAAAAATTTGTCCTTTGAAATAATAATTTGCTAACTTTCATTTTGGAAACAAAAATAATAATTTGTCACTTACAATCTTATATAGTGATCAATAAAATTTAAAATATTAAAAATAACATTATTTAACATCATACATAACTTAAACTAAATTAAATATTAGCTATTATATGCTATTAATAATTCATTGAAAATCAATAACCAATAATTTACAAATTATTTTCTTTGTATTTTAAAAATAATGTAAAACAATAAGATTCAAAAAAAAAAAAACCGTGCGATTATCTAGTAAGAAACTAAATGAAAAGTATAATGCTTATTTACGGCATTAAAGAAATAAAGATTGCATGTATTATTATTTCTCATTATTAAAAGCTCCCTCATCTCATCTAATTTACAATATTTTTTATTTTGATTTGTCTCACTTAATCTGCATCATTTTTATTTTTGGACTATGATCAATCATTTTCTTTTAATCTCATCCATACATTTTAACTATTGTTTACTTTCAACCACACAATTTATGTTCCCTCCTCATTTATTATTATTATTATTACTATTATTTATCTGTTTCTTAAAGATCAATAATTTTCTCTTTGCTTCAAACTATATGAGAGGGTAAGAGTATTCTTTATTTATATTTTAGTTTCGTTTAATGATACATGATACTTTTCATTATACACATTGACAACCTATGTAGTATCTACTACTTACCCCGTTACTTTATACTTGTTACATTTGACTTTTTACGTAATTTAACACGTTATTTTGATCATTTATATATTGAATTATACTATATTTTTTCTTACACATTAGCCGCAATATATAATATAAGCTTAAACGATGAATAGTGTCAATAATGGGAATATAACGAATATTTCAGAATGGAGAAAGTATGTACCTAACGCCAACCTTATTTTTATTATTATTATTTCAATTTTTTATTTATTATAAGACATGTATAATTTTAAAATTTTTTTTCAAATTTTAAATTAATTTTCAGTTTATTTTCTATTACGTTGAATGACCTATTATAACAAATCTTCGGATTATCCAGGTTTATTATTCTTAGTTAAACCATAAGTGAGATTGTTGTAGTTGTAGGAAATTATGAATAAGTTGGATTATTATGACTAACTAGGATAGAAATCCGTGCAATGCACGGATTTTTTAATACGTTGATATTTTAAGTGAAATTTTATAGGAACGAAAATATTAAATAAAGGTGCGTGATAAATTATTTACATACATACATTGTAATTAAAAAAAAGAATTAAATATAAAAAACACAAAATAGGTTGTTAATAAAGAGTTTATAAGTTTTGAAACACCTTTTTATATACTACATTCTCAGTACGATGACATATATTTCAAACTCCTGCCGTTTTAAATATGTAGAAATTTTGTCTCAGTTGTTAAAATCCCTGGTCACAAATAAATTAATCACTATACTATTATTGCCATAAATAAAAAAATTACTGGTCAAAATCCCTGATCTCATCGTTATTATTGTCATTTTTTCATATAACTACTATACTAAACATTAAAAATCCCTGGTCAAATTTACTTCAGCCGTATTTAGGAAAAGATTCCTGGTCATATTATTACTATACTAAACATTAAAAATCCTTGGTCATAACTCATAGATAATCCTACTGTATTTAAAAATCTCGGGCCATAAATACTCCTGCCAAAAATACTGGCCAATAAAAAAATTACACTTGTCACTCTCATATTCACTTGACTTTTTCATCAACATACATTAAAATTAGGAAAAATTACCCAGAATAATACGACCTTTCATTGATTTTCCAAGAATAATACGAACTTTCAATTAACCACCAATAATACGAACTTTGACATGCATTTTCCGCTGGCATACATGACCTATTTATAACCGGTAGTACAAGTCTTTTTTTGACCGTTGCTCAAAAGGTTTCATCTCGTATTATTGGTGGTTAATTGAAAGTTCGTACTACCGGTTGAAACTTGCTGAGCAACGGTCAAAAAAAGACTTGTACTACCGGTTATAAATAGGTCATGTATGCCAGCGGAAAATGCATGTCAAAGTTCGTATTATTGGTGGTTAATGAAAATTCGTATTATTCTTGGAAAATCAGTGAAAGGTCGTATTATTCTGGGTAATTTTTCCTTAAAATTAATATAGTACTCATATGATATGATTTTTAAACCTAATATTGTAATTTTTCCCTTTCTTTTAAAGTCGCACATCTATGATATCCAAAACCCTAACATCTATACCGGCGCATCCAAGAAGCAAAAGGAGCGAGAAACCCTAAAAGCAAGCAGCCGTCGAGAAGCGAGAACAGCAATGGGTAAATTCATCTTTGTTTTTCTTGTTGTAAGAACATTTGTTTGCTTTTGAATTACTTGAAATTCGATTATTTTGTGGTTGAATAAGTAGTGATGATTATGAATATGTAGGTAAGGTTCATGGATCATTGGCTCGTGCCGGAAAGGTGAGAGGGCAAACCCCAAAAGTGGCCAAGCAAGACAAGAAGAAGAAGCCCCGTGGTCGTGCTCACAAGCGTATGCAATACAATCGCCGTTTCGTTACTGCTGGTACACCTTTTTCTCCTCTTTTTAGGGCATTTGATTAATAACGAGTATTGTGGATTTCTTTTAAAAATTGGAATTGAATGATTTAGATCTGTAGAATAATATTGGCAGCAAATGTGTTTATATGTTCATTGTATGATGGAGTTTTTTCGTTTCTTTTATTGAAGTTGTTTAGAGAAAAATTGTAGGTGTTATTGGGTGGTATGTGTATTTTAGCTGTTGGGATTTAGTACTGCACTTGAGTAGGGTCTTAAGTATTACAATGGGAAACTAAATTTGATTGAAAATCCCTTAAATTAAACAAATGAATTTGCAAATAGGTTGGAAAAAGATAATCGGATTCATGTATGAGTGATTGTTGCTTGTGGTGAAAAATTGCCAATTTGCAGAGCAAGGTCATCAATTAGGAATGATGCTATCTTGCATTGAAGGTTGGCTATAATAAACATGGCGATTCTCCGTGCCTTTCGAACTTTGCTTGTATCGATTGTGGCCTCGAACAAATTGCTACATGTTTTATCTTTTGCTTTTTTGTCCATGTTGGACACACATTTGTTGCTTGCCATGGCTGACATTTTAGTAGTTGATGTTGTTGAACTCTTCTATAACCTGAACGCAAATCTAAGTGTCGGTGTTGAACTCGTGAACACCTGGAAATTTGGGACTCGAGACATTCCCAATTTTGGACTTGGGAACAACAATATTTTGTTTAATATGACTACTAGTATAATATGGCTATTTTTATTTTAACACAATTCATTGAATTAAAATTTTGCAATTTAAGTTGTTGTGTTACTTGAAATTGAAAGTTTCAAAGCCTAAATAGAGCAATGCTTCTGCTCGTTTACATTAAAATAAATTATAAAGCAAAAATAGAGATAACCAGGAAGGTTTGACAACTGTTTAGGCTGATTTTGACATGTCTCTTGTGAGTTGTGTACGTGTCGTGTTGACATGGCTGCAGCGGCTAAATATGTCACATTTGGGTAGCATAGGTTGAACCTTTTGTCTTCTAATGCTTTTATTCCAAAATTGTTGTCATTTATCCCACGAGTGTTTAAGTTTCTTACAAAAGGTCTAAATTAGCTCATCATTGTAGACCTTAACTTAAGAAATCTATAGTAATATTACTCAGCTTATCTCATGGTGATCACTGTTTTAGCTTATTATGTACATTTTGTTCCCGAAAGTCTTGTGGATTGTGGCGTTTGAGACTTATAGGTAAAAGTTGTGGGTGGTTGTGTACTTTGAGATGCATCATGCAAGTGTTGGCTACTTTGGATTATTGCCAACTTGCAGAACAAGGTCACCAAATATGATTGATGAACCTTGCATTGAAGGTAGGCTATGTAAAATACCAGGCAATTCTATATCTCTTTCGGACTTTGTTGTCATGGCAATTGTGCACTTATGTGCTTCTACTTTTTATCGTTAGCTCACCTCTATAAATAGGTGCAGTAGACTGCAAATCCTATGTGAATAAATCTAGAATTATAACTAATGTCCTACTTTCATATCGTTACTTTCATATTGTTTGTTGAGTATCTAGTTTTATATTAGTAGGAGTAAATTATATCTTATGTGCTACTTTCATATCGTTAGTTCACCTCTGTTTATATCCTTCTGATTTCTAATCAATAAAATTCAATTTTGTATTTGAGCAAATTCCACCATCGTTTTAGGCAAGTAAAAGTTGAGATCTACAATTTGAAATGAATTACTTATTTCAAACACAATCTAAGTTCAATTGAAATGAGTGTGGTTTGATGCCTTGTTTTTTGTTATTTTATTAAAATTCATTGTTGGCTGATTTTGCTGCATTTGATTTACAGTTGTAGGTTTTGGGAAGAAGAGAGGGCCAAACTCATCAGAGAAGTAAGCTACAATGCTACTTCCAGGCTTATTTAATATCTGTTTAGTAATGAACCTTGTCTGGATTTTGATATCATGATATCAACAATTGTTTGATTCTACATTTGAAGTTTTGGTTCTTTCCTTCAATTTCATTTTCACTAGTCTCTTATTTTGTTCCTTCCTCTTTCATCCTCACTCACCATTTCGTCCATCATGAAAACTAATCTCAAGAAGTTCAACAATTTACAGCGTTACAATATATTGATTGAGAAATACCCAACCATAATCCTATCAACAACTAAAAAATGTAGAGTGATTAATGGGTGGGCATTTCTCATGTGATTTCTTGGGTCTATTTCGGACTTGGGAGGTTTAAATTTACACAAATTCTTGTGATAGACGGTCTATTTGAGGGACCATCTTTGATTGGGTCGCCCATAAAGAAAATATAAAGTAAAAGTGAGAATTAAGCTCTAATGAACTGGGCTTGAGAAGCGCTCTCAAAGAGACGGTCTCTCGACGGTCTCTCAGGAGATTGGCTGTTAAATTTAAATTTCTTGTAGTTATTTATAATCTATTTTGTAATATCTTGTCATATCTTCCAGAATTATCAATTGGGTTTGCTCAATTTTGCTTTGTTTCGTACACTTAAATGTGGGTTTCAAATTGTAAGTGAGGAGCTTAGGATATGAGATTTATCGGTTATTTGATTAATTTTTAAATGTATAAGTAAATTGCTTCTTTTTTATCTGAAATTCTCTAGCACATATTCAACACATCTTAATTACTTTGAAATCGATCATAAACTAATTTGATATTACAATCTATTATTATTCTAAGGCAAAAGCTAAATTTAAAAAGGTAAATCAGGAAATAAAATAAAAAATAGATATAATATACTCCATTTAACCAATTTAGTTGTCCCATTTGTTTTTTTACACTATTCATTAATTCTGTTTAATTTGTATTTTATTTTTAATTCATAATTTAAAACATAGTCATGTGAGATCTTGTTTGATTTGTCTCAATGCAAGGATAATTCTTAACAACTTTTCATATTTTAAGCATAATTAGAGATATTAAGAGTCAAAATAATAGGAAAACTAAATTGGTTTGGAGGGAATAATATATTTTGACGTTTAATTTGGTGATAAATTTATAAAATAAAATTATGCTATATTAGTTAATATAGTTAATGTTTGTATATTAAAAGTTCAAAAATAAATTCTAATTTAGTATATATTCTAATTATGCTATATTAGTTAATATAATTAATGTCTTACTTTCATATCGTTACTTTCTAGTTTTATATTAGTTGGAGCAAATTTTAACTTATGTGCTACTTTCATATCGCTAGTTCACCTCTATAACTTATGTCCTCATGATTTCATTTGAAAATCTGGAATTGACTCATATTTAATGTTTGACAAATCAATGAAATTCAATTTTGTATTTGAGTCAATTCCACCACTGTTCTAAAAGTGAAGTTGAGATCTACATTTTGAAATGAATTACTCGTTTCCAAACACAATCTTAGTTCAATTTGAAATAAATGTGGTTCGATGCCTTGTTTTTTGTTATATTTTTAAAATCAATTGTTGGCTGATTTGTGTGATTTTAACATGTGTCTTATTATTACTTTGTTTTATGATTTTTGTCGATTTAAATAGAATTAAAGATCTAACATTTATTATTTATTATTTGTATTACGAACTAAAAAATCTATATTTATTAGTAAACAATTTTTTGAAAAATCTCATTAATGTTTAAACGACTTTTGTTTTTGTAAATGTTAGTATACATAAGGATGGGAGCTTTATATTATTATTTACACAAAAAAATTAGAAATATGTTGAATAGCTATACAAGAACAGAAAAAAAAGAACACTAGACATAGAAATAATTAGATGAATTTGTTACATTAGGAGAATCTCTGCATAGAATGGATCGAGCCTCCAACACCGACCTTGGTGGCTCGATATCTTTCTCGTGGAGAGCATTGCCTTGCAAACGCTGCATCTGGGACGCAAATATATCATCCAATATCTACCACACAGTTTCAGAAGATCAGACATTGTACAATTTTAACGGCATAGGACTTTACTATCAGAAAAAACGAGACTTACCCCAAGCGCGTAAGATGATCCTCTGTACCAGACTCGGTTTTCTTTTCGACCCTCCAGAAACCTTAATACAATCTGAAGAGTACAGTGATTATCATTACCAATATGATTGTTTGTGAATATGGAAGAATTAGATCAATGTTCATACCTGACCCATTCTATCCCAAAATCCTCGACAAAGTGCCACGAAGATTTGACTTGGGAAAACCTCGTGCAAATTGGATATAGAATCAATCAGTTGCGATTTTAGCATTAGCATTCTTTCGCGGACCTCAGCTTCACTGTCTGAGTCTTGTGTTTCTTCCAAAATCCGTTTCAGTTGTGTATTTCTGTTAGCTTGTATCTGTCGTAGTAATCGGAAAGTATTATTCAATGTTTTCTTACAATATGCAATGATAACTTTTAGGCTAACTAGCAAGCTAAAATGAAATCTCTAAAGTTTTGTCCTTGTGTTGTTTGGATGGAATGCTCATCTCCAAGAATATTATTTTCCCCAATCATGCGCACAATCGCACCCAAAAAGGCTAAAAACGCGCTTGTTTCTGTTATCACTTACCGCAAGGAAAATTGCACACTTTCTAAAAAAGGCATATGCTACTCATATCTCCATTTACATCGGCATGTCTATTCTAGCACGGATCTGGATGAAAATTAAAGTTCTATGAATTATAACTTCAATAGAACTTCAATTTCATTCAGTTCATGCTTTAACGTGTTCGCTAGCAACCACAAAATCACTGAGCCAATTATTCTATTGTTAGGACAAACAAAGAGCGGGGAGAATTAATGCTAGAGCGATCTTAAACTAGGACATACCAAAAGAGTTTCAGACTTTCAGTTATAGCCTTATTAGCAGAGCCGTCTTGGAAAATTTGGGGGCCCTATGCTAAATTTTGTTGTGTGTCTTATTTATACTAATTATAATATATTTTATTAAATAAATTTAATATATTTCTTTTTTTACTTAACTTTTTCATATACGGGAGAAAGAGGGGCCCTGTGCGGTCGATCACCTCGCACACCCTCAAAGACCCCTCTGCTTATTAGGTAAAGAGTATGCCATCAACATGCCTGAGCTTAGGCTTTTGTAAGTTCAATACAAGCTTTTGAGGATGTGTCTACTTAAGTTATGTCCTTTTACAGTGTAAATGAAACTATGACAGTGAATAAATGTTGACGTCGGAAATACTTACATTGCTATGAAGTTTTGCCACTAAAGCCTGCATGTAGTTTTTGTACTTTGTCTTAAACAAAACAGCTATCCCATTCATCTGCTCTCCAGAGGACAACTTTTTACCATCAATTGTGGGCAAACAAGATGCCCAAGATTTTAAAAGATCCTCCACTTGAGAATGTAGAACTTCAACTATTCTTTTGACAGTGTTGAGAAAAGTACCTAACTGTTGGATTTTGACATGAACAAAGCATTAAGTACTGAAGTTGATTGGATAATTGGCGAAAAACTGAAAACAATAAACTTATAACAAAAAATTCCAAAATAAGCTTCGGATAATTTTAATTCCCAAAATAAGTGTCTTTATGCCAAAGCTGAGGTTAGGTATGTTTTCTGTTACTAACAACGAACAATAAAGCTAGTCAAAAACAAGAGCAATCTATACAGACTTAATATCATGAACTACAAACACAGTAATGGCACAACATAATTTAGGAAGTCCAGCATGGAAGATGGAAGGGAAATGATTAGAGGTAGAAGATGGTATACGTTTTTCATTCTGTGAGATGTTTTGTCCCTCTTAAAACAGTCGTAACATCTTGAATGATCAAAAAATACATAATGTGCTATGTGAATAATATTCTAAGCCATACAATAGAAAGAGAACTGTGCATTCTTTAAATGGATGCACTTCATGTGCAAGTTTACTTACTTGATTAGGGACTACATAAAGTGTCGCTGACTGTCTTCGGGCCAACTTCTGAACCTGCATACCAAGCTTCTTCTGTATGCTATCTTTCAAAGGAGCCAAAATGTCACAATACTGCCTTTCCAATGCTTTTAAGATTGCTCTCTCAATAACAGCAACAGCCTTCAAAAAGGCAGCTTGTTAAACTAACAAAAATTTGGAGAGTACAGCTCATAATAGATGCTTAAATAAAAGATGAAATTTTCATATTTATACATCTAGCTTGCACGATTATCGCTACATATTATGAGCTTACATTTTCCAAAACCAATGAGTAATGTGGCCACCGGCTGATAACTATCTCGTACTGAGTTAACATGTCCTTTATCTTTGAATACATATCCTCCGCAAATGGTGAGGTAGAAAGGTTGGTCGATAACCCAACAAATGGTGTCTGCAAAAGAGAAGTCAATTAGAAAACATATTAACGAAATAATATTCTAAAATACTAGGGACAAGGCTTATTTATTAGTCAATATAATCCTTATCTTAACATCATTAGCTTTCAAAACGTCTATTATAAGCTTTAGCTTCAAAAAATGTTGTATTATGCTTGAATTACAATGATAAAGTGGATATTTTTTAAGTTCACAATTCACATTGCGATGCCCTGGAGACGAGCTGTAACACAAAAAAGCGCTTAAGCGACATTGTGCCCGTTACCACAATCGCAACGATATTCGGAGTTCTATTTCTAAAGCCTACTTGTTTTTCTATGGAATGTGCAAAAACACGCCAGCATACCTTTTCTGCCTTGCAGAGATCTAGCAATTCCAGCTGCATCTCTTGTACCCACACCATTATGTAATTGTGGAATAGATCCTTGGAGTCCACACCACCTTGAATAGGACTGTCAAGAAATATTCTTTAGTTTGAGAACTAGAAGCTGTTATTAGTAGCAGCCATAATCCAATAAAAACAGATTTTCAATTTTGACAATTCCACTTTGTACCTTAGTTTCCATGTTTCAAGATCCCTCTCAAAATCAGAGGTTGCAGCCAGAAGTTTATTCACATGAGGCAAAGGGCCAGATGGAGGACATGCTGCAAGGAACCTTTTCAACCTCTTGGACAATTCAGAGCTATAAATAGTAGCGGTGATCTTTGACAGGTCAATTGAACTGATGACATGGAGAAAAGGCCAAAGAGGTATCAGGAAACTGAAGCATTCTTTCGAAACAATCATACAGCCGGAATTCTCAATACCTGGGTAGTATATGTTGATTGTTGATTTTGATGTCCGCAAGGATTTCTTTGCCTATGTTTATGCAAAGATTTTTCATCTTCATATATGCAGTGGAGATGGATATAGGATCTGTCAGGATATTCTCAGGGTTGCTTGACATGAACTCATCTGCTTCTAGCATGTGCCTTCGACACCTTTTCTGAGCTGCAGTCTGGCATATTTGCAAAGGGTAAGAATTTACTGAGAAAATGCAGCATTTAAGCAACACTTGATTGATTTATGGTGATCAAAATAATTTTTTGGTAAATATACCTAAAGGAAACTAATACATATGTTTGGAGAAATACAACATTACATTACTCACAAATTCACAAATTCATTAAGTGACTTCCACCTATGCCACCTAGGAAAGGTTTTGGAGGTCAGATGTATGCAACTTAACCCTTGTAATAACAAAGAGGTTGTTTTTAATTCACCTCTAAAGCTATGTGCCCTAATATCAATGATAACAAACATTTTTTGCAACTTTACACAAAAAAGAAGTGCATTTTACTTTAGTAGGTCCGCTATAATCCGAACCAAAGATCTTATAAATATTTGTCTCCATTTAGAATGGACAAAACAATTTTTAACTACTCTAATGTTGCATTAATGAATTATATTTGACATAGAAGCAAATCTCCATAATAATTTTATCATTTGTCAAAGCATTAAACTCAATTTCACTTGAGATGTAAGCGAACAAATGTTTCAACATTCAATGTACTCTAGGAGAAAAAGGGGGGAAACAAGCTAAGAAAATTTATTCTATTTACCTGTAAATACTTTTGTAAGATTGATTGTGCGCCTTCGGAAAGAATATCATGAAGAAGTGTATATATTTGCACCGCAGGAGCCAGAGCTAGAGGTGCAGTCTGTGGTACCAAAATTAGTGAATCCGAAAAATCCGTGGCAGGGTGCTCATCCAATGACTTATAGTTTTCAAAAACATTTGCCAAGAGACTCTCAACTTGCACTTCGCATTCCAACAAAAGGCTTTTCTGTATGATGGCCAACAATCAACGAGAGCATATACCTCAATACAGTTGTAGTTTAAAACTTTTTCTACCATGTAGATGTTTTTCCATTAGATGAAATGCAAAAAATCAGATATAAAATCATATAGCAGGTAAATTCATAAAAAGATGTCAAGTTGTGACTTGCGACTCTAGTACTGGACAATATGTCAGACTTGAGCGTTCCAACAAATGGCACAAACTTGAAGTCTGACATTAAACCCTTGGATAACTGAACACTATATGGAATACAAACAATAATAAAAAGATTTTTGAAGGGATTTACCTCTTGCCTATTTAACGTCTTTTCTCCTCTAGCTTTTACAACAGGCACAAGCAAATCCAGTATAAGCTCTAAGCAATTTTTGGTAGGAGTAGCAACTTTCATGACATACAAGAGATACCTACAGCAAAAATTAGTTGGTGCAAGCATCTATAATGAGCAATAGGATCTGGATGCATGAGCAGATTATCATGAAACAATTTGTTACACCTTTACAATGTACATATTTTGTTCTACTACATATACATGTTTGAATAAATTCAAATAAGAACTCAGAGCCTTTTTATGATATCCATAAAATTGAAAAAAGACTAGCATTTTGAAGAAAATGTTAGCAATGCAATAAAAATTAGGTGACAGATTTCACCTATTTTAATACCTTAGCTTTGTGTAAGACTCAGATACTCCATAATAGTCTGCAAATTCACTCAGCAACCATTTCCAAGGACCATACAAACACAGATTGTTAGAATGGAAGTTTTGTGCGCGCATTGCAGCTCCCAGCAACATATCATATGCTAGAGTTTCAACAACAGGACTTGTCTGTAACATGGTTACAAGAGAGAAGTTACAGTATGAAGCAGAGTATTAGAAGCCTTTCAGCGTCTCCTACCTCTAAGTATTCAAAAGGTATGGAGCTGAAAACAAATTATGATGTGCCGATGGCTAGTAGAGCCTTTAAAGGGCCAAAAGGCAGAAGATTGCTATAAAGGAGAAAATACTAAAAGACGTAAACTAATGACCAATAGCCGCTATAGGAGAAAAGAACACAATATTAAACTACCAAACTTATGTGTTCTACTAATTAGTATTAACATAAATGGACATAAGTAAGATAATGGACATAAACGACCACCAATGGGGCGAAGCTAGGGGGCGGCCAAAAACGCGGCCCTCTGTATTTTTAACTTGGCCCCCTAATTATTATATGATATATAGTATAATGAATAAATGTCATAAAAACACCCATAGCTCAATGGTTAAAGCAGTAAATTTGAAACAAAAGGTTGTGGGTTTGAATCTTTGGCTAGTTATTACTTTTAAAACTGTACTATTCAATACTCTGAAATGTGGGTTTGCATACTTTTTGTTGTAATGGTCTTTCTTCTTTAATTTTGAATCAAGCTTTTCACCTTTAATATATTATTATGGATCAATCCCCAACAACAGCCACCAACTTTAGTCATTTTCATTTAAACAGCCGCGAACTTCGTTTATCCCCAACAACAGCCACCAACTTACAAAATGTGACATCGAAACAGCCACTTTACCGGATGACCTGCTAATTGACCCTTGACCATGCTTAATGACCTTTGACTTTACCTTAATTTTACTAATTAAACCTAATTACCCAATTATCCATAATTAAACCCTTCTTCCCCAACCTTTCTCTAACCCACCTCAATCACCTTCATTTCTCCCCTTCACCACCACCACCATCACCATTAAAACCCAGAAAGAAAGAACAAAAAAAGAGCAAGAGAAAGAGTACTCACAGCAAAAATTGAGAAGAAAACAACATTTTGGCACCATTCAAACATCAAAAATCATACAATAACTAAAACAAAAAACCCAGAAAAATCCTTGAACTAAAACAAAAAACCCAGAAAAATCCTTGAACTAAAACAACATTTGGGCATCTTCAATCGTGGATTTCGATCTCTGATTTTCGCTTAATTTAAACACGGGAGTTGTTTCGATTTAGGGTTTTTGATGTGTTTGAATTTATTTGTGACATTTTTGTTTTTGGATCCTGACTCATGAGTTAAGCACACTTTCATTAATAATTCAACTATGTGGAACAAGTGACAAAATTTCCTGGAAACCTTTAATTTATGGTCAGGAAAATATTTAGGTGTTAAAAAAAGAAAAACAAAAATACAAGATCCAGAAAAAAAAAAAAAAAAAAATTTGTACAGCTTAAAGGGTCCTGAATGTAGAGAGCTTCCTCTGTTTAGATTTCAGCCTTCTGCTGTTATCATTGTTTAGAGGCTTCAGCAACCTGTCAGTTCCAATTTCCAATTGAAGGGCGGATTGCAATTGTCGTAGTTGGTCATAGCACTGTTTATGGCTAGTGGCGGTGGAGTTCTTGATGTTCTGTTCTTCCGGGAAGACTCTTCTCTGATAAGGCGAATGCCATTTAGCTTGTAAATAAACGAGGGATCTCCATGGGGGAAGTGACATAGAATTCTGCTTGAGAGAAACCCGAGCAGCTTCAACCATGACTTGAAGGAACTGTTTTAGCTTTGTAATGGTGATGGTGGTGGACGTGGTGGGGGAGAAATAAAGGTGATTGAGGTGGGTTAGAGAAAGGTTGGGGGAGAAGGGTTTAATTAGGGATAATTGGGTAATTAGGTTTAATTAGTGAAATTAAGGTAAAGTCAAAGGTCATTAGGCATGGTCAAGGGTCAAATAGCAGGTCATCCGGTAAAGTGGCTGTTTCAATGTCACATTTTGTAAGTTGGTGGCTGTTGTTGGGGATAAACGAAGTCCGCGGCTGTTTAAATGAAAATGACTAAAGTTGGTGGCTGTTGTTGAGGATTGATCCTATTATTATTTATTATTTATGAAGTAATGTGAGCAAGGGACAAATGATATTTGCGTTCACTCAATCTACAAAACAAGCTGTGGAAGTTTTTTTTATTAGAAAGCCTTATACTAAGTAGTAGTACTACTCAAAAAGTAGTAGTATCTTTCTAATCTTATTTTTTTTTTTCTAATCTCACTTTGTATAATTATAGGATGACGATCAATACTCCAATATCCCATATAGTGAAACGATGGGTTTTACGTCATCTACAAGTTGAAAGATACTTGGCCCCTCCTAGTTTGAAATCCTAGCTTCGCCCCTACTGTGAGGATTAAGGCAAGCACTAGCATTGAGTTCAGTTTATGTGGTTGATGTCAATTTCTTCATACAAGTATTAAGTTCAATACATTATTACATCTTGTAACATTGAGAAAAGGTTTTTTTCCTTGCTGGAGGGGGGGAAGGCGGGCAGTATCCTATGACGGTTCCAAAGTAATCAGATCAGAAGCATTCTGAAACATAAACTATAAATGTTCTGAGTTCTTATTATTGAAGCAAAACTAGTAATGATAAAAACAGAAAGGGGGGATAAACAAGTTCAGTGTGCAAATCACCAACACGGGAATCAAACAACTACATCCAAAATAGATGAGAATATTGGTAATAAGAATCAGACCTTCATATGTTTACCCTCCTCATCTGGAACTGAACAAGCAATAAAAAGTTGGATCTTCCCAATGCATTCATCCTCACTATGGTAGATTGGCCACCATCGGACTTTGTCACTCTGTAGGATAAGATAATATATCAAGTCGCATTTGGAGAAACGAAGCACCACATGAAATGAATTGTTTACATTTTGAAAGGGATATGAAACTACATACTTGGCTCTCAGCTATCAATGAAAGTGGAATTAGTGCTTGACCTTGAGTCATTTGTTTTGAATCTCTAACTTCAATTAAAAGTGCATCCCCTTGACTTTCCGGAAAGCTGGAAACAAAGAAGCAGGTTTACGTGCAAGTGGTGTTGATTATGTTTGCACTTGTACTATATTGGCAATGACAATTCGAATTTCGAAGTACTACTAATGAAACTTACAGAAATTTATCTACAACTGAGACATGAAAAATACTTGAGGATGGTGTGATAAGCTATGATGCAAAGGATGACATGATAGCGATTCAGGGTTTGGGAAACTAATTGGACAAGAGTCATATTTGCAAGAACTAAAGAAGGAAAGGTCAATTAAACTTACAAATCATGGTAATCACCAGTTCCTGGATGCAAGCATATTGCAGAATCATCATCCATTTGAGAATCTTCCATGGAGCTCTTTAGAATGAATAAGCATGACATAGGTTCTGAAATTATGGTCCAATATTTTTTAGTTCCATCCATAGAAACAACAAAAATTTACTAAATTTGTTTCTTTCATTGAATATTTGCAGGAAACAATATGATGTTAATTTTACTACATGCTAGAAATATACTGGAGAGCAAGGGCAAAGCTACATGGGGGCCGAAAATGCGATCCTTTGTATTTTTAGCTTTAGGCCCCTTACTAATATATGCTATATGTAGTTTAAAGAAAGCAAAAATATAACAAAAAATCACTATAACTCAATGGTTGGAGTTACACAATTGTAACCTAAGGTTAAGGAATCAAATTCAAATTTAAACTATTATTTTTTTAATAAACTAATAAATTTGTATTATAAAGCAAAACTCTTTATCTTTCATAATTTTACTTTCATCCCTTTTAGTGTGTAGGTTTATATTTTTACTATCTTAATTTTAATCGTGTTTTTTTAGACTTGCTAGGCGAATATATGGATTCGAAAACACTAGGTTTTTTTTCAAAAGGGATAATTTTAGGGAAGCTTCAACTCCATTAGTTGAAGCTTACATATAATTTTTGCTATGTTTCAAGTTCATTTCAGTCTATATGATTTTAAAATTTTCATAGTTCGACTAGTTTTTATATAGTAAATAATTTGCTAATATATCAACTATTTGGCCCCCTTAATTCAAAATCTTGGCTTCGCCCCTGCTGGAGAGGACATACCTTCACTTGTAAGTGATAAGGACGAGTTCATGAGCGAATTGATGCTGGTTTTCACAAGTGATGAAACATGGCGCACATACTTTGCCCCTGTTTGAATGTATAGTGAACCTCGGCTAGAGTATGAACTCTTAAGCTTTCTTCTTGGTATAATGCGTAGCTTTTTCACTGCCATGACAAGAAATCAAAATGACTATTCAAAGTCTTTAAATTAAGATAGGATAATCTGTAAGTTCTAATTTTCTGCAGAGTATTAAAAGTGGAGCTAAATTTACAAAAAGAAATAAAAATTCAAAAAAATAAAAAAAAAAGAAGCTAAAAGAAGGAATTAAAGATATTTTAACTGAGTAACATTAGAAAATATGACATAAATTCAAGACAAACATAAAGCCTACCTTCCACCCTGATCTTGCTGACTACTATATCATGCTTCCTAGAGTACGTTTCTTCTCTGCTCTTAGGGACCCCATCCTTTTCTTTTTCCATACCTTGTGGGTGTAGTAGCAACTTGTTCAGCCTATTACATACAATGAAAACGATAGAAAAGATCAGAGTAACACCCACTATAGTTCAAAACTAAGATATTTACTAGGTTACACACCCAAAAGCTTTCCGAAGGATAAGGCATTCATCACGAAGGAACTCGGGTGCATCTGGACAACCATTTGCCCACGCATGCAGGCATAGTCGAATGCAGGCATCATATGCTACAAGGGTTTGCAAAGCATTTTGTCCGCTGCAACGTTTTAAATGTCAGAGAAGATTATGAGCAAGAGAGAATCAAAAGTGACTGCAAGGTGAAAAATGTACAAAACAGCAAGTTAAAGAACTGATAATGTGTAATACTTCTCATAGAAATCAACGTCCTCTGAAGTGTCTGCTTTTGGTTCTAATAAATCATGCTTAATCTCTTCATAACAGTCTCCAACTCCAGTTGTGTACAGTCCATTTCTGGTGAGTTCATTCATTGTAGCATCATCCATAACAGTTTCATGTCTCTCATCATCTTCTGGCTCACATTCAATCTCGGCATCGGCTGCGACTGGAGGAGCGCTTGGAGTACCCAAGTCTCCACAATCATAGAATCTGCTATGATTGATGGGAGTATCCTACAAAGAGTAAAATTCACAAAATAATCAAAATTATGTTAAACAAATACACCATAAAACATAGTTGGCGTTATTAATAAGTAAAACTTTCACTCTGACCTGTGCACTGTGTGGGTTAGCATTAACAAGAGAGTGACCACCTGTATCTGGAGTCATAAAGTACTCCCTCTGTTTCTCTAGTCCAACATCACTGTATCTTTTGGTCGCGTTCGGCAGTTCAACTTTGAGATTAAGCATAGATGATCCTCTGTTGATCAACGGTCCAGGTTGACATCTAACATGTTTACTTTGCACACTAATGGTATCTTCATTGTCAAAAAGAATGGGCTTCCCGCAATTACTGACATCATTGTACGGTGAAAATTCTTGGTCGTGTTCAGTATAATAACTATCCAAATCATACGGTGCTGAAGCCACACTTTCATCACCATCATCATCACTGTCATTACTGACAGTCTGCTCATCAGATTCACTCAAGCCAAGAGTGGACATACTATGTTTGCCAAGCAAACCAGAGTGGAACTTCAGAGATGGCAGAGTTTTAGGTGACAAATAATTTCTTCCATTGCGAAGATATGGGGATGATATAGAAGTTAATCCATATTCAAATTTTTCCTGTGAAGAAGGTTCAGCTTCCATCACTTCATCTTTCCCCTACATGTTCAAAGAATTAAACAGTTGAATATTTAATTATAGAAGAATTGTTGGATTGATCAATTGTCTCATTCTACCATCCTAAAAACACACACAAAAGAAGGAAAAATATCATTATTAGTATTTATTTACAACCATAATTAATCGCAAAAAACGAAAATGTTTCCCCCCCACTACATAATTTACGTGATGCAAGTTTCAGTAGCTCGCTCAGTCAATACAGCAATGATGAACAAATTTGCTCAAGATATGTCCTCACATGTTCCATCACCCCAATACCACTCCCATTGTGAGAGTCGAAATCTTGGTGTTGTGACAACAAAGAGATCATTTCTACTTTCTAATTGACTATTGGTAGCAAACACCATTGCACTTTACAATAATAAACGTGTGCATGGTTCAATTAACCATTTGACTATAGTCCATTCAAAACTGAAACAAAAAAACTATAAATCTTTGGCCTCACTAGAATCCGACAATTCCTTCTCGTGATCAAAATAGCTAACTGGCAAACCAAATTAATTAAGTTGATGCCAAAGAAAATTCAAATCAAAGAGTTCATTAGAAAAATAGAAAAATAGAAAAAACTATAAAAAGAAGACTTCAAACACAAGCACTATAGAAATTCCTCCCCGTGATCAAGTCTTTGCATGACAACCACGACTTATACTATAATTCAAACTACAATTGCTTTCCGATCACCAAAACAAATTGTAACAAAGTAGGAGTATAACATTGAAATACTCCCCCACCCCATCACGAATTGATTGACTCTACACCCTAGTATTTATTCACTCATGTTCTATTTGTTAGTTATTCAAGGTCTAGTTGGATTTCGGTTTTTGGCTTGTTGGTAAGTCAATAGCCAAAAAACTTGTTCGGTAAATATCTTTTATGTAGATGAAAAGTTGGCTTTCAGATAAAATGTTAAAAAGTTCACTTTAAACTAAAATAAAAAAAAGTTGATGAGTATCTTTTCCATTAGCTTTCGCCATTTGACCATTATTTCTCTAATAAGCCCCAACTATCAACAACTAATCCTTAAACACACTCAAAGCAGTACAAGTTTTTTTCCAAAATCTCAAAGTATAACTTCCAAATGAAAGGATAAGAATATAACAATCAAGAAATTAAACTTCAATGGGTCTCAAAAAACCCTAATGCGCCACTCTTCAATTTGAGGTTTTAACTTCCCTGCCCTTGTCCGTCTCTGCATTCTTAATCCTACTACAGCTCCTTGTATCTATTCCCTTGTTCTTAATTTTACTAAAGTTCATTTCACTGAATGCTGCTTACAGTTAACACTAAACTATTTCGCATTTGTAGAATTATAGGTACAAATCCGACAGGTAACATTTGATAAGATCTTAAAATGAGTACATTATTCAAGCATGAAACCCTAAAAGTTAATCAAAAACAAATTATACTCGCAAACAAAGCATGATTAAAATGAAATGAATGCACTACATAACTATACTAACTTAAGAAAGTACCAAAATCATAATTAAAAAAAAAAAAAAAAGAAGTAAAAATACCTTCTTAATCCATTCCATGGCAGATTGATCCAAACCATGCGCAAACATTTTTCGTGGAAGAAAATTCAAGCTATGCTTGATCCTGATTTTGATTCTGATTGATTATCAAAGATGATATCAGATATGCAGAACAGCAGAAATGAGAGTGAGCTGAGGAATGAGGATGTAGGGATACATACATGATCAGGAGCGCTCTACGTAACGGCTAGTTTGAATTTAATGTGACCGACTATAATTTTCCTTTTTTTTCTTTCTTCATTGGGAGGTGGTTCAACTTTTTTTTTTTAATCCACAAATTCTTACTTGAGACCGTCTATACAATAGACGTCTCAAGTTTTGACATAGTTTAATTTATAATTTAAAAAAAAATCAATGGTTTTGTAAATTAAAAGAGATATGGGCTGGGCTCTTGAGAGTCTATACTATAGAAGGTCTCTCAAGAGAGGGCCTCTTATTTATTTGAACAAATTTGAATCAAAAGCTTGTTTGAGAGAGTGATATTTGTTATTCTCGGCTTTTAAGATAGGCTAGGAAAATGGTTGGAAATTACAAAAATTGATTTCAAAGTTCGTTTGGTTAGTAGTACTAAATGGTGGTAATGAGAATGATTGATTGTATAAAATTTTATTAAAAGTTCCACATCATTCCCATGATAATGAAACTGTGATCACAAAAAAAATTTTCTGTTCACAAATTTCTATTACCACCTAATGTCACCTCTCCCAATGGTAATGCATTAAAATGAATTTTATAAAGAAAATGAGATGATTGAAATTAGATAAGCATAGGCATCAAATCCCTGAACTATTTAAGTGTTGCAAACATATATTCATATTTCATAGTGCTTTCCATTTTAGTGATGGATCAAGCAAATTGTCATACATACAATGAAATACAAAATACAAAACATATATACTTTTTCAAACATGTACACAAATTAATATTTCTAACTTTTAAAACTCTAGTTTTAATAAAAATTATATTAATTGAAACTATATTATTTAATTATAACACTCCTAATTTTTGAAAACTCTAGTTTTAAAAACTCTGACCATAATTTTCCAATAGGGAGAACACTTTAGGTATGATGATGGTGACGACTTTAAATTATAGATATAATTTAAAAGCAACTACTAGTCTCTTGAGAAACCGTCTCTTTGAAAGACGTATCTTAAGCCCAACCCATTAATAATGTCTACTTATTTTCTTCCTAATGCCCACCTACATTATCCTCGATGTTTACTTATTGTATCTAGGTCTGTCAAATAGATCAGGTTGGGTCAGGTTCGGATTCGGGTCATATAAAAACAGGTTATAATACCCTTGACCCAAACCCAACCCATTTAGTTAATTGGGTCGAAAATCACAACCTTGACCCGACCTGTAACAGATCAAGTTGACCTGATTTCGACCCACTCAACCCGTTTATAATATTTTTGTTTTCGTTTTAAGGTTTAAGCGTTGATTAAATCTAATTTTTTAGGCTTTGATTTTAATTTATGTTTTTTTTGTTTATTTTGTACTCCATTTACTATGAAAAATAAGAAAATATTAAATGAACTAAGTTTAGCTTATACTTATTAATTTAACTCGAAACTAACAAATTTAATTAAATGGGTTATACAGGTTTTTTTCAGGTTTTAAATTTTGACCTGAACCTAACCCATTTAATAAACAGATCAAGTCGGGTCAACCCATTTAATTAATTGGGTCAAAAGTCTCAACCCAAACCCACTTATTTTGGGTTAGGTTCAGGTCGGGTTAGCTGGTTGGGTCAACTATTGCTAGCCCTAATTGTATCCTTAAAGCCTACTTTCAATATCTTAAATTTCTACTTATATTATTCTTAATGTTTACTTATAATATTTTAAAAAATATATAATAAACTGATCCAATTAGAAATAGTCTTTCTACTCTCACAATAAATTTTTGATTTAAAAATAATAATTAAAAGGAATTATTAATATTCAATGATTGAACCACCACGGACTGTATTCCTATTTCCTAGTTATTAATTAATTTATTTTGTAGACAAGGCCTCGTGTAAAAATTGACATAAACGGTGATCCACCATATCATTGCAATACCATATCATATCACCTCTATCAAAAATCACAAGTACCAAGACAAATGAGTTGGTAAGATATGTAATTTAAATATCACTCCAAAACAACTCCCATAATCTCCAATTAGTCCAAATTAATTAATACTTTAACCTGTTATGAAATACTTATAACTAGAGGTGTTCATTGGGGCAGGTCGACCCAACGGATCAAAGGTCGGGTCACATTTTAACGAGTTATTAACGGGTCGGATCAATAATGGGGCGGGTCATTAACGGGCCTTTGTGTAAAGGGGCGGGGCGGGGCGGATAATTATAAGTATTAATTGAGGGAAAAAAAGTAGCACTTTTTTTAAGTATTTTTAAATGATATTATTATATACATAAGTGGGTCGACCCAACGACACATAAATTATAATAAAAAAATTATTTTATGAAATTTTTTAAAAAGGGTCAAATATGGTCGGATTTAAATGGGCTTGACCCGCCCCGCCCCGACCCATTTAAACTTTGACCCGACCCGCCCGACCCGGCCCAGTGAACACCAAATACAAAAACACCAAAGAATATTTTCGTTCTAACAACAATAATATTATACAAAATTAGAATTAACTATATAAATTAAAACCAATAAATTAATTCTTAATTGTTAATTACCTAAATTTATTAAGTTGATTATCACAAATTTACCAATCAAATTCTTTTTTATTAAAATTAGACAACATAGAATACTCCTCCTTCCTCTTTGGGAAAATAAAAAAGATTTTTCTATTTTTAAAGAAAAATTGAATGCTTGATAATCAATGAAATATATGTGGATCAAGTTAAAAATAAAATGAAAGATTATTCTCCAAAATTAGAACATTCGTCTTGTATGAGACCATCAGGAATCCATATAAATATTTGTTTTTTTTGTTTAAAATTATACTTCCTCCATTCTTTAAATCTTGCTACATTTTTCCCCGTGCACCATTCATCAACAAAATTCAATTCTTTTGTTGTCGTTAATCTATAAGTCAAAACATATTCACATACTTACATCAGATTATATTTGAATCCATATAAATATTTTTTTTTTGTTCAAAATTATACTTCCTCCATTCTTTAAATCTTGCTCCATTTGGCCACCGTGCACTATTCATCAACACAATTCGATTCTTTTATTGTCGTTAATCTATAAGTCAAAACATATTCATATACTTACATTAGATTATATTTGAAACGTCTCGATCTAAATTATTTTAATGTTAAAAAAATAATTCATGGACTATATTAATATACTATAATATTGTTGGACGGTTCATATCGCGCATTTCCAAATTAATCTCTAGATTTTTCTCTCTCTATTTCCCACCACTCCCCTTTCTCAGTCTCTGTGCTGATTACCATTATCGTTCATTTTTCGCTAAGCAAAAGCAGAGCATTCATCAATGGCGGGCATGACTATCACCGGTGCCATTACTGTTCCTTCTTCTAATTCTGTAACTAATCTCGCTTTCTCATCTTCTTCTCTATCCGGTGACAAATTTTCAACCGTTTCGTTTTCGAATCGCCGCAGTTCTAGAATTTCTTCTGATGCTAGGAGAACTCCTAATGTTGTTTGTCCTAAGGCGGTTTCTGATTCAAAGAATTCGCAAACTTGTCTAGATCCCGAAGCCAGCCGTGTAAGCTCATCTTTTCCTTGTGATTACGTTGTTAATTGTTCATATCTTATTTCATTTATTTAGATACTAATCTTGTTTTTTATATTCTTGTTGGTTAATCCAATTGCGATTGCATTTTGTTTATCTAAATTTTGTTTTTGATTTTTTTCTATTTTTTGATTTTGATTTGTTTTTTTAAAGAATTATTATTATTATTATTAGTAGTAGTAGTATGGATGTGACTTTGATGCAATCAAATGTTGATGACTGGTGATTTGATTTGATTTAATTTGTTATTAGTGATTTGAAAACTGAAAATTAGAGATAAGCCTTTCGTGACGGTAAGTGTTATCTTGATTCTCACATTTCTTAAAGGTGACATTTTTTATGCTCCTGCTTGTTGAATCTCTATGCATCTTTTCCGCTACATCAAGTTCTGTGCTGGAAAGGTCCCTATGTATGTATACACACATTCCATTACCCTAAATTTGCCGGATTTTAATATACGTCTCTCAGACCCAATCCATTAAAGCTTATTACCTACATTTACTCTATATTTTTCCTAATGGTCCAATCCAATTAGAGATGGTCTCTCAAAAAGACGTCTCTCACAAGAATTTGTCTTTAATATTTGCTGCATTTTTTTATTTTCATGCCTTTCTATACACTATTTTGAAACCTACTGCATAACTAAAAACTATAAATTGTTTTTATGAAAAGATGTATTGAGGAATTAAACAAGAGCTGAGATCTTTTTTACATATACACTAAATTACATGAATTTGGGTACTGATGTCGAATACTGATACTTGTTCAATTGTCGGACATGTCTAAATATTTAATTTTACACATAAAATAGTGTCGAAGTGTCGTATCAATGTCTGAGCATCAAAGACCGACACGGGTATGTTATTCTCAAAATGAAGAGTCCGACTAACATAGTATAATAAAGGGGTGTTGTTTTTAATTGAACCTGTACTTTGTAAACGTTTCATCGAGATTATGAACGATGTGTGTTTGTGATGCAGAGTGTTCTTGGTATTATCCTTGGAGGTGGTGCTGGTACCCGTCTGTATCCATTGACAAAGAAGAGGGCAAAGCCTGCAGTGCCTCTCGGTGCCAATTATCGACTCATCGACATACCTGTCAGCAACTGTTTGAACAGCAATATTTCCAAAATATATGTTCTTACTCAGTTCAATTCTGCTTCTCTCAATCGTCATCTTTCTCGAGCATATGCTAGCAACATGGGAGGCTACAAGAACGAGGGTTTCGTAGAAGTTCTTGCAGCTCAGCAAAGTCCTGAGAACCCTAACTGGTTTCAGGTGCATTGCTCGTTAGTCGTAGTGTTACAGATACTGATTGTTTAAGAAATTTCTTGTGTGCAAGTCAGTAATCTTGGAAATGATGACCGCAGGGTACAGCTGATGCTGTCAGGCAGTATTTGTGGCTGTTTGAAGAGCACAATGTTCTCGAGTATTTGGTTCTTGCAGGCGACCATTTGTACAGAATGGATTACGAAAGATTTATCCAAGCTCACAGAGAAACTGATGCGGACATTACTGTTGCTGCTTTACCTATGGACGAAAACCGTGCTACTGCATTTGGTTTAATGAAAATTGACGAAGAAGGACGAATCATAGAGTTTGCGGAGAAACCTAAAGGAGAACAACTGAAAGCGATGAAGGTTTTTTTTTTTTACATGCTGTTTTACCTACTAAATATGTAAAATATTATTGTCTAATTACGATTTTTGTTTGATTTCTTTTAGGTGGATACCACCATCCTGGGTCTAGATGATGAGAGAGCAAAAGAAATGCCATACATAGCTAGCATGGGCATTTATGTCATCAGCAAGGATGTAATGCTGAATTTGCTCAGGGATCAATTTCCTGGTGCTAATGATTTTGGAAGTGAAATCATTCCAGGAGCTACATCTGTTGGCATGAGGGTATGTTTGCATTTCGTCTCTCTTTCTCTCTGCTTATTGAAGTTTTTAACAAACAACAAACAATTGATAGGTGATAGCCGATAGCTAATTACAATGGCTTATTTTTGATCAATTGATTTTATTTGGATTTTAAACCCGCTGCTATGGGCAGCTTGTTCAAAAGCAGCTTATTCATATCAATAAGCTTTTTCAACTAGTTAATTTACCTTACTCAACAAAAACAAATAATAATATAAACTATTTCACCTGAATTTCTACACTTTTGAGATTTTGGGGTGCCTTTAAAATAGTTGGTATGTCCTTGTTTAATTTTTTAATCTACAATAACGAGATATAATATAAAAGTTAGTATATTCGAAATATTAAAATTTAACTCATAAAACACCAACAATTAAATATAAAAGTTGAATTGAGATTATGGAAATAAATTAAATTCGACTCTTAATAGCTTAAGGAATTAATGGTAACTATACAACCCGAGACATATTATCCTATTGAATCCAACTATTAATGATATTGGAATCCAGTCTTGATTGTCCATATTATCTAGGTTTATCTTGCTGCAAATTACCATTAATGCTAACACAAAAATAAATCAAATATAGGAAAAGAATTTCATACTCAATTATTAGTATTGAAGTAAAATAAATAATTTTTTTACACGTTTTATCCATTATCTACTCGAGGAGGTGTATAGATATTTATGAAAAATTATATAAAAAGCATCATCTTAACCACTATTTAATCCTAATAATCCAAAGTTTATTAATACCAAAGTTTATTCCTAATAATCAACATGGTTAGATCTTTAATCCTAACATGGTTAGATCTTTAATTCCATTCAAGTGACAAAAATCATAAAACAAAGTAAAAATAAGACATGTGTTAAAATCACACAAATTTGATAAAAACAAGTGTAAAAATCTCTTGATAACTTTTTCAATAAAAAGAGTTCACTAATAGATTAAAATTATTCAGAGCGTTCTTGATTTTCGGATCTTATTGTAGATTTTTCTTATTAGTCCTTCTAATTCAAAAAAACATACGATTATATTGACCGTAATCATAAATCATAAATAAGAATAGCAATGTTAGAATCATAATCTCAAAACATTAAAAGATTGAGATCGACCATAGATAAAAGCCGCAATGTTAGAATCGTCTCATACAAAAAGTTGTAACAAGATTGAGATCGACCATTATAAATCATAAAACAAAGTTAAAATATATGAATGCATTGTATTAAGAATTTCATATGGATGAAATTTATAAAAATTAATAATATAAACCTTTAATCGTCAATGATTTAAGATAAACTTTCATAGGCAAAATTAATATATTTTGCTCAATCATAACCTCTCTTAATTTTGTTATTCTGCAAAATATAAATCTAAAATAAATTATATATCATTTTGGCATCAAAATTCAAAACAAAACTAGTAAGGTTGATACCACCGTCTGTCTTTCTCTCTATTTATTGGGTTTTTAGCAAACAATTGATAAATGATAGCTGATAGCTGATTAGCTGATTAGCTGATTTGATCAGTTGGTTTTATTTGGATTTTGAACCCGCTGCTATGAGCAGCTTGTTCAAAAGCAGCTTATTCATATCAATAAACTGTTTCAACTACTTAGTTTTAACTCTCAATCCCTACATGTATCAAAATCAGCTAATATTGCTTTAATAAGCCATTTTACCAACACCTCACTGTGAATTTTTCTTTACTGATTTTGTGCTCAATTATTATTATAGGTCCAAGCCTATTTATATGATGGTTATTGGGAAGATATTGGTACAATCGAGGCGTTTTACAATGCCAACTTGGGTATAACCAAAAAGCCGGTGCCTGATTTTAGGTAACTTATAATGCAGGGAAAATAATCAATGATCCATTCTTTTTTATCGATTTTGTAGTAGAACTGTAATGTTGTGTTCTTTTTTGAAGCTTCTATGACCGTTCATCTCCAATTTATACACAACCTCGGTATCTGCCCCCCTCAAAGATGCTTGATGCTGATATAACCGATAGTGTTATCGGTGAAGGCTGTGTGATAAAGGTAAGATTGCTGGAAAATGTGATGAATCTAATATTACACCAATTTGAACTTTGAAACAAACATTGTGTTCCATACTTTGCTGCAATTTGTGATGATATTTCTTACGTTTAATACTCCTATACAGAACTGCAAGATTCATCATTCAGTCATCGGTCTTAGATCTTGTATCTCTGAAGGTGCAATAATCGAGGATACATTGTTGATGGGAGCCGATTATTATGAGGTATGTGCAATCTCTAAAAAATCGAAGTATTAAGGATTCTTATGTATAAGCATTGTATTATTCGCTTTTTGAGTTCGTGATTCGCACAAATTTGTCCAAGAATAGCCCAAAACTGATCGTAATTGGCTTCCTTTGGATTTGCGATTTGTGAAATAATTAGCGAATCATGTGTCACTGGTATAAAGTCAAAAGTGTATTGTATTTTTATGCTTAAATAATTGCAATGCAACAACTTGACTCTACAACTAATCAATTTTAGTTGTTTGTTTGTGTGAGCATTTTCAATGGGTTATTGTTCTTTTTCCTTGCAGACTGATGCTGATAGGAAACTCCTGGCCACCAAGGGCAGTGTACCTATTGGAATCGGGAAGAACACTCATATAAAACGTGCAATTATCGACAAGAATGCTCGTATTGGGGACGATGTCAAGGTTTGTAGCTCAATTCAAGATTACTGTGATTTACTTGTATTTGAACCGGGGGAATCTTTACCCGCATCCTCCTTTATGGGTATGGATTGCCGTCTCCTTTTCTACTCGGACCCTACTCGTATTATCTATGAGCGGAATACTTGGGTATGATGATGATGATATGATATAAGCTTCACAATGCCTGTTTTTTCAATAGTGAACAAAGTGATGCCACATTATTGAATTTTATGTACTCAAGACGCTAATTTGTTAACTTTACGATTTTGTGCTTGTCATATGTGATGCGAAATATGTTTCCGATATTAGATTTAACATCCGCCTTCGTGCTGTTGCAGATTATCAACAGTGATAATGTACAAGAAGCCGCGAGAGAAACAGACGGATACTTTATCAAGAGCGGAATCGTAACCATAATCAAGGATGCCTTGATTCCGAGCGGAACAGTCATCTAAAACCGTTGGTAAACCAAATAAAAAACGCTTAATTTTCTAGTAGTTGTTCAAGGATCAACTAAGCGTCTTTCTAATGCTATAATCTGGAGCCCATGTTATTGTAAAGATGTTTGAAAGACGTTTCTCATGGAAACAATTTCTTAGAAGACTGGCTGCTCAAACCTTGAAAAACTCTTGCAAATCAGGAAGGCTAGCTCAACGGGACAGAAAAAAACATATCATTGTAATTTGTAAGATACAGTCACTAGAATTTTGTACCATTCGTAAAATAAATAAAATATACTTTGATGAAATCGGATGATTTATTCAATTATCTCGACTTTTCTAACGACATAAATAAAAGCATATCGACTTCGATAAACTCTCAATAATTGTGGGTAACTCAAGTAAAGTTATATCAAGATTTATCTAACTAATTTGTGAAATTTATAATCTTCCTTTGACATTATTAGTAACTATGCAACAACAATGTGTTCCACCAAGTCCATTAGGTTCACATAATGCCATATTGGAACCATGGCCTTCATAACCACATATCTTCACACAATCATCACTTTTAAATTTGCATGCACTTTCTACAAATCTGCAATCTGATTGATCACTTACTCCTGCATCAATAATTAATTATTTTAAAAAAAAATTATGCAACAATTATATAAATGTTATATGTAAGATATTCCATCTATTATCCTTCTGAAATCACACTAATTTATAGTTGTCATTAAATGTGAACGATATTAAAAAGAAAGTGAGATTATTGCTAAAAATAAAAATACCTGAAAATAAAGTGATAAACGTAAATAGAAATTAGCTCCTTTTTAGAAAGGTTTCTTTGTTTCTTAGAAGTATTAAACGTTTGAAGAAAATGATAAGCTCACTATATGTTGAATCGATTTAATTAGAGTTACCCTTGTGAGATACCGTCTCTTGACGAAACATTCTCAAAACAAGACTCCATATGATAATAATTTGTATTAGTTGATCTATTCGATCTATATAAGAGTTATCTCACGAGTTACGATGAGACCATCTTATATAAGAATATGCTTAAGGGTGAGTTAACATGAATATTATCTCAAATACTAGGGCTCTTGAGACCTTTTCATAAGTGACTCTAAAACTTTTCAATTTAACTCTAAATATTTGAATTAATTCATCATTGATTTTAATCCAAATTTCCCATTTTTTAAAAACATTTTTAAATAATTATGTTATTAAGTAATACTAAAATGCTCAACATAAATTATTTCGTTTTATACTAAAATTTTATTATAAAAAAAATTAAATATATATTTTAAAATAATTATGTTCTCAAGTAATACTAAAATGCTCAACATAAATTATTTCATTTTATACTAAAATTTTATTATTAAAAAAATAAAATATAAAATTAGAGAGATCACACACTTTAGGAAGAAGAGAAGACTTACTTCTTGCATGTGAAGAGTAGAGGATGATGGACATCAAAAACAAAACAAAAACCATTTTAGAAGTACAAATATGCTTATTTCCTTCCATTATCACTTATAAATTTTCTTATAGCTACCTTTTTGTTTTTAAATTTTATATTTTACTATTTTTTATTGATGTGTATTTATAGTGGTTTATTGTTAGTATATAAATAAGAAATTGTTCATAAGGAATCTTGTAATTAAATAAATTAATTACTATAATATATATTTGGATTTTGGATATACAATCATCTAGATTTCTCCATATAAACTACAATATCATCAAATCATATAACATTCATTAAAAAATTTAATTACTTTAAAAATAATGGTGGAATTTCATCCAAATCTGAATTTAAATTTTTTTGATTAGTCAAACAATAAATTTAAGTCAATTTTAAATTTTCAAATAAAATTATTGTTTTCAAAAATGACATAATAGCATTTTAATCATCTTAAATGATCTTAATTGCTAATATTTGTACATAGCCATCAGCCCATAACTTATAATTATATAATATAAATATGGTATCTCTTTTGATCTTATTTAAAAATGTCAATCTTTTGAATGAAGATTTTCAAGGCACTATAATGATATTTAAGAAATCACATTAATGGATGTTTTCTTTGTTCCAAAAAAATAACTTTAAGTATAATTGAGATGATTATCAAGCAAAGTAAATAAAATGTTAAAATAAAAGGAATATTTTATAAAAAAAGTAAAAAATGTATGGACAAGATAAAAAAATGTAAATTTTTTGTTTAAATAAACACTAAAGAAAATAGAGGTTTTTAACATTGCCAACTAAAATAAAAATATGGCTAAATCTTTAGAATGGAGGGAGTATTGAGAAAATAGAGGTTTTTTAAATTTTAATCAAGGGTTTTGTTGAAAAGGCTTATTTTTATCTATATGCATTTTATGTATCTTTCTTGTTGCAGAAACTTTTCTTGATTTTTCTCGAGTCGGGAAACTTTTTTTGTCGCGCTCTCCATTATGGGTATGAGTTGCCGCCGTTCTTCCAGCTCCAGACCCTGTCCATAGTTTTCTATGAGCGAGATATACTGGATAGGATGATGATGGTAATGGTTTTGGTGAAAAGAGCTAAGCCTAACCGTGAGGACAAGACACATATCCTAGTTGATATATCTTTTGTGAGCAAGTAGCATTTTTAACGTGACTACCATTTACGACAATTGACAACCATTAAAATTGATATATCTATTCATAAAACTGATCTTAATTTTTTTAGAATTAAAACTCTGACATTATAAGTTACATATTATGAACCTATATTGTTAGAACTTCTAAGTGACAATTTTTTGAAAAACCCAAGGTAACAAATTTAAAATGACAATGATTAATCAAATACAAATTCTTGTGTGAGACGGTTTCAACGTAAGACGAGTTTCATACATAGATTGAATAGTTCAACTAATATAACAATCAGCATATGGGCTCTTTATTTTAAGATTATCTAACTGAAAGACGGTAACAAGAATAACTCATAATTAATAGTAATAACAAAAAAATGATATAGTAATAACAAAAAAATAATGAAAACCACTCCTGCATCTGATTTCCTTCCTCAATCAAATATAATTTGAAACATCTATAAAAATTCAATTAGTCAATAGTCTGGCAGCTAATTCTGAGCATAGGCAGTATAAAACCATAGACTTGAAGACTAACAAAGCTAAGGAAGTAGTATAAAAGCCTATGAATCAATAAAGATCCATACATATATGGGCTCATGGCAGCAATTTGGAAGTGTAGAGCCTCGTCGAGCGCCCTGCGGCTCGACCACAGAGAAGCGCGTTGCTAGGAATCGGATATTCGTCTCTCCATGAATTGGCAGGTGAATACACTCTAAGATAGAATTGCTGACCCAAGTACTGTCGCGCCCAGTTTTCCGATCTTATATTCCACATTCCTACATTGTCTAGAGGCACATATACTGCAGTCCATGAATTTGGGTAGACCTGTTATTGTGCACAAAGAGCAACAAATATCACCCATTTTTGTTTAAGTTTACACAGGTCTACTAGTACAACCATCAGCTTAAGCTTTTGATTGGGCGGAAATCCTTGATATGGTACCAGAGCCCATGTCATGGCCTCATAGGTTAGAATCCCATTACCCTTAAATTCAAGTAGAATTCTAGGTGATAAGCGCGATGGTGACTTATGTTGTATCCACACTTGTAGCCCAAAAGGGCTCTCGTGTAAGGAAGCGTGATAATCTAATAGAGTATATAACATATCAGGCCATCAGTTTAAGATTTTAAATGAGTTAGTACCTGCACACTGCATCTTGAAATTGCATCTCTTAGATTATAACTCGTTCTTCTATCAGGCGACCATTGTCCTCCATCCATTCTGTGTCAATTCAAAAAAGCGGAGATTAGATTAAACTGTGAAATGTAATAAGGTCCGTGGTACTAACAAAACGGAACTTGTATGAAATTTAGTACCCAACAACAAAGAGAACATGGCCATCTATGTGCCAAGACTGGACAGTATCTTCGGGATTTTCAAACACGATTTCAACAAATGCTCGGTAATCAGCAGCCATCACAGATGTCTGCATATAGGCACCACCGGAATTAGGACTGTCTGAGATGCTTCCGAGACTGAAAACACCTGGAATCTTGAAGTAGTCAGCAAGCTTCAACGGTGTGTCTGCTGGAATGAAAGATACACCATTTACTGCATATCTCTGCTTCCCATTTATCACTGGAGCAGAATTTGCTAGTCGGATGGTACGCGTTGTGTTGATCATCCCGTAGTGGTAAGAACCTTGAGGGTTAGGCCTCGGTCCACTGGCTGTCAGATTTTGCCTATTCTCGTTTTGAAAAATAGAAAGAAAATAGACATTATGATTCACAGTTCAAAATTCATTAGCCCCGGTGCCATTAGATGGCCCCGACCTACTGGGGGTTTGAGGGGCAGATGTACACAACAACAGAATCTTACCCTTAATGAACAAATAGTGATTTTCGATTGACATTTGGTATCAAATACAGTGGAAAGTCATAGTATACCTGACGGATCTGGCCTGGTTAAGAGACCAATCAATCTGAGTCGTGGGGCCACCAGGAGGATCGCCAGAAACACCCGTAGCTGAGTTACTATAATGAAGAGTAGAGGTGGTAGTAAGTACTTGAGAGGTGAAACGGGTTGAAACGACAATGTAGTAGTCCTGAGGAGGTTGATCCATTGTAACAAGAATAGTGTATGATTGTCCCAAATGAACATCAAGGGATGAATAAGTGTTCTGAAGGGTGTGATCTCCCTCTGACTCCACGAGTATCAAATCGTGTCCTTGAATCCTAAAATTGATTGATGTCGATATCCCAACATTCGATATCCTGAATCTGTATGTTTTTCCTGTCACCAAAACAATCAAACATCACCTAAACAAACTAGGAACTTCAATAGGAATTTTGATCAAATGACTCGGGCCAAGGCCTATGCAGGTGTGAGCCAAGATTCTTCCCCGACAACATCAGCTAAAATAAGGCTCAAATAACAAGTTAACACGAAGCGCATCTAGAACTGAAACTGATAAATTCACAAACGTATCGATTTTGCTTCTAAACCAAGTACCTTGATCCACAGTGAAAGTATATCCATTTGATCCGCGGCCATTGATGATAAGTCCATCAGGGAACGGCAAATCATGTCCACTGTCCAAGGTTGCTCGTAAATCCTGCATATCCGATCAGAACAAACAAATTCAGCACACGAAAATTTCAGGGATGTTTTGCAAAACCCGTTAACTATCAACTCAAACAAATCTACTTACAGTGTGATTCATTTTATACCAATCTCCGGCAAGAATAGTGAAGTCACCAGCCGGGGGAGCGTAAGGAACAGGTATCAAAGGTCTGCTATCGATCCTGATGCCACCATAACCTCCTGCAGCTTTGTGGAAAGCAAGCGACGGGAAATAGAAGTAGCTACCAATTTGATCCTTAACTTGTAGGACATATGTATAGTTCTTCCCGGGAGGAATGGGACAGTTGGTTCCATATACACCATCCTGCCATGAATTTCTTCTTTGTTGTATGCCATTCCTAGTTATTCATGATTAAAAAAAATCCTCTACAAATGTTAGATTTTGATCCACTCTTTTAATCTATAGAAAAAAAATGTAAGAATAAAACTCGCTTCATGTTCCTAAGAGATTGCACCATTAACCAGATTAGCACGAGAGATTTTTGTTAGGCAGTGACAATTCGTGAAGGAACCTCAACGGGTTTGCGTGCAGACAAATTTCCACTTGTGTCGTACAAACTCAATTACAAATTTATCAATTTCAAAGGTTCGCTTTAACATCAATGTTTATTTACGTCATAAGACCATGAACTCTCATGTAGATGTAGCTCACATTCTCAATCATACCTACCGCTATATACTTCACTTGAAATCAACAAAAAGATGTATGAGATTGAAATTCGTGACGTTATGTTACGCTGGCTTTTTATCATTGTGTCAAGAAACCAACTCAGACATTCTTTTCGTTTATCGCCCCAATTCCATTAATTGACTCCTACTTAGGATAAGATTTGGAAAAATTGATGAAACGATTTCTTAACAAGAAGCATGTATCATCATAAATTATATTAATTGATCTATTTACCCGTATATAAGGCGCGTCTCATAGTGAAACTATCTCACACAACACTTTGTGTCTGAAACAATTACACTTGGGTTATTTGGGATTTTATAATATAATACAAACATCTAACTGTTTATCGTTATTTTGTTAGTGATCTTTCTAATATATAATACACACATCTTTATTGTTTATAGTAATTAAAAATTGAACTAGATAACAATAACATAAATATTTGCACCATTATTTAGAAAACATATATTCACATACGTTAACATATAAAACTCTGTGTATTGCACGGATTTCTATAGGCGATGCCTAAAGAATGAAGATTAGTTTTAGAGTTTATGTTCCAATTCAAATAGTATAGTAATGAAAAAGTGTGATCAAAATAAATAGAAGACAAGAAAAAGAAGGAAAGGAAAGCAAAAAAAAGGTACCAAGAGAGGAGAAAAGGTACATCCAAGGAATTAAAGACACTGATGATTAAATTGTCGTTAGTGACAGCTTCAATGGGTGGTCCTGGAAATTGCCCATTTATTAAAATCCCCTGTTTCAACATACCCATTTATTAGATTATACCCAATAACTACCAACATAAATATTATTATTTTATTGTAACTTTGACTCCATGCTTCATATTAAGAAACAGAGAAACCTAAAATAAAATGTGCTACGGCTCCGTCTAGGTAGGGTTTGGACGGTCAGATGCGTGTTCTAACAAGTAATTATATAAAATTTACTCTCTTTTGTTTACTATTAGAACGCGTCTTGTATGAGGGGTTAGGATCTTTTCCATCACTTTAAATGTAATAGAGGGTCCATTACTCAAATTTAATAGTTAAAATTACTTGATAAAGAACAATAGGGGAAATTTTAAGATTTTATTTTCTATTTTAAAATAGATGTTAAAGATAAATATACTCCATCACATAACAATAAAATTATAAAATATATTAAAATCTCACGTTATTATATTTTAAATACAAATTAAAAATAGGAAAAATTATATAAAACTACCTATTCTATACCCCACTTTGTAAAAAACTACCTAATATAAATTTTTTTTCAAAAAACTATCTTATATAATACTAAATTTTGCAAAAGACTACCTTATACCTAATTTCGTCAGTTGACTGGTAAGAATAACGTTGACCATCACGCATTTATCACGTGATCTCTTAAAACACCTCTTTCACTCACCTTCACAGAATGCTCTACTTGTTCTCTTCAAAAATGGAGTCTCTCACCTACCAAAACATAGAATGCTTTTACTCCATGCCCTTCTCCTTTAATTCTCCACATTAATTGTTCTCCATTTCTTCAATTCATTAAATCAAAAGCACCTACCAAGCACAGGTATGTATTTTTATACACAGCAACCATCTGATTCTCAAGCTGTGGTGTGTATGGTCAAGTTGTGTTATATGCTGTGTTGTGTATGTAATTTGATTTCTATACACAGCAATCTGATTTCTTCATTCAATCGAGCAAGAATCGATCTACCTCGCTCTCGAATCAATCAACCGAGAAATCCAATGGCGAACTCTTTTATCCGATGATCTATGTCTCTCTTCTCCACACGACGTCGTTTGCGGCCATTTCCTTATTTCTAACACAAACTTCTCCATTCTCACCTCTCATATTACCAAGTTAAACTTTGGATTCGTCTCTGATTTTGCCGATGATCCTCAATGATAATACATCACTTTCTGGATCAATCACTGAAATTTTCACTAAATTTATTGTTCTTGAGAGGTTTATTTTGACTGGAAATAACGTCTCTGGCGGAATTCCTTATGAATTTACTAAACTATCGCCTCTTGAGGTCCTGAAGAACTCACAATATCTTGGAATATCAATTTAAGGAGCAAAATTCCGGAGAATTTGGGGATTTGAAGATGCTAAGAATTCTTGATTTGAGCAAAAATGGGTTTAGGAACAAAGTCCCCAAATCACTTCAATCTCTGCTAAATCTTGATTTAAGTTGGAACAATTTAATTGGCAAAATTCCAGATATATAGTTTAAAGCATTTAACATAAACATGTTACAATACCCAATTAACTAGTACAAAATCTCAATTAATCATAAACTTCAATTACTAGCTTTGAGAATTAATGGAGTAAGAGTGATGAATTGGATTATAAATGAAGAAGGAAGAGTCACGTGCAAGCAGCATGACAGTCAACGTCTAAATTAACGGTCAAATGACGGAAATTCATTAATAGGTAGTCTTTTGCAAAGTTTAATATTATATAAGGTAGTTTTTTGAAAAAAAATTTATATTAGGTAGTTTTTTACAAAATGGCTTATATAATAGGTAGTTTTATATAATATTTCCTTAAAAATAGTGAGTATTTTTTTAAAAGATGAAACCCCTACAAGTATTAGAGGCGGTGAGATTCCAGCCCACATTGGACTAATACAGGCCAATCCATAAATCATTTTTCTACTGTAACTTCTATAAGAGGTGTTTGTATTAATCAGTAGATTTCACCAACTGATTTGAACATCTCATTTTAAACATACAAATATTTTTAATCAATTACCGTAATTTATTACCACATCAAAACAATAAAAATAATAAAAAACAATAAAAAAATAAGCAAAACAAGAAAATGTAAATTAAAATCACAAAATTCTAACATATCGAATTCTACCGCATAATTAGAGTGATTTGTTAACTTCACAGATCACATTGTTTACTAAGACCTCGTCTATGAAAATAACTTCTAGTGTAAACTAGTTAATTCATAACACAAAGTTATTGGACACCAGGTGCTCTCTTGAGAGAGCGACTCTCAAGAGTCTAGCCCAAATCTGTATGTAGAGTTATAACAATATAAATTTAAAATTGAACTAGGCTTTTGAGAGGCGTCTTTAAAAAAACGATCTCAAGTAAAAATTTGCGTTGAACCAATAATTTAAATAACCTAAAATTATTCGATAAACTATTTTACCAAATACCCACCATATGAAAACCAATAAAAATGAATTTTTGGCTCTATTGGGTAAAATGGATTAAAAGAAGCAAAACCCACAAAATATAATAATGTAATTTGTCATTTTATTCCAGTAAATAACATGGGAATTAATTTAATGGCAGAATACGAAGAAGAAGAAAGAGTACCTGTTGTTTGACACCCAGAGGATAAATATCAGCATAAGTAACATTCCAATTAAAAAATCTATATGGGCTTTCTCCATTAATTCTACCCAACATTATAATCAACAAAAATACCACAAAATACGCACTATTCTTCATCAAATCCTTCATTTTCTTCAGTTAATCGCTTCTTAAACTTGAAATTATTATACAAAATTGTGGGAAAATGAAGAAGGAAGTAGGAAAAGAATTAAAGAACTTGTATACTAAGTAAATTACATACAGATCTTACATTATTGTATGATGGTTTAAAGAAAAGATGGGTATGATTATGAATTATACGCTCTGCTTTTCTTTTTCTGGTTTTTTTTTGCTTTTTAGAATTTTGTTTGATTATTTAATGGAGTATATATCATGTCTTAACAATGAAGAAAGAAGAGGCGCGGATACGGAATTATGAAATTAATTGGGGTTTTAAGTGATGTCGGTGGTAACATTTTGATCCAATTGTTAAAGTGGTCGTCGTCATCATCATACTCAGTGTATCTCGTTAATAGACAATTTATGTCCAGGGTCTGGGGAGGAAAGATAGACGGCGTCTCATATCCATAAGGAGAGGGCGGTCAAAAGAGTCCCCCGGCTCGAGAAGGGTCTTTAAAAATAGGAACCCTTGGAGGAAAGTGTGTCAAAGCGTCCTCCGGCTCGTGAAAGATCTTCAACGAGAGTGAAACCTGCAACTTACAAATAGCATTAGTAGATTACGTACAAATATCAAACAGAAAACCTGCAACTTACAAATATCGAATTGTTAAAGTAAGGTTAATAAATTGTGTATAATGTGTTAAAGTAATACGGTATTTGAAAATAATGTGTTAAAGTAATACGGTATTTGAAAATATTTATTTATTTTTATAATAAGGTTAATAGATTGAGAATAATGTGTTAAAGTACTACTGTATTTGAAAATATTAGAGAAAATATAAAAAGTAAAAGTAATGGTGTTATATGTGTTAAAAACTTAAAATAGACCTACTCTTATTAGTTAGGCATTTACTCGATTTTAAAATAGATTATAATTATCAGAAAGAGATTGTATTTAGAAGAGTGGTGGAGTATGTTATTTTGATCATTTATATATTAAATTATATACATTTTAAAATTATAAAATATAAAGTTAATATTATAAAAGTATACGATTAGACGATTCAAATAAAATCTCACTTCATTATATTCTTTCTTACATACTTCTATTAAGCATAATATATAAAACAAGTTTGAACATTGAATAGTTTCAAAACTCGTTATAAAAGCAAGTATTACTTCCTCGGTTTTCTTTTACTTGTATTCAAACACCTTTTTACGCAGTCGTAAGCATTTGTCGGGTTGCTTATATCAAGAATTATACTCAATTAAAAATTATAAAGTTTGATATAATAAAAGTATTAAAAATTATATTCGTTTAATAATCGCACTATGCAAAAAACTATCAAATGATGAATAGTGTAAAAAATGAAAATGGTGCAACTAAAAAAAAGACTATTAAATTTAAAATACTCTTTATCCCACTAAATTATGTTTTTCTTTTTAGATTACAATACTAAATTTATGCATACATTAAATTTATTTTTTTTTTCTCATTTACATAATTTAATAATAAAAATATTTTCAGATATTATTAGAAAGTAAATTAATGGAGTAATTTTTAAAAAATTTACTCTAAATGATTGGGAGACAATTTTGACAAGACAAAGGGAGGGAGTAATAAAAAGAATTGACATTTGAGAGTTGTGTGTCCCACTCTCTCTCCTCTGCAGCATGCATGGAGGAAAGAGTGGGCTTTTGCGGATGCGGAGATGTCATGAGTTGTTTGGTAAATTAGTTTATTGAGCAATTTTAGCTTATTTAGATATAAATAGAAGTCTGGGTGGTCAGACCAGCTATTGTTAGTGTTTGGTGAATTAGCTGATTGAAACAGCTAATTGTTACGAATAAGCTGTTTTTGAACAAGTTGCTTATAGCAGCGGGTTCAAAATCAACTGGTCAAACCGGTTAATAGAATCAATTGATCAAATCAGCTATCAGTTATTTGCCAAACACCCTCTTAAGCTTCCACTCTTGTAGAAATATTTTAATTCTTAATATATTTAATTATTTATAATTAAAAATTATAACTCTTTTATATAAATAATTTTTGTATTGGGATCAATTAAACAAGATATCATATTATCATGTTTTAACTCACAGTTTAAGAATAAAATATAAATTAAGAATGATTAGTGATTAGTGATAAAAAATAAAACTAATGAATTGGAGTTATTATAAAATTTTGTGTGTGTTGAACCCAAAAACCCATGAACCATGTTGAAGTGGACTATGTGTTTCACCATCCATGTTCCATGACATAATAGGCTTTGTATAGTAAAGCTTTGTGATGTGCTTTGAGTGGCATCATGTTATGATGAACCATGAGTGGAGTGTGCCTCTACTAGTTTTGTTCAAATATGACCCGATCAAAGCTATATTATGTGTGCCAAAACTGTTTAAATTTCAAATGGTAATAAGCTGGTGTGAACTTGATAATGCGAATAACCGTTGTTAAACCGACCTGTAAATAACCGATAAGTATGATCACGGGCCACTCGCGGCATATGCCTAAAGAAACAAGATGAGTATACCTCATCATATCTCAAGTCTCTTCTAAAGAAGTTGATAAATAGCAACATTGTGACATACCTTGCCACCCACATAAATATTGTGAGCAACCTTGCTATTTCAACCCAATGAAAGGACTAAGAAATACTCCTACAAGTTAAATATTTGAAAAATAAAATTATTTTTAAAATTTTCATTAATTTTGGGTAATTTTATAATGGTTGACATAAGTATAATAAAATATATATATATATATATATATATATATATATATATATATATATATATATATATATATATATATATATATATATATATATAGGAAGAAGTTCCAGTGAGAACCATCCTTATATGAGAACCATGAGAACCAATCAGCCTTACAAAAAAGTGTTACTTTTCACTAAAAAGATGTTACTTATGGGCAAAAAGATGTTATTGTATTTTATGATACTATTGGGCAAAAAAGTATTACTTTAAGAAAAAATTTATGAAAAAAACACAGAAAAACGTGTTACTTTTTACATAAAAATGTGTTACTTTTCGAAAAAAATGTGTTACTTTATTTTTTTGAAAAAAAATATTTTTTTCTGAAAGTAACACATTTTATGCTAAAAAGTAACAACTTTTCTTTAAATCAAAAGTAACATTTTTTTGTTCAAAAGTAACACATTTTCTATAAAAAAGTAACACGTTTTTATCAAGGCGATTGGTTCTCACGGTTCTCATATAAACTTGGTTCTCACTGGAACTTGACCCTATATATATATATATATATATATATATATATATATATATATATATATATATATATATATATATATATATATATATATATATATATATATATATATATATATATATATATATATATATAACCTTATTATCATAACATGCTTATAAAAAATGCTTAATTTGTGTTTGAGTATAACTTTTCCTTTGGTTCTCATCAATTTAACAAATGATAAGAATTGTAAAGTTTTGAGAAAATTTGTTTTCTTTAGTCAAATATATCAATTGTATAACATTTTTTACAGCCTATGCTCAACTCTATTAAGGTCTAATGATATAATATACACATAAATTGAACTAAGTGTAAGGAATCGACTTAGTCAAAAACTTGAGTTAATTTTAGTAATCCTATTATGTCTCTTCACACGAGAGTCTTGGGCAAGACATATGAATACATGCCGTCTCATACATAGGCTAATATTCCACTTGAAATAAAGGGTGTGTGAGATTTAGATTCGTGACATTTCTATCACGTTAAATTCTGATATTTTGTTAAAGAATCAACTCAACTAAAAGCTTAATATGTTGGCTAAAGCTCCAATATGTGTTCTATACTCTGTCATTAAGATGTTAGTAACCCTTGGATGATCGACCCTCTAATTAAGCTAAATCGTTCAAAGCTCAGATAGCAAATGAGCGAGGTCGTGAACAAAGCGCAAACCGATCAAAATTTACTATGCAAAGTTCAAACAAGAGAATTGAAAGCTCATTCAAACTCAAACACCAAAGTTTTACATATTGCTTAGCTCAAACATGTCAAAACTCAAAACTAGACTCAACTAATCTCATTTGTAGCCTAATTCTAAGCAATTGAGAAAATAATTACAACCATAAAATTCTCCAAAAGATAACACATTACATCTATTATTACAAGTTCTATTTTCAAAACAACCAATACTAGATTGACTCCATCAAAGAAACACTCAAAAGCTCAAGTTATTAGGGTGCTCAAATTTCAAAATATTTAACAAATATTACCGATTCAAGGAATTAGCTGCTCCTATGTCTCATTCAATTTGCTACATCTGCATTTTCAATGTGAGAGTTTCTTTAAGCAAATGTAGCAAATTAAATGGGATAACGTCTAAACACACGTAGAAGAAGAACAAAGTGTAAAGCTGTATATAAGTAGTGTGAACCTGGAGTTAAGAGGATCATATATAAGGAGTTGCGTTTACCAGAACGAAGTTACTGTTGTTGTATACACTGTAGAGAAGTATCAATGGGATAAGATCCGAGCACGCGTAGAAATGTGGCAAATTCCTGCAAAGTTGCAAACTCAATTCATGTTTATTACTCCCACACAACATAAAAATGGATAATTGGATATGTATGCTGTATTTTCTTGAATTGATTCTTATGCTGATAAATGTATATTTAGCTCGTAATACGACAACTAGATTTGGAGTTAGGATAGCAATGAGGTACCAAAACCAAATTGTGCAATAAGGATTCATCGTATGAGTCAAGTATACTAACTTCTTGATGAAATGATTAGGTCTCAATGTGAGAGCTTATAAGGAGGTAGTAGCAACCTCAGTGAAACAGAGAGTACTTACCGTCTACCGATAGTTGAATGTCCTAAATTTCTAGGAATGGGTAGGGAAGTTAGGTCGGTATTTGTCGGGATGATTTATCCCACATTGATGAATTAAAGATGGAATACACACTTTATAAGTTATTGGAGCCCTTTCTCCTATTGTCATATGATTTAGAGATGATATCTCCATGTCTTATGTCATGTGTGTACCTTTATTTCCCGGATTATTTGCTGACATTCACAATAAGTCCAACTCTATTAACAGTGTTGAAACATAGACAGTCAAGGCATCGATTTCGGAACCAAGCTTAAAAGCATTGGAGAATATGTAGTAAATTGGGGAAAACTAACTCAATTTGTGATGTGAATAAATGCAGAACTAACCTGAAGATTACCCAATGCATTTTGTGCACGTGGATCGGCCATTGATGCTTCAAAATCAATATAGAAAAGATAGTCAAAGTACCTGCATATATAATTTTTGTTAATCACCTGCAAAGCATCTCATAGGATCATGAACCAAAGCAAAGAAAGAGATAATATCTTCTATCATGTTGAAACCATAAATCAACTTTTTTTCACATTTCTATTTTTGGGTCTCTAGGCCCTAAGATCATAAGGTTCTTATACCATCTGTCGGAGCAAAGTTCGTGTATTAGGGAGTTTGGTAGATTTGGGTATTTTACAAGGAGTTAAGGACTTATTATTAAGAGTACTTGGTTTCGTTCAATATGGCTTATTCATCATCATCATCATCATCATCAACCCAATATCCACTCTAAAACAGGGTTTGGGCGAGGGAAGGTAATGAGCAATCCATACCTGTACCCCCTGGCCCCTCCAGAGAGAAGGCTAGAGGAATGAGGTATGGTTTATCCCAACATACATCAACTTATTTGAACTCATTAACCCTCCTCTGAACTTATTACGCCTTATTTGAACTTATATAGCCTTTGTCTAAACTTATTATCCAAGTTACATAATTTTTGTGAAACCTAGCTTATTTAGTCCTAGTTGAAGCTTATGATTTGAACTTACTATCCCTTGTCAAGTCCTAGCCAATCATTTTTGTGAAACCTAAATAACTTATTTTACATAATGAAGAGCAAGCACACTGCATAGCATGTAAGGATGTAACAAGGGTCTTAAAAATTGTCACATGATTCGCTAATATCCTCGCAAATTGATAAAAGCGAACTATGGTTGGTTTTGGGCTATTCTTGGGCAAACTTGAGCGAATCACGAATTTAAAAGGCGAATGAGCTAGTGAATTATGTTATACTGATCTTAAACCAACTCAATATAATGCATAAAATTCATGCTGCACTCATAACTTGAATAAAAGGATTGTATCTCTAGATTACTTACTTAGCACTCCCAATATTACAGTCATCGACTACTCGCAGGGGTTGCTTTCTTTGTGGTCGGCTTTCAATCTGGACATACATAAATGAGAATTGTATCCATTACCACCACTAACAGTCAATATCAGAAAGTACAATTGACCACATTTTTTAAAAAAAACATTCAAAAAAAGGGAAATTTTTTGACTTAAATTTGAGGTTTGATGTAATTTCACTTGGACTAATTGATTAGTGTGTCAAACCAACTTAAGTTTACACAATATAAACACAAAATGATACATATTTACCTCTTTTCAGAGACATTTACTGCTCAGAAGGAGCAAAAGAAACTTCAAAGTATAATGTGAAATCAAATTAGTTATGAACATGGCCCATAAATGATCATTATATCAAAAACAAGTAACTAAATGCACATGCTTTTTATTTACGTCAATCGAAAACAACCTTTTTGTTATCAATAACCAGGGTAAGGTTGCCTATATCTGACTCCCAAACCTCGCTCAGGCTAGAACCATGAATGGCATTGAGGTAATGAAATGTTTTTGTTTAACGAACTAAAGCATCAAGTAACTCTAAATTTGATTCTCTTCAATCACCTCATTTATGTGATCATCTAGCAGCCATATCATAATGATATTTATTAATGCAAGGTTTACCACATACCTTTGTCAGGTTAATGTCCCTTAAAGCAAATACGGCAAGAGCATTAAACAGAACTCCAGGACCCTCTTCCAAAGTGAAAACAATGCTTGTCTTGCAAAAAAAGAGAAAATTTCTCAACACATGAAAGGCAAAAACTTTGAAACAGCCTAAAAAGGAGAAATCTAATATTACCCAACCTTAAAAGGTCTATCAATTCTTGGGATGATAGGATCTCTAGCAAGTATCAGAAAGCGTGTAATGCTATCAGGGTCATCCTGTGTAGACTCAAAAATTTGAGAATTAAAAAAATCTACTCATAAGAACTCATGAGAAGTCATATAAAATGAAAAGGGTGAAAAGGAACAATTCACCTGTTTTTTGAGTTGAATATGCATTTTTTTCTACTTAATTATATAATCTATACTTTTACTAGAAATAAATATTTTTTATGTAAGATAATATAAATTTGCACCATTTTTTAAATGTATATACTTCTAACTTTTTAGTGGGAAGTACAAAATTTTATATGAAACAGCTTTCTTGGTAAATTTTAAAAGTTGCACATTGAGTTCAACAAATCTGCACATGAATCTGTTGAAAGAAAATTGCACATTCAGTCAATAATATATATAAATTCAGTGCAAATTGCACAAGGGACCTTCTCCATCTTCTCATGTTTAAGTTTGTTGTTGAAAACTAAAAACGAGGGTACATATAACGTTATAGGGGATATCATATTCATTGATGCATTTTCATAAATATTGAAACTTTTGCTTTTTTTTCTGACAGCACAAGTAATTCTTATTTGCAACTATCAAGGAACCAACTCAACAAAAAGCGTAACCTAATGGTTGAGGACTTGAGGCCCCTGAATATGTTATAAACTCTAACATGCCCCCTCACACGAAAGCCATTTGGTCTAGAAGTGTGAATGAGACACAGACCCTCCTCATATCTGACGTTGAATATTCCACTTTATATGAGGGGTGGTTGAGATTCGAACCCGTGACCTCTTGTCACACTGGCTTCTGATACCATATCAAGAAACCAACTCAACCAAAAGCTTAAGCTTATGGTTGAGACCTCAGGATATGTTATATACTCTAACAGCCTCCTTTCAAACCTCATATTAATCATATATAACCAGAAAGAAAGTACCTGAATCCCCTGCGCAAGGACATTAAGCCCATAAATTTCTGCTGCTCGAGCACTTGCAACAACCCCAGCATCTCTGAGGTGATGGGATGCTACCAACTAATTCCAGGTTCGCATGATCAAAAGCAATTCAGAAATTACTATAATTGACACGATTGTAAGAGGAGAACAGATACACGATTTACCTGCGCTGCAGCAGCAGTATCATCAACATTTTCTCTAATGATGCCTAGTTTAGTCAGGAAAGTATCACACTGTGAAAGAGCCTGTTAACAGAAATATTACAGCTATTTTAAAAGCTTTTCATGAGGAGCAATGAAATATACCAACCACCTAGGAAACAAAGGCTGGGTTCTTCTAGGGTGAGCAGAAAAAATATTAAATCAATCAAGGCCTGTTTGGTTTGTGGTACTAAATGGTAACTAATGGGAATGATTTATAGTCTAAAATTTCATTCACCATAGTGACGACACTTTGATCACAAAATAGTTTTTTGGTTTACAAATTTCCATTACCACCTAATACCACCTCTCCCAATGGTAATGCATTGGACTAAATGTTATGAAGCAAATGAGATGATTGAAGTTGGGCAAACATGGCCATCAAGATAGCCAAGAGATTTTTCAACCAAAATTGCACCAGTTTTTCATGCCCATTACCACCATTTATTGCCACATACCAAACGGGCAGTCAATGCCTGAGAAATGAAATCATTGACACAATACTCTAATCCCAAGACAAGTTGCTCAATTAGCCCAAAAGATGCAGGTGAGATCATGCTTCACAAAACTTTGAAGTTGTTTTTAAAAAAAGGTAAAGTGTGAACAATTAGATTAAGACCCGTTAGGACCCATTATGGACCCTAGATGCATGACCATCCCTGTTATGAGACATCATATCATTAAGATTGAAATACACAATTCCAGGAGAAATAGTGATCAATCATCATAATGACCTGAGAATGGCTGAGGACACGATTCAACTGTTCTTCACTTGTACCAGGTAGAGCTAGAAGACAGAAGCTTACAGGCAACTGCACCTCACCTACTATATGCAGTCTATGTCGCAGAAGTAAATCATAGTTGCGATGGATGCTTCCGCCTAAAGAGTTCTCAATAGGAAGAACTGCTTTATCAGCAGAACACAGCTCAACAGCCTGGGGGAAAAGGCAGGAACATAATCAGGAAAAAAGACATGAAGGATATGAGCAAATTTTAGATAATCACATTCCATACATGCTAGAAATTTCAGCAGCTGATGTTGTTAGTTGTGATCATGGAACCAGCCTATAAAAAGGTTGGCAAGTCATTAACAGCCCGTTTGTTTAACCGTACTAATTGGTGGTAATGAGAATGATTTGTAGTGTAAATTTTCATAATATGTATCATATCTTCCCATTGTAATGAAAGTTTGATATAAAATTGTTTATTTGTTCACAATTTTTCATTACCACATGTTCAAATGGTAATGCATTGGCATGAACTTTGTGAAGAAAATGAAATTGTTATAGAATAAACATGACTATTAAATTTGTCAAGAGATATTCTCACCTTTTTTTACCGATTTCCAAACGGGCCGTAATGGTAAATGAAGCATGAAAAGAAATCAATGGCAAAGAAAACTCTACTGAAATCCATCTACACACACCATAGTGAAATCGCATCCAGTCGAGCGCGTTGTAAAGGTTTACAAAAACAACATTTTTCGCGTTAAAAAGGTGTGAAAACACCGCATTTTGGGCCATATCAAGGAATATCATTTGGTTTCTCCCGAAATTTAGGCGCTACAATAAACGCATTACTCCCATTACCACATCAGCGATTCGTTACCGCAATCGCAGTCGTTACCACATTTTTACTCTATGACACACACATAAGAGACACAATCAGCACTTGTAACACAAAATAGAAGTATGAATACCTTGAATGCATCTTCAAACTCTTCACATGGAACAGTTTCACACTGAGGATAGGCCTTGAATGCTGCATCCTCACTATACGCCCCAGGTAGCCCCTATAGGATATTCAGTGGTATGCTATAATACCTTTGGCTCTTGGGAGGCAGCTGCATTAGCAATGCATGCTCTTCCTCGGTCAGAAACAAATAAGCAAAATAGCACCTTACCTTAAAAGCTACACGTACTTTCGATGAATTGATTGGACTACCAGAAATTTTAGTCACAGACAATGGTTCTGCATCAAGACAACACAGTTTTGGATTTAAGCAAAAAACACAATGCACTAATGATGTCCAAAAATGATAAAATGGAGAATTCAAAAGATTTGATACTCCTAAGTTTTAATCTTAATAGTTAATTTTGTTTGGTGTTTTGGCTTCGTTATCGTCTGTGTATAAAACTCTAATAGCCAAACACAAAGAAATAATCTTTAGATGATTAGAACTAGCAATTTGCATCCATAACTATAATAGATCCCTTTTTATCACAAAAACCACAATAATTAATCCCTAATCACCATTGTTGCATACCTCAGAAAGTTTTGGTCAGCAATAATTTTTAGCTACAAATAATCTGGGGGTAGGTTATGCACCAAAAAAGTTGATTCTAGATGATCAAATTCATAAATGCTAGATCAAATTTAGAACCATCTAACCTATTAAACATCAATTAGAAAATGGAAGTATGCAATACCCAGTGCCGGCCCATAGATTTATTGGGGCCCTGGACGAAATGGTGTATTGGGGCCTTTTCCTTTGTAATTAATAATTGACCTCTTACAACTATTAATTTTGCTTTTTTTTGACATTTTTTGACATGGGGCCCTGAGCGACGGTCCTCTTGCCCACCGTTAGGGCCGGCCCTAGCAATACCACAATGCCAAAACATCACAACAATACAAGATCGACTACATGAAGTAAAACAAATCAACATAATATCTAACATTAATCTACAACCAACAAAATCAATTTCAATGATCATATAGTAATATTCTGTCTATTGTACTAAACAATGTCAACAAGATCAAATTGATACCAAAACTACAAGCAAACTTATGAACTGAAAAGCATTCCAATCGAAATCGAGATGTAGAACGAAAATCAAACGGTAAAGAAAAGGGAAAAAGTAAAGAAACTTACTGGGTAAAGAATTCAAATCCTTAAGAGGTTCTTTAGGAAGATTATTCCCAGAATCATCACCTTGACACCGAATCACAAAATTCAACTTGTGGGTTTTATTCAAATCAATTTTCCAATTAGATGGAAATCGGAATTTAGAGGGCAGATCATCTTTGATCAAATAAGAAACTGCAAAAGCAGATTGTGTAGCAGCAACTTTGGAAGCCATTAACAAACCCAGAAAATAAAATTCATGAACAGATTCAATATGGAGTACTCTATGAACTATGATCAATGAAGATTGTGGAAGATTGACGAATGAAGATGGTGTGAATTGAAGGTAGTTGGTGAAAAAGTGTGTATGATTCTGGGTTTTGGTAGGGTCAAAAATGGGCGTCAATGGAGTTATACATACGCACAGCCGGCACAGGTATAACTTTAAGTCAACTTTTACGCGAAGAGTACAAAAAACTGCACCTGCAAATGGCGGGCAAGACTTGGGTTTTTTAAAAATAAGTACGAAATTATTATTATTTTTTTTTTTTTTGCAAAATTTTAAATAAGACGGTTTTAAGTGAGACCATTTATATTGGATTGAAGTGAATAATTTTAAAGCGATAAAATGACGGCTTATATTTTAAAGTGATTGTTTACGATCTTTAGGCGATAATTAGAAAATTGAGCCGATTTTATGGGTATGTTTCATAGTGAAACGATATCATATAAGAATAGTCTTGTATGAGACTATCTTACCGTAGATGTCCATATAAGCAGCTCATTAATAAAATTATAAAAAAACGCCTGAAATCACACTTGTATAGGAAATAATTTTTTTAAAAAAATAGTTTAGGTTGTCTCAGTTAAGGTCATCTCACGGTGAGACAATCTTAATAAAGAATGGGTATTTGATGATTGTTCACTTTTGATCAGTTTTATCTCATAAATTTCAGTGTCAATCTAATCTAGGATTAACCAAGCATTAATCAAACCAAAACATAATTCAAGCCAAAAAAAAAACATATATTTTCTAAAAATATAAACTTAATGAGTTATTCAAAAATAATTAATAATAAGTATGTTTTCTTAATTAGCATTACACTTCAATGCTTAACATTGAAAGATAACAAAGTAACATTTTTTTCCAGACTAAAGTCAATTTGCTCCTAGTATGCTTAAACAAGAAAATAATTTAAAAGGCAACTGATACTATAGACATTTGGTTTGGCTAATAGCATACCATGCCAACTCCTGAATAGATGGGAACTGTAAGCAACGAGGACACGAATGAACATTTCTGGCTGAACATCAAAATTTGCGAGTTGCGACAGAAAGGTCATTCTTCCGGTATATTTCTTGGATTAGACGTATATGGGGACTCCTATACAGACTGAACATTTCCCTGCAATTGAGCATTGGTCTTGGTAACTCCATCCTTCCATCCTTTCTGGCGGGCCCGTTGTTCCCACATTGCAGTCAATTTCTTCTGTGCCACCAACGCCGCTTCAGCCTTCTCCCTGGCTTCCTCGCAGGTTTCCATTCCTGAATTGCACTTATCTGCCTCCTTTTGATATTGGGATGTTACTTTCTTAGCTTCAAGCAAAGCCATGTCGGCGCGTTTCTGGTTTTCTGCAGCTTCAGCTTCCCGCAGTTTCAGTTCCTCGGCTAAAAGATCTGCGAAATTCTTTTCGGTGTCTTCGCTGACTCCTGGGTCGTGCTTTGAACAATCTATATTGTGAAACAAACTGCTTCAGAGACAATATAAGGAAGTTGCAGCTAACAAAGAGATAAGCTTACATATTTGTTTGAGCAAAAGCATATTGATATTTACTATTAACGTTTTTCAATGAGAAGATTTTCAAGAATAGAGGGGAGGAAGAGCGACAAATATAATTGCCAGCTACTCTTATGAAAGACCGTCTCTAAAGAGACGACCTCAAAATATAAAGCGCACATTTTTATTTTTTCTGTAATTTATAATTTGTATTGATGGAATTATTTAGCCCATATATCTAACGCATCTCTCAGAGACACCGTCTCTCACAACAAATTGTGTATAATTATGGAGGACAACAGGGGAGGGAGAAAACGAAGGGATCTAAAATCCCCTCTTTTCATTACGTCAGACCTACCACAGCAAAAATCTATAGGAATACACAAGCTCATTTTCTCCTACTTTTTCCATGGCAAATCCCCTTCACTCCACCATAGCTTAAGGACTTCCTCAAATAACCACTTCAAGAAACTAGTACTCCCACTGTCCCATATGGTTTACAACATTTTCCTTATCAGTCTGTCCCATGGGTTATGCTACATTTTTATTTTTGGCCATGACCAACACTCTTTCTATAATTCTCATCCACAAATTTCTCCCACTTCCCCATAAAATATACATTTTTATTTCTTTCTTTCCCTTTCCTTGGTTCGCACAAGAAAAGTACTTTTTGTGAACCTCATGAGACTAACCAAAGGCATACGAGTAGCACCATCAAGGTCAAGGAGGGAATGCATGTCACGAAGCACTAGAGTATTCACAAACCAAATTAGCTCTTGGCACATTCATGAATAGCATAATCCACAAAGCTTCAGTGATTAGGGAGTGCAGGGTGGATTTTATATTGACATCAACAAGTATACAACTTCAAAAAAAAAAAAAGAGCGTTGAAGGTTCAAAAACAATTACTTCATTAAAAGCGACAAACAGGTATTCTCGCGCCATGCTCTCTTTCTTGAATTAACAAGTGAATAAAGGTTTTTAACTAAACTATAGTCTGCAATGCAATCGTTGATCAAGATATTTAGGATTGTGTACCAGCCGTTACGAAGTGGCTATAGCATAAAGCATATGTAGATTTGTGGAGGATATATTTACAAGGAAAAATCTTCAAGCCAGTAACTTCAGTATGACTACGATGTAAAAAGACTTGCAACAAGTGTCAGGTAAACAGAAATTCAAAGTTTGTATATACAAGCACAACGATTCTTGATGCTGTTTGAATAGAAGAAAAATGAGGGAAATGGCAGGATGAGCATTCTTTCATTTGGATAGAAAATGAAGGCAAGTGAAATGGACGGGTGGGAATTGAAGAGGATTTCTTCAAATTTTATAAGAGATTAATCCATCCAACATCGGAAAGATTTGATATGAAAAGTCATCACACTTACCTCCCATCCTTCCCCTTCCACTAATGTCAACCAAACAAACTTTAAGTTCAGAGTTGGAGGCCCAATCTATAAGTTATGTAACCCACTTAAGACATTATAAAATGAAAGGTTCCTACCATCAAGAGCACACAACTATAACCTCAAAATACAGACAGATATGCCAAAATAAGAATTAGCACCACACAACCACAAGATCATAAATTCATAATAGTGGAAGGTTCCTACAAGTGAGTAAAAAATAACTATACTTTTTGCAATATTCAATTGACATAAGTGATATGTTTTCAACATCCTTCATTGTGATCATATTGCCAGTAATTTTGTGTTGAAACCCTTTACAGAATACCTATAAGAGGGATCATTCCTCACAATTTATACAAACCTAAATGTTCAGGACGTCTCATTTTTACATGAAATAAACAAATGTCGATGTACAACAATTTGTTCTTGCCAAAACTTCTGAACTATTTTTATCAGGAAACTACTGAAATTTCACAAGTAGATCATAGATCATTTCACATATTCAACTCAAGCAACTATGAGTCATGAAAATAGTCTTTTTAACACCCACAATATGCTAGGATCATCATTATGATTTTAGTGTAAGGTCTACACACAAGCAACATATATTTCTAACGTGCACAATAGAAATAAAGAGAAAAAATGGCATCACGCTGCTATCACAATATCATCTTACAAGATTGATCTGTAAATATGGTTGAGCCCAACATTCATGATTTATAAACCCTAATAGAAGTACAATGAAGTATCTCAAGTTACAACAAAGAACAAAGACTAACCTGTGAAGGAAATATTGTTAAGACCTGCAATAACGAAAACACACAAAACAAATTAAATAAGCAAGCATCACAACAAATAGTGTCCAATATCAACACAAAACGGAAGTGAAAATCTTAAATTTTCCATAATTATGATCTAAACAGATTACGATGAATCCAATTAAAACCTAAAGTACAGATCAGTTAAAAAAAATAAGATCTGAAAAACATACCATCAGGAATAGTGATAAGAGGCGAAGAATTGCAATTACAAGAGCAAGGAGGACAATTAATGGAAGTTGATGATTGATCAGAAAGAGAATCTGATCCCTCCAAGAAATGCCAATAAAGAGGAGGTCCGACAATGTAAGCAGCAATAGAAAGAGCGATAAACCCTAAAGAAATCTTCACCACTTTGGGATTACAAAATCTCTGCTGGTGCTGGCTTACCGCCATTGATGTAGAGCTTGTTTTCGATTTGCTTGAGTTTGTCGGTAGCCACTGCCCACTCAGAAACCTATTTAGTTTACAATCTCGTACTAGATTATAAATTCCCCTATTCGTCGATCTAATTTTTAAACTTTAAATTTTCTATTTAGTCCTTTAAATATATTTTTACAATAAATTTTTTTTTAAATAAGCTTCATTTGAAATTAATTTTAAAAATCAATACGATGCAAATTCAATATAAATTAATTTTAAAAATCAATACGATGCAAATTCAATATAATCATGCTAAAAACAATGTTCTACTTAATAATGAATTATTTTAAACAGTTAAATAGAGTTAAAAAAAATAAAAAATAAAAAATAAAAAAGTCAGATTATTAAAATAGTTCTCGCTTAGTAAGACCACTCGTTGTTGGTCAAACTTTGTTTGACCGAGGAGCAACGAGTTGTTGACTCGTCATTACTAAGTGCGATCTGTTGCTAATTAGTAAAACAAAGTGACTATTTAAGGTCAAGTCGTTGTTAGTAAGCGCGACTCAACCCATCAGCTATATTTTTTTTATCAAAATCTATGCGACACTTATTTTGAAATAAGTTTCAATGAAATGTAATTCAAAAAAAAAAATTCATTACGATGAAAGTGTCTTGATAACGCTTTGTAGCATTTACACGATTATGGTAGATTTTGTGTGATACTAAGAATGAATTCAAAATAACCTTTTTGTTATCATTAATAAGAAGTCTCTGTACATTTAAGCTTCAACAATTTACGTAGGTGAGAACCATTAATAATACTAGGGTAAATGTCAAAAAAAAAAAAAAATACTAGGGTAATTAGATGTTATATTGTTGAACAAAAATTTTGTACCACTCGACCACCTGATCCTCTCCGTCGTTACCTCAACCTTCGGTACCCGTCATTTTGCCGCTTACACCAGGTCTCAGAACAACCATCGTGGTTCAAACCCATTAGCAAACGACGTTTCCGAGTTCTATACATGCATTAATTACCAAAATAGCTCTATATTAACACTCCATTACCTCGATGCCATTAAGTGAGTTTCACTTAAGTGGAATTTGGGAGAGTTGAATGTACGCAAAATTACCCATGCTGATGATAAAACTAACAGATAAACTATTTTCAATTGCCCCTTAATAGCAAACGTCATATGCAACTTCACATAAATAAGAAATGTACATAATTTTATGAGTCATTATATTTTAGTCCATTATAATCCGAAACGAAAGAACTTAGTTCAAAAATATTGATAGCATTTACATTTAAATCTTCAAAATTATCACTAACATATAACTTTCAAACATATTTTCTTTGGTAAAACTAGAGATCTACAATTGCATTCAGGCAGGTCTACTAAATATAAAGATTGATTTAAAGATAGTTAGGAAGGAACAGAGCTCTAAAGCACCAGTTATGCAACGAAGAATATGGCACGAGTCGCAACAGGCATCTTCCGATGAGGCAACAATTTACGCCCAAAAAGAGGGTGAAGTGTTTGAGGTTACATTGACGTTTTACGTTACATGTTCTTCTTGCTATCGAAATGACCGATTTCCTGCAACTGGCTGCGAAGGCTCTGGTTGTCCTCGAGTAACCGATCATATTCAAGGAGTAGGCCTTCCGATTGCTTTTCCAAAGCCTCGGATTTAGATTCAGCGACCTTTAGCTCATCTGTTTTTGCCGCACATTCCGATTCAAGAGCCTTGATCATAGCCTTCAGACTAGCAAGCTCTTCCAAACTTCCATTCTTGGCATCATCAAAACTCCGGCTTTGTTTCTTTACAGCCTCCATTGTTTTTCTGAGTAAGCGGAGTTCTCGTATATAGTGATGCAATCTGTCCATCATCAGTCCAAGGAATAAGATAAATCCTGCAAATTATATTCGGTCAAGTCTGTCAATACGAGATTGAATACAACCTTGTGCAATACAAAACAGCTCGTCTTGTATGAGACCTTCACTCATTTTTGTAATTGATCGCTTTAAAATTGTAAGTGATCAATTTAACACACTGAATGTACATGGGCCAGCCCAATAGAGATGTCTCACCACGAGACATTCTCAAAGTTATCACCTAGAGTTGTTTGGCGTACAATCGCTACGGGCATAAAAGGAAGTATAGTGCAAAATGCCATAACGGTCACAATCAAGGTAACAATCACAGTGATGCAGTAATGGGAGTGACGCGGTTATCGACTTATCATAAAACCAAATATTGGCCGAAAACATGACATATCCCTCAAAGGGGCCCAAAATGCATGGTTTTTACACCTTTAGAGCGTAGGAAATATCAATTTGCATTTTTGTAAAACCTTTGCAAGACGGGCAATAAAATGTGGCCTTGCTTTTTGCACTATGCCAAGAAGTCAAGGTTATGAGACAATTAGCCTTCCTGGAAACAACTAAATATCACACGAGAAGTTTTTCACATAAGAGTATCCACAAATGATATGTGCTCAAAGATGATTCACAAAATGAGACTCCTAACCAATATGTGCAATCACTACCAATCTGCAGCTCTCAAATTAATACAGCTTGCATGATTTGAGGAATCCTTTCATTTGCAAGCCACGTCGTTTTCTTGGCCCTCCCTTCAAATTTAACATAGTGATGGTTTAAAGAACTCGAAGAGATCTCTACCCCTTGATCACAAAACCAATGAAACAGAGGCCTCTAATAGTTCTCGACCCCATGTCACAACCACAAATGTCGTTCTCATTCTACTACTATAAGTCTATCGCAATGCCAAGTAATTTTCCGGGGAAATATAAAAGTTGTTTGGATGACTATTAGAATCCGAAATCTGAATTAAAGACACTCCCCAATTCGGAAAACACCAAGGTCGACAAGGAAATTAGTCTCCATCTCTAGATTGCGTTTGGTTCAAATAAAGAAAATATGAATTATAATAATGGTCCACGAAAAAATCTACACTTCATTTCCCCTTGTTAGGAAACTTAGAAAGGGAAATCATCGAAAAAAGGAAGAAGGAAAGGACAAGAAGATGTTGTAGCATCAAAATGGAAAGCTTAATCTACCAGTTGGAAAAACAATCCTTGGAAAACTTACAAAGTAATATTTAGTAAAAAGGTAGACAGCAAACAACAGGACTATTTTCCTTGTAAAGATCACAACTCGCATTAAAATGTAAAGGCTTCCAGCTCTGTGATAGCCCAACAATTCACTAAATTACTTCTTAGATACTTCAGCAAATCTAAAAGTACTCTCTTGGTTCACTTTCATTAACTTTTAACATTTTTTACTGTTTTTACCACGATTTTTATTAGCTCGAAACCTTATTGCCACCTGCAAAATTTTAAAAAAAGTGCTACCACTAGCATTTCACCAAACATCGTTGTAACCATTCAGAATTTCCAAAAAACCAATATACCCAAAGCAAAAACATAGTACCACATATAATCATGTTTGGCACATGGGATTTCAAAGAGGAAATGGAACTTCGGCCTTAAAATATCTAAGTCTTTGTTTATTTAAAGGGAATGAGAATAGGGATTAAAAATTGAGAAAGTCTCCAAGAAAAATGTCTTCGGGAGGGTGGTATTTGAGTTGAAACTTTCATTCTTATATCTTTCATCCAATTCTCTAACATAACAAATAAGGGATAAGACTTTTTTATCTTAAAAGTCTCATATTGAAGTCTCACAAGCACTATTCCTTAGTTCCAAACACCCCCTAGTAAACATGAAAAACCAAAAAACAGCTTAATGCAACAAAAGTCTATTGCTTGAAGCAAAATAGCAAATAACATCCACATTTTTTCTTCCACTAAAAATATAAAGTGTCTATCGAAAATAACCTTTTTGTTGGCACAAACATGAGGTTGCATACATTCGAACTCCAAACCTCACCTAGCTAGACACCACTTAATGGCATTAGTCTAATGGAACTTGTGCAAGTAACAATTGATTCAAGTTTTTTTAGTTAAGTGAAGTTAACTCTCCAGAAAACAAGATCAATGGGACAAAAGAAAATAACCTCTCTGTTTGAACAAGAACAAGAACAAGTTGCCAGTGCCGTTTCTAGTGCCGTTTCTGATAATTTTTGGGCCTTAGGCAAGAACAAAAATGGGGCCCTTATATAAGTAAGGTTTTGGGTTTTTTTCCTTCAACTATACATCATATAATTTCTCTTTTTGCATCACATAAATGTCGAATAAACGTACGAATTTAAGATCACTATATGATGATTGATGAGGTACAAAAATATAATTAAAGAACAAATTTTTATAATAAGGATTAACTCATTTAAGATCATCATGGCCCAAGGCGGTTGCACCTCAAAACTACCCAAGAACAGCCCTGCAAGTTGCATACATTCAACCCCCAAATCTCACCCAGCCCTAAGGGTGGGCAATAAGGGCGTCACCCAGGGCCTCAAAAGGAAAGGGCCTTAATATGCTCTTTCGCCCTGAGCCCTAAAATATCTGGGGCCGCCCTCCCAACCCACAACCAGATCAACTAAATGGCATTAAGCTAATAGATCATTTAAAATAAACTAGTTAATCAAACTTCAATACAATCCCAAACATAAGATCATTTAACATACAAATAACTAATGCCAAATAAGCAGAAAAGGGATTGAAATCTAGAAAGAAGAGGAAAATACCCATAAGAGAAGTATCAAGAAGACCACGAGTAAACAAAATCTGATCGGTAGGATTAATGTTACCAGGCTCAATTTGACGCTGCTGAATGCTAATAATACTAGAAACACTTGAAACCAGTAAAACTAAAACTGTTCCACAGATTGTTGTAATAATCACAGGTCCTCTTCCTTGTTTCATACGATCTAAACCCATAATTACTAGCTTTCTTAATGGAGTTCTGAAGAGAAGTGACATAATTACTGCCATTTCAGAGAAAACTACTGAGAATAGCAGGTAAATCATTGTCGCCGAAGAACCCTAGAAGAGACGAAAATGGGGTTTTCTACGTAGCTTCAGGGAAGAAAATTTTGTGTGATTTTAATGGGGTTTTGATCAGTTTTGTACAGATTTGAATTTTCTGTTATGGGTTTTTTGTAAAGTCTCTTCAAATCCAAAAAATTGACAAGTAAACGAATATAATTCCAAATTTGACTTGATCAACTGAAATCGGACATTGATCATCCCAAATATTTTGATCACCGACGAATAAAATAATATTTCTAATTTTTCGAATATATAATATTTTTATGTAACAAAGTTATTGAATTATTTTTGTTCACAAATTTAGATTTTTTTTAACAAAAAAAAAAAGATTTAGAGTAACTACACTTGTGAATATGAATTTTGCCGCAATGATTTATACTCCCTCCTATTCATCTATTCGTCCCGTTTATTTTTTGGTTGCTTTATAATAATTATAATAATAATAATAATAATAATAATAATAATAATAATTTAGAAAAAGATCACGTTGATAAGATTTGGAGTTGACTTGATTTGAAATATGTCTTTGAAACTCGTCTAAAAACACCAATGTACCCTCCTAGTAGCATATACTCCTAGTTAATTATTTGGAAATAAAATTATATGTGTGTTCACTAAATTTAGTGAACATAGATTGGAGAATTTTATTTGTTTGATCAATTAAAATGAAATATTTGTATTGAGGGTATAAATATCAAAGAAAAATAAAAATCAAACTATATAAATGAGAATAAAGAAAGGGGAGATTATCATCATCTTTATACCTTTAGTGTATCCCGCTCATAGGAACTATAATCAAAGTAGGGGAGAGATTGAAGGCGGTAACTCATACCCATAAACAGGGGCGAAGCCATGATTTTCAATTAGGGGGGGGCAAAATTATCGATGTAGTAAATCTTTTTAACTGTATAAAACCTAGAGGTGTTAGAAACAGACATGATGGCTCGATATTTACACGACATTGGAACCAAATCCAATTTGATTCGACTTTAAAAATTTACAATTATGTAAAAAAAATATGGATACGAAATCCGATTTCAAACTCACCAGAAACACTTAACCCGAAATAAACTTGAATCATTGGAAAAATTATATATTACAATAAATAGAGTTGAAGCTTCCCTATAAATATTATTTTTAAAATAATTAAGTGGTTTTAGCTTTATATATTTGCCTAATAATTCACCAAAAAAACACTATTAAAATTGAAATAGAAAAATATAAACACACATTAAAAAGATGAATGTTAGATTATGAAAGACAAATAGTAATGACATTATAGTATAAATCTATTAGTCTATGAAAAAATAATTGTTTAAATGAGAATTCAATCCCTTAACTTTTAGATTACAAATGAGTTACTCCAACCATTGAGCTATAGTAATTTTTGTTATATTTTTACTCTCTTTAAAATATATATCATATTAGTAAGGGGGGCCAAAATAAAAATTACAGAGGCTCGCATTTTCGGCAAGGGGGGCCGGGCCTCCGCCGGCCCCCCATGTGGCTTCGCCCCTGCCCATAAAGGAGCACGGCTAAAAAATCTCTTTGACACGAGAATGATCCACATATGAATCTTTGGAAAAAAACTTCAGTAGTGAAAAACATATAAATGAATAGAATACTGAATACATATAAATAAAAAATATTATTATTCAAAAAATAGAAAAACAACTAGGAAAAGGCAAAAAAAACACCAACTGATAAGTATTTAAAGACATGGATAAAACACCTCAAACTACCCTTATCCCAGGTTGGATAAAATAAATATAGCGGATTAGCGGTGTAAGATTTATAAAGAAAAATATTAGATAATCAACCTTATTTTTGGAAAAAATAACGGACATATTTCCTCATTCCACAAGGATAAATATTTAATTAATTCTTATATTTCTTATTCTTCATCTCCGTCCATATTTACCCTCAATACTAGATGTGTTCATTCAGGTCATCGGATTGATTTCGGGTCAGGTGTTTCGCGTCGGTTCAAAATCGTGTTTTCGTATTCACAATAGTTTTTACATAATTGTAGATTCATTTTTAAGTCGAGTCAAATTGGGTTCGGTCATAAAGTCGGGTGTCTATCAAATCATCGAGAAGACCGAAAAAACAAACAAACATAAAAGGACAAAACTCTCGTGTAAGTGTGTAGGAATATACCATTATGATCATTATCATTGATTCTAATCAAGAAAACTTTACATGTGAAACCTTGAAGGTAGTCTTTAATAATGATAAGAAATCCCCAAAAAGTTGTAATCTTTATCTATATTTTCAGTATCTACATCTTCCCTTGTGTCTGTCTGTTTGTTTTACAGCTTTCCTTCTGTCGTGGCGTTTTAGAGTGACTCAATTACTCTCCCAAAAGCCAATTCTTCATACTTGTCCTCCTCTCACAGTCCCCACTCATCATCAAATTCTTACCTGCTACTCCTACTTGTAAGTTTAAACCCTCAATTTGAAATTTTTTGATCAATTTTTCATTTGGGTATTTCTATTTTTGGCAGTTTGGCACTTATTATCTTATCTTGTATTATTTGTTTTCTGGGTTTTACTTGTTGGGTTTTACTCTTTAGCTGATTTCCTATTTGGGTTTTTGGTTACTGTTGATGGGTTGTCTTTCTTTTGGTGAATTTTTTCTATTTTTAGCAGTTTGACACTTATTTTACTTGTAAATTTCCACTGTTTAGCTGATTTCCTGTTTGGGTTTTCGTTTAATGTTGATGGGTTATCATTCTTTTGGTGAATTATCCAGAATTTTGGTTGAAATTGTCTTCAAGATCTGTTTGGTTCAAGGTTTTTCATTTGGTAGTTGGTTATGCTGCATTTTTTGGTTTGTTTATACAGTCTTCTCTGCTGTTTTCCCCAAATTTACTTGTTCTTCTGGGGATGTTGGAATATGGTACTTGTTATTGAAGTTCTTTGTGAGTCCAAAACCAGATTTATATAGTGGGAAGACATTATCATTTCAAGGTTAAACCAGATTCATGTACTGAGTTCCTTTCTCTTTTGATGGTAACATTGCTAAAGCATATATGGTATACATGAAATGGGAACATTATGATAAAGGGTGGAGGATTTCGCTGCGAATGTATACCAGGAACTATGTTACTTGGACTCGGGTATTGATGTCGGATACTAGTACGTGTCCAAGTGTCGGATACGTCTAAATATTCAACTTTACGCCTAAAATGAAGTGTCTAAATGCCACACCAATGTCCGAGCATCAAGGATTGGACACGGGTACGTGAAGCAAAGAATCCGAACATAGACTAGGAATTGACTCACATAATTCCCCTTAACACTATGTTTGGAAATCTAAGGAAAGGGAAGGGAATTGGTAGGATTGCATTTTTTCTCATTTGGTACCAACGGAAAAAGGGAGGGTAATGGAAGAAAGGGGATTGGAAGGAGGGTTTTCTTCACAATTTAAAACAAAGTGAATCGTTCCAACATGGAAAGATTTGGAGGGAAGATACACCAATCTTCCCTCCCCTTCCTTATTTCCCCTTTCTTTTCATTCCCTTCCTTCCAATCGAAAATAACATTTGTTATTATAAAGATAAAGTTGCATACATCTGATTTTTCAAACCTTGCATAGCCGCTTGGCATTAGGGTAATCACATGTTGTTACTATAACACTTGACTCACCCTTTGTGTCTGGTGTCAATACGAAGTTCTCCCGGATCGGACATTCCAAAATTGCCAAATGACACAAATTCGGCTGTATTATTATATGCTCAATGCCCTGATACTTGACACTATTCCACAAAGCGTGAGTAACCTAAATTTTAATCACTATGTAGTCCCCACGAGTAGTGTAAAAATTGAAGTTTGTGACATTCAAAACTGTGTTTAAAAAAACTGTGTTTCTATTAATATATGAAAAAGTCTCCTGTGAACTTTACTTGTGCACAATGCTGGTCATATTGGTGGTATTTTTCTTAGTTATGGCTGTTACTTGTTTTTTTGCAGGAAAGCAATTACCAACCAGAGTCCACAACCGACCAGAATCCAGCTGCACAAAATAATGAGTGCTGCTAAGGTCAAGCGTGTGGTAGGGAAATATGAGTTGGGGAGGACAATTGGTGAAGGAACATTCGCCAAAGTGAAATTTGCACGAAATTCTCAAACCGGGGATCCAGTGGCTATTAAAATTCTTGACAAAGAGAAAGTTCTTAGGCACAAGATGGCTGAACAGGTTTTAGTTTACTTGCTTATTTTTTCTTTTCAGTTTTTCCCAATCTCGTAATCTATCCTACAACACACTACCCCACAATGCCATTAAGTGACTCCCACCTAGGTGGGTTTTGGGGCTGCATGCACGTGACGTTATTATGTTAGAATAAGGAGGTTATTTTCAACTAATTCTTTATATCCTGAATAAATAAGTTGTGCATATGACTTAACAAGTCATTTTGTTGTAGTTCATAATTTGAAGCCAAAAAACTATACAGTTTTGGGGACGAATGCACGCTACCTTATCCTGTTAAAACAAGGAGATTATTTTCAATCAACTCTTGATAGTCTACACATGTGTAACTTCGCATAAATAAGTAGTGCATATGACTTAACTAGTCCTTTTATTGTAGTTCATTAGAATTTGAAGCCAAAAAACTTTACTTTTTTGATTCCATATGTTACACCCTCATAATTCAATCCACTTTTCAAAAACAATTTATGAAGAAAAAACTCATGAGCCAAGCCCTAATCATAGGAGTGTTATCACCACATCTATTTCTAAGAAATAAATATAAGGTTAAGTGAACCTTAAAGTAACTTAAATTGAAATAGTTTAGTTTAGACCATTATTTTAATATGATAATTGCATGTGATATCTAGGTGAACCTCCCCCCAATCGATCATTAACTTGTAACATAAGAATCCAAGAAAACAAGTGAGAAAAACTCTCAAAATCAGATTATTGAGTCGTCAACTACATTCCATAAAATATTGATGTTTGATTACAATTTAAGGAGAATATATAATCGGGTTGAAAAATCATTTTGTACACACAAGGTCATATCATACAAAGCCTATTTAATCTTAAATCTAATATTGAGTAACCATTATTTTCAATTATTAATTTGAGGGAATGAAAATGCAAGTAGGCCAGGCCCCTCATACCTACCAATCACCTCAAATAAAAGTATGACCAAAAGAGTAGTCTCAGGTAACTCTAGTGTGCATACCACTCTTTTCTTGGATCCTAACAAATTACTATGTATACTAATCTAAACCTTTTAGGCTTTATTTTTCCTCTTTTCAATGCCATTCATTGTCTTAATATGTTTTAAGTGAGATAGAAAGACAAAGGAAAGAAGAAAATTAAGAATGTATTTGGTTGACAACATCATAGGAAGTATAATTTCTCTCAAAGTTGTTCTTTACACAAGATAGAGGAAGTCGCTTATGTAGTCTTTGATAATTGGAACATCTCACAATGTAGTTGGAGTCGGGCTAGGAGATTACGCTTTTAAAGATCCATATGATTGAGCTTTACATCCAACCCATGATCAAGTGTTGTGTTGTAAATTGCAGATAAGGAGGGAAGTAGCAACAATGAAGCGAATAAAACATCCAAATGTAATTCGTCTGTTTGAGGTTTGCCTCTCTCTTTCTCGATAACTTTTCTAAAAACTTCATGCATGGTATGTTACTATGGTTTTATCAGAATTTAATTTTGATAAAGGAACGTTGTTTTGATAGTCCTAAAAAGTGTTACTAGTCTCTTTGCCTTCGGTAGATGTCTAACGATAATTACTAGACTACAGTCGGACAACATTTTTGAGCTCAAAATGTATGTCTAACAAAATAAAATATTTCTTTTTAGTGATAGTGAGTATTAGCTTTTTGCTCATTAGGAAAGAGCATGTCAATTTTTTTTCGTTTTGTTGTACCCTTTTTTAATGGTTTCAGATACTTTATATTTCCTATTGTTTTGGGGCTGTGGTCTCTGAAGATGCCTTGAGCAGAGAGTGGTACAGTAGCATTATAGCATATTTTGAAAGAATAATATTTGGAAGTTCAATTTTAGACAGGGTTTAATTACAAGTGCCGGTGGAAGTAAGAAAAGAGGAACAATTCTAGAATTAATTAGCCCAGATCCTTACCGTCTAAGTGAACATTAATCACATAAACGACAAAAACAATGCAATACCTCAAAGCCGTTTAAGTGGCTCCCCTATAGGTGGATAAGATGTGTGCAACCTTACTCTTGTAGAACCAAGGAGATTGCTTCTATTGACCCTTGATTGTAAAACACCATCACCAGCCTCACTTAAGTTACAAGTGTCGAAATTATGATGACCATTTTATTCTAGTCCATAATCAAAAATAAAAGAACATTAATCGCACACAACATCTCATTTTCCCAATGCGAATAAGTGGCTCCCAAGTTCTGCCTAAGCAGGTTCGAGGGGATTGGATTTGTGTAATTGTAGCCTTTTACTAACAAAGAATAATAGTCACATCAACAACACCAACAATGCTTGACCATAATCCCAAAAGATTGGAGTCGGCTACGTGAACCAAAATATTTGTTCCAATGGTCGTCCACATGGATCTGATTTTTGGTTCATGATCATGGGATGTGACCAAGTTTTACTGAGTTGGTTGTCACTAACCTACTACTCACTCTTTAAAGATTAATAATCACATCAATAGATAAAATAGTACTACAATGAATGCTAGTTTCAGTCTTTTTTCTGCTTTTATTATCATGTAATAGCAATATGTAGGATTAGTATATATCTCTTCTAACATTTCTGTTCCATTAACATATTTATTCCCTAGGTGATGGGGAGCAAGACAAAAATTTACATCGTTCTGGAATATGTGACTGGAGGAGAGCTTTTTGACAAGATTGTAAGTCTTTCTGAATATTCAAGAATAAGACTGTGTTTTTTGACTGAAATTAACTGTGTTGTGTTAATTTCTAGTTGGTTGATTACATATTGAAGTTACTCGAAGTCTTGAACTTTTTACAAGATTTGGCTTGAATTGTATTGTAACTAAAATTTAAGTTCTGTTTTGACTGCCAAAGGTACACCATGGACGAATGATGGAAGATGAAGCAAGGAAGTATTTTCAGCAGCTAATAAATGCTGTCGATTATTGTCACAGCAGGGGTGTGTACCATAGAGATTTAAAGGTGTGATACTATGATGTAAAGTTTTTAAAATTTCGAGATTATGTGAACTAGTATCTGCACAATTGAAACGAAATATTGCTCTTGTTAGTTTAGACCTATGTTAATTCGACTCGGTTACTGATGTCGAATACTGATACTAGTCCAAGTGTCCGATACATCTAAATATTCAATTTTACGCCTAAAATGAAGTGTGTAAGTGCCATACCAATGTCCGAGCATCAAGGATTGGACACGGGTTCGTGAAGCAAAATGAACAATCCAAGTAACGTAGGTTCAGACATAAATTATTTGCATTGTATAATAATGGAGGGGAAGGGAAGAAGGGTGGAGGGTAACATTACATTTGAAACTCCGACTATTTTTGATTTTCCACATCCTTTCATCTATAGAATAATAGGTGTGTTTTTTTGAAGTTTTAGAATTCGTTTATGCGATGTTCTGTGAATATAGTAGCCCCTTGAGGTTCATCGTAAGTATAATTCCGAAGTTCTAACTTCTGTCTAAAGTTGCAATTTCTTTTTCGGATTAAACTTCACTAACTGACTACATTTTCCTAGTTTTTCTTTTCAATTCTCTTCCCTTGATGTTTATTAATATGTGAAAATTTGTTTTCTACGTATTTATGTTCACAGCCAGAAAATTTGTTGCTAGATGCCAGTGGGAATCTCAAGGTTTCTGATTTTGGCTTGAGTGCAATCTCTCAGCAAATCCAGGTACCCAAATTAATTTTAGCCCATTAAATTATATTTTTATGAATTGGCTTATAGGTGACCATCTTATCAGCAAATCCAGGTACCCAAATTTATTTTAGCCCATTAAAAATATACATTACTGATTTTAGCAAAACTCTGGGATTTACTCTTAATTGACTAAACAATTATTGCCATATTATAGACTTCTTTTAGGCTACGTTATACGCATAAGGTGTTGAGTTATTGGCGTAATCTTTTTAGTAAATGTTCTCTTTGTTTTCGCAGGATGACGGACTTCTTCATACAACTTGTGGTACGCCAAATTATGTTGCTCCAGAGGTAACTAGCATATTTTGGCAAAATTTTCTGCTACTTACCGATCTTTTTTTTCTAGTTGTTTACTTCTTTTTCATACCTATATATTATAGGTCCTGAATGATAGAGGCTATGATGGGGCGACAGCAGACTTGTGGTCGTGCGGCGTCATCCTATTTGTATTGCTCGCAGGTTACTTGCCTTTTGATGACTCTAATCTTATGAACCTATATAAAAAAGTGAGCAAGTTTATTTATTTTTATCTTCCCAGTTTCCAACTTGTAAGAGTCTTGTTTCTTAGTGAAATCTTAAAATTTGTAGATCTCAGTGGCCGAATTTACCTGTCCGCCTTGGATGTCCTTCAGCGCAAAGAAATTTATTACAAGGATCTTAGATCCCAATCCCATGACGGTGAGCATCTAAATGTGTACTATTCCTATCAACTTCATCCTCCATGTATCTTATGGAATCATTCAATCACATGTTTCGTAAGATTTAACTGTTCGTAACGATTTAAATGTTAAATGCTTTAGTGGGCCATTAGTATAGAAATGATAACTTTTTGATACTTGCTCTCTTCTCTCTCAGTTGAAGTTTACTCGAGGATCATAATTACTCCCTCTGCCCCCTTGAGTTTGCTAACATATCTAATTAGTTCGTCCCTTTAACTTTGCAACATTACTGGTTTAGGTAATTTCCCCACCACTTTCTCTAATTCTTATCCACACGTTTGTTCTCATTTTCTCTCTCTTTATTCTTATCCAAACAATTTTATAGTCTCCATCATTTCTTGATCTTAATGCCATTATTCCATATCGTAAATTCATTGGGAATGAGGGAATCCTTAATGCAAACTTGTTAAGTTTATATCTGACAGGACTTGAAACCATAGTAGAGCTCAATTTCCCGTTGTTACGTGTTATTATGGTCTAAATTTTTAATTTTCATGCTTGCAAGTAGTGATGCACTATGTATGATATAAATCCCTTCTTCTATTTTGATTTGTGAGTAGTTTTAGTTTTTTTTTGTTTTTTTTTTTGTGGGGGGGGGGGGTTATGAAGAGTTTCACAGGTGAAGTAGCAATTTGTCTTTACTGAAGGTTCAGTGATACTCACATTTGACCATCAGAACAGTGTCTAATATACCGAGTCTTGGCGCTAAAGCCTAAGGCGGTAGAAGCAGAAGCTCCAGCGTTTTAGATGGCCTGAAAAAGTGCACTGATGCACACTTCACATTTTTGTGAGTGTCTGCAACCTGTTTTTGCACATATAATCTTTAATTTAAGGGATTGCACTTCACTCGAAGCGCTTTGTGACTAGGCTCTAGAAACCCCATTGCCTTAGTGCAACTTGAGATTTTTAAGCATCGGTACATACATCACTTCATGACTCATGCCTGAACCTTGTGCGTTGAATCGATGGTTTGGCTTTATCTGTCGGCTAAATATAGAATATTTCATGGGAAAGTATTACCTGGATTATGGTTCAGATCCCCTAACTTCCGTCTACATCGTGCGCTTCAAAATGTGGATCACATCTTTCTCAAAGTATTACCTTCAACTGAACATGTTACTTTTTAATTAAAAAGATGTTACTTTTAGGCAAAAAGTGTTACTTTTGTTTTAAATAGAAGTTGGTACTTTTTGGCAAAAATAGTTACTTCCAGAAAAACATTCTGAACAAAACTGACAAAAAGGTGTTAATTTTTACATAAAATGTGTTACTTTTCGGAAAAAATATGTTACGTTTTCTTTTCATCAGTATGTGCTCACTAAACGAATAGTACACTCATCTTTTATAATTTTTTTTCTGTTACAGCGCATAACTATCCCTGAAATTCTAGAGGATGAGTGGTTCAAAGTAGATTATAAACCTTCTGTATTTGATGATGAAGATGATACTAGCTTGGATGATGTAGATGCAGTTTTCCAAGACTCGGAAGTAAGTTCCCGATTTGTAGTGCATGTTGTTGGCATGACGGGTTTTGATATGTTACTGGCGTCTCTACAGGAGCACCATGTGACTGAAAGGAGAGAGCAGCCGACAGCCATGAATGCATTTGATTTGATTGCTATGTCAAAAGGGCTAAACCTAGGAAATCTTTTTGATACAGAACAGGTTTAACCCCTAATCCGACCTTTGATTATTACTTTATGCACATTACTGTGGCCAATGGTACTTTTTATGTGCCGAATCTTATTCCTCTAGAAGTAATCATGGAATTTTTAGCGGTTTTCTTAAGGTATGATGGGGTTGTGGGGGAATTTGGCGAAACATTTTTAGCTCCTAAACACTTAAGAAGCATATGTAAATTTTTGCATATTGATTGCGAATTTGCGATCCTGTGGATACAACTTGATGTAGATCATAAGACGAGAATAAGGTTTAAAGTGCTTTTTACTTATGAGCGGAGCCTTTTGAATTTGTGATTCACTCAAAATAGTTCAAAAATAGCCAAAACCAACCATAATTCACTTATATCCATTAGCGAATCATGTGACACTAAGCGGATCAAATATTGACAAATAATTTTAAGACCTTTTGCCCTTTTAATGACCAATTGTTTCATATCAAAACCTTCTACCACCTGCTCATCTTATAATACTTGAGTATATTACGTGTCGTTCAACATTTGAGGCCCGTTAATTTCAGGGCCAGGCATATGTTGCAAATGCTCAAACCTTCCGTGTTTACTATTAGAAGTCGGGTAATTGTAATAATGTTGTTCTGATAAGGAGATATACGAGTCAAATCTAAGAATTTGTGTATGGTCGTTGAAAATATTTACCAGAGTTGAACAATCTAGTCTTATGTCCGTTGAAGACTTGCTATTGTATTGTTGTAGAAGTCGGTTTGATGAGTTTGAAGCGATCAAACTTCAATTTAGTTTCTTGTATCTTTTTCTTTTTTTTTCGATAAATTGCTCACGTTAATGTTAGAGTATATAACACATCTTGAGGCTTCAAGTACCATCAGCTTAAGCTTTTGGTTGAGTTATTCCTTGACATGGTATAAGAACCAACGTGACAAGAGTTCACGGGTTTGAATCTCAACCACCCCTTATTTGAGTGGAATATTAAGCGTCAGGTATGAGGAGGATCTGTGTTGCATCCACACTTCTAGCGCAAAGGGCTCTCGTGTGAGGGGACGTGTTAGAGTGTATATAACATATCTTGGGGATCAATCATCAGCTTAAGCTTTTGGTTGAGTTGGTTCCTTGACAGTTAAGTTTGCTTTGTTAGTTTTGTATGCTTGAATCCGTCTCTCTTCCTCATTTTGTGTCCTCTTGAAAGTGCTTGTTCACACCTTTTGAAGTTTTTCTCGATGCACAATTCTAATTTCTCCGTTTTCAAACAGACTTTTAAAAGGGAAACAAGATTTACGTCTAAGTGCCCTCCCAATGAAATAATAAAAAAAATCGAAGAAGCTGCAAAACCGCTGGGATTTGATGTACACAAGAAAAATTACAAGGTAAAAAATTTGCATATGAATTTCTCGATTATAGCAGCATGGAGACGAATTTGCGGATTTGATAAAAAAAGTTGTAATGTTTGTAGATGAGGCTCGAAAATTTGAAAGCTGGTCGGAAGGGAAATCTCAATGTGGCTACGGAGGTAGTGAAAACGGAATTAGAATGAATACTATTCTGCAATTCTGTATGAATCATTCGTAGTATTTCTGAATTACGATCATTCGTTCTTTTAGGTACTACAAGTTGCCCCATCGCTTCATCTGGTCGAGGTTAGAAAAGCCAAGGGAGATACGTTAGAATTCCACAAGGTACGATCTTTTAACGCACACTTTTCTTTCCTTTCCTAGCGTCCTGACGCCATTTTATGCTACCTTGTAAAGAGTCATTTTAGAGATTTACAGCTATACAAATTACAAGATTTTTAGATTCAGTCGAATTTGCTTTGACTCGGAACTCATAAATTTGAATATTTTGAATCGAAAAAAGCAGCTAAACTGACACTTATGTCATTTCCAAGGTAGTGTTTTTCTTCGTAAATTTTCTTTACCATCTAATATCACTTTTTCGAGCGGTAATAGATGAAATTGAATTTTCTGAAGAAAAAAAATGATTGGAGTAGGACAAGTTTGATTATAAACTTTGTTTAGTAGTTTTGATCAAAGGTAGTATTAATTCATTGATAGTACTTGGAATTGAAAATATCATAAATTGTGTTTGTATCGATTTCCTTATTCGTTGTTACTCTGTTTTAGTTCTATAAAAAGCTTTCGAGTTCATTGGAGGATGTTGTTTGGAAAACGGAGGAAGACATGCAGAAAGCAGACAAATAATGAATGTGATGTCGTGCTTAAGTTTGTCCAACGTCGCAATCAGTCGCCATTGGTGGCGGTTCTCATGGCTCGTTTCTCGTGGTGTTCCTTTGTGTTATTAATAAACTCCCTCATGTTCAAGTATTCCCCGGTGTTTCTTTTGTGTCGATGATTTCGTGCAGTTTACCACAATTGAGTTTAGCGAGGATTTGTTTATTGTATCGGAAAGCATTTGAGGTGTATAGTGATTTCAAGCTATGTATAGTTCGGATGTTTTAACCGATGGTAACTAGTGTCGTACAAGCAAGTCGAGTACATACGCTACCCTTGTAAAGATAAGAACATACTAGTGAGTAGTCACAATGTGAAACGTCGGAGAAGTTCCTTTTAACCTTAGATCAGATCTTGGTTGGAACTTGGAACCCTTTTTTCTTCTCTTCGAAACCAAGGAAAAGAAGAGAACGAGTTTCGGGTGCTGTTTTTATATGCTATACACTATGTGCGTTGTTTAATTCGGGTCTCGGGGTTTATATGCTTGACATTAAAATCGTTAGTTGCACGCTTTCATGATTAAAATGTTATCGCTTCCGTTTCCAAACTAATGTCTAAAACGTTTGCAAATTGCAACAACGCCTTCAATATGCAATATTTGTTTATATATAGCAATTTAAATTACCGAGGTTTTTACTTAAATTAGAATTATTGAGAATGATATTGGTGTTTTTCGCAATATTGATCCTACATAGACGGTATTTTGAAATAGTTTTAATTTATGGTTTGTGTCGTGTTATATACTTATATGTATGATTTCATCTCATACATTATATTTGTTCTTTATAACCGCCACAAGAAATTAATGAGATAATAAAATAATTATACAAGTTATTCCATTTGAAACAAAAAAAATTAGATAAACTTAGAATTTAATAATCATTTTATTCATTAGTAAATTGACTGACATTTTATATGCATGATAAAGAAAAGCTAGCCAAAAGAATGTTCAATTATTTCGTTATAGAGTAAATGATTTTTAAAAAAATAACCAATAATTTTTGATATATCAATATAGAAGTTTAAATGTATTATAAAGTACTATGTCCTAGATACACAAGAAAAGTAAGAGTTTGGAAGGGTGGAAAGTTTTGAAGGCTAGATTAAAGATTATGTGGCTAAAAACTTATAATTCTTTAATTTTAAATTAGGGCAAATTATACTCCCTCCACCCCTTTCTTATTGTCCACTTTTGAGTGGGCACGCAAATTAAGAAAAATGATAGTGGGGTATTTAAGTGATTATAATAATTGTAAAAGTAGTAGTTAGGGCATTTAAGTGATTATAATAATTGTAAAGATAGTAGGTGGGGTATTATAAGTTGGGATTGCTAGGGTATAGGTAAAAAATCTTTGTCAAAAATAGAAAGTGGACAATTAAAGTGAACTAACCAAATAAGAAAGTGGACAATAAGAAAGAGACGAAGGGAGTATTAAATTGTCTCGATCATGTGCATTTTTTTATTTATATGAAACTGTGAATTATGTTAATTATCTAATGTCGATTTGAACCAACTTCCTTGTTATCACTAATAAGGATAATATTTCGTATATCTAATTTTCCAAACCATGTCTAGGTGAGTGTCATTAATAGCATCGGGTAATGAAATGCAATGTTGGCGTGAAGCCGTGAACTAAGGCATATGTCTGTACATTATTACCACACAATAATTGTAAAGAAAAAAAAAACAAAAAAGGCAAAGGCGTCAAAAAATGGACTCAATCATGATAATATCAGCCATAATGAAGTCAAGTGGTTTGATACATACCAAAACGTATGCAGATCAAGAATATCGTTTTGGGGAAGGAAAGTAAAGAAAAATGAACAATTCTCAATCTTAAAAAGACAATAAACGATCGAAACGGATTTGGATTTTGGCATCATCCGCCATTCCTCAAATCTTATATCTTCCAAGGCTGCCAGGGGAGAAGCACAGAAACCAGTAATTGGAGGTTTATCGCATTTGTGTGTGCATCAACGCCTCCAATAGCCCACCAGCGCCATATTATGCAAAGCAAAAAAATAAAGAACCAACCCATCTTTTCTACTTCATAGCTAAACGAAACGTCCTCAAGTCGTCATTCATGACAAGTAATCAAGGCTCTTCACTGCAAAAAACGCGTAAATATATAAATTATTGTTAGTTATTTTTTTAACAAAAAAATCAACAGACAATGTGCAGATATGTATCGTAAACCAACCAACCTCTGCTTCTTCACCAGCATGAGCTTTTGCAGCACCATCTGCCTTCTGAATCTCATCTGTTTCAGGGTGAGAACAGCAAAGACATTATAATATTGAACCGTCTGAAACAGTTAAAAGATAAAATTAGTAGAGTATGTTCTTCCCAACTTACTTGCAGTTCCATTTAGGAATGCTACACTAAATAAGTTCAGTTTACCCAATCTTTTAGGATTAAGGTTTAGGAATGTTGGTGTTGTAATAAGTTCAGTTTAGTTCTAATACGTTAAGATGACCACGTCCCAAGTCATGAATCAGATACAAGATAGTTTGATCGTACATAAGATTGACAAACTCATGATGCTAATATAATCTAAGAAAAGAACAGGTACCAAGAACTGGACATATAACACCCAAATTTCCTCCCAGCCTTTGCGCTGGGAGGAAATTCGGGTGTTACAGAACAGCAGAAAGCATGGCGAGCAGCTTGCTACAGCTAAATAATTCTGAATAGTTGAAGTATACACTTTTCGGTGATTTCAGCAGACTGCTAAGCAAATGAAGTTTCATGTTTGAGATATATTAACTCTTTCCTTTACGGGAGAATGAGTAATATAGACTTAGATCTGTGCTAGACTTTATCTACAGAAAATGCAACACAAGATGGGCCTGTAGATTGAATTTAGCATGGCTACAATATACTGATTATTCCAGGTGGTCGAATATAGTGATCATATTAAACCTAATTTAAAAGATATCTAGTGTTTTTGAAAAGTGAATCTACTCCTAGTAGATTACAATACATACACCAAAGTTTGCCATCCTTCTGGTAAACATTGTTTCTCAACACTTGGACAAATGAGAGGGGAAACGAGAGGGTCAGAGGTCGGACAACTAAGAAACATCACATAGCTACTTCATACTCTAGCCACCTCAACTGTGAATAAGAAATGCGAGGATAGCAGTTCACCTCGCAATTACTCTGAATCATATATGCCATAATTTCTGGACGCAAAAAACTCCAAGCATCTAATAACAATAATGTCAGAGCCTTAATTCCAAAAGATTTACATGAACCAACTTATCAATTCCCATTGCTGTCCACATGAACTCTTTTTCTCCATTCATTCTGGTTTCATACCATCTCAATTTGTAAGTGTAAATCTTCATATCTTTCACTCGTTTTCTCCAAGTCATCTTTAATCCTCTAAATCATCTTTGGTCTTCCTTGTCCTCCTTTTAAGTCACCCAAACAATAGTTTTCTACTTTTCTTACCCGTTTGCCGATACACCATCTTTGCACTTGCCTTAACCATCTTAAACAGCTTTTTCTCAATATTTGCAACTTCTAATCTCTTTCTTTAAATCTTATTACTATGATCATTTCTAAAAGTCCAACACACTAATTCATATAGTAGCAATTAGCATTGGTCTAATGGTCGTTCGATAAAACTTTCCCTTATTCCGTGAATCAAGTATGTTTTGTGTTTTATATCAATCAAAAAACTTCAAGCGTCCAATTAAATTCAGTGAATCAGGTCTGTTTTGTGATTTATGTCTATTTTCATCAATCTATTATCCAATTCCACAAGCCTAAACTCTTAAGAAATAAAAGAAACCCGTTAATGATAGAAACTCGGACCACGAAATGTAATAAACCAGATCTAAAATCTATGAGACAGATCCATAGAAGAGCTTGATCCCCCTTTGTTTCCATTAGGGAAGGGGGTTTGGGGTTGAATTTGTGAAACTGAAACAGAGTATCAGAATAATGAACCATTGTTCTTAATTACAGGAGATAACACTAGCTTATGATGAGAAGGCCTTTTGAATTAGTGGTACAGACCTAAGTTGTCTACTACGAGCAGACTTCAGGAAATTTGATAAACAAGGAGCAGACAAACCTAGCACAATCAAAACAATATCTCATAACCCAATGCCCTTAAGTGGCATCCACCGAGGGTGAGGTTTGGGAGGATCGGATAAACGTAACATTTCCCTTATTAATGATAAAACTAACAAAAGGTTATTTCCAATTGAATAGTAGCAAACGTCATGTGCACCTTCACATAAATAAGTCTGTGATTTAATGAGCCAATTTACCTAGTCCATTATAATATGAAACCAAAGAATTATAAATCTTTAATCCCTTCAAAATAATGGACATTAACACACTCGATAATAGAATGAAATTTTGTTTAAGTTGTATAAAAAAAAACTTACCTCCTTCCTCTGGAATATCAGAAGTCCACAGGGTAAGGTTGTCCCTGAGAAGCTGCATGATCAAGGTGCTATCTTTGTATGATTCCTCATTCAGAGAGTCAAGCTCTGAGATAGCTTCATCAAAAGCTTGCTTGGCAAGGTGGCATGCCCTAGAAACATTTAAAAAAGGAAGACAAATCAGAAGAATGCAGGAAGCAGGCCTCCCTATCTTTGACATTTACAATTAAAAAAAAAAAAAAAAAAAAAAACCTTTCAGGGGAATTCAAGATCTCATAATAAAACACTGAGAAATTGAGAGCCAGTCCCAAGCGTATAGGGTGTGTTGGAGGTAGCTCAGCCTCAGCGGTCGTGGTGGCATTCTGAAATTGAAAGTGTCAAGTTATGAGTAAATGGACTACTGAAAGAAGAAATGCTAAATCATTCATGTGTTACTGATGTTAGTACTATAGGGTCACAGCTCTTCATACAACTTACAAATACACGGAATAAAGCCCAAAACCTACACAGCTAATATGTTATGTATCATATTACAAGTGCAAAGGGTATTCATTACAAGTATTCCCAAATCATACATTACAAGTAAATTTCTGGAAAACGGTATTCATTACAAGTAATAATACATAGACAATGATAAAACTTAAAAAATATAAACAAGGAATGGAAACACAAAGAACAGGCCCACTGCGAAAGAAAGATCACAAAATACATACTAAGAATTTCAAGATAATATTCCCAAAACAAATGGAAAAGAATAACATAACGAAGCATCCAAAGCAAAAATAATGATTCCCAAATCTTCAAGGTTAATTCTTTTATAATCTTTGGGATTGAAAACATAAGCTAACACCATGGATCAAACATTTAGCATTACTGAATCAACCTACAAACTCTAGCAAAGGGTACTGTATAAGACTAAAGAATTTAAAGTAAAATACAGCATACAATACACTATGTACATTTGATCATATATCGAAAAGCCATTGATTCGTTTACCACTCACATAAGAACACCACAACAAAATAAAAAAAAAAATAAGAAATAAATTTCACCTCATATGCTTTCATAGACTGATCAGCAGCCTCTTTCCTCTCATTACCGGACTTAAACTCAGCAAGATACCTATAGTAATCTCCTTTCCTGCAACAAATAAAACACAAAAGACATTACCACAAACAAACAGATAAATTCTCCAATCACTAATCACCAAGATTGAATTTGAAACCCTACAAATCCCATACATTTTGTAATAAAAGACAGTGGATTCGCCAGCAGTAGCAGAAGGAATGAGATGCTCATTGATAACAGTCATAATATCAGTACAAATGTTAGAGAGTTCGGATTCCACTTTCTGCCTATACTCCTTAATTCTCTTCACATTCTGCTCATTTCCTTTTCCTTCCTCTTTTTGTTCAATCGATGACAAAATCCTCCACGACGCTCTTCTCGCTCCAACAACATTCTTGTACCCTACAGATAACAAATTCCTCTCTTCAACAGTTAACTCAACATCAAGTTTCGCTAATTTCTTCATCGCATCCACCATTTCTGCACAACTCAAAAAAAAAAACTAAATCAAAACCTAAACGCTCATAAACACTAACAAAAACACAAAAAAACTAATTAGTAGCAAATAATCAGAAAATATGAGAGACGTAATACCTTCATAGCGTTCAGCTTGCTCAGCGAGTTTAGCGATGTAGACAAAGGTGTCGCGGTCTTTGGAAGAAGCCATTGAAAAGAGCAGATCTAAGAGAAGAAAAAGCGATTATCCGCAAGTATATCAATGAATTAGAGATTCTCTCTCCAGGAATGGAGAAGGAAGAGAGGAGAGAGAAATATGAAGAATGGTGGGTGGGTGTGGGACTGGGAGGGAATGAATGATTATTGGGGGAAGGTGGTGGGGAGAATGGGATGTTTAAGGTAGGCCCCACTCTCACTCTCCTAGACAGCGACACGGAATCTTTCTTGGGTTTGGCCGGGTCAATTTTTCAATTCCGCCAAAAAAAATTAATTAAGGAAAGACAGTTCCTTCAAAAGACGCATTATATATATGGGGTAAGGAGTAGCTAGAAAATTAGCCTGTTGTTATTGTAAGTGATCATTTTAAGGTTACAACTTTACAAGTGATGAAAAGTTGATCTTAATAAATTCAACCTTTCACTCATCCGCTATAAATGATTCCACCTTCGGATTATTTTCTAATAATCCAACCTTTGTGATAAATTTGCCTACAACATACCGTAATACTAAGATAGGTATTACTCCCTCCATTTCAGTTGACTAGTCTCATTTGACTTTTCACGAATTTTCAGGGTTGAGTGGGGTCCATTAAAAAGGTGGTAATTGGGTATTTTAATTGATTAAATTAATTGTAAAGGTGGTAGTAGAGTATTGGAAATTGGAAAAGTGGGGGTGTTTAGGTAAAAAAATGTTAGCCAAAAAAGAAAATGGGACAAGTAGTATGAAAATGCCAAAAAAGAAAATGGGACAAGTAAACTAAAACTAAGGGAGTAATAGGGTATGCTGCTAGCAAACTAAAATAAAGGTTGAATTATTTACAGCGAACTAATGGCAAAAGTTGGATTTTTAGAAAATAATCAAAAGGTTGGATTATTCACAGCGGATGAGCAAAATGTTAGATTATTAATGTTAATTTTTCCTATTTTAAGACTATAAAAGTGATTATGTTAAAAAACTGTAACTGATCACTTTAATTATACAAGACGATTTTACGTTGATACGTTTTCTTCTATTAGGCTAGTCCAATATGTACACTTCTAGTCTTAAAGTAAACACTTAATAGTTAGTTACAATTTTGAAGTAATTACTTTTATAATCCTAAATGACTATTTATAACATTAAAGTAATTACTTATTATCTAAATTAAACTCATTGTATAAGTATCACATAAAACTTCTGTATTTTGACCACTTGCTAAATTAATCAGTATGGAATAGAGATCGCTTTCTATAATTAATTATTTATTTGATCCTTTTCCCCTAATTTCAAACCTTTCTTTTTCGTATGCAATGTAACGAAAATTTAAAATAAATAAGGTTGTGTTTGAGAACTAGCATTTCATTTCAAATTAATAATTTCAATTATGAAATCATGAATGTAGAATTTGAGAATGACAAGGTTTGGGATGTCATTCTCAAATCCTCATCTTTAAACCATTTTAATAACAATTGTGGATTTGACTCAAATCCAAATTTGAAATTCTAGTATTTGCCAAACACTAATTTTGAGTCAAATCCATATTTTTAAATGAAATCCTTATTCCCAAACATAGCATAAGATTATTTATTAAAAAAAATATACAATAAGATTATAATTAAGCTTATTTCAAAACTAAGCGTGTAATTTGCAAATCTTAGTTCGGGCTGTTCACACTTAGTATGTGCGAACAAACTGAAAAACTGAAACATACCTGTTTTAGGTTTTCAGTCTGTTCGCACTTATTAAGTGCGAACAACTTTTATCTTAAAATCAGCATGTTGACCCTATTTGACCTGTTCACAGTTACTAAGTGCGAACAAACACTTGATTTTTTTTTACCAGTTTATTACCGTTCGCACTTACTAACTGCGATCAGACCCGAACTTGTGCTCTGGGGTATTAAACGGTTATATTTAGAATAAGTTTGATCTGAATCTTATTGCATGCTTTTTTTTATTAAGATTCTTATCTATTTCAAATTTTCATATGTAAACCAATTGTAATCAAATAAACCACAAAAAGCTTTTTAATATAAAATTATGAATACTTTTAATAAAATTGCTTTAAATGAAAATAGATGAAATTATAATGAATTGGACAGAGTAAATAATATATTTAGGACTAAAAATTGTAATTCATTATTAAGGATTCATTCTACTTAATACACTATAACGCCAAAATGTAGTGTAGAATACACCAACAAATTTATCAAGTTGTAATCTTGTAAATCAGCATAGAATACACCAAGTTTGATACACCAACAAATTCATAAAGTCGAATAGAATACCCGAAACGTAACGATTCTCTTGCATACAACATCCAGAACTTCGAAAAGTGTCGAATGAAATTCTCGATAGATACAATCAAATTAGCAAAAAAAGGGTTAATATTCACATAACTCAAAAAATTTGAACAAAATTAGCCAACTCTCGCTCATCACTGTAGCGTGCAATAGCATTGGTACATTCCGGATTCACAAAATGTCATTTCTTCAAACTTTCGAGATACAACATACACCCGTCCCATACCCAATACGGGTGTATCTTGTTAAATGCAACTATGCAAGTATGTACTTCTCGGTTAACTTGAAAAATAAGAGCCTTTCGCGAGATTGTTTTTCGAAGGTGTCTTGATTATCCATCTAGCCGTCACTCACCACTGGCTAGGCTATTTGCAATCCATAAGCAAACATCAAATAGAACTAATTTCTGGATGTCAACTTTCAGAACAATTTTTTAGTGTTGATGGCACAACAGCTTTCAATGCATCACAGATTTTCTTCAGGTCAGATTCGGAATGTCCGGCCGATACAAATAATCGTATTCCGAGAGGTAGAGGACATTTATCGAGTGTTGAACGCTTAGAACTTACAACAAAGACATTATGCTCCTCTAAAAGCTGTATGATATAATAAGAGTGAGAATTATAAACTTAAAATTTAGATGCATATCATTTGAAAAGCTCGGTGCTCAAGGTACCTGATAAATGATGTCTTCAAGCAACTGCATGTCATTCTTTAAAGAGCCCGTCGAATTTACTAGTTTCAGGAAAACTATAGGAGAATGAGGGTTGCTTGTAATTTCAAAGCCTTGGAGATCCGACAAACCTGCAGTTCCAAAAGTGTCAAAGTAGCACAAAATTGCTCGGGAAGCTCAAAGAATTGCTTGAATGAACATAGCAATTCTGCAAAGATAAAGGCATTGATTCTTCATTCTCTACTTAAATTATTGACAAACTTAATAATTTATGGCCTCAACAACACCACCCCAATCCAGACATATAAACATAAAGTACTTGTAAATTAAAATCAGATCGATGTTTTAGAAATTATTTTACTCGAGTAAAACTTAGGCTTTATGATTCATTAATTTATATACCAAAAAATTACAACCAATATTGTGTTCTTTGAAACTTTTAAAATGGTCTAGGATGTACCCGTTCTTACCTTAATGTTCCCCTCTTCAAACCTAAGTCCTTTTGATTTTGCTATAACGAGCAAATTTTGTAAAGGAAGATTAGGACAAAAAAAAGAGGTTGAAAGAAATAATGTTCCAGATTCAACAATACGCGACAAGACATGATATCAATATATAGAAATCCACAAGCCAAATTTCGTAGTGGCAAGAGCAAGACTGTCTATCAGAATTCATATGCTAACAATTTTATAGCAACTGCTGTCATACATGAGACTTGTTTGCAACAACAACAACCTTGTTTACCCCAACGCCAACTTGTTAGCAAAAGAAAAATCAGAAAAATAAAAACATACCAGCCCATAATATTGCTACATTTTCCTTCAACTTCTTAATCAAATTAGGATTTTCTTCAAGAATATCGATAGCAGAGATTGCAGCACTAGCAAGGTATGGAGGTAAAGAAGCAGAAAAGACATAACCAGAGCTGCTTAGCCGCTGCAACAGAAACAACAAACACAAGCAATTGCATGTCATTTCACAACAGAGATATTAGCATTTCCTATTGTGCCTAGGGAAGGAACCAAGTTGACCATTACCGGCATTGAGACAATTGCATGTTATTTTCGGTTCTTGTGTATATGTAAATATCTCGAGAGTTGAGTCTTGACAATCTGATTTTAATTTTCATACGAGGAGTTTCGAGTTAGTTCAGGGTCATACTTGGTTTTGGTCAATTGTAGTCATATTACACACCAAAGACATGAAATGGATCCTTAGTGCCAAGTTTCTACCCAAAATTAACTTCAAAAACATTGATCCTTAGTTTGAGAGTACTCATCTCGAACACACTTTCATTCCAATATTATCTTGACTCATTAGATTCAGTTAACTGGTTGTATCTTCATAGTTTAGCTCAAAAAATCTAAACCTATTGTTCAAATTGTATCCCTCGAAACAAAAGAAAAAGAGTCTAGGAAGATTCATCGTCCAATCCTTTTCTCAATATTATTTTTTATTTTCATAGACGAAGTGTTAGACGAGGCCGGATGAAAAAAAATGCATTGTTGCCAATGATCTCTCATGTTGGTTTGTTTTGGTTTGTATACCTAACAGACCTCAAATTTCAGGATTAAGGCTTTGGCATTGTTATGTGTCCATCAAAGGGATTACAAAAATCAAAACAAAATCCGTATTAAGTACTTAACATAGTGATGTCCGTAAAACGAGTCGTAACTCGCGAGGTGTCGCATCTTCGTTAAGGTAACCACTATCACGACGAGATCTACAATTTTTTATGGTAATATCTCTAGGATATCCTCTTTATTTATCATCATATTTAAGAATTTTCCTAGTCGACACTCATCTTAAAATACTTCTCCGAAACTTACAATATTTTTATGCTTGGTCATAGGCTCATGTATAGCATGAGAACGCAACATAGTCAACTAATGCAACAAGCTTCTAGAAAGGGAATATCACTAAAATAAGATGGTTATCAAATAATCTCTAATCTGTTATGCAAAATCTGAGAAGCGGTTATTATGTCAGCATTTCTTTTATTTAGAAAACTCTTAACGTAGAGGGTATTATGAATACACTGGATGGGGCAGAAGAAATGATCTAAAAAATTAACGCAACAGTGTACTTTGTTCAGCTTATCAATACGATATTTCAGACATCCTCTCTACGTTACTGCTTTTCTATTGTACTTTTTCATATTCTGTGCCGTGCAATGCTTAAACTACAAAACAAACCCACGACTTACCCTTCAAACACCTATACATAGCCTTTCCACCACTATGACAACCACCCTGCGCATTAGATATTCAAACTCACACATCTTAAAAAAAGAAATTGTTTTCTTCCCAAACGTGTCTTTCTTTGTTTCACGAAGACTCACATATCTTACTAATCTGTGCCTATTCTAGTTAAGCTTTCCTCACTAACTTTGTACCTTGAGAATTTGATTGTGAGTGGTCAGTACACTTAGCTCATTCATATATGCATATTACAACCTGACAAAGGGTAGCAATTGAATTGAAAAATTAAATAATTTTAATAAAAAAAATTAAAGTTGCCTAAAATCTTGGTGTCAGGCCATAACCATCACAAAACGCACCAGTCTGTAGCTAAATAAAGCTGCAGCATACAGAGATATCTCATATAAGTGGTAGATTGTAATCTATCATTCATACCTGGTGCTCAATGACTCTTGAATTTCCAGTACAGAATCCTCCTTCTGCAGCTAGTGCATGACCCATTGCAGCTGTTATGATATCAATCTTCTCAGCCTGAAAAACATTTCACCAGTGGATATTCGATAAGAAATATAAGAAACCAATGTTACTTGAACTCTTCCTTTGACTTAACTACGTGCGTCAACTACTCAAAACTCGAACATAAATTTGGAACTTTGAGTCTTTGACACTTCTTTTTGGGGAAAAAAACAAGAGTTTCACATAATAGAGGAGACAACATTTTGGACTGTACTCAACTCCAACATGAGTACTCAAGTCCAAGTAACGTAGAAAGAAACAAGTAAAATTTCAAATCGCATTTACATACAGGAACTCCATAATATTCCGTGAGACCTCTTCCAGAACCACCAAGAGCACCAAATGAGTTGCTCTCGTCCATCAAAAGGCGGAACCGATATTTTTCTTTAAGATTAATAATCTCATCTAATGGAGCAATTTGACCAGAATTCTGCAACCAAAAATCATTTTGTTAAACATTATATTGGTATAATATTATCTGTATTAGTTCTTTCAATGGAATATCCTCTACACATCAAGAGTAAAATAACCTCTATACATCCCAGACCCATTCTTATTTCAAAATTCAAATGAACAAACTTGAATCAAAGTCAAACATATAAGAGGTAAAAAAGAGGTATTTGTTAGAAAAGATCTAAAAGAAAAAGTAGCAAAACCAAATAGAAGCTTTCACTTATTACTTAAAATCAGCACACGTCTTGCCGGCAAGATATCTTGTCAATTACAATTGACTCATGACCGGGAGGAAAGATAGATAAAGATCATGTTTTTAGAAGGTTCCTCGTCTACAAGGTAAAATGAGTATGTAATTATCCTATAAAGTCTATTGCTTCGAGGATAATGCCAGCCATCTAACAAACAACAGTAAAACACACCTGATAAACTCCTTCAATTACAATGTAACGCCGTATCTGTTTTCCCCGTTTGTTGGCAATAGTTATCTTCTCCAATATGCTTTCTAGGGATTTCATATCATTGTGTTTAAAATACATAATTTTACTTCTTGACAAATGGAGTCCGTTTTGAATGCCCCAATGAACACCTTCGTCCCTGAATAAGCACCCAACAGATAAACACCTCAAATTACAAAGGGAATTGCATGATAGTGATAATTCATTTAACCGCATTGGCACATATGAAAAAAAGAAACAAAAGAATCATTCTAGGTAGAAGCCAAATGGTTTTAACAAGCAAAAAATGGTCAACATTTGAGTGAACTTGACCACTATACTAGACCAATCACTATCAAACTAATACATATGCGCTTGCTATTTCTTCTCTTCTCACAAACGAGAAAACAATGGTGAAACCAAAAACAGGTGAGTACTGCTTCATAATCCGCATACATAAAATATTATAGGACAACAAGTCCATCTTAAATACATGGCTAGCATTCTTTAGCAGCTTAAATACAATCAAGACTGACAATTATACTTACACAACAATAATATCGCCTTTCTTGCAAAACGCTGGAATTGTGCTAAACATGGTGGAAAGGCCATAAGAGTAAAGTATTGAATCTGGAGTTCCCAAAAACTTTGCAATTCTAGACTCACAGTCCAGGTGCACATCTACAACAGAGAGTAAAAAACAGTTCCACAGGAAACATGAGTCAAGTTTAAAAAGAGTTAATCAAATCATGAGCGACTAACTCTCACCTATAGTTCCATAGAAACCACGAGGACCGCAAGAACCAACACCATATTTCTCTAATGCAGACGTACAAGAATCCTGTAAGCAAAGCAAGTGAGATTCAGTAAGTATGCAACAGGCAAGCAGAACTTGGTTCAAATATATCAAAATTTTCTCACAAGTAATTTTTCATGTCCAATTAATCCTAGATAATTAGCTGATGCAAAATTCACAACTTCCTTGCCATTGATTATTGTGTGTGGGCCTGCCGCACTGCATCAAAGGATTCCTCTATTAATCAGAACTCAAATTTATTTAAAACACAAAAAATTTAATGTTTCAAATCTAACTTCAAACAACAATTGGTAATTAGAACAATAGAAACTCTAAGATGTGATCGAATAGCAATATTAATGAACTATAAAATAGAAATACAGACACTCACACACCAATATACTCATCAGCACCTAGATAGTAATTCATATTAACAATGAATATTCATAAAACGTCAACATGAACTGATACTCAAAAGAGTGAACTTGATTACCTTTCTAGTTTCGGAGGTTCATGCTGCATTTCTTTTGTAATAGCTGGAATAAGGGGTTCAGGAGTCCATTCCTCACACAGCTCATCAATTTCCTGTCAACAAAAAAAGATTCAAAGGGATTTGAAACAAAGTGGAATATAACCATCACAATAGGCTTACAAACTAGCTCGCTAAAACAATCGTTTTCACATCTAGCAACGTGAGGAAGAAACACATAAGCAGTGAACTAGAAATATTTTTAGACTAACAGATAGCATTACTACACCTTCATACACTTAACAATAATAACTCATAACATAAAGCAACTATATATCTAAATCCAAAGTAGAACCAAAGATATACATAGAAAAGGGATGTAGGAAAAAGGCTAAACACCCAATATGATAAACACGGAATAAAACAGTATGAAGATAGCACCATAAAAGAGGTATATATAAAATCAACTTGGTAAACCACGAGGTGCTTACTACTTAGTAACCTACCTTCTTTGTCAGCGGTCTCTTTGGGGGAGCGTAACTTTTCTGAGTAAGCAAATAGACGATGACCACAAAGAGAAGACCTTCAACAAATAGATGACCTTCAACAAAAGCATAAGACAAGTTTAAGAAATTTGCAAGAGATAGTAACATTATCTAATAAGCTAGTCCTTTGTCTAGACAAGAGAAAATGCAGAGAAAGGGAGGGGATGAAACTGAGAGGATATTTCCTTCATTTGCATAGCATAAGGGGATGAGAGGGAAATGAAGGGAAGGGAACTGGAGGGAAAAACCAGGGGCGAAGGTACCAATTGTCTTATCAAATCATTTGACCCCACTTGACTCTTCGGACTCTTGAAACCCTTATGTATTTTTGCTACGTATAGTAAGAGAAAAATGAACTAAGGCTATTGCATTGAACCCACTTAACATAAAAAGTATCTAAAATTGAAATTAGTATACTAATCAATTTGCATGAGTAAAAATGTATAATAAGCTATCATTTTTGTGTGTGAGAGCTTATGGTCTATGGGCAAATACAAATTACAACTTCCTTTTTTCAAAAAAAAGCACAAATTTATAATTTTCAAGAGAACAGAAATTTGATACTTCTAAGCTTTATATATTCATTTTATTTATTTCTGAAAATTGGACATAAATTGACAAATAAAATTGTATACATTACACAGTATAAATTTTCATTTATACAAAATTGACTTTATTATCGACTTTTGACACTAACTTTTTTAACCCAATTAACTTAATCCTTATAATGTTTGAATCCGCCATTGTAAAAAACTAACATTTTATGTTAAAAAGAGTAATAATCTTCCCACCCCCTTCCTTTCCATCGTAAAATGGTATCCAAACATACTCTAAAGGGATGCTATATAAAGAGAATACCCCCAATTTGCACTCCAAAGACATGAGCACGAGCAAAGGGAACTTCAAAAGCCCTTGTCACCCAATCTACAGAAGTTTGCAGCATGCTTGTAATAGCTGCTTCCATCTGCCAGAATTCAACCAGCTGAGAACCATATAAATTCAAGTGGTAATCCCAAATGCATTATAGCCAAAAGATCAGAAAAGTTGAGTGAAATATACCCTACTTTCAATATGTATTATAGATGAACTAACACAACCAATTCTTTGAGAACCATAGAAATTCAAGAGGTAAACTCAAAAAAAAAACTATGAAATGCAATATAGCAAAAAGATCAGAAAAGTTGAGTGATTTATACCATACTTTCAATATGTATAATAGATGAAATGAACTAACACAACCATCCCAATCATACAAAACATGAACATCAACAATTGCAAAATATGATCATAAATTCCAAGATCATCAACTATAATCCAATAATTGAAGAAGCATCAATGTAAAATATCAACTGAAGTTGTCGAAACACATGAGATTGATTCGCTGGAACAGAGCATTGAAAGGAATTACAAAGCTTGTCATCAATTAGGGTTCGATTAAAGTGGAAAAGGTAAGTTTCATTGCAATTGAAATACAAATTGGGGAAAAGAAACTAATTTAATGCTAACTTGTAGCAAAAAAAAACTAAATCTGATCAAATGAATGAATAAAAATAATTACATACAATCCAGAATTTGGAAACTCAGAACCCTAAAATGCGATTCAAATGCAAATAAAGAGCATAAATCAGAGTTCTTACAGTTGATATCTGATGCAGTTGAGATCTTCTTGCAGAGGAAAGAGGAAGGGACACAAGAGAGAAAAGCGTCTTTTTTTGACGGGTAGATATTAGGATTTAGAATGGCGTTCAAAAACAACACCTCGTTCTAGACGAGATGGGTCCATATAATTTATGAAAAATTTATATTAATAATCTAACCTTTTACTTATCCGCTATGAATAATTTCACCTTTAGATTATTAAAAAATTTGCCTATAGCATACCATATTAGTAATAGTTGGTGATAAAAGGGTATGTTGCCAGGAAATAAAAATAAAGGTTGGATTATTCACAGCAAACTAAGGGCAAACGTTGGATTATTAAAAAAAATTAAAAAGTTGGATTATTCACGGCGGATAAGCAAAAGGTTAGATTATTAATGTCAATTTTTCCTATAATTTATTTGTTTTTCTAACACAAAGTCTCACAAGAGACGGCCTACAGGATAGACCACAAAATTGGGCCAGCACATTTCCCTTAGATTGCGTTTGGGAACATGTATTTCATTTCAAATTCTTAATTTCAATTATGGAATCATAAATGGAGAATTTGAAATGACAAGCTTTGACAAGTCATTCTCATATTCTCCACTTCAACTACTTTGAAAACAAAGGTGGAATTCACTCAAATCCAAATTTGAAATTTTTTGATTTACTAAACACTCAATTTGATCCAATGCTAGATTTCCAAATGAAATCACCATTCCCAAACATAGCATTAACTGATTTTTTTTTATTATCATATCAATTATATTTTGTTATAATCCTAAATGTAAGGTATTATAACCTCGAATATACTATTCTATAACCCCAAATATAAGTTATTATAACCCCAAATAATTTATTATAACCCCAAATATACTATGTTATATTTTGGGCTGGGCTTCATGGATTCCGTCTATAGAATAGACCGTCTCCAATTAGACTTACTATTTTTCTAATTAACCATTTTAAGATTGAAAATAATTGTTATAATATTATAATTATAATTGACCAATTTAAGACTAAATAAGTGATCACTTTAATACAATTAGAATACTATGATGTTATAAATGAACACTTTTAAAATGATAAATGTATATTGGATCATGGATGTACAAAATTTATTCAACTTTAGAGCGAAATGAATCATCTTGGCATAAAATAAAAAAGATTTTAATTTATTTTATAAATATATGCAAATGAATCATAATTGAGAATTTGAAATTATGTTTATTCCTTATGCTTATTCAAATCTAAACTTTGTTTATAGTTACCATTTACTATTGAGCTAAACAAATGATGAAATAAATGTGAAAGGCACGTCTACATTCTTAATCCAATTTGTATTGAACTCGAATTACATTAATAAAATTCAAAACTATATTATATTATTTGCTTTGTATTCTATTTATTCAAAAATTATAAAATTAATCCATAATTATATCATCATTGAAGGGGTGGGTGCAATTTCACCTCCTCTGACATCAGGTACCGATAAGAAAGGTGGTGGGATTGGAATTCCAGCACCGTCACCACCACCGATAACGGGTATGGGTGGTAATGGTATAATACCTCCACCGCTCCTACCACCACCAATAATAGGTTTTTTGGGTGGGAAAGGTAAAACGCCTCCAAGTCCACCACCACCGATAATAGGTATTTTGGGTGGGATAGGTATAACACCCCCACTTCCGCCACCACCAATAATAGGAATAGGTGGGAATGGGAAAATACTTCCACCACCAACAACAGGTGGAAATGGAATTATACCTCCACCTTTACCACCGCCTCCAATAACAGGAATAGATGGAAGCGGAATAATACCTTTACCACTAGAACACACGCTCTTAAAAACTGAAACTACTAATGGATTTTGTGGATATATCTTGGGTACACATGCATCATCAATTTTCTTCAAAGCATCGCAACATTTTTCACTAACTCTTCCAAAGTAAGTCCAAAAATCAGCCAAACACACTTGAATACTCGTAGCAGTTAGAATACACTCTTGAGGTTCATATGGCAAGGGTCTACTAGCATACCCTATTTGTAATAAGAGAATCATGCATGAAAAAAGAACCAATTTTTTTGTCATGGTTAATTTTCTTCTTTATTGAATATTTTTGAGTAGTTTCTCAACTTGTATGTGTGACTTACTAATTATACGTATATATATATTGGTTCATAAAACAAATACTTATTAATATATTTAGTGGTAACTTTTTTGAAATGGGTTATAAAATTAATTGTAATTAATTTCCTAGGACAATAACGTTTTTATTTAAATGGTTGAATAAATTTACTTTAGGTTTCAATACAATTAATTAGGTTGAAAAGATCAAGTGACTTTGGTGTGAATTATTTAACACCATTATTAATTAATCTCTTGTATTGATTAAATTAAATGTGACATTTTATTTATTTAAATTTGACTTGAATAATCTAGCTTTTAAACAATTTTAGTGGTTGGGAGATTTTGTGTTTTTTAAATATATATATATATATATATTTATTTATTTTTCGTGCTTTTACAAAATTAAAATTTGATTGATAAATTTTTTTAAAAAATTAAGATTTTATATGAGACTTGAAGCAAATCACATACATCATATATTCCATCTTTTCCAAAAATATAATAACAATATTTATCGATTCATTTGAAAAAAAAAAGCATTTGATAAAACTAGTTTAGAGTTGTTTACGAGAAGCAAAAGCAAAAAGCTTATATTAATAACCTTCACATCGAGATGAATGACGAACTAAATAATATCTCACTCGACTATATTTGAACTTATAGAGTAAGAATTATATGCAAATTAAGAGCGAGATGTAAATAGCATCCAAAAAACAAATTGGACATTAACTCTGAATTAAAGGGTGTATTATACTATCTAAAGACAATACTATCAACCAATCATTTTCTTAAAATGTTACGCTGAACTGACGCAAGTATAATGAAACATAAATATAAAAATAAAAATCGATATAATATTAATTGATAAGTAATTTCTCTATCCCTATCAATTCACACCACTTTTTAATTTATTTTACCGATTTTACACTATTTTCTTCAGCAATGGTCGCTCTCCTTATTTTGTCTTTTACTCCACCTAAATTTTTTTTTCCGCCTAATTCCATAATCCCTTTGTCTTCAAATATTCTTCTCATCTACTTTTTTCGCAAATTTCATTGTAAACTTAAAAACCAAATTATTTTAAGGAAAAATTACCGTGAATAATATAACTTTTTTTTAATTTCTCTAGAATAATACGAACTTTTGATTAACCATGAATAATAGCAATTTCACGGGGTTTTTTCCTAGAATAATACCAACTTTAGTTTATTAACTAATTTACTAAATTTTTTTATTATATAATTACCTATAGTTTGATTTTTACATATTAGGTATATTGTAGGAAAACACCCATAAGTTGGTATTATTCATGGTTAATCAAAAGTTCGTATTATTATAAGGAAATAAGCAAAATGTTGTATTATTTCTAGTAATTTTTCCTTATTTTAATTGTGAGTTTCTAAAAATTCTAAAAACATTTAATATTTAAAAGTATACATTAAGACAAATATAACATAATCCTACGTAAATATATTTTTTTTATAAATCGATGAGAAATCGTAGTTTAATACTTCCTCCGTTCCAAAATACTCGCAACATTTCAATTTTGTGCACTATTCATCGTTCAAGCTTATTTTACCTATTGCGACTAATGTGTAAGGAAAAGTATAGTCAAGTGAGATCTTGTTTGAATCGTCTAATCGCATACTTTCATAATATTAAATTTTTATAATTTTTAGTTAAGTGTAATTTAAGATATTAATGATCAAAATTGTGCATTGAATTACGTAAAAAAGTAAAATGTAACAAGTATTATGAAACGGAGGAAGTACAAAAATTGGTAAAAAAATGACTATTGTTTTAACCGTAGCAAACTAGCAACTAGCAAGCTATTTTCAACCAGAGCTGTGGGGATTTGCCAAATTGGCCACTAGAATGAGTGGATAGCAACATATGAACATCATCATCTTCTTAAATCAGATATTTTCTTCACCTTAATTCATCCTTTTTCCATACTTGTTGGCTTTTCCAAACAAATACTTCTCCATTTTCACACATAAATCAATCTTCCTCGGACAAAAATGGCAATCCTAAACTATATGATTATAAACTCAGCAGCAACACCAATTTCCAAAGATTCACCGAGTTCGAATCCGAATCCGGAGCAAAGGCCAACAAAAATCCTGCTACCGAAGAAGAAGGCCGTGAAATGGTCGACGGGCGTCGCACCGGGCGATTATGGCGGCCCGCCGACAACCACGAAGCTGCGTAAGTATTGGGGAGGTCAGAAAGAAGATCCAGTTACATCTTCTGAATTTATTTGGAATAATGATTTTATGCCGCAGATGGAGAAGCTTGTTAATGATCAATCGCAAGTTTCTGATTCTAATCTTCCGTCTTCATCTGAGGAGGTAAATACCTAATTTTGCCGATTTTTTTCCTCAATCGATTGAACTGGTTTTATTGAATTGAATGAGTGAAACAATATAATGAGGAGGTTGATTAAGTGGAAAGAAGATAATTAATTTTTGCAAAATCAATATGATAATTAAATTTAATTTGTAGCAAATTTGTTAGGCTAAAAGATAAAAGATTACTTGACTTTTTATTTAAATAAATGTTTTTATTAACATTTCAATAATAATTGACTCAACTAGGAAATAATAAATTGATGATGTTTTAGCCGGATAAATCCACCAACAATTTCAGCCAATAGCTAGCTTAAGTCAACAATTGTTTGGCGAATGAATTAAATAGTACAAATGAGATGAGTAGCGATTTGCTCTATACTTTATTCGAGAAAAAGTGAAAAACTAGTATACTCAAACTGAGACGATACTCAATTCTATATAAACGATATAATTTTTGAATATTAATTTTGACTTTACTGCGTTATGTTTAATGCATCACAAATTTTCTTTTAAGATTGTCTTATTACAAGACAATATTATTTTGGGCTAAATGACTCACCTAATTTGGTTGGTATATATCTAGTTTGGTTCTTGAATACTCATTTGTTAAACCTTTTAGACGTTATTGACACTTTTTAAATGTTAAAAGACTAATTCTTTGTTGCGAATTGAGATCGTTTTACGATGAGATAATATTGGACTGGTTTGAATTATAATCGTTTAAAAAATGTGTTTTGTAAAGTGTTTTAGGTAATTAATGTAAATAAGTTAACAAATTTTTGTTTTTTAAATGAGCTTTTTTATAAAGGGTTTTAGGTAATTAATGTAAATCAGTTAACAAATTTCTGTTTTTTAAATGAGCTTTTTTTCTATTCGTCTCATAATAAATCGGTCTTATAAAAGACGAAATGAATGTTAAAACATTTATTTTTTTAAATTTAGACTTTTATATGGACCTATCTTACTATAAGATCGTCTCATGCAAAAGTTGTTCTACATACATAGGGCTAGTGAGTTGAATGAGGCCAGCCCATATGCTTATTTAGCCCATTCTCAATATTATTTCACAAATTCTTACTTGAGACCGTCTTTTGTAAAGACGACTCTTAAAAATCCAGTCCAATTCTAAATACATATTGTTACAACTCTAAATATAGATTTGGGCTGAACTTTTGAGAGTCGTATTTATGAAAGCACTTGTATTATTTTGTAAAGACGACTCTTAAAAATCCAATTCAATTCTAAATATATATTGTTACAATTCTAAAGACGACTCTTAAAAATCCAGTCCAATTCTAAATATATATTGTTACAACTCTAAATATAGATTTGGGCTGAACTTTTGAGAGTCGTATTTATGAAAGCACTTGTATTATTTTGTAAAGACGACTCTTAAAAATCCAGTCCAATTCTTACTTGAGACCGTCTTTTGTAAAGACGACTCTTAAAAATCTAGTCCAATTCTAAATATATATTGTTACAATTCTAAAGACGCTCTCTCAAGAGAGCACTTGTATTATTTTGGCATCACTCGAATTAGTTAAATCGGCCTGTTCATGTGCAAATTTAGCCCATTCTCAATTCTATTTGGGCATAACCCAATTTAGTTGAATGGGCCTGCTCATGTGCTACTTGAGCTAGCCCATGTGCTAATTTACTCCATTCCCGATTCTATTTGGGCCCCACCATATTTTTTCCATTTAAAACTAAAGTCCAAATTAATTTCACTGATTTTTTTATTGAGGTCGTCTCACCGTGAAACGACTTAAATTGGGTTAGCTTAAATTATTTTATAAAAACTACTTCCTATATGAGCGCAAATTCTTATTTTCATTTTTATTTTTAATATATTTTTAACTAATGAGCTATTGGAATGGGTTTGTTTTACGATGTTAATCGTTAAAGTCTCATACAACACTTGCTGAATTTTTTTTTTAAAATTTGTTTTATAGACATTACAAGTAGGTAAGATGGGATAATTAAATAAAAATCGAATATAAAAATTTTTATAGAATAGTGATATTTGTTTAGATATTTTTCGATCTTCTTTTAATAATTTTTAATATTTAGTGTTATGCGCTTCAATACAAAATAAAAATAGATAATTAATCTATTTTTTAATTGATCAGTTTAAAATTATATGTGATCAGTCTAATAGAACGATAAATATATATATAAACAACCAAATAAAAATAAAATCTAAGAATTTGCGAAATAAAAAATATTTCGGTGTTATGGGCGAATAAACGGACAATGAGAAGTAAATCACCATGTAGCTATCATTTTCCAAATCAAATCGGAGCGTATATAAGATGAGCCGTTTAATATCCAACGGCCCACATTCTTTAAGGAGCGGCCTTATAACGTTTGAAATTTCCTCTCCAACGGTCACAAATAAATTCCCAAATTACAAATCACAAATCCACTTGTTCTTCCTCTAAAACCCATTTCTTCTCTGCATACACTTTCAAGAATCATATTCCTTTTCTCTTTCAAGATACAATTTCATTCTTTTTCTTTATAATTTCTTCAACCCAGAAAGCAAAAATGAGTGTAATTCAACCATACCCAGAAACGATTAATTCTAAAGACCTTCAAATTTGGAATAATGCAGCATTTGATAATGGGGAATCTGAAAATTCTGCAAATCTTAAGTTTTCTTGGTCAGATATGAAACAATTATCATCAATCAATCTATCTGATTCTTTTCAATCTGATTCTACGAAAGAGAATCGAAGCCCTTCAATGGTTGAATCCCTTGTTTTAAAATCTTCGTCTTCTAATAATCTTCTTCGAAATAATAATTTTATTGAAAATACCCCACAAAATCCGACGTGCAAAATTTCTGCTTCAGAAAAGGGGAATATTTGTGAGGAAAGAAATATTGATAGTGAGATTGAGGAAATTGAGAAAGAGATTAATCGATTGTCGTCGAGGTTAGAGTCTCTTCGTCTTGAAAAGGCGAAGAGAAATACTAAGACGGCGGAGAAAAGAGGAAAGATTGTAGCTGCCAAGTTTATGGATCCACCAAAGCAGAGTATTCGAAGTTCGAATGAACAGAGTAAGATTGAGGAATCAATGAGTTTAAGTGCTAAAATGAAGACACCCAGAAGGGGATTAAGCATGGGTCCCACTGAGATCATGAGAGGAGTGAGGAGAGGGATTAGTCTTGGTCCAGCAGAGATTTATTCTGCTACAAAACTGAGGCAATTGAGTAAGCAAGATATTACAACCCCTGTTCAGCAGAGTGCAAACAGAAGAAAGTCTTGTTATTGGAAACTAGATGAAATTGATGAGTTAAAGGTAACAAAAGAGAGGGGAAAATGCTCGAGTCTTAGTCCAAAATCGCGGTCTAAAAGTGTTTTGAAAGCGCAGGTGCCAAGGCATGCTGTAACTACTGTTGGGTCTAAGAAGACAACAAAGAAGGAAGATGCTGTTGTTTCTTCAATTCAACCAAAGAAACTTTTTACAAAAGAAGGGGATAAATCAGCTGTCAAGAAGCCATTGAAGAGTGGTAGAGTGGTTGCTAGTAGGTATAATCAGGTTTCGAATGGGGGGAATTCGGCAATAAAAGAGCTTAGGAAGAGATCATTGCCTGAAAATGAGGAGGATAGAATGAGGTCTGATAAGAAACGTGTTTCTTTGACTGAGAAATCTCAAGTAAAGGAGCAATCAACAACCGAAAATAGAGTGAAAAAGAGGTGGGATATCCCAACTGAAGGGATGGTTCCAATATTATTTGATCATAAGACTCCTTTATCTGTATCGAAAATCGGGGCTCCAAAAATAAAGAATTTGAGGTGCGTAGATGAGAGTCCACGAGATTCTGGTCCGGCAAAAAGGATATCCGAGTTGATTGGGAGGAAGTCCTTCTTTAGTATGGATAATGGACTAAATGAGGAAGTTGAGGAGTCTGTTATTTGTCAGTCTTTGAGTTTTGCTGATGAACAGGTCATGGAGGAGTATCCGAAAATTCGTGTTTTTAGACAGATTGATGAGAGTCCGCGAGATTCAGGTGCAGTTAAGAGAGTGTCTCAACTTGTTGGGAGGAAGTCATTTTTCAATGATGAAGATGAGATGCCGGTGTTTAGTTTCGAAGAGGAAGATGATGAAGAACATTGAAGTCTGAATTTTCATGCTAATGTTGATATATATAAGCAGTATCGGGGGGTGGGTGGGCAACTGAGGTTAAGCATGCTTGTGCTTGCGCTTACTTAGTTGTACTAGTCTACTTTTTAGTACCATGGAGACTTGCTTTTGTAATGTGTTTTGCTTATATTGGATTTAAAGATAGTAAAATGAGTTGTGGATGATTTAAAGGTAGTAAAGTGAATTGATGATATTGGATTTTTAGGCTTTGAAGTATGTCTTATTGCTTCCATTCAGTTGTAAAAATGCATTGTGTGTTTTGTGATTGAATAATAATTTCTATTGGTGAAGTGGTTTGATTAATTGTGAGCTACATTTGCGTGGTTAATTGATTTGTCTCAGTGTCGAGATGGTGGGGATGTTTGGCAAAGCTTTGGTTGACCAGTTGATAATATTTTTATGTTTGATAAAATAAGTTGTTGCCTTTTGTTTCTTCAAAAGAAATAGGTCGCAAAATTCAAAGCCAACTTTTTTGTCTTTACCCAACACTTTTTTCCGCTGTACGCCTGTACCTAACACGTTGTCTGGTTGTTTGACCTGATAAGAGTGATTGAATAAAAACATTATTGAATGAGTTAATTACAAACTAAAGCTATACACTATCAATAAGTAAGAAGATTGCTAGAACAATTCTAGGAAGGATATGAAAACTAGAATAATGCAAAGAAAGGCGATAATCAAACTAGTAGTAGTATGTAGTTGTTGGAAAATCATGGAGGATAATCATGAGAATCAATTGTAATATTCTCCTTAACATGACCAACCAAAAGGCCAAAAGCCAAAAGTCAACCAACGCCATTGGCCAAATACACAGTATGATCGCATGGAGCGAGGTGTTGGTAAAAATCAGGACAAAGTCTTTTGGGAGTAAGTCTTGCTGCTTCCGACAGAATCGAGTGATTTTGGGCTTGATTTCGATTAGTTAAGTTTGATAAGAAAGTGGTGTCCAATGTTGCTTGAATGAGTGTTTTATCCAGATTATATTTGATTGGTTATGCTATTTCCATAAATAACTAGCTAGATTCCGTTACTCACGATAACTATATGAATGGCTCTGAATTTCTTTAGAGGCCCATCTGCTCCTTCTAAATAACTAGGAGTTGGAGAGTTGTGGAACTAGGTGTTGGTAGACTTATGAAATGGCCTTTAGGTGCATTTCCAGACCTTGTAGTATCATTCAAACACCAAAACCAAATTGCCCATTTGCTGCTTCACATCTATATGATATAGTCAAGGTTGGAGACTACAAGTTTATGTTTCGATCGAAATGTACATTTCATACACGTATCTCGCTGATGCTACATGAAAAAGATAGATGCTTAATTTATCTTCTTTAATACTATTGCTGATACTACATGAAAAAGATAGATGCTTAATTTATCGTATAACAGTAAAAGAATGACACAACTACAAATTCCTGTGGACAGGAGTCTTCTGGATTTCTTAGCCTGAATAGAGTCATGAGTCTTGACAGGTATGCTAATATCTCATCTAACCATGTAATTCTAATTAGTCCTTGGTGAATGTCGAGGATGTTGTCTTTCTGACTTACATGAAACGTGTGCATACAGTTTAGAAGTTGATCTCAGTGCTTCTCTAAAAGCAACTCCAAAGACAGCACCAGAACAGAAAACTACCACAATCGAAGTACGCACATTGCCATTGTCCATTACTGTTATAGCAATATTTTTATTGATCGTTACTTACATAATTCCATTCTCAGAATGTGCAAGTTCCTACACGAAGATGGAAGCTGGCAGCTACCAAGCGTGAGCAGGAGAAATGGGATAAAGCAACAAAGGCTTCAACTGCTGGCAGTGTAAGTTGAGCATTAAGTGTGGCAAAATCGATCTCTATAAACTGTTATGACAGAATTAACATTGGGTTATTACTATAGGATGTGTTGCTCCGCGAGTTAAGGCAACCTCAGGGGGACCCAGAAGTTTTAGCTGCCCAATCAAGAGAGCAGTATTACAAGGTCAAGTGGTAACAACTTAAAGTGTAACAGAGTTTACGTTTATATTTCTTTGCATCCATGCTTTTGATGACATACGAACGTATCACTGAAGCTATATTGGCTATTGCAGCTGAAAAACAAATTGCAACTGCTAACAGTCGGAATAGGCGGCATTGGTTTAGTTTCAGCTTACGTCTCTTATTCTCCGGAAGTCGCAGCAAGGTAAAAATGTCACGAGTTTCAACTCCTCCCTTATCCCTGGTGTAACTAAAAATTTGTTAATGGTTAGGTTTTCTGCATCAGAAAAAACTGCCACGCATATTCTTTGTTGGATAGAAGACATTATTCCTTTATATCAAGTCCTTAGTTAGTGTACTGGAATTGCCTAAAAGTGTAATTTCTCGAAATTTTGCTCAAATTTATACCAGTTCAAGACGCAAGGTTTCATAATTTGAAATCCAAGAATATGTGCAGTCAATTGCCTCACTTGCCTGAAGCTTTGCAGTGCTGATCCAACAGTTTATTTTCTGATATTTCCTGTGCATTATTTTGTGATGTTTGTGTTGAAGGCGATTCACAATATCTTGTCATAGTGGTCTAGTCAGTTAATGACATAACTAGCTGCATAGGTAACTTAGATGTAAAGATCCCTGCAGATACATGGTTTTTGGTTTATAATTTTATGTTGTTCTTGACTAGTATTTTATAGAGTAGCAAAACCTTTGAGATATTTACTCTCGATCTTAGATGCTTTTACTTCTTTTTAGCTAATGCGATTTCCCTCAATTACTTTCAGTTTTGGTGCGGGCTTACTTGGATCATTAGCATATATACGGATGCTTGGTAACAGTGTAGACTCCATGGCCTCTTCAGGATCTAAGAAAATGATCAAGTATGTGCTGTTTTTCATTTTCTTATAGCATCTTTCTTCCTAACTTTGTTACAGCCTCACTATGTTGCTTTAAGTTACTTTTCAATTCATTTTCCGCTCATTTGAAGGCACATTTGGGAGATCTGTACTAGATTTAGATTCTCTATTCTAGGTTATTATTTTATACAATCTCGATTTGTGAGTCTAAATCCTTTATGTCCTTTTCCACTCATGTCCACCAATTCATCTTCGGTCGTCCTTGTTCTCTTTTTAAAACTCTAACTTTCCATCTCCCTTATTGGTTTGCTAATACCTTGTCTTTTGGACATGCTCGAACCATCTTAAATGAAGCATTCAAATCCATATAGTAGCACTGGTCAAACTTAAACATCTTAAATCTTTGTTTCAAATTCTATCCCGTATGCTTGTCATCCATCAAAGCATTGCATTTTCACTGCTCCAATCTTACTACTATGATTCTTTCTAAAAGGCCAACATTCTAATCCATATAATAATGTTTATCAAACTTGCCTTTTAGCTTTAGGGGCACACCTCGATCATATAAAATCCCAATAGTCTCTCTTCATTTTGCCACCCATACGTAATTCTATGAGTCATATCTTGTTATTGTCCCCACTACTCTCAATGGACAATAATCGTACATTGAATATTAATACAAATAAGTTTATCACATCAAAGTATTTCAATGATGCAAAATTGTTCTTTTTCTATCTCTAATTGAATTCTTGTTTCATTTTGCTGATTATGATGAATCTGCATTATTTTTAGTTGCTTTTTAATATGCTTGCAGGGCAGCAGTTGGACAGCCTAGGTTGTTGGTTCCGGTTGCATTAGTCATGATATATAACCGTTGGAACGAGTAAGAAATACTTGCCGATGACAGTATGCACGATAACAGTTTCTCAAACAATGATTGTAAATTTGTAATATAGTTTTTCACCTGTCTTGGATGCAGGATTGCGGTTCCTCAATTCGGACTTATGCACTTCGACCTAATACCGATGCTCGTAGGGTTCTTCACCTACAAAATTGCTACATTCACCCAAGCAATTGAGGATGTACTGCCTGTTGTGGAGAAGAAAACAGAAACATAAGCAGTTTTCCAGGCACTACAATATCAACTTTCAGGTAATAAGAAGTTAGCTCTCCTTTTCACTTTTTTAAGTAGCTCAAGCGAAACCTTTTGAAGTAAGCTCCTGAATTTGCTTCATTTTCTTTTTTTAATCTGTTCCACCGAATATGCTACACTTTCATTTTTGGAAATGGCCTTACATTCTCTCACCAATTCCCGTCCACACATTTAATCTCCCTCGACCCTCTCCATACAAGAGTCCAAGAGTCCTAAGGCAATTGTAGCATTCTCTAGTGGACGTAGTAGTATTTGTTTGCAAATTAGTTTATTCGACTAAACGAGTCCTTAGATTGTGACTCGTGTTTTCTTAGTTGGATTTCAGATAAAGAAGTCGTGGCTTGAAGAAACAATACTCGTCAAATAGGAAGCATCAACTATAGGCAACCGCATCATTCTTTGTTATACATTCAAGAAATTCAAAGATGTGGAATTTGTGTTCTCAGTACTTGTTAATTACATTCTTGTTACATTAGCTGATGAATTATGTAAAGTATGGATGTTTCGGTCATTCTCTTGAAGATGTACTTTGCTGTATATTATGAGAAATTGATTCGATCACGAATGATTATCACTTGCACTCTTGATTCTTAGTTTCTTACACTCACCCCCCCGATATCTGACATAGCCGACAAGGCGATAATGATGCTAAACTTGGTTGAATCAACTCATCTCGATTCCCACCAACGCCCATTTTGAGCTTCCAGGACTCGCACAGACCAGGGAAGGAGGTTTCGAGAGTTAATTCGGCTAGATAATTCTTTCGATATTGATTGATACTTCCGAGTTCCTACCTCCTTTTCTTTGTTAAGTGTACATTTTGCCTTTGACAGCAATAACTATATGAAAATGAACCAAGGCAAAGCAATTTCGAGTTTTTGCTTTTCGGTTATACATAAGAGCGGATATGATCATTATAATTCAAAATAAGCACTTCCAGTAGCAGACTGTTCTTTCGTACAGAAGTAACACAACACTACGCAGGTAGCTGGGTAAAACAGACAACCCAGTCATCTAGAAAGCACACTGAGAAACATCAATACTTGGTACAGAAAATTTTTTGGGGGCAACGAAAAGGTGGGGTTTGCAAGACAGCAAGCAGAAGGGTCGGGTCAATCGAACCAAGGACGACAAGTACCTTCGACTAGAGCCCTGCGACCGGAAAAGCTGGATGATATACATACAGAAATCGTTGCAACCGTCCTACAACTTGCTTAACCTGTGTTCTGCATGCCAGCAGCAATGCCCTTCATGGTCAAGATAAGGGTATCTTCAAGGCCGGGAGGATACTCGCTGGTAGGGTTGAGCTTCACAAGTTCCGCTGCTGGGCTGTCTGAATCCATTATTTCCTTTGATAAGTGCGGCCTCTCAGTCACATGGAAATTAGGATCACGAATCCGCTTCAAGGTATATGCTTGGCAGACATTAAGGGTTGTGGTGTAAGGATCACGAAGTCGGAGCCTTTGTTTCAAGTAAGGGTCCGCATCCAATAAGTCCTTGTGTCCAGCAACCTGTTCAAAAACACGAGGACGTTTTCAGTTTTCTCACAGCTGACTCGTGAATAAAAAGGCAGACATATCTTTGGATGGAGGGAATAGTATACATGATCCACTAATCTCCTTGCAAATCGCGAATCAAAAAAACCGGACTATGGTCATTTTTAAGCTATTTTAGTTTTAGGGTCGTTTTGAGTGAATCGTGAATTCAAAAAATCGAATTAACGGCGAATTATGTTACACTGAAACATATATTTTACCTCCTAGAGAAGTTGTTTTGTATCTTCATAAACAGACAAATCACTATCACATTATCTACTAATCTCCTTGCAAATCGCGAATCACGAATCAAAAGAGCGATTATGGTCGGATTTGGGCCATTTTACGGCCGTTTTAAGCGAATCGCGAGTTCAAAAAGCGAATTAACTGCGAATTATGTTACACTGAAAGAAATATTTTACCTCCAAGAGAAGTTGTTTTGTTTCTTCATAACTTTTCCGTAAGTGTTCTCCAAAAGGCTTCAACTCTTCCGTCACGAGAAGTTTGTCATATAGAGCAGCAATTCCAGGGTCCCCCTTAGCAAAAACCATTTCAAGCAAGTCAATAGTCACTCTGAAGAAAGACCATTGATTATACATCTCTTTGAGCATTGTAAGATTCCTAATATCCTTTTCAATGACATGCTTAAAGGCCGCTCCAAATCCGAGCCACACAGGTAGATGAAACCTTGTTTGTGTCCATGCAAATATCCAAGGAATCGCACGAAGAGATTCAATTCCTCCGCTTGGTTTACGCTTGGAAGGACGACTTCCAATATTCATACGTCCATACTCCAATTCCGGTGTTGCCTACATCACAAGTAGATTAAGCGTGAAAAAACATGAATACGGAAAGGAATAAATGAAAAGGGAATCGCTATAAAACGAGGAAAACAAATACAAATATGACATTAAAAAGTTACGGGTTACTTACAAGGCGGAAGTACTCAACAAAACGAGGCTCATGGAAAACGACCGAGCGATATTCCTTAGTGGCAACAATAGCCATCTCATCCATAAGTGCACGCCATTCGGGCTTAGGAGAGATCGGAGGATGCATTCCGTGCTCAAGTGTAGCGGCCGTGTACCGTTGCAATGTCCTAAAGCACAAATGCTCCTCTCCAAATGATTGTTCAATTACCTCACCTTGTACCGTGACACGTAGTGATCCATGAATCGTATCGGGTGGCTGAGCCAAAATGGCAAGATGAGTGGGGCCCCCTCCTCTTCCTACAGTCCCTCCTCGCCCATGAAACATGGTAAGCTTTACGCCGAATTCCTTAGCTACTTGAATTAGTTCCTCCTGGACTTTGTACAACTGCCATGCGGCTGAGAGACGACCAGCATCCTTTCCGGAGTCAGAATATCCAATCATGACTTCTTGCACCCCATTAATCCTATTCTTATACCAATCTATGGAGAAGAGACGAGTCAAGGAAGCAGGGGCGGCCTCTAGATCAGCAAGCTTCTCAAACAACGGGACAACTCTTAAAGGATTCTTGATACGACATTCGCGTTGGAGAAGCTCAACAGCAAGAACGTCAGATGGTGCAGTAGCCATGGAGATAATGTAGGCACCAAAATTATCAGATGGGAGTTCTGAAATTACCCGAAATGTGTCTAAAACATCGGCAATTTCTTCTGTCTTAGGGAGATCAGGGCCGAACAGAGGACGCTTTCCCCTCAATTCAGACAAAAGCCACTCTTGTCTCTTCTCCTCTGACCAGTCTCGGTAAGACCCAACACCGAGATGTGTAGTAATGGCATCCATTACATCAGTGTGTCTATCGGATTCTTGTCTAATATCAAGCCTTACAAGAGAGAGCCCAAAAGTGGAAACTTGTCGCATAAAGTCGAGAAGAGTCCCATCAGCAATGGGTCGATCACCACAAGCACAAAGTGATCTGTAGCATAGCTCAAGAGGCTCCAAAAACTACATCAATAAACAAAAGCAACGAAAAAATGAGATTCATGAGCTAACACCAATAACGAATAAGATAAAGATTAACTTAACTGGTCAGTTAGAGCCAACGTGAAAAGAAGTCACGGATTCAAATCTCAACCACCCCTCATATAAAGTGGAATATTTAGTGTCAGGTATGAGGAAGGCATGTGTTGCATCCACACTTCTAGTCCAAAGGGCTCACGTGTGAGGAGGCATGTTTGAGTATATAAGATATTCTGGGGCCTAAACCATTATTTTAAGCTTTTGGTTGAGTTGGTTCCTTAACAATTATAGCATCAATTAACAAAAACAATTCTAATAAATATTTCCCAAACAAGAGCAATCAGTATCACAATGCAACATACAAAACACTTGAAACAGAAAGCAATCACGAACAAGCTAAACGATAAGCAATAAATTTATGTTAGTTAAATTTTTATTAGCGACGAACATCAAGATCAACTAACCTGATCAATGTGTGTGAAGGTTGCTTCTTCAGGAACATCAGAGGCCCCGTTTGCCAATAATTGACGAGCATGTTCACGGGTATTATAGAGTTTATCTCTCACATCAGCAAGAATAACCCGATAAGGCTCATTAGGGGGAATTCTTTGCCAAAACTCTGTAAAAATTTATAGAAGAAAAATGCCTTGTCAATAACTAATATCACCTCAATCCTTTTCTGCTCAAGTACCAAGGCAAAAAATGGATGCGAGAGTACGAAAGGAAATATAAGTAAACAAAGCGTATGGAATAACATCGTTCTGGTGTTCTCCTATGGTCCTACCTCAGCTACAATTAAGAAAGCATATGTTTACTTTTTACATATGAAAGATAGAGTAAGGCATACCAATATAATGTTTAGCATCACCCTTTGAATGTCCATGCATTTCGTGGGCTCGAGCACGGAGTTCATCATTGCATCTCCACATGGAGAGCTGTTAGGATAGAAATAATACAAAAGGCTTAAAAACTACAATATGAGATCTTAGATTGACCGAGCAAAAAATATTGTTCCATACCTCGAACATGAGGTCCTCTATTTGAGAGAAATACATATTAGCCGCCATCATTCTAGCCAATAAGCATACATCTCTTGTAACTTCTGGTGTTACTCTTGGATTTCCTATAGTTCAAATTAAAAGAGATTATGTCAAACAATGTTATTTTGAAACACTAATCATTCAACTAACAAACCGCAATTATTTGTGCACGTTTTAGAATGTAATTATACATTTTGGTGTTCAATATTTTTATACTTAATGCATGTAATTTTCTTTAATATTTTGTAAAGGTGTAAGGGCCCATTACAAAAGAAATTGCAAAATAAATAAATAAATAAATAAATAGGGCCCCATAATCTTTGCTTCACCCCATATAAAGATTATGTCTGTAAGAGAAGTTCAATATTTAGCACAATCAAGTCTTGGATAAAAATTTCACAAATATAAAAACGACTACTTCCAAAATGACTAGCAATCCATATGATACTCCTTTAGTCCCACTTAAGGAATACCAAATAGTGCTAACACATCAATAAACTTGCCACAAAAAGATATCATACCATCTCGATCACCACCCATCCAAGATGAGAACTGAATGAGAGGGGCATTATAGGGAACACGCTCATTGATCCCTATATTTTTCAATGCCGTGTCAACACGTCTTAGAAATTTTGGAACACCTTTCCAAATTGTCTCATGGAAGTAGCTCATTCCAGCCCTCATCTCATCCTGCGGAGTTGGTTGAGTCCTCCTGATTTCATCTGTACGGAATGCAGCTTGAATCTAAACAAAAAATAGCATATCGAAATTTCAACATTTCAAGACTTACTGAAATCCTAAGTAAAAGTAAAAAACACTTCCCTACTACACACCAACTCATACCTCTCTTTGGAGAGCTTCATCAAGCTCTTGCTTGTCATCAGGGGTAATATCTTTTGCATACAATTGGGTCAAACAATTTCGAATCCTGAAAAGAAAACAAGTTTCCCATTCAGAAAGACTCAAGAGAAGAAACATGTTTTATATATAAAAAAGTATGCGCAAGGGGATTAAGGATAACGTGTCAAAGCCATGCTTGATGTTATAACGAAGTCTAAAATCGAGTATACTAACGAAATCCTCAACGAAAGCATTAATTTTCCATGTTAACATAATTACAAGTCATTAAGTAGATCGATCGAACCTCCCATGTTTCTGAAGCAAAGATCTACGAACAGATTGAGTAGGATGAGCCGTAAGAACCAAGTCAATCGTTTGGTTTTTCAAGGTAGCGAAAACTTCTTCAGGGGATTTCTTCAAATCCACCACAAGCCTTCTTAGAGTTTCTTCGATATCAGACTCAGTTGATGCAGAACTCTCATCCGCAAAATCTCCTTTCTTAATTTTTTTGATCCTCCTTCGATAAGCAATCTGAACTTCCTCAGCCAGATTTGCCAGATTAAGCATGTGCGAAAATGATTTTGCAATTACAATAGAATCTCCAGCATCTAGACTGGTTATCATGTTTCCAAGCTCCTCCAACTTTTTAGTATCACGAGTCCTTTCGTATTCAGCAGCATGCTCATACAATTCTTGAACCTGATCCATGCATACCAATCAATTAATTACACATATATCATTAAAATTGAAACATTCATCATCACCTGCATAAATCATCACTTAAAGACAACTAAATATTCTCTAAAAGTCCTAAATATATTTAACCCACAGTATCAAAGCATGGTTTTCACTTCAGGAAGCAAAAGAAAAAAAAAAAGGGGTCAATAGTTCACCAAGAACATGGCACATCACTACCATGGATGTCAGATAGCAAATGTCTATTTTTTCCTTCCGTTTAAACCAAACACATGATCAATCTCATCATCATCATCATACCCAGTACATCTCACTTATAGAAGCTATAGTCAAGGTTTGGGCTGGGTTGAATGACGGCAAAAACCATACCCTAATCATAGCTATATAAACCAAAAATATTCTCAAATGGCAATGTAATGTATCACTAGCACTCACCACTCTTCTTTTTCCATGAAATCAAAACAAGCAAAAACCCCTAACCCTTCCCCCCACACAAAAAAAACCCATTAGGTAACAATATGTGCTTTCATGATCAAGCCAAGTTTTTTTGAACTTTAGTCTCTTTTATGGTAAACCAAAAGGCGTGGTCCGGAGATGATTCTTAACAATCTACTCTATTATTCCAACCCATGTTACTTGGCCTCTTAAATCAACCTTAATCAGCTACACATCAAAAATTTTCCACCTTGAAAATAGATAGTTCAGCCCTTCTTTGTAACAAAAACATGGATTAATTTTCTCATAATAGCTAATATAGAAACTTATCCCATCTCTCAAATTATCCCCTAGTTTGGATAACAAATCAACATGAAGTACTAGTAGTACTTACAATGACAAAGAACAATGCTGCATAATAAGCAAAATCACATGGAGTTCTAGTACAAAACACAACAAATAACAACAAAGCCTTAATCCCAAAATATTGGAATCAATTACATGGCTTTATGAACCAAAATATTGGAATCAATTACATGGCTTTATGAACCAATAAATCAGTTCAAGTCGTCGGTGCAAAATCTGATACTCCCTCAAAAAATAAAACATGATCAATGCTAATATTACTATCAAACCATAATATTCCCATTTGGGTACTTTCCAGAGCTCAATAATAAAGCAACCACTTTAATACTCTCCAAGAATATATGAAACAACTACAACAACCTTACACATACCCAAAGGCCAAAACCACATCCACTAGTCATACAAAGCAACCATACCCCACTATCATAACAACATTTTAGGGGCTTTATGTGGTCAAAACTTTACACATGCCCAAAATCAAAAGGCAACTAAACCCAACTAGAGGTGTTCATTCGGGTCATCGGATAAATTTTGCATCAGATGTTTCGATCGATTCAAAACTGAGTCTTGTATCCACATTCTACATGATTATAAATTCGTTTTGAAGTCTGGTCAAGGTCAAGTTCAGTTACCACCTTGGGTAAATATCGGGTTGTCGGGTATGTTTTGAATACTTCTAAATCCAACTATCATAAGAATATTTTAGGTCGCCTATACAATCGAACACCTTACAAATGCGCATACCGGACAAAGAAAGCAATCAATCCAGCTATCATAATAATGTAAGACTAAAAATTAAATCTTTAACTAAAACAAATTACTTTCAAAAAAAAAAGTAAAATTAGTAGATAGATTGTATAATACCGTTTCTCTGATTTCTCCACCATGTAAAGACTCAAGAATATCAAGAAAACGATCAAGCAACAAAGCATCATACTCCACAAGCTTATCATCCTCAGAAACTTTCTTTGGTGCAAGCAATCTCAACTGAGCATCAATTGAAGTCAATTTCTCCAACTTCACAGTAGACATAACTTCTTTTGTTTTTTTTTTTTTACTTTATTTCAAAAACCCACAAATTTTCAATCCTAAAAAATCCAAATTAAGTTACAAAATCTTCAAAAATATGGAAAATAACAAAAAAAAACAACAAAAAGACACTAACTTTTTATCTTTTTCTAGAAAATGAAATGAAGTATGTGAGATATATTGATTGTAATCATGAAAAGTATGGGTAAATTTGTTGGTATTGTAGGTTAACAAACACAAGATGAGTAATTTGGTTGGTAAAGGATAATGGGTTTCTTTTTGTGATGAAGAAAGTTGGAAAGGGAAGGGGGATTGGATTAGAGGTTATGGTGAATTGTGAGTGAAATTGATTATTATTGGTATAAATGTTGATGGGGATTGGGGAATGGTGAGGAGATTCTAGAAAATGTTATGTAAAGATCAAATCTTTATGAAGAATACCAACAAATAAAGGACTGCCACTCACTTGCAGACTGTTGAAACAAAACAACATAACCCACCTTACACCAATATTCATAGGCTTTGTGCTAATAAATACATCCTCGTTTGGAAATATTTGCTACTGATAGTGACATGTTCAGTGGAGAAATATCACTATTAGTGTAAGTACTTCATTTGTTTCGTTTTAGTTGCACTATTTAGTTTGGTACATTTTTTAAGGGTCGTCAAATCAGTATGGTAAAAGTAGGGATGATTATGATTAATGGTAATATGTAGGGTAGAAATAAAAAAATTATTATAAGTAGATAGTGGTTGTGACTTGTGGGTATACTTCCTTGAGAAGGTCTTAGTAAATAACGGTTATTTGTGAAGTTTATAAATTACCCTTATGTGGTAGGATGTGATAGGGTGGGTGTTTTGTTATTTTAATATTTCTTTTTTAATTTTATTTACTTTAATACTAACTCCGTTCCATTTTACTTGCAACACTTACCATTTTTGGAAGTTTTATATTACTTGCAACATTACTATTTTTGGCAAAAATAATCTACTTATTTTATCCTCACTTTATTCCAACCAACTATCACCATCAATCATATATCTTCCTATTAATTATTTAATATACCCACAAGTCACAACCACTATCTATTTATAATTTTTTTTTTATTTCTACCCCACATATCACCATCAATCATACATCATCTCTACTTTTACCAAACCGATTTGACGACCCTTAAAAACCGTACTAAAATCAATGGTGCAACTAAATTGGAACGGAGGAAGTATTATTCTTTTTGTCTTTTGTGGTGATTTACAAATCACGGTTATTGATTAGGATTATTTAATATATTAAATAATTAATGGGATGATGTATGATTGATAGTGATAGTGGGGTAGGAATAAAGTGAGGATAAAATAAGTAGATTATTTTTGCCAAAAATAATTATGTTGCAAGTAATACTCATGAAACTTCAAAAAACGGTAAGTGTTGCAAGTAAAATGAAACGGAGGAAGTATAAAGGAACAGAGGAAGTATATAGTACAAATTCTTGTGAGGTTTAGTCGTTTTGAGAGACTATCTTTAATTGGGTAGCCGATTATATATTTTTTAAAATATTGTTAGTAGGTGTTAAGAATGTTGTAAGTAAAGATTTACATATTAAAGTTAGCATTAAGGAAACTGGATATGGTAAGTAAGCATTAAGAATATGACAGACATTAATTTTTAATGAGTTGGGCTTGAGATACGTCTCTCCAAGAGACAATCTCTCAAGAGACTAGCTGAATATATAATATTACTCCCTCAATTTCAAAGTGATTATCCCATTTGATTTTTTATACTCCCATCATTTATGTTCCAATTGTTATTTTCATAAATAATATTTCTAAATGCTACTTATACATAGACTACTATTTTTAATTTTATAGAATAATGGTATTTTTGTAAAAGAGTATTTTAGCCTCATTAACCACTAACAATTAATTAAATTGCTAAGATCCACAGAAGATACTTGAAACTAGTAAAATATCCATATTTTAAATCTGTCGTGTTTTTTTTTAAAAAAATCTAATATAAATGGATATTTATATCTAAATAAAACTTTTGAAAAGAGGAATTTCCATTAGCAAATGATAAAATTTGTGCTTCTTTTCCTCTATAAAGAGAACCAATACTTAAGTGGAAAATTCAATCCATGGAAAAAAAAACCTTTGAACAAAAGAATTTCTACTACAGAATGATACAATGTGTGCTACTTTTTCCAATATCAAGATGACTAATATTTAAGTGGAAAATTCAATACTTTTAAAGTAAATCTCAGTGCACAAAATTTAATTATTCAAATCATTTGTTTTTTTATATAGAATGAGATATTTGTTTTTCGACGCTATTCACTTATTACTCTTAATTTGTATTTTATTCTTAATCTATAGATTAGAACATAATAAAGTGAGATCTTGTTTAATTCGTCTTAATGCAAAGATTATTAATATTTACTTTTTATAATATTTCGTTATGTATAATAAGAAATATTAAGCATCGAATAAGTGCATTGGATAGTGTGAAAAAATAAATGTCACATTCTCTAAAAGGGAGTATCAAATAAAAGTATTTATAATTTTTAATTATTCATAACTCAAAATATAAATGAACAAAATAACATATTGAATCGCTTAATCAAACGGAAGAATTACATGCCTACAATGGAGTATATATAATGCATTCGAATACCGTTATGATTTTGTCATTTTATTTTATTTTCCCAAAATTCTGTCGAATAGTCAACGATCTGTTAGATTATATAATGTATCCTGGGGCCTTAACCATCAACTTAAGCTTTTGGTTGAGTTGGTTCCTTGATATGGTATCAGAAGACAGGATGACAAGAGGTCACAAGTTCGAATCTCAATCACCCCTCATTTAAAGTGGAAAATTTAGCGCATGAGGGCATGTACTGCATCCACACTTCTAACCCAAAGGCTCTCGTATGAGGGGGCGTGTTAGAGTATATAATGTATCATGGGGCTTAAGCTTTTGGTTATAATTTGGTTTAGGTTTAAGAATCATTTCATTCGGTTTTCATTCTTATCAAAGAGAGCAAATGCCCCCTGTAAATATAAAAGATATGCCATGAAATAAGAAAATTAAATATTACAAATATCTTAATTTCCTAAATACTTAAAATATTATTCTAGAATAAATTCAAAGATATTTTACCAATTATTCTCTAAATATTATTTATATTCTAATAATTATTCTATAAATATCGTTTATATACTTCATTTCCAACCCAATCATCCGTTAACGGTCAACCCACCAAGACTCCGCGTAGTGCCTATTGTGAAGAGAAGAATCGAGTTTTCGACATTAATGGAACGAAAATAAGGTTCGTATCTTCCATTTTCTTCCATTGATTTCACGGAGGTTTGGATTATCACAAAATCGTAAGGTTACTGCTATGTGCTCACTCTAAGATTTCGTTGCAATTCACAAGCAGGTACTCTTTGGAATTTGCCGTTATATTTTTCACTTAAATTTGATTATAACTCTGAAGGTACTTGATTCATTTCGCCGCAAGTTAGAACAACCATAATCAAGGTTAGCCTGCAAACCTAACTTTTTTTTTTTGTAGATTATCGAATGATTTTAATTAGTAATTGCATATTTGATAAGTTTGGAGTTAGAATTCTATATTTCTAGCGTAATTGGACAATTCTAATGCTTATTTGTTTATTATATTTCGTATGTTTTGCTATTATAAATTTAATTAAAAACCAAAAAACAAGGTATAATAGCAAGCTTAATGCATCATGGATTATGGAAGATCGTAGCAGCTTGAACTTTTGAAATTGCACACTGAAATGTTGTAGATATAATAAATCTAACATTTCATTCCTAATTTAGTTAGAAGTGTAAGGAGAAGTATATAGCGTCCTCTCGAGAGAATGAGAGAAAAGTCTTCATAGGATGGCCGAAAGGAGACATGTGATGATCCCACCGTGTTGTTGTATTGACCGAGTCGTAAAGGTTTTTCAGTCTACCAAACTGGTTCAATGAATATCTCATGGTTCCGGACAATATATGGCAGTTTGACAACCCTATTGCTTCACATTCCATGAACATTATCTCACTCGTCATCGAAAACTACATATTTGTACTGCGGTGATTAGAATGGATCTCAATAGAATAAAGTATGATAAGGATAAACAAATGAACATTCTTATAATCTTATCCAAACTGAAAAGATAAAGATAAATAGAAGGTGCATTTCGATGAGTTGTGTGATGGATGTTAAAGAGTCAACACGAGATATCTTGATGGAACAAGTGGAAGAGAATATGAAATTACGTGATGCATAAAAATTGATTTGGAAGAAGGCTTCAAGGAAATAAATCAAAAGAAAGTAGTGGGTATTCTAATCGAGGCTTGGAAATGGTTAGGGCATTTGGGGTTGAATTGTTCTAGTAATGTCTTTAACAAGGATATGCACTGCACTATCTATCTGCAATAACAAATGATATTCGTAAGGCTAATTCATCTAGAATGCAATTTTACTTATAAGCTATACCATGATGGATGCGACGCAACTTTGAAGTACAGTTCTTGATGACTTAAAAGCATAAAGACCTTGCTGCCGCAACACTATGCCACTTTGAGCAGCCCCCCATAATCTAAAAAAACTATTATGAAACCCAAAGAGACTGTAGTTGCTTGTCGTATAAAGTTGGCTAAGGCAACACAACGGCAACTACATTAAGGGAAGGCACTAAAGTGCTTGGACCAGTGATTTATTAAGCGTGTGGCACAATGAGCACTTTACATCATACGGAGACAACTCTCTTTAAGAGTTTTGCTGAAATTACTACCCGGTGCACAGGAAAAGGTTTAGGAACTTCAATGACATAGTTGGTCTAGGCGTGCGGGTAGACTATCATGAGAACTAATGAGCCATAGGTGAGGATAGTTAAATTTGGGTCAACTATAGGCCTTGGGGAGGCCATAAAAAACCTTATCAATGCCACACTTTGACAAGTTGTTGGAGGCAACTAGGCTCGTCACCTTATTGTTGGTTATGTCTTCAATTTGGCTTGAATAAGGAAGTTCTATTCACCAAGATATCCCTCCTATGACTCATAGGCTGCATGGTAAGAGTTTCAAAAGATTCTCAGCCAGTGTCTGAGATAGTTCTTGAGATTAGGGATGGACATTTTAGAGACTCGGTCCCATACCCTTATTTTAGGGAACTTTTTTCTTAAGCTTAATTATAAAAATAATTGGGAAAATAGGAGCTCCCCCAAAATATTTGGAAAAATAAGCTTCTGGCCTGTTCGTAGTTACTAACTGCGAACAGACAACTTATTGGGGCATTAATGGGCTGAAGGCTGGGTTTTAAGTCTCAGGGCTGTTCGCAATTACTAACTGCGAATAGACCTGCAGTATAAAAACAGGCAGTAACTTTTTTTCGAGGCATTCTTCATTTCCACAAACCCTAATTCATCTGCATTTGCCATTTCTTCCCCATTCTTAGTCTAATTGTTGTCATTCCTTATTTCCTTAGATTTTCATAATTAACTTTGCTTATTAAAGGTATGGATCTTTATTGGGTCATTGAAATAGTTTCCTTTTAGAGTTTTAATTTCTTCTAGTAATGTTGATTTTGTTTCTTCTTATGCAGGGGTTGAACTTACACATTTGAGGTAATTTTATAAACTTTTGAGAATTATGGATTAATGGTATGATTATTGAGAATAATAATGTAGTGATATATGAAGGTGGAAATTTAAGACCAATTGTTGCAAGAATTGATATGTTTCTTTGTGAGTTTGTTGAGTTGTTGTATAAAGTTTGTGGGTTTGATAGACATATGGTAGAGTTAAGACTGAAAATGAAATACCCTACTAGCCAATCGACATCCACTGTGGTGCCACTTGATGATGAGTACTCAATGAATGCTTTGTGGGCTCTTGTTAGGAATTTAGGATGTACTAGTGCGGAGATATATGTTGAACAAGTCCCTACAAATGTCAGTGCAAATGTCCCTTCTTCGGTTCCATTCATGCAATCATTCACTGGAATGATGGAGTATTTATTTCAATTTGATTGCCCTCCTTCCCAAATGTTCACTCCTGTGTCTCTAGCATCTGAGCCCACTAATAATGTTAGAACCGAATCAAGTTCTAGCCCGCAATATCATGACTCTATTCAACAATATGTGTACAATGAAGATACTTATCTTGATAATGAGAGAGTAAGTAATGATGAAGGGCTTGACTTTGATGAGGGAGATTATGAACATGATGGTTTGAGTGATGAGGGTGATTTTGATGAAGATGATATGAATGATGAGGGAGAAGGGAATGATGATGGGAATGGATGGTATGTTGTTCATGTTCATTCCCTTCATCATTCCCTTCTCCCTCATCACTCATATCATCTTCATCAAAATCACCCTCATCACTCAAACCATCATGTTCATAATCTCCCTCATCAAAGTCAAGCCCTTCATCATTACTTACTCTCTCATTATCAAGAGAAGTATCTTCTTCATTGTACACATATTGTTGAATAGAGTCATGATATTGCGGGCTAGAACTTGATTCGGTTCTAACATTATTAGTGGGCTCAGATGCTAGAGACACAGGAGTGAACATTTGGGAAGGAGGGCAATCAAATTGAGATAAATGCTCCATCATTCCAGTAAATGATTGCATGAATGGAACCGAAGAAGGGACATTTGCACTGACATTTGTAGGGACTTGTTCAACATATATCTCCGTACTAGTACATCCTAAATTCCTAACAAGAGCCCACAAAACATTTATTGAGTACTCATCATCAAGTGGCACCACAGTGGATGTCAATTGGCTAGTAGGGTATTTCATTTTCAGTCTTAACTCTACCATATGTCTATCAAACCCACAAACTTTATACAACTCAACAAACTCACAAAGAGACATATCAATTCTTGCAACAATTGGTCTTAAATTTCCACCTTCATATATCACTACATTATTATTCTCAATAATCATACCATTCCATCTACACATCAAAGGACAATCCATAATTCTCAAAAGTTTATAAAATTACCTCAAATGTGTAAGTTCAACCCCTGCATAAGAAGAAACAAAATCAACATTACTAGAAGAAATTAAAACTCTAAAAGGAAACTATTTCAATGACCCAATAAAGATCCATACCTTTAATAAGCAAAGTTAATTATGAAAATCTAAGGAAATAAGGAATGACAACAATTAGACTAAGAATGGGGAAGAAATGGCAAATGCACATGAATTAGGGTTTGTGGAAATGAAGAATGCCTCGAAAAAAAGTTACTGCCTGTTTTTATACTGCAGGTCTATTCGCAGTTAGTAATTGCGAACAGCCCTGAGACCCAACACCTAGCCTTCAGCCCATTAATGCCCCAATGAGCTGTCTGTTCGCAGTTAGTAACTGCGAACAGGCCAGAAGCTTATTTTTCCAAATATTTTGGGGGAGCTCCTATTTTCCCAATTATTTTTATAATTAAGCTTAAAAAAAGTTCCTTATTTTAGGGTCGGCCACACCCAAACCCTAATTTTAACGGTGTGGAAACTAGACCTCTTAGGGTATAAAGTCGAGTCTAGATTGGACTCAAAGCCTGAAAAATAATATTATCATAAGTGGATAAGGACTAGAAAAAAGCTTAGTATTGATCAGTGATTTATATTGAAGCACTTACACATATTAGATATTACCAACCAAAATAGAAATAGTATATCACCAAAGTTGATCAGTAATTCAGTACTATTTTTTCCCTTTGAGTTTGGCCCCTTTGATCATTTTATGTGAGAATTTTTTTGTCAAATGGGGTAAACTCTATGGCACGAGGGAGTAAAGCTTCAATCAAAAGCTCCGACATAACTTCATACTTACTAGTCATTGATCCAATGGAATTTGAGTAAAATTGAAAGTAAATTCTAAGAATAGTTGTAATCCGGAAAACATTTTTCATCTAGTTCATGAGTACTAGTATTTACTTAGAAATAAAGATGATAACAATATAATCCAAAAATGTTCTCTAAAATAAAATCAAGCCATTGCAAATAATTTATAAATTAATCCAAAATATTCACGAGTAAAAGATGGAAAAAATCTTGCCCGATAAAATATTCAACAAAAAGTTTCCAAAACAACCTAATCTTCCTTGCAATGTATCTTGCCCGATAAATTATTTACTAAAAAAGTTCCCAAACAACCTAATCTTGTTTGCAAATTGGACCAGCGTGCCGTGTTCTATTTTGTCTTTGAAAGCAAATTCTTAGAATAACTATACAATTCTACTATTTGATCTTGATCCCGAAAGCTCTTTTAAATCTAAATTATAATCTAAATCATCGCAACATTGCTAGTCTTATAATCTATGCGTGAATTGTCGGAATTATGGAATGATCCTTGGTGGTGAATTGGTAGTTGGTCCGATTTTGTATGATATTTCGCTTGGTAGGTACCTTTTCGAGCATCAAAAAACTGTTTCAGCAACCACAAGAAGACCTTCATCAGTTGAGCTACCCACTCTAAATATCCCTCTTTTCCCTGCCTCAGATTGCCTATCGCACATATGGCTGATAATCCGACTGTCACATTGCCTATCTGTCCCATCGCAATCAACTGTTCTCACAGAGATGTGTCACCCTTCTGCCTATCTTTCAACCCCAAGTCCACACCTTCGATAATCCGACTCTCTTGGACTTCGAACTCTCTTTTCAATGCTTTTGTCTTCTTCCTCTGATTTTCAGTGCTCTGTTATGGCAGTACAGCCTAACAGTTATGATCTTGGCTGACTTGTGTGAAAATATCGTCTTGCGGTTCTAGAAAGAGCAGGAATGGGATCGAGATGGGCACTCATGGGTTCATGGATTCTTCTCCTCGTTTTGATCCCTTCTTTGGCTTTTTTTATTTATCTGGGACTTGGGATTGGGTGGATTGTTTCGCTCTTCCACAGTAATTTTGGTAAATTTCAACGTTCATCGTCAGAATCTGTTGATGGGAAATGTTTGAGGGTCGTGGCCATTCTCTTTTATATCAGGGTTCTTGGGGTTTATGAGAGGTATGTGATGAATTGGGGGACCATTAGGCCATTGGGTCGAAAAGGGGTTCAATTGCTTTTGTTGTTATTCACCTCATCTTTATTTTTTTCCTGCAGCCATACATATGTTTTTTTCAGAGAAGAGGGAGGTAGTGTTTCCATTTTGAAAGAGTGGTACAATGATGAGAAGTGGGTGAATTCTAGAGACTCAGAGAAGAAGTCTCTCATCACTTTTGTGTGTACGCTTGTTTTGGAACATGTTTACTCTCCTGAGCTCTTACTATGGGGATTGTTGATGTGTAGTTTTTTGCTTTGGGTTACCGTTCGCCAACTGAATTGTACTTGTACAAGATGTGTGGAGTTAGGGGCTGACTCTTTGAAACATTTTCTTTGATGGTAATGACTAATGAGGCCATCCCCATATTTTGAGTGAATGTGAATTTCGCAAAATGGTTCTTTTTCTTATGATTAATACTGATACAAGGTATTGAATAATGTTGCTGGGTTTATGAGCAATAGTCTTCGGTCAAATATCTGATGCTTTTCATATGTTGTTTTATTGTGCTGCAATGGTTATTGGGCTTTATGCAAGTTATATCTCCCGTATGTCTGCCAATGTTAAGCTTACCTATGGCCGTGGAAGGTTTGAGGTGCTTTTGAAGATACACTAATTCAGTCTTTTGGTTTTGGTTGGACTTGGAGCTATTATTGTGCTAGTCATTGAAAGTTTTTATCATCAAGAGATCTCTACAAATAGATTATTGGCTGTTTCCATTGAGGGACTAGCTGAAAATATTGTGGGTGTAATCTTCTTTCACGAGGACGCCATCATGCCCTTGGAGGAGGACGCTATCATGCCCATGGAGGGCCTTGCTCTCATTCGCACTTGCACTAAAACTCACTCGCTCGTACCCATCATGACCATCATGTGACTCAGTTTAAGCATCATGATGGTGTTTTGGTTTCGGAGCAAAGGTGTTCTCATGATGATGGTAAACTCAACCAATATGATACATGCCAAGCATGGGGAAGCCTCCTGAAGCAGACTTGTAGTCATAGTCATCAGTTACTCTTAAAAACGGAATCCATCACCAGCATATTGATCAAAACATGGAAGGCATATTCTTACATGTTCTAGCAGACACTCTCGGAAGTGTAGTTGTGATATCAACCTTGTTTATCAAATTTAAAGGATGGCTTGTTGCGGATCCAACTTTCTCTATATTCATATCCGTCTTATTCGTATCATCTGTAATACCATTATAAAGTAACTCTGCTGAAGTTTTGTTGCAGAGGGTCCCTCGAACTCATGAACAAGACCTTAACGCTGCATGTTTGGAGCTTTAACAAACACAGATGCCGTTGGCACGTTAGATCTTCGTGTACATCAGAAATCAACAAAGCCACTGTCGAAGCTCGTTTACAGGCACGTTTTTGAGGATGCCGGGTTAAGGATTTGACACACCAGGTAGAATCTGTTTTAAAGTTTTTGTTATTGTTTGTGATTAGATTGCATGTAAACTTGCACATTAACAATGGTTCTTCATATATTCTAATCTACTACTATGTCATCTCTCAAAAATAGTCTAATTTCTCTTTGATGCAGGGCCGTTCCTAACCATAGGCAAGATATGCATTTGCCTAGGGCCCAACGTTAAAAGGGCTCTAAAATTAGAAAATGACAGTTAATGAAAGTACACACATAAAAATTTTCAATTTATAAGTAGTTCTTTTCCCATTTTAGAATTATATGATACGTCTACATTTTTAACACTAATGATAATATATAAACTTTATCTTTGTTATTTTTCCAAACACCCATTTAAGTTCAGAATTGACCCTCTATAGACTATAGATAAAGCCTACTTCTCTTAGTTTGCCTAGGGCCTATACAATGCCAGGGACGGCACTGCGTTGATGCTAAATTAAAGAGATGGAAGAGTATATTAACAAGCAATAATTAAATCCTTGTCACAAAGAAACAAGAAAGTCTCAACTTTTATTATTTCTTTTTCTTTCCATCCTTTTATTTTCCTCCTTAATCGTTGTTAGTGTGTCATAAAGACTTGAAAGTTTTTTTCAAAGCATGACATCCAACTTTGATATTTTTTTTGAATATTGTCCATATATAAATAATATGTTTGTTATGTCATCTCCAGGGCCGACCTTGGATATTTGGGGATCTTAAGTGAAATAACATATTGGGGTCTTTTTCTTTTGCAATTTATAATTTATATGGACTTTTTACAACCATTAATTTTGCTTTTTTGACATAAGGGCCCTGGCGACGGCCCCTCTTGTCCACCCTTAAGGCCGGCCCTGGTCATATTCGGTTTAAAACCTACTAAATGTTGTTATTTTATTGTCTGGTTTATCTTATTAGAGAAACATAGTTTTCCTTGTAAAAAGTCATAAAATTTTTAATATCGTTAATGGTTTTACCCAAAAAATATTAATACACTAAAAGATTGTAGGTTAAAATTGCTAACATTATTAACGATACGATTTCACCTATTGCGTTCAATAGTTCAATGTAATAATAGAAACCGTTAGGCGTTAGCATTGTCTGAGGGTTTTTTTTGTTTATTTTACTTGCTATATTTATTTTTTATGCAATCTAATGCGTAATTTTGATCATTTATATCTTAAGCTAAAACAAATTATGAAAATATTATTGTTATGGTAATATTTATTTATTTATTATTTAATTAATTTATAGTTTGATAAAGCTACCTGACCACCTTTTGCTATCGTTGACTAACCTTGACCCCAGTCAAAGTTGATTTCCTTCTGATTCTTCAATCACTTCACTCAACTCCCAAGTAACTACCACTAAAACTGCCCACCATTACACACATTTCCCATGATGCATCTTTCCCAACAGAAGTAACTTCTCCCTACAGATTATGTAGAAATCTTCTGGTTCATTTTTGACCTAAGCACACCAGAATACACTGAAACTTTGCCCAAATCGTTACTCATCGTTACATACAGTTTTCTCTCACTTCACCACCGTGAACCCCCATCCTTTGTCTTCATCATCATAACTTCCTTGCAATCTCATATTGTCTCCGTTTGATCATACTTCTCCGATCTGATTTGAGCGTCGGAGGGGTTTTTCGGGAGGTCACCCCCGGGCAAGGCTAACTTGTTGTTTGCAGGTTCACAAGTGAGGTGAAATCCTACGACTTCAACTGAGGGGCGGTCAAACTTCCATTACACTTCCTCTTTAGGTGGTTTATGGGCTGTGACATCGATTCAAGTTTCCATCACCAAAACAATGATATTATGAAAATATTCGATTATACGATTTAAATAAGATCTCACTTAACTATATTTTTTCAAAACACAATTGAATTAAACTGGAGGGAGTAGATTCCAAGACAACTTAAACAACCAGAGATAATCAATTTGACAATTTTTGTAACTTATGAACAAAATAAGCATTACTTTGAGAAAAAAAAAATCTCGCCCATAAATTTTGAAAATTAGATTCTATTTAAGTTGAAATATGTACTATTTTTTCTAAGATTTTTAGTTTTCGCAGTTTTTTTTTATGTATTTAAAAGATAGTAAAGTTTTCTTTCTTTGGGGCATATTAAAAAGGTTGTCATTATCTTTAGTAATTGAAATACGTTGTCATTCTTGTTACTTTTTCTACACACAAATTGTCATTTTAGAATTGATTTAAGCTTTTAAATTTTTCTTAAAAAGCTTTCTTTTCTCAATGATTTTTCTAATTAGAAAATAATAAACCAAGTTAACCAAGCCATAGTAATTAATGCATACTAAAAGGCCATTGGAGATTAAGGTAACCCTACAAAAATTAAGTTTCTTCACATTAATTAACTTCTTAGTTTTAACTATAACTTTATATCAAAGAAATATTTTCCTCTTCAAAGAGCGTCTCGTTAAGACTTATCTCAAATCCAACTCATTAAAGATTAATATCTATTTACCGTATTCTTAATGCCTATCTACATTATCCTTACACAAATTTTTACTTGAGACCGTCTTTTGTAAAGATGACTCTCAAAAGCCAAGTCCAATTCTATATATATTGTTACAACTCTAAATATAGGCAAGACTTTTGATATTCGTCTTTACAAAAGACGGTCTCTCAAGACAGCACCTTTTATCCTTAATGCCTACTTATAATATTTTAAATGTCAACTTAAATTATTTTTAATGTCCACTTATAATATTTTAAAAATATATATAATGAACCGGTCCAAATAGAGATGGTTTCTCAAAGATTCCGTCTCTCACACGAATTTATGACTCTCACACAAAACGACAACATGACTATATTTCAATGTCAAATGTTAGATGTGCATAGTCATGTATACACTCACAATAACATTTACTTTATTTACAATTAATCATTGATTTAGCAAAAAATAATCTACAAATTTACATATAAAATATGCTAATTATTTAATGAAACTTTGTACTATACTACATAATAATCTAATCAAAAAGAATAAACATGTCATAAAACCTTCCTAACAAGAAATTTGTTGGGAAAATTATGTAAAAAATCAGTTTGAAAGCTATTATGATGATTTCCTCCATTTTTTTGTTAGTTTCCTTTTAATCAGGATTTAGTTGACTTATTGACTTTCACTGTAACATTCGAATTTCCTCTCGTCTTTCACGATTTTGGTTTTGTTTAAGGGGTCGGAAATTCAGATTTGTAACACCCTTGAATTTCCGACCCCTCAAAAATGAAACCAAAATCGTGAAAGACAAGAGGAAATTCGAGTGTTACATTCACATTATATTTTTTAACGTAAAAGGTGTTTTAACCTCAAAAATATTTTCTTACATGAAAATCGACTATGTCAATTAGCCTAATGAGGCAATAATCATGAGAATCAATCCGATGAAAATGAGTTGCAATATGCCAATTCTCATAACAAACTTTCAGCTATGTCACCTTACCTCATCCAGACTCTGTCTTTGAGCGAGATATTTAATACCATAATTTACACCAAACTTTACAAAATTACATGTGGAAGTTAAGTGAGATAAAATGAGTTATGAATGGGGTGTATTGTGCATGCACAATGACATTATAAGTCTAAAAGGTCCCATATAAACATAGACATAGAAATAATTTTAATTTCCCATCAAAATGTTATATCCATCACTTTCCATAGAAAAGAAGATAAAATAATGTATATATTTCTTATCTATTCATTTATGTGATGTTTGCTTTTTCAACAATTTTTTTTTTCCTTTTCCTAGTAAGTTCCAACACAAAATATTCTCAAGGACAACCCTTTATTTCTTGTAGTGGAAAGCAATATTAACTTAAAACAACTGTTTTTGTCTATTCATGAAAGTGATTTGGTACCCAAGTGATTTAGGTCGGCAAGAGAAATTTGACAAATTAAAGAGCAAGGAAAATGCTCTTAAATCTTAATTAGTATAACATTAATAATTAATTTCTACTAATTAATTTAGGATTAGTTGTTTGTATATTGGTTACATTGCATGTTATAATGTCCCTAAATAGGACTTCGTCTATCTCATAAGTGGCTTTTCTTATCAAGCTATGTAACACTTAAGCTAATACTACATCTGAATCAATTTAGTTGTTCCGTTTGTTTGGGCACGTTTATTAAGAGTGGTGTGGAGTCCATGTTCATTAAAAAGGTAGTAGTTGGGGTATTTTAATTGATTAAATTAATTGTAAAGGCGGTAGTTAGAGTATTGTAAGTAGTAAAAGTAGGGGTATTTTGGTCTTTACTTGTGTGAGCAATGGGGTATTTAAGTTAAAAATATTGACAAAAAAGAAAATGTGACAATTGATATGAATTTGCCTAATAAGGAAATGTGACAACTAAATTGGTTCGGAGAGAGTAATAGAAACACATATTATAAGATTATTTTGCTTTGTTTTAAAACTAAATATTAAATCACAAAGTGTTGTGAAAGACGGTCTTTTTGAGAGACTATCTCTAATTGGGCCGGCCATTATATATTATTTAAAATATTGTAAGTAGACATTAAGAATAATGTAATTAGACATTTAAAATATTGAAAGTAGGTATTAAGGATACAGTTAGTAAGCATTAAGGATAATGTAGGTAGACATTAAGAATACAGTAAGTAGGCATTAATCTTAATTGGGTTGGACTTGATGTACGTCTCTCAAAGAAACGTTCTCTCAAAACACTAGCTGATATTAAATTAAGCAAATTAAATTGGATACTCAACTGAATCGCATGAAGAGCTGAAATAAATAGAAACCCAGCTGAAGGTATGAAGTCGCTTAAGTAAAGCTTGCGAAAGGGCGGCCCCACCTTGTGAAACAAAAGTCTACGTACTATAGAATAGAGTAATGATGTAGTATATAACATATTTTAGGGTTTTAACCATCAGATTAGATTTCTAGTTAAATCGGTGCATCGACGTGGTATCAGAGCAAACATGGTAAAAGATCACCAATTTGAATCTCGTCCACCCTTTATTTCAAATGAACGTAATAGAGTATATAGTATATCTTTGTGCTGCAAACATCATTCTAAACTTTTGGTTGAATTAGTGATGATTGCTTACACGAATGTTCAAGACCTTTAATTCTAATGAGCCTCGACTATATGTTAGATATTTTCAGTTCAAGGGTATTAAAAGTTTTTGTGAGTAAAATGATTTTTCAATTATTTTTTATTAAAATTAAGCTAGTATTCGTAATATTAGAATTGTGAATTTGATTTATATCTTTATAAGACATACTTCATTTTTTAAGATTTTGTATAAAACCTTATAAATATTAGTCTATATAAAGAGCACTCATTAGCTCATAGAATAGAACCACTTTATTCCACTACTTACTTTCTCTAATACAAATACATTATAATATTCCCTTTCTTAGCACCAAATTTGTGAAAAAGATAGTTGAGATAAAAAAAAACAAAAAAATAAATAATTGATAGAAATAAACTCTTATAATAAAGAGATAATAAGTTTGTGGATGAGATGAAAAGGAGAGTAGGATTACTGCTAAAAAAAATTAGAAAATGTGCTTTGAGGGATTGAGGACATAAGTGTTAGTGGTAACTGGTAAGTGTTGCTATGTTAACCTCGTTGAGCGAACCAATTAGTGATGTCACCTCTAAGTCAAGTCGTTATCTTTTTTAGGAACAGTGACCTTCTATCCGTCACAGCCAATAAAGTTGAATTAGGTGATTCCATCAACTTTTATATAAATATACATGACAAGCCAATAGTGAGAGTTATGAGGAAAATATTGATGTTAATGAGACAAGAAGAAATGGACCCTTGCATTGTGTTTTGGTAAAATTTTTGAAAAAAAAGGAAGGGAAAGCAAACCAAGAGGAAAATAAAGTCGAAAGAAGGAGAACGAATTGAAAATAAGCATGTTTTCCTTTTAAAACTTTTAATGTTAAAAGAATTTATTTTGTTTAAACTATGAAGTAATTTCTTCTTCTATTTCTCTTATTTAATTTTTCTCTTTTAGGTGAAACAACTAAAATATCTTTAATTGAATAAAATGACCAAAACGTCACATACAAATCACATGTCTTAGATACCCAGTTTTCGTAGGTATGGGGACCCTTGCATAATAACTTACTGCTAATATAATCTTACTTTCTCACTAGTCACTACCACATCAAAAATTCCTTTCTCGCCAAAATCTTCATGAGATTTGAGTGTTAAAGAGATTTATTTCAAAACAACTCCAACCAGTTCTCATGTACTGTAATTTCAGGCAAAAGCCTAGTTAAAATTGGATGATCTTCATAAACACTCGTCAAAAATCATTCATCTAAATTCAAATATAAATAACAATAGTATTCATCAAACATCTTTTCTGTTATATTTATTTGAAAAGTCTGTTGACTGAATAAGACATAACAACAAACCTTATCACTTTTTTTCCAAAAAACTTAAAATATTTATTAGATGAAAATATTCTAATAGGATATTTTGCTTAAAGGAACAAAAAAAATAGTAATTAAATTACAAATTTTTAGCTAGATAATAGCATATGATTTGAAAAGTGGGTATGGTACTTAAAGACTCTTAAGGACGTCCCCTACCCTATGCTCTAATAACTTAAAATGATAGTCTTTAAAGTTAAAGACAGTAACTTTCTAGTAGCCCTACCATAATATAAACCCAGAGATGATGCCATGGTACGACTCTTTAAATAATGACGTCATTTTTAATTTTTTTATAGGATTCTTACTATTTGGGAATAAAAAAATATATTTTTTTTTTCTAATTTTCTCTTTAGAGGGTACGTGTATAAATTGTCCATTAATTAATTTCTATATCTAAATTCTGTTTTTAAGCGGAATATTGAATTGATGTATATATATATAACTATGACTAGCTACCATTTTACTAATTTATTGCGCAATAACTCATAATTGTTCTAGTAAGTTAACTATTCTTCGCATTAAAAAATTATTTTTTTATCTCACTTATTAAAACATGTAGACATGTAACTCTTTTTCGGGTAAGAAGTTAAGTTTGATTCTCGCTGCTCTTTTTCTCTGGTCCTCTCTTTTCGTACGCATATCTTGAATTAAAAAAAAATTCATCTTCTCATTAATTAAAACAACTACTTTAGTTCTTACAACACTTACTTTACATCTTTAAACACCTATTAGGATTAATAACACTTACTTTCAGATCTTGGAACATCCACCTTGATTCTTATGATATTTACTTTTGATATCTACTTTAAGACTTATAACCCCTAATATTTGGGTATTAAAATACCTACTTTGAATGATTGAAATATCAATATCATCAACTATTTAATATACATACTTTCCAATTCGTCTCCCCTTGATGAAAAATAAATCATGCAAACCATATTTTGCTCCTTTTTTTTTTTTTGTTTTTTTTATCCTCTTAGACCCAATATTTGACTTCAACAAATTGCACCAAACAATATCTTGAATTATTGTATTTTTCCTCCAAATGCAAATAACATAAACAACGATAAAAGAGTGATCAACATTACAACACAAGAGGATTAACAGCCCGTTTGGTCGATAATAATAAACTGTGGTAATGAGAATAAAAAATTAGTGTAATTTTAGTCGAAAAATCTCTTGGCTACCTTGGTGACCATGGTTGTCCAACTCTAATCACCTCATTTCATTTTCTTCATAAAATTCATTTCAAAATCCAATGTATTATCATTGGAAGAGGTGGTATCAGGTGGTGATGAAAAAATGTAAATAAAAAAAATTTTTGTAATCAAAATTTCATTGCTATGGGAATAATATGGAATTTTTGATGTAAATTTACAGAAATATTCTCATTACTATCATTTAGTACCACTAACCAAACGGGCCGTAAAAACCGCAACCATTAACTTAATAACATTAATAATGGGTTCTTTCCCAACGTGTCCAATTGCTTGTAACGAAGATTGCTAGGGTGAATGAAAAAGATGAATGCTAAAAGAGTGGTCATAAAAGTAATAACTAATCGCTTATTTTTTAAAAAAAATTTAATAATTTTCTTTTTTATTTTTTGGATCGGCCCAAATGAGTCGTATCTCAAAATTTATTAATATATATTACTGCACAAATTTTTGTGAGAGAGAGTTGAGAGACGGTCTTTTTAAGAGACCATTTTTTATTGGGTCGACCCATAAAAGATTCAAACAAATCATATCCATTGAGTCACTTAGTAACACTACACTTAATAACATTAGAACAATAAAATATTACGTCAATTTTTTTATGGGGAAATATTATACTTCTTCCGTTCTATAATATTTGCTACTGCGTGTAACATGTTGTGTCGAAAGATATCACTATCAGTAACAAGTATTACGAAACAGAAGAAGTATCATTTATTTCCCTTTATTTACAATTTTTTTCATGAACTATAAGTCTATAACTAGTTGCTATTAGTTAGTGACCGATGAAAAGATCATGTGCGTACTTTTCGCATTTATTTAATTTACTATAACTAGTTACTATTTGTTCCTTTACATTGTACGTCCATAACTGGTTGTTTATTACTCTCTCCGTCCCTTATAATTTGTAGCATTTTTCATATTTGTTCGTCCCACTTAAATTGCAGCATTTTTATTTTTGGACTATGGTCCACCACTTTCTTTTAATCTCATCTATACATTTTAACTCTCTTTTAATTTTATCCACACAATTCATTCTCTCTTCTCATTTATCATCACTTTTTTAATAATATTTAACCATTTTCTCTTTGCTACTAATTCATGAGGACGAAGTAGTACTTATTAGGTCTCAACTTTTGAATGTCAAGTGACAAATAAAATGCCAAAAAATTAATAAAACCAAAAACCAATAGAATTAATAAAAGTTTTAAGTTAGAATTCCAAAAACACGTTATCTCCGATGACAAGCGCTTTGAGCCAGCAATGTGAATGCATAGATGATTCTTATACCATATTAGGAAATCAATTCAATCAAAAGTATAAGTGAATGGTTGAGGCCCTATGGTGTATTATATGCTCTAACACGCTTCATACACGAGAGTATATGGGGTAGAAGTGTGGATGTGGCACATAAGCTCTTCATACCTGGCACAGAATATTCCACTTTAAAATAAGGAAGGCTTGTGTTACATCAACATTTCTAGCCCCAAGGGCTCTTGTGTGAGGGGACATATTAGAGTATATAACATATCTTGGGGCATCAAGCAAAAGCTAATGTTGATAGTGGATCAGGGTATATTATATACTCTGCTAGTTATAGACTCTATCACACCCCCCCTCAAAGCAATTTAAGATAGAAGTGTGGATTCTGCACATATCCTCCTTTTTCAATCCTCGTAACTGGCGTTAAACATTCCATGTAAAATAAGGAATGAATGAGATTCGAACTCATAACCTTTTTCATGTTGGCTTGTAAAAATCCAACTCAACCATAAATTTCAGCAAAATGTAAAAAGTAACTACACAACCAACTCATTTATGTTTATTTTCTACTCTCTGATCTATCATAATACTATTAGATTACTATTGATTGTCACTTACCTATCCAGACTACCCGTTAAACCTGCCCTGACATACCTTCTTATATACATCCAATATACAAATCACCAAACAACTCACAATAGTAATGGGGCCCACCCAAGAATTGTACCTTGCAAGTTGCACCTGCTAGGCTGCTAAAAGCTTTGGCTATATGAGTCAAGATTAGCATCCTTTAAGATTCAAGAAAATATAGTCCTAAAGACAAATATTCAGTAAATTATTTTATTGTTGTTGTTGTTTCTTTGAAATAGTATAAAAGAAAACTCCCCCACATTCATACATTAATGTATAGTCTGTTTATTGTCAAAGAACCAACTCAACCAAAAGCTTAAGTTGATGGTTGAGGCTCCAGAATATGTTGTATATATACTCTAACACGCCTCCTCACACGAGAGCCCTTTGGGCTAGAGGTGTGGATGCAACACAGGCTCTCCTTATATCTGGTGCTAAATATTCCACTTAAATGAGGGGTGGTTGAGATTCGAATTCGTGACCTCTTGTCACGTTGGCTTTTGATACCCTGTCAAGAAACCAACTCAACCAAAAGCTTAAGTTGATGGTTGAGGCTCCAGAATATGTTATATACTCTAACACGCCTCCTCACACGAGAGCCCTTTGGGCTAAAGGTGTGGATGCAACACAGACTCTCCTCATATCTGGTGCTAAATATTCCACTTAAATAAGAGGTGGTTGAGATTCGAATTCGTGACCTCTTGTCACGTTGGCTTTTGTTACCATGTCAAGGAACCAAACTCAACCAAAAGCTTAAGTTGATGGTTGAGGCCCCAGAATATGTTATATACTCTAACACGCCTCCTCACACGAGAGCCCTTTGGGTTAGAGGTGTGGATGCAACACAGGCTCTCCTCATATCTGGTGTTAAATATTCCACTTTAATAAGAGGTGGTTGAGATTCGAATTCGTGACCTCTTGTCACGTTGGCTTTTGATACCATGTCAAGGAACCAACTCAACCAAAAACTTAAGCTGATAGTTGAGGCTTCAGAATATGTTATATACTCTAACCCTGTTACACCGATGAGCATAGTGTAACACTGATGAGCATAGTGTATATAGTACGTACGAGCAGGTAGGTGTTTGTATTATAATTTGTATTATTCCGAGTCATAAATTGAATAGTCGTCAAAGAAGAAATATATGCCATGCAAATATATCATATAGAGTAGTCACTCAATCAGACCATGCAAACTCTACTAACTTGGTGATACCATGTATGTACATGTTGTGTGCCCGTCTGAGACGGGTTGTCTGAAAGATATGTGTAAAGTGAGCAGTCGTTTTCAGTCTTTAATTTAATTAGCAGAGTATATAGAGTCGGCTTTATCGCATGAGCGGAATGATCTATGGCTTAGGAGCCCTGTTTTATATGCAGAGTCCAAAAAATTAATATATCAGATTTTAGGGGCCCTGTTTTTTTTTTGCCTTTGCTGTATTTGTATGTACAGAATTGAAGTCTGATATTTTGCTTGATCTCTATGCGTGGCTAACATGGACGTAAGATGCAGGATTTCAGATATCAACAGGTTTCTCTCTTTGAAGACCCTTGAGCCGGGGGACTCCTTTGACCGCCCTCTCCCTATGGGTATGAGACGCCGTCTATCTTCCCTCTCTAGACCCTAATCATAGATTTAGTCTATGAACGGGATATAATGGGTATGATAATGATGATGATGAACTAGATAATGACTACTTGTTTGATAATTGTACGTATTTCTTCTATCTTCTCCCCTTTTATAGGGCTCTTACTATCTAGGATTTTCTTAATTGTACGCATTTCTTCTATCTTCTCCCATGAAAGGGTATGCATAGGATGTGTCAACTATATCTCCTCCAGATTTTAACTTTGCGCGGGATACTAAACAGGGCCAGCCCTAAAGGTGGGCAAAAGGGGCCGTCACCCAGGACCCCATGTCAAAAAAAGCAAAATTAATGGTTATAGAAGGTCTATATATAGGTTATAAATTATAAAGGAAAAAGGCCTCAATATATTATTTCGCCCAGGACTCCAAAATATCTAGGACCGACCCTAATACAGTATCAAAACTTTACACAAGATCTCCGAGATGATTTATGTGCACTACAAAAACAAAGAAGATCTACAAATTACATGTAAATTGAGTGGCATGTTCAAATAATATTGAGCATTTTATAAGGGGACATGACAAAAGAAGGTATAGGAATAGGAAAATAAAAGGGCAATGATCAAAAAGGACAAAAAAAAGCCTATAGAATTAGCACCTTTGCCGAATGATTGCTGTCCCTTTCTTACTCCTTAGGGCATTATTCTTTAATTATATTTGAGTTTTTCCTTTTTAAGTGTGCCCTTAATTTATGTGCAAAAGGGTTTTCTTTGCCCTTAATTCCACTTAATATCCCAAGAAAAAATGGACCCCACCAAATGTCAACTTTTTGTTACAAAATCAAAGTAGTTCTTTATTCATGTCAATAATAATTTTAAGGAGATCATACATAATCTAAAAACACTATTTTGTTAATATGTGTAATAAAATTTTGAAAATGATGTAAAACTCTTTTTTTTAATCATTTATGTGCTTTCGGTTTAGGCAGCTCATCACTTCAGTATACTGTTAGCCGACAACAAACGTGTAATGCTGGCAAAACATAGTCGACAAGTAAGCACTATTACATGGAATCTCAATCTTTATCACTCTGTTTTTGACAAGTTTTCAGCGTTAATAGTAGGGGATATGTCTAATAAGAATTATAATTTGTAAGATTATGCATTAAATTCAAATGGAAGCAAACTCAATTATGTTTAACCACAATTCACATCAACAAACAACTTCTTTTATAAGCATTTTGTAGTTTTATTTTATGTCTATTAGCCAACCAATATATTGATGGAATTAGGAAATGTTCTTTGCAATTATAATTTTTTAATTATATAACTTGAGTTAAGTTTACCAATTAAAATTCATTTCAGTACTTCATCATTCAAAAATGCAAAAATAAATTATGATAAGCTATTATAATTAAGAAGAAAACAGAAAATAACTAACATGCTTTATATATATATATATATATATATATATATATATATATATATATATATATATATATATATATATATATATATATATATATATATATATATATATATATATATATATATATATATATATATATATAAGGTTAGGCAACATCATAAAAAATAGGTGATCCAAAATATTTGGCCTAATAACTAACATGTAATTATTTGATTGAGATCTATATAATTGACACACTTACAACAGCAACAATGCCATGTCAAAGTTATAATCCCAAAAGATTAGAGTCGACTATATGAACTAATATTTCAATTTCAATTGTTGCCCACATGAGTTTTTTTTCACTATTCATTTTGGTTTTTACCATTCACTAATTAATAAAATTAAAATTTTCATATTATCGTCTTTCACTATACTCTCCATGTCATTCTTACAAGTTCATAGAAATAATAATTTTTATTTTATGTTGGTATTTTAGAGTACATAACATATTTTAGTGTTTCAACTATCAGTTTAAACTTTTCGGTTCGATATTTAAGATAGTAAAGTCATATTGTTATTGGGTTACAACCTACAATCAAGATCATCTTGGAAATTATCAGAAGGAATATTTAAAATAGGCCCCCTTTGCATATGAAGCCTGATTTAAAAAGTAGAAGACAACGACAATAACTATCACCACAAGCTACACACAACAATCAATTAAGAGAAGAAAAAAAATTATATTGTTAAAACACCCGAATTTTCTCTGGTCCTTCACGATTTTGGCTTCGTTCAAGGTGTCGGAAATTCAGGCCTGTAACACCCCTGAATTTCCGACACCTTAAACGAAACCAAAATCGTGAAGGACCAGAGGAAATTCGGGGTGTTACATATATTCACCCCTATATGTGATCAAATATCATAAGGAAAAGTAAAATTAATGGTTGTAAAATAATTCTTATATACTTATATTAATTAATAGTCTAATCAGTCCACATAAACACATTCCCCAGTATTGTATTACCATATGGTTATAAAAATTGGAAAAAAAACTCTCAGAATAATCTAATCTTTTTACTGATTAATCTACAATAATTTCAACTTTTGATTAAACATGAATAATTTCAACTTTAAGGATGGTTATTAAAAATGCACTAAGGTAACCTCTTAAGTCTTACTTATACAACAAATTGTTATCCATAAGAAATAAAAAAAAAAATCAATACAAAATTAAATTAAAAAAAAATTGAAAATAAAAAAAACAAGTTAGTTTATTAATTTTTATTTCAAATTTTAATTTTTTATATATTTTATTTTAAATTTTATTGTTCTTTTTTACATACCAATTAATCTGAAAAAAACCGTTCACCATTTTGTTAACAATATTCTTAAGTAGGTGACCTTAAATTGAAATTATTCATAGTCATATTAAAAATTAAAATTATTATAGAAATTCAAATAAAAATTAAATATTTTCTACGCAAATTTTTCAAAAAAATCATTTATCACCTTGATTTTCTTTGAATCCATAGTGCTAGCCACCACTACAGTCATAATCAATGATAATTGCATCTTTAGGAATTAGGAGGAGAAAGTATGGCCATTGGTCGTCAATCTAACAACCAATGGATAAATATGTGTATTTAAATATTTTATAATAATCTATAACTATTACTAAAACAAAACACTGATGATGTCATTACTTTTTAAAACTGCTAATATGTCATTTTCTCAATACAAATTTTCCCTTTAAAACTCAATGATGATGTGATTGCATTTATTACTAGTGTTCATATCTTTTGACTATTTTATTTTCTAATTATGACTATAATATTATCAATATTTATTGATCTTTTGCTTTTTAGGTCATATTATTTAATATATTAGAAAATCATATATTTTATTTTATTTTCTTTTAATTATTTATAAAATCTTTAAAAATTTTTCATTAAATGAGTATAGGATATTTTGAGATGGTTAAAATATAAAGCCATCAATTTATAATTTTTTTGTTTACAAAAAATATATTAAAAATTTAATAAAACCTTGCATCGCACGGGCATCATCTAAGTAATAATAATTTAAAATACATTTATTTGTCAATCATGCATACATTTTACGATCTAAATATATGAATGTCAAAATATACGGTTCATCAAAAAATACTCACTAGATTTTATTTATTGTTTTTGTGAAGAACAATCTAATAAAATCTATTTGTTTATCAAAATCATAATTTACACGTACAAGAAGAATAAAGTATAAATTTATATACGGGCATAAATTTAAGGAAAAATTACCCAGAATAATACGACCTTTCACTGATTTCCCAAGAATAATACGAACTTTCAATTAACCACTAATAATACGAACTTTGACATGCATTTTCCGCTGGCATACATGACCAGTTTATAACCAGTAGTACAGTTCTTTTTTTGACCGTAGCTCAGCAGGTTTCATCTCGTATTATTGGTGGTTAATTGAAAGTTCGTACTACCGGTTGAAACTTGCTGAGCAACGGTCAAAAAAAGACATGTACTACCGGTTATAAATAGGTCATGTATGCCAGCGGAAAATGCATGTCAAAGTTCGTATTATTGGTGGTTAATTGAAAGTTCGTATTGTTCTTGGAAAATCAGTAAAAGATCGTATTATTCTGGGTAATTTTTCCTAAATTTAAATATTTTTGTCTTTTGAACTAAGTAGCCACAGGCCCACCGTCGTAACTTTGCACTAAATTAGGTGCTTATTCAAACCATTTAATTGATTGTGACTCAGATATTTCAGATCGAGTTAAAATCAATTCTTGCTTCCACATTGATTTTATATTGTATAAATATATTTTTCGATTTAAGTTAACAAAGATTTTAGTTATACAAAATTGGGTAAAATCAGATGAGTCTGTTTTAAACACATGTACTACACATATGTCTCATTCTTGTGTTATGGATGATTCCTACTCTCTCAATTCCTCTCATTTAACATCATTTTTTATTTTGTGTTGACCCTCTTATTTTACATTATTTCCGTTTTCAGACATTGGCCTATTACTTTATTTTAAGTTCATTTATATATTTTAACTTTCTTTTTGTTTCATCCATAAAATTTATTCTTTTATTTCATTTATCATCAAATATCTACATCAAACACTAACTTTCTTTTGGAAAAATTACCCAGAAAAATTTAAACTTTGACTCCCTGCAATAATCCCAACTAGGGATGGCAACGGGTCGGATCTGGACCGGGTCCATGTGGATCCGGATCCAGATCCGTTTTCAAAAATAGGATCCAGATCCGGACCCGGATCCGCGGGTCCTGTTTTGCAAGACCCGTATCCGGATCCGTGGATACTGCGGATCCAGTATCGGATCCGGGTCCAAAACGGGTCTGACTTTTTTTTTTTATTTTTTTTCGTGTTGAGATTGTCATAAAGCTATATCCATTGACTAATTATAATAATATATATAATTTCACCATCGGTCACCCAAAAAAACATTGTACGACTTAAAATTGTCTTTAAAATATTCAATGAACACATTAAAATTGGATATTAAAAGTAGTGTGCTGCGTTATTACTAAGATACTGGGGTTTTAGAAGAACTCTTAGTGTGTTACTAGTGTACAATGAGTGAGTGCAATTTTATATAGTGGGATATTGGGGTTACAACAGTGAGTGAGTGTTGGCAAATTATTAGTGAGTGAGTGCGTGAATTGTTAGTGAGTGCTAACTAAAATTATAATTATTATTATCCAAATCATGTATTCTTAGCAAGAACATATATTTAGTCTATAAAAAATTTAACTCAAAAAAAAGTATATAAAAAAAATAAAAACGGGTCTTATAGATCCACGGGTCCGGATCTGGGTATTTTTTCGAGACCCGGATCCGGACCCGCGAGAATATAAACGGATCCGGATCCGACCCGGACCCGACGGGTCCATTATTTTAGGATCCAAATCCGTAAAAACGGATCCGGGTCCACGGATCCGGGTCGGGTCCAATACCCGTTGCCATCCCTAATCCCAACATTTGATTAAACGTGAATAGTCTCATCTATTAGGGGTGTTTTCTAAAAACGCACCAATTTAACCTTTTACCTATACAACAAGTTATCTCGCAAAAAAAAAAAAAAAAAAAAAGTAAACACAAAAAATTAAATTATAAAAATTCAAAAATTTTAGAAAATAAAAGATTAATTTAAGTATGTTTTTTTGATTTTAACTTTTGATTTTTAATAATTTTTATTTTTTAGCAATTAACCTGTATGTAAAATCAGTCACCATTTGGGCAATAATATTCTTGATTAAGTGACTCTAAAAATAAAGTTATTTATAGTTAATCAAAAGCTAAGAATATTATAAAAAAGTTAATAAAAAAAGGAAAATTTGTAAAAAATAATCTCAACTATCACCCATTGGCCAAAATAATCTCAATTATCGATTATTTATTAATAATCCTAACTATTCATCGAATTTTCTCAAAACAGTCCCACAGTACCATTTGAATTTCTTCTAATCCGTGTGCTCATTCGCAACATGTGTCCCGTCTTCATCACTTTCATCATAATCAGAAACATTATCCCTGCTCAAATTCAAAGCAACTAGAATATCACCTAATTGAGGGTGTGGGACTGTTTTGAGCAAATTCGATGAATAGTTAGGATTATTAAAAAATAATCGATAGTTGGGATTATTTTTGGCCAACGGATGATAGTTGGGATTATTCTGGGCAAATTTTCCTAAAAAAATAGATTATTTTAGATAATTTTTTCTGCTCTTTTTATTACTGTTCTAAAGAAATACTTCCTTCGTTCCATATTAGTTGTATCATTTGCTTTTTCACACTCCTCAATGTACAAATTGAATCATTAATATCTCTAATTATACATATCGAAAAATTATAAAAACTCAAAATTAATAAACTTTGAATCGAGACGATTCAAACAAGATCTCATATGACTATATTTTAACTTTTAGATTACTGACAATATAAAAGTCAATTTACTTAATAAATAGTACCGAAGTCAATAATGTTGCAAGTAAAAAAGAACGGAGAAAGTAGTAGAGGAGTAATTTTTTATAAAAGAAAAAAAAACACAAGTAACAGCAGCCAGCTATGATTCAGGGTTACATCAAAGACATCTCACAACAAAATGAAACGTCTGACTCGTGTTTCAAATCGCAATAAAACGTTTCCATTTATTGAAACTTAAAAAAAAACAAAGTACTTTATCCGTTTCATAATATTTACTACTGAGTGTGACATGTTGTGTGAAAAAATGTCACAATCAGCAGCAAGTATTATAGTACTTCCTCTGTTTCCTAATATTTGTTGCATTTCTTTTTGCACGTAATTTAATGTCTATCTTAATATTAAATAATTTTATTTTCACAAAACGAAAAATTATAAAAATTACATGCTAAAAAACTACAATCTAAGACGAATAAAACGAGATCAATTATGAGTATATTATTTCTTATGCATGAATCAGAATTACCGAAATAAGATCGAAGATGGATAGTGCTATTATAAAAATGTAATGAGTAGTATGGAACAAGGAAAGTATTTTTGTTGTTAGAAATAGATTTAGCAATGGATAATTGGATAAAGGGGTAAAGATAAAGGACACGTTTAGTATTTCGCACAAGGTAGAGTTCAGGTGGGTTATTTTTTTAAAGATGCGGACAAACCATACTTGTTCCTCGAGGAGGGAGTAAAGAGTATGCGTGCAGTCAAGAACCCCCTAGCATGACACCTACGCTTAGTAGAGATCGAATCCCAGATCTTCTGGTCAACATGCAGATGCTCTATCCAATAGCTTTAAGCGCTTTTAGTTTGTGAGTAATTAATCATCATTTGTACGTCTGTTTATTGGGTAACTAAGAATTGTCAAAAGTTGGGGCTAATTGTCAAAATTGAGCTGAATTTATCCTTTATATCACAAATTTATATCATAAATTATCGACTGGATAGCGTAAAAAATAGAAATATAACAATTATTAAAAATCGAAAGAAGTATTTACTAAATTTATATCACAAATTCTTGTGAGAAACAGTATCTTTCAAAGACAATCTCTAATCAAGTCAGCCCATAAAAGAAAATAAAGAGTAAAAAGTATGCATTAAACTCTAGACTTTAAAAACGTCTCTAAGAGGAACGAACTTTCAAGAGACCAGCTGAATTTATAATATATACTTCTACAGTTCTACTTATTACTTCAAACAACTGTCAAATAGTGTCAAGAACATATTTCCTCCCTTCTAAAATACTTGTTACATTTTGTTTTTGGGCACTATTCATCGTTTAAGTTTATTTTATATATTGCGGCTAATATGCAAGCAATAATATAGTCAAGTAGAATCTTGTTTGAATCGTCTAATCGCATACTTTCATAATATATAAAGTTTTTAAAATTTTTAAATATGTATAATTCGACATATAAATAAACAAAATAATATATTAAATTGCGTAAAAAAATGTAAATGTAGTAAGTATTCCCCACCATAAAAATATTGGAAAATAAATCCTATGCGTGTTGAGAAACAGTGCGTTATGGATTGAAATGAAGATACTTTGTTTGGCAGAAAATGTGATCATGTGATGGTTACTTAAAATGTTTATTTCACTTTTTTAAATCTTTAATTTATAGAATATTAAATGTTAATTTACCCATTTTTTATGAGTATTATTTAATTTATATTTTTGATTTTTTATAAGGTCGATTTTTTTTTTAATTATTTTGCTGACTTTTTAATATTGATTCTTTTTATATTAGTGTGCATTGACTTTGTTGATTTGTTTAAAAACGTGTTTAGTAATTTATGTTTTTCTTCTTTCACAAATACCCATTTAATTAAGTGTTGTTAGATTCTTTTATATCCTCTTAAATATTTACACCTATCAAGCATGCCCTAAAGCTTTTTACGACATAAAATCTAGTGACATTTCTCACAAATGTCACTATATAGACTACAGTGACAATTACATATGCAACTAAAGACCAAATAAAGTGTCGCTAAATCACTTTACAGTGCAGCTTAAAAAAAACGAATAATTATTACACTAGAAATATGAACCAGTGACATTTTTTTAATGTCACTAAATCTAATGTCGCAAAAAGTTAAATTTGTTATAGTGTCAAGTGGAATATTAGCGCACCAGTCACCATGTATAATTATAAAAATGTCATGTTTTGCATAAACACTTCGAGCTTAAAGTTCTTGTATGAGAAGGGTTTTGGGAATTATAACTAAATTGGAAAAAAAGAAAATTAATTTTGGCCTTTTAATGAGTCCTAAAGATGAACAATTGTCTTTCATTTCATATTTATGTTTAAAGTTGATTGAAGTTGTGTAGTTTATTAGTCTAATCAAAAATGTGTTTTAAATACGTACTACTTAAAAACTACTCCCTCCTATTCACAAGTTTTGTCCACTTTACTTTTTGGTTACTATTCACTAATCACTCTTAATTTGTATTTTTCTCTTAATCTATAAAGTAATATATAGTCATGTGGGATCTTATTTTGTTCGTCTCAATGCAAAGATTATTAATATCAAATTTTTATAATTTTTAATTATACACAATTAAAGATATTAAAGATTAAAATGTTGCCTCGGCATGTGCGCAAAATGTAAAGTGGACAAAACTTGTGAATAGGAGGGAGTATTATTCTTTTTAGTCTTGACTCATATTACCTAAAAAAAACTATTTTTGTGGGAGATTGTCTTTTGGTAAAATGACTGAAAATAAAAAGTTTATATGCTGATAATTTGTATTAATTGAACTATTTAATATATGTATAAAGTGAATCTCACAGTAAGACCATCTCAACTCTCATACAATAATATGGGCTACATTTGGGCCTGAATGCAATCTAATTACCTTAAGAAGCCCATAAAATTAGAGATACTCTTGTTCAGACTGTCTTTTGATGAGATAATCTCAAAATAATGAGCTCATATGATGGCTCAATGGATAGAACATTTGCAAGTAGAGTAAAAGGTTTAGGGTTTGACCCCTACTAGTTGCAGGTATCAGTTAGGGGGTTTCTTGTGGTGCATCTTTGTTAACTCCATCTTTGGGGGAACGAGTATGATTTGTCCGCATCTTTCAAGAAAATTAAAAAACCCCACCAAAACCCTGCCTTGTGCAGAATACTGGAAGTGACCTTTACCTTTACTTTTTTATAAAGCGTATGACGTGTATCACAATGAGAGCGTTTCATACAATAATTTGTTATAAAATTATCTTACACTTCGTTACAATCAACATCAACTACCATTAAGAAGCTAGAGATACTAAGGATTACATCACTAATTTTAAATAATTGTATTTATGTTAATACACAGGAACAAAGCATAATACACCCAATATTTTATTATAAATTGAACCCCACAATCAAGAAAATTTAAACCAATAAACATCAACAAATACCAAATTCTAAAAAAAAAAAAAATTAATTGGACCCTTCAAAATTTTTCACCAATAGATAGGCCCCACTTAATGTCCACTGAGAAGTAGGACCCACCTCCATTTGGGATGTTAGTACTAATTATAATGATCCCAATCTTCCTTCAATCCCTCTTCCTAACACAACACACTACTATTACTCTACCCCTCTCTTTTTGGTTTTTCCTATTTTTCTACTTTTAATCATCTTTATATATAGGTAATTTCTTGAAAATTATTTAGAGGTTTAAATATTAATTTACTCATTTTATGTCGAATTATTTACATCAGTTTATTTGGATATTAAATAAATAAAAATAAAAAGTCTAAAAGATATATATTATATATTTTTATTCAGCTTCGCTGTACATCTAAATGTTACATCCAAAACATCTTATAAACATTATTATATCACCAAAAAGAAGAAAGAAAAAAATACACATCTTTTAGCTCATCACTCCCTTTTCATATGCAACTATCCCAAAAATAATGGAGGGTTCATCTTCTTCATCATCACCCCAAAACTATGAAGCAACACCGCCACCATCACCAACTCCAAGTCGATATGAATCCCAAAAAAGAAGGGATTGGAATACTTTTGGGCAATATTTAAGGAATCAACACCCTCCGGTTCCTTTATCTCAATGCACTTGTCACCATGTGTTAGATTTTCTTCGTTACTTGGACCAGTTTGGAAAAACTAAGGTCCATGTCCTTGGGTGCATGTTTTACGGGCAACCTGAGCCACCGGCCCCTTGCCCGTGCCCTCTTAGGCAAGCTTGGGGCAGTCTTGATGCCCTCATAGGCCGCCTTCGTGCGGCCTATGAAGAAAATGGTGGCTCCCCTGAGATGAACCCTTTTGCTGGTAGCGCGATAAGGGTTTATCTTAGGGAGGTTCGAGAATGTCAAGCTAAAGCTCGAGGTATTCCTTACAAAAAGAAGAAAAAAGGAGGTGGTAGAGGTGGTGGAAGTGGAAGTGGAAGTAGTGAAGATTCTTCTTCTTTCTCTCCTAGTGGATCTTCTTCTTCTATGATGAATATGAGATTCCCTTAACATGATTGTTCTATAAAATATGATCATGTTCATATCATCAATTTCTCTAAGGTATGTTTAAAAACTCAAATCTTTTTATTTTCTATTTGTTTTATTCAACTCTCGTGAAAATTGTGAATTGATCTAGTTGTCAAAAGCTTTCTGTTCAATGAATTCTATCTTAATATCAAGAATTCGATTCTAAACTCTACAAGAAGGTTCCTTTTCCTCTGATTGATAGAAAATTATCCTTACACCAGAATGAAGAAATAATCATTTTGAGTGATATTTTTGTAGGGTTTTGAAAATTAAAACCCAAATAATCAAATTGCACATAGATCTAAACGGATTCTTCAATTAATACACATCTAAATAACATCTAAATGCTTTAACTAATGAACTAATTCGATCTAAATTTTGGGTTAATTCAATCTAAAATTTGGGTTAATTCGAAAACTTGAAATCAATCTCAATATTTTATTTCTTAATAATCCATCTAATCAAGTTTTATATGTATCTATACAAGATTGAAAAAGAACATGCAAATCAAAATATTTTTTAAGCATATAATCCAAGTTTAATGTCACTTCTAAACTTTTAGAACACGTTGGGTCCTCAACATATATTTTAATGGTGAAGATTCACTAGAACTTGCACTATTTGTACTATTTTACACTGACAAAATCTAGGTAAAGACAGAATAAAATGTTATGATTTGAATACTTGTTCTAACTAGATGTTTGACATAATTAAAGACAACAAATCTTAATGTTCTTAGCTCCCCTGTTTATCCGGGGCGAATTCAGAAAACTAGTATATAAGATGGGTTGAACTTTCATCTCTATATGTGTATATAAAATACTTGATTGTTGCTTTTCTGTGATTTATGTTGACAAAATAATTAATTAACCTGGTCTATATGGTTTAACAGGCTCGGATAGGCTCGAGCCTAAATTTCCCATGTGATTATCAATCTCTTAACATAAGCCAAAGAGTGCAAAATTAAATTGTTGTATAGTATTGATTGAGTTGTAAAATTTTCAAATTTATTGAACATTATACCCAAATTCTGAATCATAAGGATGTGATGAAATGGAATTTTAAGCCAGTTCAAAAAAAAACTTTCACGAATTTGCTTGATGTTAATGAAAACTGCATCACTCTTGTCACCATACATCTATTAATCTAGATCTAAACCACATTTTCGCTATGATTTATAACCATATGATCTAGTGTGGTATGGCTACTTAAGTTCGGAAGATTGAAATTTACGTTTACATTTTAATTGATGTGAGAGCTTTTTAAATATTATGCTGCGAATTTTAATACACATGAAGTAATTTATGGATTACTTGGATAGAGGTTGATGATTTCTAGCTAGAATTCAAGGTACTAATATTGATCTAGCAACTTTCTGATTGATGCATCAATAATGTAGAAATTAGAATAAAATTAAAAATATTCAATTATATATTTTATAATTTTTCTTCTTGTATTGGATTTTTATTGGATGATCAACCATATTTGTTTTTTAGGATATAATTAGATTTTTGCACTAAAATCTTTCACCATTCATTATTACCATACTTTGTAAAGTCGTTTATGAGATTTAATAGTGTATATAACATTTTGTCGTTCACTAACCATCAGCTTAACCATCTAATTAAAATAGATATTAAGTAACCATCTCACATCTATTAGAAAGATCATCTATTCTTTTCTAGAAAACACATCCTAAACATATACTCTCCTACTAACTATTCCTATTTTATTGTATAGTTGATTAATTGTAACAACTTTTTTATTATCACTAACAAGCGTATAACGAGTATAAAGTTGTGTATAATGAAAACCTCAAATCTCGTCTTAGATGAGAATTAACGATATTAGAGAAATGAAATATTTTTATTGTTGACTTGTGATTGATAAAATATATGATAGAAGTTTAGTTTAACGTTTCAATTAAAATTTAAAGTTGATAGTTGAAAGTTACAAAATGTATAGCCTATGAGTGTATTTATTCGTGTATGTTAGAGTATATAATATATCTTGGGGCCTCAACCAAAAGCTTAAGCTGATGGTCGAGGCTTCAAGATATAGTATATATAACATATCCTGGAGCCTCAATCAAAAGCTTAAGCTGATGGTTGAGGCTCTGATACCATGTCAAGGAACCAACTCAATCAAAAGCTTAGACTGATGGTTGAGACTCCAAGATATATTATATACTCTAACAGTGTATGTATAAATTATTACAATACATGATCCATCTAAATGATAATAGTAAGTCATAAAGTGCCCCATAATTTACATGTTAGTTCTTCCGTATCTTAAGATGATTCTTCATCATCATCCAATCTAGTGTATCCCGCTCATAGAAAAGTATGGACAGAGTCTGGGGATATGTTAAGATTATTACTGATAGTAATATTTTATGAGGTTAAATTTTATTATTAATAGCAGAAGGACAAAGTAGTAATATTTACGCGTAGACGCATAGTTATATCTCCCAATGATATAGTTTATTTTCTTTTCTAATTAATAAGGTTTCATTATAATTAAAAAGTATTCCTTCATAGCTAGCTACTGTGATAAGCATACTCTCGTATTTTAGAAAAATTAAATTTTAAAATTTTACATGTACCCTTTCAAAAAATTAAAATTCCACCTTTTAATTAATATATAGAAATTTCGCCTTTATATGATTTAGGGAAAATTACCTAGAATAATCCAATACTTTTTATGATTTTCCTATATCCCAACTATTGATTAACCATGAATAATCCCATCTTTAAGAAGTATTTGCCTAGAGTAAACTTGTATAATCCGATGACCTACTATAGTAGGTAATTCACCAAAAAAATAATTTTAAAAATTTTAAAATTTACATAAAAAATTCTAAATAATAAAAAAAAATCATAAAGTTTTTATGAATATTTTTTAGCATTTTTTTGATATTTTATTTTAATTTATCTTTTTTTTAAAAAAAAACTTGCTATAGCAAGTCATCTGGTCACCGGGTTTACTCTAGGAGAATACTTCTCAAAGTTGGGATTATTCAAGTTAATCAATAAATAAGATTATTATAGAAAAATTATAACTAAATTAAATTATTTTAGATAGTTTTTCCTATCATTTATTCATCTAAAGTATTTTTCAGTCATTTTTTATTTCATCTTTAAGCTTGTCTAGCTGCACCCAAACTTCTCTTTAGCTTGTCACGCTGACCACATATATATTTACATCAATGAATCTGAGGGCCACAATAATCTATATTAACAAGTAAAGAGATCGAAAAGTATTTCAAAAGAATATATATTATTAAAATGGGATTTCTATAAATAAATCAAAAAAAAAGATATTTATAATAAGATAGGGTAAATTTTCTATGATTTTTTATCGATCTAGAATAGAGTATGTCATATATGTAATTCTTTTATACCTCTATATAATGAAGAAAATATCATTGAATAATTAGTATTTTTCCCTCATGAACACGCTCTCGTACTAATTAAGAAAAAAAAACACGCTCACATTTATATCTATAACTATTACTAAAATAAAACACTGTTGATGTCATCAGTTATGAAAATAGCTTACGTGTCACTCTCTCAATAAAAAATTTCCCTCCAAAACTTAAAGATATGTCATTGTTACAATGACTACTATTCATATCTTTGACTTCACTAATTTTTAAGTATGACTAATATTATCCCAATTGATTGATTTTTTGTGTCACATTATTTAATGTATTAGAAAGTCATAGAAGTATATTTTATTTTTTTTTCAAGTTTTTTATAAAATATTTTCAATGTTTTTCATTAAATAAGTATAGGATATTTTGAGATAGTTAAAACATAAAGCAGTAAAATTTTAATTTTTTTATTTATACAAATATGTCAGAAATTTTAATAACGCAACGCATTGCACGAACATTATCTAGTATATAAATAAAATATTATGATGGGAAGTAGTAATAAAAAACGACCAATCTTGATATATACTTCAAAATTATTATATGAATTTCCCTTAAATTTTAACTAGATATTCCCTTTGTTTATTGTCATATTGTGTGATAAAATATTTTTACAATAGTAAATTCATGAGACTAGAAATTGTATATTTGTATAAAAATATAAATGCATTCGTAACATTTATGATGAAATTATAAATCAAGTACATAATTAAATGTAGAAATATATACTATTTTCGTCCTTTAGAATTTACAATTAATTGTGATATTTTTTATTCTAATACAACTTCTTTGTCTCATAAAATTTGCTACATATTTCATTTTATTTTGTTCTATTGAATCTGATGTATTTTTAATTTTGACTAAGATCCTACACTTACTTTATAATTCTCATCTACGTATATTTTATCTAATTCTACCTTAAAAAAATAAATGATATAACTTTATATTCTAATAATAAATTCTATAAGACAGAATAATATCACTATCAATAACAAATTCATACTAACTTATAAAGTATTCTTTTAGGCCTTGAGATAAATTTCAAGGTCCGGAGCAAACATTAGTTATGAGTCCTTAAATAATAAATATACTATTTCCTCTGTTTTTTTAAGTGTCCTATTTGTTTTTTGCATGTTTGCCAATGTAATAATTCAGTGCTTAATAGCGATAATTATGTATTAATAAGCACTACAACAAATTTAACTTTTTACGTTGTTAGATTTAGTTGCTTTTAAAATATATCACTAACTCATATTTTAAAAATTTAATAATTATTGAATTTTATTTAAAGTTTCACCATAAGTGATTTAGCGACACTTTATTTGGTCTTTAGTGGCATATGTAATTGTTACTATAGTCCATAGTGACATTTGTGAGAAATGTCACTAAATCCTATGCCGCAAAAAATTTTAGTATGATTTTTTAAATATGCTGCTAAAGAGTCTAATAAATGTCACTAAACTCTCTATATATACTATTAGCAATTTAAAATAGCAACATTTAAATTAAATGTCGCTAAATATATCCAACTAAAAAAAACTATGTTGTAGAGAAACCTTATGTTGAAACAAATCAAACAAGATCTCATTTGACTATGTATTAATTAATGCATTAATCAAGAATAAAATACAAATTAAGAGAGATTTATGAGTACATTCCCAAAAGCAACTGAGACATTTGAAAAAAAACGGAGGAATTATTATAAGCCCCTAAGGCCTTAACTATTAAATACTAAAGTGTCATTTTTCTAACGTTTTAGATTATTTTTCGGGGTATAAGTCTTTCTTACCCTTATAAAGCCAACCTTACTTATAATTTCTATTTGCTGAGTCATATATGAAATGCATCTCACGATCAAACCGTCACATTTTGATTGTTGCTAATTGTTACCTATGTGATTTCATCATGCAAAACTACACTATGATTTACCCTAATTATTTAATTTATTTTAAAATATATATGCTCTTATTTATTTTGTCGACATTTTCACTAGATTTTGGCTTTCTAAGATTTTTAAAGATTTTGTGCCCCCACATAATCTACTAATTTCAAGGATCTAAACATTTAAAGGATCCTCATTATTGGAATTTTTGTTTCTATTTTTATTTTGTATTTTTAAGGTTATTTAATTATTTTTTTAAATTCATTTATGCTCTTCCGTACTCATTATTTCTCATAATTTATGTGGTAAATTCTATGCATTCATCATTGCGAATCTTTCTGTGTGCATTATATAATAAAAATTCACAAGTTTTGTCTTAGTGCAAAATAATTCATTTTATATATTAAATTATATAATACTGTTATTCAAAAGTTCTAATGAGTATTAATTTATTATTTCTAGAATCAAATCAATAGATATGGAGACTGATTAATAACTTCTCATAAACTAGTCTATTTTTCATTTTAATTCGTTTTTCGAGTATTTTGATATATTACTTAACTATTTATTAATACTTGTGACGAGTCGAAAAAGTAGAAATACTATGAAACTTTGATAATATATTAAAATGAATAAAAAAAGGACACTTTCAGTATCTTACACAATGCAGAAGTTAGATGGAGAAAATGATTTTCTAGCTATTTTAGGAAATATATTTCATTAACAACTAAAAGATAAAAGATCTAAACAATTTCCTATAAATAAGAAAAGATATATATATTCCTAAACGAAAAGTATTATTAAAAAATATCATATAAAATTTAAGAAAATTATTAACTCTAATAATTTTATTTCATATATAGTTTATTTTCTAACACTTCCCATCAAATTGAATCGTAACTTGCATAGAGCATATATCTAAATGTTCTAACACACCACTTAAGTTAAGTCGTGGGATCTTTAACACGCAACTGGTGTAGAGTATGTTTAATTAGCTTTGATATCATATTAGAATATTTGGGAGTAGTAAAAGTGAGAGTATTTAGGTAAAAAAAAAAAGATAGACAAAAAAGAAAATGGGACAATTGATATGATTTTGCCAAATAAGAAAATAAAACAACTAAAATGATTCGGAGGGAGTATTGTATAATAGATATAGATACAAGGCAAACCCTAGAATTAGGGTAGAAATGTATGTAAATTTGCACATAATATAAAATATTGGTATTTCACAAATTGTTGTGAGAGACACAATAGATATGTGGACTAAATAGCCTAATTAATACAAATTAAAGAGAAAATATAAATATGAACTTCTTGTTTTACGATCGTCTCTTTTTGAAAGACGGCCTCTCACAAGAATAGTTGTTTACATATTTATATCTACTATCAAACCGCATAGGAATATAGGATCGAACTAGCCATTGAATAAAATACTCCATTAATATCGAATTTTTTATCTTATAACATATATAGAAGAATTACAATAATTAAGACATATTTAATCATCATCATCATCAATCTAATATTCTGCTCAAAAACAAAGTTCAGATGAGGGGGGTAACGGACAATCCATAATACCCGTACCCTCCAAACTCCAAAGAGAGGGTCAGATGAATATGATCATTTTTACTCAACAAGCTTAGTGACATCATTGCGTTAAAAGTAAAATTACCCGCCGATAACAACATCAGCCAAAATTAGGATACTAGGGCAAAAAAAGCAACTAAAGAAAACTAGTAGTCAAAAATATAAATCTGACATCTCCAACTATTTATATCCTTAGTCAGGTTTTCCAAAAGGTACAATGCAACTTACTCAAATCGTTTTTAATTTGCTCATTCTACATTTTCTTAGGATTTCTCGACTTCTCTTACCTTTATTTTTTTCAGAGTCTTTCTATACTAATATTATGTAGGCTAAACACTAGCTAGATTCCTTAGAAGTACAACCTAGCTAGTGTTTTCTCAAAGCTTCCTCAAAACCAAATGTGTTAATTTAATTGAAGTTTTGTGTAGTCTGCTGTCAATTATCATATGATAAATCACTACCACCAACCCTACTTTTATTTGTCCACTTATTATACGTGCCGACTTCATCACTATATAATCCAGTTAGGGTTTGTTTGGCAAATAATTGTTGCTAATAAATTATTGGTTGAAATTGTTAGATGATTTGACCAGTTGGAATTTGGAAATATCGACTTCATCACTATAGTTGAACGCACAATAGAAAATTTAACTTTTCGCGATATTGTATTTAATGACATTAGAAAAATGTCATTGATTTATATTTTTAGAGTAATAATTGTTGTTTTTTATTTTAGGTTTCACTGTAAAGTGATTTAGTGACACTTTATTTGGCCTTTAGTGTCATATGTAATTGTTATTATAGTTTATAGAGGCATTTATGAGAAATGTCACTAAATTCTATGTCGCGAAATGCGTTAATACGATTTTTTATTATTAAGCTTCTAAAGAGTCTAATAAATGTCACTAAAATATATATACTACTAGAAATTTGAAATAGTGACATATAAATTAAATGTTGCTAAGTATATCTAATTAAAAATAAATTATGTTGTAGTGTCAGGTGTTTAGTAAAAGTTAATTCTAATTTGCTATTGGTGGTAATTAAAAAATATACAAAAAATTACCAAGAATAATACAATTTTTTGCTTATTTCCCTATAGTAATATCAAATTTTGATTAATTAACTATGAATAATACCAACTTAGAGGTGTATTTCCCTAGAATATCCCTTATGTTAAAAATCAAACTATTTGAGAAATTGGTAAAGTAGTTAATTAACTAAAGTTGAAATTATTCTAGGAAAACCCCCTAAGTTGATGTTATTCATTGTTGATCAAAAGTTCAGATTATTGTCAGGAAATTAACAAAAGATTGTATTATTCACGGTAAATTTTTCTAGAAAATTATAAATAAATAGGGGAAAAGCGGAGTATTTAAGTAGTTTTTTTATTTTGACTTAAAATCAACCACATTTTTAATTAGTTAGTTTAAAAGATCATTTATCTACACTACAACAAATTAAACTTTTTGCGACATTGCATTTAGTGGCATTTTTTAAGTTCCACCATAAAGTAATTTAGCGACACTTAATTTGGTCTTTAGTAGCATATGTAATTGTCACTATAGTACTCTATAGTGACATTTGTGAGAAATGTCACTAGATCCTATGTCGCTAAAAGCTTTAGTGAGACTTTTTAATATGCTGCTAAAAGCTCTAATAAATGTCACTAAATCCTCTATATACACTATAATAAATTTGAAATAGCGACATTTAAGTAAATGTCGCTAAATGTATCCCACTAAAAGCAAATCATATTTTAGTGCTAATACATTTTTTTTATTATTTAATCTACCAAAACACCAACGAAAAGAATAAAAGACCAACAGCCAAACATTTTTAAGGTGATATAATTATGATTTTTGCAATATAAAAGTACACACACTACAATTATATTATACAAAAAAAAATATTAACTAATCCGGCTTTCAAAAAAAAGTTATAAAAAAAACTTTTATAGTCAGCTTTACAGTAATTCATTACTCAGTTATTTATTTTACGGATGACACGACGATAATTATTATAGAGAATGAAAATATGTTAAAATGATGGGGTTATGTTTGAAATTATGGATAGACAAACTAAAATAAAAGGTATCTCATAAGGAACTAATAAATACTATTAGAAGCAAATTTATGGGTATATATGGGCTAAAATTATTATACTTCCACATATATATCAAAAAAAACTCAAAATTGTTTTTAAAGATAATGATAAATAACTTTACATCATTATCATCATCATATTCAATATTCCACTCAGGGCAGGGTCTGGGTGAGGTAAAGTGACAAACAATCCATACCCGTACTTTCTTTACGGAAGGACTAAAGGAAAATGGTCTAATTTTACCCCCAAGAGGAAAGGAGCCCTGCATTATAGGAAATGAGTGGCAACTGACAATGTTATTTAAAGAGAAATAAAACCATAAGTTATAGAGAAACAAAACTAAATACAGAAAAAAGATAAACTAAAAAAGATGAGGAGGGAAAAAAAAGCCTATTATCAGTCCATAATATGAATCTAACGTCTCCAACTATTCCTATCTCTAGTCAGGTTCGCAGAGAGGTGCATTCCACTCAAGTCATTTTAATTACTTTACATATACTCCTATAATTTTCCTAAACATGAGAACATGAAGAAGCTAAATACTTGAGGAGATCAACAGATGAACGACATAGCTATCAGGGCCGTATCTGGCCTAGGGCGGGTGGGGCAAATACCCAGGCCCCATATTTTAAACATTATGTAGATTTAAGTCCTTAAATTAAAACACTAAATAAATCAAAAAATACATATGAGAATAGTAGGAATGGGATATTAATGGCAAAAATAATAAATGTCTAACAAATGCAATCAATCAGATTAATTTACATGGCTCTTCTTCCAAACCTAAATGAAAACTTTTGCATTTACTAATTCCAAAAACTCTTCAAATACTCTTTAAAATTTCAAGAAAAAAAAAGAGAAAAATTTCCCTATTTATCTGAATAACAAGGGAATTTATAAGGTATTACAAACTAATTAGAAGATGAGGTGAATTGGAGCATTGTTGAACGTTAAGTTTTTTCTCTCATTCACTTGTACATAAAGCTTTATATTCAAATTGTGGGTTTTAATCTTCTACATAAGGGTCTCTATTTTTAATCTTCTATATAAGGGTCTATATTTTTAATCTCGCCCTAGGACACCAAATGTTTAGAAACGGGCTGATAGCTATATATTTGCTCATTAGAAGTTTGCTCTTAAAAGCTGGATATATACTTTTAGGAAACAAAAGTTGACTTTCAAAAGCTAGGCCAAACATACCCTAAAACTAAAATTTACATATCGAATTACTTGTTAATTTATTAGTTTTAATCAAATACTCCCTCCATATTTTTATGTTTGTCCACCCTATTATAACGGGTAATTTCAAATGTTTGTCCACTTTAGAATAATTTCCATTTTTGGAAATCTTTTTCCCAAAAATACACTCATAATCCCTCTAATTTTCCACAAATATACTCTCTCTCTATATTAAAACCCAAATAGAACAAATTTTTAAGAACGGAGGGAAGGCTCTTACATAATTTGTTAAAAAAAACGACCTATTAGAAGCTCCATTACTCTTCATTTGATTAGTTCTTGAGTTTATTTTATGAGCTAATTACTAAGATAAAAAATTTTATTTATCTTTGTTTTTATTATATAAATCATCATTATATTCAGTGTATCTTACTCAGAACTATGATCAGAGTCTGATAAAAAAGAAAGACAACTCATATCATATAGTAGAGTGGCTAAAATGTCCCTAGGCTCTAGTTGATCATACAAATATCAGCCTATTTATTCAAATGAAGAGTAAAAAATACCGAATATTTTCAAATTTGATTTAAAATGTCTCATATATTTTACTCTTTAGTCTTATATGTCCTTCACCTTAGTTTATCAATTTAGTTTTGAACTTATTTTTATTGTATTAAACTAAATATTATTAAATTGTTCTCAAAAAAAACTAAACATTATTAAATTGAATTTATTTATCGTTACTTTTTTTTTTTGTCATTTTCTTCTTTATTTGAAAAAAAAAATAGTTTTACCAAATAAAACTCACTTCCATTCAACTTTTTTTTGAATCACTTCTATTCAACTTAACTTAGTTTCCTAAACAATATAATATTTTAAGGTTGAGATGTATATGTACGTAATTTTATCCGTTGTTTTCAAATATTTTTTATTTACAAATTATTGTCATTTAAGACTTTATGTTAACAAAAGATTCAAGTGAGTTAACTAACCCAAAAATAAAATATACTAATATAATTATCGAGTTCATTACAGTTTTGTTTGTCTTTGTTACATTCGTTTTCACTTTACCGTAAGTACTATGTCAGGTTTTTAACACTTTTTTGATTGTTTGAGTGTCGATTTAATTTGTAATCTTTATATGCATATACACTATTTTTTTTTTATATTTTACTAATCTTACATTAATATGAAATAATTAAGGAATTAAATTTTTACTTAATGTAGTATTACCATGCTATGAAGACGTCTCAACTATGCCAAGATATCATCAGCCAGAAGACAATTTAAATTTTCAGTCAATTTTATCTTCTTCATTGTTTATCTTCTTCATTAATTAAGATTATCACTATAAATATGTATCAAATTTGAATTCTAATGTCTCATATTTAGTATTTTATTGAGTTTTTTATTGTTGTTTCGGGGATTTTCTCAACATGTACGTTGTATTAAACAAGTGAGATTTAATACAAAAAGTGCTTAAAATAAGAAGAATTATACACCCTTGATTTCAATAAGATAAAAAAGAATCTGATTAGGATCAATATTAAGCAATAATATTAGCATAATTGTTAATTAGGGTCACTATTTATAAAAATTATTAATATTTTTTATAGCGTTCCTTTTTTATAAATTTTTTTAGACTTAATTAATATTTCAATTTCCAAGAATGTTGATCACATTTGTTTTATGTAGAGGTAACCCTAAAAATATTGTGTGTATTAAATTTGAGTGAACAAACATAATGAATAATGGTAATATAATATGAAAAAAGATATATACTCATGTCTCTCCTTTAATTTACGTTATTTTTTATTTTAGTATGTCATAAGAAATTTACTTTATTTCCTATTGAATATGAAATTATGAATCCATCACTATTTTAAATATTTATTTGTCCCTTTAATTTGTTGGAGTATATAACATATCTTTGGGCCTCAACCATCAGCTTAAGCTTTTGGTTGAAGTCCAAGATATGTTATATACTCTAACACGCCCCCTCACACGAGAGCCCTTTGGGCTAGAAGTGTGGATGCAATACAGCTCCTCCTCATACCTGGTGTCTAATATGTCACTTTAAATGAGGGGTGATTGAGATTCGAACCCGTGACCTCTTGTCACACTGGCTTCTGATACCATGTCAAGGAACCAACTCAACCAAAAGCTTAAGCTGATGGTTGAGGCCCCAAGAAATGTTATATACTCCAACACGCCCTCTCACACGAGAGCCCTTTAAGTGTGGATGCAACGCAGGCCCTCCTCATACCTAGTGCTTAATATTCCACTTTAAATGAGGGGTGCTTGAGATTTGAACCTGTGACCTCTAGTCATATTGGCTTCTGATACCATTTTAAGGAACCAACTCAACCAAACAGTACTTAAGCTGATGGTTAAGGCCCCAAGATATGTTATATACTCCAACAATAAAATACTCATTATTAACAAGAGTATATACGCAAATAGACGATTAGAGTTTAGACATATGGTTTGAATTTTGGTCGTTCCATGTTGGAGAAAGATTGCCAAATTGAAAAACAAAATACTCATTTTTTAATTGGATTTATATAAAAATTTCGTTATCATCATACTTAATGTATCTCGCTTATAGTACTTATTATAGAGATATATCTCACAATAAAACGATATTTTACAAGTTATACTTAAACCCTAAAAGGGTCTATATAGATAATACAACTTAATTCTAAATTGTTTTAGCGTAAACAATGAATTATTGTGCAAGAAAATCATAAAACAAATTCATAAAACCCAAGCCCTAATTCGAAATCATAGGAAAAACCTAGCTCACTCGATAATAGACGTGACCCGTGGGTATGGCCTGCTACTCGTGGGTGGTCATGGCTCAATACTCGTCTCATTCTCCACCTCTGCTCGAGCCTCTAATTGCAGGTAAATTGATCTGCTCGTCTCGTATGATATCATCACACGATAAGACTATCATAAGCTATAAGTTCCAATTATTGACTATTTAAACCAAGTATGAAGCGTTTCTCATGGTGAGACCGTCTCATACAAGAATTTGTGTAAATTGATACTATAAAACTACAAATAGCAACTTTGATAATGACTTCAATTCGCACCCACAAACAAAAACTCTAATCAAAGACTTAATTATAGCTTAAGAAAGCTTTATCATCATCATACTCGGTATTTCCTGCTTATAGACAAACTATGGTCATGATCTGAAAAAAAATAGACGACAGCTCATACCTATATAGGAGAGCGTGGTCAGAGAGCCTATATTCAATAAAAGACAAAATCTCGAGAATAAAATGAGTAACCATTATAGGAACTTCAAATTTAGCTTTTGAATTCGATAATCGGCTCATCATCAAACACAAAAATGGTGTTAATGCAAATAAGTTTTAGTTTGAGTCATCAAAAAATGTGTTGACTTTCTCATGACAATGAAGTTGAATCAAAAACTTTTTTTTATAATATATTTCATTACTACCGGATACTACATTTTCAGTTGGTATAAATAAGTACTTAGTACTCCCACAAACGGATATTGCATTTTTCATTTATGTTCCTCATATAAGAATTACAATATTTCTATCTTTAAATATAACTATTCTTTTAATTTTCATCCACATAGTTAATTTATTTTTCATTTTATCAACACATTTTTTTTTGTTTTTCTAGAAATCACACTAGTTTACCTACTTATGTCTTTTTAATTTGCTTAAATTTTATAGCTAGTTTCTTAAGAAATTGTCTTTTTTTTTTTTTTTTTTTTTTTTTTGTGATGTTAAACACTTGTCTGTGTCTTTTGTTAATATGATCCACGACTATCATGCTTACAACTCGCAGGTTTCCATGGTTCGAGCTCCATCCCTTTTGATCCCTAGATGTTGGAGCCCTCCGGATGTAGGGTGGATTAAAGCAAATTTCGACGCCTTCCTTGGTGTTGATGGATGCAGGGGGTTAGGCGTGGTTTTCAGAAACCATGATGGAAGACCTGTGATTGCTGCTGTTAGAAGAGTCTTTTCGCATATGGGAGTCGAGGAAGCCGAACTTTCTGCTGCTTGTTTTGCTGTTGAAGTGGCGGTGAGAATGGGCTTTGATCACATCCACCTTGAAGGTGATGCAGAGGCTGTGATTACTACTATAAAGAAGGAGCTTAATGGATTATCACCTTTGTTCTCTTTGTATAGTTCAATGTATGATTTATGTTGTAATTTTGAGGGCTTTTATTGTAGTGCTGTTCGTAGGAGCGGGAACACGGTTGCTCACTCAGTAGCTCGGTGGGACACCGGTTCTTCCCTCGAAAAGATTTGTATGGAACCGTTCTCCCCGGGCTTTATGGCCTTGGTCGACCTCGATCTAATATAAGCTCCAGGTTTTATCTCAAAAAAAAAAAAAAAAAGAAATTGTCTTTTTTAAAGATGTACATTAGGTCCAATCCACAAAAAATTTAATGTCCACTTACCATGTTCTTAATGTATACTTATATTATCCTTAATAATTACTTATCGTATCTTTAATGTCTACTTTTAATATCTTAAATGTATACGTACATCATTCTTAATGTCTGCTTACAATATTTTACTAAATAAAAGTATGTATTGTAATGAGTCCGTCCAATTAGAGATGGTCTCTCACAAGAATTTTTGTAAATTTTATGCTTTTAGCAAATACTACGAAATAAGTGTGAAATAAGTTTTGTGAAAAAATGATTAGAGTAAGTCAAATAAATAATATATATTGTTAAATAGTTTTTCTTACAAAATTATATTGAAATTTTATAACAAATCTCACATTAAATAGCAACAATCAAACAAGTCCTTAATCCATTAAAGTATGATTTCCAAAACATCATTTTGACTATGTTTGAATTGTTCAAATTAATGATGTCATTAGGAAAATAGAATGCTATTGAAAAAGGGAAAGTGGCACATGTTGAATTGAAATTCTTGCCCATTAAAATAAAAATTAATAATAATAACAGCGTCATGTTAAAGAACAATTAGAACCGCCAAATAAAGAAGTGTAAAGTGATCTACAACTACAAGGAAGGACTCGTGTAAGTTTTAGAAGGTAAACATAGCTTACATCGACAATTCAAGGCGGCCAGAAACACGTGCTCTCTTGAGAGACCGTCTTTTGTAAAGACGACTCATAAAAGTCCGGTCCAAATCTATATTTAGAGTTGTAACAATATATATTTAGAATTGAACTGGGCTTTTGAGAGCCGTCTTTACAAAAGACGGTCTCAAGTAAGAATTTGTGGGCCATAAATCATATTAGGCAGTCGGTTCATTTTGCATTTTAACAAGAACTACTCTTATGAGAATTGAGAAACTGTCTTTACACTAATAATTTATACTATAAGACTAGTTAACCCACATATGAAACAAATCTCGCGATAAGATCGTCTCATATAATTATGGCTTTACAGTTTGTTTTATAACGATATAAATAATGGCAGTTCAAAAAAATACATAAAGAATGGTATTTTGGTAGAGGTAAGACTTAAGAGGTATCAACTATCAAGACATAATTTATCATGATCCATGACGTAAAAAATTCACTCAAAACATGTGTTTGAAGTACACCACTAACGAATAAGCACCTAATGCAGCAATCACAATACGAACCAAAATTCACAAAGGAAGAAAAAGAGACCGGAACGATAACCATAAACCATAAACCATCTTCACTCGATATCAACAAAACTTGCAACAAGCAAGCAAATTTTGTTCAGTCGGAGGTAAAGAGAATCCCCTACATGAAAGAGGGAAAGGGGAATTACTCTTCGTGTTGTTGGTGCGAATCGAATCCTTATCACAAGGATAGAAGGGAAAGTTTTCGAACAATAAGTCAACTCATGATTCTCTACAAGCTTATGGTTATAACTTTGGATCCAAAACATTCCACTTGAGTTTGAAGTACGCTATCAAAGTGAAACAAAGACGGAGTGTTGATAAACATGGTAAATTTGTGTAGGTTTCTGAGTTTATCGGTTAAAGTAACTTAAATCAACAAAAACAAAATGTAAATCTAATAAAGACGGACTTTTGACATAACTACACTTTCGAAGGCTATATTAATCCTAAAACTTATCTGAATTCTGTTGTAAACTATCATCTGCAGTATCTACCAGGTTGATTTAGTATCCAATCTGAGCAAATTGTAGAATCAACAAAAACAAAAACATGGTAAATTTGTGTAGAATTTGTGTAGGTTTCTGAGTTTATCGGTTTAAGTAACTTAAATCAACAAAAACAAAATGTAAATCTAATAAGGACGGACTTTTGACATAACTACACTTTCGAAGGCTATATTTATCCTAAAACTTATCTGAATTCTGTTGTAAACTATCATCTGCAGTATCTACCAGGTTGATTTAGTCGCCAATCTGAGCAAATTGTAGAATTTCTATCATGAAGTATTAACAAAGTGCTAGCTTCATTTTCTCATTCTCCTTGGATGCACAGGCTACAAGTAACTATCTGCTAAGAGAAAAGGAAAAACACCATCTTAGATCTTGATCAATTTTACTCTGCCAAACCCGAATTGACTACCATTTTTGGAACACAAAAGCTGAGATCAAATTCAAGTGGCTGTTAATTGCTAAGGCAAGTTGGTTAGTGTACCAAACTACCAATGCAATTCCCATTATGTGTTAAATGTAACAACATTATCATTAAGTCAAAAACCAAAACAAGGTAAAAAAAAAGTGATCGTATCGGTATTTCTTCAATCTTCATAAATATATAAGAACATACTCACTGCACACTGCACACTGCACACTGCACACTGCACACTGCACACTGCACACACCTCTCATTTCTCAGGTGTAAGCAAAAGACAGTATAGATAGACTTAGCTAATTTAACATCACCTACCTTTTATCACATTTTATTCACAAAAAAGAACATTCTGTAATCAAACACAAGAAACCAAATAATACTTTCTGCAAAAATCTTAAATCTGATAAAAGAAAATAAAAACTTTCAGAATTTAGATTTTAGACCCACTATTTTAATTTACTAATCTTAATAAACAGCAAAAACAACGATAACACGAGATAGTTGACGTTATATTTGTCTAAAACTTTGTAGAACAAGCAAACTACAGAAGAGTTCCTCTCTCTACATGTCAGCACAAACTACAACTATCCTCCAAAAACTAAGTTCAGCTACAACATTCTCTAGTTTGAACAAAACAAATTTCAAATTAGACCGGTAAATAAGAATGCATCAATCTTCAAATTGAACCATTACATAAAGTCTGAACACATCAACTTCAAATTGAACCAGTAGATAAGGTTTAATGAAAACAAACTTCAAATTGAACGAGTAAAAAGCAATGCCTGGTGTAATGTGTTTCCTACTTCTATATTGTTCGGCAGCAACTTCAAATTGGCTAAACAAATATAGAGCACATCTATCATATTTAGAAGCAAGCAGTTTACATATCAATCAAAGGCATAAACCACCGTTAATCTTTCAAACGTCAGGTCCACACATGCACACAATGTTCAGTCCAGCAGTTGGTGTAAATGGCTAACTTGACTGCTTGCAAGAGCACAAAGCAAAGTCGCAGGCACAAAAGATATTCCTACTTAAGCTTAATAGAGTCAGATGCAACCAGAACATATTCAAATGAAAAGATAACATGTTACTTCAATTGCAATCATTTACTCCAACAAAGCTTAAATAAGTACTCACAGAACATTAAAAGCAAGAACACTAATAAATTAATCATATGGCAAACTCTATTATAGTATTATAATTAGCAACCAAAAAACACTGAGATGAAATTTACCAGCGCCGTCGGAGTGTTTAGAGCGTTTAATACGAGCAAGCTCAATCTGAGTATCCATAAGCAACTTCATCCTTTGATACTCCAAATCCTTAACAAATTCCAACCTATGTTTTTCAAGTTCAATCAATTGCTCCTGCTTCACTGCTTCTACTCTCTCATACACCTCTCCGAATCTCATGATCGCTTCCGCCAACAGCCGACACCCATCCTTATAACTTCCATTCTCTTCCCTCTCAGTTTGTTCCCTTCTCGTCACGCCGCTAAACGTCCCCGTTCGCTCCGACGAAACTCTTCCTCTCTCTTCCTCCTCCTCAACCTTTGCCGCTGCCGCCACAACATCCACAAAATTCCGCCGAAAAAATGAATCATCAACCATCGACGTCCTCTTCCTAGTAATAATCGACCTTGGCGCCACCGGAAAATTTGTCGGCACCGGAGTTTCGGGTGATCCTTTCCTGGATGATACAGAATCCTCACTGACACCGGCAATGAGATAATCAAGGCGGGAGAAAAACCGCCAAGGACTAACGTAACTACCGAAAGAATCAACGGTCTTCGATTTTTCGATCTTATACTTCTTCTTCAACGTATCGATACGATTCTTGCACTGAGTGTCTGTTCGCCGGCGATTTTCGCCGGAAGAATTGACGGCGGCAGCAACTTCTGACCAATGACGTTGACGGAGGTTTCCCCGATTAAGAGAGAGATGATAAAAACCCCAGGCTTCGATAAGCGCGCTTGTTGATTCCTCCGACCAGCAATCTTCCCGGAGCACTGGCGCGGATTTGAAATTGAAACGATCGTTAAACGAATGAGGGCGTTGTTTTCGGCGGAGGGACGGCGGCGGTGATGTGTCGTCGCCATTGATTTCCATTGAAAGCTTATTACCGACGGTTAAGAAATACAGGAAAGAAAACGGAAAAAAATAAAGAAAGACGGAATTTATAGTAAATAAAGAGTAAGGAAGGGGTGATTAACTGCGTTCGTGATCGGCGGGGAGAGGTTGGGTTAAATCAATTAAATTTGAGTATTTTTTTTTTTGTGTTAAATTAAATTTGAAGGAGAATTAATCTAATTTATTAATCTCAAAAGAAAAATCTTATTTATTACATAAATTCTTAAATGTGAAAATCTCATACAAGAGGAGGTTTATTAGAAGGTTTTTTAAATGACCATAATTTTCTTGTGTTTTTATTAAACAATTTCATAGTGATCGAGAATTGTCTTTTATTTTGTTTGATGTTTTCTTCTTTGTCGTTTTTGTTTTGTTTGCGTTTTTGTAATGGGGTTGCTCATCGGTTAGCCAAATAGGCTGCTTGTGGCCTTTGTGATGACTGATGAGGTTTGGGATATTGCCCTGACCAGGTTAGGGGACGCTTTGTATTTCAATTTGATCAATCTGGGTCTTAGCTTGCCCGTTCTCTAAAAAAAAGGTTATTTAAAGTGAGAATATATTGTAAATATAAATAATTCATTGATACTCCTCTATTTTAACACAAGACATGTATAACAGAGTATTGTCTAACATACATACATTGGTGCCCGTGGGTATGACAGAGTCTTTACCGATTAATGAGGGATTACATTAGGGTTCAGCACTAAGTCCTTTTATTTTTACGGTCATTATGGTACCATGGTATGACAGAGTCTTTACCATTTAATTTGGTATTACATTAGGGTACAACACTAAGTCCTTTCATTTTTACGGTCATTATGGAAGAAATTTCTAAATTCTCATGGGAGACTATACCATGGTGCATGTTTGTTTCCGACGATATAGTTTGGTCGCAGAAATCAAGGAGGAGGCTTATAATAAACTGAAGAGTGGCGGAAAAGCCTTAAAGGGTAAGAGGTTGCGCACAGAATATAAGATGCAATTTCAGTGGGACAAAATTGATATAGGAGCCAGAAGTGACCATAGAGAGAGAAGTTGTTGCATGTATGTCAAAGTTCAAATATTTGGGCTCGGTGATTCAGTGCAATGGGGAGATTGATGGAGATGTTACTAATCGTATACAAGCGGGTTGGCTTAAGTGGCGAGCAGCAACCGAGGTGCTTTGTGATAAAAAGTTTCCGAGGAGATTAAAAGGTAAATTTTACCGCGTTGCAATTAGGTTGGCGTTGTTATATGGGGCATAATGTTGGCCCGTAAAGAAAGTTTTCGAACAAAGGATAAAAGTAACAGAAATACATATGCTGAGGTGAATGTGTGGAAGTACTATGATGGATAGGATAAGATACCAGGAATTTAGGGAGAAGTTAGAGGTTGCATCTCTCGCCGCAAAGATGGGGGAGAACGGTTGAGATTGTTTGGGCATGTATAGAGAAACGTAAAGGTAAAGGTAAAGGGCACTCTCATATAGTAATCCTGTTGCATTTGGCAGATAGTTGTGAGACTTTTATTTGTCACTTAGCATCAAAATTATAGAATTATAGATAGAATAGAATAGGATATGATAGATGGGATAGAATATGATTAACTGCGTGCGAAAAAAATATAGAGAAAATCTTATAGACAACCTTTGATTTTGAAACATTAAAAGTGATTACATTTTAAATACAACTACAAGAGTATTTGAACCACGTTATGGAACGATGCTATTTTTCACTATAACACTAGTCTCATTAAAATAATTGATAACTTGTTGGATAATTTTAGTTTACTTTAATACAAATGGGTAGTTAAGTGGTAAAACCATCTATATTAATATGAAATGGTCTTTGTAAATTACGATTATTTATAAGGTTAACAAATCATCCTTATGTGGAAGGATTTGATATGGTGAGAATTTTGTTATTTTAATTTTTTTTTTATTTTGTTTATTTTATTATTATTCTTTTTGTCTTTTTGTGGTGATTTGCAAATCGTGGTTATTGATTAGGAATATTTCTATTAATATATGGTAAATTTGTAGGTTAAAACAACATGTTATGAATTAACCAATTTTCACAACTCACATTGTTGTGAGAGATTGTCTTTAAAAGAAACTGTCTTATTTGGATCGGTCAATTAGATTTTAAAAAAAATACCAAAACAGAAAATATAGTGTGACTGCACGCTTACTCGGTAAGGGTTTGGGATACCTCAAGTAGGCATTTAATATAAGTCAAGTAAGTCACAGTATGTCAAGTAGGTATTTTTAAATGTTGAATTTATCAAGTGGGTGTTATGTGTTGTAGGTGTTTAGGTTATTTGCTTTAAAGGTTTAAGTTATGTACTGTAGCTGTTTATGTTATTTGCTATAAGTGTGTGTTGTAGGTATTTTTGTTATGTGATGTAGATGTCTAGGTTATATGTAATACGTATTTATGTCATATGCTATAATAGTTTATATTATGTGTTGTAGGTATCTAAGGCCCGTTTGGTAGGTGGTATTAAATGATATAGTAATGAGAATGAAAAACAAGTGTAATATTAGTTGAATAATCTCTTGGTTACCTTGATGCTCAATCATCGCATTTTCTTCATAAATTTCATTCTAATGCATTACCATTGGGAAATGTGGTATTATGTAGTAATGGAAATTTGTAAACAAAATAACTTTTTTGTGATCAAAGTTTCATTACCATGGGAATGATATGAACTTTTGATAAAATTTTACACTATACATCATTCCCAATACTGTCATTTAATACCACTAACCAAAAGGACCGTTAGGTTATTTGGCGTAGGAGCTTATATTATGTGTTGTAGGTGTTTATATGTTTACATCAAAGAGATCTACTATAAACACAAAGTTGAAATTTACTTATTATATCAGTATATAAAATCAATTGGTCAAATAAGTTAAATCAATTTAATTATCAACCTTCAATCATAACTTATAAGCTTTCAACAATCACTTCTCCCATTCCATAGCTATCCACGCACTCATTGTCCATATTTAGGAAATAGAGTAAGTCCAAAATAAAGTTAGTCTACAATATTTTAAATGTGTACCAATCCTTTATTATCTATTCATATAAGTCTATCTCTTCACTTGCACACCAATATATAGTCAATTCATTTGGATCATTAGGTTCATTTTGTGTTAGGTATTTCAAGTCGATTTGAAATTGAGTTTTGCGTCTATAATGTATGGGGGTGTTTGACAATTGGCTGTTGACTGTTGGCTGTTAGCAGTTGACTTGTTTGACCAACTGGAAATGTTGGTTTTTTTTAGCTTTTAAGCTAGCTGTTTGTAGAGATGTTTGGTAAATTTGAATATAGTTGTTGGCTGTTATCAGAGAAAAAGTGGGCCAACAAATCAAAAGTCAACCCAAAAAACTAGCTGGGGCAGATTTTTTTATTTTGGTTTGAAAACCAGTTTTTCAGCTGCTTTACACATTTACAAAATATTTTTTTTGTTGTTTTAACCAACTAGCCAAAAGCCAATCAAAAAGATAAGTCAAAAGCCAATTGTCAAATTATTTTTTGCCTAATTGTAAATTATTTTTGAAGTCCAATCAAATCATTTGATTACAAGGTGGTATAAATTTCGGGTCATCGGGTCTATTATCTTACGCTAAATTAAAAAACAAAAGAAATAAAGAAAAGGGAATATTCTTAACCCTAAGGGTGTATTCGTCATTCAAATCATTGCTATTTGTTAGGGTTTTTGAGCCATTACCACTCTCTAAATGTTCATAACTTGGCCGTCTATCTTTTCTCATTCCATTTCAATCTCCATCTAAAATCTCACTCTTCTCTTAGGTTTTTTCTCTCTCTTCTCTCTCTCTATCTCTCACTTTCCTTCTCTTCCTCTTGCAATCTTATGTTTATCATCTTGTGTACGATTTAGTTTTGTGTGGTCGGTTTTTTCTTGATAATCAAGCTGAATAATCTGCTAATATGAGGATTTATTGCTTGAATTCTTGATGATTATTACACCTTTGTGTTGATTTTTTTGGGATTCTATAGATCTGTTTGATTGTTTTATGTTAATCTGATTTTGACTGTTTCCTTTGATTTGTGTTCGAATTCGATTTGTAATATGATTAACTGTTGTGTTATAACTGATGTTATTGAGTCAGATGTGAGGTTTTGTTAGATTTAGATCTTAATCTGAAGTGAAGTAATCCAAAATAATTAAATACGGATTAATTGATTAATCTGATTAAATAGAGATTAGAGATTAATCTGATGAAGCTGTGTTCATGAGATGACAAATAAAGATGTATTTGTGATGTTGCTGGTTTGATATGAAGTTTTGTGCTATGTTTGTTTGGATTTGGATCGGTGTAGTATGTCTAAAATGATTCTTCGAAAAATAATAGATTAGTTTGATAAAATATGGATTTCGATATTCGTTTGATAAAACTCGGTCAAAGAGGTTATATCAAATTTGAATGGATTGAGTTATCCTTCACCTGATCAAGGTTATATTTGCAGTTTTGATTGTATCATGCGAGTTCTTTTTTGATTAAAATTTGCCTTTAGAAAGAATTAGAGGAAATATATATGAAGTCTTGGAGTGTATTTACCATTTTTAGTGCTTGTAGTTCTTTATATTTCCTGCTTTTGATTGTATTATGCAAGAGATTCAGTTGTTAGACATTGCAATTAGAATAAAACGAAGAAAATTCAAGAACTTTTGCGGTATATTTAGATTTTAGATGGTATAATTGCTTGTGTTTAATTATCTATAGCTTCTTTTGGTAGAAGCCTAGAACTTTTAAATGCCAAGTGTTTTTGTCTATATGGTTAGTTTTTTCTATGTGGACTAAGTGCTGTTTTGAAATCCTGTATAGGCTTCATTGAAGAAGCATCTTGGAGATATTGGCATATAGCCCGTGTATTTGAAGAGAAGCCAAGATGGTATGTGTAACTTGGTTTGATGACCTATTTAATTTTGTGGTTTATTGTTCTGTATTTGACTTTGTGCTTTTATTTTGGTTTAACAGGTGAAGTTTACAGCAGAAGAGCTCCGTGCTATCATGGACTGCAAGCATAACATTCGTAACATGTCTGTTATTGCTCATGTGGATCATGGTAATACACCCCTTTGTTACTTTTATTATTTTGTATATTTGTATTGTTTTACAAATAGTTGACTGCTTGTTGGGAAAGTTATAAGCAATATATGGTCGAAAGAGTTAGCGCTGATATTTTTGAATCTTAGGTCTCTTGAAATGGGTCATCTTTTGTAAACTAGTTTTGAAGTTTAGTTTATGAAATTTAAATGGCTGTTTACCAATGTGAACACTGTTTTTACTGTTATTGGATCATAATATTACTCGAAGGAAACTTTCTTTAAGGGCCCATTTGTATTTTCTCTGCATTATGTTTGTGAGTCTTTGATGTATGATTTGAGGTACTGTGGTGAGCTCTTTTTGTAACTCTTGGGTTTGGTTTATTCTGCAGGAAAATCTACTTTGACAGATTCTTTGGTGGCTGCTGCTGGTATTATTGCCCAAGAAGTAGCTGGTGATGTACGAATGACTGACACCCGTGCTGATGAAGCTGAACGTGGTATCACCATCAAGTCCACCGGGATTTCTCTCTACTATGAGATGAGTGATGAATCTTTGAAAAATTTCAAAGGAGAGCGTAAAGGCAATGAATACCTCATCAACCTTATCGATTCCCCTGGGCACGTTGACTTCTCGTCAGAGGTCACAGCTGCCCTCCGTATTACTGATGGTGCCCTTGTTGTGGTTGACTGTATTGAGGGTGTGTGTGTCCAGACCGAAACTGTCCTCCGTCAGGCTCTCGGTGAGAGAATTAGACCTGTACTTACTGTTAACAAGATGGACCGTTGCTTCCTTGAGCTTCAGGTTGAGGGAGAGGAGGCATACACTACATTTCAGAAGGTTATTGAGAACGCGAATGTCATCATGGCTACTTATGAAGATCCACTTCTAGGTGATGTCCAAGTTTATCCTGAGAAAGGAACAGTGGCTTTCTCAGCCGGTCTCCATGGGTGGGCATTTACTCTCACCAACTTTGCTAAGATGTATGCCTCCAAGTTTGGTGTTGATGAGTCTAAGATGATGGAACGTCTTTGGGGTGAGAACTACTTTGATCCAGCTACGAAGAAGTGGACCACCAAGAACACTGGTTCTGCTACTTGTAAGCGTGGGTTTGTGCAATTCTGTTATGAGCCCATTAAGCAGATCATTGCTACTTGCATGAATGATCAAAAAGATAAATTGTGGCCCATGTTGACAAAGCTTGGAGTTCAGTTGAAGAACGAAGAAAAAGAATTGATGGGAAAGGCATTGATGAAGCGTGTCATGCAGACCTGGCTGCCAGCTAGCACTGCTTTACTTGAAATGATGATCTATCACTTGCCGTCCCCAGCAACGGCTCAGAAATACCGTGTTGAGAACTTGTATGAGGGTCCAATGGATGATATCTATGCTACTGCCATCAGGAACTGTGACCCTGAAGGTCCTTTGATGCTTTATGTGTCAAAAATGATTCCAGCTTCTGACAAGGGTAGGTTCTTTGCTTTCGGTCGTGTCTTCTCTGGTAAGGTTTCAACTGGTTTGAAGGTTAGGATTATGGGACCAAACTATGTTCCTGGTGAGAAGAAGGATCTTTATGTCAAGAATGTCCAGAGAACTGTTATCTGGATGGGAAAGAAGCAGGAAACCGTTGAGGATGTTCCTTGTGGTAACACTGTCGCCATGGTTGGTTTGGATCAATTTATTACCAAGAATGCTACCCTCACAAACGAGAAGGAAACTGATGCTCACCCAATTCGTGCCATGAAGTTCTCTGTCTCTCCCGTTGTCCGTGTTGCCGTTCAGTGTAAGGTTGCATCTGATCTTCCCAAGCTTGTGGAAGGTCTCAAACGTTTAGCCAAGTCTGATCCTATGGTTGTCTGTTCCATTGAGGAATCCGGTGAACACATTATTGCTGGTGCTGGTGAGCTTCATCTTGAGATCTGTTTGAAGGATCTTCAAGATGATTTCATGGGTGGTGCTGAAATCATCAAGTCTGATCCCGTTGTGTCCTTCCGTGAGACTGTTCTTGAGAGGTCCTGCCGTACTGTGATGAGCAAGTCCCCAAACAAGCACAACCGTCTTTACATGGAAGCTCGCCCCATGGAAGATGGACTTGCTGAGGCTATTGATGATGGCCGAATTGGTCCAAGGGATGACCCAAAGAACCGTTCCAAGATCTTGGCTGAGGAATTTGGCTGGGATAAGGATCTTGCAAAGAAAATCTGGTGTTTTGGTCCTGAAACAACTGGACCCAACATGGTAGTTGATATGTGTAAGGGAGTTCAGTACCTTAATGAAATCAAGGATTCAGTTGTCGCTGGTTTCCAGTGGGCCTCAAAGGAAGGTGCTTTGGCTGAAGAGAACATGAGAGGCATCTGCTTTGAAGTTTGTGACGTGGTTCTCCACGCTGACGCCATCCACCGTGGAGGTGGTCAAATTATCCCAACTGCTAGGAGAGTATTCTATGCTTCCCAGCTGACCGCCAAGCCAAGATTGTTGGAACCAGTGTACCTTGTGGAAATTCAAGCTCCTGAACAAGCTCTCGGAGGTATCTACAGTGTTCTTAACCAGAAGCGTGGTCACGTGTTCGAAGAAATGCAGAGGCCAGGGACCCCACTCTACAACATCAAGGCATACCTTCCTGTCGTCGAGTCTTTTGGGTTTTCAGGTACATTGAGAGCTGCCACATCTGGTCAGGCCTTCCCGCAGTGTGTCTTTGATCACTGGGAGATGATGCCCTCGGATCCATTGGAGGCTGGATCACAAGCTTCAACCTTGGTGGCCAGTATCCGCAAGAGGAAGGGGCTGAAAGAACAAATGACCCCACTTTCTGAGTATGAAGACAAGCTCTAAGTCATTTTTGTCAAGTAAACTTATTTTGTTTTCTTTTGCCTGGTACTTTTTTTTTAATCCTTTTGTCTTTTAAAATTTGAGAAACTGGTTTATTATGTTGAGGGTCTTCCCCCCATGGGAACTTTTTAACATTGAAGTAGAAGCTTTTACATAAGTTCTGGTACTAATTGTTACACTTTTGCATTTAATTCTTGTTCGGCTTATTTGGAGCGAACTCGATGATAAGTGAGGATCAGGGTTTTCTTGGTCGGAAACCAAAAATCTCTACCGAGCCTTTCCCAATGACTACTCGCCCTTCTTAAACATGTTTCGAGGCTGGTTCGACTCGATGAACATCCGAGTTTTACTGTCTCAGCATGAAGAATATAATGAAACTTGCGATTACTTTGCTTGCAGCTGATGAATAAACAAAATTTCACTTAATTATATTTTTACTTATATATTAAGAATTAAATATGGAGTATTAATTTTTTTATTTTTTTATTTTTTTTATGTTATTGGGTGTTTCTAACTCAATGTGATTTTTTTAATCTTATGATCAGCTTCAAATTGTTTGGCCATTTTATTAGATGTTAGTACTTTTTGTATGTAGTGTTTAATCAAAAGTTTTAGACTTATTATGATATGAAAGGGTTAAGTTGAAATTTTAAAACTTTAATTTTTATGCTTCGAGAAAAAAACATTGTTACGTGGATCTTGTTTTATTCGTCTTGTCTCATATTTTCATAATATCAAATTTTTATAAATTTTAGTTATGTATAACTCTACATATAAACAATCAGACAAACACATTCGATTGCGCAAAAATGCGTTTAGTGACGAGCATAATAATTCTGACCAAACATAGTTACTCCTGTTTTTTAAAATTAATTAACAATATTTAAGTTTTTCATGTTGAGTGTTATAGGTGCAAATTCAAGGGGATCATGGGATTTTTTTTTTTTTTTTTGATTTTTCACTCATTTGACAATATTTTTTAGTTTTTTTTAGTTATATAGATAATCCACTCCTTTCTGGAAGATATGTGCTCAACAACTAAATAAAATACTTTAATTTAGCTTCATGAATTGGTTTATTAAAACTTTAGTTCTTTCCGTCTCTTTTTGATTAATTCAAGTCATCACTTTTCCAATTCATGTTAAGTAAATGAAATTTAATTTAGCAAAGCTAAGTCTATTTTAATAAATTTTTTGTATTGTTAAAGAGTAAATGACAATATGGATTAATAGGGGTGAACACGGTCCGGTTTGGTCTGGTCTGACACTAAAATTAGACCAAACTAGAAATTCCGGTCTGAAAATTTTTTGGACCGAACCGGACCGTTTAAATCACCAGACCGGACCGGACCAGACCGTTTTACAACGGTCCGGTCTGGTCTGGTCTACGGTTTTTTATTTTATTTTTTGCCCAAATTAATACATGTATTTATGTAAATTTTTCACACCTATAATTAATAAATATAATAATTTTTAATTAGTTGTATTAACATCAACATTATTCAAGTATATATTCCTATATAAAAATATCTACATCTTAAAATATCTAGGTAGCAACTTAATTTTTAAAAATAAAATTATGATTTTTGACAAAAGTACGGTTTGCGGTCCGGTCCGGTCTGAAAAATAAAAAAACCGAGACCGGACCGTAAACCGTAATTTAATTTGAAAAAAAAAACCAGACCACACCATTTAAACCGTAGACCAGACCAAATACTAAAATTCCGGTTTGGTTTACGGTTTAGACCAAACTTTGTTCAGCCCTATTGATTAATAAAGTAAATTCAATTCAACAAAAATGAGTAACAGTCAAAATAAAAGATATATGTCTCCCCGAAATTCATTTTTTCGTGAAAGCATTTAAAAAAATATGATGCAAATTTAATAAAACAGAGGGAGTATATGTCAAGTACTATTTCGTCCCTTCTAAATTGCATCAAAAAGAAAATGGTGTAATTTTAAGAAAGTGGTAATAAATGAGAAGAGAGAATGAATTGTGTGGATGATATTAAAAGAGAGTTAAAATGTATGGATGAGATAAAAAGAAAATGATGGGCCACTATCCAAAAATAGAAATGATGCAAATTAAGTGAGACAGACCAAAATAAAAAATGATGCAAATTCAATGGGATGGAGGGAGTACTAAGTATGCCAGATTGCCAAGTGTTGACAATAGATATTCATCATGGTAGTTTATTAATGATTCGTATCATATGTCGCGTCAAATACATATGTTGATCATAATGTTATCCTTAGGATGAATTGGGTAGGAATAACAAAATTATGATCCGGTGTGATGAACAAGAGGTGTAACTTATAACCAAAGGCCATAAGTTGAAGTATACTTTTTCCGTTTTGATTTACTTGTTACCATTGTATGGGCATAAATATTAAGGAGTTACTGTGCAATGATGAGCAGTAGGTGGAAAGTTGTTTTTTGGAATTTTTTAATATTATTTGTTGAAAGATGAAAAAAAAATATGAGTAATTAGATATAGAGTAGGATAAAAATAGGAGTAGATATAACTTTAAATGATTGGTTTTTTACTAAAAAGGAAATGTAGCAAGTAATATGAAATTTCCCAAAATGAAAAATATAACAAGTATTAGTAGAATGGAGGAAGTATAAAATAAAAAGTAAACAAATGACGAACAATTACTATTAAACCAATGTATCAAATATTAAAAATCAAAGGAAATATAAATCAAATATTTAATTTAAAACACGTACGTAAATCCATCTTCTTTAATTATACTCTCTCAACCCCTTTTTTATTGTCCATTTTTTAGTGGGCATACAAATTAAGAAAAATGATAGTAAGGTATTTTAAGTGATTATAATAATTGTAAAAGTAGTAGTTTGAGTATTTAAGTGATTATAATAATTGAAAAGGTGGTAGGTGGGGTATTTTAAATAATACCCCCCAACTCAACCAAGTTGTCCCATTTGGATTGGGCACGATTTTTAAGAGTGGAATGATGAGGTATTTTAATTGATTAAATTAATTGTAAAAGTGGTAGTTGGGTATTGGGAGTAGTAAAAGTGGAGATAGTTGGGTATTTTAATTGATTAAATAAATTGTAAAGGTAGTAGTTGGGTATTATGAGTCGTAAAAGTGGTGGTTATTAGGTAAAAAAATCATTGCCAAAAATAGAAATGGGACAACTTGAGTGAATTGCTCATAAAAGGAAATGGAACAACTTGGTTGAGTTGGAAGTAGTATAAGTTGGGGGGTATTTAGGTGAAAAATCTTTGCCAAAAATAGAAAGTGGACAATTAGAGTGAATTGACCAAATAAGAAAAGTGGACAATAAAAAGAAACGGAGAAAGTATTGTTTTCTTGATTTTGTGAAGTTTTAGATTATTTTGCTGAAAATAACGATTGAAAAACTTACTAAAATAACGATCATCAGGTAAGTAACAATTACCGAACTACCCATCTGCCAGTCTCAATTCACGTCATTATCAAACCCTATACAACACTTCTCTAAAAGACCGTGTCGCAAAACGGCAACAACAAAAGACCGAATAAGTCAAGTATAGATTTAGTATACAATATTTTCTTCGTGCACCGCTCTTCATTTCTCAATGATATTTTTCCGAACCTACACCTTTCGGTTTCTCCGCTCTACTAACTCATCGTATTTCCTAACTCCCAGAGTCGCAATAAGTGTGCACGAAGTCCATACAAGACTGACTCGAGAAAAAAGGGGGCAAAACGCCAACCTTCCTACCTAAGTAGAGTAATGGAATCACGTGGATTTCCTTCTCTTCTCAACCCAAAACCCCACTTTCTTCATTATCCAATATATCCTCCCAAGTCCCACCTTTTCTCTCTCTATCTCTACGACCTCCATTGTTATACTCATCCATGGCTTCCACTATCCACGACCTTCCAGAAGCTCTTCTATCCTACATCCTTTCCTTAATATCTGAACCTCGTTTTCGCAACTCAGCTTCTCTTGTTTCTCGAAAATGGCGGATTCTCGAACGCCATACTCGAACTCACTTAACGCTTCGAGGTAACATTCGAGACCTGCTTTTTCATCTACCTGATTGCTTCACTTCTGTTACTCATCTCGATCTCTCTCTTCTTTCTCCTTGGGGACTTTCTCTCTCTTCCTCTTTATCCTTTATGGATGAGCCTTCTTTTCTTCTTGCTCGTCGTCTTCATCTTGCTTTTCCTTCTGTTACTTCTCTTACTCTTTATTCTAGGTCTTACTCCACTCTTTGTTTGTTTTCCCCCTTTTTTGCTTCGATTAAACATGTTAAGCTTGTTAGATGGCATCAAAGACCTAATCAAACTCCAATTGGGTCTGATTTCGTTACGATTTTTGAGAATTCTGGGATTCTTAGGTCAATTGATTTGTCTTGTTTTTATTATTGGACTGATGATCTTACTCATGCTTTAGAAGCTTATCCGATGATTGGGAAGAATTTGGTTGAGTTGAATTTGTTGAATTTTTCACTGTCTGAAGGATTTAAGTCGCATGAGATTATTGAGATTACTAAAATTTGCCCTAACTTGAAAGATTTTAGGATTGGGTGTGTTTTTGATCCTAGGTATATCGGTTATGTTGGGGATGAAGCGTTATTGGCGATTCCTTCTAATTGTAAGGAACTTAGGGTTCTTCATCTTGCTGATATTTCACAAGGTGATCGTGATATTGATGAGGAAGGGTTTAGCAGTGAAGATGCTGGGTTTAGCATTCAGAGTTTAGTTGGATTTTTTTCTGGTTTGAGACTGATTGAGGAATTGGTGTTAGATGTTTGGCCTAATGTTAGAGGAAGCTGGGTTTGTTTGGAAGCTTTGGCTTCGAGGTGTCCGAATTTGAGGTCTCTTGAGTTGGGTTGTTTTCATGAGATTTGTAAGGCTATTGAATCTCATTTGGATGGGATTGCTCTTTGTCAGGGACTTGAATCATTAACAATTAAGAATTCGGCAGATTTGAATGATTTTGGGTTGATTGCTATTGGTAGGGGATGCTCGAAACTTTCGAAGTTTGAGGTGCATGGATGTAGAAAGATTACGATGAGGGGATTGAGGACGATGGTGTGTTTGCTTAGTAAGTCTTTAGTTGAAGTGAAGGTTTCGAATTGCAGGTATCTTGATGCCCCTGCTTCGGTGATGGCTGTGGAGCCAATAAGGGATCGGATTAGGAGACTCCACATTGATTGTATTTGGGATGGCGAGAAGCCCGATAACGAGAACGAGGACGAGTTAGCTGTGCTTAGTGTTGATGAATTCAATGAATTAGAAACCAAAGATGACGATGATATGATCGAAGAAGAAAATAGGATGAAGAAGAGATGTAAGATGTCTTTGGACGCAGAAAGTTGGTTAATGATGAATGGCAACATAAGAGAATATAGCACTAGCAATGGCTATCGCTTAAAGACATGGGCACGTCTCGAATTCCTTTCGCTTTGGATCGGTGTAGGAGAGCTCTTGACACCATTAGCAGACGTGGGACTTGAGGATTGCCCTAATTTAACGGAAATTCATATAAAGATGGAGGGTGATTGTCGAGAAAGACCAAAACCGTCACAGGACATGTTTGGGATCAGCTCACTCGTGAGTTACCCAAGATTATCGAAGATGAAGCTAGATTGCGGTGATACAATAGGCTATGCATTGACAGCCCCTTCTGGGCACATGGATCTTAGCTTATGGGAGAGATGGTTCTTGAATGGTCTTAGAAGTTTAACACTAAACGAACTCGATTATTGGCCTCCACAAGACAGGGAAGTGAACCAAAGAAGCTTGTCGCTTCCTGCAGCCGGACTTCTTGCACAATGTGATTCTTTAAGAAAGCTCTTCATTCATGGAACTGCTCATGAACATTTCATGATGTTTTTGATCCGGATCCCGAACCTAAGGGATGTACAATTGAGATGTGATTACTACCCTGCTCCCGAGAACGATATGAGCACCGAGATGAGAGTAGATTCATGTTGTCGATTTGAAAATAAGTTGAATGCCCGTCAGATTCCCGATTGATTTTCATAAAATCAACAAAATTGTAATTTTTACATTTTCTCATCTGATTTCCTGTTCTTGACTATACTGTAATTTAGGCTCTTAGGATTAGGTAGTTTTGTGCAATAAGTAACAATGCTTTGTATCAGAAACTTACATTTAACACTTACAGCTTTATGGGAAAGGAAGTTTGATCAGAAATTCCTCAAAATGTTCATTCTTTTTGCATATAATATCAAACTTGTGAACTTTTTTTCTCCATTCAAAATTTGAAATATGATCTACTGATTGAGTTTAAAACAAACAAGGGCCGAAAGGCGGACATGATAAGTAACGAAGGTGACAACTCTACTACGATCTTTCAGGTATACAAGAACGCGGATTAGCACTTAGCAGAGTGCATATTCACAATCAAGCAAGCGGGAAAGTATGTCCTCACAGGTTGGCCGTTCATGCGGTTCTGCCCAGCAATCTGCAATTAGAATCAGATCGTGAGATCCGATAAACTCATTCTACCAATACCCTAACAGCCCGTTTGGTATGTGGTATTAAATGGTGGTAATGAGAATGAAAACTAGTGTAATTTTGGTTGAAAATCTCTTTGCTTCCCTGATGACAATGCTTGTACAACTTCAATTCATTCCGATGTATTATCATTGGGAAGAGATGTATTTGGTGGTAATGGAAATATGTAAATAAAAAAAACTTTTAATGAGATTTTACTCAAAATCATTTTCATTATCACCCTTTAATACCACTAGCCAAACAGACCGTAAAAATTATATAAATGAAACAACCCAATAGCATTTCATCATCCCAGATTCCATTAAATACCTCCCATCCAGAGTTTAGGATCAGTTAACCATATCGGCTGACAAATGATATGTCAATAGAAGAATGCCTAATAGTTATAGAAGGATACCTGCAATGAGCTGGCCAAGAGGTCCTTCGGGAAGTTCTAAACGTGAACCCTCGTTTGCAACAGCACAAACCACCTACATAACCAAGTCAATTTAGATTCCATCCAAGAAATGAAGCGGAATTTGAAACTGACTGAGATAAACAAGCAAAGATAGCAAGGTGAAAAATACCCGATCGGGTGGTACACCTTCCCATGGCCTGGTCAGAGTACAAAGTTCCCACATAATGACCCCAAGGCTAAAAATGTCGCACTTCTCGGTGAAGGGCTCATTACGGATGAGTTCAGGAGCCATCCATTCAGGAGTTCCAGCAGACGAAGAGTCTTTCATCGGTGACTCTGTCATAATTCTTGACAACCCAAAGTCACATATTTTCACTGTCCAATGCTTGTTCACGAGACAATTAGCACTCTTCAGATCACGATGGACAATCTTCATCCGGTGTATGCACATCAAACCTCTAAGCGACACAAGAAATAGTTTAATTTGTGAGATTCAACAACTTTAATTGATGGGCGCTCCATAAATGCCCAAAATCATTCGATTTTTTGAATACGCAAAACACATATCAGATGAACACGGCCTTTTCCCTAACCAAGTCATTTATACAACATTAGATGGGAATCGGGAATAGGGATGACCAACGATGAGTAAACAATCTCATAAGTCCTAATTGATCCTAAATAGGATATTGTGCATGGTGAGCCCTAATATATAACGTCATTGTTACATCAAAACACATACGACTAGCATAATTATATCAAACTAGTATAGAAGCTCGTGCAATGCACAAATTTTTGAGTATAATATATATATATAAATAGCAATATAACTTCAAAGAATAATGCAAATATATATTATCGTGATTAAATTTGTTGAATACATGAAAATATAGATACTTATTTTTTAAAAATTATTTATCGAATACATCACTTTTTCATTCAATTAAATATTGCGAATTCTAGGTTAGGTGTATAGAATTGTTATAATAATTTATATAAATAGATTAAATACTTTACCTAACAGCTCCAACCTAAAATTAATATAGATTTTAAATTAGGTAAATAATGTCATGTAATGAACTTTAACTATCATCACTACTCTATAAGGATGACATTTATCATTTTTCAACATTTTTATTAGTATGTATGATATGATGCATCACTCAACCTTAGCTCTAACCAGACATATTTCATCTCAATGCAATGAATTCAGTTAAAATTGATGAATGTTGTGATGTTGATGAATTATACAGTATCAGGAATTTAGTTATAATCCTATGACGGAATAATAAATTTCATCAAAGAGGACAAATGACATCAGAAAACAGACCTGCATATATCGCGCAACATTTTCAATCTTCTCCTCCAGCTAACCTTCTTCTTTTGACCACTCAAGTGGATCAAATAGTACAAAGAGCCCATTTCCATGTATTCTGTGACCATTGATAAGCGTGGTGGTTGTGTGCAAGCACCAAGGAATAAAATTACTGCAAGAAAACGGCAACAGTGAGCAAATCAATTTGACTAACTACGAAGTTCACAGCTACATATTTCAGCAGCGAAGATATATAGGACTAATATCAACACTTTATGTCTCCCGGAGTACACAACAATGCCAGCTACATGAACCAAAATAGATAAGTGTAAGAAATCGCCGCTAAGAAAGATGTCTCCCACACTAAATGTAAAAAAATTTCAGCAAGTCTTGTATGAGACCGTCTCACCGTGAGACAAGCCCATACAAGCAGCCCATTAGTAAAAGAACATAAAAAAAATGATATTAGAGTCAGCCCGTCTTGTATGAGACCGTCTCACGTTGAGACGACCTCAAAACAAGAAGCCCATAAGCTAAAAGTTTCTTTTAATGGGCTATTTAATCCAAGTATACGGTATGTCTCATGGTGAGACGTCTCATACAAGAATTTGTGTATTTTGTCAAGGCAACAATTTTTTTTAAAGAGTTTGGCCTGACCCTATTGAGGCCGTCTCATGGTGAGATAAAGAATTAGTGAATACAAAAATCTAAGGTTTGCTGTTTTATGGTTCTCGGGATCACTCCTCAGATTAACAGTTATATTATAATGTCATTGGATTCATTCAAAATTTATTGTAAGGGAAGCACAAGGAAGAAGGGAGGATAGGACTACATACATGAAAATGACAAAGTGAAAGAAAAGATGAAACGTGAAGTTATTGAAATCGTATCTGGACGAGAGAGTTACCATTTGGGTGTCGCAGGCGACTGGAGGCAGCACAAAAGAAATTTGTTAGATTCAAGCAGAAAGATTGTTCACGATGACAATATCAAATATCAAAAAGGTACCTAAGAATCGCTACTTCGTTGCAGAAGTCCTCCATGTTTTCAGAAGTCAAATCCTGCTCCAGAAACACTTTGATGGCAACATCAGTCCCGTTCCATATTCCTCGGAAAACCTCCCCAAAGAACCCTAGAAAGTGAGAAAGATGACTGAGTTAATAGAAAAATAGAGCTTCATAATGAGTCAAAGCTGTACCTCTTTTTAAAATAAGCTTTGAGTGCACCAATTTCAGAAATCCACCTAAGCTAATGAATACAATGATCCAAGTCATTAAACTCAGACAGTTCAGGAGAAATAGATGGTAGGTTAAATGGTAAGACTTCCCACTTCCTAACCACCTCCTACATATGTTACTTGGACTCAGGTACTAATGTTGGATACTGGTACGTGTCCAAGTGTCGGATACGTCTAAATATTCAATTCTACACCTAAAATGAAGTGTCTAAGTGCCATACCAATGCCCAAGGATCAAGGATCGGATACGGGTACGTGAAGCAAAATGAAGAGTCCGAGTAACATTCCCCTACTATGTTTGGAGGTTTGATACCTCGCCTATCCCAACTTTGATCGGATCTCCTGGTGTCACATTCCGAGTTTCTAGTCTGAAAGGTGAAAGTTACCATGAGTTGGGAACTTGGGATCTCCTTGTTTTCCCCTCACCTTATACGAGATATACCTTCTCTATGAAGTACATTTCAACCGAAAAAACTAAATGCCACTAAACATTTGTATTATGTCAAAATATACAAACTTTGCATATACTGACAAGGAAAAGAGAGCAGAGTGGGACATTTGCTATAAAGAATATGGGTCCATTGTCACTAGATCCAGATAAAAAGATGTGTATGAAAGATAATCTACACACCAAGATGGTGTAGACTGTAGAGTCCAAATGTCCAATATAATTAGCAACACGGGACCCATGAGGCCTACCATACAAGGAGTGGATCTTTTTCTGATCCAGTGTCAGCAATTACCCAATGCTTCCTTTTATCCTGTCCTGCACGCAATTTGTTTAGTATATTGTTCATATATTTCAACCCATTTGTTGATTCTTTCTTATATTATCTGTGCTCCTTCACCAATATTTGGTTTCCACTTCTTTTAATGTATATGATCTCTCTTTGTATATTGCATATGTCTAACCACTCAACTTCTTATAGTTAGCAGTACAAAACACAAAATCAAGACTTGCATTGAAAATCTGTACAATAAGAACTTAACAAAATTTACAGTAGCATCATCATTTCCTATCGGCTACACGTCAATTAGTTCCGTAAGCGACACATGTGCAAGAGAAAGATTACCTATCCCAACACGTGTTCCTTCGGTCAATTCGGAATAATCAATGTTCCATTCTTCATAAGGAAGCAGAGACTTGTCATGATACATGCGTGTTTCTAAGATCTTGTTCCATGTTGACACCATTTCATCACTTGGAGCTTGTCCCGAAGCTCTGTTCCTCTCTGGAGTCCGGCTCCTATACTGATGAGGAGATGAAGGCAATGATATAGCCTTTTGAGAACTTTGTTCCCCGTGCAAAGCATATAAAGCAGATCTTGTTCCAGATATTTCATCTCGACTACGAAGACGTAAATCAGATACCTGAATGTGGACAGAGTAACTACTGCTGAGTACCTTCAACAATCAGGCAGACTAATTCTAATCAAGGATACACTAGGCAGACATAAAACAACATTCCATTATCCCAATGCCATTAAGTGGCTCCCACCTAGGATTCGGTTTGGGGAGGCTGGATATACGCAACCTTAACCTTGTTAGGATAACACTTACAAAGAGATTGTTTCCAATTGACCCTTGATTTAGGCAGACATACTAAACTTAAATGACCCTCCCAATAAGGAAATAAAATCACAAGCAATGATGTATTCAAAAATGTGTATATTGAATAAGAATCATGAATTGTAATCCAACTTACAAGAATCTATAAACCAAAAATCAGGAATTTATCATCTGTTTCCAACAGAATACAAAACTGGGCAGGATAAAAGAAATCCTCCAGAATTGAATTTTCGAATAGAGAAACACATAGGCCAAAAACGAAAGTAGATCAAAGGACCATATCAACAAACATACAATCAAACACAAAGTGAAGCCTACATACATCTGTCTCGGGATTGGTACTGGTATTTCTACTGTTCGGCGAAGTGGGAAGAGACACATTTTCACCACGCTCTCTCAAAATGCGATTCTGCTTCAATGTCTCATTCATCGCTCGTACAGCCCTGAAAAATCAGGGCAACTGTACATAAATACGTGAACCATGCCAGCAACAGTGGTAAAGCAAGTAAATATGGACATTCTAGTCAATATCAATCTTTATATTGAACCCTGCTCAAGCAAGTAACCAGCATTATAAATAAATCAAGTAATAACACATACAGCACAACATGAGGGATCTAATTAGTTCTGCATTCCATTAAATAATTGCAAGTATCTGAAAATCAGACTTACAGCCATCAAGAGATGACTCAAGATTTTTTTCCCTCGCAATTAATGGACAAGCAATACCAAATAGAAGAGCTTCCTTGGACGCCATGGTATCATTTTTAATTGAAAAAGTAAAAAACTAAGTTTACTTAATGGTCTTTAACAATTTACCAATTTTTCATGTACATATGATCGCTAAACAACTTTTGTTATACATTAGTAACTTTATATTCTCCATAATCAATACAATTAATATTGAGCGCAACCCATTTCAACTATGCTTTAATCAATGCATAAAATAAATCAAATATTAAAATGAAACAAATTACTCATCAATACAAAACATTGTTCTTTGCAATCCTTTAATCTATTATTAAACACTTTGGACATCATAACCAATTACAAGTTACAACTCTGCACTTGCAGAACAATAATGACGGGATAATATCTACAAACATCATTAAATTTCCTTGAAACATTTCTTTTGAATTTGAGAAGCACAAAAAAAGTGAAGGATCTAAATGACAATCCAATGACTCGTGATTCCTCTTTTATCTATTAACTTCGAAGAAACAAGGCATTACCAACTAAATAGGAAAAAGTAAATTTTATACTCCTATATATAAATATATATTTATTTGGGAACTGTGTAAGTTAATATAAAAAACAATAATAACCCTTCAGGCCTTCAATAAATATACAATATCAATTAAAAACTTTAAATTAAAAAGGTATTAGTGTATTACAGGCTTAAAATTAAGTTCATAAATGAACAAAATCTAGATGGCAACAGAAACTTATAAAACAGTTGCATGTAATCACATAGCATCCTTATTAGATAGAAAACAAAGATTTTCGCAGTGATCAAGATATCATAAAAAGAAAACACAAACATTAGTAACACAAGAACACACAAACCTCACAATGTCGTCACCAATCTCTGGAGTGATGCTAATGCTCCTTCGTCGCAACCTACGAGCTTCAGATGTTGCTGCACCAACTGATCTGTATGCCAGAATTAAAAGCTCAAAATATTTCTAGCTCGGACAAGATTCAACCAACAAAATTGCATAAACTAACCACCAGCACACAAAATCAAAAGAGATCAGCAAATATAGCCAGTTACAAAGAAAATAGGTATAATTTCATCATATCACCACTGTCCTCCATTTTAAAGTTAAAATAATCTGAGGGAAGCTACCTTAATTTCACTCAAAACATAAATTCATACACTCACACTCACAACTAACAAGAAAGAAAGCTATTTTCCTTGAAGAGTCAAACATGTAGTTGATTACCAAATACTAGATCATGTACCCATATGTGAGAACGACAATCAAATCAATAAACAAGTATGTCAATATGTCATGAACCCAAGAATATATTCCACCTTTACTTTATTATTACTGACTTTGAAAGAAAATTCATATATCTAGGTTTTTTGAGTCAAGACAGAGAATTTCGCCAAACACAATCATATCTCCACTCACTCAAAAAATAGGGTGAACAAATTGGAAATGGTATACAATATGGAAAATCTCTATAACATCCCGATATCTTAATAAGTCAAACAACTTCGATTTGACGGAGTATCAAACAGTTGTTCGCTCTCTAAGGTCATATATCCATTACAATAGTTGTTCCAAATATTATCATAATAAAACCCATCATTTTCAGCAATAACAGTCTATCCTACTGTTAATTTAAAAAACCCATTTTCCGAACATCAAATATAGCAAATTCTAACCAACCCACAAAAAGCAAATCCAGCATGCTTTCACCACATGTATATGAGCAGTGAGCCAAAAAACTTGAAAAGTTAGAAACCTTGATGAACCAGTATCATGAGCATAATCTCTCAAAGATTTTCTTTCACCGCCGGTGCCGAGCATGGATCGACCACGTGCACGAAGTGAAGGATGCTCAGGACTGCAATCATCAAAAGTTTAAAACTATGGATAAGTAGAAACTATAAAGTTTATATCGACAGACCATAATTACTGAAATATCAATGAACATTTCTCACAGGTAAAAGGTCAATGAAGTTCTGGTTTCAAATATCAACCGGAAATATCAGCATAAGGACAATTTAATGACAAAAGCGAAATCTTCAAAATTTTGGAGCAAAAGGATATAAGAAATTTAAGCAGACTAGAAAGAAGTTTCATTAAAATGATGATCAGATTCAAAGTACACATAAGCGCTAATTTTCCTTTCAATTCTCCCCTTCTTTGACAGACGGGTGTGAAAATAAGGGCATTATAGATTGTTTATAAGAGCAACAAAAAATAAGATTTGCCAATAAACTATGCATGTCATGGGTTTGAAAGAAAGGGTAGCATCAATCCAGCATCACTGACATGGGGGTATGCAAGTAAGACGCCAAAGGAGCTAGTGCATAATTTGGGTGCATTTTCAACAAATAGATCAATAGATAAAAAAAAATCCTCATCACTTGAAGATGTAGAATCAAGGAACACCTTGAACTGGCAGTCCGCGGTTCAGCAATGACCTTTCTCCGACTCCGTCTCCAAAATGCTGCCGCAATGTTTGGTTCACTATGTAATTAAACTGAGGAATGTTAACAACCAGCTCAACGTGAGCACTGAAAAAGCAGATATTGACATGGAAGACACACAAATCACCAAACAGGAATAAATATCCATTCTGAGGCCTCCACCCCAACAAAAGAAACAAAAAATTCAAGTCCACATAGCAAAGTTTGAATCATGTGCAAAGGATGTAAATACCTCAATCTGCTTTCAACACTAGAGGCTGACCTAAGAATTCTGTTCTGCAATGAAGGACCAGGAACATTTATATCAAATCTCCTCGCAAATGGACCAATATTATCTTTCTCTGCACTGGAGAAAAATAAAAGGACGTTGGCTAGATGTATCTAGAAATACATGTCGATAAAAAAGAGCAACAATCCTCATCTTTATAAGTGAGAGAAGCAATAAATACATAACTATGCTTTATCTTATTTGAACCCTGTTTTATTTTAATATTTTGTAATTTCACATAAATTACCTAATTCAAAGAAAACTAAAAAGGAGATAGGAACTATAATACATGCATATAGGCCAAATTAAGCAGATTATTTGATACAAAATGCTGATATAATTATCCTTTTTTTTCTAATTATAAGCATCTTATAAGTGTTTTTCTTTTGATTTTATATCGTGAATGCCCTCATGACCAGAGTGATCATTTTTCTTCGCAGCACACGCAGAATAGAATAAATGACATCAAAAATCTTCAAGAGTTTGAATAGAGTTTAAAAAGATAAGGGTATGAGAGAGGAGGAGAAACCTGATGTGAAGCGAAAGCATAAATGGAAGGACTTAAAAGGGACAGGCAGGGCGAGGAAGGAGTCTGTATCTTGTTGTTTGAATAACAGTCGGTTGGGCTAAGCCAAAAGGAGAAAATAATTAAAAAGGAATCCTACTTCTTTCTTGTTTTGTAATAATTAAACACTTGCTGATTCTTTGGTCACACATCATTGGTTTATATTTGTTTCATTCTCTCTTTCTCTATCATCATCATGGACTCCTCTATTACTCTCCTTTTTGCATGAGTGTACTTAATATTTGTGACAATCCTCTAATGCTGCAATTTCTATTTGTTATGAAACAACTGTAGACAATAAGATCTGGAAAGAAAATGAAAGACTCTTCGTAACTAACTATCTAGTAGTGATGCTCGTAATGGAAAAAATCAGATCACATATTGCAACATCATTTGCAATTTCGTGTTGCTAGATATACCAAGTTAACAAAGAATGATTTATCTTAGATCAAACAGACTTTGACTATATAGGTGCAGTTCAGGATCCAACAAACCTGAATGAATGTGTTCAAACTTCAAAAAAACAACTGAAAAAAACAGCTAATTTGGTAAATTTAAATTTAACTCTTTACTCTCAGAAAAATTGCTTCCAACTAACCTATCTTGATCAACTCTTTCCGAAAATCCACACATAGGACTGTTGGGCTCAAGTGGAGAGTCACAAGAATCATTTTCTGCAGAGTCACTCTCCCCTGCAGCTGAAATATGGGTTAAGAAAATGGCCCTGGTGGATCGAGGTATCAGTTGACCAGGAAACTTCATGAGATCAACCAAAAGCTCCACTGAATTCAAAACTACTACCACAGACATGTGCTTAAGAGAATCTGCACACTCTATTCTTTCATCATTGGGCAATCCCTATAAGAAAAATGGGCAAATATAATACGTTCACCAAAAACAACTGAAAAGAGAAATAACATTTTCTGATCCTCTCAAATTCAAGAATACATACCACCATAAGCTTACTCTCTAAACCTACAGTATCCGCCAGAACTTTGAACAAAATTGCACGAGGACGACAGGAACCATTTTTTATTTGTCCTAGCAACTGAACCCCACGAGACGTTGAACCTTGAGACGCTTCATCTAGTTGAGATTTTACAGGGCTGGAATCCGTTGTAGAGCGTTTGTAAAGATCAGAAACCTGTCATAAATCCGACATAATTCGATCAAGAGGAAAGCCATAAACATACCAATGGGGAAAAGATTCTCACATAATTTGATCTGGAGGAAAGCCATAAACATCAAGAACAAACATAGATGGTCTTATGAAAACAAGATGATGCCAAAATTTTGCAACACTTATATCTATGCAAAATGTAACTACTCAATACTTCCACCACCCTTGTCCTAGATTTCAAAAAGCCACTGTCATAACTCCAATCCAATTTCACGCCATCTATCAGACCAAAGAATATCCTCAAACTTCCATCATTACTTCCTGATGACGAGCTATCCAACATCAGTCATTTCCACCTTTACAAAAAGCAGGAAAGGCAGACACATTTAATCAGTGGTTAATCAACCTTACCGTAACACCAAACAGCACCAACTATCCATATTACCTTACATACCTCACATTTAACCAAAAATTGCTTGGGAGTGTTTTCCATGAAAAAACATAAAATTTGTATTCCAATTTATTCACATTTATTTTGGTTTACATAGTCGACCCCATATTGTTGGAATTATGGCTTTTACATTGTTGTTGTATCACACGAAAGCTCAAGGATTACACTCACTTAGAAAACTGCAACACTGCAAACAATATTTTTTTATCCTTCTAGTATCTGGCACAGTTTGCAGGCCTCTATTCTAATTTCAATGAAGACAGAAGCACTAGAGACTTGAAAAAAGAGAGAGATATGCCAACAGTTAAACCATAATACACCGGTATACAAAAAGTTAGAAGAAAATTAAATCATAATCCACAGCAAAGAAAAGACAAAATACCACAAAAAATTAATCATAAAGTTTTGGAAGTGACCAGACATTATTGTTAAGAAATTCTTACCAACCCAGCAATTTTTTTTATAACAGCAGCCGGATTAGAGTTTAATCCTTTCACTAAAGCTGTAATAAGTTGCTTCAACATATGAAGTTTTTTATCCCTCTGAGCATCTACAAGAATAATTTCGGCCCTGAGGCCATCAGCTTCCAAAGTAGAAAGCTCATCAAGCGTAGGAAGACGATCAAACATCTCCATAAGCTTCTTATCCTGCAATGTATATAAACCTCAAGTTGTAACCTATCATAATCTTACTTTTCTATATCTTCCCTTCTTTCACTTAGTCACCATTCAGAAAGGGAAAAAGTGGGACAGGGAAAATGCGCTAAAACTTAAAGACACACTAAACATAAAAAGGTGCAAGACACACTAACGCATTACCGAAATTACTTTCCCATATATATAAAAGGGTTGGGCCTGTAGCACCTTGAGCTTCAACGGCCACTGCGTTTAAAAACAATGAAGGGGGGGGGTGGGGGGTCGCAGATCAAAATAATGTAGAGGGTCATAACCACACTGACAATCGACATCACAGTAAAGCTTTTAGCTCTCTTCAGCAAAAAAATAGCTTCTTAGAAACCTTGTAACATTCGGTCATAACTCTGCCGTAAATCAAAAACATTGTGTTTAGGCATTAAGTCTTGCAAAAGTTGCAGAAAATAATTTTTGGAGGCAGAGACAGCTTATGGTGGAAGAGTTTTTAGGGAGAAAATCCAATAACTTTTACTATATATAATTTATTTGCAGCTACCCTATAAGAGAAATGCAATCCATGAGCCAAAAAAAGGCATCATAGCTTTCTATTTAATCCTGCATTAATTTGCATTTTGCTCATCCAGCCTGATTCATTGCCTACAATCAGGAACAAATATAAAATTTGTTCATATGTCTCCTACTCCCAGTCATTCAATGTAGTATTGAGTAAAAGCATATACCAAAGTGGTCTGTTCATAGATTTCAGAACGTGGAGCATTCTTTGTTTCCTAAAATTTTTTAAAGCATTATAGCAACTTAATCTTAAGTAAACAAACTCCACAATTTTACATGCCCACGACCAACTCCATGATTCAAATAATAAGATGATTGAAGCCATCAATTGGACATTCGGCCATGATTTAATCCAAAATGAACCATGAATGAGTAAAATATACTTCTATAAAAAAAATTGAAACATCACTGAGAAACAGCTCACACAGGTGATATAATCATCTAACAGATATTTTTTCCAAATAGGGTTTATGTCGTCGTTTTCTATACTTAGCATGCAAACAAACAAGGTACTCACCTGAACAACAGAATAAAAGCCATTCGGAATAGGTTCAGAAAGCACTCCAGTGCTCCATAGAACATGAGATGCTGTCTCAGAGGACAGCTCATCCTGCTCACTGTGTCTAACGGCTTCCTTGTGATTCAATCTTTCCTCTTGCGAAGTCAAAGATACTGATCCAAAACTTTCCGCAAAATCTGAAGCCCACCAGCTAGAATTAGAAGGCTCCTGTTCTGCTTGCCCAATATCACCATGTTTCTCCTCCATGCTGTTGAATATTTGCTATGTAATATCATTTCGCCCCCAACTATTACCCCATAAAAGCCCTTTTCCATCCAGATGGGGTGTTACAACAAAAAATCATTTGCTCAAGTTGTTAGCTTCCCAAGACCTTGGGGCTGCACAGCCTGCATATTGCAGATTGAAGTATCATATCTCATATATTGTTCCAATTTTTATAGTCCTCTTACATCCTATGATGACAAAAACACCTCTGGTCGACATAATGGACTCAATAAACATATATTTGCAGTTCTCTCTTCAGATAGTCAAATGCAATCTAACATATAGCCTAATAATCAATATCTACACAGTTACCTACAATAATCACCAAAAAAACAATGACACATATCTATAAACTGCATCCAAGAAAAAGTATCACAAATAGCAATTAATCTTTTATGGAGAAGAAAATCAGCTCATAAAAACACAAATGATGTTCCAGAGGACTCAAAATCTAGTATGATTCGCAACCATCATCATGATCCTAAGTTACAGGGTAATGAATAGAAAAATAACATATGAGTGCAGATCTACATTTTACATGCCATTTACAAAATTAGGATACAAAGACACTGCCCTGAGCTAAGGTTCAGATACAACCATACAAGTACACGACCTCACTCGTTAAGAATTATTTTCGAGTTTTTATATTGCATACAGTACAAGAACACAACCTTACTCAATAACAACCATTTTTTTGCTTGTTCTTTTAAGTCAAAAAATTCCTAAAGGTATTAAGTTAACATAGTGCCATGATGCCATCAACTTCGGTTTTATAATGTTCATTATAAAAAGTAAAAAAGTCGTAATTTGACTTGTAATAAAGCTACCACTCGCACTCCAATTTATCACCGAAAATAGACGAACCCAATAATTAAAAAGCCTTTTGGTTAGAAAATTCACTAAAATCAAATTAACTATCAAAAAAAAGCACCAGTCCAGCAGAATGCCTATTTGAACGAAACTTGTGGCATGGATTGAGTTGTAGACTGTAATAACGTTTAACTCGTGAATTTATTTATCATTAAAGAAAGCTAAGTTCAATAGATCATATACAATCGACAAGCAAAATCACTCAGTCACTTAAGTTACTGTTGAAATAACAGCATCAACACACTACATTATAAACCCAAACGGCCAAATGCAAGAAACAATATCAATTATCTTGATAAATGAAAAAAATGGCAGTCTAGCAATGCAAATGGAAAGGTCACAAGCAACAATAATCCAACACTAAATGCTAATCTATTTACGGCCCATTTGGTTAGTGGTACTAAATGATAGTAATGGAAATGATTTATAGTGTAAAATTTCGTCAAAGTTTCCATGTCATTCCCATGGTGATGAAACTTTGATCATAAAAAACTTTTTTGTTTATAAAGTTTCATTACCACATAATACCACCTCTACCTATGGTAATGCGTTGAAATGAAGTTTATGAAGAAAATTAGATGATTGAAGTTGGACAAGTACAACCATCAAGGTAGCAAGAGATTTTTCAACCAAAATTATACTAATTTTTACTCCCATTACCACCGTTTATTACCACCTAAAAAACAAGCCCTTAGCAGCAATGATATCATCTGTTCTTGATGGACCAAAGATTTGCCGTTCTTTGGTGCAATTATAATGGATTATATGTTTGCTACTAAAGGTCAATCAGAAACCACCTATTTATCATCGGCAGGTAAGGGTTGATAAATCGGACCTACCAGAACCCACCTACGTGGGAGCCATGTAATAGCATTTAATAACATTGGGATAATTGAATGTATGTTTACTTAGCCACCTCTTTGTTATCACTCGCAAGGGCATACATCCTATCTAACGGCATTTAATAGCATTGGGATAATAAAATAAATTTACTAGCAATGACATGATCACAAATATACACCTAGAACTAGAATTAGGTTAGAATCACTTAAGTCAAGATTCAAGAACAATTCCATTAGTAGGCAGCACATGATCAGATTTATTTCACCAAGTTCTAGATTACAAATCTAGCATCCCCAAATTAACCCTATGAATATAGCACCCATAGAAAAACAACCTACATTATTTAAATAAACCTTAAAATCTCAAAACATACTCATATAACACCCAATCTAACACAAACCCACTTCATGAAATGCTCAAATGATAAAATGAATACGACTAAAATTCATGAAAAGGGACACATTGATCAAAATCAATACAAATTAGAGGACATGAAACTAACCCACCAGCGGATCAAACAAATTGAATCTGGGAAACCGAGTACAGCATTAGAATCTCAAGTATAGTGCAGTATTCAAAAATTCATACAGCTGTATGATCAACAAGACGACAACAATCTAATCCTCTGCTACAGTTGAAGAGAAACTCTAAAAATCAAATTGAGGGTTTTTATTGTTGTTACGAGATTTGTTAATGGGTATTTGATTTGATTTGATTTGAAAAATAGGATGAAATGAAATGATGGAAAAAGGGATGAGAAATTGAAAAGTATAAAGAGGGATTGCGATGGCGTGACTGAAAATGAAATGGATTGAAGAGGAGAGAGAAAGTGGTGGGATGGTGTAAGTCACGTGCTTAAGAGATAGAAAGAGTGTGAGTGTGATAGGAGGAGATCTTGTTGTGTTCAAAACAGACCCGATGACCTGATAGACACCCGATTTTATAACCAAACCTGATTTGACCCGACTTAAAAATAGATATACAATTATGTAAAAATCAATGTGAACACAAAACCCGATTTTGAACCGATCCGAAGTCAACCCGATGACCCAAATGAACACCTCTATGTTTGGGTATAGCCGTATAGGTGTTCATTCGGATTACTCGAACGATTTTGAGTCAGATGTTATGAATCAATTTAAAATTGAATATGTATTTACGTTGATTTTTATAAAATATATTGTTATTCATTTTAAGTAAGGTTATATCGGATTCTTTTATAAGATTGGGTAAATATTGAGTTATCGAATCTGTTTTGAACAACTCTAGACTAGTGGCCAACCAACACCCACAACACCTTTATTTGACTCGTATCTTTATTCGGGATAGGGATAATTTTCTACAGGCAAGAGTGAAATTGATCTCATATAAGTGATGTAAATCGATTGCTATTGTATTATTACAAAAGTGAATTAATTTTTTTGTAAATGGTAAATGATAAGAATATAACTTTTATAGAAAATTTGACATGAAGATCAGTACTCACTCATTAGTTCAACTTCAACTTGTTAATGTGGTTCTCCAATTTGGTGAAGTTGTAATTGGGTTGAAGATTAGTTTTTTTCGAGATCGGCCTTAGATTCACTTCAATCCCCGTAAATGGAAACAAGACGAGATAAATTGGAGTACCAACTTGCAAAGAAAATCGTATTAAAGCAACAAAAGCAGTGGAATCGAATCAAAAATAGGATGATATTGGGCGTCAATTTGGTTAGCAAGGATGGGCATAATGCTCCAACATAATAGCATAAATAACTAATAATTAAAATCATCAAACATATACAATATATTTCGTTTATAAAAGTTATGATCAAGATAGGAAGGGATTTAAAAAGAGGGCAACCTAGTTTTTATGAAACTATACCATTACATGTAATACATTTAACATTCAAATTACATGTTCATAAAAGTTCCTTCACCACGATTCACAATCCAACCTTAATCACGAAGTAGAAAGTTTAAATTGACCTTAAGCAAGAAATCTGATTGCCAATGACTTACAAAACATTATTAGTTTGTTCTTGTGAAGCATATAAATTTCTGAATAATATTCATCTGTCTCTTTAAGTTTGCTATTAAAAGTGACATATTATAAAAAAAATTAACTTTTAACAATATCAAAGAGACAAAATGTTTATACACATAGTGATTTACAAAAAGATACTTCTAGTATACTCTTATTATATTTATAAATATAAGTTTAATGAGTCAAAAATTATAATATTAGTAAGACTAATAAAAATTACAATAAATTTATATTTTCTTAAACAAAGAAAATCAAATTTCATCTTTCTTGAAAATCAAATACAACTTTCATAAATTAACACATAAGATCAATTATTATTTAGCATTTTTCTTGTTTTGGCCTACCTTAATACTTTGTTTTTTATTGAGAAGATTTTAGCAAATAACGGTAATTTATAAAGTTAATAAATCATTCTTAACTAGTAGTTAGTGACTGGGTGATTTTTTATTTTAATTTATTTTTATTTTATTTATTTTGATATTATTTTTTTTGTGGTGATTTGTAAATCACCGTTATTGATTAAAATCATTTGGGTTTTAATTAACTCAAAATTAGGGTTTAAACTTCTATATTTAAATCAGAATTTTTTGAAATATAAACCTTTTCCATGGTAGACAACCGGTGGAAGGAACATCTGTAACAGACTTCCCTCTCTCAAGAGTGACGAGCCAGTTGAGTCGAGTCACCCGAGTTGCGAAAATGGAGATATCTGGAATCGACACCGATGGTCGTGAATTCAAGAATACAGCGGAGATGTGGAGGGAGCAAGTCGGCGAAGATGGCGACTCTCATAAGAAAATTGATTGGTATCGCAATGGCGTCGGTTACTGGCAAGTCAGTACTGTATACTTTTACTTCAATAATTATTGAAAAAATGAGCCATTTTTTGTCATAATCAAAGAATTGTCTGATAAATTATTATCGGTTGCTAATTTGTTGAACAAGGAAGTGGATGCTTCAGTGGATGGTGTTCTTGGTGGTTATGGGAGTGTGAATGATGCAGATATTAAGGAAAGTGAAGATTTTCTTAAAAACCTATTTTCGGATCTCTTGTTTGATACTCCTACCAATCGTCATCTTGTTGCTCTAGGTATGTTTTCACTATTATGCTTGGACTTTGTTGCTCTAACCAAAATTATTGGAAATGAATGCAACTTAATTAATTGTTGTGAGCTCCCAAAATTAATTGTTGTGCAAATGTGAGACCTAAAACGATGGAAAAGTTTAGGTTTCATACTATTTTTGTTACAACTGAACCGAATTGAAATGTGAAATTAAGTTTGGGAGAATAGTCTATTAGGTTGGTAAATATTGAGGTATTAGCTAGTTACATGATATTGTGTTGCTTCTGGCAGTTGATTTCATTTTTAATTACTTCAAACTTGCCGCTTTAACTTATGTTATTAGAACTGAATGTTACTTAACTAATTGTATTGCGGTTGAGACCCAAAATGATGGCTGAAATCAGCCTTTAGTTGTAAACTGAACTGAAATTTTGAATTGATTTGGAAAGAATTGTATATTAGTTTAGTCAATTCACAAGGTATTAGCTAGTAACATGAGTACTTTTTTAATATGTTGCTTAGGCACATACTACATTGAGAGTAAGATAAGATATTCTAGGTTTATATGGGAGATATAGAAATATCTTGTTTATTTTCTTTTCAATTATATCGTCTATCTTCTGTTTGGGTGAGAGAACTACAAGGCTCGTGTCAAATCATATCCAGTAATGTGTTTTAACTACTTATTCAAGGAAGTACCTAGTTGGCCTAAGGGCTTTGTCAACAAAGATCATATTGTTTGTAATAAAATCAATCAAAGGCAATTCCATTCTTGTCTTGTAGACATTTGCTTGTTATAGAAATTTTAGATTAAACGAGATTGCAAGTATGACATAATCAATCAAGCTAAAGAGATAGTTGCTTGAAGTCCAAATAAGCGTGAATCATGAATTGAGTATTCGAGTGTGAACTGTGAAGTTGTGTGGGAATATTTCTTATTTTCTTATATCACTGAGCTCTATTATTTAGGTCTACAGCTTTCAAATGTCTTGATATCAGGAGTCTCGAACTTTCCTTTTCTTCTCGAGGACCGGTTTCACACACTTGAACACTGTATTTTGGCGTAAGATTAACGAAAAAATCACAAATATGTCACAATTTACACTTAAATGAATGCCAATTATCCAATACTTGTAAACATGGTGCATAATCTCCACTTTCACAGTCGTTCCAAATGATTTTTATCTTGTTCTATATTGCGATTGCGATAACTTCAAAACCTATATTATGTGTTCATGTTGCAAAGATGTGGCTAAAAGCCTTTAGTCATCATCCATACTCCCTAAACATATGCATCTTTTTGAGAAAATGTTACTTGGACATTTCATATTACCCTAAGTTCACAAACTTGCATCATGGGAACATTGTTCATTAATTAGCTATGTTGATACACACATCTTAGTTTTAGTCATATATCGTTCTCAACTACTTTTTTTGCGTTGTTATTTTTCATAAATAGTTTTCTCATCTTAGTAAAACTTAGTTAAATCTCTCAATCTCCAATTATTTGGGATTAAGACTTTGGCGTTGTTATTTTTACAAGCCTAATTTTGGATTCACTTTTGCTGAGGCGCATCTAATATGCTTATCTTTCCATCTGAGTTGCATTTGTAGAAGTCTCTTTGCTTCATTTGGTTGTTTTGAATAGGTTAGCGTGTCAAAAGAAATTGAGAAGACACTTTATATTTTATAATTAGTCTACATGGGGCTGCCACTAGTGCGCTCATAAAATTCTTCAATTGGAGAGTCGTTATGCGGCCCCCACAAAGTCTCAATAGGAGCACCAACAACATTTTTTGATCTCAACGATAAGTTGTGCACGTGAAGCAAAAACTTACTGAAGTTTTCCTATGCATCAAACTAGGAAAATGCAACTTCCCTGCAAAGGAACCATTTCCGCATTTCTTCAGGTGTGTGTGTAATCATGGAGTTGGAGAAATTTAGCAACGAGTTAACTACAAGATCAAGTCATTGTCTTGCCCCTCTTTGGGAAAATTGCAAGAATTAAACCTTGGATGTGAGTACAAGTGTTCACACACTTAAGGGGATGGTGGAATAGGGTGGTAATGATAGTCTTATTTTTATGTTCATTTCTTTTATTCTTTGTCCGATCACGTTAGATGGTTGGGTGCAAAAACATATGAGATTCATGTCGAAGGTTTGCTAGAGTAGAAGGTTTAATGTATGTGTTCCTCTTGTTTGATTCTACCTTGTTATTTTTTTAACTTATGTTCCACATGGTAAATATCATACTGGATCCAAGTGATAAGTAACAAAGGTTATTCTACATGTGATCCTGTTCATGCATATGCTTCAAATGTAATCCTTATTTTCTTGTGTTGATTGTTGTGACTTGCATCAATTGGAATTATGAAAAACATGCCAGGGTTTTTATTTCTCTAAGAGATCATCCTTGGTGCAGATTGTGGCTCAGGCATTGGTAGAGTGACCAAAAATCTTCTTATGAGATATTTTAATGAGGTAAAATATTCTTTTCCTCTCTGGTTTATGATTTATTTTAAATTTAATACGCGCATCAAAATTCATAGTTTTTAATAGATGGAGAAAACTTGTATGATTGTCCTTATGAGAATTATCTTGAGTGGAATCTTCTCAAGCTGGAGAAAGGGAGAACAATGTCAAAGCCTTTATGGCTTAATTTTAAACAATATGGGGTCAACTAAATAAACCAAAACAAATCAGCATTTGAGATTGTCACTAACAAAGAGTATACTTTATTTGTTCATATCTTTGATACTAATTTACAGCTAAGAATATTAATTCTAATGATCATCAATATATTTATGTCTTCCATTAATTACCATATATTATCATATGCGCATTTTTTGGGCACATGAACAAACCAACACAAATGATGTTTTCTCATTTTATCATCCATATCTTTGATTCTCAGTTTTTTTTATATTCATTTCAAATTCTTTTCTTTAGGGCATTGAATTTAGTATGCGCATCTTAGTTATTCCCCATCTTTATACAATGATCTCTTTGGAAACTCAAAATTTTAATTTATATTGTATTGTTGTTGGTAATGAAGTTTTCCATAAACCTAAGAGGCACATGTTGGTATCATATTATTTTGATTGCTACTCTCCATTTGAGTGCGCTCTGTCTAATGTTTAACGTCTTGATCAATATCTTGTTCTTGTGAAAATTTGAGCTTAGATACTTGACAACTTATTTAAAAGTACTTTCTTCATGTTTACCATTTACACACCTCCACATCTCTGCCATCCCAAAATGATACTCCATAAACTCTAAAAGTTGTTTTTAATGAGTCTTGAATTTTTGATTCAAGTGCTATATATAATGAGCTTTATTATGCTATTTTAAGCGAAATATGTAATAACAACCCATGAATTTGTCTATATAGTTCTTTTGAAGTTTAAATATGGAATGCTTTTGGCCATTAAGATTTTACTCTTTGATTTTGGTTCATTTAGTACTTTGGAAATGGTATCTTTAAATTTGTCAATAAATGAAAATATGACTTGTGATTTGCTTAACTCCTTAAAATTACATGGGTTTGGAAAATGATTGGCTTTTGGACCTCCTTCAAACACACGGGCTTAAGCTAGCTAAATATCCCGGTTTAAACTGTTGTCCCAGTTTGCAAAATAATTTATTTGTTGTTTTAGCGTCATCATTCTCAAACTATTTAACTAATTGCTCCATATGTTTTTTTGTAGTAATTCACCATGCATATTTTGAATTAGTCTTTTGTAAACTTAGGTTATTCCCGTTTGCATAAGTTGCTTTATATTTGATGTTTAGGTTGATCTTCTTGAGCCGGTGTCTCATTTCCTGGAGGCAGCACGACAGAGTTTAACCCCAGAAGGTGTTGTTGGTGCAGATGAGCACAAAGCCACAAATTTTTATTGTGTCCCCTTACAGGTAATTTATTTGATCTATTCTCTTTTCTATGGAATCTGGACCGTGCTGTTGTTGTACTATGTGAATAGCATACTTCCGCATCTTAAATCTGTATTAGAAGTGTAGAACTAGTTTGTCAAGAATTGGGTTATTTACTTGTTTACTCGATCTTTGATGCTTTTATGAACATTGAACACTTTTATTGTGTCTCCCTACAAGTAACTCATTTGATCTATTCTCTTTTGTTTGGAATCTGGACTGACTTGTTGTACTGTGTGAATAACATACTTGCTCATCATAAAATCTGTATTAGAAGTGTGGAACTAGTTTGTCAAGAACTGGGCTGTTTACTTATTTACTCGATCTTTGATGCTTTTATGAACATTGAACACTTTTATGAACGAGATGGGCACTGCGTGGGATGTTTTATTGTTAGAATTGAACTTGCAAGGACTTCGGTCATTCCATCAATCACAAAAATACTTAGATGTTTTATCTTTCCCTTTTTTTTATTGAAAGGTATTGGGGGATTTCTTAGTATATCTGGTTATTTCTAATGGATTCTCTAACTATGTTTTGGCCTAAATGACAACATTGCTAAATATGCTTTCCGTCCTCCAATACTGTGGCATACAGATGTTGGAAAGTTGGAATTTCTTTTGTACTGTAGTTATATATTATGTGTTTTGAACCCATTCTTCATTTTGATTAGCAGGAAGTTTACCTCAGTTTGTATCGAGCTGTAATTATTAAACTTAGAATTTTTAAAAATTTGGTTATCTCGACAATAATATGAAATTTTAATGTTTCAGGAGTTCACACCGGATTCTGGAAGATATGATGTCATATGGATACAATGGTGTATTGGGCATCTTACGGACGATGACTTTGTATCTTTCTTTGAAAAAGCAAAGGTGAGTTAATGTTTGTTTACCCACATGATGGACTAAGATTTTAACACTTTTGGCGAAAGAGAGAGGAGAGTTTCTCTTGGTGTTGATAGTGTTTTTCTTTTAGGTTTTAGAGTTATAAAATGTTATTTTTTTATTTGTGGTGTTGAACTCTTTTTAGCAAGATTTTTGATTTTTGTATCATGACTTACACCATTGTCATAGTACTAAAATGATTGTGATTGTTGGGTGCTTGACTTGCTTGTTACTTAAATGACTGTAAGTGTGCTTATGTGAAAGAAGTCTGGGAAGTTTGAAGTCTTTCCTTGATATGGATCTAAATTTGCATAGACATACTCTGTTATGTCTTATGAGATTTCAACAACATACAATTACTCTAGTAATTATTATGTGGAGAGAGCAATGATTGGTTGAAGGTCTCACTCACTACAAGCCTGCAATCTCCTTATCTCCTTTGAAAAGGGTATGATATGCCGTCTTCCAACCCTGCCCAAACCTTGATCATAGCTTCTATGAGCTAGATATACTTGGGTTGTCGAATTGCAAGTGGCACATTCTTCTTTTTTTTTTTTTTTTTTTTTTTTGCTAACTTATGATCTTGTGGAATTCTATGGGCTTATAATATTCCTATTTAAAAGCTGATTTCACCTAATATTTCATTTTCTTGAAACAATATTAGGCTGGTCTCAAACCAGGGGGATTTTTCATTCTTAAGGAGAACACTGCCAGACAAGGTAAGTAGCATCTTTCTAAATCAAAAGGGATTTTGATGTTTGAGTATTACAATTCAACTACCTTCAAAAAAAAAAGTACTACAATTCAACTCGCAGTTTATCTCTTTTTAACTTTCTTATTTTATCTTTTCTTTCCTTCTTTTGGTATTGGTTTCTTCTTTTTCAATTCTGGTTTCCTTTTTTTTTTTTCTATGGTCTCACTCTTTTGCTTATTTCTTGTTTTTTTTTTTAATAAAAACCTAGGAAATTCAATATGTAGTTTCTAGTCACTCTAGAACGCCAAAAGAAATACCCAAGTAATTAGTATGGTTTTATGTTTAGCATTTTAAATATATGTTGACTAAAACAAGTGTTTCGTATCAAAAGGAAAGTACAAAATTCATCAACCAATGACTCAAAATTTATAAATTATAGGCTATTGCAAAGTATCTCCATAGAGTATCCTAAATTCCTGATCTTGGAGCTTATTTTTATTCTAAAGTCGTAGCTTTTAGGTTTTATGCTTTCCCATTTTATTTCATTTATTGTGATACTTATTTCCACGATATTGATTTTTTCTAGTAAATTTTTGAATTTTCCATGAAGTTTCATCATATATAGGTTCTGATCTTCATGCTTGGAGAAATGAATGTTAAAGAGGGCATTTGGTGTTTATCAGGGATGCCAACTGTTGCAGACCTAGACTATGGATTGTTATATTAGTATTTCGTGTGTATTGTGCTTCTGTATATGAATATATTTTTTGTGTACCTGCAGGATTCGTGTTAGACAAGGAAGATCACAGCATAACAAGGTCTGATTTATATTACAAGGAGCTTTTTCGAAGATGTGGGCTGCATCTCTATAAAACTAAGGTATCAATTACATAATCTCATGCTTGACAATGGATGAAAGAGTAGATACAACATCAGCTATGTTGCACAAAACAGATTAGCATGTAAGAAATGTTAATTTCAAGTTAAAATTGTGCCCTTTTTACTTTATCATTTAGTGGACTCTCATTTACCCCTCCCCCCTTTCTCTTCCTCTATGGATTAGCCCTCTGCATCGCATCGCATTGAAATGACAATCACGAATTAAAGAAGAATTTATGGGTAAGTTTACGGGAAATGAATCACAGCCAAAATCTTTCAGTGAAGCAAAAAAAAGAACTTTGGTGATGTGCGTGAATGTTTTCGATTAATTTAATTAACGTTTGAATGTTGATCGTCAATGTAACCGACTCATTGTTAAGTTAATAAATCGATACCCATCGTTTATTGTAAATTTTGTGTCATTCTGACTTGAACTTGTATTTCAGAATCAGAAAGAATTTCCTCAAGAACTGTTCCCAGTAAAGATGTATGCACTGACTACAGAAGTGCCCAAGAGAAGGCATTCAACGAGATCTAATTCTAAACTGCGTGCTAATAGACCGGGACTCATCAAGTGAAAGACTATCCGTACCATGGCATTCGTAAAAATCTTACGGAAGCTGCAGCTCCGGGCGTACACATCTTTGCTCACTTGTTTTGTATTCAACTTTTAGCCGTTGTGCCCGGCAGTGGTATGTTGTATAATTTCTATATATAAGCATAAATTGGTTTGCCTTTGGACTTTTGAGGATACATTTTCTTAGGGCATTACTTGATTTATGTGTGTGAAATTCATTGCAACCCTTGATTGTTGCTATTTCGTGTTTAACAACTCGTAACCTCCTCTTGTTTTCTATTTGAGTGCATAATTCAATTCGAGTTTTTGTATATTAACACTGTGTTTGAATACAGGAAAATCGGAGGAAAAGAAAGGTAGGAAAATGGAGGAATTGTAATTTCCTCATTTTATTTGGATATCAATTGGGAAAGGAGGGAAATAGAGGGAAGAGAATAAAAATAATAACTAAATATTCTACACAAAATAAATATTTTCAACATCGGAAAAATTTAGAAGGAATATCTATAAATCTCCTCTCCTTGTTTTCTTCCAAAAATGTTATTCGTATTAGTTATCGGTGCCACTTTTTGCCTACGTTTTTATTGCAACTACATACGACCAAATTTTTTTCTGACCTAATGTCCTAATCATATATTCATATTGCATATTCTCACATTCCTTTTTCTTTAAGTAGTATCATATTAGTAAATAATACCACAATTAATCCCTTCATTTCATCCTTAAAATCTTTCGAGAATCATATCTTGTCTCAAATGTAGTATGTACAGATTTTCTCTAGATAAGATTTCGTCTCAAAATCTTTCTTTAGTCTGCCTGATAATTAAAAAAAAATCTTCCTTAATTATTTATCTTTGAATTTTTCTTTTATTTATCCACTTATTTTTTATTTAGTCTACCTAGTAATTTAAGAAATTACTTCTCTACCAACTTAAAGTCAAATAGAATAAATGCATGTATAGCAAATTGATTACCATTCCAGGAGTTTCAACTAATGAATGGGATAAAGACAACACCACTTTGCATTAAACTTTATCATTTATTATCCAAAACTAGTGAAAGCAGTGATTAAAAGTTTTTTTAAAGTGCTCCTATACAAATGGGACAGATGGTTCTTGATAATGTAAGGTACCCCATTTAATAACTTCAAAAAAAAAAAAAAAGGTACCCCATTTAATCAAAACTTTTAGATTTTTATTTTCCAAAAAATGCATACAATTTAAAATTCTTTTGTACATTTATATTTCGTATTTACCAACTATATAATCATCCCGCTCTGAGGTTTGCTATATATGATATTGCTATTTTACCAAGGATATGATAAGGTAAGTGGAGAATTTAACATGGTTAAAAAAAATTAGTTTTTTTTTTTCTAATGATAAAAATAAAGAGGGTGTCAAGGTGAGATTATATTGGAAAAGAAAATCGTTTTAAGCTCAGTGAATAATGATGAAAATGATAAACGAAAAAAATTCATAAACAAAAAAGATACTGTGTTTCTAATGATTTTCTCACTTACACGAGTAGTTTCACAGGCTGTCCTCAAATCTTTACAATTTATACAATATTAATATATTAATTTAGACCAAATTAACCTTAACTTTCCTTATGTTATTACATTTTACTGCTTATGGTCTCAACATATTTTTCACCAACATTATTTAAGTATTTTTTTAAATGCTTATTTTTTCACATGTTTTCCACTTATTCTTATGACGAAGTTTAATTTCATACGTACAAAACAATAAATTTCTGTTTTAGGTCCTTATTGAATATGTCTATTATTTTGATGGAGCCAAAGATATATAGTTCTTTGATTTCAGATTATAATGGACGAAAGTAAAATGTCTCATTAAATCATATGCACTTCTTAATTGCACATAACATTCGATTACCAATGTTTAATTGGAAACAATCTCTTTGTTTGTTTATGATTAACAACGGTAATATTGCGTACATACAATCCGCTCAAATCCTACTTTAACTACGAAGTTAAACTTTTAGTTGAAATTGAATATTCAAAATAAATAAATAATAAATAAACAAATAAAAATTCTTTACATCTACATGCAAACAAATTTAAGCATCCTGCTACCAATAAAATACACAGTTGACAGTAGCAGTTACTACAATAATTAATATAATAATTATATAAATAAAATAATAAAATAAAGATGGAAACTTTCATTGGTACTAATGCATAAGCTCTGATCTTTGCTGAATATTCAAAAAAAAAAAAAAAAAAAAGCTCTGATCTTTGCTGTGTGCAAGTTAACACAAACTTACAACTTGCTTTATTCCCTTTCTCCTTTCCTTTCCTCATTTCTCTTCTTCCTTTATTCTTTCTTCCTTTTTTTAATTTCAAGGAAAGATTTTTCATAAAGTTCTTCTTTTTCTTGCAATTATTTCATCATACAGATCATCTTAAAACTTTGCTAATCAGTGATTACCCTTTTGTTTCTTTAAAAGACTCTTTCTTTCTCTATATTTCTCCTCTTTTTTTGTGGGTTTTTGGTTATTTTTGGATTAAGATTGGCTTTCTATTGATTATTGTATTGGGTTTTCTGGTAAGATTAATCTTTTATTTTTTTCTTCCTTTGAATTGCATCATGGGTTTTTCTTGTAGAAGTTTAAATTTTTGAATTGATTGCTTTTTATGAATATTTCCCTTATTGTGTTTTCATGGAAAATTAGTTCTAGCCTGTTTTATAGGAGCATTTAGTAATTTAAGTGGCAATTGTTAAGAGTTTGTTGGTTATTAATAGTACCCATGATTTTATTCTATTCTATTCTATTTGATTGTGATTTATCAGCAAAATGTGTGTCTAGCTCTCTATTAAAGTGCTTTAGTTTCTACTACTCTTCCGTTTCTTTGAGTTTGGTACTGAAAGTGACATTTCCGAGCAAAATTAAGGATATAGGCGTAGCATTATGTAACAAAGTTATATGTAGCAAGTATAATGGAGCGGAGGAAATATTAGGTGGCTTCCGCCTAAAAAAGTTTGGAGAGTTCGATGCATGACACAAGGTTGTTTCCGATTGACCCCTGATTGCAACCGAGTCAGAAATTGAGGTTTTTGACTTATGATGTTGAGACTTCCTATAATTTTGACATCGTCCCTTCATTATTTACAAATGTTCTAGTGGTCTTATTTCTGATTGGAAACCAATGTCAAATAGTTAATTTTGTAGTAAAGTCTGAAATTGGTGTATCTATTTTTATGTTCATCACTTGTGTTGAATCACTTTATACTTTTTCCAATACACATTGCACATTAGTATATAGACATCCTAAGTGACAAATAGCTCAAACCCAAGGTGCTCTTTTGCTTATAAATGTCTAATTTTGCAATAACTTCATTTATCTTATCCAGCAAAACATAATTTGCTATTTAGTTCGCCTTTTGGATTGTTGATTCCCTCAATGGTTCTAAAATCGATCATAATTCGCTTTTTTCAATTCGCGATTTAGCGAATCATGTGACACTGATCTTAGTCTTATCATATCTAGGTAATTGTCTTTGTTTCTCGCCTAATCTTGTTCGATATCCACAGATAGCTTTGATTCATGACTTTGAGGAGTATGATGGCGGATAAACAACTAAACTTTAATCAACCTCTGCTCTCTGTGAGGCGTGGCGCATCGATTCCTGCTCCGATGGGAAATGAAAGGAAGAACAATAACTCCCATCCGAGCTTGCCCCCTCTTCCTTTTTACAAATCAGACCTTAAATCAGGCCCCATTAGAAATCCTGGTGTTGTTCCTTTTAAGTGGGAACAAATGCCCGGAAGGCCTAAGGGAGAAAACGATGCACGAAACGATACTCTTGAGTGCCTGACTCCTGTTCCGAAACTGCCACCAGGAAGGAATGTGAACAATATGCCAAAACAAATTGATGATATGCTGCAAGAATCTTCTACTTCTAGTTCTAGAAACCGAGCAGATGATAACATTTCCCGTTCATTGGAAACTTCTTCGTTTGATACAGTTGAAGAATCCGAGGATGGAATTGAAAATAAAGATGCTTGTAATTCAGACGATGAAAATGTGGCCTATGTAAATGCTCGGGAAAAGGTTTCTAGAACCGAGTCATTCTTTAATTGCAGTGTTAGCGGTGTAAGTGGATTGGATGGTTCAGATCCATCCGAGGCCTTTTCAGATCCTCAGACGCGAGATTTTATGATGGGTAGGTTTCTTCCTGCAGCAAAAGCCGTGGCTTCAGAAACACCGCAATTTGTTTCTAGAAGAAATCCTGTAGCTAGAGAACAGGAACAACCAGTGATGAAGACAGTGACACTGAAGAAGCAGTCCCCTCGATATGAGTCTGTTCCTGATCCCCTGTGTTGCACCAATGGAGAAGAAAACAACGAGGAGGAGGAATCCAATAGAGCAGAAGATTTATCTGTCAAACTTTGTGGGCTTATGCCTAGATTTTGTATGCTGAATCCCATACCGGGTATGAGAGATCACATTGAAGTGATTTCCTCTGCTCGAAGTGCACGCACTAGGCCTGCGTATGCAGCAGCCGGTAGGGATCATAAGCACAAAGTAAGCATGATCATGTCATTCTATCATTTATATTCTTGTCTGTTGTTCTACCCCGAGCCCCCCTTAAGTGGAAGTGATTTACATTTGATGCAGGATGTGGGAATTGCTTATCGAGGTGAACTGAAAAGAACTGCGATCAGATTTGCTCCAACGAATGAATCAACAATGACTAGCCATTCGAATCGCAATGGTATACTGAAGGAACCTCGAGATATCAGTCGATGTAAGCCAAACTTTCCTAAAAAAGGCTACACTACAACAAATTTAGCCTCACACGACAGTACTGAAGAAATAAGCAGTTCAGTAAACCGGCTTGCAGATGAAAAAACCTTGTATGTAGATTCTGAAAGTATGGTCGAATCTCGACATTCAAATTCAAGCTCACTGGAATCCAAAGGAAGAAACCCTTCTATGGATTCACTACAAGATATAAAGTCTTTCCGGGGTGTCAGTAAAGGAATCAAAAACTTGCGGAAAGGCGATAAAGACGTCACTTCAATCGTTGATGCTAAACAGCCACCCAAGGCTAGTTCTCCACTTGGTCTGACCTCACTACTACCTAAGTCTCCGTCTGAGTCCTGGCTCTCTCGAACATTGCCTTCGATGCCCTCGAGGAATCCATCTTCGAAATCATATTTGGTGAACCATGCTTTCAGGCATTCTCCTGTGAATCCTAAATCATCTGGTGCACAAAACATGCTTTTCCTGTCTGCAGGGGTATACTTTTTTCCATATATAATAACTTTTGTGTTGATGTTTGTTAGAGTATATAACAATTCTTGGGCTTAAACCATCAGATTAAGCTTTTTTGGTTCAGTTGGTTTTAAAACCTAACGTGACTAAAAAATCACGGTTTCGAATCGATATGTTATATACTCTAACAATGTTGATTTGTACTGTGTTGACACATTTCTTATTGTTTTAGGTACTTGCACCTATATCGGAAAATTAGAGGCGATCACGCGACTGGCAAGCGAAATATATAAGCATTGAGTTTGTGCTACTTGCAATTACCAGAAACTGTATAGCTTTCAACATGTCTAAACAGTTACACAACTACTGTTTTCAATGGGGAAAAAAATTACTGATAGTAATAGGAATGAATGTAATGCTAAATATCGACCAAAAGAACAACCCAAAATGCGGATTTTTACATCACAACGGGGGAGTATTGGTTTTTTCTTTTTGAAAATCTTTACAACATGGCCGATGCAATATTATGTTGTCTTATTTTTGCACTATGTTTGCAAGTTGCAATTCTTTTTTGTGTAAAGCATATAAAGTTATTATTTTCTGTCCCAGCTATTTTTTTTGTAATTTGTAAAACAAATTGGGATTGTTAATTGGAATAAAACAGCCTTGTATGTTCCACCAGCAATGAATGTTTAGTTTCTTCAACCTGATATGACTTTGGGTGATGAAGTAAGCGTTATCAAATTTAAAGAGACAAATAGAGTATTTATTTTTCTATCTGGGATATTCACAACACTACCATTTTCATTTATGGATAACATTGATAAATCTCAATCCTCGGAAATAAATTTTTTTTCTTAAAAATATTTTATCTCTCTTTACTAAAGTCACCCTATGGGTTAATTACATGATTTTTTAATCTATCGTATCACATAGATCATTTACAAGACAATCCATTTACTTATAGATATCATCGATAGATCTCAATTTTCGATATTAAATCTTCTTTGTTGAAAATATTTTGCATTTCGTGATTCAGAATGTTGTCTTGTTACTATCACTAACCAAACCAAATCAAATCAAATCAAACATTTTCACATAAAGCAAGACAATTAGAAAGCAACAAAATTCTATTGAATCACTGAAAATTTGGACAATTTCCATTACAGTGCAATATTAATGCCCTAGTTGCAAACTTGCACACATACTTGAATTACTAAAAAACATAAAATGAGTATATCTACTGATGTAGTAGGAATACCCTTTAGAATTAAAAAAAATGGCATACAGATTGAGATTACAGTGCAATATTTTTACTGCTGGGTTGATATGCTGAATGAAGTAACTTTCATAGGTGTAGCCACCACAAGTGGAGCTTCAGGAGTGTCGCTGACTGCGAACTTTTCATGCATGAAACGACTGTCTACTATAGACTCGTCTTTCAACACAATCTTGTAGCAGTAACAGCTCTTCATACCCTGTTGGTTTCGGTAGCATTCGTGGCCACTGTTCTTCACTTGCTCGAAGTTCCATATAACGCTAAATTTTCCGGCTGTTACAACTATGTGGCGCTCTTGCTTCCCTTCCTCCGTTACCTGGAAATACAGAAAACTCGCATATTAAAGAATGCATAATAGCAGAGAAAAGGATACCTGATACTATAATAATAGAATGAGATGGTAGAAAATTAATATTAATGGATAAGAATATATATATAAGGACGACCGACGACCATTAAAAGTGATAAATTGGTTCAAGTATTCGACTACAATCTTTTGGGATTAAGGCTTTAGCATTGTTGTTGTTGTTGTTTATCCTGCTCAAGTGCCGGTTGCTCTGTTGAGAACCTAATGGTCCCTAAAATCCCTCTTAAAGCATATCCTTGGTTAGAGATTGAAAAATACCTAATCAATGCTACCAGCATACAACCCATCACCATCCCCCTCTGTGCTTGAGGTCATAACACAAAACAACTCTAATCTCAGCATAGTCATTCACCCAACAGTCCTTATAAGGTACGACATCGAAATACCACAACACGAATTGGGGGCAAGATTGTCCTCATTTCAATGCTCAATCTCAAGACTCAAGCATAGGCATGTGTGCTGTATAAGATGCAGATTTCAACATAGGATATGCTATCGTCTAAAATTAATGCGAATTTAATTCCATAAGCTATTTCTGCACCAACCTCAATTTCCTAATTAATGCTAGATTTCTAACTCCATGCCATAATCTCAAACACAGAGCCAGAAAAGGGAGAAAAATCCTAATGATTCAACAATAACCTACCAAACTTTAGTAATATCTCTTTTTAAATCTGAAAGCTCAGGAATGCAATCAGGTTACATCTACCTCAAATCTGGCACATAAAACATTGAAAACCAGGAAGAATAGAAAAGGAAAACCCAAATATTCCTAATAAAGCAATCTAAGACAACCTCATGCTATAGGACTAGTACACAAAAATTCAATGCCAGGCGGAACCATGTCATTAAGTGGCTCCCATCTAAGTAGGTTTTGTGTTCGGGTGTATGCAATCTTACACTTGTTAGTGATATCAATAGAGTTGTTTGTTTCCGATTGACCCCTAGTAATAAACGTCATTTGCAACTCCACACAAACAATAAGTGCACACAATTTAACAAACAAACATGAAAGAATAATCAACACATATAAGTTGATAGTAATGCAGCAAAACATAAAAGAAGGATAAAAGTAAAATGAGTTTTCTTACCCATGAAAACTGACCACCATGGAACTTGTTGTTTGACCCTGCCCGATGAGCATCCACAGGAGTTAACTTAAGCAATCTAGGAGCTGATACTCTATTACCCATTCGACCACCAAATCCTGTCTTTGTCCTTCCATCTTTATCAGTAAACAGAGTACAAATAAGAATCAAATATGTATCTGTAGTACCCAACACCCATTTTCCATCATAAGTAACATCCACATGAGTAATTGGCGAACCTAGGCCAGGGAATGCTGTCTTAGCTTGTCTCATAGATGTCTTAGAATACAGCCTAATCTTTCCATCAAGAGAACCAACAACGATCGAACCATCCCCAGTAGAAGCGAAACACTGAAAGTTGGTTCCTCTTGAAAATTGATGACCTTGATTCCAATGCAAGACAGGGGAGTTAGAAGTGGCAAGACTCTGCACCATACCGCGGCGTTCTCGCATATCCCATTGGCATAGTCTATTATCATCTAAACCCAAGAATGTTGATCCTGAAGGATCCAATTGGGCTCCTTTGTTGTCATTAGTGATGTCTCTCATTGAGATGTCAGCGCCATCTTTGGCAAACTTCCATTCAGTAACTATTTTCCCTGTTTCAATATCCAATTGATGAAGCCCAGGAGCATGTGGTTTATTCTCCAGTACTGGACTCATTAACATCATATTAGTTTCTCCCCTCATTAAAATTGCCTTTTTGGGGGTTGAATAGCTTGAAGAATTTGTGTTCTTTGACCCACTTCGATCGAACTTAACACAAACACCTTTTCCATGAATTCCATGCCTAAAATTCTTAACAACTTGAATACCATCATTCCCAACAAGAAAACTGTTATCAAGAGCACCTAATGCTAAACTCTGAATCCCAGAATTGGCAACTTCTTCGATTTCTTCGAGGAGGTCTCGTTGCAACAGAGACGGAGTAGATGCAGAACCAGGAGTCTTACTTCCACTTCCAAACTGTTCATCATCAACTGCATCCCACATTGTATCATCAGCATCTTTAGGATTAAGCCACCCAAGAAAATCTTTCCCATAAACTTTAAGCTTATTGTTCTCAGTAGCTTTTAACCCATGAACATTCTCAAATAAACAATCCTGGAATTCAGCCAGAAACAAACTATAATAATTATTCTTCTCAAAAAATTTCAACGCCCAAACACCATTACACACAAAATCAACCCTTAATTGATCAGGAAACATCTTCAATTGTAAGTCCGTGGAAACCCTAACCCTAATTTTAGACCCAACCCGCAACTCCCAATACCCATTTTTCTCCTCCTCTTCCTCCTCATCCTCTTCATCATCCTCATCATCATTAGATTTCACAAACATGTAAGAAGTACAACCATCAGCAGTTTTCCATTTAGAATCAGAAGTATCACCACCCACATGCCGATAAAGTTTAACAGCATTTTTCCGACCCAGCCCAGAAGGAGGAGTTTGAATTGGGGTAGAAGAAACAGGGTATTTGAGCTTAAGAGCCTTTAACCTAGCTTCAACATCATCTAAAGAAGACGATGAAGGAGTTGTAGGTTGACGGCTATGGTCATCTTCAACTTGTTCTTCAGAAGTATCATAATCTTCTTCTTGATCGGAATCTCGTTCGTCGTAATCATCAGAATCAGATAGCTCTAAACCTTCACGACTGTTGGCTGCCCCCATTGATGAAGAATATCTTAATCTGTGAGAGAATCTGAGATTGAGATTGTGATTTGAAATTTAAATTTGGGAAAGTGAAATGAAAATATAACCGTTGAACAATATAAATGGATTTTAGAGAGAGAGAGAGAGGAATTTAAAATTAAATTGGGCAAAAATTTGGATTGGATTCTTATATAGGCCCAATGGCGGTTGTAGATTCCGCTTATATTTAACGCTAATACACTTGATTAAGAAAAGGAAAAGACGAGAATTGGGTCTTATTTCAGTTAGAACACGTATTACTTTCTCGGACAAATGTCCAAAATTCTATTCATATCAAGCCATTATTCTTCCGACAAAAAAATGAACGCTAATTTTTTATTGAGATCGTCTCACTGTGAGACGACTTCAATTGGGTCAGTCTAGACTATTAAAAACTGCTTTTGTACGAGTGGATGTTCAGTTTTCATTGTTTTCTTTAAATATTTTTTGTTAATAGACATCTTTTATGGATTTGTTTTTCGGTGAACGGTATCATAGAAGATAAACTGAAAAAAGAAAGGGGAAAGACAAAATCCAAACAAGTCATTTTCTATAAGATTGTCTCATTATAAGACAGATCCATAAAATTAGTTTACTTCTCTAATAGATCACTTAAAAATTATGAATGGTAGTTAAGCACAAAAAAAAATTTACGAAATACTTCTATGCATTGCTTGTCTTGTCCGTAAAGGTATTCTTTGGCCTTATTCCCAAACCAAAGATCAGTATATAAAACAATACTTTCTCCGTTCCGAAATACTCGCTACATTTCGATTTTGTACACTATTTATTGTTCAAGCTTATTTTACATATTGCGACTAATGTGTAAGTAAAAATATAGTCAAGTGAGATCTTGTTTGAATCGTCTAATCGCATACTATTATAGTTTTAAATTTTTATAATTTTTAGATAAGTGTAGTTTAAGATATTAATGATCAAAATTGTGCATTGGATTGCGTAAAAAAGTGAAATGTAGCAAGTATTATGGAACGGAGGAAGTATGTTTTTTTGTCTCATCAAATTGGTCTATAGATATTTAGTCGTAGTCATCATCCTATCAAGTGTATCCCACTCATAGAAAAACTGTGAACAGGATCTAGGGAGAAAAAAGAAAGGCATCAACTCATACCCATAAAGAAGAGTGCGGCAAAAAGAATCCACCGGTTCGAAGAATTTGTAGATATATAGTAGGAAAACTTAATAAGTAATGAGAGAAAATATACATATGAGATAAAATGTGAGTCAAATCTATATACACGAATTAAAAAAATATTATAGATTATGATAAAAAAATAAAGTTATGGAATATAAGACAAATATATAGACAAGAATTAATAATTTGATAAAAAAATTTCAAAGAGATTATAAATATTATCATTGGATTTTACTTTATTCTAACTATCAAAGTAAAATACTAACAAAGAAAAAGAGATTACTATTAATAAACTAGAAACATAAACATCTGGTCTCGGGCGAGATCGTCTCATTATAAGACGAGAGATGGGTCGGCCCAATTACATGTTTTCTCTCTTTGATTCCATCTTCTGGACATTTTTCAATTCAAATCATAAAAGTATCAGTTTTGACCTTAAAGATATCAATTTCAATTTAATCATACCTATATGAACTACATTAATTATGAAACTGAATAATAGTAAATGAAAATTGAATAAAGCTGTCGTGCATCGCACGGGAACTATCTAGGAAGTAGTATACTATTGTAAATTATTATTTTTTATATACACATAAGTCCAGATGAGATATATAAATATAAAATAAAAAAAATAGGCATGAAAGAGTGGACTTTGTTGAACTTGCAAGTTGCAAAGTTGGTTAATAGAAAAATCCAGTTTGACGTGCTTGCTTAATGCTTAAGAACCACAAATTGCTGAACTTTCAACCCATGCCGACCTCGTCAACGTTAGATTACGTCAATTCTAATTTTTTTATTTATTTATTCCTCTTATAATTTGATAGAGGAATATTTAAATTTTGGATAATTCTGATTTTTGGTATTATGTAAAATGTTCATATTACTCCCACTTATTCAGAAATGAGACATTTGAGTTTTGCATCAAAACCAAGGAGAGGTGGGGAACCACTTAAAAGTGAGCGGCAGTGCCGTTCCTGGCATTGTATGGGCCCTAGGCAAATTGAAAGAAATGAGCCCTCTTTATGGAGGGCCAATTTTGAACTTTAACGAGTATTTGGAAAAATAACAGAGATGAACCCTATAGATTATTAGCATTAAAACCAGAGGCGTGTCATATAATTCTTAATGATAAAAAAAAACTATTCATAAATTGCAAATTTTTAAATGTCTACTTAATTAACTAACATTTTCTAATTTTAGGGCCCTTCCTAACTCTGGGCCCTAGGCAAATGCCTACTTTGCCTATGGCCAGGAACGACCCTGGTGAGCGGGAAACTCTCTTTTTCCATAAAGGGTATTGATATTTATGTGTTGTTGTGTTATTATAGTAAGGGTATTAAGAGGGTAAAAAAGAATAACAAAAATAGAATTAAGACATTTTTAGTGAATTGTCCTAATAAGAAAATGTCTTATTCTCTATGAATAAGAGGGAGTATGATATTTGAATTTTAATTCAAATATTTTAGTTTTTGGTATGCATGTATTAATGTATATATGTGTGTGCGTACGTGCGTTTGTGTATGCGTACATATTTCTGATCTGGTGAAGTCATACTCAGTTTCGGATAATTGGGTAAAATTTGGATTAATCTACCCATTGAGAGCATTTGTATAATTGATTAGCTATAATCTATTGTAAAATTTAATATAGATTTAGTACATACTATTTTAATTGCGGAATGCTTTAAATTTTTAAGAAGTATTATATTAACTCACCCTCACTAATCTACACATCCTACTCTCAACTCCTTATATGAGTTTGATCTACCACCATAATAATGTGCATTAAAGTTGCCTTATGGGTGGAGGGGCCTCGGATTTAACACTTAAATATACTTCTTCCGTTCCATTTTATTTGCAACACTTATCATTTTTGGAAGTTTCATATTACCCACCATCAATCATACATCATCCTTACTTTACCATATTGATTTGACAACCCTTAAATATTGTGCCAAAACCCAATGGTGCAACTAAAATGGAACGGAGGTACTACAAGTTTTAAACGGATCATTTTATTAACATAAATAAATTCGAATAAAAATGATTCCATACAGACCTTAAAGGAATGTTGTTATATATTTTTACTTGAAATATGATACACTACAATAGATTTATGGAAAAATTGATTTTAAAGGTTCGAACTTTGCCTCATTTGTTGGGAAAGGTTCGAACTTTCATTATTCCAGGAAAGGTTCCAACTTTGACGTCGATCTTCATTTAAAGGTTTTTATGGATTTTTTTGGGTTGATTTTGGATTGATTATGGGTTTATATGGGTTTTCTGGGTTGATTCTTGGTAGATTATGGGGTTTTTTACCCATATAAACCCATAATCAATCCAAAATCAACCCAAAAAAATCCATAAAAACCTTTAAATGAAGATCGACGTCAAAGTTCGAACCTTTCCTGGAATAATGAAAGTTCGAACCTTTCCCAGCAAATGAGGCAAAGTTCGAACCTTTAAAATCAATTTATCCTAGATTTATAATAGTTAATCTGATTAATTATACTTGACAAAAACAAGTACTTAAATTATGAGGCATTTTCTCAATATAACATGCAATCTTCAATGAAAATTCACAAGAATAAAATTATAAATAAATCAGGCTAGCTAACCAAATTAAAGCAGCACGAGTTGACTCGACTCATTAAGCCTATTTTCATTTCAATTTTACCCTTATCCGACCAATTACACTATTTTTTGATGCACGAAGTCCACAAACATTATTATTTTTATTTTTTAAACCTATCATGATACTCCCTTCGAATCAGTTTAGATGTCTTATTTCTTTATTTGGCAAAATCATACCAATTGTCTCATTTTTTTTTTGTGTATCATCTTTTTACCTTTATACTCCCACTTTTCTAATTTTCAATACTCAACTACCACATTTACAATTAGTTTAATAAATTAAAATACCCAACAAACACCTTTTTAATGGACCCCACTCAACCCTTAAAATCCGTAAAATCCCAAATGGGACATCTAAACTGATTCTGATGGAGTTTAAAAGAATAAAAATAAAAATACACAAATACCACCAATATATTCAATTGTCCTTTTATACAAATAATAAATAGATAGTAGATATTTAAAAATCAAGTTGCTAATAATCTTATCCGTTAGTTATAGAAACAGTCAAACTACATAAATATATATAAATATTAATAAAAAAACATAGGAGTATATAAATACTCCCCAATAACACACTCAAAAATGTCTTATTGTATCTCAAAAAATGGCGAGATTATTAAGAGAAGTATCACGTATCGGCGCCAATTTCGATTTATTAGGAAGCTCCGGCGGTTTGATTATGCTGGTATGTTTAATCGTAATGTCAATTTCAATCATATCGATGCTTGTATTTGGTTGTGCCGATGGTTTTGAGCAAGAGAAACACCGTAGGGTTGTGGCGGCGAGGCGGCGAGCAAGTGTGTATAGTACAACGGGCGGAGGTACGGGTGGTTGTGGAGTTTACGGTGGTCATGGCGGCGGTACTTCTCATTGTGATGGCGGCGGTTATGGCGGAGGTGATGGTGGCTGTTGACTCGTGTCCTGAATTCTGATTTGAATCTCGTGTAGCCGGAGAGAATGATTTTCGACCAATCATTTGCAATTTATATAATCAAAAAATTATTTGATTTTTATTTTTATTTTTATTTTTTTATCAATAGGGAGTATTTATTTGAGGTTTCTTGTAAATTTGTGGATAGGATTAGGACATAGCAGGTGTTACTTTCTCTGTTCTATAATACTTGCTACTGATTGTCATATTTTCTAACACAATATGTCGAATTTAGTAGTAAGTATTATGGAAGAGAGGGGATAATAAAGAGTAAGAACTAGTCTTTGAGAAAATGGAGGAAGGACTAGAGTTTACGTACTTGAATGTCATTCAATTCAATTGTAAAGGTGCAACTAAATGATTGTAAATTGAAGTAATTATTGTTGTAAATATTTTATTATACTACTACTACACATTATGTTGGGTACACAAATCAATTGAAAAATTAATTGAAATGTTCTAGATCATCTTATCGAAATATGGTTTCTCACATGAATAACTCTTTAACGTATTCAAATTTATAAATGTTCTATCTGGTTAGTCATTCGGTTGTTAATGATCAAAACGATTGAAAAATTGACTAAGAAGACTAGTTTTAAATTAAAAAAAACTAGAATTTTTATTGACGTTCGTCGCCTTATTGATTTTCATTTTCTCCAAAAACAACCAATAATCAATATTTTATTTTAATAATTTTTTGATAGTTTGCTTATCCATCTAGATTAAAAAACAACAAAAATAGTCCATTCAAACTGCTCAAATAACCAACTAAAAGGCCATATGTCTATATGCACCCTTTCTCTTACCTGCTTTGTTTTCATTTGTTCTTCTAATTTAATTTTTTTACAGCAAACATAAAAATAAAATAATTTTTAATTTAGGTATCAATAAATTATAAAAAAATTAATAATATATACTCTCTCTCTTCGAATCATTTTAGATGTCCCATTTGGATTTTCACGGTTATTAAGGGTGGTGTGAGGTCCATTAAAAAGGTGGTAGTCGGGTATTTTAATTGATTAAATTAATTGTAAAGGTGCTAGTTGGGTATTGAGAATTGGAAAAGTGGGGTATTTAGGTAAAAAAAATAGTCAAAAAAGAAAATGAGACAATTGATATGATTTTGCCGAATAAGAAAATGAGACATCTAAAATGATTCGGAGGGAGTATTATCCACCCTATTCAGCCTAAATGTCCCATCTAGTTTTTTTTCACACTTGCCGAGACAACATTTTAACCCTTAATATCTCAAATTATCCTTAATTAAAAATTATATTTGATGTTAATAATCCTTGTATTGAGAAGAATCAAACAAGATCGCACATAACTATGTTTTAACTTATAGATTAGGAGAAAATTACAAATTAAAAGTACTGAATGAATAGTACCAAAACAACTAAATGAGACATTTAAGCTGAGAGGTAGTATAAATTTATCAAGATTTCATATACTACCTCCGCTCTTATTTACTTGCACCATTTGCTTTTTCACCTTCTCCAATGCACGAATTCAATCGTTAATATCTCTAATTATACATATCGAAAAATTATGAAATCTCAAAATTAATAAACTTTGAATCTAGACGATTCAAACAAGATCTCATATGACTATATTTTGACTTATAGATTACCGACCATATAAAAGTCAATTTGCTAAATGAATAGTACCGAAATTAACTATGTTGTAAGTAAATAAGAACGGAGGAAGTAATATATTTTTCCACAATCATTATAAATGATCTTCTATTTTGTACTCTTGCGTTGCCCGCGGAAAACAAATATTGCCTTTTGGTTCTACGCTCTTCGTACTAGTACCCGAAGATTTTGCTGCCGCAGAAGAAAAGTACGAGACAAGTTTTTCTGATTGTTGAAGCAAGTTCATATCCAATTCTCTTTTTGTTTCGTAAGGGCTTTAATTGATGCAAGGCTTGTTGGAATTGAGTTGTTTGAATTTATTCTAGTTAATGATTGTTATTTTAATTGATACGAACTGAAATTCTTTCAATGAGCGATTCTTTGTTATTGTTGATACTGTTACAATGAGTGATTCTTTGTTACTAAAGAAAAACTGCGTAAATTTGTGATTCTACTTGTTGCGAGAGTTATTCTTATCAAAACACTCTGGAAGTGGAAGATGATTGTAAAGTATAATTCTGGGGTTAAATGAGTCTAATTAATCATTAATTTAGGGTTAATTTTATTAAATGTAGTTATTCGAGCCAAGAATCTCGTTTGGTTTACCACGATTAAGGGATTTTATGCAATACTTGAAATAAATGATTTGAGTTATTTGGATTTTGGACTTGAAGTGACTGATCATAGTTAATAATCTTAGAAACGAAACCCTTAAATGGAACAAAACCCTTAAATTGGTTGATGGAAATATAGTGTGATTTGAAAGACCTTTTTGGGTTGATAATTGTGGTTGATTGAGATAGTTAACATGTAATTTATAATTTTGTTAAGAATGAGTTTTTGGATATTATTTATTTCTTAATTTGATTGGTGTAGATGGTACTTATTACTACGCTAGTTGAGAATAGTAGTATTCTATAGGGGACTCGAGCACTAGTAGAATTAGAAGTATACTTCACTGGAAAAATAGGATGGAAAAATTTTAAAAAATGCTGAAGTCAGTCGTAGTATTTCATTATTTTATTTGTGAACGCATTTGAATTATTGAATCAGAATGTGTACTTTCATATATTGCTTCTTACTTGAGCTACACGACATAATCTGATATGCTTTTTAGGATGGAAGGCAGAAAATCAACAGCCAATGTTGATGATGAAATGAGGGAAATGTTGCAGAGTTTGTTGCGGGAGTCATAAAGTTTGAAGAGTTAGTAGAACTTGGGAGCAAGTTCCTCATGAGGTTTCGGCAGGCACTTGAGCTTCTCAGACGCCCTTCAATATACGAATCCTCAGATCTGGTCAAGAGCATCTTTAAAGCAAATGAAACCAAGATGGTTAATGTATATGTGGAAGCTAGTTGCATCGATGCGTATGATAGCATGCTGAGTGTTGATCAGTTGAACACAAGTTTGTCTGAACTGCAAGATTGTGTTTCCAAAGCGAAAGCCATAATCAACGAACTTGAATCTTATGGAGAAGGCAGGAAATGCGTTTTTTTTTTTGAATTCAAATGAGCAATTAGAGATGGAGTACCAGGGTTTAGAGAAAGTAATTGCTTCTGAAAAACCCGATGCTGTGAGTTGTGCTTCCTATATGACAGTCATCTATAACATGGTAAAGCAAGATTATGTGATGCAGGAGAAGATTGTTTCTTCATTGAATTTTAAATCTTCAAGTGGTGAATTGGAGAGCTACCTCCTGATGTGGTCATTAAGGCCGTTTATAAATGAGGATGTTATACATCAAGCTTTGAGACAGGTTAGATAAATATACTTGCTTTAGAAGTTATTTTCAACTTGAGATCTTACGAGTTCAACACCTAATTATGTAACCTGTTTCCTGAAGTTTTAAGTTCATTGTTAGTTGAACTAAACCATCTTTAGTTACTTTTGTTACTATATATGTCCTTATTTCTACCAAAGCTATTTCCTTAATGCAAGGCTTCTATCCATTAAAATGTGGGTTGCAATTTGGTCATTTTTGTTTCTGGCTTACAATTGTTCAACGTTACAGTAACATAAACCAATTCTTTTACAAATTACAACAAATTATGTTACAATATAAGTATTTTAGTCGAATTTAGTTCTATAGGATTAATAAGAACCCTTTAACCTGCATCGTTCACGAAGGAGGTATGACACATTCTTACTTATGTAGTCACATGATTTATTAATCGGAGCATACTCTGCGGAATCGTAATTTAAAATGTATCTCAAGTCTTTAACCCCATCCAATTCATTCACTTTGGAAAGCATAGCTTGCGAGTTTGGAGGGCTTTAGCCTTTAGGGAATGTGAGTGCTTAGTCTCAATACTTAGCTTCATTCCTAACGGCCTAACTGTACATAGCCCATAGATCGTGTTGAATAATAACTAATGAGGGACTAATTCGAGCGTGTTTTTAACATGCAAACAATGTGAATTGAACCTCTCCTTGAAGTGCTTGTTATCCATTTTACTTTTTAGGGAAACCAAAGATGATAGTTGATGTTGGGATCTCTGTTGTAATGTTTCGAGTCTAACATACTTAGGATAATTGGATCGATAAGGTTGCTGGTAAGCTGTGATCGGTAATATGATGCTCTACTTTGATTAGATGAGTTCTTTACAATGGTAGTTTAATTCGAGCGTGTTTTTAAGGAATTCGGTGATCATTCAAATTGTTGCAGCCATTGTCATCATCCTCATGATGATCTGGACTTGGGTGGTTAAGAATAGTATGGTCAGTTCATAGACCAACTTCAGGGACAACTTCATCACTTCTTTTGATTAGATGGGTTCTTTACAATGGTAGTTTGATATTGCCAAATTACCAAAATAATTGATAGTTGATTGAACTTTTGCCAATACACAATTCACTTGAAAATCATTAGTTGGTATGGTAATCTTATGTAAATTAATATCATGGCAGCTAGATTAACTCAAAAGATATTTGTTCCTGTCGATTATGATAAATAAATTCTTTTGATTAGTCCAGGTATTTATTTACTTTTTTTTGATTTCGAGTTATATATAATCCTCTACAAGCATGAGAGAGGAGGAAATTTGATCTTACTGATGGTGAGATTTGATCTTACTCATTGCGAGTTATATATAATCCTCTAGGCCGATGATTGTCCAAGTATAAGTTTACATCAATTGAGAATTCGCCCCTATATTTGGATATTTGGAGACAAAATGTTGCTGTACTAACTACTAAGAATGCCATTTGGACTACATGGAATACAAAATTCGCCCTATATTTACGTGATCAGTGTCCAATGATGAGCCCCTTTATTGATACTGACATCAATTGCAAAATGATTGGGTGTATGTGGCTATTATTATTTTATTCAAAAACGCCGATAACTAATATAAAATTAGATTATTACAAGTGTACAACAAAAAAGCCGTTGAGTTCTCATCAATTATTCTGTTTTCAATAACCTCTGAGTTCTCTAAAATTAGAAGAAAAACAAATAAGTTTATATGGTAAATTGGTAATGTAAAACCGCCAAGTTTTCTGGATTTTTTAAAAGAAAACTGATGTTGAGAATCTCATCAGTTTTAAGCTGTGACGCGAATAAAAACAAACTAAAATAATGATATATGTGCGAGTTTATTGGGGCATTAGTTTGGAAAACGTTTGTTAACAAAGTTTGCAGTTCACATGCCTCATTGGTGTTGGCCCCATCCATCACATTTAGTGATTTATCATCTCCTATCAGCTTCGTTTCAACACAAATAGTAAGAAACAAATGAGGATATTGAAAATGTATGGATGGTATTATATGACCGAGAAAATGTGCATATGAGAATTTTAAAAAGTGATGACTGGTGAGGGAATGTTACAAAGTCAAAGGCACAGCCAGAAATAAAATGTTTTGCATATTCATACGGACGTATGGAGTATTTTGCTTATGGTCACACACTCACTCAAGAGCCTGTTGCTGTTTCTTGATTTCATTTCTGTTCATACCTTTGTTTTACCATTTCCACACACTTTTTATAATTCTTGTATGCATAATGCCTAGCTTTTTTAATAAAGTTGACTACTACCTGGAAAAAGACAATCATACAAAATCTCCCATTATTTTATTCAATGCAGATTTCCTGGGTACTTAGCTAAAGAATCATGACAGTTTTCTGGGCATTTTTATATTCCAAGATGACGTATTTTAGAGTGAACTCGGATATTTTTTATATTTCTACCAACTTGAATGGAAAAATCAATCATTTTTAAACATATTTTTAGTGATTTTGATTCCCGAACTTTTTGGGATTCTTAGTAATAAATAGTGGCTTTCAAGTTTCATTGTCTGCTCCGTTGAGCTGTTCTTTACATTGATAGTTGAAAATTTGTACATATATGTTTGGATTGATTATTCTTCTGTTGTTTTTATCATGGGTTTGTTCTTTGGACATGTATTTTGGTGGGGAGGTTTAATGTTGTTTATTCTATTAATGGTGGAAGTGGGCCCCTCTTGGGGGCAACGAAATTCTTCTGGTTTTGGTGTATCGTCCATGGCTAGACCAAAATCTGTGAATATTGGAGCTTTTTTTACATTCAATTCAGTTATTGGAAGAGCATTGAAGCCAGCAATAATTGCTGCAGTTGATGATATCAATTCCAATTCCAGTATATTACATGGAACAACAATAAACCTCATTTTTTATGACACCAAATGCAGTGGTTTTGTGGGCACTATGGGAGGTAATTCTTGCGACTTTAGGACTTTGCTTGTTTTTTCTTTCTTTATAAATTTCACAAATTGTTGTGAAAAACGGTCTCTCCGAGAGACACATTAGATATATGGGCTTTAGCCCAATTAATACAAATTAAAGTGAAAATAAGATTGTGTGCTTCTTGTTTTAAGGTTGTCTCTTTGAGAGATGGTCTCTCACAAGATTAGCTGGATAAAATTTGTTGAGTTGAAGATTTAATCATCAACAATCAATCTTTAGGAGTATTTCTAGGCTCAATTTAGTACTCGGTTATAAATGGTGGTATGAGAATGATTTTTAGCATTAATTTTCATGTAATGTGTATGTCAATGGATGAATAATAAATTAGAGTAAGATACGCATGATCATAAAACATGTCAAGTAAATTTCCTCCTTAATTTACGTTGAATTATCATCAACATTCTCACCCTATATAACTTTCAAACGAAAGGGCCGCCAATGTTTAGCTCCATTTTGAAGCATTTTTGAAGAAATGTAGCAATTTGACTCGGATGGAGTATGTACATAGATCTACCTAGGAGTTGTTTTGGGGCTTGAATTAGAGCTTTGGAAAAATTTCAACAGACTCAAATCTATGTGCTTTTTATTAATTTTGTAAGAAACTTGAAATTTTTAATCTTCCTCCATGAAAGATTGCCAAAGCATTGACACGACCTGATTTTCTATGTAGCCTTGCAGCTAATGGAGAAAGACGTGGCTATTGCAATTGGTCCTCAATCTTCTGGCATTGCTCATGTTATCTCAAATGTTGTGAATGAGCTTCATATTCCCTTACTATCTTTCGCAACAGATCCTGCTCTCTCTGCGTTGGAGTTCCCGTATTTTATCCGTATGACACAGAGTGATTATTTTCAGATGTATGCTATTGCTGACTTGATTGAGCATTATGGGTGGAGAGATATAATTGCTATATTTGTGGATGATGAATATGGCAGAAATGGAATATCTGCACTAGGAGATGCTCTTGCTAAAAAGCGTGCCAAGATTTCGTACAAGGCTGCCTTAGCTTCAGGTGCTTCGAAAAGTGACATAAATGATTTGTTAGTTGAAGTCAATAGGATGGAATCTCGAGTTTTTGTAGTCCATGTAAACCCTGATTCTGGTCTGAACGTATTTTCTGTTGCAAAGTCTATTGGGATGATGAGTAAGGGCTATGTTTGGATTGCTACAGATTGGCTTCCTTCTGTTCTTGACGGCAAAGGACCAAAAGACTCTCGTACGATAGATTTACTTCAAGGTGTGTTGGCGCTTCGCCATCATACTGCAGATTCTGAAAACAAACATGCTTTTACATCTAGATGGAAGGGCTTGAAAAAAGCGGGAAACTCTAGCCTTAATTCTTATGCTTTCTATGCTTATGATTCCATTTGGTTAGCTGCTTATGCTCTTGATTCATTTTTCAACCAGTCTGGTAACTTAACTTTCTTTAGTAACCCCATGATTAACGGTAGTGCACTCAGATCATCTCTTCGTGTTTCCCAAGGAGGCCAACAATTGCTCCAGATACTGCTCGGAACAAAGTACATGGGTTTATCTGGGGAAATTCAATTCGATTCAGAAAAGAACTTAGTCCATCCTGCATTTGACATATTGAATATTGTTGGAACTGGGTCTAAAAATATCGGATATTGGTCCAACTACTCTGGCCTTTCAGTTGTATCCCCCGAAACTTTGTACCTGAAGCCTCCTAACACTTCTTCTAGTAGCCAACTGCTAGGCGCTGTTATCTGGCCTGGTAACGTAAGTGAAGTTCCTCGTGGATGGGTATTTCCAAATAATGGCAAGCCTATGCAGATTGCAGTACCAAATCGCGTCAGTTACAAAGAATTTGTTGCTGCAGGCAAGAAACCCCCTGGAGTTCAAGGATTCTGTATAGATGTCTTCGAAGCTGCTCTTAAACTGCTTCCGTATCCTGTTCCACACAAATATGTGTTATATGGTGACGGCATAAGAAATCCAGAGTTCAACCGTCTTGTCTATGATGTTGCTGATAACGTAAGTATTGATTTAGCCTCGGTTATCTTTCAGCATTTATCATTAACTTAGTCTTAGTCTTAGTCTACAACCCAGTATTCTTGCACAAAGTTAGGGTCTGGGGATAAGGGTAGAGGACAAACCATACTCATACCCTTCCCATAGAGAGGGCAAAGAGGAATGCATACGGTGAAGTAAACCCCCAAACATTTATCATTAACTTAGTTTTTTCTAATTCTTAACAGAGATTTGATGCAGCTGTTGGAGACATAACTATAGTCACAAACAGAACTAGGATAGTGGATTTCACACAGCCATTTATGGAATCAGGATTAGTTGTAGTTGTCCCTATAAGAAAGGTAAAATCAAGTGCATGGGCATTCCTCAAACCTTTTACTATACAGATGTGGTGTGTTACTGGAGCCTTCTTCTTACTTGTGGGAGTTGTTATTTGGATTTTGGAGCATCGAGTCAACACTGAATTTCGTGGTCCACCTACTCAACAACTTATCACAATATGCTGGTTAGTAATCACTTTTCTTCTAGAAGCTTCTAAGTCTGATAGCATTTTTGTTCTGTCATACTGGGTTGGTGGTGGCTCACTTGCTTCTTATTCTTTATTGAAAATACTTGATAGACCGAGTTATTTAAGTTCTCACTTTCGGATTATAGTGGACAATATAAAAATAGCTCGTTAATCATATGCACTTTTTGTTTAGTGAAGTTGCAGATGACCTTTATTACTAAAGGTCAATTGGAAACAACCTTTTTGTTATTATTAACAAAGGTAAGGTTGCATACATCTAACCATCTCAAACCCCCTTAGGCGGGAGCTACTTAATGGCGATGACTTGAGGTTTGAAATGTTATTATTGTATGTAATAATATAAGTGATAAAAGATAAAATTTCATTTGTTCTGTGCTGTACATGAGGCTCTTTAAAATTATAATTTGTAGCTAGATGTGGTTTATGCTTCCCATTTCATCAACTATAACAATTTATTTCTTTCTAATTTTTCAGGTTCAGCTTTTCAACTATGTTTTTCTCACACAGTAAGAATTCTCTTTCATTTCATTTTAATTTTTTAACTAAATTTTGGTTCTACTTGTAAAAGGTGATCATAGTGTTATGATTATAAAATTCCTTAACCCCAATGTCGTGGCTCCAAGCTAGAGAGGGATTTGAGGGTCGGATGTATGCAACCTTACCCTTGTTATACACTGCTAGTAATAACAAATAGATTATTTTTGATTGACCCTTGATAGCAAACATCATTAACAACTTTACATAAATAAAAAGTGCACATGATTTAGTGAGCCGTTTTACATAGCCCAGTATAATCCGAAACCAAAGAAGTATAAATCTTTGACCTCATCGAAATAAAGGGGCGCACTTTTCCACCCAAGTATTCCACTTTAATTCACTTGTCATTTTGTCAAACACCCCTGAAATTACAACTACATAAGTAGTCATTTAGAATTAATTTGTGATTACTTATTTAGTGTTCATCTGCTGCAATCTACAGGAGAGAACACCTTGAGCACATTAGGAAGATTTGTGCTACTTGTATGGCTCTTTGTGGTGTTGATTATCAACTCGAGTTATACAGCTAGTTTGACTTCTATTCTCACAGTGCAACAGCTATCATCAAGAATTGAAGGAATTGATAGCTTAATCGCTAGTAATGATCCAATTGGTATTCAAGACGGCTCGTTTGCTCATGATTATCTTGTCAGAGAACTCAATATAGCTGCGTCTAGGATCAAAACTCTAAAGAGCCAAGAATCATATGCCGATGCTCTTGAGCGTGGCCCTAGCAATGGAGGTGTAGCTGCCATTGTCGATGAGCTTCCTTATGTTCAAGTCCTCTTGTCCTCCAGTAACTGCAATTTTCAAGTAGTAGGACAAGAATTTACAAAGAGTGGCTGGGGATTTGTAAGTCGCTAACTTGCTTAACTCTTGGCCCTTTGATTATTGCATATGCTAGTTTTTCAACCATCAGATTGAGATTTTGATTTTGATTGTTTCTTAACATGCTAACAGAACCCAATGTGACAAAAAGGTCACGGGTTTGAATCTCATCTACCCTTTTTGTTAAGTAAAATATTTAACGTCAAGAAGATAAAAGAGGGCATCCACACCTCTATTCAAAATGACTCATATGAAGGGGCTTGATATAACTAACCATCAACCGAACCTTTTGGTTTAGATTGTTCCTTGACACTATTATATAACCAAAATGGCAATTGACCCTGAATTTTCTTATCTTGAATGTACTTAAGTGCCTTATGATGGTTAAACTATGAAATAATGGATACTAAAATCTTAATGACAGTAAATTCTTGAACTTCAAGCATTTTCAAAGATTGATTGCATATTGAATTGCAAGCCGGATGTACTTTGTAGCTTATGCATCTTATTTTTTGCTGTTCCTTGCCATATATTTCTCAGGCATTTCAACGGGATTCTCCGCTCGCAGTTGATTTGTCCACAGCTATACTCCGACTCTCGGAAAATGGTGATCTACAAAGAATCCACAATAAGTGGTTAAAAAACAGAGGTTGTTCGAGTCAATCCGGTCTAGCTGAAACCAGTCGACTGTCTATAAAAACTTTCTGGGGCCTATTTTTAATTTGTGGCATTGCCTGCTTCTTGGCACTTATTATCTTTTTTGGCCGAGTGTGTTATCAGTACAGCAGATATGCCCCTGAAGTTGTTAGAGAAGATGAGAGTGAGGCCGTCGAACAGGTTAGGTCGAGACGTCTCAGCTCAACAAGCTTCAAGAATTACTTGGATTTTGTTGATAGAAAAGAAACCGAGATTAAGGAGTCCTTTAAGAGAAAGAACAGTATCGAGAGCAATCGATCACAACCTAGTCGAAATCATAGTTTGGAGAAGGAGTCTTCTTCCTCTGCGTAGTTTGTGAGCTGCAATGTTCAGGTTTTATTCAACACAATACAATTACAGAACTAATACAGTTGTAGAATTATATTTGTATATACATTTATTGCGGTCTTTCTTCTGATCCTTTCCCTTATTCAAGGCATACCAAACTCAAGGAAGGACTCCAATGCTACAATGGCCTCCTTCGACACATGAACGTTAGGACATTATGACGCTTTGACAATTGTTCGACTTACCATAATGCCTATTCGATTGACCTTGTGTGTTCGAGTCGAAGTGTAAAGTTTGATGGACTAAGTTTGTGGGTTGTGTGGGCCAAGTATATAGTGTATAGTGTATGCTTAGTGCTAATAAGTACTAATTATAAAAACCTTCTCTAATACATAATATACAACTTGATCTTTTCTTTAATTTTTATATGCCCGTGACACTTATATTCATCTTTTTATTAATTATATTTCAAATTTAAAGAAAAATAAACTCGCTAAAATAAAATAAAAAAATATTTATAATTTAACTAAATAATACTTCCTCCGTTCCATAATACTTGCTACATTTCATTTTTTTACGCAATTCAATACACAATTTTGATTATTAATATCTTAAACTACACTTATCTAAAAATTATAAAAATTTAATTTTATAAAAGTATACGATTAGACGATTCAAACAAGAACCCACTTGACTATATTTTTACTTACACATTAGTCGAAATATGTAAAATAAACTTGAACGATGAATAATGCACAAAATATAAATGTAGCGAGTATTTTGGAACAGAGTAAGTATATGCGTCGACATTATTAATATGCACAAAATTCAAATGTATGGAACAATTCATGTACATCATCTTCAAAGCTATCTAGTAGTAAATATTGCTTCTAAGCCTTTAAATTGTGTTGAATTTGCCTCTTAACACATGAATATATGTACAAGCATCAAGGGCCAAAGGCAATTAGTCTTTTGGTACAATAATTTGGGTTATACTTATTGTAATTGTAATTAGATGTACATGTAATCTAATGTAACAAAGAATTACATATAAAATTATTAATTGAGATAGTTGAGGACCATGGATATTGGGACTAAGCACATCCCCTTTTGCTTCAACTCAATGTATTCCACTTCATTGCCAAAACTACCCTTCAGCTCATCCTCTCCATTCATATCACCTATTTTTGTTTTATTACCCTGCATCTTTTATTATTATCAATATCAATGATATAAAAATAAACATTTTTTTTATTATTATTAAAGTAAATTATGTCGCAAAATCATAATTTAGTTTTGTCAATAAATAAAAGCGAGACAGAATTTAAGTTAAACATTTTTCTTAAAAAAATAGCTTTCCATTTTAAAGATTTTATAGCAAATAAAATTGATAATTAACTTTCTTATATTTGGTTTAGTAAAACTGTCCCGAGGAAAATGAAGATGTTGAACTAATAACATATAGTACTAAAAATAGGAGGGTTTTTTTTTTATATATATAACATACTATTTTTATCCCTAAGAGATTGCTACACTTTTTATTTTAGTCAGCCCTTTTTAACTTAGCAACTTTCCTTTTAAAGTAGGTCCTTACAACTTTTTTTAATTTTCTCACTTTTAATCCAACCACACAATCCGGTGGTTCTACTAACTTTTTAATACTTGTGTCAATTGTTATTATAGCAAAATTATAGGTACAATTTACAAATAGAATCCTAAAAAGAAAAACCAGAACGACATAACTATAAGGGGTAGGAATATTACCATAGGACTTCCATTTGGTTTTTCCACCTTTCTTGAATTTAGATCCATCTTCTTGAAATATGTAGCAATCTGTGGCAACAAAAGTTTATACCAACAACAAGAATGTAAAGGTTTACATTTTCAATGCAATTTGTTTTTGAATATCCGAAGACCATGTTGTATGAGCGTAGTATATATGGATATGAGTTTGGTGGTTAATAGACGGATATGAACACAATAAAGATAACTACTATGATTTATAGATACAGTCGGTCTTCTGAGAGATCGTCATTTTGAGAGACATCTCTCAGGCCCAAGCAATTAAACCTTAATATCCACTTACTGTTCTTTAATGCCTACTTACATTATACTTAATGCCACCGAAAAAGTACTTAAAACGCCTACTTAAATATTCTTAATGTCTATCGAGAAACTTTGTCTATTAGCCTACTTACTATAAACTCTACTTATAATATCTTCAAAACCTTAATTGGTATATGAGTTTATCAAGCGAATATGGTCATAGTGAGTATACATAGTAGGTAGTAACTAGTAAGTATAATATGGTTTCAGGTGTTGGTGATTAACATTTTGTCGATCATGGATAGTAGGTAGATAGCAAATACGAAATTGTTAGGCAAGTTTAGTTACGGAAAAGAAGATCTTCACTACGACTCCACCCAATCGTCATCCCTATATTTACACCTAAGTAAAAAAAAGTTTGACATGAACAATTAGAGGGAAATTTGTGCACCGAATTTCCCATGAAGGGGTCGGTATGTCGACTAACCGACCCCAAGGAGAGATAGGTTCATGTCGTGACCATCATACGAGGAGGTTGGTTCACGAAAACGACCCTCCTTATTGATCAAGATTTACATGAGCAATGAATGATGTGAAAAATCTAGACTAGTTTCTAATAAATACTTTGAAGAATGTTTATGTGTATATATATACATTGAAAAGATCTTAATCATCATCATGCTTTGAATAGTCTTCACAATTATTTCTTAATTATGATTTTATTAAATTGCAAATTCGACAAAGAGCTTATCTATAAGTTTCTCAATTCAAAGAAAAACAACACCGTTATTTTTTCTCCTTCACAACTAATACTATCATTTTTTTGTTTTATACTCCCTATTTCTATAATCAAATATTACATTTGTTTTTTCACACTTGACGATGTATTATTTTAATTTTAAATATTTTTGTTTGTGATTAGTTAAATATTATTATAAAGTTAATATTAATAAATCGACAATAATACGAATCAAACAAGATCTCACTCGAGCCTATATAGATGAAAATAAATTACAAACTCACAGTAATTGGTGAATTGTCGAAAATAAAACTAGAATATTTTATTACAATAATAGAGATTATTAACATGGGTCATTATAGGAATATATTTAGCACTTTTGAAAAAGAATCTTACACACAATTCGTTTTTAAAAATTTATTTAATACTGATGCGTAAAGTTCAATTTCCAATCAAATGAAAATTTTATTCTCCAATAACAGAGCCCAAATGCAACAAATCCTATAACTAATAAATAATAATATTTCTCTCACATGTCCTATTAGTATATCTCAAAGGGACCGAGAAAGTACAAGTATAAAATACACAAATTTTTATCTGAGACGGTCTCAAATATGCTTTATATTTAATAGTCCAATGATAAAATCTTTTAGCTTATGAACTTCTTTTAAATGTCTTCTTACCGTGAGACGATCTCATACAAGACGGGCTAAATAAAAAAATAGTATTACTTTTTCTACACAAGGATGCTTAGATATGATATCCAAACCCAGTAATAACAAACAAAAAACCTATGATAAAACTTTCTCAAAAATCTAATTGTATAGTTCATGTCTTTGTTAATTGCACTCTTCAATTCTTCATCTTATTTTTTTCATTATAGTGAAGTGAATTTCTATGGGTAAAAGCAAAAGAGAAATTAATCTATTCAAATTAATATCAACAAAAGCAAATTATAAAACATATAGAATAATTTGCGAATAATAGCCTTTAAATTTTGAACTTTTGCAAATTATAACCTTAATGTTTATCTTTTGCGAATTACAGCTACCTAGTATTAAAGTCTACACCAAGAGACTAAATCGCAAAATTGCAACCGCTTAACCTTAAATTTTAACCACGATCAGAGTTCTGTGATTTGGCTTGAATGCTATAGACTTGATGCTTTGGTGGCTATAATTCGCAAAAAATAAACATTGAGGTTGTAATTCACAAAAGTGCAAACTTTAAGACTGTAGTTCGCAAATTATTCTCAGAAAACATAGAAACAAAGAAAAAAATTAGAACATACCTTAGGGCTATTAACAGGGGAAGAAGCAGTATCTTCCAAAGAATCATCATAAGAAATCTGTTGTGTTTTCTTATTCTTGAAGTTTAATCTCTTAGGCATGTTTGGTAAGTCTGTTGGAGCCAAATGATGAACTGTAGTTTTCCTTTTCCAATCAGGGGCTGAACCAGCATCAGACACCATTGAAGCACTCTGCATAAAACTCGAACATCTCGAACTCGAATCAAAACAGCTGAATTCCTCTACGAACTCATCATCTTTTTTGTAGGCAATGAGATCGTCGTCGAGATACTGTGTCCAACCACTTTCTTCAGAAAGATTATCTGTTTTGGTGGATGAAATTAGTTTGTTTGGGTAGGAAGAAACAGAGTTTTCCATGAAGAATGAGAATGAAAATGAGAATATGATCAAATGTGGAATGAGCAGCGTGCAGTCAGCAGGTTGTTAGTATATGACAAAAGGAAGACTTTGTTGCCGGCCAAGGCATAGTCTTTTGAGATTCGTAGAATATTAGTGATGGAATAACTACAAATAGAAAAGTTCAAAACAGACCTGATGAATTTGTAACCGAATTTAATTTGACCAGACTTAAAAATGAATTTATAATTATGTAAAAATCAAGATCAACACAAGACCCGATTTTGAAACGAACAAAAAACTTAAATGAAATCAACCTGAAGACCCAATTGAACACCTCTGTGTACAGTATTTTCTTTTTATTTCAAGATAATTAGAATGTATCTCCATGTAATATTTCATGTTGAAATTGAATAGGTTAAAAAGGGAGTTTTAACAAGATTGATACTAGGTGCATCGTCTTTTTAAGAAAGTCCATTTTCTAAGAACTTCATAGCTTAACGTGGTTCGTATGGGCTAGCCTGCAACCTAATAGGTAGTGTCATCGGCTTTATGGAATTAAGGTGTGACAATTGAGAGGGGGAATTGATCTTCTTGTATGTGGTTAAAATTAAACCCTATCACAATGGTAGAAGAAAAAGTTTTCGGCCATTAGCACCATAACTCACTAACTTTCATTTAAACGAGAATTTAGGGGTTGAACAATTTTTAAAGGGTGATCAATCTAATATAAAACTAGTGGCCGAATACAAATTTAAAACATTAAAAAATTATTTTAGGGTATGGTCTCAATGAGCATAACTAAGGTTCGTTAATGGTGTCGAGGAACCAACTTTACTATTATCTATAATCTTAAGTTGATGATTGGAGTTCATAACATCATAATACTTCGTATGTTTTAAATCAACTATTAGACACCTTTCTTAATGCTAAATATTCCAATCATAGAATAAAAGCAGTTAAGGTCAAAGAAGAAAGAAATTTGCAGTTAAAGATTTCTTTATTGCAATATAGGCTGGAAAAATGAGAAATATATGAAAATCAAACTTAAAATTTTTTATGAAAAATGTTAAATTCTCTTCAACACAGACAAGATAAATTCTAAGCTATAGAGGAATCACAAATTTTTGTGAGAGACGGTCTCTTTGAGAAACCATGTTTAATTGGGCCGGCCCATTATATATTTTTAAAATATTGTAAATAGGCATCAAGTATGATGTAAGGAGACGTTTATAATATTGAAAGTACACATTAAAAATACAGTAAGTAAGCATTAAGGATAATGTAAGTAGACATTAAAAATACGGTAAAAAAGCATTAATCTTTAATAGACTGAGCTTGAAATAGGTCTGTCAAAAGACTAGCTTGAGAGAAATTAGTATACCAGAAGTAGTTGATATTCCTTAAATAAAAGGTGAGTAAGTTTAACGGTAAAGCTTCCATGTGCGGTTGACCCTTCAATTTTGTAGTTGAGATGTTTCTTTCACTGAAATTTCAAACTTTTGACTTTTTAAACCAGGGAATCTAATCTAATACAAATATATAAAACTTGGAAAATTGATACTCTATAAATAATGTCATGTTTCATCCTTTTTCATTTTTCTTTCCATGTAAAATATTGTGACTTCCTTATTTTCTTACATAATTAATTATCAACATTATTAAGTTTATTTTCTAACTCCATAGTTGCATTTTGGATCCATTATTAAATCTATATTTAATGGCATAATAGCTATTTATTCCAAATTTTATCCCATAATCCTAAATAAAAGCTAATTTTAAAAAGAAAAAATTGTCAGAAAGTACCTAATAATTAACGTTTTTCTTCAGTTGATCGTCAAATTTAAAGTTGACTGGTCACATGTAATGCACGGAAATACTTAGTGTTTCCTATTTTCTCACTCATCTTTAATTTATTTTCCAATTCAATTTCCTCACTCATCTTCTTCCTCTACATTCTACTCAAAAAAAAAAATCTTCCATTCTTCTAATAGTCAATTTTAAATGAGAATTATATAGACAAATCAACATTAACAAATTTTATAGACAAATTTTAAATAGTACATGATTTGATTATTTAAAACTTTCAAAAAAATGAATTTATAAATCCTTTATATTTTCTAATAAATGAGAATTTTGTAGACAAAATAAAATTAATATGGTAAATGCAAGAAAAAAATCACAAGATTTTAGGGTGTATTCTCAACCGAAGGTTTTTTCTTTCTTGTGGTAAAAGTTGATACAAATCTAAAAATAGTATCACATTACCAAAAAACATCTCAAATTGTACTTATTTTAGGAAGATAAATTAGAGCCTATTATTTTTATTGCTAACTTAATATATCTTTTTCTTTTTCATCTCTATTACCCTTCCCTATCCCTTTTTTTCTCTACATGATCTCATTTTCTTTATGAAATTCACCATTTTGATTCATCTACCACAAAGAAATTACAAACTTTGTGTTAATCCCTTATTTTTTATAGGAATATTATTGATTAAACAAATTTTGATTTTAATATTATCTTATTGTTTCTTTTAAATGCACTTATAAGTCATACATCTTAAGCAATAAGATTTTCACATATATCTTCATGAGTTTTGAATTATGAAATGTGGCTAGAAATAGTTTGACACGAATCAAAACAAATCAACGTGAGGAATCATCCATAATCAACAGCTCATTCAAAGTCGTAAGTTATACCTCTTATAAGATTTCACCTCCTCATTTGAAGTCATCTACCATGTAAATCATTCAAGCGGTCTTTCATTTTCCTGCAATTATGTCAAAGCGTTAATTCCAACAATATAGAATTAGTTGTATAAATCAAAACAAATCAACGTGAGAAATCATCGCTAACAACTCATATTCTTCCGAAAAAAATTAGAATGGCATTGAATAATAGAGTCGGGTCTGTAAGAGCACAAGAGAAAATAAAAGAGGAGCCTTCTATAGCTCTTAGAAATCCCCCATGCACGGTAACAAGTGTGTTTCTTACAAACATAGCAGGGTATTGGAGAAATGTAAGTGTTTTATGGTGCAAGAATGTAATGAACACATCTTTTAACATCATAGTTGATGGATGTGAAGGCAATTTAGAAAGGCATCAAACAACATGCAAAGTAGAGCTAAAACCATGGCATTTTTGGAGTAAAAAAGGGTATAAATCCTTCACATTAGAAGATATTCACCACCAAATCGACGTGTATTGGGATCTTCGTTCAGCCAAATATGGTAATAACAGTCCAGAACCATGTTCAGACTACTATATAGCACTTGTATCAGACGAAGAAGTTGTTTTATTATTAGGTGATTATAACAAAAAAGCATATAAACGCACCAAGAAACGACCAGCTCTTGTAGAAGCAATTCCATCTCTAAAGAAGGAGGTTGTGTATGCAAAGAAGAGTTTCGCTACAAGGGCTCGATTCAGACAAGGCAAAGATCAAGAACATGACATTGTTGTCGAGACTACTGTAACAGGACTTAAAGATCCTGAAATGTGGATCAGTATCGATGGAATTGTACTGATCCATGTGAAGAATTTACAGTGGAAATTTCGAGGGAATGAAATGGTGGTTGTTAACAGGATACCTATACAAGTCTTATGGGATGTTCATGGTTGGCTTTTCTCTACTGCAGGAAATGGGTATGGATTGTTCATATTCAAACCAGAAGCTCCAGAAGTAGATTTGGATAAGGAAGGAAGCAATCATAGGATGCTAGATAGTAATAGTAGTAGTGCTGGTAGCCTGTTTTATTCTAGTATAAGCACTCAATCCAAAATGGCTGACTTTTGCCTTTTATTACAGGCATGGAAAGTTGACTAAAATTGAAACAAAATCACTCTAATTATTCAAAACTTAATTAGTACTTGTATTTTAGATGATTTAAAGAAAAAATTGTAGCAAAAAATTGAATCTATATAATATGTAAATGATAGTTGTTTTTATTAAACGTTAAGCTAGTTGTTAATAGAGATGTTTAATAAAAATAGTTAGAAAACATTGATATTAATAAACTCATCTATTCTTCATTCATCAGAATAGACCAAACTATCAACTAACTTAATGTAAACCCAAAAGTTATGGATGTACTCTAGAAATAAATCATAATTGAATAGTTATCAAACCGATAGAAAGTAATTTGGTTTATTAATATCAAAATTTCCGATTAGTTAATAAATGTTGGACATTAATTACTAGAGAAAACGTGAACTAACAAGCCAAAAGCCAATAAAAAAGCTATGCATAATAATGTTTCATTTTGGCTCCAACTTTTTAGCCGACTTTGGAAGTAATTTACCGTACACGGTTTTTAACAAACTAACCAATAAGCTAAAAGTCAAAATCAACCAAGAAATTAGTCAAAAAGTCTATTATCAAACAAGACCTTTCAATAAGCCTGAAATATTTCCCCAAATTTTCATTAATTTATTTATCGCATGTTCACTGATTGGTGTCATTTCTAAGACGAAAAGAATTAACACGGAGAAGCAAGGGGATTTCAATTAATAATGATCACCAACTAGTAATCAACTAGAAATTAAAAGAAGCACAACTAAGAGCTGGACAAAATTGTGTTTCAAAGGGCCTAAATTTTTTTAAATTGCCCAAATGAAATCAGATTTTAGTATCCTCCATTTTTTAGTAGTTACACTTCTCTCAAAAAACTCGCATAAAAGGGAGAAGTGTAGCAATTAAAAAACACGAAGGTAGTATTTGAGGAGGTACTTCTATTAAGTACCTATAATGCCAAAACAGTGATGGTCTAAAAGAGAAGTCTATTTTCCGTTGGCAATTTACTTGTGTGAAAATCAAAATGAGCATTAAGTAGACTGTGTGTAATAGAATTTCAAAAAAAAAAAAAAAAAGACTGTGTGTAATAGAAACTTTATATCCAACTAGACAATAAGATACAAGTAGATAACCAACCAAAAGAAAACATAACTTAACTTTGAAAAGGAAATATAAGTTCAAACATTGAAGGGATTAGTAAAGTGAGTATTTGACCATAATGAGTAGAGAAACAATTTTGCTGACAAATTGTCAAAATGATAGATAGTAACATGTGCTCCATATTTCAAGAATTAGCTCTTAAGACTGTATTGCAAAAATTCGGTTTCTATCGCGGATGTTGGCTATTTTGCACGGTTGATTAGGACATTAATGCTAGACTCAAACCTAAAACACCATGAATCAATTGAACTTTAAGCAGATTAAAAGGAAATACACCTGCCCATTTAACCCACCCGGGCCACCCCTAATCAATATTGTGCTATCTCACAAAATTGTTGAAGCCTTTGAAGCAGTAACAACATTAGCTTCTATTATAAATTCAAACTCAAAGAAAAGGCTTCCACAATTGTAGCACCCCAAACATTATGCTCCACAACACCCACACCCATACAATCTTGCCAATGGGTATGCTTATAAATTAAACCATCTCTAGCTCACATTATAAACAGATCTTTTAGCAGGTCCCAAATCAGTCGTTACTGCAAATTATATCTGTATTTAATTTAATAGGGTTAAGGACTTAAGGCTCGAAAATTGACCTTTAATTCGATGATTGTACTATATTGGAAAAATGACACACTAAAGATAACATTTACCACCAAGCGTCAATCGAGAAATCACTTATCACTAACAAGGGTAAGATTGTGTACATACGATACAACTCCATACCTCATAGATGGGAGCCATTTAACGGCATGTTGGCATTGGGGTAATGCGTAATGGAACGGAATAGATGGAACGGTAAAAGGCCTAAGAATGTGCCAGATGCGTGCATGTGGTGAGAATCCAACCCTTATTGCAAGGTGAAAGGAAACTTTCAGCCAGTAGGCCAATCAAATAATCAATGTCAAATTGTCAATTAGGAACCAATTTTATAACAGTTAATTCAAACCAAACAGGCATGAAACTCCACTGTAAACCCAGACAACATTCAACATTCCACAAAAATACTTAAAATCTTTTGCCCTATCCAGGATGGAAACCCACAAATGAACAAAAAATATTCATTGTAACAAGTTAACAACTAGCAAGCAATTAAATCAGCGAAAAGAGGATAAGAAATTACGAATGAGATCAATGATACTTAAATAATGAAAAACCCTAAAAAAATATGGCCAAAGAGAGTTTAATGAAGCAAAAGAGAACAAAAAGCAACTCTTAACAAATAAATCCCATAAATTGGAGAAAACCTTTCAGTATTGGATTGGTAGAGAGAGTTGATCGTAAATGCGGTACTATGGCTTCATAGTAAGCGAAATCTTCGAGTTCCTCGGTACTCTTCAAAGTAAAGATCGCAGGATTTCTTAGTGTTTGTTCATCAAATTGCCATTGTTGCGCGAACAGAACACAAACCAGTGTAATCGTCCATGTAACGAGTAGAAGTTAGTGGGGGTGTTTTACAATTGGCCGTTGGCGGTTGGCTTTTTTAGTTGGCTTGTTTGACCAGCCGAAAATGTTAGGCGGTTTTTGTTGGCTTTTAAGCTAGCTGTTTGTGGAGTTGTTTGGTAAATTTGAATATTGGCTGTTGGTGGTTTATTAGAGAAAAAGTGGGCCAACAAGTCAAAAGTCAACCCAAAAAGCTAAAAGCTAGCTGGAGCAGCTTTTTATTTTGGCTTAAAAGCCACCTTTTCAGCTGCTTTAAAAGCCATTTACTAAATATTTTTTTTGTCTGTTTGACCAACTAACAAGCCAAAAGCCAAAAGTCAATCAAAAAGCTAAGCTAAAAGCCAATTGCCAAACACCCCCAGTATAATTTGTGATTCAACGGCTACTTGTACAAGAGACGACCTTAAAATAAAAAGACATATTTTTTTGTCTCATTTTCTTTTTAGTTTGCATTAATTGGATTATTTAGACCATACATATATCTAATACGTCTTTCGGAAAGACTGTCTTTCGGAAAGACTGTCTTTCACATTTTGCAATAATTTGTGATTCAATTATTCATCTTTAACAATCTTTTTTTTATAGAATTGCAACCTCATTTAAACATGTTATATTATGTGGTGATGAAAAACTATGAAAAAAACTTTTCTGAGATCAAATTTTCATTTTCATGAAAATGATACTCCCTCCGTTCCTTTTTGATGTTCCTATTTGGGTTTTTCACCAAGATTAAGAAAAGTGGAATCTTTGGTGGTAGTGGGTATTATTTTAATTATATAGTAGTAGGAAGTAATGATTTTATTGGAAGTATGGAGAGAAAAAATAATTAAATAATAGTGTAATGTAATGATTGTATTGGAAGTATGAGAGAGAAAATAATTAAATAGTAGTGTGAAATAAGGAAAGTGGGGTTTAAAGAGGTAAAAGTGGGATGAAAACTTTCCAAAAATGGAAAATATTCTAAAGTGGAAAAACTTATGGAACTGCCCGTTTTAGTAAGGTGGAAAAACAAAAAGGAACGGAGGGAGTACATATTATGAAAATTTACACAAGTAATCAATTTCAGAATTAGAAACATTAAACAAACGAATCGTAATACTAAAAATAAAAAAGAACCTAAAAAAAACTCCTAACTTATAAAATAAGTTATTTTACATTTTAAAAAATAAAAATTATATAATTGAAAATTTTAAAGTTAAAAAGAAAAATCAAATAAGTTCATTTTTTGATTTCAATTTTTAATTTTAAATATTTTTGAATTTCTTTTAGCAATTACGTGTAAAAATCAATCACTATTTAAACTACAATCTCCCTAGATAAGTGATCTTAAAATTGAAATTATTCATTGTTAAATTAAATATTTGAATTATGGTAGGAAAATCAATGAAATAATGGATTATTTTGAGAATATTTTTTATTTTATTGTGTCTTCATTTTAAATTTCTTTTGCCTCATGACATTCTTTTAATATATTTTCAAACAAAAAACTTGATAAAAATTCCAAATATAGAATAGTGTGAGTATAGTAAAAAAAAACATAGAGTAAATAGGTTTTTTTTTTGGAAATTTACCTAGAATAATCCAATCTATTTGTGATTTTCCTATATACAATAATCCCACCTATTGATTAACCATGAATAATTTCAACTTTAAGGGGTATTTGCCTAAAGTAAACTTGGGTAAACCGATAACCTGTTATAATAGGTAATTCACAAAAAAAGAAAATTATAAAAATTGAAATTTTACATAAAAAATTCTAAATAATAAAAAAATCATAAATTTTTTTTGAACATTTTTAAAATATTTTTTTTGATATTTTTTTATCTTTTTTTTAAAAAAAAATAAAACTTGCTACAACAAGTCATTTGGTCACCGGGTTTACTCTAAGAAAATACTCCTCAAAGTTAGGATTGTTCATGGTTAATCAATAGATGAGATTATTGTAGGAAAATCACAAATAGGTTGGATTATTCTAGGTAAATTTCCTTTTTCTTTTTACTAGTAAAAGAAATAAATATTTTAGAATTACGACTTAGTAGTTTTACATCCTACGTTTAGTTAATGTGACAAATTAAATTAATTATATCAATTCACGTTCACTCAAAGGTGAGTGTTTTTTTATTTTAATTTATTTTTTTTAATTTTGTATCTTTTAATATTATTCTTTTTTGTTTTTGTGATAATTTACAAATTACGATTATTGATTAGGAATTTTTAAGAAAGTGGATGATTGATTAAGAAAAACATCTAACAAATAGACAAGTGTCAAAAATGCATGAACAAATATGCTTACCCATATCAATTTTGCATACCCAATCAACAATATATGAGGATATTGCAAGAATAAACAATAAAATCTTTTCATCTTTTCCATCCACTATAACTCCCATTGAAATATTAAATAATTAATTTAATTTTAAGACCATGATAAGAGATCATGGATAAAGCTTTGTGTTTGGATCACATTCTCTATTGTTTTTTTTATATATGAATGCATATAATAATTTCACATATGAGTTATGATCTTAAGTCTGAATTCTCACCGTATGTGCGAGAAATTAAGTTATAAGATATTGAAATTAAAAAGTTATTATCTCATATTTTCTTATCAATTTGATTTGTTATACCATATACATAAAACTTTTACTTTAATTTTTATATTGCGTTAATTACGAGTAGTTTGTAAATAACACGAATGGTTCCATAATTCACTCAATGCTCCCCCATGTTAGAATGATGGTCTACTTCATAAGTCATAAACAAGTCACTCTGATGAATATGAATTGATCATGTGAAAAAAACTTTTTGTTTAACCTTTATGATAGAAATTCAATTGTCGTGCAAATGACATATCACCATCAGTTATATGAAAGTCTATCATTTTTAAACAATCTATAAAATCACATCTCCATGTCAAGTTGTCCACCTAAAATCCCCATAATTTTACAGTATCTGTAAATATCCATACTAGTTTGACATTTCACATACCTAGTATTACATTGGTCACCTTACCACTACTATCTCTAGCTTAACCTACTCCAATCATACACCACCCGTGCAGTCTTCCATGTGGTTGCAAGATATAAGACATTCACAAGCATTTTAAACTTTCTTTTTACATGGGTATACAATTTTGTTTGTCTAGTTTTTAAGTAGACTTTTGACTTTCACCTTGTTGATTGATTAATCAATCATAACATATATTGCAAAATTATTTTTCAGCCCGCTAAAAAAATTGATTTCTTAAGTTGAAACCAAACGTTATTCATTAATTTTTGACTCTTTTGCCCAATTTTTTCTAATTTTATCAATATCATCAAGTAACGACATCAACTGATCAAACAAGTCAACTAAACCCGAAAAATCAATAACCTCATTCAAACATCTAGAAGTTCCCAATAAGTTAAATTTTGCCCAACATATATCTTGATTTATTTATTTACCAAATTACTAACCATGGTCCATGAATTATCAGGTGAATTTTCACAAAATTGATGAGTTGGCCAAAAATAGTTTGCCAAAACTGAAGCATTAATGCTGCATACGAGTTGGGTCCTTACACTTTTTGTCGCATGAACTCCGTGGGCCCTCTTTTTTGCGCTTTTTATCACTTTTTGTCAGAATTTCTTCCCCCACCCAACTATTTTTATTTTCTTTAATTTTTCATTTTTTTGTTTACAAATTCATATATTTTTCTGTGAGTAAATATGAATTAATTGGGTTTTTTTCCCTAATTTTAATTTCAATTACTGAATTTCTTGTCTGACTTCTGACCCACAAGAGTGTGCAATAGATAGAGAGGAAAGTATAGGATAGCCTCTTGAGTTGTCCCTTTGTTCATAGCTATTTTGGGGTTTTTCATCAGATTTCTTCCCAGATTCTTGGTAATTTTCTTCATCTTTTGTTTTGATTTTACATGATTTTTCTTTATGTTTAGATTTTGATTTCACTTGTTGTTTTTGGGTTTTTTGTTCTTGGAATTTATGATTTTGGTTGATGTAAAAAACCCATCTTTTTTCTTGATTTTTTGCTCTTGATTTTGTGATTTATTGGTGAAATCAAATCATTGAGTTGATTTTTTGTTTGTTACTAGTAATAATCTACATGGGTTTAGTTTTTGGTGTTAGTTTTTCCAATACCCTTGATTGGAGAAAGTGATTTTAGTGCATAATTTTTAGTATTCCCAACTAATTTGCTACATTTTGTTTGGAAATTTGTTGTCTTTGGAACCTAATAGTGGCTTAGGGTGAATTTGATGATGTTGTATTTGCTTGTCCTTTCTACATAATTACTAAATTATGTGTTGTTTTGCTTGGTTCTTTGTGTTATGGATCTTGTTTCCAATAGGTTGTATAAGTAGCAAAAAAGTTTAAAAGGAAAAACTTTGATGTGTAAAAGTTGTATTTAAGGTATAAAGCTACAAGCTATGCAAGAATAAGTTCAATGGCTATTCACTAATAAGTTTAATGGCTATTCACTATTAAGGACTCTTGCTACAAAGCTATGCAAGAAAAAGTCATCTTTGATCTTCATGACTTTGCTTTATTTCCCTCCTTCCTTTCTTACACACGGCCACACGGGTGGTTTCGTGCATTTTCGAAGTGCCATAACGCACACGACCTCAAAATGAAAGGAACTTAAACATTAATTTACGTTACTTTTGTTTTAGTTTAAATACTTCTTTTTAGGCTCCTAATGAAAAAATGCGATATATATCCGGCATTAAAAAATTATTGTCAAGGAACCAACTCAACTAGAATGATTAGCTGATGGTTGAAGCCCTAAGAATTATTACACCCCTTGACACGAGAGCTTTTGGGCTAGAAGTGTGGATCAATGGACGCAATAAATGTCCTCCCCATACATGGTGCTGAATATTCCACTTGAAATGAAGGGTGGATGAGATTCGAACACACGATCCTTTTGTCACGTTGGCTTTCTTACCATGTCAAGAAACCCAACTTAACCTAAAAGCTTAAGCTGATGGTTGAATCAATTATTATGTATTTTTGCTCCGCACTAACTTATTTTGGTGAAGTTGGGTCATAGCTTTTGGTTGTGAACTTGTGATGGTATCAATAAGGTGTTTAGCTTGTTCATATTGCACTTTATCTGGAATTACTGACACATCAAAATAGAATTTGAATAAAGATGCTTATACATTCTTTTCTCTAATTTTGTTTCTGGATGAACAGGTTTTCACCTTCATAATTCCTGTGAGAAAATAAAATTTTGGGTGACAAACTGGCTTGAGATTTGTATTAGTATTTTAAACTCGATAGAAATAATGGGATATTTATGTGATTATTGTGGGGAGCTAAGATCGTTGGTGTATTGCCGATCTGATTCTGCTTTTTTGTGCTTGTCCTGTGATCGGAATGTTCACTCCGCAAACGCCCTTTCAAAGCGACATTCTCGGACTCTTGTTTGCGAAAGATGTAATATCCAGCCCGCTTTTGTTAGATGTATCGATGAAGGGGTCTCTCTATGTCAGAAATGTAATTTGGAAGGACATAATGGGAGCTCATCAATTCATAAGCTGCAAAATATAAATTATTATACCGGTTGCCCTTCTTCAACCGAGCTCTCCAAAATCTGGTCGTTTTTCCTAGATATCCCTTTGGCCTCATCGGATAACCCAACATGCCAAGAGGGATTAGGATCATTGAGTATTTCTGAGAGTAATGCAAAGAACTGCATGGATCCCGTGCACGAAGATGATGATCAAGGTGCATTGGTTGTGGGGTCCGGGAATGATCTACATAGTGTTAATAAATCCAATTTTTGGAGCGGACCTGTATCTATCCCGGAACTTATCTCACGCGAATGTCCGGATCCACCTGGTTGTGCAGAATCCTCTGAGGTAATTATCACTTCAATGCACTCATATTTTTTCTCGAAACGGATTTCAATCGTTCAAAATGTTGCATAGTGGGATTCAAAGGTTTCCGTGATCAGATTGTAGGATTAATTTTTGTTCTAAGGCTATCCTTTTTTCCAGAAAGCTGCTATTCTCGGTTGAATGTTACAGTTTCGTTTTTCTTATCTTTTTTCTTGGTCTTTTGTGCAGGTATTTTATCCCACTAATAGAGTTCCGGGGATTTGTGAAGATGATTTGTACGCAGATCTTGACATGGATGAAGTCGACGTAAATTTTGAGAATTACGAAGAACTCTTTGGTGTTACTCTCACTCACTCTGAACAACTGCTTGAGAATGGTGGGATTAACAGCTTGTTTTCAAGGCAAGACATGCGCAAAGCTGATTCTAATCGCCCGGGTGGATTATGTGCTGAGGTTCGCTTCTTGACCAAAACTCATCTATTACGTGTTGCGGTTTGGGTTTGATTATTTCTGCTCTAATCCAACTTTAGCCAGTCTACTCATTATTTTGTGATTTTAGTATTACCAATTGAGGCTCTAATAATGTCCTGTTTGTCCAACTATGTTGGGTTAGGTTGAAAAGGATAAATTATGACATTCATCAGCTTATGTATAAGCAAGGATTACATAAGTTCATATCAGCTAGTCTACTAATTATTACTCTGCTCCATGAAAACTGAAAAGCCCACACCGCATAATGAGCCCTTTACATCAGTGTAACATGATTCGCTAGCTAATTCGCCTTTTGAATTCGCAGTTCGCTCAACTTTGCCCAATAGCCCAAAACCAACCATAATTCACTTTTTTCAATTCGTGATTTGCGTGGAGATTAGCGAATCACATCACACAGCATCACATACATAATTGCATACACTTATCAAGTTATCAGTTTAACTTATTTTCTAGTTCTTGTTACTTTGTCAGATTTCACCTCATGCCCATTTGTGAGCTCATATCACTTACATAATTGCATTTTTGACAATAAAGTAGGATTTTGAGATGATTGGAGTGTTGGTTTGAAAAATTGTGTCTGTTTGACAAATCAAGTGTCAAGTAAAAATTTCATACCCCTGTCTAACTGGTACGTAAGGTAACATGAAGAGTCGAAGTAACATAGCATTTAAGGTTTTGTTTGGGATCACATTCGGGAATTTCTTTGAAATGTTTGGTATTTAGACATGGTGACGATAGTCAATCATGATGCACCTTTTTCCCAAAACGTATTTCATCTTTTTGTGTGGATGTGTTGGTGGTGGTGGTGAAGGTTGTGATTACGGCCTGTGATAATTGGAGGTGTTAGCGATTCTAGTGTTAGTTCCATAACTTACAATAAGCTAAAATCCATTACATTATATCTTTCCGTTTCCTCTTTTTGTTTCTTATATGTTGTTTAAATAAATATGCAAATTTAAAATTTCAATTTAATTATTCTTTTTAGCAATTTGTTCAATTCTTGAAATTGATATAATAAATTGTGTTTGAGAGATATAACAACAATAAACAACACTAAATCCTTAGTTCCAAAATATTAGAGTTAGCTATGTGAAGTCGTGAAGCAATAAATTTGGTCGTCCTCTTGAATTCTCCTTATTCATTTTGATAACCTACTATCTCAAGTTGCAAATCTTTGTTCATCATATCCGATTCCATATTCTTCCACCAAGTCATCTTCCGCCTTTCTTTCCTTTTCTCTTTTTTTTTTAAAAAAAAATTCCTGAAGTTTTTTCCTTCCCGGTTCGCGAATACTCTGTTGTGGCATATGCACAAACCACCTCAAATGATTCGGTTTCATATTATCCTCCATATTGCCTAAGCGTTTATGTGTCTACTTTTCATATTCCATCACCAAAACCTCCAAGGGTGCTTTCACAACCATTGCGACTTACCTCTACATACCCTTTTGGATCACCTTTGATTTACAACTTCTCGGGGAATAGTTTACACCATATCATTTAGACCCTCCCTAAATTTCCTTTTCAATGATCCCCAATATCCCGCTTACGGTGCATAGGCACTTCAGACATTTAAAATCTCCTTACAATATACAATCTTCACTCTTATAATCCTATTGTGGTTCATACACACCTCTACACATCCATAGTTATTTGCTCGTCCATCACAACTCCATTCTTGTTTGTATCCACACCCGAACACCTCAATTTATATTCCTGTCTTTTCCGTACAATCATTTTGGCCTTGTGTCTTAAGTTCTAATCCACTTCGTTTCTTGTATTAAAACAATAATAAAAAAACAAAGTAACGAAATGCTGAACCAAAGAACAAATTTAAAAATACCCTTGATCCAGCTAGTGTTTTACGAACTCCAAGTGAGGTAACACTGTTTGCAATAACAACTACTTCCATATGTCTCCATAGCACTACCACTTCTGTGTCTAACGACGCTACAAAACCACCATTAGCCTATTGAAGTTTGATGCCTTGTTATTTTTACTTTTTTCTATTTTTTGTTACTAATGATCTAAATTTTATGGAAGTCATAATTTTGAGGGGTTTGGTTATTTTCTTTAATTCTTGCTTTTCTTCAATATGTTAAAACTTAAAACCATTACTCGGTTGCTTGATTTAACTTTCGAATAGTAGATGAAATTCAACGGTTGGGAGCAACATGCAAATATCTGTTACTAATGCAAAATGTACGGAAAGTTCCTTTAATTGAAAGCTTAAATAAAGCATTGTTTTATATAAGTGCAGTCATCATGCCATGTATAATTTTGAGTCACATGTTACAAAATCAGATTTTGCAGTCTGGCACGGTGCCACATGCAGTGTAACATGATTTGCCGGTTCATTCACTTTTTGAATGCGCAATTCACTGAAAATGACCCTAAAATAGCCTAAAACCGACCACAATTCGTTTTTTCTGATTCTTGATTCTTGATTCTTGGGCGAATTATGGTTGGTTTTGGGCTATTCTTGGGCAAATTCGAGCGAATCGCAAATTCAAAAAGTGAAGTAGCTAGCAAATTGTGTTACATTGGTCCCTCCATCAAAACGTACTCAAAGTTCCTTTATTGACCGCTTAAAGTTTTTCCTAATGATGATGGTGATTATATTTTGGTATAACGCAGGGGACTTCTGTTGGGATTGCCGGTGGAATCCAGCCAGCGTGCAGCAATGCAGCATCTGCCGACTCAATCATGAGTGTGAAAACTGAACCGACTATCGGTTTTGCAGCAAAGCAAGCCCAATCAGGTCTTTCGTTTTCTGGGATTACTGGCGAGAGTAGTGGTGGGGATTATCAAGACTGTGGGGCTTCTTCCATGATTTTACATGGAGAGCCACCCTGGTGCCCTCCGTGTCCTGAAAATTCTGTTCAATCCAGTCGAACTGAAGCTGTAATGCGATATAAGGAAAAAAAGAAGATCCGAAAGTAAGTTTTTTGAGAAAACTAGTCGTGTTCTTATTTCTTAATGGCGTTATTCAGGTGACGTAAAATTTTGTTTTCAACTCTGCTCATTTCTGATTGATTTGTGCTTTCAAACTGTTGTATCCTTTGTTTGGTAACAAAATTTTATAGCGGCCGGAAGGAATGAATAAACGATTTATTGATCGACTAGGAGTCCTACTAATGAAAAAAAGTAAAAGACGAAAAGCTATACCTCCAACCTCGCGACGTATTTGGCAAACACTACCTAAGAAGCGCCTTGAGAGGTTTTCTCCACTCGTATAAGAAACTTTGCACGGACCTGATCTGAAAGCCCCCTTCTCATTCCATTTTTTAAGGATAGTGACCTTGTAGTCTCCAAAGAATCTAAATGTAAAACATGGGACTTAACCTCATGAATCACACTATAAAGTTATGTGTGACGGTTAGAGGTATTTAAAATCAAAACACATTCGATGACCTGAAGTTTACCCGACCTTGTAACCGAACCCGACTTCCAAATGACTTACACTTATGTAAAAACAATATGGACACCAAACCCGATTTCAAACCGATTCAAAACACATGACCGAAATAAACCCGATGATACGAACACCTCTAGCGAGGGTAATAATGTAATATAATACCACATGAGAACATGCACAAGTATTTTCGTAAAACAATTTGGTATTATGCTAGGATTATTTACAGCAGATTGGAGAAAGGTTGGATTATTAATGTCAATTTTGTTGTTCTGGGAGGTTTTGGAAGATTTATGACTTGTAGAAGGGTATTATGCGAAATAGATACTCGTTAACTTTTCCATTTTGTTATTGAAAGGGGTCTACTGACTATGCTTTGCTTCTTATCACTTAGATTCGAGAAAAGAGTTAGATATGCTTCCCGCAAAGCAAGGGCTGACGGGAGGAAGCGTGTGAAGGGTCGATTTATCAAGGCTGGCGATGCTTACGATTACGATCCTTTGAACCACACCAGGAGCGTCTAAAGAGTAAATTCCCATCCTTATACAAAATTTCTAATATTACGTTTGTTAGAGTATATAATATACCCTAAGGCCTCAGTCATCAGTTAAGCTTTTAGTTGAGTTGGTTCCTTGACATGGTATCAGAAGCCAACGTGACAAGAAATTGTGGGTTCAAATCTCAACCACCCCTCATTTAAAGTGGAATATATTCAGCGTCTATGCACATCCACACTTCTGGCCTAATGAGCTCTCGTGTGAGGGGGCATGTTAGAGTATATAGCATATCTTGGGGCCTCAATTATCAGCTTAAGCTTTTGGTTGAGATAATTCCTTGACAATATTGAATAATAGCTCACATTTCGGTAATGAATCTTTTCGTGGTTAAAATACAGGAATGTGTAAGCAACGGAAACATTGTTGTACATGTGATCCCGCATTAGAAATGGGGTTTCAACCCATGGTTCGTTTGTACATCTCGAACATACCAGATGTATATGACAAATAATCATCAAGAGGAAAGGTGGCGCTATTCGCCTTAGCTTCCGATGGTAACAGTTGGAGTACGGTCTTTCTGGATTCCGACTGACAATATGCTCGACCATTTAGACTAGTCTGTCCAGATTCTCGTGCTCGTAAATTCTGACACCTGATACTTGTCAGGTATAGAATTATAGATGTATAAATGTCTGCAAGAAAAGGGTATTCTCATAGTACTTTTCTGTGTCGTTGTATTACATTGTAGTTGTATGTAGAAGAACAACCCGACAAGCACAAAGAGGGAACTACTGAGGGTTCCGTCTATTCGTTCCCTTTTCCGCGAGTGGTGGCGGTTCAGGCGACGTGTTTTGTAGATTGTATGTACATTGCTTGTTTTTTCGAATTTTTGTTCGAAATTAAGCGTAGCTATATAAGTGTACATTGTAACCTATTGTTTTTTTTGGCTCAAATAAAACATTCAGAATGAAATGCAGAAGTGATCATCATATTACTTCCTAAATAAGCCAAATTGACTTTGTTAAGGTCCCACAAAACTTGTATGTGACTTGTGAATGGTGACATGGCGGGTAGCTAGCTGGTAACTTGTGCGTCTCTTTGAATTTGCTATAAATGTCGAAGTATGGATATGATAAAACAAATAGATTACATATACGGTGAAGAAAATTGAATAAAATGAGCTTTTTTTAAAAAAAATTTCAAAATAAGCTTCGAAAAATTTTAAGTTTCAAAATAAGTCTCTTTGTATCCGAGTTTAAGGTCAGGGTTCGTTTGTTGTTATTAACAGCAAAAAAGAGAAAAAAACTTTTGATTTCACTACAAGAAAAATCATTTTTAACAACAAGATTTAGCAACGACTATATTTTTATCGTTGCGAAAAATAGAAGTTGTTGTGAAATCTCTTATTGTTGCAAAAAAATCGTTGCCATAAATATTAGACTTTTGTAACTATGAGTCGTTGCTAAAACTTTTTGCTACGGCTGTACCTGCAACAGCTAAATTCGTTGCAAAAACTATGTTTAGCAACAAAAAGCTATTTTTTGCAACGACTTTTGTTGTTGCTAAAAAAAGGTTTTTCTTGTAGTGTTTCCAAAATTTGTTATTTTTTTGTCCTTTAAACGTCATGACTTAATATTGCATTATTTTTGTTCGCTATTAGTAATAGCGAATTTGTCCTTTGGCCTCTGCTAGTAACAACAAATAAATATGCGATCTTAACTTTTATACATGAAGATGTTTAATTTGAAAATTTAAATTTTCTGAAGCTTATTTTGAATATTTTTTAAATAAGCTTATTTTTTCAAATTTTCATGAGATCAGGAAGCCGAAAAATATAAATCCATATCCATATTCAAAAAAGAAATACAAAAGTAGTGTATATTTAGTTAAACAAACAAAAACGATAAATGTAGCGAATTCAAAAATACAGTCTTAATACATATGTGCTAATAATGATTCCACATATTAGGGGGTAAACCAACTTGAGAAACATTAGTAATTTGCCCTAAATTAGGAGAAGCAAGTAGGGTTTCAGAAGGAATGGAAGGTTCCATTTTAGTAAGTTGAGCTAATACAACTTCTAGAACCTTCTTATCACAATCTACATTTCCTTGATCATCATCATCATGGATCATTTGAAGGTTATGATTATTTTGATAAAATAATGAAGAATAATTATTCCCATAATTTGGATGATTATTATGATGATGATCATGATTATTTGATGATGATGATGTGATGGAGAAGCAGGGCACATGCTGATTATAACAAGAATTTAGTTGATGATGATGATGATGATCAAATGTTATGTATGAATGATCCATTAATGGAGGTAGGGTTGATGAGCTTGTTTCATCCAATGAATTGTTGCCTTCATTATGATCATGATGTGATGCATCATGATGATGATGATCATCATATTTTGATCCTATTTCTTTTTTGTAGAAAACCCTACAAAGGACCCAATCTTCTTGCTTCATACATGAAACAATAAACAATGTGTTAGTGTAAATCATTTGAATTAAACTTGTAAAATAATCTAAACAGCTGGTCTCCTAAGAGACCGTCTTTCTGAGAGACGTCTCTCAGGCCCAATTCATTAAAGTTTATTGCCTACATTTACTCTACATTTTCCTTAATGAGTCAACCCAATTAGAGATGGTCTCTCATAGAAACCGTCTTTCACAAGAATTTGTGTAATCTAAATAATAGTGGCGGATCTTGGGCCGTAAGTTAGAGGGGTCAAAGTTATCAGATAATTTTTTGAGAGATATATCAAAAAAGTTCTGCCCATTAAAGATTAATGTCTTCTTATCGTATTCATAATGCCTACTTACAGGCTTATTTACCGTATCCTTAATGCCTATTTTCATTATTTTAAAAGACTACGTACATCATTCTTAATGCATACTTGAAATATTTTAAATAAATATATAATGAGTTTGCCCAATTAAAGATGGTCTTTTAAAGAGATTGTCTCTCACGAGAATTTGTGCGAAGTTATTAACCGGTTATATTTGAGTATGTCTTGTATGAAACTGTCTCTTCATGAGATGAACCCATATAATTAGATCATTTCTCTATTTGATCACTTTAAGATTATAAGTGATCACTTTAATGGTCCGTTTAGTTATTAGTATTACTTGATCGTAATAAGTATGATTTGTAGTGTAAATGTCATGATATGTATCATGTTATTCACATTGTAGTGAAAGTTTGATCATAGAAACAAATTTCCATTACTACCTAATATCACATCACAAATGGTAATGCATTAGAATGAATTTTGTGAAGCGAATGAATTATTGAAGAAGATTAAGCATGGCTATTAAATTTATCAAGAAATATTCCTACTATAATTACACGAGCGTTCCATTACTATTCCCAACATTGAGTATCGATTACCAAACGGGCCGTCAGATTATTAGTAATTACTCTAAGACGGCCGCAAGGTTATAAATAATCACTCTAAAACTACAAAAAGTGACCACTTTAAGATTATTAAGTATACATTATGCTCTCACCGTGAGACCGTCTCATTTAATAATTTGTGATTATATATTCATTAACTTCATAATTGACTATCATATCAAGTGAGTTTCAACCTGAGTCCATTCCGACCATAATTCAAATAAAAGAAAAATAACAGTCGGATTGGTTTTGCTACTTTTTAACAACTTATGTCTTTTTTCATCTATAATTTTTGTTTTGTTCCAAATTATTTAATAATACAATTGGAATAATATTATAAATAATAATTTTACTAATTAATATATATTGTATCATCAATAGAGGGTTAACAGCTAATACAAATTAAATTCTTTGAAGCTGTTTGCTGATGCAACAAGTTAGCATATTGCTAACTACTCTTTCTTTGCTAATTAATATAATTAAAACAAGATTTAACCACTAATTTTGACTTTTATGTGAACTCTTAATAAAAGTCAAAATCTAAATTAATACTTTTTAGAAGGAGCTAGTACATACTAATGTAATTTAAGATTTAATATAATAGTACTATAAGTAGTTAATAACATAATTAAGAGCTACTTAATTACTAATTAATCAATGTGGGTCCCATTCTATAAATTTTATCCAACATGGAGATGTGCAAATCTTTCCAAGAATTGACTTAATAATATAAAAGGTGGGAAATTGTTTTTTTTTTTTTGAAAATAAATAAATAAAAGATGTTCTTAATATATCAAAGAACTTTCAAGTTTCAATCAATGATGAGTGCCTTGATGCTATATATTTTTTAATTTTTCATTTTAAACATTTTGATTTGTATTTTTTTTTTGAAAGAATTATATTATATTATATTATTTTGTTTACATATAATTAGCTTTAATCACCCTAATTTTAGGATTTTTTATAATATTCTAGTTCTCATATATTTTTCTCTAACTTTATTTTAATATTTTTATGATGCTGATTGTCCCCACATGCTCCCACTAAGTTTTTTTTTACAATTTTTAATTTTTGTGGTTTTTATATTTTTTCCACGCACTAACTATATTTTATTTTTTTATGTTTATTCACTTTTTCTTTATTATTATCATTCAAAAAATCAAAATTTTAATCATTTAAAAGACTTAACTTTTATTAATTCTATGAACATTTTTTTTTGGAAATATCACATACTTATTAGAGGTGGATCATCATTGATACTTGTAACTAGCTAGATGGACTAGCATAGTAGCATGTTGGTTTTGCATGCAAATCAAGCAACTTTATCCTTTTCTTATTAATTTACTTTGGGTTGTTTGCTATAACATAAATATTATTAGTCAATTTTAGCTTATTTTAAAATAAATAATTTATTGGTTGTTAAATTATGTAATTCTAATATTTGGTAAATTAACTGGTAAAAATAACTTATTATTATGAATTAGCTATATATTTTTGAACAAAATGCTCCTAACAATGTGTTTATTTAGCTGGGTCAGTAACTCTAATCAACTACTAATAATTAGCCATTTGCCAAAAAAAAATTTTATCCAACTTGCATTTGGAGTAGAACAAGAGGGGCAATTGTTTAATTGAGTTCCTACTTCCTATAGTATATATATAGGGCATGTAAAATTTATGTTGTATATTAATTAGAGGAAAAAAAATAGAACATATTGAAATATATCATATTGTTAGTAATTCTAAATTAAGAAAAATTTATAGATTTTGTTATTGTAAATTATGACAATTTATAAAATTTCTTAGTACTTTTAGCTAGAAATTTGAATTTATTTAAAGATTACATGTTTGTAATCAGGTGCTCTCTTGAGAGACCGTATTTTGTAAAGACGACTCTCAAAAGTCCAGCCCAAATCTATATTTAGAGTTGTAAAATATATATATTTAAAATTGGACTGGACTTTTGAAAGCCATCTTTACAAAAAGACGGTCTCAAGTAAAAATTCCTAGTTTGTAATAAATAAAAACATTTTACAACTATATATGACTTTTACCCATCTTATGATCCTAATATATTAATAAATTTTATTTTTGTTTTTGTAAAAAAATGGCTCATGAATTAAATTCTATATGCCACTAAAATCTCAATATCAGGTCTAATTTTATAGCTCGTGCATCTAATTATTGCACATTTCACGAGTTTCGTGTATTCAAGACTCAATATCTATTAATGCATTTCATGAAAAAATATAAAACGTATAGTATAATAAATTATATACGTCGAGAGAAATTTAATAAGATGTTACATTAATATATTTTTAACTAATTGCAGATATTTATAAAAAATCATATACAAGTTATTCAGTCCTCGAATAGAATATTTATTGTGGAAATATCAATGAAATCGAAGAAAGTATAATTAAATTGATCATGAGAATACGTATGACCGTAAGATTGAGTATTGTGACCCCATCTTCTGAATATAAAAGGACACTCCCAATATCCCGCACAAAGCAAGGTTAGGGTAGGTTTTTATTTATTTTTCTTAAAAAATGCCACAAATCATACTCGTTCCCCCAAAAAGGAAGTAAAGAACGATGCGTATAGTCAATGAATCAAAATAACAAATGTAACAAATTCGACGTATAGACGCAATGGTGGATCTTAAGGTCAGCCAACATGGGCCCGACCCTCCAGTATTCCTCATTATATCAATGAGGCTAAAGATTTATAATTCTTTGATTTCATATTTTAATAGACTACAACAATACGACTTATTAAATCACAAATTAACTAGATAGGAGTTAAAATCTTCCGCCCTTTAATTTTTTATAATAACTTTGTCCCCCTCTAACTTTAAAGTCGTGATTTACTAACAGAATAGTTAACGAAGCAAAAACTATTATGAGAAATCGTCTTCAATAAAACGACCTTAAAATAAAAATTCTAAATATTCGTACTTTATTTAATTTGAATATTTAACTCATATATAAAACGCGTCAGAACAAACTAACCTTGGAGGAAGAAGTGAATTTAGGAGGGGCAAAAGGTCCATCAAGACGAAATTCATGCATGACCCAATTAGTTTTTTTTCCTTTAGGAGCTCTCCCTTGGTAAAATACCAATGTTTTTCTCATTCCGACTAAATTGCCTTTCCGAGACACCGGCCTATCTTTTCCGGTAGCTTTCCAATAACCGGAGGCCGTTGCCCGGTTTGTTCGTAGTCCGGTCGCGTATTTTCTGTCTCTTTGGCTGTAAAAGTACCATTCTTTTCCTCCCACGCAAACTGTTTCTGTATAACCAGTAACAGATCCAAAATATATATTAAGTATTGACGCAAAAAATTAAAGTCAAAAGTCAACAACAAAATATAAATAAACATTTTTACAAATAGTAATAGTATACCCTAGTAAATAAATATAAGTGTAATCTTAGAAGAAAAAAAATTCGAAACAAGAAATTTTCACTTAATTTATTAAAATTACTCGTCGCTCACAACTTAATAAAATTACTCAAATACCCTAAAAGCATACAATCCTAATAATTTTCCCAACCTAAAAATATATTTTTTTTGCCATGTTATTGATAAAGAAAATTTTCCAACCCTATTGAAAATTCCTAACTTCAAAGTACTAAATATGTTGATGAGTAGTCCTATCTTTTTATGTCTTAGAAAGTACTCCTAATATTTAGGTAATTGTCCATTTTATTTATCCTATACCCTAAATAAATAGGACTACAACCTAAGGCTTATATATAAATGTACCTAATTATAAACATGTACACAACATGAAACCAGCTAGGTGGCTACTAACTTAAATTAAAAGCATCAGGATCGTTTCGTTTATTTTTGTGCTTTAAAGCGAAATATATAGCCCCTAACTAAAAACTTAAGGTAGTTATAATACTATCTTTGTCTTTCAATCTTGATATTTAAGTTACTATAAAAAAAACACTAATAACTTTTATTTTGTAACATACAAATAAATATTTTAGACCCTAAAAAATTAATTCAAGTTAATATCGATTTTGTAACATAAAAATAAATATTTTAGACTCTAAAAATTTTGAGACCTTGAACAATAGTCCGTTTTGCCCTTGTTAATTGACGACCATATCTGAAAAGTTACAAGTTAAAATCTTTAAAAAGATAAATGAATTAAATTTTATAGTTTCACTTGGATCAAACCTTGAGTTGGAATGTTTCATCATACCAATCAAAGATAAATAAAATAAAAGGTTACATCCTATAATTAATCTATATATTAGGAATGACTCTAATTCACCTTTTAGTTCAACTTATCATTTTTTTTATTTATGTATCATGAATTACACAAATTCAAGGGTTGAGCTAGGGAGGTGTTAGAGTGAAGGTAACTATTGGTATCATATATAATCTATTAGAAGGACGAATTGAGTGAACTGCACCTCTCCGAGAACCTGACTAGGAATAAGAATAGTTGGAGACGTCAGATTCACATTTTAGACTAGTAAATGTCTCTTTAGTCTTTCTTGCTCTGATGCCTATCTGTTTCCTTACCTACCCTTATTCTTTTTGTACCCATCGGGTTTTTTATGTTATCCCAATATTTGTTTTAGCTATTGCAGTTTTTCAGCAGGTAGTTTTTTTAATCTCCAAGCAATAGTACAAATCAACTCCTCCTTATGCAAGACTCTCACATTCTAGGGGTAAAATTGACTGCTAATTTATTGATATAATATCATCAAAAGCCAAGATTACGAATTTTATTTTTATTCATCCTTTCATTTTAAGGACAATATTGGCATCAACACTTCTATAGAATACTACAAATAACAATTTTAAACCCAAATAACTATCTTTAGAGTTAAGAGCAAAGTAACATGTATATATATATAACTTTTTTGAGTGAAAAATAATATGAACCAATATCCTCTTTTATTTTTCTATGAATTATGATATTAGAATTTTCCAATAAATAAAAATCGTAATGTTGGCTTTTGATGATATTATATCAATAAATTAGTTCAATTAAAAGCTAAAGTTGCTGGTTGAAGGTTTAAGATTCACGATAGAGTATATAAGTTATAACATATCATCTAGTAGCTTTAAACTTCAGCTTAAATTTTTGGTCGAGTTGCTGTGTTGACATGTACTATAAGCCAACAACGATAGGTATGAGGGGAATTTGTACTACATAGATTGTGTTTTAACGATCGTGATAGATTATATAACATATTATATAATTCATTTAAACTCTTGATAAAAGTAAAAGAATTTCGAGATAAATGAACATGAATTTTAAGTACTTGGGTTAGAGTGCTGCACCCAAACAATATAGATAGAGAATCTTCAAATAAATGTTTTTCCACAATTTATTAAAAAAATTTTGGTATAACTTATCCAATCTAATCCGATTTATAAGTAAGTCAAATTAAATTCGTAACATCTCAATAATATGGAGTATTAATGAATGAAAATCACTATGATTAAGGGGTTTCACATGGCCTTAAAATAATATTTGAAATTGTAATTCAAAGATTAATGAAAAATATTATGAATTGAAAATGAACAACTATCAACATACAAGATTGCCCATAATTAAGAAGATTAATATACTACTATATTTTTAAAAAAAATAAATAATAGTTTAATAAAATAAAATAGAATATACCATAATAAACTAAAATTTGATGATATTAATAAATAAATAATACTCCCTCTTATTCACTCAAGTTGTCCCCTTTGTTTTTTGGCACTATTCACTTATCACTCCTAATTTGTATTTTACACTTAATCTATAAATTAAAACATAGTCATGTGGGATCTTGTTTGACTCGTCTCAATATAAAGATTATTAATATCAACTTTTTATAATTTTTAATTAACAATAATTTAAGATATTAAGGGTTAAAATGTTATCTTGATAAGTGTGAAAAAGTAAATGGGACAACTTGAATGAATATGAGGGAGTATAATAATTCGAAACTTATTTACCGTTTAAAATTCGTTTATATATATATATATATATATATATATATATATATATATATATATATATATATATATATATATATATATATATATATATATATATATATATATATATATATATATATATATATATATATATATATATATATATATATATATATATATATATTCCTATAGAAAAATTAGAAAAAAGAAAAGAAAAATTAGAAAAAAAAAGAAAAAGAAGAGATAAACTAACCAGGAATATCCCAAGGTTCACACTTATTAAGATCAACTTCAATAAGCAAAGAAGAATGATGAGAGAGAGATTCATTATTATTAATATTATTATTATTATTCCATTTATTCATCAAATAATCACAAACAAGTTCATCATCTCTTGGATGGAACCTAAACCCTGGTGGTAACCTTGCTTCCACCATGGTTAAGCTGCTCATTTTAATTTCTCTCTTTATTTTGATCAAAATGAATAATTCTAATTTGATGAAGAGATTGTGGGGATTATATATAAATATTATATAAATAATAATAATATATTAATAATATGGGTTTGGAGAGGAGAAGCTATAAATTATAAATAGAGGTTTATTATGTGATACTTGATATATTAGGGTGAAATGAAGTCAACTTGTATAAAAAGGAGATAATTATTCATTCCTTTAAAAGTCTAAATAAGTATTTAGAGAGGGAAGGAGGGAGAGTGAATAGTAATGACATCGCATGGTGACGATATAGGAACCAATTTGGGAGGTTGGCTCCTAGCTATTACTAATTCTTTGGGTATTTAGGTTCGGGCCTATTTGTCTAGTAAACATAACGTATAATGTAAATAGTGTTGTTTTTGATATTTTATAGATTGAAAACAATATGATTTGGAGGTTTAAATAGTCCAATTTGGTGTGAAAATTTCCAGATTGGAATTTTTATTGGTTTGGTCTAATTGCAGTGTCATATCAGACCAAATTGGATAGTGTGCATCCCTAGGCACATGGGAAATGAAAGAAGTTGGCGCCACCTGTAGAGGGTAAATTTTGGTCTTTAATGGGTGTTTGACAAAATAAATTACAATTTTACAAGCGATGTTATACGTGCTGTACAACAACATTGTCGAATCGAGGTTTTAAACCCCTTTCTAGCTTTGGGTCCTAGGGAACAATCTACCTCACCTAGGGTCGGGAACATCGCTAAACATAGACTAATGGCTATAGAGAAGGAGTAACCAATATACAATACTTGAATAGGTTCACTACTAAACAATTCGTAGTAGTAGTTACTTTTCAAGTTTATAAAGTGATGTATATTATTCTCTTTTTTCATGTGTGACAAACAACTTACATAAAGATAAAAGGTAAAGGAGACTCCCGGTATCCCACGCAAGGTAAGGTTCGGGTGGGATATATTTTTTCCTGATAGATGCGGAGAAGCCATATATGTTCCCTCAAAAAGGAAGCAAAGAGAATGCGCGCAGTCAAGAAACCCCTTAGTTGATACCTAATACTATGCTCAGTAAAAGTCGAACCTCAAACCTTTTACTCAACATACATATCCTCCATCTATTGAGTCACGAGGCGCCTTTGATTTGATAAAACTCACAAAATAAATGGAGTTACCGAGTTAGTATCTGTATTATTACTTTATAATGCATAATAAATGGTAGGAATAATGTGGTTATTGGTAACAGTGTGTAAAATAAATAATAAAAGTACGAGTGTGAATCTTGTCTATTAAAGAGAAATAATGAAAATTATAGGAGCCAAAATCTAGACAAAACATGAAGATGGTGCATAACCTAAAGTAAAAATTGTATGAAAAGGTATATTAGAATAAACTAGTATTAAAATAAATCAAATATTTTTTTAAAAAAAAAAAACTAATTAGGAATAAAAGGAAAAATAAAAATCAAATGGATTGAAAAGTAGAGCACATCATAATCGAATTTTGTTTCAATCAAAAAATAAGTACTCCTTAAATAAAATCTTAAATTCAGTTCTCAAATATTATCACTTGATTATTCAGCCTACTCTATAAAAAAAAAAGTCGAGCACATTATTACAAAGCATAATATAATTATTAACACAAATTCTTGTGAGAAACGGTCTTATTGAGAGATCATCTGTAATCAGGTCGCCCATAGAAAAAATACAAAGTAAGAGTAAAAATAAGCTTTAATGGGTTGGGTCTCAGGAACGTCTCTCTGAGACACGATCTCTCAAGAGACGGGCTGAATTATTAATTGCGTCAACTATTGCAAATTGGGTTTTGGGTGTGGGGCCCATTGATGAAGCATTAAAAAATGTTTGAATAAAAGGGATTATGAGTGCGTCATCATAAGCCTAACATGAATTTAGTGGCTTAAAATGTACTCTTAATCGTATTACCTTCTGACAGCTATTCTATTACTCCTAATTAATTTGGGTGCGAATAATGCTCTCGTCCACAAACAACATTTTCTTCTTCTCATTACAACTTAAGACTAGCAGGCTACCAATTTATTTTATATTTTATCATCATATAATTAGTTTATTTCTCTGATTCATCAATTTAAAATTTTAAGTAAATACTTTTATGTATTAAATTTCTATAAGTCAGTCTAATAGAGATGATCTTACTTCTTACCACGAAGCTGTCTAAAAAGACGATTGTGGTGTTGTGTGATAAATTATCGTCGAAAAAGACGATTGTGGTAATTTGAGGTATTGGACTATACTTTATGGTCATTTTAAGGGAGAATTTGAATTTGAGTTTGTTAAGTTATAGTTAAATTTAATGACTAGAAACTTTACTAATGTTAAATAGTATAATATATAATACGAAAAAATAATAATTGAGGTAGAAATGAGTTTTACGATTAATATTCCGAATTTGCACATGTCCATGTTATAGGATATTGCATAGGTTGTAGTCTCTATACTGAATTACTGATAACTAACAAGTGCTCTTAGTGAATAGTTCCCCAACTTTCACTTGAAACGTAATACTTTTAAACCCAAGTATAAACAGATTCTAATAATGGCAAAACTTACGCCAAAAATTTTAGGGGCGAACATTAATACTATAATTTTGAGATAGAAATAGAAAGCAAGGTTAAAAAACAAACCTGTTTGTAATTATGACACTAGCTTTATCACTAAAATAATAATACTTAATTAAATTTATAAAGTGTTATATCCCACTCGAAAACAAGGTTTGGATATGAAAGGTGACAGACAATTCATACTCGTACTCCCTTGAAAGGAAATACTAAAGAAAAACAGTCAAGAGCCCTGCACTTCGATTGGGTGCTTCTACTCAGGCTACCTAATTTTTGCCCCTAGATCTTATCAAGTGTACAACTTCCTCCGTCTCAATTAATTTGCGTAAATATGAATTTGTGGAGGTCATTATTAAAAGAGAAGAGGGAGCAAAAAAATAGGACAACTCTAAACAAAAACCAAGTACAAATTAAATGAGACAGAGAAAGTATTTCCTACCATCATACATGCATATTTGGGTCCATTTAGCTCAACATTAACCTTCTCGCGACCGTGTTCATTAGGAGTCCATAGCTATTTAGTTACAATTCGTCCAGAGGGGCTTAGTACCATTCCTTCCGATGATCGCAAAATATTGGACGTTTTATTAACGTTAGCAATTTTAAGTAGACTTTTTAAGAAAAACAAAGTTTCTCCAATAATTTAAGATAGTAAAGTTTATTTAAAAGAAAATGAAACAGTTTCTCCGATAGCGTTCGATGCAGATGATTGAAGACATACAGGTTCTGGCAGACGCTAGTCATCCAATTTGTCTTATAAATGCTGGATCGCGAACTGTATTAGAAGTCGGTCATTACAACTTGGTGTGCCAGACGACACTTGCATCGGTGCAACATCCACAATAATAATAGTACATAATAGCTGATGATACGCATTTGACTAACGGCCATCATTAACGATCTTTATATTTATCGATGTAGTTCGAAGCTACATAAATCACAAGAAAATCTTGTCCTCCATAAATGAAAGAACAGTAATGTTCTACCTGCAAATTAGAAATGTCAAACCAGACTTAAGTATATCATAGATTATCAAATAGTTGAATAAGAGAAAAGTAAAATGATAGCAACGAGAAGCAGCGTACAAAGCATTTGCACATCCTACTTTCTTCAAAATATTAAACACAGCCAAAGAAATGTTCCAGAGACGTTGAGCAAAACACATTAGAAGCCAATCTCTCGGGTTTGCTAGGAGAAATATGAAGCTGATATTTGATGAACCTCTGGACCAGTAAAATGAAATATTATAAGTCACGAAAAATGTGGGACATTATTGCTACACCCTATAGTTGAGAGAAAATTTTACCGCTAACTGAGAATTGATTTCGAAATTTGAGTCGATATGCCAATCTGGCTCCAATTGCCGTACAAATGATGTACGTCCAATCTCCGTACTACAAAATAAAACCTGCAGATGCACAATGACGTAAAATGCTTGGAACTATAAATGTACATATAAACATAGATATAAGATCAAATACGAAGGTGATGGGTCGGGCCGGAATAAAGTCCCCTAATCCCTGCTTTTGAGATAACTTATTCCTCTCGTGTTTCCAGATCCAGTCCATGACACTGGTGGTTTCCAGATCCAGTTTGCCAGTCTTTAGATGGAGTCCTCTGGAATGTGTGTGTAACCATTTTAGTAGCTGGCGAGTTCGCCTCCTGACTTGGTGAGTCCAATTGACGGCCAAAATTATGCTTGGGTTCTAATATGCCGGTTGGCACTTAGTTTAGAAATGCTCTTGATACTGCAGTTTGCCTTTTGTTTTGGGCCTAATTGATCTTTTAATGTATTGTTTTATTATGCGTAGGCCCTTTACTACCTTAGGACGGCTTTATGCCTTTGTATTTTTTGCATTTAGGACTGCACAAGATCCCAGTGATCTATTTGTCTATCATTATATCTAGGTTGGCTGGTGCGTGTATTGTCTTGTTAGGTTCATTGAGTCGGGATGTTTAGGCTCAAGCTCAGATTTGATTTGGAGGGATTTGGGTCTTTTGTTCCTTCTGAGTTCTGATGGGGTCCCTTTGTAATTCAATGGTTTTTTTTTGGGTTATTAATAACTTTAATTTCCAATATAATATTGTAGTTGGTGAAATGTAGTATAGTTAAGAGGGTGACATGTGTGGATTGAAAGAATTATATTAGGAGACCTTGATTGCCTAAGTGGACCCTTGAGGTTTTTATACATCGTATGTCATCTTTAAATCTCAAAGTACATTTCATCTCTTCCCACCAAGTTCGAAAAATATAACGAGACTAATCAAAGGTCGTAGAGGGGGTCACCAATTTTGGTAACCCTCGGCTTGATTTATTGCAGATAATTTGTACAAAGATACCAAGCTCACTAGAGGGTAGTAAAGAAACTAAACCAGTGTAGAATGAAAGAAGAAGAAATGCAAATGTTCCAACTTTAACAAACACAAACTTCACCTTGTCTCTGATCAAACCTCCGGACGTGAAGATCCCAGCTTCTTCCAAAGCCAAAAGAACCCTTTTCTGCATTGCAAAGAAAAGAACAGGTGATATTGGAAAGTGCTAATCGACTGATAAGAATCACAACAATGTCAAAGCATGCTGTCTCGCATACAAATGTAGTATAAACCAATGATGTCAAAAACATTCACATTCCTCAAGTATTGTACAAAAAAATAGTCAGTGTACTTTTGCACATTAGCAGCAAAAATCAACCATCTAAACAGATAAGACGAATTGTGAGGGAGAATAAAAAAAAGTATCCAATATAACTTATAATAATTTGAAATTTGAAACCAAACACAAAATATAAGGGATCCATAAAGGCATTTAAAAACTCCATTTCTTAAATCATAAAATCTGAAGGTAATTGCCCAACAAAAGATGTCTACTTGTAGCTTTACATACAGCAAAAAACAACCAATGTTTAATCATCAGCAACTAAATGTCGTTTAAACGGTCAATTAGAACAGCACAACAGAACATGCCTATAAGGATTGATTATGTTTACTATGATTACATTGTAATATGTAAAATTTAACAGAGATCAAAATTTATAAAATTTAATAAGCATGTGCCCCAGAAATCAAACACACAAATATTCAGACAGAGAGAAAAGTTGAAGAAAGCTAGACTAGTACTCTAGTAGTTATCATCATGGCACATATACAAATTTATCAGATTTTTCCAGAACATTTTATGTACTACCTCCGTTAAATGTTATGTGCAACCGTAGTACACTTTGCGGTTGCCAATGCATTTTTTGGTAGATCTTAATTAGAGGAAGTAGGGACAAGTAATTAAGGGAAAGAAGGAGAGAGAAAATGATGAAAGTAGGGATATGTAAGTAAGAGAAAGAAGGAGAGAGGAAGTAGGGATAGGTAATTAAGGGAAAGAAGGAGAGAGAAAATGATGGAATATGTAATTAAGATTGGTTAGTTTTTACTAAAAAAGGAAAGAAAAAAGTGAGTTGCAAATAACCTTGAGCGGACAAAAATGACAAAAGTTGCAGATAACATTTAACGGAGGTAGTATATAAACTTACTTCACAACTGAAATATAGTTTCAAACACAGGTATGCATGCTAGCAACGTGTTAAAAGAATATAAACTCAACGCAAAAAAAGAGCATAGGGTCCTGACACATTATGTTTGCCACAGGAAAATTTATACATACTTCACTTGCGTCATCAAGAATGCGTTCCATGAGGTATAGGTCACAAAATTTCGTAATTTCCAACAACACTTCCAGTACAGAGGATCTAACTGTTACTTTTGTCTGCATGAATCAAAGTGGAATAATAAATACCCCAACGAAAACTTCTCCGTCCAAAGACCAGAAAGCAGAAATAAACAATCTCAAACCTGAAGCTCTTCAGGACTAGTTTCTTCAAGAACAACACCAAGCAAGCGACAGGTCACCTGCACAGATTACGGCAAGAACGATGACCATCAATTGCATAAAAGACACCAACATAACTTAGTGCTGTAGTAACGAAATTCGGTTTCGGTCGCAATCGCAGTAAAATATTTTTTGAAAATTGGTTGTGATTGGCACAAACTGGATTGTCACAGTTCTCACATTTTGAAAATATTTTTTAGAACAGTTAATTACTTGTAATTGGGAAAATCAGATATCCAAACAAGCTATTAGAAACAGCAGAATAGACTATAGAGAAACAGATTTTGGAACTACCAAGAACAGAATCATCAGCAAACAATTCTTGAACTTAGAAAAGCAACTAAGGCCTACACCAAAGAAATAAAATACTCAACAAAGTCTGAAAAGCATCCAAAAGAAGCAACTATTCTTCTCTACACAAACAAAATGACACAAAGTGCAGATATACAGCCTAGATTATTTAAAAATAATACTTACTTTCCTCCCTTCGCACAATTTTTGCCTGACAATTTGGGCCAATGTTGGCTGAAACATAAGAGGAAATTATCAGCAAACTTTACATAAATGAATGCATAGCTTGAACTTAGAGAAGCTTGAACTTAGAAATACCTTCACAGGTTGAAAAAAATCATCCACCACATCCTGTGCCCTCAAATCCTCAGATGAAGCAGAAGCAACAGACATCTCAGCGGTAGCATTAGTCTGCAAATTATTACCAGAATCACTAGCAACAGCAGGTCGCCTCTTTGGTTGCCTTCTTTGTGGAGCACTTGGAAATATTTTCCATGTAAATACAATAGCAACAGCAAGTCCCGCAAAGGCACTAACAGAAAACACATCCTAAATTATTCCAAACAGCCAAATATTAGCATTTGCAACACGGAATTACAGATACAAATCAAGTTCTAAAAATCCAACAGAGTGCGATCGGAACATGTTTTCAAAATTGTACTATTAAGTTTGTAACAACTAACAAGGTAAACATGTATTCATAGATAATAGTTAATACTATAAAGTCTGTAACAATGTGAAAGAGCTTGTAAAAAATACTAACCCTAACAAGTATTACAGAAGTAAACAAACTGTCCCCGAATTAGTAATAAAACAAGAGAGAAATCACTAAAGAACAGGTTCCATTAAACTCAATACAGCTTAACATTCTCAATAGGCCCTTCCTGATATCCACAATCAGAGTCAATTTTCAATCAGTAACCATGAATGAATTTTTCTGAGACTTCTCCTAACAATTTCCTTCATTCTTTCTGTTCAATAGATCCTTTGAAACAATACTGCTAGCCCTTCTATATAATCTAAAGGATTTTAATCTATCCAGCGCAGCTACATGGATCATTTTCCACAACACATTGCAGTGAAATCAATTAATTCAGAGTTGAGTACACAAATTAATTCTGTTAAAGCAAAAAAAAACTATAGTTTCTTTATAGCTATCTTTCTTCCTTATTCACCTCTTTGTTTCCCAAAAGAAGGCAGTGTGGGCATGATGTAGGATAAAAGAGTACTCTTAAATAAACAATATTAGCTAGTTTGAAACTCAATTGACAATGATTCAGTATTGTTTGGTGAAATTCGTTTAACTACGTCAAAACTAAATTATCAATATGTGTAATCCTACAACTTTTTAATCCCTACAATTGACTACAATCAGTTTTATGTTCAAATTTTCCCTAATTCAAGACCTACAATCAATGACACAACATAGGCTTGTATATTTATATCATCATCAGCATCATACCCGATGTATGCCGCTTATAGAAGCTATGATCAAGGTCGAAGGAAAATAAAGGACAACAACCATAGGCTTATCAAAGGAGATATGAAAGTTGCAACCAATGAAACCCTTAGCTCGAGAAAACCCTCAAATGAAAACAAAAGACAAAAAGCTAAAAACAAAAAGCAAGACAGGTTAGGGTATTTATATTTATACTATAAAAGAAAGTTTCAAGAGAATAACTTGGATAGGCAAGTATTAAATTACAAACTAATCAGTTTCGAAAGTTTTTTCAAGATGACATCTATGTATCCTATACTTGTATGACTAGCTAAATGATTCCTTACGGTTTGGTAAAATGAGGACAAACTATAAGATATACTAAGGGTTCTTTCATACATGATTGGTCCAAGAGGAGCGACATGGTATAGATGAAATTTTAAGAATTGTCTTCATTATCCGTCAAATGAACATCAGTATAACAGGAGTCATCAGCTAAGATTGAAATACATAAATTCAACATACTTTCTTGCATAATATGTAATGGGTTCCAGAATGTAGCAGACCTAATTTCATGATATGTCTTTTCACAAGTCACAACTAGTGGACAAGAGGAAACACTAGTCATCATCAAACATCCGAGCATGGATTACAAACAAGCTCATTCATATCTGTAGAGAACTTCACAGCAAAGTAGCTCTTGATATGTACTCATCCGTCCTTATAATTTGCACCATTTGGCATAAGAGTCCTAGTATATGATATGTAAATCTTATTGTAAGTCTCATCTTAATTGAACTAGTCTACAAAATGCAATTCGCGCATCACACAGGCTATCAAATTACAAGCTAATAATTGTATTCATCAAAATATGTGCAATTAAACTCAATTTGACCTAAAAACACACTTACACAATTGTAATGTCTTTCAATCAATCTAACTCTTCCGCCTCTCTAGAGTGACAACTTCAACGAAAAAAAATTTAAAAAGTTTTAAAAAAGGAATCCTAATGGAGACAATCGAGAATCAACAACTAACGGAAACAACTCTACAAACTATCAATCGGATGGCTAAATTCAGCCAATAATCAATCGAAATTAACGCAATAAACCTAGAATACAGAAAAGAAATTCTACCAGATCGAAAATTAAGAAACAAAATGAAGAGAGAATTTAAACAGATACGTACTACTTTCTGGAAGGCGATGGTGAAGAAATTCGACATCTTAACGGTGAAAAAATCACTTATTCGCTTGACAAGCTGAAGCAACTCATCTTTGGATGATTCAGCCATAACTGAAAGAGGAAAAGGGGCTCCAAAATACCGATAAACAGAGAAGATCTCTAATCTTCCATTGAATAACGGAAGAACATAGGAAGTTACGGATTCTAGAGAAGAACAACCACCGTCGGCCGATCAACCGTAAGAGGAAAGAGAAACAGTGTTTGAGAGACGGCGCGATAGGCTTACTTTTTATTCTTTGTTTATAGGGATCCCCGATCACTTTATTCTTTTCATGAATTTTTGCTTAACGAAAGAAAAAAACAAGCTTTTTTTTTAATTTAAAATTTTTAAAATAAGCGATGGAACAAAATCTTTCCTACAATAAGGGGGTGTTTGGTAGGAGGGTATGAGACTTGTGAGACTTTAAGATAGGACTTTTAAGTTGAGACTTTGAAAATAAAAAAGTCTCATCCCTTGTTTGTTATGGTAGGGACTTGGAAGAAACTTGGAAGAAAGGGATAAAATCAAGTCTCAACTCAAATACCACCCCTCCACCAAGACATTTTTCTTGGGGACTTTCCCCCATTTTAATCTCATTCCCTATTCCCATTCCCCCTAAACAAACAAAGACTTAACATATTTTTAAAATAAAGTCTCATTCCCTCCCTCAAGTCCCTTCTACCAAACACCCCCTAAGCGTCTTTCACCCGAACCTAAAGTATGACATTGCCCCTTATTTTTAACAACGGGTGATTAATAAAACTGAGTTAAAAGTCAATTCAACAACTTTACAGGGGCAATTGGGAGCTGACTTTGACTCAATTCAGTAATTGTCTACTGTTATTTACAGCATGCGATTATTAATCAAAGTGAAAGTTAGTTTAAGACTCTTGTTATAAGCAATGGGTAATTATTAACCTGACTTTTACTTAGACGAATAATTGCCCGCTGTTACTAATATCAGACAATGTCTTACCTCTAGTCCGGATGTAATACGCTTACTTTGAGAAATGTTTTGTTTTGGCACATTCTTTGAAAATATTTTATTATGAAATCTGAAAAAAAAGAATTAGATAATATTGATAATATTTGCTAGTAGTTCTAGATGTATTAAACGGTCATATTTAAATAAAATTACGTTAAAATAATTTTATCAAAATATTATAATCAGTAAAATATTATATAAAATTGCTGACAATATCAACGGTTCTTACTTAAGATGAAACTGGTAACATTGGTTAACTTCAACATTATTATAAGAAAAATTTATTTTAGGGTAGTGTTATCCAACTTCCATAAATGAAACAAATTAAGTACATAAACTTTATCATGTATTTTTTTATTTTTTATTAAGTATGTAGCTCGATTTTCATCATCATAGTACCCAATGTATCTCGATCAATATGTTAATTCGATTATATTTTTATGCTCAATTAATTTTGAGACAACATCATTCAAAAAAAAAAAAAATTTGAGACAACGAACGAAGAACGACGAACGACTCGAAGTAGAAACTTGGCAAAGTAGATGCAACAGCTGAGTAATAACTACATAAATCAATGAAAGTATGTAGATAATCCCCGGTTTAACAAATGACCCAAGTTCACATTTTTGTAGAAAACCTAATCAATTGAAAAACTGAGCAAAAAGGCTATCAGCTGTACCAATAATAAACCTTGTACTAAACTAGCATTTACACTATATCTACGTCTTCGAATTCTTCGAGTTCATCCGTACCAATGTTCTCGTCATCATCCTTATACTGCGTCAAGAAACAACATCGGTAAGGAACATGAGACTCGTTACTTCATTAGAGTACATTTCATTATGACGACTGATATTCAAGTAGTACACAAGTGTTTAGAGCCGAGCAAGGAAATGAAGAAAACCTAATTTAGAATTCCAAACGACAAAATGACAAAGATGAACCAACCTGACGGTAATTATTTTGCGACCCGCTAAGGAGAAGTGGTGATGGAGGTAATCGCAAGTGGTTCCTAATAATTTTAGGACTTTCTTCCACTTCGGAGCCCTCTTCTGGCTCGGCTTGTTCATCAAAATCGTCGTTTGCATGAGCAGCCATACAGGTTGGTGGTATCGCTAGGGTTGTATCTGAAGCTTTCACCTGCTGATCATACAAGACATTGGAGAAATTTCTACGGTGAAAATTTGAGGAAAATTCTGAGCTGTCACATACTCACATGATTCACTAATTTCCTTGCGAATCGTGAATCAAAATAAGTGAATTATGATTGGTTTAGGGTTATTTAGGGTCATTTTGAGCGAATCCCGAATTCAAAAGGCGAATTAACTAGCAAACTATGTTACGAAATTTTGCTCGAAAGTAGTACAAGCACTTCACTTTGCAAGCTATAAAGGAAGGCCAAGACAAAATTATCCAAACCCAAACTTTTCCAGAAACAAGGTCCTACATGGAATTAACCTGATCTGGGTGATCCTAAATAAAACCCGAAAAAAGATCGACTCGTGCATGGAAATGAAAATTCACAATGAGCTTATCGTCAATCGACCAAAATATAATGCAACATTACAACAACCAAACGGGACCTCAACCACGTCAACCTGAAACAAAGTTGATCTAAATAACCCATTTGCAAGTCTACACAAAAGTTTCACTGCCTTTAGGCTCAAAGCAACATTATACGGCTCAATCCTCAAGAGTAGGCATCGAAATACTAGTTTAACTAAAATGGTGATTTATTCTACAATCCCATTTGTGTAGACTCGCTTAAAGGTAATGAAATTTTTGCATAGACATGAATACAAGAAGATAGTATAAACCAATTATTCTTGCATGAGAGCTACCTTATATTCCCATATTAAACACAATATAGTGGCAAAGAAAAGAAAATCGACACAATACAATAGAGCACATTCATGATTTTAAATTTCTTTATTTTGTAACTATGTTATAAATCATAACAAATGAATAATAATAAATTGATCTTCTAACTAAATCCCACAATCATTCATTAATCATTCACCAAGACTCTATAAAGATAAAATCATACTCCCTCCTATTCACTGCTATTGTCCATTTGGTTTTTTTATGTTTGCCAATGCAAATATTCAATCATAAATATCACAAATCATGTTTAATTAAAATTATAAAATATTGATGTTTATAAAATTTACATCGAAATGAATCAAACAAAATCCCACTTGACTATGTTCAAATTTTAACTTATAAATTAAGAATAAAACACAAATCAAAAGTGATTAATGAATGGTATCAAAAAAACTAAATGGAACTATAATAGCGAATAGGAGGGAGTAGAAGTTTATCTGCTTCCACCAAAACAAAAGGGAGAAAAGAATACACATCCTGAAAGGCCACGAGGTAAAAGAAAACAAGAAAAGGAAAAGTAAATACCTTATCCGAAGAACCAAAGTTCTTAGAAGTACGATTACGTCGTTGGGGCTTTCTTTCATCAGATGATCTTGAAATGTCTTTTCTTTTGTTCCCGATTTCAGCTTCTTGATGACCATCAACGTGCACAAGTGAATTTATCTTAGAACTCATCACCCCAGCTACATGTAGTGTTGTAATTGTAAACTATTAATCATTTTGCATAATGCTTGCATGAACAGTGTTTCATAATTCATATACAACTATCCATTCCGTTAATCCAAGTGGCTCTGATCTAGGGCGTGGTTTAGAGGGTTGGATTTACACAACCTATATTTGTTAGTCATAGGTGATAACAAAGAGGTTGTTTCCAATTAACTTAGGTAGCAAACATCAATGACAACTTTACATAAACCATAAGTTCAAATAATTAATAAGCCGTTTTGCTATAACCTATTATAACGTAAAACCAAAGCACTATAAATTTTTTACCCTCGTATAACCGGACATTTCGTTAGTGCATAACCTCGCAAAAATTTTTTTGGATTATATGGTATGATGATAGGAGGGATAGGTGAGAATTTGGAGAAAAATGGCATTTGGTCCAACTGAGAATAAACCTGATTGGCTAATTCTCCATGCCCTTCTAAATATTAAACAAGCTTCATTAACTAACTGTTGTATTTGTTCTAAAATGTATATTCAAATTAATTTATCCATAGTATGTAACATTGTAACTTTTTTTTGAGTGAGTGTAACATTGTGTGATAACTCGGGTCAAAGGGTCCAAGAGCATTATTGTCTTTTCAATATTATTAGTCTTTGTATTGTGTCAATTAGATTAGTTGTTATTTTGTAGCGTCGTCTTTTGGGGCTTAGGCTATATAAAGAGCCACCCTTGTGATAATTCATGAGCTTTTGAGGAATTGAATAAAAAAGAAAGTGTTCTTTTGGAGTTAGAGGCAGACTCGAAGTGTCCTTTTAGGAGCTATTGGGCAGACTCGAATTGTCCAAACTATCAGTTTTGGTAACGGGTCTTGGCGATCTGTTACACATTGTAACTAATACATATAATCCCAGATGCAATGCAATATTTTACGTCAACTTAATCACCAAGATACTAGAGTAAAATTATGCCAACTTTTATCATTTAAATAAGGGATTATATCCACTTAATATTTGGAAAGGATTGAGTAAATAATCCTTAGAATATGACCACTCATCCATCTTGATATCTTAATTTTAGAAGGGGGAGGTACACCAAGGTGTAGAAGGGAGTAGCGTAAGCAAGGCAAAAGTGTAGGCTTTAGAAAGGTGTAATGCATGATTTTTATATAATTAAGGCATATTTGATACTGAAAACAATATGACATTCAAACCATTGATGCCTAAAAGATCTAAAACATTCGTTATCAAGGCACTAAGCCACTAATAAAGTGTAAAACGGCACAAAGAGCAACTATACCAACAATCCAAGGCATTATGTAGAATTGTTCTTTGTCTAACTAATATAACATTCTTGTTAAAGAAAGAAGATAGAAAGAATAAGATGGAATATATAAGGAACCAAAGAAAAAGAGAAAAAACATATCAACATGAAGAAAAGAAAATATCCACAAGAAAGAAGTTAGAAGAAGATAGTAGATATCCCAACATGTGACATTGAAATTTTTTAAAAGCCATTAGAGAAGCTTTTGCAAGCAATATGTTCAATTAAAGTATATAGTATTATAGGTATATAATTTATAATAGGGAAATTCCATGTGGTAACCCTGAGGTTTTGAGTTTTCCACGTGGTAACCAAAACTTTTAAAAAATCCACGCGATAACCCTGAGGTTTATATAATTGCTCCGTGGTGACCTTTTTGCGCAAAAAAACGTTAGCAAAAGTTAATTTCGAAGCTTTAAGGGTGATTTATGCCTATGTATGCGACTCACCATTTCAAATGTCATCAGTTTCAATCTTTTTTACCAAAACATAAACCCTAACTCTACCCTTTTTCATCCAAATCATATTTTTCCCCCAAATCCAAAAATGGTTGATTCAAGGTGTATATTTTGGGGGGAAAGGTTACAACTGATGACATTTGAAATGGTGAGTCGCATAAATAGTCGTACAACAACCTTAAAGCTTCGAAAATTAACGTTTGCTAACGTTTTCTAAAGTTTTATGTGCAAAAAGGTCACCGTGGAACAATTTGGTAAACCTCAGGGTTACCGCATGGATTTTTTAAAAGTTTTGGTTACCACGTGGAAAACCCAAAACCTCAGAGTTACCACGTGGAATTTCCCTTTATAATATATAAAATGAACATTGTGATTTTAATGTCGCACTTACCAGGTTTGGACCTTTGTGAGACTTCCATGCTATTTTGTAGCGTTTTCCTTGCAAAAGCAAGGCCCTCCGATTCTAGAGAATCTTCACCCATAACAATATTGACATTCACCTTATCTTCATTGGCAGCAATTGGTACAACATCATTACCAAGTTCCCCTACCAGCTGGTCAAGTCGAACCTGTGACCTAAATCAACAAAAGTAAGAACACTAGATCTTAGTGACATCGGAAACAAGAATTAATTCAAATAGTAGACCACCCTGTAGGTCTATATTCTAAAAATAAAAGGCGCAAAACCTTATACTTAACAAGACCGGAGATGTAGGATCAAATAAGATTTTAAAATAAGAAGGATGAGAAGCTTATTTGTTTGATTTTGTTTTGTTACTATATATACAAAAAAATTACTATGTTTTAAAGTAAGAACATTCTAAATATTTATGTCTAAGTTACTTTTCTGTGTAATATAGTTACTTTTACAATTATGTGTTTTTGGCTCAACCTTGTTATTTTTTAGCAAAAAGGTGTTACTATTTTGTGTGAAATTTTTATGGTAGAAAAGTAACAGTTTTTGATGCAAAAGTAACACTTTTGTAAGTTGTTTCTTTTTGGCAAAAACATGTTACTTTTCAGCCATAAAAATCAAGGGAAAAAAATAGTAACTTGAATTTGCCAAAAAATAACAAGGTTCGCACATAAGCACAGTTCGCACTGGAACTCGACCCAATATATATCTATACACACACACGCACACATATGGACATGTGAACGCACTTGCCTTTTCATATCATCTTGCAGACGAGAGTGATGAACATGTGCCCTAATGAGCTTCTTTATCATCGAATTGAATCTGTACATACACCATCAAAAGATGAAATTCATACCCAATATTATACACTTATTATTCAGAAAGGACAAACAATATTAGTAAAAGTGTAGTCAGAAAGAAAGATCAATAGTAACCTTTTATACTTGTCCTTTTCTTGAGAGAGTTGGGCCTCAAGATCATTAACCCTAGAAGAAAGGCTACCTGCTTCTTGTACCTTCTCTTCCAATTCAATCTATGAGCAACAAATTAATGCTTAGCAGCAAAAACTGCATAATTAAAATAAGGCATCAAATTATTAATAGTAGTACTAGCTAACTAGAGACTTGATATCCTAAATCCTCAAAGATGATAAATGTGTGGTCAGTGCGTGCAATACTGCAACTTGCATCTGAGCTCATAATGGTTGCGATTTCGATCCTTTACAAAAGCAAGTTTCTTTTATTTTTTATTGGGGTTGCCTCACCCCAAGCATCCACCTAGATCTGCCCTTCAAATAACCAAGGCATCCCAGCAATGAACTGAGAAACAATTTTACTTGAATACCACAAGATAGCAAAAACGGAAATCAATTGAAGTGACTCAAGCTGAAACTAACCTCCAGATGACTTTTTTTGTTAAGCAACACATCAACATCACATTGTACTTGCTTCGCCTGCAAGAGTTTTAAAACCAAGCCATTTGAATATGAATTAAAGAAAACTTATGAATCATGAATAAAAGGAAAGCTCCCAAAAAAGGAAAACAAAAAGGAGTAGAGCTTTTAATACCTCATCGTCCTTCATGCTATCTGTTGTTCCATCTGGACTTTTGCATTCCCCAAAAGAATCATTTGCATTGTCCATTTGCTCATGTATCCTTAATTTTCTAAAAGTAAAATATATTATGAAACTAATTGACCATCAAAATAGATTGGAACTGGAAAGATGTTACAAATGTCGTAAACTGACTAGGGTTTCTGATTTGCATCAGAAATTTAAAGCCAAAAAACAGGAAAATCATCTAATACAACCTTGCATTAAGGCTATTTACTCCTAACCACCACATTTGATCCCATACAATGGTGGAGGCACATCAAGATCGAGAAAACAAAAGGTGGCAAGTGTGAAACATTTGCACATATTTTTTAAATGTTTAACTCAACACCCTATAAGAGGCAATGTATTCCCGCAATAGATAAAACATATGCTATATTGCATCACCAAAGTTTTTTGCACAAGTTCAACTCATCACCATATAGAACATCTAGGAATCATTACCAAATAAATAGATAGTACAGGTACTATATTACTCAAGACCAGATAAGAGGTAAAGAGATCCCAAAAATCACCTTATTTGACTTGGTTGTGAAGGACTAACTCCTGCAAACGACAGGGCAATTGAAAGATAAGTCAAAGCAGTAACCAAAAAAACACAGCATCACCAATCAATCATGAAAAAATATGATTGTCTACTTCAAAATTACCAATATGAAAGAAATCAAACAAATGCATGCTTACTTTCATATGCATATGAATTCTTTGCATCTCTTCCAAAGGAATGTCTACGGAGTGGAGAATGCTTCCTGCCAAGCTTACTTCTCAAGTCATTGTCCCCATAAGTTCGTCTATCTAGCATTTTCGAAATATAAAACTCTTAAGTACAGATATTGTGACTACAAGACTCCTTTTGATCAGAAAATTTTCCATCAACTGTGGCAAAGCAATCTTACCCTCCCAAAGAATGATGAGTAACATAATAATGAACAGAAATAGTATGTCCTTGCATTGACAATGGTGTCACAGATACATCACCAGCATAAACGAATACACAAATATACACTTGAGTTTGAGCTTAAAGCCTTTTATGAAGCAGACATGTGACACATCAAGGAAGTAATTCATAAAGGATAGACGAATGATCATCTCCTGGAGAAGCAAGCTAAACAATCAGCATGGCAGATTTCTCCCAGGTGCCATATTTTAGGCAAAAATAACAAAGATATCAGACTAATGCATCCCCTGATGGAACCATGTTGCTCCAAGGTAAAGGTAATACTTAAGGAGCTCAACGAAATTATATTATGGGAATATTAAACTCTCCTGACAACAAAATGGCAGAGCCTAATAAGGGAGCATTCCAAAAAAATTCCAGATTGAGGGAGTAAACCAAAATTACTGCCCTTCAAAAATCACTTTGTTAAGCAGACCAAGGAAGAATAAAATCTCATCCATAAATCAAATCCATAATTAACCTTAGCCATGAAAAATTCAGCAACATACTTTCGGACAAGTTGAGCATAAAACCATCAGCTTATAATCATTCAACTACCAACAGCTGTTCCTGCTAATTAATAGGACACTTCTTAAGATAATACATTAAAAAAGTATCTCCATAAAGAGACTTAATCAATCCAAGGGCACCCACATATGAAGATAAACCTGTGTCATTTTTTCCCAATAAGTAGGAAAGAAAAGAGAACTTTTTCATAATATGATAGCCAAGAGGGTACATCCAAGTCACCAATATACAATCTTCAAAAAGATCCACGGGAGAAAATAGATCATTCATTAGCAAGAGCCTAATAAGCTGCTCATAGACGCATCAAAACAACAAAATAAACCGAAAACTAAGTTCACATTTTTAGTACCGTTCCATTGGCTCACCATATCCTGGCTAAGAAACTAATTTTGGCAAACGATTGTTGTGATAAAGAGTTGACGAACTTGTATAGTTGTATAAGCTAATACTTTTGTATATGATTCACTACACCAAGTGTTGCAAACCTGCTATTCGTTTATTTTAAGCTAATAAAAGTACCTTTTCTAGTTTACAGATGCACTCTGCAAGGGTAAGGCTATTAAAAACTTGTGGCAATTTTTCGTGTAAAGGTTTCGCACTAAGTAATTAGTATCGCTACTTATCCACCCCAATTGCAAGCAACATTAAAGGTCATGGCCCATGGGATAATGGTATGATGTGGGTTCATTTTACTATTCACAAACTCTTTTTTTCATAGATAAGGTTGCATTTTCCGATATTTGACATCTTAAACATGTTTAGTTGTAACACCCCTGAATTTCCGACCCCTTATACGAAACCCTTTGCACGAAACCAAAACCGGGACGGGAGGAAATTCGGGTGTTACATTAGTACTAGGAAGCCAATCTATAACATTGAAATTTATGTTTTACAAGGATAAGATTGTGCATAAGCCCCTTAGTCACATTAGGTTTTTTAACAAGGATACAGTTGTGTGTCCGATATTCAACATCTTAAGTTCTTAGCCCTAACTAGTTGGAAGCCACTTAATATCATTGGGTGTTTTAGAGGAATTACGCATCCTAACCCTATTTTGCCCAATTGGGAATTTTTTTACAAAGATAAGGTTGGAAGTATCCGATATTTCATATCTTAACCCTCTTGTTCGGAGTCGCTTAATGACATTGTTTGGTGATTTCATAGAATGGTGTTCACATATGGCAAAATATACATCTTGCACCAGAAAAACACAAAACTAGCAGTATAAGCTTGAATGTGTAACTGCAAACTAATTAAAGATTCATAAAGATAATGCATACCCATCAAATTGTAATGAATTCAAAACAATGACTAATCTAAAACTAAAAAAATTAAAATGTTAACGAAACTAGGCAAATTAAAACAAACCATCGTCCAGCAAGACAATAACCAAAATTAAAAAAACAAGAAAAAAACTATAAACAATAGAATTACCGGTGAAATAACCCTGAACGCGTCGAAGCTCGGAATCGCCATGAGCAAAGGTGCAAAATTCCCTTTCACAATGACCCTTTTTATAAAGGGCACAAAGTTTTGTCTTGAAGTACTTGTCCGCCATAATTAATTGGAATTCCTCTCAGATCGCAAAATATTGAAAGATACTTAACGCGTAACACGATAATCTTCGCAAAAATGAATTCACATTCATATACGATAGAAATAAAATTGATTTTTCAATATCGAAATCGGAAATTGGAAAATGGAATTCCTCTCAGATTGAAAGCAACAAAGAAAGAAATGACAAAGAATTCACAGCGTAAAGATTGAATTGTTCATATACGGCATACATGAGGAGAAACAAGGTTCGAAAATGTAGTAAGTTACCATATAGACTCTTGAGGATCATCAATCCATACTTACCAATGACAAAATTTATTGATTTATAGCTTTGTTTATATTAGGTGGTCTTGGAACACAACGTTAATTTGGGCCGGCTAAATTCGCGCGTGTAACAATTCGTATATTTTTTTATTTCTCTAATCAGTTTTCAATTTTGATCTTTAAAATATTAATTTTTTTTTTTTTGGAAATAAGGTATCGATTTTGATCTTAAACGTATTAAGTTTTTGTGTTGTTTATTTTTAAAAGTTTACTCATATGTTAAAATTTAGGGAAATTTCACGTGGTAACTCTGAGGTTTTAAGTTTTCCACGTGGTAACCAAAATTTTTAAGAAATCCACACGGGTAACCATGAGGTTTACCAAATTGCTCCACCGTGACCTTTTTACACATAAAATGTTAGCAAACGCTAATTTCGAAACTTTAGGGTTGTTGTACGCCTGTTTATAGATGTATCCTTTCAAGAGCCATCAGTTCCCACATTTCCACCAAAGTATAACCCTTAACTCTACCAGCATTGGATTTGAGGGGAAAATATAATTTGGATGAAAGATGATAGAGTTGGATCTATGTTTCGAAGAAAAAGGTTGAAACTGATAGCATTTGAAATCGTGAGTCACATAAATAGGCATATAGCAGCCTTAAAACCTTTAAATTAACTTTTCTTTTTAACCTTATAATCTTAGCAAAATAATTTTCTTCATCCATAGATAGTTCCTACACTATAAATATATAATTGCCGACTATCTCCTAGCAAAATAATGTTAACCTTATAATCCCAGCAAAATATTTATTTATTTAGTCACTTTAAAATTCTAAGGGATTACTCTAAGGTTAATGTTAGTATTACAACACTCTACTTTAAGATTATAATTGATCATTTTAAAATTGTAAATAATTACATTAAATTTATAATTAATCATTTTAGAATTTTAATTGTACATTCAATCAGTCCAACAAAAATTGTCTCACCATAACTATATCATTAATTTTTTTTTTATTTTCGATACACAATTATTTTATTTTGATTTAGCATGGGCTAAATAAGGTATGGAAAACTTAGCCCATCATGTAATAGACCCAATGAAAACCCTAATTATTCTCTCTCTCTCAATTTGGGATAACTCAATCAAATCTTCATCTCTATGCCAAATGCCAATTGCCAGCCGTTTTTGACCTAATCTCTAAATTTCTTACTCTACGGTTTTGTCTTTAATTTGATTCTAATAGGTTAATTGAAACCAATTTCTTCGATTCTCTTTGGCTTTTTGATCCAGAAAATCATATGTAAGTTCACTTTTATCTTTTTGTTTTTTGGTTGCTAAAAAAATTAAAAGGTTGGTCTCAAAATTTCTTAGATGAATTTATCATGTTTTGATGTTTAATTGGTAATCTGGTACAACATTGCAGATTGGAGTAGTTCCGTAGTGAAGGTAAACAAGTATTGTAAAGAATAGAAAAAATGCCCCTCTATGATTGTGTGCTGTTATTTAAACCCCATATTAAGAAGGAAGTGGTGATGGATTTAGTTGCTAGGGTGGGTAAACATGTTTATGCCAGAAATGGTGTTCTTACCGAGCTTAAGCCTTTAGGAAATGTTCACTTGGGTTATGGTATTAAGAAGCTTGATGGAAGATATTTTCAGGTAAATATCACACTTCCTCATTTTCTTCATTTCTTCATGTTTATCGCTTTATATGTTGTGTTAACACTTGCGCATGTCTCCACCATCAGGTCATTGTTTTGAAAAAAAAAATTGTCGGGGAGAAATTTGTGTTGTGTCTAGACTTTGGTTTGAGTATTTGGTGGACCCTGGATTTGTGTTGTATAAATGCTTAGAAATTAGAATACCAAGAAACTGAAGGAGGAATTATATTCGATACAATTTTTTTTTGTTTTATGAGCTAACACACACCTGCAAGTGAAAGGTTGGAAAATAAAAGCAATATGAGGGTTACTACTACCAAAGTTTTTCTTCATTCTCCTAGATCTTAAATTAATGTGTTATGTGTTCTACATGGACTCTCATATGCTTAAGTTTTGTTCTCTTCTTTGAGGTGTACATATGGTTTGAATGGTAGTATATGCATATTAGCACACAGGAGCAATTTGAGGGTTACTACTGCCAAAGTTTTTCTTCTTTCTCCTTGATGTTAAATTTATGTGTTATGTGTTTTACTTGGATTTTCACATGCTTAGTTTTTGTTCTTATGGTTTGTGTGGAGTGATATGCATACTCCCTCCTATTCACCCAAGTTGTCTCCTTTGAGTTGGGCACGGATATTAAGAGTGGGATGGGGTCCACCAAAAAGGTGGTAGTGGGGTATTTTAATTGATTAAATTAATTGTAAAGGTGATAGTTGGGTATTGGGAATTGGAAAAATGGGGGTATTTAAATAAAAAAGATAGACAAAAAAGAAAATGGGACAACTTGAGTGAATTGCCCATAAAAGGAAATGGGACAACTTGGGTGAACAAGAGGGAGTATTATATTAGCACACTGGAGCAGTAGCAAGAAAGATGGAGAGGGGAAGAAGAATAAAAAGGGGTGTGCCTACAATCCCTTATTGTCTTCACTGTGAGTTGCTCGAGGCAATGATGTTTGTTGGCACCTTGCTATCACATGTAGGCTTTCATGCTTAGTTTTTTGTGACTACGAAAGGTCTACATCGAGCAATCCTTTTTTATTTGATATTGGTATTGAAGTGTCACTCGGGGATCCAATGTTTTGAGGTACCCTTATGAGTTATGATTGAGAGTTAAGTGTGTTTGATTTGCTTCTTGATCATTTTTGAGTTTATTACCTTGTTGGATGCTCAAGAAAAATGCTCACTTTCAGACTTTGTTAGGAAGGCTATTCCTTATATGCTTGAGTTTCTGCTTACTATTTATGAAGTTGTAGTTAGTTTTTTTATTTCACATTAGAAAGTTCCTTAGCTTTCTGTGGTGGAAAGCTTATTTGACTTTGGCCCCTTATTGAGAGCCTAGGCATTAGTTCATAATTTGGAATATAATTCTTCTTTTGTTGTTCCGCCTTTTACTATCTCATTCCATCTTAGATCCTTTTCAGTGCTATACCACACTTTGCTTCTCCTAATGATAAAAATCAAGTTGAATACGGATCCTCATTGCTTATCCAATCAACATCTTCAATGACTACCAAAAATTCCTCTTAGCATTTCCTTTTACTTTCCATCATTGATTCTTTCGTGTCCTTAGATTTTATTCTTGCTGGGGTTTGATTGCATAAGGACATCAAGGACTACAGGTTTGAAGTGGGTGATTACGCAATTACTAGTATGACCTTAAAATTTAGGTGATGTTTCCTATCGTTTCTCCAAGTCGAGTTCAATTTAGGTATCATTTAGACTCTACCTCCTCATTCTCATTTCATATCCAACGCCTCCACATCATGACCGTTCAAATCACCATCAACATACGTTTCTTATGCTCCTTAGCTTTCCGTCGCTCCCACTTGATGCTTATATGCTGAGAAGTGAGAACGCATTTATCGTGAACAAGGAATAGGCGACTTTTATACTTTTATAGTCTTACCCTTTACAGGATCATCAAAAGTTTGTTTTGTACATGTAGGGACAACTCATGCAGATGACAATGATGGCAACACCCAATATAAACAAGGAGCTTCATTACTTGAACAAAGAAGACCGACTATTGCGATGGCTCCTTGTGAAACATCGAGATTCTGTTAATTGGCTTGACTCTAAGGAAGGTTCAAAAAGGCAACTTAAGAGGTCCACTTTACTTAGCGATTACGATGATGCAAATATGAACGATGACGATGATGATGATGATGAGTATGAGCCAGAGAAGAAAGATTTGTGAGGTTCATACTTCATAGGATATACTAATCTCATGCAGTTTCATGTTAGTTAAGGATCAACCTTGTTCTTCCATTAGGTTGATTTGCTGTTTCACATGTGTACCTTTTTTCCTTGTAGCATAAGGGAATATGTCGTCTCCCCCGACCCGAAATAATATTTTTTATAAGATTTTGTTCGATTTTCCGCCCGATTTCTTTTGTTATTAACAACGAACATTTTTTTTACTTATTCATTGTTGATAACAATGAACTAACATCGTTAAATATGTACCGTCTCTTCAAATGTTATGATATTGTCTTCTTTTTGTACATTGTTTTAATCTCTGTTAGTAACATCAAACAAAGTAAATTTTTCTCTTTGCTCGAACAATAAAATGCTTATTTTGAAAATTATAATTTTTGGAATCTTATTTTGAGATTTTTTTAGTTTACTTCATTCAAATTTTCCACACTATTACTAATATAGAATTTTTAATGGATGACTTGGGTCATGGCCAAAGCTGGCTCGAGTATAGATTTACGAAAATTTAGGAAAATTGCTTACAATTGTGAACCGAAGAGAGTTAATTAAACCTAGTTTAGTTAAATTTAGTAATTTCCATGAACTTATGTCTACAATGAGCACGATTAGTAGACGTGCTAATTTACAAATCTCGGGCGGTATATCGAGTAATCTGCGAATTTAGGTTAATCTATAGCTGTGATATGTAATCATCATCATCATCCTACCTAGTATATCCCGTTCATAGAAACTATGCACAGGGTCTGGAGAGGAAAGGACGGCGGCAACTCATACCCTTAGAGGAGAGCACGACCAAAATGAGTCCCCCGGCTCAAGGTAGATGAAGATAAGATCCCGCCACATGAAATAAGGATTAGACGCATATGGCTAAATAAAGTTGCAAACAAAAGTGAAGCTTTACAAAACGATAACGCAAAACATAGATAAGAAACGAGAAAAGCAAGGGAACAAGGACACCAAAAACCCAATATGGGGTAGGTTAGAAGTCTAAAACTTGTATTTGGCGCCTCCAGCTACCCCTATCCCTAGTCAGGTCCGCAGAGAGGTTTAACTCTTGTAGGCCAATATATGCAAATTGTTGCGGCGAATGGTTGACCTAGCTGTGAATACATGCATGCTATCGGCTTACTTCATTCGATTGGAACTATGGGATGTCTATGGTGTGATGAACATGCGTCTATCGTGTATGTTACTATGTTAGACTCCATTTTTAGAATGCATGATTTCGATTCCTGGTGCAAATTAGAGCTGTCTTCAGGTTCGTCATTCTATCTTCGTTTACTAATTTACTGTAATAAATTCCGTAGCAATTAGCTTTCTCTCCCGATGAAACAATTGATATTCGATGTTTATTAGTCTATAGCTAAATCAGCTGTTTATTGATACTGATAAGTGATAATATGAATTAATATGGTAAAAAAATAAAATTCACATGTATATCTTACTATCATACTGTTTAATTTTTCAAAAAACTTTGTTCTATTTTATCAAGAGGATCACACTTCTGTACTATGCTGGAATCACCTTTATCTCTGAGTGCTATATGTCGTTTTTCGAGAGCTCGTTTTATCGACCCTGTATGAGTGTAGTCGAGAAAGTGTTAGTGGAACTGGTGTTAATTGAACTGCTCTGCGGATCCTCAGACGAAGCCTCCCATTCTGAGAATGGCGGTTTTTTGGGTTGTGGTAGTAGTTCCGTATCAGAGTCAAGCATGGATATAACATTCGAAATGTTCGGCCTATCTTTAGCGAGTTCCTGGACGCACAATAATCCTATCTGTATGCACCTTAGAACGCTTTTCTGAACTGTTTGATCAGCAATCAGTGGATCAATGAATTCTACCATATTCCCCTCGTTCCATAATTTCCATGCCTGAAAACATAAAGCCAAATCATTAAAGTCTAACTAATGTAATGGGAAGAGTCCCTACGAAGCGAGGGTCAGGGGAAAAGTCTAACATAAATCCCGTGACCTTTTAGTCACACAATAACACCTGAAATAGGGTCGGGATTCACCAAGGCTCCCCTTTAGGCATAAGTCACATAATTGATGTAATGATGTGAGTTTTGGTCACTTACATATCCCATTAATGTTAGTGAATTCTTAAACCGATGGAACGTTGAGTTTCTCTTCCCACTGATGATTTCTAGAAGTATTACTCCGAAGCTGTATACATCGGTTTTTTCTGAGAAGTGCCCCATAGTATATTCAGGAGACATGTAACCACTGCATTGTAAAACCATTAGGTAAGTTCTTATAATGAACAATTTCTTATTGAAAACAAACAATGTACTTACTAGGTTCCGACCACTCTTAAGGTGTTGGCATGATCTTGGTTTCCTCCAAATATCCGTGCCATGCCAAAGTCGGAAATTTTGGGATTGTGTTCTCCATCCAACAGAATATTACTCGGTTTTAGATCTCTATGAATGATTCTTAATCTAGAGTCTCTATGAAGATAGAGGAGGCCTCGACATATGCCCTCAATAATATTGAAACGCTTCTCCCAGGATAGATGTACTTGGTGCTGGGGATCTGTAAAGCAATACTTGGGTAGTTTTAGTTTCTGTTTTTGAGGCTTAAACATTCTTTTGGTTTAGGCGGTATTAAACAGTGAGAATGGTAATGAAAAGTTAGTATAATTTTGGTGTAAAAATCTCTTGACAAGTTTAATTGTTATACTTGTTTCACTTCAATCATCTCATTTTCTTCACAATGTTCATTCGAATCTTTACAAAGTTCATTCAGATGCATTCCCATTTGAAGAGCTGGTATTAGTTGGTTATGAAAATTGTAAATTATATAACTTTTTTTATAATCAATTTTTCTACATTTCACGAAAATTTACACTACAAAACATTTTCATTACCATCTTTTAATACCAATAACCAAATGGGCCGTAAGCTCTATAAAAAGAGAGAAACAAGCAATTGTAATTTGTGCAAATGCAAACATGGGGATGTGATGAAATACTTACTGAAAAGAAAAACATCCAAGCTTTTATTAGGCATGTATTCATAGACCAACATTTTTTCTTCTCCTTCTATGCAGCAGCCTAGAAGTCTGACAAGATTTCTGTGCTGGAGCTTAGAAATCACCTTCACTTCTGTCATAAATTCTTCTAGACCTTGTCCAGAGGATGCTGAAAGCCTTTTCACTGCTATCTCCTGTCCGTCTTCCAAAATCCCCTGAATATCAAAATGACTCATCAAATCACAGGCACTTCGTGAAGTTACAGATATTGTTTGCTTCTAAGGTAGCAAACAGAAATAACATCTTTGCTGTCACTAACAAGTGTATAGTTGTTTACATCAGACGCCAAAACCCCGCCTAGGTGGGCGGGCCTTAATGGGGTTAGGGTGATGGAATGTTTTGGTTGTGTGCAAATTCTAGATTGATCAACAACTTACGTTGTAAACTGGAACAAAGCCACCTTTTCCAAGTTTGTTACTTCTATTTACGTAAAGTTAATAAGTTATAGATATTGTTTGTTACTAACGACTAAGGTGTCAATCAGAAACAACATCTTTGTTATCACTAACAAGAATAAGGCTGTGTACATCAGATGCCAAAACCCCGCCTATGTGGGACTTAATGGCGTCAGAGTGATGGAATGTTTTGGTTGTGCGCGAATTCTAGATTGATCAACAACTTACCTTGTAAACGGGACCAAAGCCACCTTCTCCAAGTTTGTTACTTTCATCAAAATTATTTGTTGCATATCTCAGCATACTATATGTATATAGTGGAGGATCTTGTCGTTCAAGTTCTCCAACATCAAAGCTGTAAGCATTTGGTATTTCCTCTCTTTTTCCTAATACATACAAGCCCATATGAGAAAACTAATCTAGTACTTATTTCTTACTTGAAATTGTTTGTTAGTTTATATGTTACCTCTCAGTCTCCGCTTCATCCGCCTCCTTAGAAAGAACGCGAATATAACAACTATTATGGCGCCTACGATTGTAAGCGATGTAATGATCGCAACCCTTGCACGATTTTTACTTTCCTCTGAAATAAAGTATGTTTCGATCTGTCAGAACTATATCAGATTTATGTGCAAATACCAAAAAATACATTTAGTGTATGGTTCACCTAGCTCTGACGCTGCCAGACGGAGAAAAAGATCAATGCCACCAGCTGAGAATTCCTGTGTGTCGATCAAGCCTTCGGTCCAAATCATACATCCGATGTTCAAATGGTACGCATAAGCTAAACACGAACAGTTTGTCACACACTGAGTTTTACAACCATCTTGACTAAATGCTGATACCTGGTGCAGATTATCAGGCACTTTCATGTTATTAAGTGTCAAAAATCCGTCTTCATTGCTTCCTTTGCCACACTCGAGTTCTATTCGTCTAACACACCCACTGCTAGTGTCTCCCCTTCTCCATTCCTTGTCGTTTTTGGGTTCAAAACCTCGTAAGCACCTGCATGATCCTGAGTCATGATGACACGAACCATAAACCCCGCATTTCCCATAAACCTCACAAGTACTTGATGGGGCTACCCACCCTGGCACCCAATTCTTATTAGTATCATCCCAATATTGTTCTATAATTGTACCATTTGGGGTTACTACATAGTTAAACAAAAGACCAGAATCTTGTGGATCAAATGACATATCAATTGTTCCAAGTTCTTGATTTACTTCTATGACAAATCCATCTTTTAAAGTATTATCCACATTTGGAAGTCCAATGAAATTGTTTCCATCCCATGGTCCACTCCGCCAGTAATTCACACCATTGTTCCATGTATAAATCTGAGGTACCCCACCTGTAACACCAATTGTCATCATCATATCATCACACTCGGTATATCTCGCTCATAGAAACTATAATGAAGGTTTGGACACGGTTGGATGTAGACATACCATAACTGTTAGAATATGTAACATATACTAGTGTCTCAACCATCAACTTAAGCTTTTGGTTGAGTTGGTTCACTGATATGGTATCAAAAGTGAGCGTGTGAGTATGTGACAAGGGCTTGAATCTCAATCACCCTTTATTTATGAAAGAGACCTGCTCTGCATCCACACTTCTAGCGCTAAGGGATTTCGTGTGAGGGGTGTGTTAGAGTTTGGGACCTCAACCATCAACTTAAGCGTTTGGTTGAACTGCGGCCAATAAGACCCTTCACTAGTAACATAAACCAAAGAAATATAAATAACTATCACCTGTAGTACCAATACCGTCAGCAAAACTGCCACTAGAAGGATCAGACGGGCTTTTCCAGGATCGAAAAATGGTGTAATTCTTATTAGCAATATTAGCAACTGTTGGTTTCATACCAGGTAAGAATGTATTAGCAGGATGATCAAAACTTTGCCATATTGTTTCTGTTCCATTAGTGCTAACCTGTTGTAAAACCAAATTCCCTGAATCAAGAATCTCTGCAGTCGAGTTCGAGTTGGTCGAATTTGCTACATTTGTAGACCAAATGATCACTTTCTGATCATTAATCAACTCAAGATTACCATCATCAGAAATTCGCAATTCGCACGACGAATCATTGATGGGTTTATCTCTATTAGCAACCCAAACAACAGTCTGCACAGGAATCTGGTTAAACCATATTCCAACATACTGATTGTTGGATCCTTGTGGGGTGAAAAAACCCAGCTTAAAAGTACCATTTTTTGAGATTATAGATTGATGATTTTGAAGGGATTTTGTTTTTGTAATGGTGTTAGTATCAATGGCACCAGAAAGTTTACTGCAAAAGTAGTGCACAAAGAAAAGAAGGCAATAGAATAGAGCCATTGGCAGAAAAAAAAAATATTGGTTGCCTGAATTCTATGCTTAATTTATGGTCTTTTCTGTATATTGTAATATGAATTGGATGACTTTTCTTACTTGGTTTGTTGGTTATGACCAATTGTGACGTTTGATTGTGACAATTGGTAATTAATTTAATCCATTGCAAAATAGTGTACACGGGTTTAAATTTAAGGAGCGTGAGTTAGAGAGAGTGACTAAGTAGAAAACGAGGAGATTAAGCTTGTGAATAGAAGATTAAAAAAGGGCACACAGTAAAAATTGTATGGATCAAGTCTATATCAGTCTTTTACATCAACTTATACTAGTAGTCTAGTACTCCCTCTGTCCTAGAAGATTGTAACATCTATCAATTGCACACGTGATAAGAAAACGACGGCAATCTCTAAATTGTGTGGGTAAAGACAAGAACAATGAGATGGGTGAGGGTTTGGAGTTTTGTTATCAATTTGATGGCAAAAAAGGTATATGATGTCAACATGGTGTAAGTTTTAATATCGTCAATAGTACCAAATATATCACTATTTCAAATTCACACCAAATCTAAAAAATCAATCAGGGAGGTTGTATTAACGTAACAGCGTAATAGAGGCAATATTTCAGTTTTAGATATCCGTTATAATGATCATGTCTTTCTCTGTATAATTTTCTTTGATTAAAATTGTTATATATTTGATCAATTATTACTCTATTGTAGATATTATATGACATTTTTATCACTGAATTACTAAATTCTTGTCAGAATAGTGTGAATTTGTGAATAAAAGTATAGTGCTCAATGTAGAAATGTTATAAAATTAAAAAGATTTATTAAAATAGAAAGGGGGAGAGAGGGAGTATAATTTATTGTGTTCATTGTGGTGAAGTTGATAAGCTGGAGCTTGGCTAAAAGACACGATTGGTATTCATTCTAGTAGGTATGGCCAAGTGGGTGTTAAATAATAGCAGGGCCGTTCCTAGGGAAGTTTTGAGGTGCAACTGCGTAAGACCCAGTTTATAAAGGGGTTCAATTTGAGTTAAATCTTTATAATTAAATTAGTATTTGCATAAGTAGCACGCATGAATCGAACTTACATCATTAAGGTTTTGTTGAGCGCATGACTAAGTGTTCTTTTTACATTTTGCCTAGGGCCCTTAGTACTCCCTCCTTTTCTTTTTGTTTTTCTCGTTTACTTTTTATACGGATTTCAAAGTAAATTTTAAACCTCAATATCTCTAAATACAAATAATAAAAAATATAAAAAATACATAATACAAAGTATACATTAAAACGAATCTAACGAGATTTCACATGGATATATTTTATCTTCTATATATGTGTTAAAAATATTAATTAAATTTTTCCCTCCTTAGATTAGAATATTCCAAATGAAAAGAACAACAGAAAATTAAAAAATTATAAAAAAAATGCAATTTTTTTAATATATAAAAAATGCAATTTTTTTAATATATAAAAAAATGCAATTTGTTAAATACAAATTGAATTGAACAAACAGTTGACGCATTTTCCTGGTCCTCGCTTCAAATTTGTTAAATGCAAATCCGTGGCTGCTACTGCCTACTCCTAGTTTTGTTCATAGCTTCTAGCCTTCTACAACAAGGCTCTAAACGTATTGTGTACTTCCTCCGTTTTGAAAGACTCGCAACCTGATTACCTGTTATATGAGAATGTCAGTATGAGCACTATATTGTGTGGAAACATGTATCCATTAGTAGTATGTTGTGTGGAAAAATGTCATTATCAATAATATATTGTTGTGTGGAAAAATATTACTATCAATAGCAAGTATAATAGGCTCTAAAAAATTTAGAGTCCTTGACAATAGTCCGTTTTGCTCTAACTAATTGAAGACCCTGAATATAATTTACTATCATATGGGTTTCTTGTTTTGATGTTATCAAACATTTGCCAAACACGGACAAACTTATAACATTAACAAGTGGACATTAGTAGAGGTGTTCAAAACAGAGTAACAGACCTGATGACTCGATAGGCACCCGACTTTATAACTAAATCCGATTTGACCCGACTTAAAAATGGATCTAAAATTATGTAAAAAGCAATGTAAACACAAAACCCGATTTTGAACCGACCCGAAACACCTGACCCGAAATCAATAACACGACATCAGCAATCTTGTTTGAACATTGAAAGAATAAATGTGAATGGACCCATAAAAGTCAGAGCCACCCTTGGCTTTTATGAATAGCTTCAGTAATGGAAACTGGTAGGAGTGGAAGTGGGAGTTGGTTTAGAATTAATTAATCCTTTCTAAAATGATTATTACTTAGAAATTCTTATTATGATAAATGATTATTTTCTTGATTAATGATCTCATTTTTTCAAATTAAGTAAAATATTCCTTTACCTTTTTTGACTGCTATTTCTACAATCTAAATTCTTAGTCAATTAATGTTTGTATGCTGTATAATTTTTCATTTTAGTTTATCTTAATAATTTTTGTATTATCCTTCTTCTTTTTTAAAAAAATTTTTTTGAGTAGGTCTCGCTTTCTTTTTTATAATCAATCACAAATTTATTTTTTTTCTCCATTTTAATCGCATATTTTATTATCCACTTGCTTTTTGTCTTCTTTCTTTTTTATTATCATTACTTTACAAATATTCTTCCAACTCTACAACAATCAAATTTCACTAATTTCTCATTTATCAACTTTGTTTTTTACTTTGACTTTTTTTACACCTTAAATATTTACCCCCAATCCAAACATGCCTTTAGAAGAGCCATGAAAAATAAAATTATTTTGATAGATGATAGTTGATTACTTGACCGTATTTACCTTATTTAGAATTTGATTTTTTTTAATTGAAATTCCACGCGGTAGCATTTTTGTAAGATTTTTTTCACATGTTAGCATCCAGTACTTATGCCTTATTTAACCATCATAGCATTTTCTGTTAAATTCTTGTTAATTTGTGTTTAATTTACCATTTTGAGGTTTCTACCCTTATTAAGAGTTGGTTGTTACTTGTTATCTTTATAATTTGTCCTAAACCATTTTAATGCTCTCAAATATTTAATTAACCATTTTGACGTTTAATTCATTGTTTAATTCATCAGCACTTTCAAATATTTAAGGCAAATTATAAAGACAAGAATCAACATTTAATAAGGGTGAAAACGTCAAAATGGTGAATTAAACGAAAATTGACAAGAACTTAACAGAAAAAGCTACGACAGTTAAATAAGGCGTAAACTGGATGCTATCGTATGGAAAAATCTTACGAACGTACTACCATTAGCGTTTCATGAAAGTTTGGAGCTATAAATTAGAATTTCCCTTGATATATTCAATTGAACTAAATAATGATGTATTCTATAAATAATTAAAAAAAATGGTATTTAATTGTTCATTTAAAAAAAGTCATGTATTTATTAATTTAATAACAATAATATATACTAACAGTATTTTAAAAGTTCATTTTTATATATTTTATACTACTAATAGTTTGTACATTGCAACGAACATCTATACTAATTTGTTAATAATAAATGTTGGGTGAGAAAGAATTAATTTAGGTCTGATCAATATATAAATTTTTGATAAAAATATAGCAATTAGTGTGGAACAATTTTAAAAAGGAATATATATATATATATATATATATATATATATATATATATATATATATATATATATATATATATATATATATATATATATATATATATATATATATATATATATATATATATATATATATATATATATATATATATATATATATATATATATATATATATATATATATATATATATATATATATATATATATATATATATTCTAAATTAGACCTCTGACTTGGTAAGAATATACTCCCTTCGTCCCGTTAAATTTGCAGCATTTTCCATTTGATTTGTCCCACTTAATTTGCATTATTTTCTATTTTTGGATGATGACCCATCACTTTCTTTTAATCTCATCCATACATTTAATTCTGTTTTAATTTAATCTACACAATTTATTCTCGCTTTTCATTTATTACCATATTACTCCTATTACACTATCTTCTTTCTCTTTGATGCAAATCAGAGAGGACAGAGGACGCAATTCATTTATTTGTATTAAAATTTGTCTTTCTTAAAGGAATTTAAGTATTTTAATTGTAATATTCCGGCCCAACAGACTTGGGAACTTATCTAAATATTACTTCATACCAAGCACGCTTAGTTGTGCAGTTCTTAATAAAACAGACTCCCATGAAAAAAAGCACCTTTTTGTTATGAGTAGTCCATCAATTCCTTTTCAAACTAAATTAAAGGTATCACATTCACCCCTACTTAGGAATACAACGTCCATTTTTTATCATAGTTTTAGAATCTTTTCTCTGGCTAGGTGCACTGGACTCATAATCAGCCATGGTCGCAGGGTTGCTCTGATACCATTTGGAACACCTCGGGCCCTGGACCAATAGACCGCTCATGACTACTTATGGAGAGTTTAAACTAGCCTCACAGACCAGCACAAAGTCTTTGCAGCGCACTTTGGTCTCACTCGTGCGCACCTAGGAAAACTTTTCAGGAGGTCACCTATTCTAAGATTATTTCCCACCAAACACGCTTAACTGTCGAGTTCTTAGCAAATAAATTTTCATGAAAAGAAGATACATCTTGTTGTTATGAGCTCTATAAATCCTTCCAATAAAAATTGTAGAGGGAAGGTGTAATTTGTACATTTTTTTTAAAAAAAAAACAAATTCAATGATGAACAAAAGACCTTATCTGACGGGGCACAAACAAGGCCTCTCATCTTCCCTCTCTGATTCGTGCTCATTCCTCACCACAACCACCATTACAGTACCAGTGTACCACAGTTTCTGTCAAGCGTTCATCAATGGCGTTATGTTCCAGAACTCTCACCCCTACATTCTTCAACTACAATGGCTGCTCAATCACTACTCACAAATCATCAACAAAAGAATATGTTCGTCGATTACCTACAATCCAAATGACGGCTTCTTCATCTGATACTATCGAAACTTATGAAGAAGGGAAGCTTGATAGACCTAAATGGAGTGGACAAACTCCTCTTTCTCGTCTTGTTGGAGCTCTCATTTCAATTAAACCTCTTTACTCTGTTATGAAGATTGGGGCTCGACAAGCTCTTATCAGGTCTTTTTCTTTTTCGCTGATTTCCTTCTTTTTTAGGTTGATTGATTATGGAGAATTCACTAAACAATGTTGTCTGGAGGTTGATTGCATTCTAATTCCCCTGAATTTTCTATTTCTTATAATTTGTATATATGTACATTCCTTTGGTTATTTTTTATCCTGAGTAAGTATAGAAATTAAAATTTCACCTAGAAATTCCACAGATTTAATTATCAATTCAAGAACATTCCATTAGACCATGAACTTAATGTCCCAATGCCATTAAACGGCTCCAACCTAAGATGGATTTTGGGAAGTTGGTTGTACGAAATAGGTTGTTTCCGATTGACTCAAGGTAGATAACATAATATATGATTGTAGGAAAATAAGGAACAAAATAAACTCTGATATTATAAAATACTGTGTTATTTTAATTACTATATTTAAGTTCTCGAGCTTTTTTGTATAAATAGGGGTGTTTTGCTTCTAATTATGAACAATGCAAACCATGTATTCAAAACCCAAATCAATATGTATTTTCGTATTATGGTTTTCTACAGCAATTTCACGTGAACACAAAGGGTACGTGATTTAATGGGTCATTTTACTATAAGGTTGATTTTGAGAAAGTCGGATGTACGTAATCGTATCTTAGGTTGTTTCTGATTGAGCCTAGGTAGATAATGTGCAACTTTACATGTGTTAATTGATGATTTCATTTTTCAACCCATTTTATAAAATTTTGAAAAAGGAAGTGATGTCCAAGCAATTAGATTTTGCTATTGGAATTTCCTTTACATCAGCCAAACTAGCTATAGTGAAACTTGGACTTGGGAACTTATATCTAACACAAGTGTCCAAGTGTTCAACCCAACTAAATGCAAAAATGCAATTGTTTGGGTCCAAAATATAGTATTTGAGTGTGTTTTTATGTCCAAGTGTCGAGTATTTAACACCATTAATGGAGGTAAAATAACGAGTCATATAACAAATAATAGACCTATTGAGATTATTTTGAGTTTTCCTCTAACTTCAAAACAAACTTAATTATGTTTTTTGCCAAGGAATTTTTAAATTGTGGGATGATAATGAGTGTTGCCAAGCCACGATTACTGGTGGGCTTGTGAGTAGTGTGTACAAGTCCACATAAGATAAGAGTTGACTACAAACAAACTTGATGAGGTTCTTTGCCAAAACCATTAACCATAAGGTACTAGGAGTAGTCTACTGATGCACGCTTATATGCTAGTCAACATCTCTCTAAATCATCTGAATTTCATCAGATATACCTTATGTGGGGTTTATACTCTTTCTTATAAGTGCATTATGAATTATAGAACATGGTATTTCTGTTGAAGATGATGGCTTTTGAAGTTGTGGGTTGTGAAACAGCACAGCTGAGAAAAATAATATTCCATGGAGGGAGATGACCAAGGAGATTTTAGAATCAGAGGTCTACAAGGAGATGGAGAACGTTCAGAACCCGAATCTTGTATACCCAGATTGTAATTTCTTCTTCTCTGCCTCTTCTTTTCTGCTTCTGATTTTAAGGCTATTTTACTTTTGAGCTGTGATACAGGTTTATCATCTTACACAGTGTTATTGAAACCAGCGACAGATCTGGAACAAAATTAAATATTGTCGATAATATTAAAAAATGTGCTCAATTAGGTTGAACCTAAATTATTATTGTCACATATCTAAACTCATACTAATTTACTTAACCAATACATATATTAGTATCTCTAAAAGTGTGTTTGGAGGGAAGGAAATGGAGGGAGGAATTCCTTGTATAAGAAAATGGGAGGAAAAGGATTTGAAGGGAAGTGATATAGAAGGATTTAGTGAATGTTTTTTGTTAAGTATCAAATATCAATCTTTCCAAAGTTGAAAAGATTTGAAGGAAAAATCTTATTTCCGTTCTTTTCCCTCCTAAACAAATAAGAGTCTATTCCCTTCCTTCTCTTCTCTTCCATTCCCTTCCCTCCCTTTTCCTTCTTTTCTCTCCTAAATTGCTTTTCAAACATAGTGTAAGTATATTGTTGTATGTATATTGAATGCTATTAGTTGATAGCATTGAGTGAGCATAGATCCGCCCTTGATTGAAACTTGTAACATTGAACACTATCCTTCGTTCTATTTAGTAGTTGCACTTCTCTTAAAAAACTTTCATGTGTAACAACTGAAAAATGAAGGATAGTGTGTTTTTTGAAAATAATGGGCAGAATTTTCTGCAGCAATTGATCATAAAACTTTAGTAGGAAACCATTTGTTGAATGTTGCAAGGGGAGGAGTTTTTTAATTTCATTTTTGTTTAATTTGGGAATATATTGATGTGAGTGTTGGATTATGCATGCAGATTACCTTAATCCCTTCCATGCTTATGATGAAGGAAATCTTTCATGGCTGGTAATTGCTTATTTATTTTGATACATTTCTATATGAATATCATCTTTTTTTGATCGGAGGTGAGGTAAATTTCCATTACGCACGGGAAATGGAAATTAATCCATCCTATAGGTAGGGAGAATCGAACCCTAACCCTTGTCACAAGGATGGAAGAGAGAGTCTTCAACCACTGGGTTAACCCAGGATTCTCTTTTCTTGGCTTTGATGCTTTTGCTAATAGCGTCATTCCACATACCCGTGTCAAGCTCTTGACATTTGGACTTCATTTAGATTCTTTGGCCCAAAAATGGAATATGTTAAATAGCCGAATATGTCGCTAAAACATGTACCTATGCTTCTATGCTTGACACTATTGTTCTAGTCTAATTAAATTAGTTGGTGTTTAACATATTGTGGAGAGTATTTGATACTTTCACTTAAACAATCCTAAATATTCCTTTCATCAAGGGTTTCCTACACCTCTTGAAACACCACAAAAATAGACAAAAAAAAAAAAAAAAAAAAAACAGTTGTAGACTATTTGATACTTTCACTTAAACAATCCTAAAGATTCCTTTCATCAAGGGTTTCCTATACGGCTATACCTCTTGAAACACCACAAAAATAGACAAAAAAAAATGACAGTTATGCATGTATGTATGTAGGCTGCAGCAGAGGCAGAGCCTGCCACCTTATCTATCACAAAAAGAGCTATACCTGGTGCTTCCTTGGATGAAGCAATCGATATAGTACGTGGTAACTGGCTTCGAGCAGTAGAACAACATCATCGACAATACTCTGGAAACTCCACTGTCGAGGACATCTTAGACATTGGATGCTCTATTGGTTGGAGCACAAGATTTTTAGCTGATAAATTCCCTTCTGCTAACGTTACTGTGAGTTACTGCTCCCACACCTTTCATAAGTGATTGAAAATGCTTGAGCATTTCATCAAGTGTCGTGTAATTCTGGTGTTAAGATGGTTGAGATGTTTGATGAATGTAAATGACTGCAGGGGCTGGACTTGTCACCATATTTTTTGGCTGTTGCTCAATTCAAAGAAAAGAATGGACCTCCAAGGGAGAAACCCTTAAAATGGGTACATGCAAATGGTGAAGATACGGGCTTGCCTGCCAAGTCATTTGACATTGTCTCAATTGCTTATGTGGTATGTCTCGCTTAAGCTTCTTGATCAAATGCGCTTTGGCTCTAATCATCGGCAACATTTATGTGTTCGTTCTTTATTATATGACGCATTTGTTCCGTTGCTTTCTTTTGATCCGTGTTGCAAATGCAAGTTGTAGAAATGTACAACATGTAATCGTCAAGTTGAGAGTCTTACTGGCCGCAACCTCCTCATCTCCTTTGTAAGGGGTATGGGGTAGGGGCTGCCGACTGCTGTCATCGAACCCTCCTCAAATCCTCATCATAGTTTTTATGAGCGGGATATACTTGGTATGATGATAATTAACGCCTAGCTTATTGCTTTGGGTGGGGTGACTCACCTTTCTTCTCATGTAGGCTGTAGCTTATGTTTAGTAAAATGTCATATTTCTTTAATGTAGTCTTGTAGAGAAAGTGCATTTTGCAGCATATACAACATTAGTTACTAAAGTTTGAGTTTTGAAACATCTCCGTTACTCTAGAAGCATGGTAGTCGAGTCGGTTCAACATACATGCAGATATAAGTGTTCAGCCCACCCTATACCAATACCTTTGATTTACCCTTGTACAATTTCAGTACAGCTTTCTGAGCATCAGCTAACTTTCTTCTTTACATTCAGCTTCACGAGTGTCCAGCAAAGGCGACTGTCAATTTGGTGAAGGAAGCATTCCGGCTTCTGAGACCAGGCGGCACCTTCGCCATCACAGATAATTCGGTACATCATTCGTCATCCTCTAATCTTTCTACTTTGTTTCAAATGCTGTGACATTCAGATACTAACGTACCATTTTTAAAATTTTCCCTTGTGCAGCCCAAGTCAAAGAAACTTCAGGTAAAAACTCCATCCTGTTGCTAAAATATCGATTTATAATCGATATACACTATTAGAAAGTAGTTATCGGAGTCTTAAAACATTTCTGTATCGTGTATAATCTGCTCGTGTCGTGTAAGGCTACTTATCTTACGCGTTCCATGATCTTGAGCTGGGCAAATTCAGAAAAAATTTATTACCTAGGCCAATATTATATGACCTCTCATTGGCACATAGAAAGTCGCGGGTTCAAACACTGAACATTAGTTTAACATACTACTTTATTTTTCATGACCCGGGCCATAGCCCATGCTAGCCCGGGTTTAGATACACCCCTGCTTGAGCGTGTGGTATATGCGCGTCTAGCAACTAATTTCAATGTCTCCAACGCTTAATCGTTCTTGGGTTCCATTTCAGGAACTGTCTCCAGTACTATTTACATTAATGAAGAGCACAGAACCATTTCTTGATGAATACTACCTGATTGATTTGGAAGCTGCCATAAGAGAAGTCGGGTTTGTTCATGTTGAGACGATTCTCACAGATCCCAGACACAGGACAGTCACAGCAACTGTTCCACGTTGAACATTCAATACGAACGGTGCATAATATCATCATCATACTCAATGTATCCCGCTCATAAAAGCTATGATCAGGGTCTAAATGAACGGTGCATATATTTACTGTTTATTTGTATACAGAATACAGTCCCAATTAGCAAATAGCAACTCCAGATCTCAAAATTTGTGGTAAATGATCAGGGTCTTAATGAGCATTTTTGCTTAAATATCTTCTCTAATTTTCTTTATGTTCCCCTGAGTTGTCACAAATTAACATCTTTGGATATATTTACATGGCATCTGCAATGGAATAACCTATGTTACTCGGACTCTTTATTGGTATGACACTTAGACACTTCTCTCTGACGTAAAAATTGAATATTTAGATGTATTCGACACTTGTGAGAAACGGTTTATTTGAGAGATCATATCTAATTGGGTCGGCCCATTAGGGAAAATGTAGAGTAAATATAGACAATAAACTTTAATGGATTGGGCCTGAGAGATGTCCCTTAGAAAGACGGTCTCTCAGGAGACTGGCTGTATAGCTTATGAACAACCTTACTTGTTTGAAACCTTAGTGTCTCCTACCCATTTCAAAAGCATTCATATGCAAGGGTGGATCTATGGTACTCAATAATGTCAACTGGCAGCATCCAACTTATATATAAAATCAAATACTTAAAATATTAATATATTTGTCGGTTAAGTTAATCGAAATTTTGCTATGTGACAATATTGACTCGTGATCAAGCATCATTAAACATTTTTTTAAGTCTAGATAGATTATTTACCCAATTGCATATTAATTGACTTTGAAAAACTACAATGAATAATACAATATTTCGCTAATTTGTCTATAATAATATCACTTTTGATGAATTATGATCAATACCGACTTAAAGATTTTTCCTTAATGTATCCTTACTTGCTAGCATGTTAAAAACAAACTATAGGAGGTAATATGAAAAAAAAATAGTTAATAAAAAATAAACAAAAGTGGATAATTGATGATAGGAAAATTTGCCAAAAATAATCTCAACTATCATCCGTTGGCCAGAAATAATCCCAACTATCGATTATTTTTTAATAATCTTAACTATTGATGAAGTTTGCTGAAAACAATCTCATTCGATACTTAACCGGCTGTAGTTGGGATTGTTTTCAGCAAACTTCACCAATAGTTAGAATTATTGAAAAATAATCAATAGTTGGGATTATTTTTGCAAATAGGTGATAGTTGGGATTATTCTTGGCAAATTTTCCTGATGATATTGATAATATGTTGGTATGTAATTATCTAAGTCTAAAATCACTAAAACTTATTTTATACCATCACTTAATATTGTTATTGTAAATATAAAACCTAGTACATAAATCTATATCTTAGGCCATTGCTACTACGTCAACAAGTGATGATTGATATATACTTTTTAGAAGAGAAATTGGGACATTGTATATAATTTTTATCTATATATCTAGATTAGAAAGAAGATATTAATATTCATATTGGCTATTATATCACTTTAACTAGAAAAACCAAAACTCGTCATTTAAAATTTTGGAAAAATTATATAAAACCACCTAATCTATACACTATTTTTTAAAAAACCACTTTATATAATTTTTTTTGCAAAAAACCACCTTACATAATGCATTTCTTTGCAAAAGACAACCTGTTACTATATTTCGTCAGTTGACCGGCATTTTTAACGGTTGACCAACATGTATTTGTCACGTGAGCTGAAGGAGATGATGAAGGAGATGGTGTTTAAAGAAGGGCACGTGACAAACACATGCTAGTCAACCGTTAAAAATGCTGGTCAACTGACAAAATATAGTAACAGGTTGTCTTTTGCAAAGAAATGCATTATGTAAGGTGGTTTTTTGCAAAAAAATTTATCTAAGGTGGTTTTTTACAAAATAGTGTATAGATTAGGTGGTTTTATATAATTTTTCCTTAAAATAATGATATGGAAAAATTAGGTTTTGTTTAATTTTGTGCATATATTACAATTTTCAATTAAAGTCATTAATTCAATTATTACCTAAGTCATTTTTCCCTCGGCGTACTGTATGATAAAAAAACACAAATTCTTGTGTCAGATGGTCTTTTTGAAAGACCATTTTTAATTGGGTCAGTCCATTATACTTTTTTTGAAAATAGACATTAAGGATACGATAAGTAAGCATTAAGGATAATATAGGTAGGCATTAAGAATACAATACGTATGTAAGCATTAATCTTTAATAGGATGAACTTAAAATATTCTCCTAAAAAGGCGGTCTCTCAAGGGACTGACCGATAAAAAAACAGAAATGAAAAATACGCGAGAAAAAACATTTAAATACTTGTATAGTTGTATATTGTCATACAATTGTATTCGAAGAAAAAGCGGGAAAAGAAGGTCGGCGAGAACAAGGTGAGAGAAAGACATTGACGAAAATGGCGCCATTGTTGCCGAGCTCTCAACAATGGGTGGAAAAATAGTACAATTTCTTTAACTTCCCTTCCATTGATATTCTCTCTTCTTTACTTGTACTATATAATTGTATTGAGTTGTTAATCTGCAAATTATTTTCAGTCGGCCGAAGCAAGTGAAGGATGTTGCGCACCAGGATGAAGTCGTTCGAGTACTCACCAACACCCTCGAAACCACCAATGTAATGCTTTGCTTCCTTTGATTCTTGTATTTCTTGATACTTCAATTTTCGATCTTTTATTGCTTAATTTGCTTGAAACTTTCATTTCCGGTTAAACCCTAGAATTTTTTTAGTCTAAAAATTTGTTTGTGATGGTTTTGAATTGATGATAGTGTCCGCATATGTTATTTTATGGTCCGCCTGGTACTGGAAAAACCACCACGGCTCTCGCCATTGCTCATCAGCTTTTCGGGTACGTTTCAATTTTTGTTGTTTTTTTGAATTGAAGGGTGGATTTTTTTAGACTTGTTTCATCTTTAATGAATGTGATTTTTACTAATTCATGAATCATTGCTGGAAAATTGTTTTTTTTTCGTGGACGTATTTTGTGGTTAGGGTTTCACACTTTCACTAGTCAGTAATGTAGGTGTATCAACTATCAAGTACTGCTTTTGATTAATTATAATTTTTTTGTAAAAAATTTCCTTAATTAGTATCGTGTTGATCGTGATTTTGCAGCATTGAGTAATTCATTTTTATATGCTCATCTACATTTGAGGTAGCCCATATAATTATTTTTCGGTTAAGTTGAGGATAATAAAACAAAAAGGTGAGATATGTGGATGATATTAAGGGAGATAAGGTGTTTGGATGTGAATTAGTGGGACGGAAAAATAATTAATATGCCGCAAACTTAGAGGGACATAGAGAGAATTTGGCGAATTAGACGTATAGTTGGAAATAAATGTTTAAATTTGCTCACAGTTTGTGCGTATTAACATGGTGCTAATGTTTAGTTGTCGGGCTTGACGGTGAGGCGATATTTCAGAAAGCACCTACTTCAATGCTGTTTTTAAAGTTCTGTGGAGATGCTTATCTGCAGTTGATGTTTTATATTCTTTGATGAAACACCAAGTTTAAAGGCTACCAATTTTAAATAATATAGTTTACCAAAAATTTTTGTTATATATTTTACATGTGCTGATAATGGCAAGCATATTGCATATGTGTGTGAATGGTTAAAGTGAGCGTCGGTATTTTGTGAATTAAATTTTTGCATCCTATTGGAGTTTAGATTGTCTTAGGATTGACCTTTATTTGCATCGCCTTTACAGGCCTGAACTTTACAAGTCCAGGGTGCTAGAGTTGAATGCAAGTGATGACCGTGGTATCAATGTTGTTCGCACAAAAATCAAAGATTTTGCTGCTGTTGCTGTAGGTTCTGCCCAAAGACATGGGTAGCTAAACCGGATACCTTCTTTAGTTGTTCTTTTCCCTTATATGCTCTCTTTCTCTCTCACCTCCTCAAAGGTTTGCATATTCTATGCTTTGAGACTTCTTAACGTCTTTGATGGATTCATTTCAGGGGTTATCCATGTCCTCCATATAAAATTATCATTCTAGATGAGGCAGATTCAATGACAGAAGATGCTCAGGCATGATATTTTTGTGTTTTATTAGTCATTATTTTCTTTTGCAAAGTTTAATAGTGTTATTATCATCGGTCTTTTCAGAATGCATTGCGTCGGACAATGGAGACTTACTCAAAAGTTACAAGATTCTTTTTCATATGTAACTATATTAGCAGGTGTGCCTAGTCTACATGTGGTATTTTTGTTTTAGGTTCTTGCAACCTTTTTTGTTCTTTGCTGCACTTCTATTTCATATCTGTTATCTGAAATTAAGCTATTGATAGTATCATATTCCAACTTCCAAGTGAGGAATGAAAAACTTAAGTTTATTGCTTAGAATGATGATATTTATAGAAATGATAGTATTGAATGGCATGTACATCGCAAAACTGTACCTAAATGTCGTTTGTTTGATTTGAGTTTTCAAGCAAATTGTGATCATGTGTTGCTATATCTAATTTTTAAATTTATTCACTTGTTGACCCTAGGATTAGCAATCACCCATGAGAGCATCTTATGATTTGAGCTCTTGATTGATGAATTACTTCTATCTATGTACTTTTAAAAGTTGTTTCTATGTGTAAGTTCGTAATTGTGTGGATGCCCAACCATCTAAAATTGCATTAATACTCTCCTTCCCTCTTATGATTTATCAATCAGAAATCATTGTGATAAGTTAAAAGCAGGTGCTGTGTATGATTGATGCAGATTATTAGCCTCGTGTCTAAATTATGTTATGGGATTTTCATTTAAATATGTTTTGTTGGCCATTCTTAACTCCATTTACTTCATCTATGATAGAAAATTAGATATAAGGACTTAATTCTTAAGCCAAGGAGTATTTATAGATTTGTTTTCTATACTTTTCCTCACTTTCATGCTTTATAATATTCAATTTGTTCTTATTCTTCATGGAAGACTCCCATTTTTGGTCTTTAGCAGAACTATCTGTTGTGATTGACTTATTGTGTTATGGGGTTTCTCTTCTTTGATGTAGATTTCTTGTAGGGTGGTAAGCAAATGACTTGCTTACGAGTTCATTATGTTTTTTTGTTGCTATTAAAGAATTCTATGGTAAGATTTGTTACAACCTTTTTAAATTTTGAAAATGAATGGAAAGAAAGTAATATTACCAATTTCTTTTATCACAATATTTTCATTCTATCAAACTACGCAATTATCCCGATGCCATTAAGTGGCCAAAGTGCCTATGGGAAACGACCGAATATACCAAACGTTACCTTTTCAAAAAACTAAGAGGTTGTTTCAGATTGACTTTTGACAACAAATATTTTATGCAACTTCACATAAATAAAAAGTGCATATATTTTGATGAATCATTTATTATAGTTCATTACTTCATTATAATCCGAAACCTAACAACAATGTCTTAACCTTCATTATGAATGGTCACATATCATTGTATCTTGAAGTCATGTAAATATCTAAATATTACTAAGCTAGATATATCACCTTCCCCTCCAATAAAAAGTGCATGACTTTTGACCAAAGTTGCAGAATTGATTCACATTTTGGAAAAGTATCCAATTGACATCAAGATATTGGAGGGGAAGGTTGTTTATGGAGGATGTGTTATGACTTTTGAAGATAGTTAGAATATTGAGTTTTGGTATTTCTGTGTTGTGGAATATATCTTTGATTTGTTAAGCCGATGTTGGTAGACTGGTAGCCACTAGATGTGATTTGATTGATCTTTGAACATAACTCTAAGATTGTAACGTGATGACTACAGAATCATAGAGCCGTTGGCTTCTAGGTGTGCCAAATTTAGATTTAAACCCCTTCCCGAAGAGGTCATGAAAAGCCGTATCTTGCATATATGTGGAGAAGAAAGCCTTAATTTGGATTCACAGGTATGGATCGTTCCTTGCACTTTGTTTGTTGACTTCTCTATCAATTACTTACCATCTACTTCATGTTGATTCCTTTAGATGCTACAAACACTAGATAGTACACATGCAAAACAAGAAATTTATTGAGTAGCTTTACCGCGGAGATTAATAGTAGATTAAAAAGGGGCTAAATTTAATTACCCACACCGATGCTGCCGCTAAAAAGCTGGAAATAAACCAGGAATTAAATACCACTGCCGAACAAATCGACAAAATGAAAAGATATTACACAAATAGTTAGTTAAAGTGACAAAGCCCCCAAGAGAAAAGTAGCGAAAAAAGACAAATTCACCGTCAGCTAATCAAGGCATTGGATAAAATTTCATGAGAAATGATAAAAAATGAAAAAAATAGTTTGATTATCCAAGAAAAGTGAAATTTTTAAGCCCAAAATTTCCTTCCAGCCTCTTGGTTTCCCCCAAACTTATTGTGAGGAGCCCTACCTTTTAAATGTTAAAATCAACAAAGGAAAAAACAAAATGCGAGTATACTAAACAAAAGTTGAAGTCAAGAAACACTCTGTTGTGATTGGAATAAAGGACAATTAAGAGGGGGAATGAATTTAGAATGTTGAAGAGGATAGATGATAGTGTTGAAGAACGAAGAGTGAGGAGATTGTGATTAATCATGGGGAGTGTTGCAAATGTGGTGGTGGGTGAGCGATTTCAAGGATTATTTTCTTTTGTTTAGATTTGGAAGGAGTAATCGTTTTAGGTCAACGTGATCAAGTTAGTTTATAATTTGATGGTTAGTGTTGGATTAAGGATTTGGGAGCTTGGGGCATATGTATGTTGTTTTTTTTCTTCCTAAGTCCAAAACATAGAAGTTTAGCAACTAAAAAGAAGCGTCGAATGGGGAAAGCCTAGCAGCTAAAAAAATATAGAGGATTTAACTAAAAGTTCTTGTGATATATGCAGGCACTTTCAACACTAAGTGTGATTTCACAAGGTGATCTTCGGAGGGCCATCACATACTTGCAGGTAAGGAGGCTCATTCTTTTTTTCTCACAATAAACATTGAAATCTTTTGTTCATGGTATCTAGTGTGAGTTTCTGGCTGTGCGTGCTTATTGAATCATTTGCAAAATTTGGTATCTTTTGTCTATACTTTATTGGAGTTTGGCATTGATAACTTAATATAGAATTAAGTTTGTTCTGCCCCACTTGCCCAAAAATGTGCATGTGGTGCAGAAAAGAAGGATGAGGAATTCTTGGCTTGGTGATGCATAAAGTCTGATTTTATTTAGCCATTGGGTGGTGTACGTGGGAGAAATAGAATCAACAATATTTGAGGATGAAGCTTTTTCAAGTGAAGAATCTGCTTTTCCTATTTTTAGGGTGCGGTTGAAGCAGGTATTATATTGGAAGCACCTGATTTTACGGGTAGATCATGGAGGGATACTGGTACTTTGAGTTTGAGGGCTTGAATATTTTAGACTTTTATATAGTAGACGGGTGAGGCAGGTTGTCTTACTAACCAGGTTTCATTTTGACTAAGCTCAAATTTAGAGTATAGGGATATCTTAGTTAAAAATAAAGATCAGTTCTTTACTGCTGTGCTACGAACATCTGGGAGAAGCCTTGTTGATTGATGGATATGACAATCCTATGTTTAGTTTTGCATCGTTTGTGAAATAGTCGATACCCCATAACCTATGCTACCCATCAAGGAATATGAATGTACATCAAATGCCTGTGTAGCTGGCAGTCGTAATGTCTAAAGCTGTTGACTGGCATTTTAGAATATGTTGGATCTTCACACTTCTATTTTGCCACTGCATTGTGAAGAAAAAAGGGCTACAACTCCTTAAAAAACTTTAGGTTTAGTTTGACCAAAGTCAACTGAGAGTGAGCCTTCTCTCTTTGCTTTCGAGTTTTCTCTTCTTTTCAAACTAGTGACTGCAATTGAACTTCTTATTACCCTTTGTTTCTGTTTACCACCTGCAGTTTTTTATTCTATTTGCTGGGCTTGGAAACTATCCACCTCTCTCCATGTGTCTGTCTTAGAACTCCAGAGTAATCTGCTATTTGCCAGAACTCTGTCTCTGTCTATTTTCTTTTGAATTCTCAAATGTTATTTCTTGTGGTTCAGTGGTGTGAACAGTTTGATGTTACTTTTGAAATTGACAAGGGCAAAGGAAGGTGTACTTCTTTGAGTGTCGATTGGCTAATGTTGTTTGTATTGCTTTTTTAGTGGTTGTTTTTACCAATGGACTATAGCTTACTTAGTTTTCGGATTATGGCTTAGTTTGCATGGACTCTCCATTTTATGGTCATTTTTAATAGTTTACTAGGATGGAGACCTTCTGTTTCCGTGTTCTATATATATATTTTTTTGTCTCTTGCCATTTTATGCTACATACTCTCCATTCCATTCCATTGTGTTTGCTCTACCCCCTTCCTCATGTGAGAGCTTTTTCACATTCTTGGTGTAAACTCTAGGGGACAGAGTAGTATCAGCATGTGGTGTTAGGCTGTTAGCTATTACATTTTACAGCTTTCCTGACATTGGTCCTCCATCCTCAAACAATCCCGGAAAGGAAATCTTTTTGTTACCATTTGGTTGACAACTTCATGAACATGTAATCAGTCAGTCTTCAAAATTTTTATTTTCATGTTTTCCTTATGCAGTTGGCATAATTATGGCCAATGTGTTGAAAATATTTGCCTAGCATGATGACAATTATTAATATATTTTTCACATGACTTATTCCATGTTCTAGTTGTCAATGCCAAGAAATTATAATTCTTGATATCATGATGCTTATTGTGTAAGGCCAAAATTTTTGCTTCTATGCCGCTAGTGTTGTATTTTAGTCAGCTGAAGTTCCATGTGACAGGGAGCTGCTCGTTTGTACGGATCGTCAATATCCTCCAGGGATCTGATTAGCGTTTCCGGGGTAAGCTATCTTCCAAATCTTGTATTTCTTTTTGTACATTTGAACTTGATCATGTCATGCTACTGCTCTCATCAAATTAAATATGAAATATCTTAGTAAAGAAGCTGTAGTCAGTACATGACTGTTGAAGATCATGCAATTTATTATTTTGAAACCTCCTTTCCGATATAAATGTAAATATCGATACTGGTTTCTAAATGGAGTAATTATGAGTGCTTTAAATTAATGGTCAATACTTCCCTAACTTTTCATACCCAATATCCATGTCAATTACTAGTTAACTGTATAAAAAAGGATTCTTTTGTGAATGTATGCATGAAATTTTATAATAGATTGTTAAATGTCATTTTTTTCTTTTGACAAGAAGGGTCATTCCCTTGGTCTTTCCACATATTCCATTTTCTAGGCCATGAATTGAACATATGTCATTTTCAACTCCCGTTTATCTTTATCCAGAAAGGACATTTGACATGGAAATTTCGCATGCTTGCTTCATTCAAATGTCATTTCTTCCAATTCTCTATGGCTCAAGTTCTAGTTTACTGTGTGACAGGTCATACCAGAGGATGTTGTTCAGAAGCTTTTGGCTGCTTGCAAAAGTGGCAACTTTGATTTGGCAGACAAAGAAGTAAATAATGTTATTTTAGAAGGCTATCCAGTTTCTCAGATGATTTCCCAGGTTTCATACTATTAAATTTTACCTTAATGTATTCGAAACTATTTGCTTTCTGTGACATAGTTTAATTGTGATTTTGCAGTTATTTGATATTATTGTGGAAGCTAATGATTTGTCAGACGAGCAGAAGGCGAGGATCTTTAAAAAGCTAGGTGAAGCTGATAAGGTAAGTTTGCATAGTAGTTTATATTTGCTGTTATTGGATATGTATTAACATGTCATATAATGCAACATGTCTGGAAACTCTGAAAAAACAATGGTACATGGGGATATCAAAAAAAAAAAAATCCTCTAGCCTAGTGTAAGACGAAATGCTCCGTTTCTTAACATCCCCCATGAGACTTTCTACCTTCTTTGGTTGCTGGTTAATTAAAATGCCAGTGTTAGTATTGAATTTCAGTCTGAACTTGCAGGTCCATTGCCATTACCCATTAGCATGTAATGATATCCATCTTTAAACATGTGTTTGCCAATCTTCATTACCTTCCAATATTATTTTTCCAAGTGCTAATGGATGGAAACAAATTTTATAAAAGAAAATAGATGTTTGGATTGTGATTGACATTACAATGGAAGTTACGACTACACAACATTCCATCACCCCACTGCCATTTAGTGGCTCGCATCTTGGCGATGTTCGGAGGTTGGCGGTACTTGAGTACTTATCCTTATGATAACAAAAAAATTGTTTTTGGTAGATCCTTGATTAAAATGGAGGTTCATCCTGAAAGTTTTTCATCATCACTTTACCAACAATTAATGGTGGTTACTAAATGGTGTGTAAAATTAAAGTGCTTCGATGTGTAAGAATCATGCTTATAACCTTTCGTCTCGCATATTTTCTTTTGTAGTGTCTTGTTGATGGAGCGGATGAGTATTTGCAGTTGCTAGATGTTGCTGGTAATACGATGCGTGCCTATTGCAACATGGCTCAAGATTCCTATTAGACGGTACCTTCTGTCTTAGTAGACTATTTTCTGGTACATGAATATGTGAAAATTAGATGAACTTGTTGGAACCAAGATTACTTACCATCTGTGTAACTCAACTGTACTTTAACCTTCTTTCACAGTCCACAGAAGTATTTCTTGGTCTATTTTAGTTTCAAATCGACTATACGAAAGTAGCTGTTCTAATTTCCGAATTGTGATCGTATTTTTCACTGCACATTACATTTGTCATGTTTGTACATGTTTCCAGTTGCGTGCTCGTCCAATGGTGCAATTTGATACATTCAAGAACAATGATAGAGGGTTTGGCTAATCTTTCAAACTTTTGCCTCAAATGATCATTTGCAAATGTTAACAATACAAATCATTGTACTTATTGGCTAATCCTTTTAAAGTTCATAATATTTTTTTGCTTAGGTTCATAAGTTATAAAAGAATTGTTTTTTGGTTAATCACACAAAGGGTGATAGGGTATACTGTTTACATTTCACCTCGATTGTCCCATTAGTATATCCTGAAACCATCGGTAATTATCAGTAGTTAAGTCGGTTTCTTAATATAGTATTAAACGTCAATGTGACAAGAGGTTATTTAGCATCAGTCGTCAGGTTTAAAGATGGCCTATGTTGTATTCATATTTCTAGCTCTAAGAGCTTTCACGTGAAGAGACGCGATAGAGTATACTCTTTTCATTTCACCTCAATTGTCCCATTTGGTTTTTGTACCCTATTCAAAGTATTTATTCAATCCTAAATATTTTTGAATTGTGCATGATTAGATATTATAAATATTTAATATTATAAAATTTACATCAAGATGAATTAAATAAGTTCACTTAACTTTAATTTTACATATAAAACTAAAAATAAAATGCAAATTAAGAGTGATTGATAAATAGCGTTAAATATTTACAATTGCTCTAAATTGGAGGAAATACAACATTTTTTGGTTAATTACGTTTAAAGTACTTCAAAAAAAATTTGAAGTTATAAATAGCGTATAATCTTAATTGCTCTATAAATACTTTTATCAAACATGTGCTATTAGTCGATTAAAATGTCTATAATACTAGTTGGTTGATCAACCAACGAAATCAACAGTGGATGATAGTTAGAATTTTTGGTACTAATTAACGGTTATAAGAAATTGGAAAAATTGTCGGAAATAAGAAATTTCATACCTTTTTGTTTGAACCATCATACCTTTAGTACTCACTTCGAATTTTTTCAGTTGTCTCATTTTCTTATTTGGCAAATTCATATCAATTGTCTCATTTCCTTTTTTGTCTATCTTATTTTACCTAAATATCCCGACCCTTAATTTTTCAATTCTCAATACTCAACTATCACCTTTATAATTAATTTAATCAATTAAAATACATGACTATCATCTTTTTAATGGATCTTACACGACTCTTAATAACCGTAAAACTCAAATAAGACATCTAAAATGATTTGGAAGGAATATCATCGACTTAATACCCCCGTAAAGTAAATGCTGTTACATTAATTTCGTTAAAATCATCTTCTTCGCCTTCTCTCTCCTCACAAATTTGTTTAACAATGGCGGACACGAACGATAACTACATACCCAATGATATCCTCATTTCAATCCTCAAAAGACTTCCTTCAAAAACCCTAATTCAATTCCTAATTGTCTCTAAATCATGGTATTCTTTAATCACTAATCCTAATTTCATCAATTTACATCTTCATCACCACAAATCTCTTTCTCTCCTTCACCCAAATCACCACTTATTCCTCCTTGAATCCCACTTTCGCTGCTCTCTTTTTCGTTATGGCGATCACTTCTACCAACGTACTTTTATACCGAGTCCACCCGGGGAGTTCGGCTCAGTTGCTGCTTCGTACAACGGTTTAATTTGCTTCTTCGATTCGAAACTCCGTAATCTTCTTCTTTGGAATCCATCGATTAACAAATTTTTGCAAATTGAACAACCCCCAGTTTTACACTCATCCAGTTTTCAAATGTTTTCTACAGTTGGATTAGGGTTTAATCCTATCGAAAATGATTACAAAGTAGTTTTATTTGATTATGATCGTATGTACGCATACGGTGGTGAGGATTATTCACCTCTCAATGCTCAAGTTTATTCTGTTAATGGAGATGTAAATTTAGGGTGGAAAAGGTTAATGTTGCCTCCTAGTTTTCCATTTAATAATCTTAGTCATGTTTCCGAGGCTTGTGTCGTAAATGATTTTATAAATTGGATTGTTTTTCGCGGTGGTATTGATCAAGTAAACGAACATATGATGGGAATGATGGAATTTGGCGCTTCAATTCTATCGTTTGATCCTCGGAATGATTGTTTTGGGGAAATTCAATTGCCTAAGTGTTTAATCAAGGCAGTTGATCCGGACTTGTGTTTGGCTGTGATTGATGATTCTCTTGTTGTGATTCATCTTGGTGCAAGTGAAGATACGTTGCTGAAATATAGTGCTATTGTCTGGAAAATGGAAGAGTTTGGTGTAGAGGAGTCTTGGAAGGTTTTGTATAGGATTAATTTGCCGTATATTTTTGGTACAAATTGGAATATATGGGATAAGGAAGAAGGGAAGGTGTTTATTACTACTAGCTGGGGAACTTTGATAGTTTTTCATGTTAACAATGGAAGTTCATCTGGTTTTAGTGGGGAAGTTGCTATGATTGGTGGGCAAGCTTTTGATTATACTGAAAGTTTAGTGTTGTTGGATAGATTCAGTGGAGCATCTTGGTTGCATAGGGAATGATTTTGGAGATGTGATGAATAATAGAGGAGGATTTCAAGTGATAATGTGAGTCTTTTGTTCTTTTTTGATGCTTAATGTTATTGGATGTTTCTTGTAAAAATTGATGCATTTGTTCATGTTGTTGTCATCATTTTTGTAATTTGCTTGTTATGTGGTTATGTACTCTTTATGCCATGTTTGAGGATTACATTTTAGGCCTGATTTTTTGTACTAGTGTGTAGCTCTTTGATCTCGAATAGAGGCGTAACTGGTGGTGGCTTGATCGGGTATGTTGTAGTGAAACTTGTTTCAAGCGGCTCAAGCGTATTTGTTCGTATTTTTAGTTTGAAGCACTATGAATGTATACAGAATGATAGCATGTAGGACTGTAAATATAGTTATTTCATGTCTTGGTTTGTTCATGTTATGATATGGTGACTCCATAATCCCAAGTGTGCATATGAAGTTGATGTATGTGTGGGTAGAATGGTTGAGGTGATATATGGATGTTGTGATGAATGGTGATAAGCTGTGAAGTTGTTCAGTGGGTACCCGATGCTCGCTTGACCCAGGCTCGACTGTAGCTGGTTGCTTGACCTGTTCGAGCAAGAGATCAGAAGCTTTTGTTTGTATTCAGATCTCTTGCTCGACCACCACTTGACCTCTCTTAAGTTGCTCGACCCGGTCAAGCGAATTTGCGGGGTATTATGTTTAATGCCATAAGTTCATATTAGTTCGTGGCATCCTTTATATACTTTCTTCTGGTTCCAAAGCCTATATAAGGCTCTTGTATATCTCTCGTACATACATTGTAAGATCACTTAATCATATTAGTTCAAATTCTTAGGATTTTAGCGAGAGGTTTTGTGGGTTTTGTGGGTTTTGTGGATTATAGTTTGTAATCAAATACTCTAAAAGCAATAATATTCATTCAATTGTTAAGGGTGGATTTTTATAGTCTAATATCACTTTGATATTAAGATTTTCTCCACCTCCCAAATCTTGTGTTGTTTTCTTTGTTTTGCAATTTCAGTTTTTGATCTTTGTTGTGTTCGTTCATTGATTATTTGGATCAAACTCTAACAGCTCAACATTGGAGTTGGGTTGGGCTTGTGGTTATGTAGACGAATAGTCTATATTTGTTTACATTGGACATTGGACATTGGACAAAATAACTAGTTATTTGTAATCTTTTCTTAACCAAACTAAACTTCTAGATATTTTATATGAAGTTTATTAGTAATCTTTTCTTAATCATTGTGCACTTTTAAAGGGCAAATCTGTATGCAATAGACTGGAGACCATTTACGTACAGGGGAGTAGGGGACACTAGTTAGATGCTATTTAAGATCTGATGGAAGGTGATGGATATTTTAGTTAGAGTGGTGGTTGTGCTTATCACTATTCTCTACATTATGTACATATGTTTTTAGAAGCATTAATCTTAAGGCCCGTTTGGTTAAGAGTACTAATTGGTGGTAATAGGAATGATTTGTAAAGTAAATTTTCATGATATGTATCATGTCATTCCCATGGTAATAAAAGTTTGATCATAAAAAAATATTTTTTGTTCACAATATTCCATTACCACCTGATACCACATGTTTAAGGTTAAGGTAATGCGTTGGAATGAATTTTATGAAGAAAATGAGATTATTGAGGCAGAATAAGCATGATCATTAAATTAATCAAGAGATATTCCTACCAAAATTGCACTAACAAACATTTCTACCAGAATAAGGGGGAGAGTGTGTTGTAGTAAGCTCGTGCTAGGCATGTGTTCTTAATAAGAGCGGCTGTTATAAGTTAGTTACAATTAGTAAATACAGTAGTATGAACGGAATCAAAAAGTTGTTATTCCATGATAGTTTTCTTTATTTAGTACATAAACTAACTAAATGTAAAACAATCATGAAATACAATACATAAATCTCCTCTTCCTCTGAATTTCTTCTCCTCTCTCCTTTTCCATTATGGAAAATCAGTAAATATCTTCATATAGCCAATTCATAGCACTCTGTTTTCATGTTCCCAGTTATTAACATCTGTTCTTATATCTCGTTTAACATTGTTTAATTGATCGGATCATTGCTATCTAGTTTCCCTGAAAGCTGTAAATCTCATGTCATGCTCATTAAATCTTAACCCCCATGTTCTATATTGTTTTGCAGAAAACTGATGAAGCTCATCTGTGACTTGCTGATGAATGTGGATCACTTGGTCTATCTCGTTGCAAGGACGCATGAAGGTTATATAGAACATTCATCAGAATAAGGTTCCTTCCCTTGATCGTATGATGTACATTCTAGTATCCTCTAACTTCCTTATAGAAAACTTCAGCCAATGGAAAACTAGGGGTTGCTCTTACTCTGACCTCCCATCTTCATCGAAGATCACCCACTTAGCCAAGCCGCTTTTGCCCTTGCACTATTTGAGCCAGTCATGAACTCATGACTCGTGACTAACCCATCTCATTATCTAAGTAGTTGGTTCTTAAATGAACCTGTATCATCTTTCCCTACCATACATGGAATCAGTTTTTGGGATCCTACTTTCTTTTGACTTAAGGTTAATGATTACTTTAACCAGGAGTGATTTGCAAATTGCTACGAGCCTGTTCTTGACTAACAACGCTTTTAAGGTCGTATTTAGGGGGATGGATTTTGGTGTCAGTAATGGGACAACTGCAGAGTGTAGAGGCCACTACCAAGGCCTATCCATGGCTGAATGTACTGTGCTCGAGTTACCATATGTAGTCGAGGATTTGAAGAAAAACGTAGCAACGTTAAGTTCGTAGCAGGTGACACGTTTGCTGTAGTTCCACATGCTGATGCCTGTCATCCTCAAGGTGAGACTAACTATATTTCACTTTTCTTGGATATGTTTTCCTGTCACTTTCTCGCTGGTTTTCAACTTAGAGATAAGATACGGAATCTCATTTGGTTTTGATGGTTTACATAATTACATTTAAACGCAATGACCCATGACCTTTGACCCGAATTCTTTCATCTCAGCTTTGTATCTGAACCCGACTCAAAACATACTAACATAGGGTCTCTACTTATTAGATTCAGGCTTATATTTGGAATTGGATATGACTATGATCTTGGACTCTTATGCCCATCCCTAGTATGTTGGATAGGGAACAAATAGGGATATGGAGTAAAATTATTGGGGTGGGGGTATGAATAAAATATTTTTTCTTTGTGTGAGGTTTAGGTAGGGTCATAGAGGATGGCTCGGTTTCAGATCGAGTTAAAAAAATAATCTTATGTCCATACTGATTTTTACATTATTTTTGATCTATTTTGAAAGTTGGGTCAAAATCAAATTCGATTTTCAAAATCGGATAAATATCACACCGTCTCTATTTGAAACGATTAGTTAATAAATGACAAAAAATACTTGGCCTCAATGCCCTTATACTAGGAGAAAGTCTCAGTAAATAACGATTAGTATGAGGTTAACAAATCACTTTATCTGGTAGGGGGAAATTTTATCGTTTTAATTTATTTTGTTTAATTTTATTTAATTTATTAATATTTTTTGTCTGTTTGTGATTATTAGATTAAAAATTGCTATTACTAGTCATGAAATGCATTTGTCAACATTCCATTATTTTTGTTAATGACAAATACTTTTTACATCATTTCCTTATCCCTGCTTCCCCTGTGGGCTGTGCGATTACTTCGAGGAGATAACTTATGTCTGCATCCCATCTCAATCGTCCCTGTCACCTGTTAGTAGTTGTTACACAAAAATTCCTAATAATGGATTTGTAAATCATAATAAAAAGACAAAAAATATAATAATAAAATTAACAAAATGAAAAAATAAAATTAAAAAAAATAAAACTCTTACCATATCAAATCATTCCACATAAAGGTTATTTGTAAACCTTACAAATAAGTGAATAACCGTTATTTACTAAGACCTTCTCGTTGTTATATTGTCGGTAAGTGAGAATAAGTGTTAGTGATAATTTTAAAAAATGTGTTACGTTTGTATCACATTTTTCAATTACGAATTTACCTCACAATTTTTTATTACTTAATACTGCCTCCATTCTATAATACTTGCTATTGATAGTGACATTAACTCATACATGTTAAATTCAGTAGCAAGTATTATAGAACGGAGGAAAACTATCTTCTATTTTTTCACATTTGTGGAGGCAACATTTTAACCCTTTAATATCTCTAATTATCTTAATTAAAAATTATAAAAAATGATATTAATAATCCTTGTATTAAAACGAATCAAACAAATTTCTACATGACTATATTTTAACTTATAAATTAAGAATAAAATATAGAGTGATAAGTTAATAATGACAAAAAAAATAAATGGGATTAAAGGTTAGAATATGAGGGAGTGGAGTACCACATTTTTTATAGGTAAATAGATGAAAATAATTGAGTTGAGAAATTGATGAATAGAGTAGGATAAATACAACGATCAATCTTGTTAAATAGATTTTCTAATTTTCATAACTATTTAATATTAATAACCAAAAATAGATTGTAAATTTATATGACTCTATATTAGTAGTTATTTTAAACAAATTGCAATAATTAAGTAGGAATTTATACTCTAATATTTTTTTAACTTTATATAGGATGAGAAAAATATCTAAAAATGTGTGGATAAAATAAACAAATTAGTAAATACTATCTGCATAAGAATTTAAAAGAATTTGTTCAAAATAAATGTGGTAAATCCTACTCCCTCCGTTCCAGTTTACTTGTCCCATTTCCTTTTTTGGGAATTCCTCATTACTTGTCTCATTTCCTTTTTTGGCTATCCTTTTTTTACCTAAATACCCTCACTTTTCTAATTCCCAATATTCCACTACCAACTTTACAATTAATTTAATCAATTAAAATACCCAACTACCACCTTTTCCAATGGACCCCACTTCTACCTTAAAATTCGTGTTTGGTCAAATGGGACAAGTAAACTGGACCGGAGGGAGTATGAAAGAGCTTGATGTAAGAAATACGTAGTTACTCTCCAGTTCACTTTATATGTCATATTTGACTTTGGCATAGTTGTCAATGCACATTTTAATTTTAAATATTTTTGATTATGCTTGTAATAAAATTTACATCAAAATGGATCTTACTTGACTATGTTTTAGTTTATTGATTAAAAACACCAGTACACCACACATAATAAGAATAATTGAGGAATGATGTTGAAAAATCAAATAAGATATTTAATGTGAATAGAGAAAGTATTTCATAACAAATTCCATGAGAAACACAACGTACATGTTTTGTTAAATATTGAATTAAAATGTTACCTTTATTTCAAGATATTGAATACTCCCTCCGTTTTTTTTTGTTCTTCCTATTTACTTTTTGCAGAGTTTTCAAAGCAACTTTCGAGCTTAAATATCTCTAAATATGCATTATAAAAAATTATAAAAATTATATGATAAAAAAGTATACATTAGAACGAATCTAAGGAGGAAGAACAAAAAAGAACGGAGGGTGTATAACATAAATAATGTGAGTGGATATTACATGATTTGAGCGATAAGATGCACCACTATTCAAACGAAGGTGCTTATCATGTAGATATCAAAATTTTGGGGAACCACATATCTACATGGGACCTACTAGTATTAATATAAAAAATTTACTAAAAGAAAAATTTATATATATATATATATATATATATATATATATATATATATATATATATATATATATATATATATAGGATCAAATGAGAAGGATTTTAAAATGAGAAGGATGAGAAGAATTTTTGTATGATTTTTTTGGTTACCATGTGTCCAAAAAAGGATACTATGTTATAAAAAAAGAACATTTTAAAATTGACGACATAGTTACCTTTCTGTGTAACATAGTTACTTTTACAATTATATGTTTTTGGCTCAATCGTGACCATAGATTTTTTTATGTTGGTGAAATCAAGGGTGTAGAATTCTTCTTACCCTTCTCATTTTCAATATCCTTCTCATTGGATCTCTCCCCTATATATATATATATATATATATATATATATATATATATATATATATATATATATATATATATATATATATATATATTATAGGGTCAAGTTCCAGTGGGAATCAAACTTATATGAGAATCGTGAGAATCAAACCTCTTGATCAAAGTCCCCTGATAAAAATATGTTACTTTTGGACAAAATAATGTTACTTATGCTTTAAAAAGCTGGTATATTTTAACAAAAAAAGTGTTAGTTTTAGAAAAAAAAAATCAAAAAAAAACATATTAAAAAGTAACACTTTTTTTACATTTTTATGTAAAAAGTAACGCCTTTATGAGTTTTTTTCAAATTTTTTTTTAAAAATAACACTTTTTGTTTAATAGTATCATAAAAAACAGTAACACCTTTTTTTGCCTAAAAGTAACACATGTTTAATAAAAAGTAACAATTTTTTGTAAGGCAGTTTGGTTCTCACGATTGTCATATAAGGATGGTTCTCACTGAAACTTATCAACTATTTTATTGATATGGTAACATGACTTAAAAAATTCAATCAAGATGAGAATCATATATTATCTCAGTTAGAGTAAATACTACTTATTCCTAAGTTAAAATCTTGAGATCGAATTTTTCTAGTCTTTCTTCCCTCAGCTTATTATTTAAAAAAATTTAATGATATTGATAAGCATTATTGTGTCCGCTTTCTATAATTAGCAAATCAGTCACAACTAAAATCTCATCAAGATTGATATTGATGACATCTAGTTTGTTGGATGGTTAGTGCTTTTTTAATATTTTAGCTAGGCTCACTTTTCTGAAACAATAATTCTAAAATATTTATATAAATTTCTGAAAAGTAACAATTGATATTTCTTCTGTTGCTTAAAATTGTTTATAGAAGGAATGTTCACTGTAATTAAAAGTAAAATGTGGATCGTAAACACTTAAAAAATTTGTGGAAAATATGTGGACATAAAACACTTAAAAAATATGTGGAAAATATGTGGATGAAAAATATGTGATATAAATAGAAACTTATTTTAGGAATATGTGGAACAATCATTATTATTATTAAAGTGACGATGAAAAATGATAATTTTTGTCAAAAAATCATGATATAAATAGAAATATTTTTTTAGGAGAACAACAAATGAAATATCATGAAATGACACACAACTTTAAGAAACAAAGGGAGTATATTGTATGATTACCATATTTCTTAAATTATAATTAAACTCCTGCTTTCTTCATTCTGAAATACTTGCAGGCTGCAGCCGATTGTAATGTGGGAAAAAATATCACTACCAGTAGCAAGTGTAATGGAACGGAGGAAGTATTAATAAAAATCAGAATCATTAAAATATCAATATAAATAGATCCCTTACACTGACAGCATCACAGCAAACCAGTCACTACATAATTCAAACCATTCAAGCCATACTTCAACCATTGATCTTACAACAAATTTCCAAAACCAAATACTAGCAATGAATTCATCCCCTTTCAATGAAGAAGAAACAAAGAAACTTCTAGAAGCACAAGCTCATATACACAAGTATATTTTCTACTTCCTTAATTCCATGGCTTTGAAATGTGCACTTCAACTTAACATTCCGGACACCATACATAAACATGGCGAACCCATGACTCTTTCTGAGTTAGCCTCATCACTCTCGATTCACTCGAGCAAGGTTCCTTCCCTTTATCGCTTAATTCGTTTTCTAGTATCTTCCAATTTCCTCGAAAAGAAAACATTTACCGATGGAGAAGAACGATTTTCACTCACTTTAAGCTCTGAACTTCTCGTAAACGATCATCCCTTAACCCTGTCTCCCTTTGCCCTTACATTACTCGATCCTGCACTTGTTAACCCAGCTCATTATTTGAGTAGTTGGTTCCAAACCGAGGCTAAATCTTCATTCCATATTGCTAATCATGGAATGAGTTTTTGGGAACATGCTAGCCTTAATCCCGAGTTTAGTGATTGTTTTAACCAAGCAATGGAGTGTGATTCTCGATTCGTTACGAGCTTATTGGTGACTAACAAGGAGTTTAGAGGCTTATTTGATGGGATCGAAACGTTAGTCGATGTAGGAGGTGGTAATGGGACTATTGCTAAGGCCATTAGTGAGGCATTTCCATGGTTGAAATGTAGTGTGCTTGACTTGCCCCATGTGGTTTCTGGGCTACAAGAACAGGAGAATAATGTTAGCAATGTTGTGTTTATTGCAGGTGATATGTTTCAGGCAATTCCCTCTGCTGATGCTATCTTACTCAAGGTATGTTTAGTTCTCGACTTATTTTTTTGATGCTATAAGTACAGAGAATCATAGGTTAGTCTAGTGGTTGAGGTCTATAATACTACCATGTCGGATTTCAAGTATAATAGTCTGTCATTGCTTGGTACGAGACGACTATTTCCCTTCATAAGATGTGCCATTATTAATTGTTGAGCTAGCAATATGTAAGTAGCATATTTTGGCTCTGATAGGTAACCGAAGCTGATTCTACCTAAACTTCCATTTCTTCTTTTCTTCCATAAGAAAGTGTTACTAATGGATATGTAGTTATTTCCTTTTCACTAGATCATGCTAAGCTTTATATAGCCAATCAGGGGCGGTTTTAGGCCCATTTAAGGTACCTGACCATTAGGGTCCCCAAGAGGCTAGGGCCTCTTATATTAACAAATTCTTTAGATTTTGTAAGTCAAACGTAGATCAGTTGGTAACATGTCTTCTTGTGATATTGTTGGTTAGGGGTTCAAAATCTATCAATGTTAAAAATTTTCAAAAATTTTTAATGAAATATAGTTGTTTAGACCTACTAATGTTGAATTTTTGAAAAAATTGTTCATAAAACACCAAAATTTTCAGAACATTATAAAGTAAATAGGGCCCTATAATCTTTGCTCCACCCCTACAACCAATATAAACTTATTCTTAGTGTTATTGATACAAATTCAAGTTCAAAAGTCTATACTATTTTATTCAGCATTATCACATCCAGTGCATTAAGCCACGGTGTATTAAGCTCATAGACTGTCTATAGTATATAATTATTGTATAACATTTAACTTTGTTGAGGTATTCTATGACAATCAATTAAATGATACTAAGCATTGAACATTAATTTAATATAGTGGATACTACATGATTGGGGTGATGAAGAATGTATAAAGATATTGCAAAGATGCAAAGAAGCAATAGGGAAGAAGCATGGAGGTAAAGTGATAATCATAGATATTGTAATTGACATTCAAAGTGAGGATGCTAAGACTAATACTCACTTTCTCTATGACATGGAGATGATGTCCCTTAATGGCCAAGGTAAAGAAAGGACTAAACTTGAATGGGAAAATCTCTTCATTCAAGCTGGTTTTAATGCATATCATATTCTTCCTATCTTGGGTTTAAGATCTGTCATTGAAGTTTCTCCTTAGAATGGGACAAGGACATGCATGATGCATCATCATAGTCATATCTAATATCCAGCCCGAAAGCAGGGCTGAATGAGGTAAAGTGACGGACAATCCATACCCGTACTCCCTTCACAGGGTGGACTAGAGGAAAGCGGCCGGTCGGTTTTACCCCAAACAGTAAGAGCCCTGCAAAAGGAGGATATGAATGGCATCGTTGTCTCAAGAGTGCAACTATTAGCAAAAAAAAAAAGAAAATAAAAAGAAAAAAAAGACTATATGCATCATGCATGGACATGCATAATGCATATTGTCAAAATAATCAGTTGTCTCATTTTCTTTTTTTGCGTATTCATATCATGAAATATCTCATTTCTTTGTTTAGTAAGCTTTTTTTCTTACTTTTTGTATTCGTGAGATTCAATTATTTACACAATTATTATTATATTATTTATTTTCCTAACTCACTTTTTGTTCTTTTCCTTTTCTTTATTAGTAATATAATGTAAATTTAATACTTATATGTATTCCCTTGTGTGTATGGCGATAGAACTCTTTACTTTGTTGATCCCCAACCAGACGGAAATCGAGGATTAGTTTGCAACAATATGTATCACCCGAAAACTTGATACTTTGTTGTAGGCATATGGAAACTAATCTATTGTGATAATGTTCCCACAAAGGTACTAGCTAGAGAATGTGTTTGAAATTCACAACGAGATACAAATAACACTAAACACTTAATACTACGTGAATAGAATGAAATGATTTTGTGCTTTTGTAGATTATGAAAACAGAAAATAGAGTTTATAACTCTCTTTGGATATTCATACAAAGAAGAGAAAGACAAAACTATGAGCATTCTAAAGAGAAGAGAAACTAGAAAATGATTTTATACAACTATTCCCATACATGCAACCCTTTATTTATAATATAGATTGCATGCATTCATCCCAACATTTCAACCATAAAACTGACAGTTTGATCAGTGTACAAACTTAACGGAACAATTCTGTTCACTGGTGTACAAGCGCGTCAATAAGATGCTCGAACGAGCAAATTTTAAAAAACATTCCAGTAGGTTTCTATTTGATTTTGGTTTAAGTGCCCAAACAAGACAAGAATTTGCTCAAATGAGCACCCAATTGCTTGAACGAGCAAGTCTTATTATGAGCAGTTTTTGTTTCGTTCGTTACGTACTTGCTTCGTATGTTCAAAACACTTATATGTCTATAATACATGGAATATATCCTATTTTATACTCTAATAAATGTAATATTCATACATTATCAAATCAAATATTAAATTAGAATAGGAGGAAGTATTGACAAATTATTGTATTTGTGTATTGCACTTGTTGGTTCCAAGTCACGGAAAGACTTTATAGTGGACCATGTATTTAACAAGTAATTTGTTGTTTTGTTTTTAAGATATTATTATTGATAATGACTTGCATACATGTTGATGTGTTAAAATGTTGGATACACTATTCGGATGTGGCGTCTATGTGACATCCCATGTGGCATTTCTTTTAATCAACTTTTATAATATGGTGTATTTTACAATTTAGATAGTGTTTTGCATGTTAAAATAAGGGCCGACCCTTAATATTTTGGAGCGATGGACAAAATAATATATTAAGGTCTTTTTCCTTTTCATTCATCACCTATGACCTTTTATAACCATTATTTTGTTTTTTGACATGGGGCCCTGGGTTACGTTACGGCCTCTTTTGCCCACCCCTAGGGCCGACCCTGATTAAAACGCTAAATTTACTTGATTTAATTGCTTAATTTACAATTATGTTAGTGTATCCCACAATAAAGATGAAATGAAGATTTTGTGGAGCTACTTCCTTTAATATTGTGCGGTATAATACTTTTTTTTACTATACTCTAGAACTGAAAAGTTCTACATGGCGATTTATAAATTTTTACATTAATTATGATTTTAAGTATTAAATGTAAGTTTTCAAAAGATTTTAATTAGATCAAATCATACAATCATACAATGCAAATGACCATTTTATAGTACTTTACCAAATGAAATTATTTTTACAGCCTTATAAGTTAAAATGTGATTTTGGGGAGTGGGGGAGTGCCGAAGTGGGGACATTCAAATTATGTTCCCAATATGTACAATTTTATCTTTCTTTAATAATATTTATTTATATGTATTTTCGTGCATTGCACGAATTTGTATACTAGTAATTAATAATCCTGTCGTTACCAAACGCCTCTATTGCCAGTATTGGAGGCAAAGTTGGCGATAAAATGCGTAGACTCCTTTGTCACTATTTTTGTCGCTAATATTGGCAACTAGGCTTTTTTGTCGTCAATTTTTTTTTGAAGTGTATATTGATGGATGTGTAGCAATTTAAAACAATAATAAAATTGCACTAGAAGTTGACTGGTATGGAATAAGAGAAAATCTTGCGCATTTTCAAGGTTTAATTGATCCTGCTTGTTCTACCTTTTACGTGAATTATATAGACTCTAATACATATTATGAGAATATAAATTTATCATTAAAGATCGTTTTACCTATAATATTCCATAAAAATAGCTCATAAAATTCTAAATTTGACTCTCCTTCTCCTCTAACCTTACTTATACTCTAAGAAAAAAATTATGGAGTAACAAATAAACAAATAGACCCGTAATACAAGGAGTGGACAATATATTGTTCTTCGTAAGCAATTACACGCAAAAAAGGACATTTAGTTCAGTCCAAGATTGCATTGTTACCCAAAATTTTAATCAAAGAGTAGTCGTTGGAAAAATTAGATAAAAATTTTCAAAATTGTATTATTACTATCATGATTGTTTAATTCATTGATTAGATTAGATAATTTTGACATTTCATATTTGTTATCTTGTGTGGACTAATAATGATCAGTCAATAATCTAGTATTATGCGCAAGTCAGGATATAGGGGATGAGGATAACGAACATATCATACTCGTGTGGCCGTGTCCCTCTAAGGAAAGAGCATGGAGAAATGTGCGACTTAATTTATCTCTCAAGTGGATAGGTTCCTGCTAGAGAAGGGTGATTAATACCTAGCCCGCTTGGAAAGATACATGATACTTGTAACACACAACGCATTAAAATTGTTGTATACAACACCTCTAGCTACTTCTATTGGTCTGGTCCTCGAAAAAGTGCAACTAAAGGTAAAAGGACACTCCCAGTATCCCGCACAAGACAGGAGCCGAGTGGGGGTTTTTCTTTTTTTTTTTTATATGCAACTCCAGTAAGTCAAGTCAATTTTTATATGCTTCTTCCACATTCTTTTGAGGTAAATATTCAGACTAGATTAATTATATATTTATTTTGTGCTTTAATATAAAAAATTGAAACATGTACATGATTGTTTGACAAATCATTCTAAATATAAAAAATTGAACTCCCTTCATTTCCGTATGATATTTGCACAAGAAATGTTCTATTTGAGAAGAGTGAAACATATACATGATTTTTCATGTATAATCAGAGGTTGAAATATATTCATGTGAAATCTGATTAAATTCTTCTCCTCATAAAGAATCTTACTAAATGTTTTTATAATTTTTTAGGAAATATATAAATAAATATTGAGCCTTGGATAAATTTAAAACCGTAAAATATGAACATCAAATAGGAATAAAAGGAGAAATTAACAATTACGTTTTTTAAATTTGAGCTCTTTATATATACCTGTTTTATATTTTCAATAAATAAATAAATAACAAAAAAGTATTTAAAAAGACAGCCTAGGTATTAGGTACTAAACTCGTACTTACATGTTAAAAGTAGGAACATCCAATAAAAAGACTAGTATTTGGTCATGTATGCTCCACACATGCATAAGCATTAAAGCATATACTTAACCATGAATTTTAAAACTATTTATTACATACTTAATCATATAATATCTCAAAAAGTTGACCTAACATATGCTCTTCAAATATAATTTATTTTTGTGTGTAAATTAAACCAAGAGAAGGGTACGGATAACGAGAATCAAATTTATAATTTTATCTGATCAAAATATTACTTATTTCGTAATAAAAATTAAATTTATAATCTTATTTAGAACAGTGATATATATTCCGGCATTCTGCCAAGATAAGACCACCCTAGCTATTTTAATATACTAGTATATAAACTTAAGTATTTTATGATTATTCATCAAAATAAACCAAAACCAAGCAATTAATTTCCATTAACATGGAGTTAAAATCCTCCATTAATGAATCTTGGAAGCTTTTTTCAATAGCAACCTTTATTGGGTGCCTTCTTTTTCTTGTTTTTCTAGATAATACCCATCAAAAAACAAGAATATTAAATTTTACACTAAATTCTACTTTATTTTATCCTATTAAACCTTCAAATAATACATTTTATGTAAAGGATGAACATATTTGGGTTGAAGAAATAAAAAAAGAAGTCAATAAAACCAAAAAGAAATGTAATATGTATGAAGGAAAATGGGTTTATAAACCAAAAAAAAGTGTAAGTTATGATTTTATTAGTTGTCCATTTATGGAAGAAAAAATGAGCTGCCAAAGGAATGGAAGACCTGATTTTGAGTATGAAAAATGGGTATGGGAAGCTAATGATTGTGATATACCAATGTAAGTTCATATACTACCTTGGGTCTTTAATAGTTTTTACAGTTACTGTAGTAAATACTGTTTATTAATTGTTAGAGTATATAACATATTCTAGAGCTTCAACCATCAGCTTAAGCTTTTGGTTGAGTTGGTTCCTTATTTGGTTGAGTTGGTTCTTTGACATGGTATCAGTAGCCAACGTGACAAGAGGTCACGAGTTCGAATCTCAACCACCCCTCTTCATCCACACTTCTAGCCCAAGGAGTTTTCGTGTGAGGGGGCGTGTTAAAGTATATAACATATTCTGGGGCTTCAACCATCAGCTTAAGCTTTTGGTTGAGTTGGTTCCTTAACATTAATTACTTATTTGGCATATATTTAGCTATGTTTGATATAAAACAAGTCAAATAAAATATTGTTTTGATTAATTTTTAAAATTTTAAACATATGATTATAAAGATATTAATGATGTAGCAATTATTAGAAATCCAAAAGTATATTAATGATCAAGCTAAAAATAAATCGGTTTTTTAAACAAAAAAACTTAAATTGATGGTTGAACCACCTGAATATGTTATAATATATACTCTAAAATTTGTCTTTGGATTATTGTATAATAATTCCATGATTGTCGATAGAGAATATAACAGTGAGAGCTTAACCAAAACTTAAGTTGATGGTTAAGGTCGTAATATATGTTATATACTCTGTCAGGTTTCACGGAAAATATGTCAAATTAAAATGAGAATCGATATTTTAATGGATGAAATAAAGCTTTATTTGAAGAGTAATGAAGATTTCGGAAAAATAAACTTTAATGTAAGGTTTTGTAATGGCTGAATTAATGTTAAATAAAAGATGAAATATTATATAAGTTGCGTTATGGACATATATAATAAATGAAATTATTTAAGAATAATCGAAAAATAGATTTATTATTATATTACATAAAACATTGTTCAAATTAGATAATTAATGTCCATTTTTCGATTAATAATTTTTTTTTTTCTTATAAATCATCATCAAATATGTATTTTTGGTAGGTTTAATGGAACATATATGTTGGAAAGACTTAGAAATAAGAGGATGATTATATCCGGCGATTCGTTAAACCGAAACATGTGGGAATCTCTTGCTTGTCTGCTTTATACTTCTGCTCCTTTTGCTACATTTCATGTAAATGCTAAAGACTTAGTCTACAAGGTTTTGAAATCTAAGGTATGATACTATTTAATTTTTCGTCAAGAAATCATATCGGCCAAAAACTTAAAATCATAATTATTATAATCATAATTCACAATTAATATGCCTTTTATATGAGAGTTATTATACTGTTGATGTCACTTGATATATGAATAAATTGTTACGGAACTTGTAAACAAGACCGACACAAAAAGGATTGACTGTACAAAATTTGATGAGGTTTCATCTTAAAACCGATTGATAATAGGAGTAGTAGCTCATCAATTGTTTATATGTTAGTTATCCTTCCTTTAATAGTATTATAATCTAACGTGATAGAAGGTTACAAGTTTAAACAGGGTCGTTCCTAAGGGTAGTTTTGACTTTTGAGGTGCAACCGCCTAGGGTCCAACTCATAAAGGGGCCCAAATTAAGTTAATCCTTATAATTAAAAGTTAGTATTTGCATAAGTAGCTTCTAACATGGATCGAACTTGCAGCATTAGGTTTCTCAGTTAAGTGCATGACTACTGAACTACATAGTTGGTAAAAAAAAATTAAAACTTCATCTAGGGCACAAAAACTATCAGAAACAGCACTAAATTTGAATCTTATCTATCTTATATTTCAAGTGAAATACTTTACCTTAAGTATAAGGAGAGTCTATGTTGCAGCCTGCAGGTCGGACGATTTGTAATCAATTTTGTTTTTTTTTTTTTTTGTAGGATTATAATTTTACATTAGAGTTCCATTGGAGTCCATTTCTAGTTGATTTTGATAAAAAGCATAAAAGTGGAAAAGAAGTAGTAGTGCTAGACAAAATTTCACAAAATGCTAAGCTATGGCGTGGGGCCGATATTATGATTTTCAATTCAGGCCATTGGTGGTCTCATACAGGCAAACTCAAATCGTAAGTTGCTTAATTTTTTATTTATTTTTTTTTTTTTGAATAAATCGTAAGTTACTTAATTTTACTTCATTAATTTTAGTTTGGGAAATTTTTAAAAAAATATGGACCCAATAATTGGCGATCCACTCCATATATATCTAGCTATAATCATTATATATTTTAAAATATACCTAATTATCGAGATTGTTAACTTTTTAATAAAGTATTTTGAGTGTATGAGGAATAACTGAGTTTATTTTGAGATTATGAGATAACAGTTACAACTTACAAACTTACAATAGTTGGGTGTATTGATCAATAATTAAGTGCATTTGGTTTATTAACATCAAAAAATAATTAATTACCTTAGGACTTCAATTAACATGTTAGTATGATAGTAAAAGTCAATGTGATCAAAACTGTAAGGGTATATTACGTTTCTACTTTCTAATACTCCAATTCTAACTTAAAATTTTTGTTAAGATCATTTCTTGAAAAAATTCGATCATACTCTTAGCTTAAACTTTTTGTTAAGATCATTTCTTGAAATAACTTGATCATACTTCTTGTTGAAATACTCCCTCCTATTCATACAAGATGGAACATTTCTATTTTGGGCCAATTCACATAAAATATCTCATTTCTATTTTTAGCAATATTTTTTTTTACCTAAATACCCCCGCTTTTACTGCTCTTAATACCCAACTACCACCTTTATAATTAATTTAATCAATTAAAATACCCAACTATCCCCACTTTTACTACTCCCAATACAAACTACCACCTTTACAATAAATTAAATCAATTAAAATACCCCACTATTCTACTCTTAAAAACCGTGCCCAACCCAAATGTTCCATTTTGTATGAATAAAAGTGAGTAATTTTTTGACATGAAGTCATATTCAAACCGTGATGATAGAGTATGCTATAGTAGTGTTCCTATAATTTTGGTCTATGACCCTCATACTTTTTGTTGATTTGGTCCTTATTAAAATGATATAAGAAGTATGTTTTCACTTCCTTACACTAAATAGATATCAGCGTAAACTTTTTGTTATGACGTTTTCGTACCAACTCGCATACATATTTTTTTAAAAATGAAATCAAAAGTCAACATTCTTACTTCCTACGAGTTTGAATTTCAACTTGAGCTTTTTGTTGAGACGACTTCTTAACAACTTTTCAACCGAAGCGTTTTTGTTGAAACGACTCATTAACAAAATACGTATAATTTTTGTATGAAATTTCGCAGGTGGGATTTATTTGAGTACAAAGGAGAATTATCAGAAGAAATGTCGATAGAATTAGCATACGAACGAGCAATGACAACATGGGCAAAATGGGTAGAAAAATATGTAGACGTACAAAAAACCAAAGTATTTTTTAGGAGTATTTCAGCAGAGCACAAAATGCGACAATATAATCAATGGTGTTACAATATAACACAACCTATGATGGATGAATCATACGTATCCGTATATCCCAAATCATTAATACAAATTATTGAGAATTTAATAAATGGGATGAACAAACCAAAAATAAATTATTTAAATATTACAAAGCTTTCGGAATACAGAATTGATGCTCATCCTTCAGTGTATAGAAGCATGGATTGGAAGAACATTACCCAAAAATTTCAAAGCGTGTTGAGTTATGCAGATTGTAGTCATTGGTGTCTTCCTGGATTGCCTGATACTTGGAATAGACTGTTGTATGCATCTTTGTTCTTTGAAAATCTCGATATGCCTATTTTATAATGTATATTATTGTTTTATGCATAATTTGCGAATTACTGAATTAAATTTTAGAACTTCTACGAATCACAGTCTTAGTGTTAATTTTTTGCATATCACAGCCATAAAAGTGTCAAAGTCTATGGCGTTTAGGTCATAGCACATAATTCCGACCATTTTGATGGTTGAAATTTTAGGTTAATAGACTTTAATACTTTGAGCCAATAATAAATTAGCAAAAATTAACATTAATACTGTGATTCGCAAAAAGAGTTAAATTTTAAAACTGTAATTTGCAATTCTTGTGTTGATCTTAGTTTTTTTAGTTTGATCTCGGTGAATTAATTAGTTATGAAGTTTGGAATTGTAAAATATTGGTTGGAAAATTATGGGCACACAACTTCTTATATATGTCCATATATATAATAGCATTAGCATCATTATTAACATTTCTAATTTATTTTCTCTTATATTTCTCTTTGTTATTTTTTTATTTTTAAATTTTTTTGAGTTCTTACAATAAGCTAATTAAGATAATCTCAATATACTATTATGTACTCTATTAGTATCGTGCTTATGGTTGACATATATGATTGAGGGACTTTTTGGCCGCGCTTTTCTTTATGGGTATAATTTGTTGTCATTCTTTCCTTTTCAGCTCCTCCCATAGTTTTCCTATGGGTGAAATACACTGAATATGATGATAATAATATGGTTTTTTAAATATACATATAAACACCTTTCATTTTTTCATAAATAAGTTTGACATTACTTTAATTTGTAAATTTTTTTTACCTGGTTTGCGAAAGTTTTAGAAAGTGATATTTACTGTTCAACTAAGTGAGATGAGATGTGATACCCTTAATTTATAGTTTAGTCACCAAAAGTTAACTAAAATGGATGTAAAGAATGAAATTATTGGAAATGGAAATAACATGAATTTCTTAAATTTTTTAAATATAAAATGAGTTAATTAAATGATAATAGTTGATTATGCTATCATCCTCGACTTTACGCAGAAAGTAGTTCATTTAGAGGACCATTAACACAATAATGTATTAATAATTAAATTGCATTACCAAAGTTACAAAGTATACGTCAACGAGGATCAATTAATTGCACTCTTACGTCTACAACTTAAGGAGGATAATGATTTATAATAGAATTAAACAATTTTCTTAATAAATATTAACCAAAAGCCAAATTCTTAGCATCATTTTTATTTTTAGACTATATTCCACCACTTCTTTTTAATCTTATCCATATATTTTAACTCTTTTTTAATTTTATTTACACAATTAATTCTCTTTTTATATTTATTACCATTATTTACCTTTTTTTTAATAAACAACATTTTTCTTTTTCCTGCAATTTATTGGGGAAGCTAAGAAGAGCAAGAAACATGGTCTTTTTAAATGAAAATGCGTACACCCCTAATCTTGTTTTACAATAAAACACAAAATCAAATTGGTAAGGATAAAGGAAAAAAAAAAAAAACTTATTTATCCTATTAAAAGTAATAATTTACTACAAAAAACAATACTCTTTCTAATTCATTTGAGTTGTCCCATTTGATTGGACACAAATATTAAGAATGAGATGGGGTCCACTTGGGGTATTTTAATTGATTAAATTAATTGTAAAGGTGGTAGTTGAGGAATTATAAGAAGTAAATGTGAGGGTATATTGATCATTACTTGTGTGAACATGGGGTATTTAGGTAAAAGAAATCACTAGCAAAAAAGAAAATGAGACAACTGAAGTGAATTGCCCATAAAAAAAATGAGACAACTGAAATGAATTGGAAGGAGTATAATATAAGGAAAAAAAATAACAAACTTAAAAAATTATAAAAAGTACTTTCTAGGGAAGAATATATATTATGTCTAGTGGTAGTGTGGTTAGGATTTAATTTAATTTTTAGTTTAAGTGGATAAATCATAAATTAAGTAGACCAACTCTAGCTAGTCTTGGTCATATTTAATTTATATACATCGTCTAGCTAGAGTTGTATTCCCTTAAACTCTTTGTTGTTTGTGGGTACCTAATTAAGGGATTCTTTCCTAAAAGATTTTGTCTTCCTTATCTTAAGATTTTAGGATCTCAATTATATCTATATGATCCCTAAAATCATGTGTCGTAGCCAAGTACATGAATCAACTCAATTAAGTTTATTTTTACAATATATATATATATATATATATATATATATATATATATATATATATATATATATATATATATATATATATATATATATATATATATATATATATATATATATATATATATATATATATATATATATATATCATCATCATCATCCTACCCAGTATATCCCGCTCATAGAGAACTATGAGCAGGATCTGGGGAGGAAAGGACGGCGGCAACTCATACCCGTGAAGGAGAGCATGGCCAAAAGGAGCCCCCCGGCTCCAAGATGATAAAGATAAAGATTCGTACCTGCCTCGTGGATATACATATGTACTAACACTAATACACTATTATTAGATTAAATTTTAAAAAAATCAAAAAAAATCTCTCCACGTTAGAGCTAGCTGTCCAATTATATTCCAACATGAATTCCATATAAAGAGGAATTTCATGACAAGGACTATTCTATATTTTCATTTAAAAAATTGCAAAATTATTGTATTTTTTTACTTGGACTTTGGATATATTAGTCAAGTTGCAAATTTGTTCTGGACTTTATTATTTTTTTAATCAATAATATATTTTTTTTTTGGAAATATAAACAATATATTATTTAATAATGTCCATTAATTTAAGCCAATAACGTGACGTGATCATTAATTTTAGGTAACCAAAACCATTAAACAATAAATAAGAATATAATATTATTAACGTGAGAACTTAAATGCATCGTAATAATAGAACGATCCTCTCAAGTTGAACGTCAGCTTTTACTCTCTTTTAAAAGCAATTTGAATTTTTAATTCACAGATTCTTCGATAATCTCATAGAAGTATATAAATTGTATATTCTCAACTTGCCAATAGTTTTTTTTTTAAATATATAGAGTATTATTTTAATACTTTATATTCAATACTTTATATTTTGTCAAGGAACTAATTCAACCAAAAACTTAATCTGATGGTTGAGGCCCCAAAATATGTTATATACTCTAACATGAGCGATTATGTTAACAAAAGTCAAAAAGTCATATAGAGATATGGAAATTAGAAACTTTCTATTTTCAAAATATCACCATTTTCAATCATTTGCTTCTTAAATAACTTATTAAGGTAATATTAATTTTAATTTATAGAAGTATTAAAATAATTTTAAAAAAATACAATTTTTAATATTAGCTTTAAAGTAATAATAAAAACAATTTATGATGGTTAAAATAAGCTACTTTTGTAACAAAAGCCAATAATTCAACAATGTGGTAACATTATTTAATAATAATACTAAGATATAAATTTTTTTAAATAAGGTATCGAAATTAACTAGTTTTCTAATAAAAGGGAATAATTTAATGAACAATGTGGTAACCTTATTAATTAATAATAATTTATAATAAGAATAAAAAAAAGATAACTAGATCTACAGAGATTTGAGAAAAATTAACAACTTAATTAAATAATTTTCCTTGTTAACGAATGCTATGAATAAAGAGCCTCGTGAACAAAATTCTTTTCCTTTTCTACACGCAATACTAAAATTTGTTTTTCTAGGACTCGTTTGTTAGGTGGTAATAAACGACAGTAATGAGAATAAAAACTTTTGATGAAATTTTACATCATAAATCATTCTTATTACGTTATAAATCATTCTTATTACCACCATTTAGTACCACTAATCACAGACCAAAAGTATTTGAATTTTCTAATTTGTAGCCGCTAAAGCTTAAAATATACTTCTATGTTCCAATTGATATGTAAATAAGTATAATAAAAAAATACTCCTATTTTTTAATTTATTTATATAAATTATTAGCTTTATGTGTAAGATAGCTATGGTTAATCTTCTACCAACTCATATATGAAAGAGATCCACTTAATTGAAAAAGTATCAAAGGTCATAATTTATGATTAAATACTTTGATAATTATAGTCATAGCAATAATTATTAATTAAAAGCATAAAATGACTTGTGAATATTAATTACTCCCTCCGGTCCAATTTAGATGTCCCATTTGACTTTTCACACATGCCGAGGCAATATTTTAACACTTAATATCTCTAATTATTCTTAATCAAAAATTATAAAAAATTGATATTAATAATCCTTGTATTGAGACGAATCAAACAAGATCCCACATGACTATGTTTTAACTTATAGATTAAGAGTAAAATACAAATTAAGAGTGATAAGTGAATAGTGTCAAAAGTCAAATGGGACATCTAAACTGGACCGGAGGGAGTAATATATTTAGAGGAGCTAGCTCATGTCTCAATAGAAAGGAAGTGGTATGTTTACTAATAGCACGTGCATAATCATATATTCATCCATTGAATGAGTTGTAAGTAAAAACTTGCCCCTTTCTTTATTTCAAGTTGGCATTAATTTATATTAACAAAATAAGTTTAAAAGGATTAACAAGCCGGAATTCTTTGATCGCACTCTCCTTTATGGGTATGAGCTGTCGTCGTTCTTTCCTCCCCAGACCCTGAGCATAGTTTCTATGAGCGGAATATACTGGGTATGATGATGATGAAAAGTTTAAAGTGATCATTATCAAAGTTCAAAGATATTTTATGTATTGTATTATATCCTTTTTGTACGTAGAGAAGATTAAAATTCATTAAATTTTATTACATTGGCTTTTAACACTATATTAAAGGATCACTACTCAATAATATATTGCGATATTTATCGTTATTACTACTATTTTGTTTATTGGCTTATTGATTGAAAGCTTTTTCTCGTCATAATTATAGGCTTTCGATTCTCAGCATTTACAAGATATTAATTTTCACCCCTCTTCTTCTTACAACTCGCTTTCTATGAGACATTCTCACCATGAGACAGACCCATGTAACTAGATTATTTTTCTAATTAATCACTTTAAAATTACAAGTGACCATTTTAACACTAAATGTACATGAGTCAGTCCAATAAAGATGGTCTCATAATAAAAAGGTCTCAGTTAACAATTTGAAATAAACTAATAGTAATGATAATATTTATTTATATTATTTTTATTATAATACATGCAAATTGATGTTCAACTCAAAAATAATTTATTATTAGGTTGCACCAAATAATAAATAGTACTATAGTAGTTAAGTAAGAAGACTAATTTCTTAAGCCATGGAGTTGAAATCCTCAATCTTAAGCAAATTAAAACTCTTTGTTGTTGGATGCTTTAGTGTCTTCCTTATATTGCTCTATTTCATAGATAACATCCAACAAAATACAAATATATCAAGTGCTAAAAATCAAATTCTAGATTTTGAACCCTTAGTTTCCTTATTAGATCCAAATATAAGCCAAATAAATTCATCTATTGTTGAAGTATCAAGTTTTAACCTCAATATCAACATCAGCATCATCAACAACAACGACAACATCAACAACAATAGCAGCAACATCAACGTGAATAATAACAACAACGACAGCATCAACAAAAACATTAACGCCAATAATAACAACAACGACAACATCAACAACAATAGCAGCAGCAGCACCAACAACAATAATAACGACAATAATAACAACAACGATACAATAATATTAGAGGAATTACCTACAAAAAAAGATGATACTAAATGTGATATCTTTAATGGAAAATGGGTTTATAAGGAAGAAGAAGAACCAATGTATAACACTAAGACATGCCCTTTTCTTGAAGTTGGTGTAACATGTCAATCAAATGGTAGGCCGGATTTTGATTATGTTAAGTGGAGATGGGAAGCAAGAGATTGTGATATACCATTGTAAGTTCATAGGAATATTTTACTTTTGGTTTCTTTATTGTTTCCTAATATTTGATAGCGTATGGATGCAGCATCTGTCCTCCTCATACTTCACGTAAATTATTTAACTTTTGAGAGATGGTTAAGAATCGAACTCGTGACCTCTTGTCACGTTCGACTTCTAATACCATATCAAGAGAATAATCAAATCAAGATTTTGAATTTTTGATCTTAAATTAAGGGTAAAGGTAACTCCCAGTATCGCGCACAAGGCAGGGTTCGAGTGGAGGTTTTTCTTTTTCTTGAAAGATGCGGACAAATTATACCCGTTCTCCCAAGGAGGGAGTAAAGAGAGATGCGCGTAGTCAAAAAACCCCCAAATGATACTAGCACTCAGTAGAAGTCAAACCCCAAACCTTCTGCTCTACGTGCAGATGCTCTATCCATTGAGTGACAAGCGCTTTTGGTTATTTTTATCTTAAAATATTCCAAGATAATTAATAAAGTCAACTATTGATTGAATAGGTTTAATGGAAAAGACATGTTAGAGAGGCTGAAAAACAAGAGGATGATAATAGTTGGAGACTCCATAAATAGAAACATGTGGGAATCTCTTGCTTGTCTTCTATACTCTTCCATTCCATCATCCAGTGCTGAAGTTGTTGAAATGGCAGCATATAGGATGTTGAAAGCCAAGGTACCTTGAAATATAATTAATATCATACATTTTAATAAAAAGACTGTAAAATTTCGCATGACATCCTCATAGAGCCCTATTAGATAGAAGGACTTTATTGGTTGATTTTAGCTTACATGGAAAATTAACTAATCTGTCATTATAGCTCACCTAATAATTAGTTAATTTAAGTAACTTAATTACCATTTTAAAAACAAATTGAATTATGATTGTTTCTTAGAATGAGTTATATAACATTATATCATATACTCCCTCCGTCCCATTAGTTTTGTCCACTTTAGTGTGGGCACGCAAAATAAGGAAAAGTGGTAGTGGGGTATTTTAAGTGAATATAATAATTGAAAAAGGTGGTAGTGGGGTATTTTAAGTGAATATAATAATTGAAAAAGGTGGTAGTGGGGTATTTTAAGTGAATATAATAATTGAAAAAGGTGGTAGTGGGGTATTTTAAGTGAATATAATAATTGAAAAGGTGGTAGGTGGGGTATTATCAAATAATATAAGTTGGGGTAGTTGGGGGTATTTAGGTAAAAAGTTTTGCCAAAAAAGGAAAGTGGACAATTAAAGAGGGATTACCCAAAATGGAATAGTGGACAAAACTAATGGGAGGGAGGGAGTATTATTTTAATAAAAAGACGGTAAAACTCCACATGGCATCCTCATAGAGCCCTATTAAATAAAGGGATTTTTTTTGTTAAACTCAGCTTATATGAAAAGTTGAATTAAACTACGTAAAATATGTACGTGGACAAGATCGATTTTTATAGTTTTTTTATTTATCTTTGTTGCGTTTGTCATAACAGAACATCTTATTTGATTTTTTTTTTTAGGATTATAATTTCACATTGGAGTTTTATATGAGCCCATTTTTAGTAGAAGTGAACAAAAAGCATAAAAGTGGGCGTAGAGTTCTTATTCTAGACAAAATATCATCTTTTTCCAAGCAATGGGAAGGCGCTGATATTATGGTTTTCAACTCTGCCCATTGGTGGACACATGGAGACGCCATCAAAGGGTAACTTGCCTTTTTTTATTTATAATATTTATTTTTCCGTTGTTTGTTTTTTGACACAGTCCAATAAACTAATTCAGTGCTTAATATTTCTAATTATGTATGATAAAAAATTATAAAATTTTGATATTAATAATCCTTACAATGAGACGAATCAAACAAGATCTCATTTGGCTATGTTTTAATTTATAGATTAAAAACTAATCATAAATTTAAAGTAATGAATGAATATTGTCGTTTACCTAATATTGCAACTAATATGAAACAAAGGAAATACAATTACATTATTTTACTACTACAAGAATGTTTTTGATGGCAACACTATTAATTATTAAATAATAGATCTTGTCAACTTTCACTTTTCAATGGTATTTTCTCTATATAAATATTGTAATATTTATTGATAAATATTAAGAAAATAATTAAAATTATCAAATTATATGAATAAGATTAAAAGTGGGATAAAATAAGAAAAAATGCATGAACAAAAATTCTTTTATGAAAAACATTACTAAAAATATAAAATTACCAAGTTAACGAAACAAATTCCAAGCCTAATAGCTTTAAACTATTAAAAAGTTAAATTTTAAGTATGTAAAAAATATGAGAAATGCAAACAAATATGACTTAATCAAATTGATACAGTATATAAAATATATTAGGGTGAGCTTTAGATTGAGTCAATTTCTTAAAATGGTATCAGAGCTCACCATATTGAATCTTATATACTTATTTTATGTGACAATTAGTTAAATTGATTGTTTTCAGGTGGGACTTGTTTTCATACAAGGGAAAGCTAGTAGAAGACCTACCAAGGGATATAGCCTATAAAAGAGGGATGAGAACATGGGCATCATGGATAAACAAAAACATCAATCCAACAAAAACAAGTGTATATTTTAGAAGTGTTTCACCTTCACATTTTAATCCTCATTTTTGCTACAATGCAACACAACCAATAATGGATGAATCCTACACATTAAGATTCCCAAGAAATATTATTAATATTATTGAGAACTTAACACAAAAAATGAACAAATTAGGAGTCAAGTATATGAATATTACCAAGCTTTCCGAGTATCGAATGGATGCACATCCTTCCATTTATACCACCAAGATTCAAAATAATGGTAAAGCTCCTGGACCTGATTGTAGTCATTGGTGTCTACCGGGATTGCCTGATACTTGGAATAGATTGTTATATGCTTCTATATTGTTAGATAGTCTAAAAAAATTTCCTACTTCTTAACATAGCCTTTTTTTCTTTTTTTATGAATGTAATTTATTTTTGGTATTTTTGAGTCTATAATCCACAATTTAAGACTGTAATTGATTACTTTAAGATTATTAGCAAATACTTAAATATTGTAAGCGTAGGTTGGAGTAGCCGTATAGATATGATTTTTACTGGGAGACTTTTTTATTTAAGCACGTCATCTTGTGTGAAATCGTCTCACTATAAGATGAGTCTTAAAAATAACCAATTTTATTTCTTTTATTTGTTTAAAATAATTATAATTTAGGCCAGCTCTATATAGGTCATTTGAAAATTATTACACAAAATCTCACAAGAGACGGTCTATAGGATAGACCACAAATTGGGCCAATCCATTTTCCTTAATTGATTTTTTTATTATAATATCAATTATATTATGTTATAATTTTAAATGTAAGGTATTATAACCTCGAATATACTATTCTATAACCCCAAATATAAGTTATTATAATCCCAAATAATTTATTATAACCCCAAATATACTATGTTATATTTTGGGCTGGGCTTTATGGATTCCGTCTATAGAATAGACCGTCTCCCATGAGACTTACTGAAATTTTAATCACAAATTCTTATTAAGGACCGTCCCATTAGTAAAACGAGTCCAAGCTGTACATAATTGATTTTCATTTATACGTGATTACTTTTAAGCTATACGCGAAGTTTTGTAGATGTAAGTTTACACTATATTTTATTTCATCATCTATGTGTACATTATTAAGGTGTAATGTGTATGTGATCATCATTAAAGAAGTATGGAGAGGTCAACAGTAAGCAACTTAGCAGTTAGCACTATGTGGTCAATTTTAAGCACTAAGTGATTGATTTTAAGCTATATATGATTTTAAACCATATGTGTTCATTTTTAAGCTTTATGTGATAGATTTTTAGCTACATGTGAGCGACTTTTAACCAATATGTGGTTATAATGGGCTGTTTTATATGCGGAGTCCCAATCTTAAGACGGTCGCTTATACGAGACGCTAAATTTTAATTGCAACGGTAAAGTTTGTTTTTGTTTTTTTTTTTTTTTTTTTTTTTTTTTTTTTTTGCAACGGTAAAGTTAAAAGAGTGCAAAACATATTACACAAATTTTGAATGAAAATGTCTCATTATCATGAAGAGAATTTCATTTAATTAGCCCAAATTTCTAATTGATTACATTAAAATTACAGCTGGTTTTGGACGAGATGACCTCATAATAAGACCGTTAATTTGGACCGGTCAAAATCGCGCGTGTAACAACCTGACATTTTTTTTTTCATTTTCTATGCATTTTTCAATTTTGATTTTAAAGTACCAATTTTGACCTTAAAGGTATTAATTTTCAAAAGTGATACCTTTAAGGTCAAAATTAATAAATGCCCAGAAAATTAAAATGTTGTTACAACTGCAAATTGGGCTTGCTAAATTGACGTAAAACCGTCTCGTCCAAGTTTTCGTGTTAAAATTATTAGTGATTAGTAATTACTCTAAGACCATAAAAATAGTGATCACTTAAAACTGTAAGTGATCTGATCATTTTAAAATTATATATAATCACTTTAATATACCAAGTATATCAACACAAGTGACAATAAAAATGATTTCACTATAAAACTGTCGATCTGAAAAATTGTCTTAGAAGTTAGAATTCACCACTCAAATCCAACCATATAACCTACCAAATCTAGCCCAGCATGTCTCCTTAAGATAAATACCTAAACCTAATGCAGCAAAATAGTATATGAAATCAAAATATTGGAAACATGAAATAATGTTGTTTTAGGTAAAAATATTTAATTTTGGTTGTCAATAATTGAAATCTTATTTAGTGTTACCTGCATGCACTTGCCAACTAACATAGAAAATTGAATCTTATTGATTGCTCTTCTTCATGTTTAGCCAACCTGTACCACAAAATTTTTCTACGTACAATCTAATTAAATACTCTATCCATCTCTTTCATTTTGGCTGGTCTTCTGATAGACTGCCTTTCTGAAAGACGTTTTTCAGTTGCAATTTATTAAAGTTTAATCTCTATTTTTACTCTACATTCTTATTATGGGCCAATTTAAATAGATATGGTCTTTCATAAAGATCGTCTCTCACAAGAATTTGTGCTTTCTTTTTCATTATTATTTATTTTAATTCTTTCTCAAGTTGAGGGACTCTTTAGCCGCGCTCTCCTTTCTGGGTATGACTTGACGCCTTTCATCCCTCTTCAGACCTTGATTATAGTTTTCTATTCGCGGAATACACTGGGTATAGTGATGATGATGATATTGATGATTTAAACTTTTTCTCTTATTTCTAAATAAATCCACTACTTTAACATACTACTCCTAAATTCAACTTTTTAATTTCTATATTGTTTTCACCGGCTTGTTTTGTGTGGAACTGTCTCACCATGAGACGAATCCATGTACCGGTCATTTTCTATTATTAATCACTTTAAAATTGTTAGACAAATCCTTATATGAGACAATTTCACCATGAGAAGCAACTCATATATATTCATCTTTTTTTGTTGCTAAAACATTGTAGGAATTGCAACGACATTTCTTTCACAACTACAAAAGTCGTTGCTAAAACCTTTAGCTACGGCTGTACGACATATTGCAAAAAAAACATTTTTAGCAACAAAATCTGATTTTTACCAACGACTTTTATTGTTGCCAAAAACAACTTTTCTTGTAGTGTATATGAGTTAAACAATTTAATAATACAAATTATTAACATATAGTCTTCTTAATTTGATGTCGTCTCACCGAGAGACAGACTCTAACAAAAATAGCTTAAAATGTAATTGATCACTTTAACGCATTAAACATACTTAACACAACTTAATAAAGACTATAAGACAGTCTCATTTAAGAACTTGTATATTTTGATCAATTGGGGCAAAATAAGACGTAGAACAAGTAGACCCTTAATTCTTAAATAAGAAATAGAAACGTACGTACACATTTTGATAACATATTTTCTGTGGACAGTTACTTGACTAAAGACTCCATACTCATAATGACAATAATAACAAAATAAAGTTTTTTTTTTTTTTGAAGATAAAAAATAAAGTTCTTAACCTTTCATAATGTTTCGTTAAAACAGCTAAGATTTGAAAGTGACTCCAACTTTAGCTGTTTAGCACTCCTAACATATAAAATTTTTAGTTTTTTTTTTGAAAATTGTAGTTAATAATTAAGTTTTGTTCAATCTGTTGAAAATAAATTTAAATATTGTTTATTTTAAAATAAACTCATTTGTTTGCAGCTTTGCTGGTAAATCTCAAGCAATTATAACAGGTGAATTAATTTTTTGCAATAATAACTGATAGATGAGTTTATTTAAAAGTATGATAAATATATTTTAGCAATTTGAGAAAAAATTAATTTATTATTGATAATTTTAAATCATTTACAATAGATGATTTGAAAAGAAAAAAAATACTCCTTCCGTTCCTTTATGTTCTTCCACCTTACTATAACGGACAGTTTCAAAAGTTCTTCCACTTTAGGATACTTTCTATTTATGGAAAATTTTCATCTCACTTTTACCCCTTAAAACCCCACTTTTCTTACTTCACACTACTAGTATTTAATTATTTTCTCTCTCATACTTTCAATACGATTATTTTTTTCACACTACTATTTAATTATTTTTTCTCTCATAATTCCAATACAATCATTACTTTCCACTACTATATTATTAAAATAATAACCACTATCATCAAAGATTCTTTCTTTCTTAATATGTGTGAAAAACCGAAAGTGGAAGATCAAAAAGGAACGGAGGGAGTAAGATTTAAGACATAGGAAGGCTTTGAATTTGGCGGAAAATATTTTCTTAAAGAATATTAAAAACTAAAACTATTATCAATGTAAATATTTTTGGTAAATGTAAACTTTTTTAAAAAAAAAAACCTAATTTGTTATTTTTAAGTAACATGAAAAATTAGTAGCTCACATGTTATAATAGAATAATCAACAATTAAGATTCTATACATCATTGAAAAGTTAATCACCATAAAATTTCTTTTTATTTTTAATGATCCATGATAAAAAAAAAAAAAAATCTAAAAACTAAAAAGACATTCTATGGTTTCCAAGATACTAGCTTTATTTTCTCATAAATCCGTTCTATTAAATTTATCTTATGACTATGATTTACACTATTTTTTTAATCATTATCCACACATTATTTAACTTATCTTTTTATATTATTTCATATTTCTCTTATTTTTTTCATAAAATACCCATTTTTTTATTGCCTATCTGTACCGAGGCGATTTCTTAAAGAGGGAGGGAGTACTATAAGTCTATTATACTTTCTCCTTCAAAAAAGTATTAGCACCGGTAGAAATACTGTATTATTTATTCATTATTCTTAATTTATGATTAGTTTTTTTTTATCTAGAAGTTAAACATAGTCAAATGGATTTGTTTGATTCGTCTCATTGCAACCACTAAAAATATTCAATTTTACTTCCTCCTATTCATAGAGCATGAGACATTTGTTTTTTGACACTATTCACTTATTACCCTTAAATTGTATTTTATTCTTAATCTAATGATTAGAACATGGTCAAGTAAGATCTTATTTGATTTGTCTCAATGCAAAGATTATTAATATTCATTTTTTATAATATTTCGTTATGTATAATAAGATATATTAAGCATTGAATAAGTGCATTAGATAGTGTGAAAAAACAAATGTCCCATTCTCTATGAATAGGAAGAAGTAATAATTAGTACTCCCTCCGTCCCTATGAATTTGCAGCATTTTCTACTTTCTCTGTCCCACTTAAATTGCAACTAACATTTCTATTTTCGGACTATAGCCTACCACTTTCTTTTAATCTCATCCATACATTTTAACTCTCTTTTAATTTCATCCACACAATTCATTCTCTCTCTTCATTTATCACCACTTACTTAATTATCACCATTTTTCTCTTTGCTACTATCTCATAGAGACAAAAGAAGCACATCAGAATGCCTTAAAAGTCAAATATTGCAAGTATTCCGAAACAGAAAAAAACGAAAAAAAAGTAATGTGAAAAAATCTAGGTATCCATTGAATAAAAGTCTCCACCATGCATATCATATCTACTAAAGAATTCACTACTCAACTATCTAAAGTCCAATAACATTATTTTTCCACTACCCACCACAAAAACAATCATTCTTTATGAGTTTAAGTGATTATCTTCCACACCCACATGAAAGTTTTAGAGAAACATACATACTCAAAGCCATGGAATTAAGTTCCTCCATTAAAGATACATGGAAGGTTTTCATATTAGGAACCATTGTTAGTTGCTTAATGCTTCTTCTTTTCCTAACTGAAAATGACCAAAAACCATCTATTTCAAGTGCTTCCATTAATGTCCTTCAAAAATCTTCACCATTACAAGATTTATCAAGCTCAACCATGCCTTTAATGGCTCCTCAACCTTCCATTATAGCTAGTGTTGATGAATCTTTTGTGGGTACAACTTTTAATGGTGAAGAAGTTAATGCTACTACTATTGTTGAGTCTTCAAAAGATTCATTGCCACCATTTTCTTCTCAAAATGTCAATCTTATGAGTCCTAATGAATCACTCAATTCACGGGTAATTCTATAGTGGTTGGCTTTTCGAGTCGATTATGATTGTTATGTTTTTTTTAAGATTTTTGGCGTTTTGTTGAAGAATTAACTCAACTAAAAGCTTAAGTTGATGGTTGGATTTCTGGAATGTTACATACTCTAATAAGTCCATTCATACAAGAGCCTTTGGGCGAGAGGTGTGGATGCAACGCAGGTGTTCTTCTTACCTGGGCAATAAATAATCCCCTTTGAATGAAGGGTGGTTGAGATTTGAACTCGTAACATTTTGTTACGTTGGCTTCTGATAATATGTCAAGGAACCAACTCAACCAAAAGCTTAAGCTTATAGCTATGGCCTTATGATGTATTATGAAGTATACTCTAACACATCTGATTTAGTTGAATGCCTAAAAATTTCTTTGCTAAATGGCTTTTCAGCTCTCGAAAAGTTTCGTTTTAATGCATTTTAATCCGAAATGAAAAAGTTATTTTGGTTGCTTGTTACGTTATTATTAACTTTTGACTATTTGGTTAATTTTTTCTCTAATAAACAACTAATAACCAACAATCAACAATCAAACATTTATATAAAGAGTTGGCTTAACCGACTCACTTAAAAGTCAACAAAAACAACTAACACTTTAAGCTGGTTAAAAAGCCAACTATCTTAAGTTAAAAAATAATTAACTAAAGAATTATTTAAAATAGCAAAAGATTTTTAAAAAATTATATTATTTTGACTTAAGTTAAAACTTTTTCATAATTATTTATAAATACTAAAGATATTATTTATAAATATAATAATATGTATTTTATTAATATTTTTCAGGATGAAAATTTAACTTTTGTTGATTACAATGAAGGGGTAGTGGAAAAGTGTAACATGTTTGATGGAAGGTGGGTTTATAAGGTGGATGCAAGAGCAAGCTATTGTCCATTAAGATGTCCTTTTATTGAAGAAAAGATGAGTTGCTTAAAAAATGGAAGACCAGATTTTGAGTATGAAAAATGGGTTTGGGAATCTTATGATTGTGATATACCAATGTAAGTATTTACTTCATGTAGCGTTTAGGAATAAGTATTTCATTTTAAATTATGGATTTTGATTATGAAATCATAAATAAAGAATTTGAGAATGACAGGGTTTGGGTAGTTATTCTCAAATTCTTAACTTTAATTAACTACTTTAAAAACAATGTTGGAATTTGATCCAAATCTAAATTCGAAAATTTTTGATTTGTCAAACTGTTAATTTGAGATTCCAAATTTCCAAATGAAATCATCGTTTCCAAACATGTTATAACAGAAATTAATTTCTAATTAATCACTGTAATTTATAAATTATTATAGAAAGACAAAATAAATACTAATAAAGTAAACAAAACAAAACAAATCCTCGTTATTATAAATCCTCGTTATTTACTTAAACTACCTTATTTACTTAATTTGTCCCTCGAAAACAAGACAATTTAATTTAAATATGTAAGAGTTTTATTATATAATTTTATTAGCTTTATCATTTATGGATCATTGCAATTATAGGAAAAAACATGTCATGATGTGAATCATTGAAATATAGAAAACAATATAAATATTAAATTTTATTCTTCAAAACCCCACCTTTAAGAGCATGAGGATATTGATTTATCACAAAAAAGTCAATCATTAAAATAAACCTAATTTGCATTTATTTTTATTGATTTTTAACATTTTAATTCCAACAAAATTTCATAAAAATTATGATACTCTATTGAGCATCATCCCTTGAAATCCCCACCTCCTTGGGACCAATAGGATATTCTCATGGGAAAAATTTACTTTGATTTGTCTCAAAAAGTCAATCATAAAAAAATAAAATATACTCTTATTTTATAAATTTTAAAATATAAAAGTAAAATATATTTTTTCAAATTTTTTAATTTATTCTTAATCCAATATCCATTTACTATATGATAATAATCTTCAGATTGTTTTTACCTATTTATTTTATCTATATGCGTTTTATTTATCTCTCACGTGGGAGAAACGTATTCTTAATCTTTCTCGACTCGGGAGATTCCGCCGCACTCTCTTTATGAGATGAGTTGCCGTCCCCCTTCCCTCCCCAGATCGGGATACACCGAGTAGATGATGATAAATCTTATGATATTTATTTTTTATAGGTTAAATGGTACGGACTTGGTGGAAAGATTTAGGAATAAAAGAGTGGTATTAGTAGGAGATTCGTTAAATCGAAACATGTGGGAGTCTCTTGCTTGTACACTCTATTCATCTATTCCTTATCCTTCAACTAAAGCTCAAGTTAAGTTCGAAAGTGCACATATTAAGACTTTCTTGAAAGCAAAGGTATGATTATTACTTACAAAATTACGGCTAATGTGTAAGAAAAAAAATAGTCAAGTAGGATCTTGTTTGAATCGTCTAATTATATACTTTCATAATACTCCCTCCGGTCCAGTTTACTTGTCCCATTTGACCAAACACGGATATTAAGGTAGTAGTAGGGTCCATTTAAAAGGTGGTAGTTGGGTATTTTAATTGATTAAATTAATTGTAAAGGTGGTAGTAGAGTATAGGGAATTGGAAAAGTGGGGGTATTTAGGTAAAAAAAGGATAGCCAAAAAAGGAAATGAGACAAATAATGAGGAAAGTGGGAGTATTAAATTTTTATATAATTTTTAGATGTGTATAATTCAATACATAAATGATCAAAATAATGTATTGGATTGCGTAAAAAGTCAAATGTAGCAAGTATAATGGAACGGATGAAGTATTTCAATATATAAATAATATCTTTAAAATATGGGAGGTTCTGAGCATGTTCAATATGTTCAACCGCATAGAGTCCCAAAAAATTAAAGGTCTTAATATTAAATTATTTGGTACTATATATTAAATGTTTAAAGATGCAAAATTATTAGAAAATATCATAATTTTTAAAATTACACAGAGCTTTTATAAGATTTGTCAATTTCTGCTTCAACCCTACTTTAAAATCAATTATTATAATTATTTTGATCGAATAAAATAATTATATTTATTTAGTTATATCTTCTCGGTTCTTTAAAGTTATTTACATTTGTCATTTTGGTTTGTTTCATTTATTGTTATTCCTATTAAGAATTTTTTTTATTTATATCACAAATTTTAGATATAATCAACATTGTTCATTCTTATTTTAATATTATAATAATGCTTATGATTTACATATATTTTCCACTAACTTTATTTAACATTTTTATATTGTTTACGAATCTCATATGTTTTTCACTAACTTTATAATTAGAATATATGTTAACATACAGTAACGATCCCATATTTTTCCACTAACTTTATTTTAATATGTTTTAATACATATCTAATTTTTCCTTCCTTAAATTTATTAATCAATAAAATAATACTCCCTCCGAATCATTTTAGATGTCCCATTTGGGTTTTCACGGTTATCAAGGGTGGTGTGCGGTCCATTAAAAAGTAGTAGTTGGGTATTTTAATTTATTAAATTAATTTTAAAGGTGGTAGTTGAGTATTGGGAATTGGAAAAGTGGGGGTATTTAGGTAAAAGAAAGATAGACAAAAAAAGAAAATGAGACAATTAATATATGATTTTGCCAAATAAAAAAATGAGACATCTAAAATAATTCGGAGAGAGTATATTCACTAACTAAAAATTTTATTTAATTTCTTAATTTCTATGAATATTCTTTATATAAATAAGTAAAATAATTTATTGACAATCTAAAAAATTGGTGTACAGGATGAATATAACTTTACAGTAGAATTTTACTGGAGCCCATTTTTGATAGAGCATGACATAAACCATGAAAGTGGAAAGAAAGTCCTTGTGTTGGACAAACTTTCATCAAACTCTGAATCATGGACTGGTGCTGATATTTTGATTTTTAATTCTGGCATGTGGTGGAGCCAAACTGGCAATAAAAAAGGGTACGTACCTTCCTATCTAACTCGATTTAAATTGCAGGCTTTCCGATAGTTGTAAGTGTCTTTTTCTTTGAAAACCCTTTTTGAACTGGAGGACGATTCTTTGACTACACTCTCCTATATGGGTATGAGTTGTCGTCTAATTTTCCTCCCCAGATGCTGACTATATTTTGCCTATGAGCAGGATATACTGGGTGTGATGATGATAATGATCTTATTTCTCGCTTATTTAACATTATTTTGGTCCGCTCTGACACATTTTGCGTCATTCTATTCTTAGACAACGTTTTATTGCTTTGTTTTAATCTTGTTCATAAATTTTAACCCACTTTTAGTTTCATTCACACAATTCAATTTCTTTTTATTTATTACTAGGTATTCAATTTTCCTTTAAAAATGCTTTATTTTCTTTTAATGTTAGTTTAACGGGGCATAGTATTAATTAATCTTTAATTTATTAAAATATATAATATAATAGTTAAGGGAAAAAATTTGTTTTGTTTACAAAATAATGATTAGTAAGCATGAAGTTATCCTTAAAGAGGAAGAAGTAGGAGTATAATTTAAGAAATCATTATTTGATTTACAACTTTAGTTGAAGAAATGAATTATTTATGGGTGGTTCATGTGTTTTACATAAGTCCCTCGTTTTAACTCTTGTTATTACTCTTCATAACTTATTATCATGAAATTAATTTACTTAATTTTTTTTATTAAAATTTTATTTTATCTCTTACAAATAATAATAATTTATATCGTAGAAAAATATCTTTTATTTTGATGATAAAAGCACCATAAAGGTAATAAGCTAGTGCACATGAACCTAAACCACACAACTTTTGTTTCATTATGTTTTTTTTTTTTTGGAAAAAGTATATTATAAATATTCTTTTATTTTACTTTTTTATAAAAAGAAGGAAAATTATAATGAGGGAAAATATTGGAATAATAAGTAAATCCGTACATATTATTAAGATATTTGTGTTTGAAATTATAGTTATCTTTAATCACAGAGTCAAATAATAGAGTAATACTACAATATGCTTTATAATTGAAAAATCAATATGGATTGATTTATAAAAATAGACAATAAGAATAGACAGTGAAAATAGGCTGGAAAACTGTACCCCACAACAAATAATAGTGTCAATTGCGACATTTAAGGTATTAATATTATATGAGTCATAATTTATGACATTGTTATTTATCAAATGTAACCAAAATATTTGGTGACACTGGTAGAAAATGTCATAAATTAATATTGAAATATTAGGATAAATACTCTTAAAAGGGTAACATTTTGATAAAATGTCAAAAATATCACGTCACAATTGAATTTTTTTTAGAAATTATCAATGATACCCTTAAGTTTTTGCACTATATCAATAGTACTTCTAAGTTTTTTTCGATTATCAATAGTATCCTCGTGTTATTGAACTTTTTATAACCGTAACATTTTCTAATTTTTTCCGTCCAAAATCTTCCAAAGGAAAAAAGTTAACGGTTTTGGGCGGAAAAAAAAATAGAAAAGGTTTGGGTTGTAAAACGCTCAATAACTCGAGAATGCCATTAATAATCGAAAAAACTTAAGAGTACCATTAATAAAATGTAAAAACTTAAGAGCAGCATCGATAATTTCCCAAAATGTCAGTATATATTTTAAGTATGATTTAGGAGTACTAAGGTTAATTTTAGAAAACATTGTGTCATCTAATAATAGACCAAACATAGAAATATTAAGGTTATACTTAATTTAGCATGTACTTGCACAAAGCATTTAAGCATTGTGTCATTATCAAATATTCAAATATCAATACATGAACCAAAAAAAAAAACCATTTTTAGCCCTATAGTTTTTTTTTTTTTTTGGAAATTAGCCCTATAGTTAGAAGTATTAATGTCTAGTATTTCCATAGGGTCAAAAGTTGACATAACATTTGTTATCAAGGACTGAAGAAAGTCATTTAATAACATCAGAGTTATAAAGTAAAATAAAAAGTTATACGTACAAATTCTTTTTTTTTTTTTTGAGAAGGATATTATATCTAACTGTAGAGACATGAAATGCATCACATTCAAACCGACGCGAAAATGATAAGAAAATCAATATAAAGTTTCTTTGATATACATAGAATTTAAAAAGGTTTCTACTTGAAAAATCTAATTTGAAATTTAACCTGATAATTTAAATTGTTCACTTTTAAATATATCTGACAATAAAAGTTTTCAATATCTAAACAACTTTTTTTTTTGTTTGAAGTAACAACTTATTTAGTTAATGAGAGACGACTATATTAATAATAGAAAAATACTTCTAATAAAAATGGGACGCACCTAAGCTCATTTGAATCAGATGAATCAGATAGATCATCATCATCATATCCAATATATCACGCTCATAGACATTAATACAAATAGATAATTAATCAAATTAAGTAAATAAAATTAACATGTTGATTTTGACTACATAAAGTTGAATGAAAAATAATTATTGAAATAAAAACAAATTAAGAATGAAAATAGTTCGAATGCTATGTTCCACCCATGTTACCTAATTATAATAGAAAATAATTATTCCAAACAATGATTTTGTTCTTTGTGTATGATATTATGCATCCTTCCTATTTGAGGGATTATTCATTATAGTAGGCCATTATGGTTGGAATATTAGGCCTTTAGTGGTTGGAATTTGGAAACACTATCACTCTACTGGCTACTTTTTTATCTAGCTAAATTTATTTTTAAGTGATTAAATAAAATATTATATGTCATTTTTTGGTAAATAAAAGATTTTTTCATTCACCAAAAAAAATATAATACACCAAGGCAATGAAACTCAGATTTCTTATTTGCATCAGTAAGTGTGTCGTCTATTTAGTTGTTAAATAATAAGATAAAAAATTGAATTAAGAGAATATTAGAAACACTACCACTCTATACTTGCATTTATATATTTGTCTCATTCATAATTTTTAATTCATTTCTTTTTCTTTTTCTTTTTTTTTAATACATAAAAAAATTATTATAACAAAATTATTGGGATTAGGAGTTGATAAGAACAAATGAAATTTAATCCTAAAATACAAAATTTGGATATAATTTTATACTCCCTCCGTTTCTTTTTACATGTCCACTTTAGTTTTTGGTTACTATTCACTAATCACTCTGAATTTGTATTTTTCTCTTAATCTATAAGGTAAAATATAGTCATGTAGGATCTTATTTTATTCGTTTCAATGCAAAGATTATTAATATCAAATTTTTATAATTTTTAATTATACACAATTAAAGATATTAAAGGTTAAAATGTTGCCTCGGCATGTGTGCAAAATGCAAAGTGGACATGTAAAAAGAAACGGAGGGAGTATAATATTTTTTGACTCATTATTGAGCTATAAAAATTATAAACAATTAAATTTATAAAGAAGATTGATACTAATTAAATGATAACTAATCAATCATTTGGAATATAGATGACTAAGATGAGTGTCGGTTTGAATGGTGGTGGAGTAGGTAGGAAATTGGTGGGGAAAAGGAGTTAGCTAGAGGTTGATGAACTCTCTTGCTTTATTAAAGAATTAATCAAGAAAAAATAAATAAATAAATAATTAGAAAAATTATTTTATGAAAAATAAGAGAAAATTCTCACTAAAAATTAAAGGAAGAGTGTGTAAAAAATAAAATTTAGCTAAGTTCAATAAAAATGGATATATTTGCTAATGATAATGACATTTTTGAACTAAATAATACTTTTTCCGTTGCATTATATACTTTCTATATTTAACATGCAATCCAATGTGTTATTTTGGTCATTTATATATTAAACTATGCACATCAAAAAATAATAAAAGATTTATATTATGAAAGTATATCATTAAAAGAATTAAATAATATCTCACTTGACTATATTTTTCTTACTTACTTATTAGCCACAACTAAAAAAACAAACTTAAATGATAAATGATATGAATAATCACAAAATGTAACAAGTATTTTAGAATGGACTTATCATCATCATCATCCTATCCAGTGTATCCCGCTCAAAGAAAACTATGGACATGGTTTGGGAAGGAAAGGACCGCGGTAACTCATACTCATAAAGGAGAGCGTGACCATAAGGAGTCCCCCGGCTCGAGAAAGATTAAGAGAAGTACACATATAGATAAATTAAATACGTAAAAACAATTATAAAACTAAAATGAGAACAATACTACTACTAATAATAATAGAAGAAACGAGAAAAAGTAAGAGAACAAGAATCTCAAAAGATACTCGAAAAAAATTAATAGTCTAAAATATGAATATAACGCCTCTAACTATCTCTATTTCTAGTCAGGTTTTTAAAGAGGTAGAAATAATGGACTAAGCATAGATAAAAAAAAAATGTGACTGATTGTCTTGCATATATGGCCGGTGTGTATTAAAGCAAAACTGACAAATTATAAACACTGAACCAAGCAAAAGAAACTGAACTGTACTACTTTGTGTCCTTTTCTGAATTATTAATGATGCATGTCTAGGAAAATTGTTAGGGTAGAAGGTTAGAAAGGATAAATAGGCTACTCGCTCCGTTCGGTTGAATTAGTAGCATAGAGAAAACGGTGAAAATTAAGAAAGTGGTAATAAATGAAGATAGAAATGAATTGTGTGGATGAGATTAAAAGAGAGTTAAAATGTATGGATGAGATATAAAGAAAGTTGTGGGCCATAGGACGGACGAAAATAGAAAATGCTGCAAATTATAAGGGACGGAGGGAGTATACAAATTCGACGATATGATATTTATCTCATCTTATAATTGAATTCGATTTTTTAATTTTTAGATGAATTTTAAATTTTGTAAAAATTAATATGGACACATAATTTAACCCGACTCAAATACCTAATTTGAAATTAACCCAAATTCTAAATGAACATCTCTATAAAAGTTGTTCGAAAACCAGCTTAGTTTCGCTGATTCGTTTGTCAAATTAATAGCATTGATTTTTTTATTAGTCTAACAAATCACTAGAAAAGTGTTGCTCAGAATCGAACCTGAATAGCGTCATAACGTCATTTAATATTTGAAACCCCTTATTTCCACAGGCCCTTAACCGTCGCCTACCCCAGATAGCCAAATAACCGGCCCTGATTAAGACACTACAACATAATTTGCTTTTAGTGTGATATATTTAGCGACATTTAATTTAAATGTCGCTATTTCAAATTTCTTATAGTGTATATAAAGGATTTTAGTGACATTTATTAGACCCTTTAGCAGCATATTAAAAAGTTACACTAAAACTTTTAGCGACATAGGATCTAGTGACATTTTTCACAAATGTCGCTATAGACTCTACAGTGACAATTACATATGTCACTAAAGACCAAATTAAGTGTCGCTAAATCACTTTATGGTGAAACTTAAAATAAAAATCAATAATTACTACACTAAAAATATGAATCTGTGGCATTTTTTGATGCCACTAAATCCAATGTCGCAAAAAGCTAAATTTTTTGTAGTGAGAAGCTAAACAATTTTTTTTTGTGTGTGTTAATCTTTCTTGCGTTTGTGATAACAGACTAATCCCTAATTAATATTTTGTTACATAATCTCAGATGGGAGTTGTTCCAATACAATGGGAAGCTAATAAAGAACATGCCACTACACCAAGCCTACACAAGAGCAATGAGAACATGGGCAAATTGGGTAGAAAACAACGTTAATCCTAAACAAACAAAAGTATTCTTTAGATCAATCTCAACCGAACATAAAGCTCCTCAATATCATCAATGGTGTTATGATCAAACTCAACCATTAATCGACTCTTATCGATCTCTATACCCTAAAACACTTATTCGTGTTATTGAGACTGTAATTAAAGGAATCACTAAAATAAATGTCACGTATTTGGACGTCACTAAATTGTCACAATCTAGAATCGATGCACATCCTTCCGTCTTTAGGACTAAAGATTGGAGGAATCTTGCTAAAACGTATAAACATAATCTTTCTTCGTATACTGATTGCGGTCATTGGTGTCTTCCTGGTGTTCCCGATACTTGGAATAGACTGTTTTACGCTTCTTTAGTTTTTGATGATTTTTATTAATTTTGAGTAATTAATAATAATAAGAAAGTTTAGTTTTTGTTAATTACATATTGTAATCATTATTTTGAAGGAAGGATTAATTAATTAGAGATGTTTATGTATTTATTTAGTATTAGAAATAAATCAATGTATTAAATATTTGAATATTTATTATATACTTTATTTATCAATCTTTGTAAAATTCCTTTTTCTATTATTCTTTTAGATTTAATTTCTAAAAACTTTTATTTTTACTTTCTTTTTATGATTTTTAATAATTGCTATAATTCTGTATGTATTTATTAGATTGTTATATGGTCTATAAATATTGTTAAGAGGGAACAACGGACAACCTACACATAGAACAAAACTGAAAAATACAAAGAAACGATGGCCAGAAATAGTATTGACGTTGAATTATAATATTGGAACGTTACTTGAAGACAAATGAAATTGTTTTTTCTCAAGCATGAAATTAGCCAAGTATTTTATAAAACAATAAATATTTTATTATTATTATTATTATTATTATTATTATTATTATTATTATTATTATTATTATAATGATATTTACAGCCCATAGGGCTGTAAATAAAAATGGATAATTCACCAACTACAGCCTTTAAGTTTACTCAATTTCAAATAAACAGCTGCTAACTTTGTTTATTACCAACTACAGCCTCCAACTTACCAAACAGGACATCGAGACAGCAAAAACAGCCAAAAAAAGGTATAAAAAAAATGGGGTGTTTTGGCTGTCTCGATCTCATGTTTAAGTTGGAGGTTTTAGTTGGTAAAAAACGAAGTTCGCGACTGTTGATTTGAGATTGAGTAAATTTAGAGGATGTAGTTGGTAAATGATCCAATAAAAATTAACAACGTTTATTTATTATTAATAATTTTAAATTTTCAAGAGTATAATATAGAAATTGCAAAATAATTAATATTTTATATAACATCTTTAACTTTTTAAGTTAAAATAAATGTTAAAATTTATTAAATATAATTGAATTACATAAATTAAATACAGGGTTTTTTCTTACATACAGCACTTAGGTCTGTACATATCATTTTCCTTATTATTATACTTCTTTGTTTCTTTTTTTACTTATCTTACTTTCTACACGCATTTTAAAACAGATTTTAAACTGTAATATATCTATATAATTATATATAAAAAATTATAATAAGATTACGTGTATATATATTAAGTCTCTAATCCCTAATTAGTTGTCCCATTTAACTAAAAAAAATCTTATAAATAGTGAGATTGGCACGTTCAAATAAAGGCATATATATATTTTTAATTATTAATGGATGAATGATAGAGGACAATATGTGTCCTACATTATTGCAATAATGACGAGTCATGAAAAGTATATCAAATTGCAAAAGTTTAACAAATGTAACCATAAAATGCATGCACCTTTTTATTACTGTTAATCTCGTGATTAAGCCTCCTAGTGAGGTCATCTCATTTTAGTTTTGATGAGAAAGTTTTGAAATACTTGTATATCAATGTGTAAAAATATCTGATTAATAATCGTGATTTGGAAATTAGTAAAATTAAAAGATAAACTAAAATAATAATAAAATAAATTAAATTATAAAGATAAACTAAGAGAGTAGGCGACAATCCATACTCATAAGGAGAATGTAGCAAAAGAGTCTTTCAGCTCGAGAAAGATCCACGAAATGAGAATGTCATGCAACGAAAAGAAATGAGTGAAACTGAATCCGCAAGCAGTTTGGCCCTTAATCATAAATTAAAAATACATAGAATACTTATAATAAAAAAAATATAGATAAGTAGCTAGGTTAAAAAAAGTAAACCAAAAGAATGATATATAAAAGGCAATGACAAAAAACGAAAAAACAAACACGTAAATGAGAGAATATCAGTAGTTTAAGACATGAATAAGGCGTCTTCAACTATCCTTATTCCTGGTCAGATTCACAAATATTTGTTGTAAGTCATGCAAACATATTTATTTATTTATTATTGCTAGTCATATGATGGTTTAGTATATTGAATTAATTAATTTCTCCCAACTTTAATTTTTATAACTATCAATTTCGTTATTATTATTTTATAGTTGAAAAATGGATTTTAGTAACACAAATTCTTGTGAGGGACGGTCTCTTTAAGAGACCATCTCTAATTGGACCGGCCCATTATATATTTTTTAAAAATATGGCAAGTAGACATTTTAAATAATGAAAGTAGGTATTAAGAATACAACAAGTAAGTATTAAAAATAATGTAAATAGACATTAAAAATACGCTAAATAGACATTAATCTTTAATGGACTGGACTTGAAAAGCGTCTATTAAAGAGACGGTCCAAGACAAGAGACTAGCTATTTTACTAATTAACCATCTTAGAAACACAAATTCTTGCTATAGACCGTCTATAACATAGACGGGTAAATATGGGTCGGCCCATTTGTTAAATGAGTAACTGAATAGTCATGTCAGCCACTGAACTGACTATTGAGAGAGTTGTCTATGTTATAGCAGAGCCGTCTTGGAAAATTTGGGGGCCCTGTGCTAAATTTTGTTGTGTGTCTTATTTATAGTAATTATAATATATTTTATTAATAAATTTAATATATTTTTTTTTGATTAACTTTTTCATATACGGGAGAAAGAGGGGCCCTGTGCGATCGATCACCTCGCACACCCTCAAAGACCTCTCTGTGTTATAGACAGTCTCTTAGGAGACGTTCCATCTTAGAAAATCTTATAAGGACTAGCATTAAAAAAATAAAAAAAATTTGAATAATTGCAAAGTCTCCTGCTCATTAAGTCAATATAGTACTAATACTTTCATTGATGATCCCTTCACCTAACCTCATGCATTTCACATGCTTGTTGATTGAGGGATGATTGATAAAAAGGAACTATTTGTGGGTCACAATTCACAAACCAAATGCAAGTTTGGTGCAAAAATTAAGAAAAATGAATAAATTAGTATTTTATAGAAAAGTTAAAGATTGTATGAATGAAATAAAAATAAGATAAATTCGTCAACAAATCCAATATTCTGTTCGAAAACAAGATTTGAGTGAGGGAATATGACGAACTAACTATACTCGTATTCCCTTAAAAGGAATACTAGAGATAAGCGGTCAATTTTACCCCAGAAAAATAAGATAAATAAAAAATAAAAATTTAATATTAAAGAATGAATAATAATGATCATGATAAAATTGGAATGAGAATCTTACAAACAAACTAAAAAAGGTGAGAAATATTTCATGAGAGAAAAGGGAATCTTTTCCCTAGGTGTTGCTTTTTTAAAAAAAAATTCCCACTTTACGCTGATTTACAAAGTATTTCCCAATCTACGGTCCACGTCAGCAGGAGTTTTTTTTTTTAAAAATCTGTATACAAAACCGCTACATGGAGTAGCGGTTTGCTATCTACACAAAACCGTGGCTCCATGTAGCGGTTTAATAGGCAGGATTTTACACCAGACAGTAAGTAAACAAACAAAACCGCTACATGGAGTAGCGGTTTGCTCTTAAATAAAACCGTGGCTCCATGTAGCGTTTTATTTGGGATTTTTCTTCAGGGCACACAAACCGCTTCTTTATTTAACGGTTTTGTTCTAGCACAGTAAGCTCCACTTTTGATGTTTGCGAGGTCTCAACCAATCATCATTATAATCCATCAACGAGGTCGATATAATAAAAGATATAATTTAAATTAAGAGATTATCAAAGAAAAACATATATAATACATCGCAATTATCCAAAATGATACAAGTGAAGTAATCTAAAGCCCTCGACCTCGTTTGCTACCAATAGATGAGGTCGGGGTGGACTCATCAACCTCGGGGATGTCATCAAGAGTAGGTGTACGGTGTCGATATTCTGGAACCTGGATGGGTGGTGACGAATGTGATGGAGTGGAAATAGAACGCCCTAAACCTCTTGAACGACCTCTACTCGACCTTGTCGATGAGCTACCTCGTTGTCTCCGACTTCTAGTACTACCCGGAGGAGTTTGGGTCATTTCATCATTTGCCGGAGGAGTAGGGATGAGATAACTGTAACCCGTTTGACCCAACACCTCAGTCAGCGACGTAGAGATAGAACCGAGGGTTTGAGTACACAACTGGTAACCCATATCAGCAGGCAAAACAGAGGCCCCATGTATCGTGCTAGAACACTCTAATAGCACACCTCTCATCCGCTCAGCCTATGTTTAACCAACAAAACATTAATAAGTCAACGTACATATATATAGATTTTTAAAACTATTGATAGAGTAAACATACCAATATTGTAGCTGTGGGATGGTGATGTGATGCTGACTGTGCTGAAGTAGGGTTCGTGATGCGCAACCTCGTGATCCTCCTATACCACGTCATGTAATCACCTAAAGTCTGACCAGTGTAGTTATCTCCCTGGACCAGACTGGATGCTCGATCCCTCCATGCATCCACGTGCGAGCGATGTCGATGAAGGAAGTTCTTGTCCCCCGTCCTCCGATCAATCTTATGAAGATCAACCCCCGTATCACAAGCTTGTGGAATATGCTGCTCCATACCAAATTGGCGCATTACGCGGTCTGGAAGATGAAACTCCACAACATCAAAGCAAATAAGCGGGCAACGAGATCTCCAAATACCCTGACCCGCTATACAAATATCTGGCAAAGCATCCAGCTTGGCAGTCGTGTATGGCTGCCATACCATCTGTTAACAAGTAAATAGTAAGTTAATCTAGCACGTAATTTCCGTACCTATATAAAATATTAAGTAAATAGTGAGATACCTGGTCATCACGCTGTCGATCGAAGGAATCTCGATAATATACCAGACTGCGTGGGGCATGGGACCTCGAAAGATGTACTCGAAGCCAACTGCAAACATGAGTTTACTAATAGAACAATGTATTAAATTAAAAATAGCTGAATTCAAATAATTATAACCTCACTGCTAGAGGATCCCTGCCGCGGCGATGCTGTGTGCCTAGGACCGGCTCAAAACCCCCACCATTATCTTCATGATCATCATCATCAACGGGTCGAACACTCCTAATATCAGGCCTCCCTATGAGTATATGCTCCCATGACCAAATCTGTAGAAGCAAAAGACATCCCCCTATCTCCTTAGCCCCCTTACGGGATGCCCTACATAGCTGTCGATATAGGTACGCGAGGGTAGCGCTACCCCAACTATACCCTGAAACCTCATCTAAATTAGACAACAAGGGGAGGTAGATGAGCTGAACGCAATCACCGCTCTTGTCCGCAAATAAAATGCAGCCCATCAAATACAGAATGTAGGCACGTGCATGCCTCTGAATGGTCTCCTCATCAGCATCATCAGGAGGGCCCTCACTGAAATGATCACGCAACCATGTCAGCCTCAAGGAAGATCCTATGAGTATTTGCGTCTCAGCTGGATTCTCGGGGTTCTGCGGAAGTACCCCCAAAAGCTGCAGTACTATGGCGGCCCATGCTCCATCACCACGACCGATAACCGCTGTGCCATCAACCGGCAAGCCTAATAGGACCCCAACGTCCTGTAATGTAATAGTCGCCTCTCCAACCGTGAGATGAAATGTGTGTGTTTCCTGCCTCCATCTCTCAACCAAGGCGGTGATGAGTGCTCGGTCAGTGTCTAACCCACCATCCAACAACCTATGAATGCCCCCAAAACCACATTCCTCAACATACTCCATAACCCTCTCAGGCACAACCCAATGTACCCAATAGTGTTGCCGAGTGATCAACAGTCGATCAATACCCTCCCATGCACTTACGCTCCGATGGGTGGCCTGGAGCGTAAGTACTGATGGATCAATTGGGCCCGGTGTTGTCATGATGTCTAACAATAAACAAACAAGGGTCAAATTATGTGCATCCTACTAACTAATATAATCAATAGCTTAATAATGGCTAAACTAAGCTTATTGACATGAAAATCATGATATAATTGCAATGTATATGTATAATAAGTGTAATTAACAACAACATATCATCAAATTACCAACTAAATATACATATCATCAAATTAACAACTACATTTCTTAGGAGCATTTCATCGAGCATATTATGTGCATCCTACTAACTAATATAATCAATAGCTTAATAATGGCTACACTAAGCTTATTGACATGAAAATCATGATATAATTGCAATGTATATGTATAATAAGTGTAATTAACAACTACATATCATCAAATTAACAACTACATATACATATCATCAAATTAACAACTACATTTCATATGAGCATTTCATCGAGCACCTTATATGCATCCTACTAACTAATATAATCAATAGTTTAATAATAACTAAACTAAACTTATAACATAAAAATCATGATATGATTCCAATGTATATGTATAATAAGTGCAATTAACAACTACACATCATCCATTTACAACCAAACTAAACCAAACCCTAAAAACCTACAACAAACAAATTGAGAAAAAAAATTGAAATAAATGAACTTACCTTGTGATTAGGATGCAAACAAAAGTAAATAGGATAGTAATACTTTAGTTTTTATTGTTGAATTGTTGTAGTTTAGAAGTTGTGAAAGTTTTTTTTTTTTTTTTTATGTTGAATGTCGAAGGAATGAAGAAGCAGGAAATGTTGAATGTCGAAAGCTGGGCGTTTTTATGACAGACTAAAACCGCTACTTGGTGTAGCGGTTTAGCACTTAATATGACAGCCTAAAACCGCTACTTGGTGTAGCGGTTTAGTACTTAAAATTTTATCCCTAAAATTCAAGCAAACCGTGACATAAAGTAGCGGTTTTGTCTTTTGGAATTTTTTATTTCACACAAAACCGTGTGTTGGAGTAGCGGTTTGTTATAAAAACTTTAAAAAAAAAATATTTTCTAAAGTTGTCCTACGTGGACAGTATGGAGGGAAATATTTTCCCTTTTAACGCAAAGTGGGAAATATTTTCCCAAAGAACATTATTTTGGGAGAAGGCTCGAGAAAAGGCAGCATTTTGCTTATTGGTTACTCAATTCGAATCCAATGAAGTAGTTGGCATTACATCTAGATATCCTATGCATATGCATATTCTTTTCATTGTTAAAAAAAAATTTGATAAGTATTCAATTATCACAATGGAAAGTTGATCCTATTCTTTTTTTTTTTGGTTAGTTAAAAGTTGTTCATATTCTAGTGGCAAAGAATTGTGGTGAGACCGTATCATTTTTGAGACGCGTCTTATAAAATTTATTTAATTAATTTTTTTTATTAATTTTGAAATTAAAAAACCTATTTAAAGACTTAAAAGATCAATTTTAAGAATTAGATTTGTTAGTTATAAACCTCCTTTAGTAGTTCTCTCTTCATTTGCCTACTTTCTTTCTTTACTTTTTATGGTATCAGAGCAACCTCATGACTAATAGAATAAGAAAACAAGGGAGGGAGGCTAAGGTGGTGATGTAACTGAAGGTGGAGACGTGGAGTAGGACGATGCACTAGAGGAAGATAAGGAGGAAAGGTGTTGGAGTATATAACATATTTTAAGCTTTAACCATCAGTTTAAGCTTTTGGCTGAGTTGGTTCCTTGACAAAAGATAATGGTTCAAGGTAAGGAAAAGAAACTAGTTCAATATAAGGTCGTAGAGGTTCGATATGATAATACTAAGGGTTACTATGTAAAAATATAAAAATATTTGTCAACCAATTGGAAAAATTGAAAAACGAACGGAGATTATGATGTGACTTTTTCCTAAATTATAAATATATATACTCCAAGTATAGTCTAGATTCTACTATACAATCCAACCATAATGTTCATTCCAATTACACAATTTCTTAAATGAGATGGTATCATAGCTTAATAAATAATAATACACGTTATTAGTATAAGAGTTTCTTATTTTGAGGTCGTCTCACCGATCAAGAGACGGTCTTTTACAAGAATAGTTCTTCGAATCATCGGGTTAATTTTGGATTTGGCGTTTTGGGCCAGTTCAACAATTAAACTTGCGGCTTTTACATAGTTTTAAATTGATTTTGAAGTCGGGTGAAAATCGGATTCAACTACAAGGTCAGGTGAATATAAAATAGTTTGGGTCAATTTTATACCCATCTAAGACCAATATTGAGAATTATTGGGCCCAACCCTTCGGCCCAGTTACTTTCATTAAAGTTATCTCACGCACTAGACCATGGTCTGCAAAACAGCAGACATCAGTGCCTTACACAATTCAATTGGTGGAGCTTTAGAAATAAATATCTACAACTACTGGACTAGGCTTATCTACCACTAAAGGGTAAAAATAATAAAAAGATTTTTAAAATATTCATTTGTTTATACTCCCTTTATCCCTCTGAATTAGCACCGTTTGACTTAAAAAGATTACATATTTTTTTGTTAAAAGGTGCTATCTCATAGTGACAGAGAGAGTATTTAATTATGTAGCAAGTGTCTTGAAAGAACAATAATTAGTATATTAATTATATCATTAATTTTGCTATGTTTCTATTTATAAATATAATACTCCCTCCGAATCAATTTAGTTGTCCCATTTTTTTATTTGGCAAATTTATATTAATTGTCCCTTTTTTTTGTAATCTTTTTTTACATAAATGCCCCATGTTCACATAAGTAAAGACTAAAGACTAAAGACTAAAATACCCCTACTTTTACTACTTACAATACTCCAACTACTACCTTTACAATAATTTAATCAATTAAAATACTCCAACTACCACCTTTTTAATGGACCCTACACCACCCTTAATAACCATGCCCAAGCAAATGAGACAAGTAAATTGGTTCGAAAGAAGTATTAAATTATGTTTTTTTAAGTTATTTTGTGAGAAATGAGAAGCTGTTATCTTGGTGAGATGATTTAACAACAAAAACTCTATATCCAATTTTATGCATATTGTCTATTGAGCTATTTAGCATAAGTATGAATTGTGTCTCATAGTGAGACAAATTCACACAAAAATTTGTAATGGTTTAATAAAATAGCTTATTGAGCAATTTTAGCTTATTTTAATACAAATAAATAAATGTATGGTCATTGGTCAGACTATCTAATGCTAATTTGGCAAATTAATTTGTTCAAATAACTTATTGTTATAAATAAGTTGTTTTTTGAATAAACTACCTATAACAACATAAAATCAACCACGATCATTAACTATGATATTTTAGCCGATTGCAAACGAGAAGGTCTTATTAAATAACGGTATTTTGTGAGGTTAACAAATCACCTTTATGGGGTAGGATTTGATAGAGCAATAATTATTATTATTATTATCTTTTTGTAGTGATTTAATCATGATAATTAGTTAGAAATTTTTGTTTGCAATATTCTTTTATCTAATTCTTCATTTCTCGAAATAAAAATTAGTACAAAAACTCAAAAAAAAAAAATCAAAAATTTATTGCAAACCTAGATATTGGTGACTACTTTAATGATTACACCATATTCCTCATCTTCAATTACATGACCAATTTCAAATTTCATTCACAAATTCACAAAATTAATATCCAAATTCCAAAACTATGCACTTAACAAGTGTTAATATCTCAGAAAAATGGAAACTTTCCATAATTGGTAGCATTTTTTTATGTTTAATTCTCTTCATTTCCCTTAACCAAAACCCTAAAATTCCAAATTTCTCATCTTCTACAAACAATTTACCACATTTTACCCCATTAAACAACCCAAAAGTACCAATCACTCTAAACCCACAAAATTCAACTAAAAAAATCAAACAAAATTTGAATTATACCCTTAAACCCAATCAAAATCAACTAATTTCCACTCAAATTAGGGTTATAGAACACCCAAATGTCCCAAATGTGACTTTGAAGAAGATTATTGGTGAAAAGAAATGTGATATGTTTGATGGGAAATGGGTTTATTACCCTAAAGAAAAACCATTTTATGATTCAATTAAATGTCCATTTATTGAAGAGAAAATGAGTTGTAGAAAGAATGGAAGGCCTGATTTGGAGTATGAAAAATGGAGATGGGAACCCAAAGATTGTAATATACCATTGTAAGTTTTTTTTAATTTTATTTTTTTATTTTTTACAATTAATTTCTATGCTTTGTTTTTTTTATTTTAAATCAAGGTAGGCTAGAATTGTTAAATTTAGTTGGACTTATTGTAAATGCCAGTATATTAATGGGGAGACGCAAGTTGCACACTTCATAAGCCAAGGAGATATAAGGGCAAAAGGAATGATGTTTTTTATTTGGCTAATTCATGATTCATGTTACTAAATATGGACACTAATTGGTATATTTGTTGTTGATAGACTCTACTAGATAAGAGTCTTGACTACAAGTTTTATAAGGTGAACAAATTGTGGGTAGAATAGCTTGATTGAGTAGTTATACTAGTTAATACTCACTCCGAATCACTTTAGATTTCCCATTTTTTTATTTGGCAAAATCATATTAATTGTTTTATTTTCTTTTGTCGTCTATCTTCTTTTAGCTAAATACCCCCACTTTTCCAATTCCCAGTATCCAACTACCACCTTTACGATTAATTTTAATCAATTAAAATACCCAACTATCCCCTTTTTAATGGACCCTGCTCAACCCTTAAAATCCGTGAAATTCCAAATGAGACATCTAAAGTGATTCGGAGGAAGTATAGAATATGGTAGTATACTTTGTTCATATGTTCTTTTTAAATATATTATACGAATTTTAGTGTTAAATTTTGACTATGATTTCTCTTTGACGTATATAAGAAAACATATTTGGCTAGAAGTGTGTGATGCACATAGGCGCTAGATATTCCACTTTAAATGAAGGATAGTTGAGATTCAAACCCCTAATCTCTTGTCAAGTTGGCTTCTGATACCAGATCAAGAAGAAACCAACTCAACTAAAATATTAAGCTCATGGTTGAGGGCTTGAGGCCCAGGCCTCAGGATATTTCATTATATACTCTAACAATATTCACGTGGTGTATTGATAGATTCGTTTCAAAATATACTTTCTAAATATTAACTTTTTTAGAACTTTAAAAAACTCATTCTTAAAATTAAAGTCATAATTAAAAAAGTAAATAGTATAAATAAATAAAAACAGAGGAGCAAGATATAAGGAGTTTCAATTATAAATCTAAATTTTTGGTTATATAGATTGTTGATTTATATTTTTGGTTATATAGATTGTTGATGTGTTATTAAATTTCTCATGTCAAAAAAGTCACGTGTTTAAATTCATTCAACCCTTACTTCAAATAGATAATTTACGTCAATTCGAAGAAAAATTTTGGTACATCCACACTTCAAACCTATAAATTTCCAATGTACGAAAACACGATAGAGTATATAAATATTCTATTGCTTTTAAATATGTCTTAAATATTTAGTTTACTTGTTGGCTGAAAATTAGTAGTGTAACAAAATTGTGCTCTTTTAATAATGAAGGTTCAATGGAAGAGACATGCTAGAAAGATTGAGGAACAAGAGATTAATAATAGTTGGAGATTCACTAAACAGAAACATGTGGGAATCTTTGGCTTGTTTGTTGTATTCATCTATACACCCTTCTAGAGCTCAAGTTTATGCTAAAATTCGAGATTATAAGGTTCTCAAAGCAAAGGTTAGAAAAAACAATTGATCAAACTCAAATATATGCTTCTGTCAAGGAGAGCCTGTGTTGCATCCATACTTCTAGCCCAAAGGGCTCTCGTGTGAGGGGTTGTATTGGAGTATATAACATATTCTGGGGCCTTAACCATCAGCTTAAGCTTTTGGTTGATATAGTTCCTTAACAGAACCAACTCAACCTAAAGCTTAAGCTTATGGTTGAGACTAAGGCCTTGTTTAGATTAAGGGAAATAGAGGGAAAAGACAAGAAAGGATTTGGAGGGATCGAAAATCTCTTGTTTGGATAGCAAAAAAGGAGGAAGAGGATTTGGAGGGATTAAGTCCCTTCATTTTATTAACATCTAAATCTCTTTATAAGAGGAAAAATTTGGAGGGAAAATGAAATTCCTTTTTTTCCCCTTCCTTTCCTTCCTATACAAACAATGGAGTATTTCCCTCCTTTCCCTCCCCTTCATTTCCTTTCTTTTCTCTCCTAATTTGCTATCCACACATAATGTAAGGGTGTTTAATACGTCGGATAAGAACTGAGACGTGCCTAAGTAAATATGGGTCGAATAGGATAAAGGCCTTTAAACCCAATATGGGCTTTAAATGGGTTCAGGCTTTGAGAATTCGGCCCAACCCGACCAACTTTTGCTACTAAAAACTAATTTAATCCTCATTTATCAATTTATAACAATGAAATTATCATTTATAATAATTAAATTGAAAACGTATTAATAATCTCATTGACATTGTCATTTATAATATTTTGATTACACATTAATTATGCTATTTACAAAGGTCTGTTTTTGGCCGAACCTTTATATAGCCCACTTCTTTTTAACAATAGTATATACCTTTTTGGCTCAGCCCGTTTTCGGCTTGACCCTTACATAACCCTTTTAAAAGAAGGTTGGATAAGGCTCAATTAGGGGTCGACCCCTTGAATAGCCCTATTTGAGACCCAAGATACGTTATATACTCAAACATGCTCTCTTATACGAGAGCCTTTGGGCTAGAAGTATGGATGTAGTATAAACCCTCCTCATATCTAACGCCAAATATTCATCTTTAAATGAGTGTTGATTAAGATTCAATACGTGGCCTCTTATGCTAGGACCCATTCAACCAAAAGCTTAAGCTTATGGTTGAGGCCCTGAGATATGTTATATACTATTATAACTTTATATTGCTTCTTCATGAATAATACTCTCTTTACCTTCGAGTTTGTACATATAACTCGAATTTTTTTTACATATTTATATTGTATCGTATGATGCAAACTCGAAAGGACTAAAGATTAATTTGTGAATTATATTATTTTGATTAAATTTGTAGGATTATAATGCTATAATTGAATTCCATTGGAGCCCATTTCTTGTTGAATTTGATGAAAATCATAAAAGTGGGAAGAAAGTGCTGGTTCTTGATAAGCTTTCATCTAATTCCAAGAAATGGAAAGGTGCTGATATTATGGTGTTCAATTCAGGTCATTGGTGGATGCATAGAGGAAAAATGAAAGTGTAAGTTCACTATTTTATTTCATTTTGTGATTTGTTTAAAAAATGAAAAATAACCCTAAATCGACTAAAATTAGTTATTTTCAATTCGCGAATCATATAATACTGGTTAGAAATGTTTAATTAAGTCTAATCAAGTGTGAGTTAAAAGATAATGTATTTTCATTGTCGCTTTGACTTTACTATAACAATCGAAACTTGTTTTATTATTTACAAGGGCATAGAAAAAAAACGAGCTATAGTGAAGGACGTTTCTTTGCTATATTCATTGCTAAATAGAAAAAAGGGAAGCGATTGGTGCACCGATTCATGGTTTGTTAGATGACGGATAAGTTATAGTCGAGTTTTGAAAACACCCTCTTGCAAAATTGCATTATAAACTTTACCTATATTGCACTCTTGTGGTTCGACCCTTACCTGAAGCCTCACTCTGCAAGGATGCTTTGTACACCAGGCTAGTATTCTTTTACCTTATGTAGATGAGAAGGATGTTCCTATATGGGACTTATTCTTATTTGGATAGTCATGAAAAATCAAGTATACATCTTGGTGATCGTCCATATGAATTCTAATATCTCATAGGTCATCGTCCATAAGTAGTTTTTGTGCATCTTTCATGTAAAGGACCCAACTCAACCGAAAACTTAAGCTTATGGTTAATGCCCCAAGATACGTTATATACTCTAATACACCCCTCGCACGAGAGCCCTTGGGCTAGAAGTCTGGATAAAGCACAAGTACTCCTCATACTTAGCACTAAATATTCCACTTTAAATAAGGGATGTTGAGATTCGAACCCGTAACCTCTTATCACGCTGACCTCTGATACCATATTCAAACTTATGATTGAAGCCCAAAATATGTTATATATTCTAATATTTCATTTAGTTAACTTTGATTTATGATTATGTAGGTGGGATTTTTTCCAATATAAAGGACAACTAATGGAAAAAATGTCAAAATTTCAAGCATATGATAGAGGCATGAAAACATGGGCTAATTGGATCCAATCAAATGTAAACCCAAAGAAAACAAAAGTATTCTTTAGAAGCATTTCATCAACCCACAATTACAATCTAGGTAAGTTTTGGTGCTATAACTCAACCCATCCCATCACAAATAAATCATACCAAAATCCATTCCCTAAAAATATGGTCAATATTATTGAGAGCTTGATTAGTGGGACCCAAATGAGCAAATCAAAGATCAAGTATTTGAATATAACTGAGCTTTCTAAATATAGAAATGATGCACATCCTTCTGTGTATAGAAGCAACAAATGGAAGATTTATACTTCAAAATATAAGAGGTTAATACCATCATATACCGATTGTAGTCATTGGTGTTTGCCCGGATTGCCTGACACTTGGAATAGATTATTGTATGCTTCCCTTTTTTTCAATTGATTACATATTTTAATTTGCCTTTTTCTTATTTGGTTTTTCTTTGCAAATTGCCTTATTTTGGGAGGATTGTGAAAATTTTGGGCTTGTATACAAGACTCATATAAGAGGAGAGTTGACTGTATATAAACTCGATGAAATTTCATTCTAAAACCAATTAATATTAGGAGTAGCCCATTAAGTGTATATATTAGCCAACCTCTTTATAACCCTTCGATGTAGATTACATGTGGGTTATTTTTCAAACAGATTACTCATTAAATGAAAGTATGTAAAGTCCGATTTGAGTTAAGGGTCTTTGTGACCACAACCTTATTTACCAGAAATATGGTATGTCGTGTTCAATCACTTTTTAGACCATGTTCATGATTTCTATGAGCGAAATATACTAGTTAGTATGATAATTTTTGTCAAATTTAATTTATACTACAAGTACACAACATCTAAGTTACGAGTTATTACTCATTATTCATATATTATAGGTTAAGAACATAACTAAATGTGATCTTATTTACCTCATATTGTTGTCTTTTGAACTATCAGATTGAAACCTATTAATGCAAATCTTATATTTTCGTCTTATTGACTAAATGAATAAGAATTCAATCTAAATTTATCTGTTAAATACTTCCTATTGGACTTAATCTAGACAATTAACCATAAAGTTTGGATTATAAATAGCTAATCAATAGATAAGATTATTATGGAAAAACCATGAAAAAATTAGATTATTCTACGTAATTTTTCCTTTAAATTAAGCGAAACATTTAATTTTAACATACATTAAGAGCTCTTTTGTATCAAATGTAAGTATGTAACAATATCATACCTCGATTGAGGTATTTCTTGTCAAATTATATATTCTTGTACTCAATTTTATCTTGACTTAATTTTAACCATTTCAAATCTTATATTTGTCATTACATCTCTAGCTATCTTAGTAGCAATTAGATCTTTAGTGATATCTCCATTAATATAAAGTCATTAACCTACAAAACAAAAAATACTCAAAAAAAAAAAAACTTTTAAAAATATGATTGAAAAATCTTTAAATATCGCTTTCTCTATCCCATCCATTGGCTTTTAATTAATCATACATATCATTTGTAGGTAAAGGACAGACTTCAACATTAATCCAACCATATAAGTAATTAAGTACCCAATAATCCTTACAAATTTGGAATTGAGATTATATATTTAATAAACCTATTATTTTTCCTGAGAGACGTCTCTCAGGCTAAATTTATTAAAACTTATTGCCTATATTTACTCTATAATTTTCCTAATGGATCAACTCAATTAGAGATGATTTCTCAAAAGAAACCGTTTATCGCAAAAATTTGTGTTTAATAAAAGATAATAATAGTAAGGTATTAAGAGACATTCATGAAAATATTACCAACGTTTTATTTTTCTCTCTATGTACTCCACCAACCAACAATACACGTCTTTTTTAGAGTTGTCTCTCAGGCCCAATTTATTAAAATTTATTGCTTATATTTACTCTATAATTTTCCTAATGGGTCAACTTAATAAAAGATGATCTCTCAAAAGAGACCGTTTATCGCAAGAATTTGTGTTTAATAAAAGATAATAATAGTAAGGTATTAAGAGACGATTCATGAAAATATTACCAACGTTTTATTTTTCTCTCTATGTACTCCACCAACCAACAATACACGTCTTTTCCAGCACATTATGTATTCATTCGTGCACACCATAAATAATGTTTTATACAAATAACGTTTCTAAAAAAAATAAAGTAAACTCACGTATTGATATGTATTATTATTAGGCATGTTATACAGATCAGATTGGATTGAATTTTAATTCGAGTCATATATAAACAGTCAGAAAATCCTTGACTCAAACCCAACTCATTTAGTTAATTGAGACGATAATCACAACCTTGACCCGAGCTTGACACATTTAGTTAACTGATTTGTGTTTATATTTTTTTGTTACGTTTTAAGGTTTTTAATGTTGATTAAATCTAATTTTTTAGGTTTTAATTTTAACTTTATGTTTATTTTGTTTACTATGAAAAATAAGAAAATATTAAATGAACTAAGTTTAGCCTATACTTATTGATTTAACTCGAAATTAACACATTTAATTAATGAGTTACACATATTTTTTTCAGGTTTAAAATTTTGACCTAAACTTAACCCATTTAATAAACAAATCAGGTCAGGTCAACCCATTTAATTAATTGGGTCAAAAGTCTCAACCCAAACCCACTTATTTCGAATTAGATTTAGGTCAGGTTAGCAGGTCAGGTCAAGTTATACCTGTCTTAATTACTACCTCCTATTCAACCTAAATGTCTCATTTAGTTTTTTGGCACTATTCACTCATCACCCTTAATTTGTATTTTACTCTCAATCTATTAGTTAAAACATAGTCATGTGGGATCTTGTTTGATTCGTCTCAATACAAGGATTATTAATATCAGCCTTTTATAACTTTTAATTAAGAATAATTTGAGATATTAAGGGTTAAAATGTTGTCTCGACAAGTGTAAAAAAACTAAATGGGACATTTAGGCTGAATAGGAGGGGGTATTATTTTTAATATGATCTCAATCAACAAATTAAGGTTTTTTTTTCATACATGCATATACTTATTGATTTAACTCGAAATTAACAAATTTAATTAAATGGATTACACAGGTTTTTTTCAGGTTTAAAATTTTGACCTATACCTAACGCATTTAATAAACAGATCAGGTCGGGTCGACCCATTTAATTAATTGGGTCAAAAATCTCAACCCAAACCCACTTATTTCAAATTAGATTTAGGTCGAGTTAGCAGATCGGGTCAAGTTTTACCTGTCCTAATTATTATTTTTAATATGATCTCAAATCAAGGTATTACTAAAGATCACTAAAACCCATGTTCTCCTTCTTCATTCTAAGAAGTTTTACATGACCAATCATTTTGCAACTCTCAATACCATGTAACATTTCTTCTTATGTGTAGTATCAATCAATGTTACCAACTTCAATAAATTCATTTCTTTTGCTACTATTTGAACCACTTTTTTTTTTATTTTTTTATTTTTTTAATAATACTATTTGAACCACTTTGATAAATGACTAGCTAGCATAGATTATTAGTAGTAGTTAACTAATAATTGGCCCATATAAACAAATCCTTTTGACATATTCCTCATACATGCATATATTTTTCTTATTACATAATCCTACCACCACAACATAACACACCCAAAACTAAAAACCTTCCAAATTTCAAAGTTATATGGAGTTGAGTTCAAGTGTCACTCTAACATGGAAATTTTGCACAATAGTAAGTTTATTGGGTTGCTTTATTCTTGTCCTTTTCCTACACAAGAATGATCAAATTCTAGTTACAACTACAATTAGCGCGGTGCTAGAATTAGCACCGGCAGCGCAACCAGAGGCGCTAAGCACAATCGTTACACCCTCAAAAATTAAGGACGACAAAGTTTCTATTTTTAGTAACTTTAGTCGTAGCAGCGTAGTTGTTGAAACTCCGCCATCTTCTTTTAATCTTACGGCTGTAAAGTCAAAAGATAAGGAGAAAGCAACAAAACATGTTAGGAAAAGGTGTAATATGTTTGAAGGGAGATGGGTTTACAAGCCCGAAGCAAATCCTATTTATAACGTAACAAGTTGTCCTTTTATTGAAGAGAAGATGAGTTGCCAAAGGAACGGGAGGCCCGATTTTGAGTACGAAAAATGGTCGTGGGAGGCTAGAGACTGCAAGATTCCGTTGTAAGTACTTATCTGTCCCAATGAAATTGTTATATTATTTATTTTTTGGGTTTGAAATTTCGTTAGCCGTTAGTATAAACTTGACAAAAGATAATTGGATAAAAATTATTTGAACAATTAGAAAAATACAGCTGAGAAAATTTGAGTTCATGACCATAAGGGGTGAATGTAAGTTTGCATTAAAGGTATGAGATCATACTGCAATTTGCAAGTATAGAATTCAAATATTGGTTATAAATACATATTATGGATAATCTTTTCTTCATATCTTCTACTATAGGAAATAAACTTTTTAATTATTTCACAATTTTTTTTAATGATATAGTATTATGGTAAGATTATTTTTATTGAACTGACATATTTTAAAGTAATTAATTTTAGAAATAAGTTAATTATATGGTATCGTTTCATGCATGGTGAAACGATTTCATACAGAGCTAGCTATTTTTATTACTCCTATCAAGTTTTCATTTAGTATTACAAATTATTAAATCATTAATATTGAGAATAATTCCATTTTGTATTAACTGATTATTTAAGGTTTTAGGTTTGATTCTTATTGTCCTTCTTTTGGCCTTTTCTTTCTTATGCTATATTGTATAAAAAAATTATTAAAATTATTCTCTAATTTTTTTTAAAAAGGAAGCAAGATCATTTTTTAGACTTTTTAACGTGTAAGCGATTTTAAAATATTAGTTTTAATTGTTCTTTTAAGAATAAATGTAATATTAATTAACGGTAAGTGGTTGCTAATTAATTGACAAAAATCAGGAAAATAATAGCACGTCAGAGGAAAACATAAATTTATTATTGTCCTCTGGGATTTTAATGTCATTTGACTTTTCAAGGAATTTAAAATACTTAATGTTAGTGGAAAAAGAAAATTAAAACTCATCAACTTTACAAGTTATAACAAATAATACTCCTAAATCTTAATATATTATACTCCCTCCGTTCTTAAATATTCTTCTCATTTTTAATATTCTATCTTAACAAGAGAGAAATTTAATTAATGTTTTTGACACATATTTAGAAGATAAATATATTCAATATATCCATGTGAGATCTTATTAGAATCGTCTTAATGTATACTTTTTTAATATGTATTTTTATAATTTTTTATTATGTGTATTTAGAGATATTATCATTTAAAATTTGCTTTGAAAACTGTGCAGAAAGTAAACGAGAAGAACAAAAAGAATGGAAGGAGTAACTAATAATAACATTATTTCATTACCAAATATCAATAAGTCACTTTCACTTATGGTGGAGTTTTAGAGACTTAATTAGAAATATGCAATTTTACCATTAGTGATATTTACTATCTAAAATATTTTTTTGCATTGACTTTTATTGATATTTGTCTGTAATTTCACATAAATAAAAAAAACACAAATTAATTCCTAAATTAAAGATTTATAAATTTTTGACCCATTAAAATAAAAGACAAATGAAGTTGTTTAACAAGATAATTAAGAGTATATATTATATTATACTCCCTCCTATTCATCTTTAGAGTCCTATTTACTTTATGCACTCTATCCAATGCACGTATTCGACCTTTAATATATCGAGTTATGTATAATTAATAATTATAAAAAGTTGATATTAATGATTGTTTTGACTTATAGATTAATAATGAAATGCAATTTAAGAGTGATAGATAAATAGTGTCTCAAAAGTAAATGGGACACCTAAAGTAAATAGGGGGGACTATTATACTAAAATTGAATTTTGTATATAGCACAACATTATTATTATTATTATATATAAATGAATTAATTTGGATGATTAATTAATTGGTATTTTAATTAGGCTAAATGGAAGAGACATGGTGGAAAAGTTTAGAAACAAAAGAGTGATATTAGTAGGAGACTCACTAAATAGAAACATGTGGGAATCTCTTGCTTGCATTCTCTATTCTTCCATTCCCAATCCTTCTTCAATTGCTCATATTCGAAGCGATGCTAAAATCATCCGAACCATGTTCAAGGCAAAGGTATTATATACTATTTCTATTTTATTTATTGTTTGGATATCGATCATGTGTAGAGGTGTTCAACAGGTCGGGTCAATTTTGAATGGGTCGTGTAGAAGCTCATTTAAATATGACCCTTTTTGACCCATTGTTTAAAAGTTCAAAAATAGTTTTTTTTATTGTACTTTATGGCCTGTTGAGCAATTCAACTATGTATATAATAATATCATAAAAATATAAAAAAAGTGGTAAAAAGTTTTTTACAACCAATTCTTATAATTATCCAACTCGACCCGCCCCGACCCTTTAGACAAAGGCCCGGTAATGACCCAAACCACCAATGACCCGTTAAAATGTGACCGATCTTTGACACGTTGGGTCGACCTTCTCTGTTGAACATCTCTATCGATGTATTAAAGAGGGTGTACGCATTTTGGAAGTAATTGGAGCTCTACCTCTCATAGTATATATGGCTTTGGAATAGCATCTTCTTGGCTAGCTTATAGGTGTCCATTTCGTGTTTGCCCGATAATATACTGACCTTCATAATAAAGTAGATGAACTGCATTATATTTTAGACTAGGGATAGGAGCAAATAAAACTTGGGAGGAGCAAATAAAGGTAGACCTACGTGAGTTAAATCTTTCTGAGGACCTGACTAGGGATAGGAGTAGTTGGAAGCGTCTTATCCAGGTTTTAGACTTCGGCTTTTCTTCTTAGAGTCGTTAGCGGCGTCATGCTTTCATGAAACCCTAGTTTACTGTGTGTTTTTGTTTTTAGTTTGTTTTAAGTTTTTCTTTTCTTTTACTTTCTTTTTGGACCTTTTTGTGTTTTTTCACTCCACGAGGCAGGTGCGTATCTTTATCTTTATCATCTTGGAGCTGGGGACTCCTTTTGGCCGTGCTCTCCTTCACGGGTATGAGTTATGTCGCCGTCCTTCCCTCCCAAGACCCTGCTCATAGTTTTCTATGAGCGGGATATATTGGGTAGGATGATGATGATGATGAACTGCATTATATTATTATTATCATTCCTACAATTTAAATTTTTTTATTATCATTCCTACCATTTAAAAGTCAAACGTAACGCATTTATTATTATATTTTTCAGGAAGAATATAATTTCACAGTTGAGTTTTTTTGGAGTCCATTTCTAGTAGAATTGGAGAAAAACCATGAAAGTGGGAAAAAAGTTCTTATTTTAGATAAACTCTCACCAAACTCAGAATTATGGGCTGGAGCTGATATTATGGTCTTTAATTCAGGCCATTGGTGGACTCAACTTGGAAAAAAGAAAGCGTAAGTATTATTATTATTATTATATTGCATTCATTAACATATTAAATTCTTTTAATTTTTCTATTATTTCAACTTTTTGTTAGGTAAAATACGTTTTTATCGTGAGATGTGTCTTATACCTGAGTTAAATAGTCTAATAGTATAAGCTTTTTAGCTTATGGGCTTCTTGTTTTGACATCGTCCTACTGTGAGATGGTCTCATACAAGACGGACTGTAGGTAAAATAAGGGTTATTAAATAATTCGCTCTATGGGTTTTGCTATACGATCAATTTATCCCGATCAGAATTAATTAAAGAGATCCCTCTCAAGGGAGTATGAGTATGGATTGTCCGTCACATTTTTTCACCCAGACTCTGTTTTTAAGCGGGATATTTGATTGGTCATGATAATTATAATGAAAATAAATTAAAGAGAACGATATAGAAATGTATGAGAGCTTGTGATATTTTATCATTTAATGTGATTAATGTGAAAATATATTGTATAAAATATATTTTAAAAAGTTTTTAAATAGAGATAATGGAAAAATGAGTTAGATAACCCAAAATGCACACTTAAGCAAATTGAGGGCGACGCATATCATCAAAGAGTATTTTTCATTTGGGTGCATCTTATAAAATTTGCTATATTTTTATTTTGGGAAATTTTACGTGGTAACCCTGAGGTTTTAAATTTTCCACGTGGTAACCAAAACTTTTAAAAAAATCCACATGGTAACCCCGAGGTTTACCGAATTATTCCACCGTGACCTTTTTGCACATAAAAATGTTAGCAAACGTTAATTTCAAAGCTTTAAAGCTATTGTACGCCTATTTATGTGACTTAACATTTCAAATGACATCCATTTCAACATTTTCCACCAAAACATAAACCCCAACTCTACCATTTTTCATTCAAATCATATTTTTCCCCAAAATCCAAATATATGGTAGACTTAGGGTTAATGTGTTGGGGAAAAGATTGAAACTGATGACATTTGAAATGGTGAGTCACATAAATAGGCTTACAACAGCCTTATAGCATCGAAATTAATGTTTGCTAACGTTTTTATGTGCAAAAAGGTCACGGTGGAACAATTTGGTAAACCTCAGGGTTACCACGTGGATTTTTAAAACGTTTTGGTTACCACGTGGAAAACACAAAACCTCAGGGTTACCACGTGGAATATCCCTTTTATTTTTTATCGTTATTCACATTTTCTCTAGCTTTAATTCTCGTCTATACATTTATTCCACAATTCCCGTAAAAATATTATTCTAATCCTTTTTCTTAATATCTAATAGTATATACTACTCTGTCCCCTTGAAATTGCATCAAAGAGAAATAAGGTTATTTTTAGAAAAGTAGTAATAAATGAAGAGAGAGAATGAATTATGTAAATGAAATTAAAAGAGAGTTAAAATGTATAGATGAGATTAAACGAAAATGGTGGGCCATTGTCCAAATATATAAATGATGCAAATTAAATGGGACGAACTAAAATAAAAAATGATACTCCCTCCTATTCAGCCTAAATGTCCCATTTAGTTTTTCACACTTGTCGAGGCAACATTTTAACTCTTAATATCTCAAGTTATTCTTAATTAAAAATTATAAAAATTTGATATTAATAATCCTTGTATTGAGACGAATCAAACAAGATCTCACATGACTATATTTTAACTTATAGATTAAGAGTAAAATACAAATTAAGAGTGATGAGTGAATAGTGCCGAAAAACAAATGGGACATTTAGGCTGAATAGGAGATAGTATTACTTAATAGCGAATAGTATGTGAGAGGTAGGCAGGGCAGCAGTTGTATATACTTCCTCCGTTCCAAAATACTCGCTACATTTCTATTTTTTGCACTATTCATCGGTCAGGTTTATTTTACATATTGCGACTAATGTATAAGTAAAAATATAGTCAAGTGGGATCTTGTTTGAATCGTCTAATCGCATTTTTTCATAATATTAAATTTTTATAATTTTTAGATATGTGTAGTTTAAGATATTAATTATCAAAATTGTGCATTGAATTGCGTAAAAAAGTAAAATGTAGCAAGTATTATGGAACGGGGGAAGTATATGTACTAGCTGCACCTGCACCTATTATTTCAGAAAATGGCATAAAACATGTGTCTTTGTCTTCATATTAAATATTTAGGTACCTTCTTCCTTAAGAAACTTTCTTAGTTTTCATCTCAACCTAACGCACATGATAGCTTTAAGTTGTATTCCATCTTAAGAAAATTTAGATTTCATCATTATCATACTCGGTGTATCCCGGCTCATAGATAAACTATGGTCAGGGACAGGGTATGGGGAGAGAAAAAATAGACGACAGCTCATACCCATATAGGAGAGTGCGATCAGAGTCACTCGGCTCTAAGAAAATTTAGATTTGAATCTGCTTATATTAGGGTCAGAATTATTTGATTACAATTCTTATATAACCGGAGAAAAATAACAATCATTTGAGTTCTTACATGATTAGGATATAATATAATTTATTAAAACAATAATGAACACGGAAAAAGATAGTAGTTACTTTCTCCGTTTCATTTGAATTAAGTTACATCTCTTTAAAGACAATGTGTGAATTAATTTATATATAGTTGGTATATTAAATGGAGTCAGCAAATAAGTGGATGAAATCGAAAGAGTTCACAAATTTATAAATGAAATTAATAAAAAGTTATGAGGATCATTAGCAAAAGACAAAAAAAATAATAATAGTGAATCAAAATAAAAATTAAATATAATTAAATGGGATAGAATGATAAATAAAATGGATGGGTCTTTTTTAATCTTATTTATTTATTCAAGCCAATGACTTAATATGTTATCTACTACATTACCATACCATACTTCTTTTTATACAAAAATACAATATGACCCTTTACCCATGAGAAATAAAACAATATATTATAATAATGGGAATTGGGAGCATGTAGAGAAGTCAAGACATATTTATTTATTTATTTATATATATATATTTATCTTTGGTAAATATTAGTCCATAATCATGATCCTTTAAAAGATTTATTTATTCATGAACAAAAATGTGGAATACTAAATTAAATAACATAAAAATGCATCAAAAGAATTGAGAAATGATAAAGAAAGAAATTTATGAGTAATTAATTTTGTATGTATTTAGTTCACGCTATTTTCATATGTATCAATTAACCTTATAAAGTTATAAATATTAAAATAGTAAGTATTTTTACGTGACTAGTCCAATAATTTCCAAACATTGAGAAATAGAAATATTATTATTATTATGAAATTAATACACACTAAAATCATGCGGATTAGTTTATATAAGATTTTTTTTTCTTAAAAAATAATAAAACAGTTTTAGTGGAGCATTGATAATACTCCTAACCTGTGTACTTCATATATTTCCTACCAACAGACACGCCTGCTACCATAAAAGAAATTAATTATTGGTAGTGATCATTTTAAATAAAAAAATTAGTTTTTAAATTAAAATGAAGACCATTTATTCAAAAAGGAAAATACAGTTTAAGCTTATAATTTTACATTGGGAAAAGTTCATGAACACTGTGGGGTTTTGTTAGCACGAATAATACTCCGTCCGAATTATTTTAGATGTCTCATTTGGAATTTCACGGATTTTAAGAGTTAAGTGAGGTATATTAAAAAAGTGGTAGTTGGATATTTTAATTGATTCAATTAATTATAAATGTGGTAGTGAGGTATTGGGAATTGGAAAAATGGGGGTATTTAGGTAAAACAAGATAGACAAAAAAAGGAAATGAGAAAATTAATATGATTTTGCCAAATAAGAAAATAGGACATCTAAAATGATTCGGAGGGAGTAGTATATTTGAAATAATAAATTAGGAAACATAACGAAAGATAAATAGTACGACCTTCTATTCAGCCTAAATGTCTCATATTTTTTTGACAATATTCACTCATAACTCTTAATTTGTATTTTACTCTTAATCTATAAGTTAAAACATAGTCATGTGGGATTTTGTTTGATTCGTGTCAATACAAGGATCATTAATATCAAATTTTTATAATTTTTAATTAAGTATAATTTGAAATTTTAAGGGTTAAAATATTCTCTCGACAAGTGTAAAAAGCTAAAATGGGGCATTTAGGCTGAATAGGAGGGAGTATGATATACATTTGAAGTTTAATTTGGTGAAGAATTTCAAATTTTATGCTGTATTAGGTACTATAGTTAATATTTTTATACTTCAAGGTTTTTAATATATTTTTGTTAATTATTATTAAAAATAGAATTATCTTAGCAAGATGCTTTGAAAATTTCTTGTAGAATAATATTGATTGATTGAGTTATGTATCATTACTTTAGCTTATATACTTTTACTAGTAAATCAGGCTATTTAACCATATATATAGACATATAATACGTCTTTTGAAAAAATAATCTTTCACAATAATTTGTGTAATAGCTCTCGAAAAAACCATCTCTCACCACAATTTGTATAATAGAGTATGAATTTAATTATATAAAAAATGAGTCATAGTCTTAGCAGGTCTAGATCCGGGTCCACATCTTATTATTGATCATTACAATATTTCTCTATAGATAAATAGAAAGATCTTGGATCAGGATATAGAAGTATATATTGGTTGTTTAAACCTAACTTGTCTTGCACTTTAAATTAGGTCCAATAAAATCACAATACTTTTTCATAGAGTTGGTAAATCAATACCTCTCACTTTCACAATATTAATTACATATGATTTTTTTTTACATTTTTCTAATACAATTTAAGCCTTAACATCTATAATATATCACTCGATAAAATATATGAAGTATAATCCGAAGTAGTTACTTATCAAAATAACCCAATTATATTAGTAAAAACAATTTTGGGTTTAACTTGATGAGAATGTTACTCCCATACACTTATCTTATGGATTATTTTGAGTTGATCAATTGTAGTGATTATTATTATTATTATTAACTAAATATTGAGACGAATGAGACATCAGATTCATTTATGGACCGCTAATACGCTCTTTTTCTCCCTCCTCATCTTTGCTTTAGTTTATCTTTGCCTTTTTCTTTATATGGTTTTGCTTTCCGTAACATTTGATTTTCTCTTTAGATAACATTGTCAGACGTCACTCATATTCCTCTATTGCGGGGCTCTTTTGCTCTTGGTGTAATTATAAACCATTTTCCTCTAGTTCTCTCTCTTTGAGGGAGTACGGGTATAGATTGTTTGTCTCCTTACCTCACCCATATTGGATATGATGATGATGATGAAATATTGAGACGAATATGACAAGATTATACATGGATATATTTTACCCTTTTGTATATATATCTTTAAAATATTATACATATAAAAAATTTCTCTTCATGTATGAAATATTTTAAACGTAACCAGCAATGCGGGTATAAAACTTTATGAGATATATTGATTGATTGTCTAAACTCTAAACCTAACTTTCACTTAACTTTGACTTTGATCCCCCCAAAAATCAATTTTATGCTAAAAAATAACTTCTTTTCTTCAATGTGTTTAATAAATATTTGACCAACTCACCACTATTTATAGTATTAATCTCATAATTAATTCATTAATAGAATAAATACTTGTATTTTCAGATGGGAATTGTTCGAATACAAAGGGAAGCTAATAAAAGATATGCCACTACATATAGCATATAAAAGAGGCATGAAAACATGGGCAAAATGGGTCCAAAAAAATGTGGATCCAAAAAAAACATCCCTTTTTTTTAGGGGTGTTTCAGCTGAACACTTAGATAAACAAAAAAATCAATGGTGTTACACTAAAACTAAACCTATTATGGATCAATCCTACAAACCATTTTTCCCTAGGTCATTGATCAAATCTATTGAGGGTGTGATCAAAGGTATGGGCGAGTCGCGGGTTAAATATTTGAACATTACGAAGTTATCTGAATACAGAATCGATGCACATCCCTCGATTTATAGGTATAAGGATTGGAAAATTCGGGCAAATACTGATATAAGTAATCTCACGTCGACTGCTGATTGTGGGCATTGGTGTCTTCCTGGCTTACCAGATACTTGGAATAGATTGTTATACGCTTCTCTTTACTTTGATCCTGTAGTGGATGTATCTAACAATTAGCTTAGATTTTAATAGAACAAAATTAGTATGATTGATTATTATGTATAATATTATGACTTTAGTATTGTTTTTATATGAGTATCTAATTACTATTGTCATTAAGAAAGTAATTACTTTGATAAAAGTCAATGTTTTCAATATATTAGCGTTATTTGACTTATATTATTTGCTCACACAATGTAATAAGTACTTTATAAGAAATGAAGTTGTTAATGAAGAAATGAGTTTTTTTTTTCATAGATAAAGTTTGAATTTGGCAATAGACTGGTTATGGCTTGGCGAATGCATTTAAAAATGGCGACGACCTATCGATTGTTTAAAAAATGGCGACGGCCAGACTACAATCCCAAATAGTCCCTATTTTTAAAATTATTAGAAAAATTAAAATCAAAAATAAAAAATGATGGCTACCTGCCTACAACCCCTAATAGTCTCTAAGCCGCCACCATTTTAACATCTAGAACTACGAAATATTTGTTGGCTGTCTTTTGTTAGTCATCTTTTGTTCGTCGCGATTTAAACATTTATCGTAGTGTTTAAATCCTTTTTGTAAGTCGTACAATTTGTAATAAACAACATTTAAGTTTATTTTTAGGATTACACAAATATGCTGGTCTATTTAAAAATAAACAATTAATGAGTTTATTTTCAGTAGACCAACTAAAAAGTTGGTTTATTATTAATAATTTTACATTTATTTATAGCGTTAGATTGATTGTCTAAACCTAACTATTCGAACATAGAATAAATGCACATCCCTCGATTTATAGGTTTTAGAAAATCCGGTCAAATAAAGATACATGTAATCTCATGTCGATTGTGGGCATTGGTGTCTTCCTGGTACCAAGATACCTCTGTTTGTTTCTCCACAAATCAAGTAATATTATGAAGTACTAAATTGATTAAAAAATAACAAATAATACTACAGAATTTTGTAGTATTAGTATAGTAACTTAGTTAACTAGTTACAACCCGAATCTTAGGCTCGAACATGACTAAATATTGGGGTTTCCAAAATACAATAATACAAAACAAAATTTTTTCTTGGCAAAAAAACATTAGCGAAAAAAAATCGAAGGAAATTCTCGTTCTTACTTTGAAGCTTTGCTCTTTTTCGCTATCTTCCGATCTAACACTTCAAGCTTATGCTTCTTCCCGTTCACACTTGATCCATGTTTCATCTTATCGGTTGGCTTAGGAATCATTTGTGACTTCAATTTGATGCCTTTCACGATTGAGGATAGCTCGAATTTCTCTTTCCGTGATTTAACTTGAGGGTTTTCATCGTCTATAACGGAGTTATTTATGATCGGTTTAGATGGTTCCTCTGGCACTTTTTCTGCATCCCCATTTCTATTATTTTCATGTCGTTGAGCTAATTGACGGAAATAAGTTGCACTCCTGCAGTTAAAAGAATGGACAAATTTTTAGTTAAGAAATAATAAAAACCTCGCTTGTATGATCAAGAGTCATGAGTATGTTCAACGAGCTGAATATGGGCCGGGTCAGGCTTAAGCAAACATGGGACGGGTTGGATAAGAGTCCTTTAAGCTTTATATGAGCTTTACATGGGTCGGGCTTTGAAAGCCCAGCCCAACACAACCCTTTTTTCTCCTCATTGTCCTTGTCATTTATTATCCATCAATTATGCTATTTACAAAAGCCGTTTTTTACCTTTATTAAACCCTTTTATACCCCACTTCAATTTAATTGTAGAGCCCGTTTTCGGACTGACCCATTTTCAACTCGGCTCTTACAAATCCCTACTAAAAATGGGTCGGGTAAGGGCTCAAAATGGAGGATTGGCCCGTTAAACACCCTAGTCAAGACGTTATCAACGCTTCAAGTAAAATTAAAATTTGGTTTTGTCTAGTTAATCACAAAACAAGTAATTGGAGAGCTAAAAGGAGATACCTTTTAAACTGAGGATCTGTTGGATCCAGAGCAAAACCAGGATTACTGAAAAGAGCCGAGAAACGAGGATCGTCATAATCAATTGTAGGCAACTTTTCTTCATCAATGGCTTGTTTATCTTTCTTCCCTTTTACCTTTTTCATCTTAATTTTGTAACCCTTCAAATTATTTTCTGCTCCCTTTTCATCCGCGAGTAATAGCTCAAGCTCTGCAGCGGTTGCTACTCTTGCTTCATCTTCCAAAGGTCTCTTTTCCTCTTTCGTTTTCTTACCACGAGAAGCCTTCTTGCTTTTAGTGGAAGGCTCGTCCTCAAAAAAGTCGTCGGGTTGATCTAAAGGCTCTTGATCACTCTCGTCACTCTCATCATCCGATGAATTCTTTGACCTGAACTTTCTAGCCTTCTTTTTCTCTTTCTTTTTTCTAAGATAAGCCTCCCAAACAGTTTCTGACCCTTTATCCTTCTTTTCAAGAATCTTCTTACTAATATCTTCGAGACCAGAGTTGAAGGTGACCTCCATATCTTGGCCTTCATCTTCGTCCTCCTCTGAATCATTTCCGGACTGTAATAAGGCGCGATACATCTCCGCCTTCTTGGCCTTAACTTTTGATTTCTTTGCCTTCTTATTTCCGTTATCGGAGGGATCTTGATCCTCCTCCTCACCTTCACCGTTATCACCATCACTATCATCACCACTCTCGTCCTCATCACTCTCACTCTCATCGGAAGCCAAAAACTCTTTCAATTCCAATTCAGCTAGCTACAACAAAGAAAAAAAACAATGGGGAATTTCAATATTTTGGGTTACTGAGAGGTATTTCTAAATGTAAATTGGTTCGACAAGGAACAAACACATAGATCACTTCGCTGACCAGATTCATATAATGCACAGAAACCTTTGGATAATAGTTAAATTTACCTGTTTTTCATTAAAGTTCCGCCTCAATGTCTTCACACGATGGGGCTCATCATCATCCCAAGAAAGGGTTACATTGCTCTGCTGCAATGCCCGTGTTTGAAAGTCTAAACCCTCGTAATCAGATGGTGCCTGATATGAAGCCAAGCCAGAGGAGAAGGTAAAAGAACGAAAATATAATCAATTGCCATTACAAATAATGAAAACCAATATGAATCAACCCTCCAACCTTATTTGTGAGATAGTAATCTAATGAATAATCATAACCTATGTTACTCGGACTCTTCATTTTGCTTCACGTACCCGTGTACGAACCTTGATGTGCGGACATTGGTATGGCACTTAAGACACTTCATTTTAGGCGTAAAATAGAATATTTAGACATATCCGACACTTGGACAAGTATCGATATCCGACATCAGTACCCAAGTCCAAGTAACATAGATCATGACATTGACAAATTGGACAACACAGGCAGGCATCGCATAAAACAACAATAGCAGGTTCCCTAACTTGATAGTACCACAAAATTAAGTACCTCATTAGCAACATCCCGTGGTGGATGTGGAAATTTCATGGAATCGGGTATAAATCTCAGGTCCAAAACATTTGACGATCTTTCAAACTCAACTCCATCACAAGCTTTGTAAAGGTAATCTGCAGTAGCAATAGAGTCGCACTCTACCACAGCATAATAATACCTGCAGAACAACGAGAAAATACAATATTATGAGACAATAGCATAGAAAGAAAGCAGCTTTGAAAAACACTAGTATTTCTCAAACTTCTGAGCTTTATAAAGCGTCCCACATTACACATTGGACGCATCTCACTAACGATATTATAGTTCGGGAGACGGAAGCTAAGAAAAGAATGCAAAGGAAGAGATTGTGTTGATCACCAATAACTGGCATAGGCCACAAACAAAAAGGCCTTTCTTTTCTTCTTTAACTTTCAAACAAAACTTATGAGGGAAAACTATGGCCAGGTTCGGTGACTTCTATAATAAACTACATAACACTATCGTCCTTCCCCAGAAATTAAAAGGCACATTCAAAATCCATAACATGCAAAAGAATAAAACATCAAAACATGAAAACATCAAACATCAAACAACCATATTAATAGTGCTATAATCACTCACCTAAGCTTACTTCTTTCATAAGCACGAAGTTTTGCAATATCTATTTCATCGTTGTCTTCTTCTTCACTACTATCGGACTCCTCGTCATCGTCATTGTCGTCATCATCCTCATCCTCATCCTCCTCCTCCTCCTCCTCATCCTCATCATCATCATCCATCTCCTTGTCGTTTTCATCAGCGTCATCTTTCTCTTCTACGTCAACACGATCCTTCTTTTTCTTCTCGCCTTCCAACAATGCAACTGGACCACGAAGTGCTTCCTCTTCCATACGTTTCAGTCCGAATTCAGAGGGATATACTGCCACAGACTTAATTTGCCCACCTTTTGGAAGAAATGATCTCAACATCATAAATAGATCAACAGCCTACACAATACCATATTGTTGCCATGAGTAAAATTTTGTAATGGAGTTATATCAAAAGGGGAAATATATAAATAACAATAACGGCCCATTTGATTAGTGATATTAATGACAATAATGAAAATAATTTATAGTGTAAAATTTCATCAAAAGTTCAAAATCATACCCATGGTAATAAATTTTAATCACAAAAAAGTTTTTTTGTTTACCACCTAATACCACTTCTCCTAATGGTTATGCATTGCAATGAATTCTATGAAAAAAATGAGATGATTGAACTTGGACAAGAACGGGCATCAAGGTAACCAAGAGATTTTTAACCAAAATTACCATGGTTTTCCATTCCCATAAACAACGTTTATTACCACCTACCAAACGGGTTGTAAGTTCTAACCTATCTGAAATTAGTTTCTCTAAACATTTCCACATATCAGCAATTTCTAGATACAGTCCTTGAACAAGATGGTTATACACAAATTCGAAGTACATATGTTCCAACAAACGCAATCAAATTATCATATAAAAAATAGCTGCAAATGCATAATCATTGTAAATAGTAATGCAATAGTACACGGTTTAAATTTTCGACATTTTACCTTAACTTGATTCCAGTCCATGTTAACAACAGCCAATCTATGTGTTTCTTTATCAATTACTGGTACATTCTCCACCTATTCCAAACAACAATTAGGTTATTTCGAAAATTCAATCTAACAAACAAATAGTACAGATTCCATTTAGAAACAGAACAAAATTCAAAACTAACCTCCTCAGAAACATCAGAATCATCATCAGCCATCGTATCAGCATCATCCACCTCATCATCGGTCGTAGAATCCGAGTCGTCATCACTCTCCGACTTCAACTCGTCCGATTCACTGCTCGACTCAGGATCCGACAAACTCAAATCAGCCTTACTCTTCTTCTTCTTCTTTGTCTTCGCTTCATCTTCTTCATCCTCCTTGTGATAATACATTTGTAAAGCATTATCGGTTTTATTTGTAAGTTTTCCTCGCTTATCAACCTTCGCCGAAGAAGTCGCAAAACGCTTATCGGTAAACACTTCGTTAAATCGAGAATCGATTGAAACCTTGGAGACTCGTTTTGGAACTTTCTTGAATCTCGGATCAGTAAGAACCTTCGAAAACCTAGGATCGTCGGTTACAGTCATCTCCTTATCCTTGCCGATTCCGATGTTGGTTCTGCTGGCTTTCTTATCTTTGGATTTCATGTCTCTGAGAAGATTTTGGTGCAAAAAAGGAATTAAAATTGGATGATAGCAAAAACAAGTTTATGGTTTTGCATTTGTAGTTGGCAATTACTGCTTAAACCCTAGAATTCACAAATCAATTCATAGCCCATGTAGAATGTGATTGACAAATGTTCCAAACTTTCTCTAATAATAATCAGAACTTTAACTCTCTTAAAAAAAACAGTTTCAAACGTGCCTAATTTTCAATTTCTGACTTCAAAAAATCCAACCTTCTCCACTAACCAAAACTTCAAATTTCTAAAATACCCATTTTGAAAATTTCTTTTTTTGCACTCATAGGCCATATGTGGTAATAAGAATAAAATGATGGGAAAAGAGGAATAAGAAATGTACCTGACGGTGACGATTCCGCGGCGAACACCAGGTGAGGAGTGAGGACGGGACTTTAGTCAGGGGTCGAGACTGAAGAGATGCCGGAAAGTAGGTACTGTTTGGTGGTTGTTGTGACCACCGTCCTCCGTCGTGGCCCGTGGGTGGGGTGGGGTGGTGTGCGTTGGGTTTAATTCTAGGGTTTAGGGAATGGGGATTGAAATCTGAAACTAAAAGACTGAGACGAATATAGAGAGAGATTTTCGCGTTTAGCTTTAAAAAAAATGTTTTTTTTTGGACCGTCTATTGAAAAGACGATCCTTAAAAATCCAACCTAAATCAATATTTAGAGTTGTAACAATATATATTTAGAATTGAACTGAACTTTTGAGAGTTGTCTTTACAAAAGACGGTCTCAAGTAAGAATTTACGTTTTTTATTTATTTAAACGCCTATGGGCACGTGTAGGAGTTTTAATAGGCAGGATAAGTAGAGTCGGCCCTGAGAATTCAAGGGTCCAGGATGAAAAATAATTTATGAACCCTAATTATTTGCTTTTTGGTTGAATAATCATGCACTTATAATTCGATATTAGTAAAAAAAAAAAAGGTAACAATTGTTATTAATAACACTTTGACTTGGTTAAATGTACAATTTTGTTAAACAAGGTCTCAAATTCAATGCATATGAAGGCAAAAATTGTCTATTTTTCTATGGGCCCTGGGCACAGGCTCTTCTTGCCCTTGCCTAGGGCGGGCCTTAAGGATAAGGGTCGAGCTGGACTTAATTAAATATGGGCCGGATTGAATAGGGGCGTCTAAAGTTAATGTGGACATTAATGGGCTAGTCGGTCTCCTGAGAGACGTCTTCCATGCCCAGTTCATTAAAGTTTAATGTCTACTCTTACTTTACATTTTTTGGCCTACTCAATTAGAGATAATCTTTCAAAGAGACCGTCTCTCACAAGAATTTGTATAGAAAGATTAAGAGTGGTTGCAAAAGAAACTTTTGCCCAAGTAAGAGTCAAAAGCTAGCATAAAAACAAATTACTAGATAGATCGTTCCATAGTGAGATCAAATATATGGGTAAACTTATTTTCTTTTTTGACCTAAAAGCAATCAATTTTCATCTTAAATCGACCGATTTCAAATTAAAGTATGTATGTTGAATGGAGTAATTGTTATCTTTTTAAAAGTGATCTAAATTATAACCTTAAAATGATCAATTCAAAACTTAAATTAATCAGTTATATATAAAGTGATCAATTATAAAATTAGAGCGACCAAGCATGAGCACCTCTATTGGCATGTTGTGCAATTTGTCCACTGGAGGATAAGACTAAACCCACATTAACCTATTTACAAGGAAGGTGTCTCTCAAGCAGGCGGCCGAGCATGAGCATCTCTATTGGCATGTCGTGCGACAGCCACATTCTCGATGGGCTTAAAAATGAGTCATGATGATATACCAAAATAATAACGATTGGCAAAGCTGCAAGTAACAAGTAAACCGAAAGCAACATCAACAACTCAAAATACGACTCGAAACACCTCTTTTTGTCCCGGGTTTGCTAAGATAGTAAGTAAGCAATACCCAATGGTGAAATTTTGTCGATGCAACTCAAAAACATCATATACACCAAACTTAGACGAAACGAATTTCACTTATAAACAGTAAACTTTGTACATGACGACGATAATAATGAATCAGTTGGCGGCTTGAAAATCACCAAAGTCATCGTCAATTGTATCTTCGGGACTTTGAGTTTCCTTCGAGTGAAGATCAGGTTGAGGCTTCTCTTTAACGGGATTTTCACTTTGTTCTTTAATACTTGCGTCTTTGAAATTTACAGTCGGGTTAGAACTTGGGGATTTCGGAGTCTTAGGAGAAGTCGTTGGCGAGAGGGTCGATGGTGGTGGAGGAGGTGGTTTGATAGAAAGTAAAGGGTCGCTAGGCTTGCTATTATCTGATATCGAAAGGTTGTGCACGCCTTGCTCGACGGATTTCAGCTTAATATTGCCACCGGGTTTCTGACAATAAATGTTGGTCACAAAAAGATGATTATTGAAACGAGTAGCAAATAGTTTACTCGACGAGGAAACAAAAAAGTGATAAGCTTACGTTTTTCAACTGAAGAACGAGGGTTTCTCCGTCTTTTAAACTGTAATCAACTGTTGAAGAATTCTGGAATTGCTGCTCCATTTCCTCGGCTGTTTTCTTCTTGTCAAGATACCTATATTCGGGTTATAAACAAAATGCATCTCGATTTTGATCGTGAAACGGATAAAAAGAAATATCAAGAAAAAAGGAGATACTTCATATGGTCATGTAGAGCAGCTTGAAAGTCATAAGCTTCCGGCCTTTCTCGAAATCCAATACCAATGAAAGCATGTCGAAGACGACCATCTGGAAATGTAAATATTAGATCACATTTTAAAGTAAAGGAACTAGGACATATAAAAAAGATGTAATGGTAGTTTGTGCTTAATGCATCTCGTTCTTATGAAAATGGGGAAAAAATACACACTTCCAAGGAAGCAAAAATCTCTCCGTGTGAGATTCTTTTTGAGAATCTTTCTCAAGTCGAGAGACTCTTTTGGCCGCATCCTCCTTTATGGGTTTGGGTTGCCACCTTCCTTCTCCCCAAACCCTGAGCGTTCCTATGGACAGGATACACTGGGTACGATGATGATGATGACGACGACTTCCACGCAGAAAATTTCTCATTGATAGACATACTAATTCTATAACCCTCGTTTATTCGAAGTAGATCAAAATTGTAGCCAATGATATATACTCTCGAACAAATTAACAAGACTATGATTAATCAGATATATTTTTTTGAGATGAAAATCGGCTACGTCTTGATCACTTGAATTCACTAAAATTAAAAAGTTGATCAAGGATAATGGCCACTCACCGATATTTTCTTCTATTCGGAGCACAAAGTATCTGCATAACAAAATAGAAACTTTGAAGATAAACAAGATCTGAATTCAATACACAAAGCGTACGTCTAAAGAGGTTAGCAACCTGCTACTATCAATTACAGGTTCCACAGGATGCGGCTCGCCTTTTCGCAAAAATGCCCGTGCATAGAGTTCACCTGAGCCAATTCAACGGAAAGATGATTATGCTGAACGAAAGTAAACAAAATTACTCTTCTCATACCAAGTCCGGAATCCTGATTTACGGTAAAGAATACTGATTGACCACAAATATCACCAAATTTAAAGTTTAAACTTTTACCTGTCGACTTATCCTCGAGTTTGATAATGCACTCCTCTCCCTTGCTGACGACTTTCAAGACTCCCTCCCATGCCCATTTATTTACATCCCATTCATCAGCTCTACATTGAACGGAAAGTAACACCAACATCATTGATAATAAATATAGGATTAGTTGAATGGACAAGCAAAAAAATTTCAACGGATAAGGATCAGATACTAATATATAGAGCTATACCCGAAATAAAAAAACTTACACCACAACATAGAATATAAGTACTTGTTTTGAGCATCCACCAAATACTCACTCCGTCCCACTCAATTTGCATCATTTGCCATTTTGGTCCGTCCCACTTAATTTGCATCATTTCTATTTTTGGACAATGGCCCACCACTCATTGATTTTAACTCTATTTTAATTCGTCGACACGATTTATTCTCTCTCTTCATTTATTACCATCATCCACTTTTTTCCTAAAAAACACCCACTTTTTCTTGGCTTCAATCCTAACAAGATAGAGGGAGTTAAATGTCAAACCAAAGTACCCTCGCATCCATTAAGGGCTTCAACATATGTTATTAACTCACATCATCACAAACCATCAACTGACGTCACGTAATGACAATACAACATCCTGTTCGCTATTCGGCTACTCGCTATATATACTCCTTGATTCAACTCCTGAGGTACACGATCATTCATTATTTACCAACCACTTCGAGCTTTTCTCTTTATCAATCAGTCTTTCTCTACCCTTTCCAATCATCTAAGATCTAACTTGTGCATCGAAAGGGTCTTCCCGAATAACATTCCCGAGCAGTCATGTATTCTCATTGTTGTAAGACTGCAGCCGCCCTAATCTGTCACAGCACCTTTAACATTTGGCTGTTCACTGGCTCAATTTTTCCTACATCAGCAAATGTAACTCTTGTTTCTAGTACTGAAACACACCTCAAATTCTAGTCACTTTCTACATTGTCTTCCAAGTGACATTCTAAGAACAAATCACGTACTCATAATTCTTCACTAGAAAATTCCGATGATGACTAATAAACTAATAGACCAACGAGCATCACGGTGTAAAGATAAGGTCGCATTGTATCATATCAAAAGAGAGGAAAATGTTTCTAAAATTAACAAACCAATATTACTAAAATCATGAAGGGGTTAAAATTGTACTCAAAGCCGGTTCAAGGGATATCTAGTGGTTGGCCAATATTTGGCAATATAACACTCACATCACCCACATTATGTGACCATTACCATAATTGTTAATCACATTATTACACTATTACAATCATGAAGGAAGTTAACAAATAAATACTCATTGAGTTATCATGGGAAGAAACTAAAAACCATAGGATTAACGCTCACGTAGCTACTCTAAAAAATGTTGGTCACTTGCACTGAATAAGCTGTAATTGAATACATATGATACATTACTATTCTCCTCATCAACATACATAAGTCCAGGGGCAACGACTAGCATAAAATGGATACAGGGCAAAAGGCAACTAAAGGCATGCACCCAATAGCATAAATTGGTAGCAGGGAGAATGGGGAGTCAAGTTTTAAAATAAGTTTGTACACCACAGAGCATAACAAAATGTTATGCTCTGCAGTCTACAGTCTTATTTCACATACTCTATGAGCATCTACTTTTTATGATACCTACATTTTCCTTTTAGGAAACCTTTAATATATAGCATGTTCTTTATCATATATATTCTTTCCATAAAAGAATATGTTATAATTATTATGCATGCTACTCATGAAGCATCATGTGTCCTATAGTTCGAGATGGATATTATAATTTGCAGGGGCAACGACTATCGAATTATCCTTAACACTTAAATGATCTGTTAACATATTATATTGGTCAAAGTCAAATTAGCCAACGAGAAAGTTAGTCTCTCGGATCTGAAAATCACACCCGGTTACTAGCAACAACAAATTAAGGAAACACGGAAAAAGTAGTATGACTAATGCACATGATGGCTTCGTTTTTGCAATTTCTGGATGATTTACAAAAGTGACTTGCACCCTTATATATGCTTATATCCTTAGCTTCCTTCTCAGATCACAAAACTTCTTTGACAAACTATTTAAGCATTCCACAAGTCATCACAAACTAACGTAATCAGTTAATTACTTCATTAATTCTCCTCTTTTTACCCTTGCTTCACCTCCTTGCATAAATCCACAGATGACTTTTAGCAGCAATCTTAAACCTAATACCCAACCTCCCAAAGTGCAAGTTCAGGACTCATGAGTGAAATTCTTGAACTTTCAAAAGCACAACAACAATAACAATGCCAAAGTCTTAATCTCAACAAATAGGGTCGGCTATATGAATCAAACAATTAACATGAGAGCTTGTCGATAACAATGATTATACTTTATATGTCAAAAGACTGCACCTCCTTGAAAAATGGTGCCATAAAAGGTCATCACAATCACTCATGATCATAGGAGTACTTGCTTTTGTGATTTTTGTTTTAACAGATCTCATATTCTTCAGCACTATTTTTGCCACATTGACATTTTGATGATAAATCAGTGTAACATAATTCGACCGTTACTTCATTTTTTGAATCAGCAATTCACTCAAAATGGCACTAAAATAGCCAAAACTGATCATAATTCACTTTTTTTAATTTGCAATTCGCAAGGAGATAAGTAAATCATGTGATATTGTGATGAATCCAAATCTAAAAATAGTAAGACTTGTGATTAAATGAGGATCACATGGTTCTAAGACATCAGCTGAACAAGCAAAAAGCGTTAAAAATTGCACCTTGAATCCATACACAAAATGAACATGAAAAGTACCTGTATGAAGCAGCAGTTTTCCTTGGAGGTATCTGCAAATTCACAAGCACAATAAGAAAGCATGAACGCAAAAAACTAAATCGAAAAGCTTCTTGGATTAAATATTACATGTGGAATTTCAGTCTACAAGTCAACAAAAACGTTCAATCCCTTACGACAATATCACATAGAAAAACAGAAGATAGTACTTGAAAAACATTTAATAACACATATCGATACGCAAATCGGTTACAAGACATAGAGCAAATTAGTTGAACCCAAGATCCACAAACTTGAGGAAGTGTGGGTTAACAACATATATCGATTCGCAAATTGGTAACAAGACATATCAACAATAAATAACTAAAGCCAAACCTAACAACTCATTCATTTTTCACTATAAATGTGAAAATCATTTGGCAAATTAATGTTTTTTGTTAACATTGATTTGATTTCTTCCATAAACCCAGTTCATATGATAGTGATTTCAAGTATCCAGTGCTTGAAAAGAAGCTGATCATATAGATCAAACCCTATTACAATTAAAACAATCAACATCACAGCTTAATCATACCCAAAAATCAATAAATAAACCCTAACAAATCTAAATTATCAAAAAACAAGCTGATCATCAAAATCAACACTCAAAACAAAAACCCCACTAATCTTAAATTCATCAAATAACAAAATGCCTAAATCAAATTTCATTTAACATCTATAACAATCACATTTTCATACAAGTACTAAACTTTACAAAAGGGTATCAAATATAATACCAAATACTTCAAACTCAATCAAAAAGATTACGAATTGAAATCAAATTCAGCATCTAAATGTAAAAGAAAGAAAAGGGTATTTACAATGTAGACATAACATTCAGAAACTTGAAAGAGGACAAGCTCAATTGGGTCTATGTCTTCGATTTCAGCAGCTATTTCTTTACCATTTGATGGGGTTTTCTCAGTATCCATTGATTTGTACAGTAGAAATGGATTGAAGAAAGACAAAGATGAGATTTTCAAGTGGGTGTTTGGGTGGGATCAAGGATGGTTGATTCGAAGGTGGTTATGGTTGGCGAGTTGCTGAAATGTTGTCTATTGGAGTAGTCTAGTTCTTAGGCGATTTTGTCAAGTAATTATCTTTGGGTTTGGCTTTTTTTTTTTTTATATATTTTCTCCGTTCCGAAATACTTGCTATATTTCTGTTATTAGCACTATTCATGGTTCAAGTTTATATATATATATATATATATATATATGTATATATATATATATATATATATATATATATATATATATATATATATATATATATATATATATATATATATATATATATATATATATATATATATATATATATATATATATATATATATATATATATATATATATATATATATATATATATATATATATAGGGGTAAGATCAAGTGAAAACACTTAAAGTGGTGAAAACTGAAAACCAGACAGAGATATACATATTGTAGCAAAAGGGGTACATATTATCTTATAGGGTGTACATATTTTTTGTGAAGAAAAAAGTTCATATTATTTACAAAACTGTCATCTGAATATGTACCCCTTTTAAGCATATATGTACCCCATTTAGCAAATGTCTAATTATTTACAAAACTGCCACCCCAAATATGTACTCCATTTGAGCTTTTATGTACCCCTGTTTTCAGTTTTCACCATTTTAATTGGTTTTCACATGATCCAAACCCTATATATATATATATATATATATATATATATATATATATATATATATATATATAGTATATATATATATATGTATATATATATATGTATATATATATATATATGTATATATATATATATATATATATATATATATGTATATATATATGTATATATATATATATGTATATATATATGTATATATATATATATATATATATATATATATATATATATATATATATATATATATATATATATATATATATATATATATATATATATATATATATATATATATATATATATATATATAATGCGGCTAATATATAAGAAAAAATATACTTCCTCCGTTCTGTTTTGCTTGCTACAAATGCATGGGCACACATGTTAAGGAAGTATTGTGCAATTATTAGGAGCATCCGAGCATGTGGGGGTTTCTTTTTAGGATTTTTTTAATATTATTTGATGAAAAATGAAAAGGTTTTTTTAGATGATTGGAAAAATATGATAGGTATAATAGTTAATGAGGTATAATAGTTAATGAGGTATAAAGTAGGATAAAAATAAGAGTAGGTGAAACTTTAAAAGATTGATTTTTTACTAAAAAAGGAAATGTAGCAAGTAATATAAAACTTCCCAAAATAGAAAATGTAACAAGTATTATGGAACAAAAGAATAGTTAAGTGGGATCCTGTTTAAAGCGTCTAATCGCATACTTTCTTAATATTAATTTTTTACTATAAATTTTAGACGTGTATAAATCAATATATAAATGATCAAAATAACGCATTGGACTGCGCAAAAAGTCAAATATAGCAAATATAATAGAACGGAAGAAGCATTAATTATAGAGAAATTGGTCAAACTTTTGGATGGTTTGACCAATTGAAAATTTCCTTTTCGTTTGTATATATTTGTTTCAGAGAGAAAGAGTGAGATATTTAAGAAAAAAGTGAATATTAGTATTAAATAAAGGGAAAGAATGAATTGGGTTGTTGAAATTAAAATGATTTAAATGTATAGGTGAGATTAAAAGAAAGTGACGTGTCATTGTTTAATTGAAATGATGCAAAATGGGTGGGATTGAGTGTAATGTCAAATGGTGCAAAATGAGTAGGACGAAGGGAGTATTGGCTTATAAGCTAGCTGTTTAAGTCAATTGTTAGATGAGATGTTTGATAAAAATTATTTCTTAGTTGTTGGTCGTTTATTAGAGAACAAAACAAACAAAAAGTCGAGTTAGGATGTCTATGAGGAGCTTTTTGATTTTGGATAAAAAATTAACTTTTAAAAGTAACAAATACTTTTTTATTATTTAATCAATCAAAAAACTAAAAACAAAGAGTTAACCATTTAACCAATAAAAAACGAATTGTTAAACACCTTATTAATATCTAAATTCAGTTCTAATTCTAGTCAGAACATGTAAATTTATTTTAGTAAAAATCTAACCCACCTTAACTTATTTGTAACTTATTAGTAACAATCTCATTTCTCGCACCCAATTCATTAAAGCTTATTCATAAATCCTACTTATTATGTCCTTAATGTCTACTTACATCGTTCCTATCTCCTAATGCCTACTTAGTACTTACCATATTTAATGTCTACTTACAATATTCTTAAATATCTATCTACTTACTACATCCTTAGTGCATACTTACACCATCATTAATTCCTACTTACATCATCCATAACATCTAGTTACATATCTTTAAAAACCTATTTACCATCATCCTTAATACTTAATTACAATTTACTTAATGCTCACCGAGTAACCGCATAGACCTTAGCTAAATACTTACTTACAATATTCATCACTCCCTCCGTTCCATAATACTTGCTACTGATAACGACATTTTCCACACAACATATCACACTCAGTAGCAACTATCGTGCACCAGAGAAAATATATAAGTATTTCAAACCAATGTATAATGCCACAACATTTCCACTCCAAAACAAAACCACCGTCTACACGCAAACTCTAGAGCTCACTCGACTTTCTCAACGATCACTTTCTATAATTATTCCAATCCAAATCTTGTTCATTACTTCCTAATCAACCGTTTTCACCATTTTCCTCCATTGACCCTTCAAAATTTCCTCGTAAGTTTCGTCTTCTGTCGATCGAATTATCCAATCGGATTAGAACTGATTTTGTTTCCGTTTTATTGATTTAATTTTCATTCGTTGCTTTCAATTTGATGTTTATGTTGTTTTCGTTTTTATTTAGATGATAGATACTATGAATGTCATCAAAATATGTGATTTAGGTTTCCCGATTTACTATTTTTTGTGGATTTTGATATTTCATGTGGGAAATGGTAGTGAAAGACAGGCTATAGTGTTGATGTGGTAATTTGTCTGCAATTCGATACTTAATATTATAACCGTTTGAGAATGGTTGGGTACAATTTGTTCGTTTCTTTTATTGTAATTGTAATCGTTGGATGATGGGTATAGATATCATGATTTCATCACAACCTGTAGTTTAGGGTTTCTGATTCATATTATATGTGGATTTTGATGTTCCATGCGAAAATTAATGGTTCAGAAAAGGTTTATATGTTAATTAGGTGTTTTGATTGTAATAAGAACACGTATACTATAGTTCTGTAAGATGGGTTGACCATAATTTATGGATCATCTGTAATAGAAGTTATCCCCTTGTCTAAATCACTGTATTTTTGTGATTAAAAGCCAGATTGACTTGTTTTAGCGTAGGCTAATGTTAACATGCTTCCACGTAACTTCACGTTTGATAGTTTGGGTGTTTTTTGTCCTGGTGTTATTTTTACTATTTTTGTACTAATTTACATGGTTTTAATTAAGCATAATGTTACCTGTTGCTGACCTTTTCTGAGAGTTTTTGGGGTTAAGTTTTATTATTTAAAGCCATTCATTTAGATCAAATTTTAGAAATAAAAAAGATATTACTTGATTATTTGTAAGTTAGAGCAATTTTACTTACCTATTTTGGAATAAGATTTTGTGTTTTGCCCCTTAGAAAGCTCTATTTTGAATCACAATTTGCAAGGGGTAAGTACCCAGTCAATTAGGTAATGCTAAGAAGAGGGCAGGTGGTGTTATAGATGATTGGTTTGAGCATATTAGAAATTTAACATTTTGAAGAAAAAAAGAGGCACTATTTTGGTTTAATTATAGGTGGTGTATCTGGTGGCTCTTGTCTTTAAAGCTAGGAATTTTCTTATGTTCTTAGGTTGTTCGATTTCTGCCTGCAGGATGAGAACTGCATTCTGGAACGTGATTTCGTCATTTTTTCTTTTGCTCCTTTTGTCACCTCTGGTATTGTCTGTGTCAAACGATGGCTTGATCAGGGTTAATTTGAAGAAGAAAAAGCTAGACATAGTTAGCCAAGTTACCACTCAATACAGCACTAAGGTTGAAGATTCAATTAGATTGCCTCTTAGGAGGTATGGTGCTGGCAATGACTTAGCGAGTTATGATGATGCGGATATTGTGCCGTTGAAGAACTATTTGGATGCTCAGTACTTTGGGGAGATTGGTATTGGAACTCCGCCTCAGAAGTTTACTGTGATTTTTGACACAGGAAGTTCCAATCTTTGGGTCCCTTCCTCCAAGTGTTTGCTTTCTGTGAGTTTTAAAGTTTCCAAATGGTTCACAGAATTGTAAATCCTATGTTCCTAGTGTTTTGTCACTGATACATTATTCACCTATTATTGTGCAGATTGCCTGCCTTTTTCATTCCAAGTACAATGCTAGACGTTCAAGCACTTATGTTAAGAATGGTTTGTCCTTGCCCTGCTTCTTCCCAGTTCTGACGTGATTTTTTGCTGATTACATGTGTTACTGCTTTTCTTTCTTTCTCTTGGTTTGAACGGTGGAATGAATATTGTAATATCGTAAATCATCAACCTTGATACTTTTTGATTGGTCAAAAGACTCAAAACACTAATTAAAAAAAATTACATTTTGTGTGAAGTGTGAAGATGCAAAGACGTTTCGTTTCTAAATAATTTTGACATTGCAGTAGCTCTACTTACTGGGACTTGGGAACTTGTGTCCCACTTGGGTATGTGTGCTAGTGTTGGACTCGTCAATTTTATGAATAAAATTATTGATCTTGGTTCATAATGAAGTGCATAGTGTTCTTGAGGTGAAATGATGAATTTTAGTATAGACTAGTAAAGTGACACATTTGTTGCCTGCACTAAAAAAGTGGGATTTTATTGGTACATATAATTGGACATAGAATTATCATATTTGTCTTCTGTCAAAGGAATTATGGAAAAAATTGACAGACTTTCTGGAGCGAATTAGGAAAACAAAGCTGCTTATCCGCCATTCATGAAATGATATCATTCCTCTTCTCAGCTTCACCTATTATCCAATTTGAAAGATTTTCTCATGCTTTTTATGTACCAATATTTGTTGCTGGTGTAGTAGTGGTACAAATATTTCTTCAAATAAAGAAATTTTGTTTGGTTAAATTAGCTCAATCTTGTAAGAGTGACAAAGTGTCTTGTTCGAGAAGTTGGCATGTCCGGTGACTCCTATTGCCTTGATGTTTGAGCTGTTATCTTACGGAAATGTGGGGCTCTTGTAGTCGGTGGCTGCACTTGGTAACGGGTTACATGTTTCACGTCGTTCTACAAAGTCGATCATCGCAATGTGAACCCTCTTTTATAGGCTTTCACTCATGAACATTTAAGAATGGTGTTCTTGTATGCAGACTATCAGCAATAATATCGCTTTTTTATGTTCAAGCTTTTATACTATGTATGTTGATTTGAACACTTGATACAGGGAAGAAGGCTGAGATCCATTATGGGACTGGAGCCATTTCAGGGCACTTCAGTCAAGATCATGTAACATTAGGAGATCTTGTTGTTGAAAATCAGGTAAGTTTAGCTGAGCGAGGATTTTGCTTGTGTAGTTTTTTGCTATGTTTTATTCTTTTTAACCTTGTATGGCATTTGATGACCAGGAATTTATTGAAGCAACAAGAGAGCCTAGTCTGACATTTGTAGCTGCCAAGTTTGACGGCATACTTGGGCTTGGGTTCAAAGAGATCTCTGTTGGTAAAGCTGTTCCAGTCTGGTATGTTTATATTCTAGACATTTGATTTCAAATAAGAAATTTCATGATAGAATAACGTTTTTAATAGTGTGATTTATCTTTGCGTAGGTACAATATGGTGGACCAGGGTCTTGTTAAGGAACCCGTATTTTCCTTTTGGCTAAACCGCAATGCTGATGAGGAAGAAGGTGGTGCAATTGTTTTTGGTGGTGTTGATCCGGACCACTACAAAGGTGAACACACCTGGGTACCTGTGTCTCAGAAAGGCTATTGGCAGGTTGCTCTTTCAGGAATTTATTCTTGTCAACTGTCACTATAAACAATTTTGTATGCCTCAGCAGATCTGAATGTATTTTACTTCTTTTTTTTAACTTTTGATCTTGCAGTTTGATATGGATGATGTCTTAGTTGATGGCGAGACAACTGGTAAATTATAAGCAGCTGTATTTTTATTCTTGTGCATATATTCATGGTTATTCGTCAGATTGTATGCTAAATGCTGATTTTAATGGATACTATCTCAGGCTTTTGTGCTGATGGCTGCTCTGCAATTGCTGATTCCGGGACTTCGTTGTTGGCTGGCCCTACGGTATAGCTTAGCAGTTCCCAAGTCCTAACTATGTTTTCTTCTTTCAACTATGAAAATTGAACTATGAGCTTGCTTGTTGTTTTTCTAAATGGTTTCTTATTCTTTCTACTTTCATTTTCTCTTGTTTAGTTAAACGCTATAACAATTGTATTGCGATGGTGAAATGTGGTTTTCTCTATCCTGATTGCAAAATTTGCACAAAATACATATTACGCTCCTTATATTTTGTAGCCTCTTAGGGTATGCCCTAATTATGGTAATCAGTTATCTAATCACGATGCATTTTTTTTAACCATCAACAGACTGTAGTCGCACAAATCAATCATGCAATTGGTGCCGCTGGTGTAGTGAGTGTAGAATGCAAGGCAGTGGTCGCACAATATGGAAAACAAATTCTGGAAGTGCTTTTGTCAGAGGTATGTTGGGGCACTGCTTCTTACTATCCCCTGATCTTTGAGCATAGCAGTATAATGATCTTTTGGAAAAATCATTCAGAATAATCCAACATTTTCATGAGTTTCCTACAATAATCCCACCTATTGATTAACCATGACTAATCCCAACTTTAGGGGTATTTGCCCAGAGTAAACTTAGGTAATACGATGACCTATTAGTAGGCAATTCACAAAAAAAGTAGACTGAAAATTTATTTAAAATTAGAGAAAATTTTTGAAAATTTGCATTAAAAAATTCTAATAAAAATCATAAATTTTTTTTGAATATTTTTTTTTAAACAATTTTTTTGACATTTTATTTTGATTTATTTTTTTTAGAAGAATAAAACTTGTTATAGCAAGTCATTTGGTTAGCGGGTTTACTATAGGATATATGTTAATTTTCCACAAGCTAATGCCTTATATATTCTATGTTACAGACACAACCCAAAAAAGTATGCTCCACAATCGGTTTATGCTCTAAGCTAGATACTAGGTGAGCTCCTTTTATTTCCATTTGTTTTCTCTTTATTCTTTGGTGGTAAGTATACAGCTTATTGGTTGCATGATCAGTTGCTTTTGTCTTTCTGGTACCCAAATTTTGTTGTTGCCTTTAATATTCTTCGACGCTTCTCTACAGTATGGGCATCAAAAGTGTGGTTGATGTCAACGTTGGAAGATCTTCTGGTGGCTTTCATGATTCCATGTGTACTGCTTGTGAAATGACTGTGGTTTGGATGCAAAACCAATTAAGACAAAATCAAACAGAAGAACGTATTCTGGATTATGCCAATCAGGTACTGAACTTTTTACTTTTTACATATGATTGGCTAGGAATTCTCCACACGTGTGCTTATTCATGTACATGTCTATTTATCATTGCAGCTTTGTGATAGCCTTCCTAGTCCAATGGGGGAGTCTGCTGTTGACTGTAGCAGTGTTTCCTCATTGCCATCTATCGCCTTTACTATAGCTGGAAAGACATTTGATCTCAGCCCTGAGGAGGTAATATATTTCAGTTTTATCCTTTGTCGAAGATTTATACTTGATTTCTTGCTAGTTACATATTATCATCTTGGACTATGGTGAAATTGCTGGACTATCCAGACTAAATGAAAACGGCTACGCTTTAAAAAAATCCGTTTTTACTGGCTTTAAATTTTAATGATGATTCTGTTACTCGTGACATGAAATACATGGTACTGAAGTTTATCTGTAATTAAATGAATTGTAAGAGGTCAGATCTGCTTACTGGATTCTTCTAGTGATAGGTGATCAGAGTTTTACCGGAAGTGATGAAAAAGTAAATACTTAGTATTTTGCGCTAATATAGACGATGCGGAGTTTCAAAATCCTAATTTCGTACGAGACATTTTTTTCTTCTGTTTTTTTGACTCGGGAATGGTTGAACTACTTGACAGTACATACTAAAAGTGGGCGAGGGAGCGGCAGCACAATGCATCAGTGGATTCACAGCTTTAGATGTGCCTCCTCCTCGTGGACCTCTCTGGTATGTTATATTTCTCTTCAGCCAACTTGTTCCAGTTCATCTTGTTCCATTAATTGTCTCTTGAATAGGTAATTGAACCTTGAAACACAATAAATGGTGCTGGATTCCTTGTCCCTGACCTAACAGAAAATTTTATGGTTGGTGAGTTTAGAATTTAGATTAATCCGAATAGGTGTAATTGCATCCTCGGTTCAGTCATCAATGTGAGGTTAAGAGAATTTAGTATATGTGAGTTCATTCACGACTCTTCTCCGGTTAAGATTCTGGGTTCATTTCTCACCTAACTCTCCTTTTCTCTTTTAGCCTATCGTGTAATAAAAAAAAAGTTCAGTTGAGAGGTTATTGTAGCAATTTAAGCTTGAACATGTATACACTTCTTGGACTGCGCTCACGTTTGTGCTAATATACATCACATCTCGAGTCTCGACCTTTTCTTCCCTAGGTACTCTTGACTAAGAAACGTTATAGAAGCAATGTAATTTTTTTATCATCTTTCGTATGCCGGCTATCCCGAGTTTACTTATACCAAGATGTGCATGCAGGATTTTGGGTGACATTTTCATGGGTCGATATCACACCGTGTTCGACTATGGAAATCTAAGAATTGGATTTGCAGAAGCCGCTTGAAACTTAACTTAACTTTAACGATGACGCTTGTGTTGAATGTTATATGAATGTTAACCAAGATATTTCCTGTGTAAATATTTGAATCACGTTATTATGCTGTAATTTCAAGGGAAGGAACATTTCAGTTTGCACAAGCTTACCATTTGGGGCAATTGTGCACTCTGAGTAATTAGTGGTGTATGAAAATGTCAACCAATTAACTTAGTTATTCCTGAACAATGTTATGCTGCTTTATTGATATGGTGCAATTTCAAGAAGTTATTCCAAACTGATAATAAGCATGGGTGTTTTAGAAAACTCCGTAGAATGTGCATAAAATAAGATCATAATTAAACTATTTCAAAACTAAGCTTTTGATCCGTAAACCTTAGGTTTGGACTGTTTGCACTTAGTAAGTGCGAACAACGTTAAAAACTGTTCGCTCTTACTAAAACGGCCGATTACTTGGCTGATTTTTTTCACTCATCCTTTGTTCCGCTGTTTGACCTGTTTGCAGTTACTAAGTGCGAACAATCAGTTGGCTTTTTTTGACCAGTTTATTACTGTTCGCATTTACTCAGGGCGAACAGCCCCGAACCTGTGCTCTGGGGTATTAGGCGCTTATAGTTAGAATAAGTTTGATTATATCTTATTGTATGCTTTTTTTTGATATATTTATTTCAAGTGTTCACACAAATTCTTGTATAAGATAGCATTTTACGCAGGGCCGGCCTTAGGGGTGGGCACGAGGGGCCGTCGCCCAGGGTCCATGTCAAAAAAACAAAGTTAATGGTTGTAGAAGGATCCATATAGGCGATGAGTTACAATAGGAAAAACGCCCTAATATGTTATTTTGCCCAGGGTCCTAAAATATCTAGGATCGACCCTGATTTTACGGTGAGACCGTTGTGTAAAATAAGAAAAATTGAAACATATAAGCAAAAAAATAAAAAAAAATCAATAAATGAAATGTTTTTGAAACTTTATCCCAAACTAAGCACTTTTTTGACGGAGTTAGAATATTTAACTGTTCGCTGTTACTAACAGCGGGCGTTTAAAATAGAAACAAAATGGGCCGCTTTTCACAACAGCGGGCGATTAGTAGCTCATAGAAACAAAATGGGCCGCTTTTCACAACAGCGGTCGATTAGTAGAATTTGCTTGTCAATGGGCCACTGTTAGTAAGAGCGGCCCATTAGTGTGCCTCATTTCCAAGCAACATTTTGTCATTTGTTGATCCAAAAATTTCAAAATCAAGCTTCAAAGAAGAGATAATAAGGTGCATACAACTAGCACTTATCCATGTATATATAATAATAATAATAATAATAATAATAATAATAATAATAATAATATATAACAATTAAAAGTATATACAAAAGATTATTTACAATTCATGAAATTCAAAACGACCATAACAAGTTTTCATTCCTCGTCCACCCTATCTAATTGTGACGGTCTAGTTCGCCTCTTACGATAGTAAGAGTATGTGGTGTGACGCTCTGGAAAAGGTGGTGATTGGTATTGCACAGCAGGTGCCTGTGATGATCCTGCATCGTCATGTGGATAAGAGGATACGTCTAGCTCGTCCAAATGCGTCAATGGGGATGCACTCGGCTCCTCATCTGTCTGTTGAGCAGCGGGATCCTCAACATCAGGAATGAAGTTCTCAAACTGAGAACCCCGAAGAATAGTCTGTGCCATCTCCCTGACGGGGACCTCCTGACTTGTGCGGATCACAGAAGCCACTCCTTGTGCCTTTAATAAGAGTAAATAAACGTTTGCAATTATTGTAGAATTAAAATGAATTATAAATATTTATTTTCATTAAGCAAATAGTACTTACGAATGCAGTCATGATGGGTGCGGCAGGTGCGTACTGGGCTGGAGCAACAGCATATCGTGGAGTCATCCAACGACGAGTGATCGATAAGAACCAAGGTAGATAATCAGGCGTCGTAGGGACACCATTTGCCTGGTAGATCGAAATGCTCTGTCGTATGTAATCCAGCCTTTGGTCCCATAGCGCGATGTGGCGCGCATTAATGTCGTTCCAATTCTTTGGCACTGGACCCATCCTGTTGGATCGATGGAGATGCGCATCCGTGTTGCACTCTGGAGGAATGCCCTGTACCATACCATACTGGCGCAATACGCGCTCCGGTAGGTGTACCTCGACAATGTCGAAGCATATTAGTGGTACAGCGCTCCTCCAAGTGCCCGTCAACATACCCGAATGCTCAGGCAATGCAGCGTATGCCGTAGCAGGGTACGGATCCCATTCAAACTTTACAAATAACATTAATTAATTCATAAAAAGCAAACACAAATCTTAACAAAGAGTTAAGGAGAGATTTAGATACCTGATCAGCTCTAAGCAAATCTAACTGATCGCGATAAAAGCCCACGCCTGTAGACGTGTGTGTCCGCGTACGCTTGTCAAACAACCATCTTGTTCCCCATGGAACATCTTCAGCTGGCTCTAGGGGATGAGCAACGGCACCACGACCAACAGGGCGTAACGGCTGGCCAATGCATATATGTTCCCAAGCCCAAAACTGTTCACATATAAAATAACAAGTTAGAATAATAATCAATTATTTGACTTTAAGTAATTCAACGTTTTTACCTGAAGGAGTACTAGTGGTCCAGAAATCTCCTTCACGTTTTTTTTTGATGCACGACAAAGGCTTCTGTATAAGTACGCCAGTGCCCCCGATCCCCAGCTATATGATCCAATGCGCTCCCAGGGTTGATCCAATAAGGTGATATACAACATCTGAATCTCGCCGCTGCTCTTGTCGGCGAACAAAACGGCACCAATCAAGTAGAATAGGTACGCCTTTGCGTACCTCTCAATAGTCCCCTCATCCGCATCAACGGGAAGCTCACGAAAGGTTTCAATCAGCCATGTAGCCCTCAATGCACTACCTCGACTACGTGGAGGGCGTTGTCCCAATACCCTCTCAACTATGTCTTGCCAGCTATGAAGCTGGCGACCAGCTGTGCAAACGGCATGTCCCTCAATGGGAAGCCGTGAAAGTACAGCGATGTCTAATAAGGTGATCGTAGCCTCACCTAGTGGGAGATGGAAAGTATGTGTCTCTTGGCGCCATCTCTCAACCAACGCCGTGATCATAGCTCGATCAACACGACCATATGCGACTAGATGATAATCGTATAGCCTAGCTCTACGAAGATATGGGATGATACGTTCATCAATCTCCCATGGAGCTGAGTCGGGATGCCTACAGTACAATGTATCAGTGTCTGAAATTTGGGCATCCCATAATAATGTGCTCCTATGGTCTTCCTGCAACGTGAGGATGCTAGGGTCACTAGGGCCGGGCGCTGCTGGATCCATGTCTATCTACAAAGAAATGATAATGGTCACTAACCTAAATTGATCCTATGATAGATCCTAAAGCGACAAAGCATAACCATCAAAAGCAACAATGAGCATCATAGATTCATCATCAATAGAGTGACACCTTAGCAATTTGATAAACTAGGTATAGAGCTCGATCCATTTTGTCCTAAAAGATTCACAAAATCAAGTAATATTATACCAACAAATCAAGTAATATGAAGTGATATCATATACCAACATTTTGCCCTAAAACTTAACTTATTCCTTAGCAATATCAAGTAATATCATATCAAGTAATATCATACATACAAATCAAGTAATATCATACCAACAAATCAAGTAATAAGAAAGAAACTTATTCCTTAGCAATATCATACCAACATTTTGCCCTAAAAGATTCACCAAAAAATTCCTAACCTTTGCCCTAAATGTCGAAAATAACAAATAAAAACGAAAAAAAAAAAATACCTGTTGCAATCCAAGCTTGTCCTAAATCAAGTAAGAAGTCTCCAATTGAAAGAAGGAGATGATGTTTGAGAGATTTGAAGGTTTTTAATGGAGGGAAAATGAAGGGGATGTCGATTTTAGGGCTTGTGAAATTGGGGAAAATGAAAATAGGAAGCAGCTGTGTTGAATTTAGAAAAAGAAACGTCCGCTCATAGTAACAGCGGGCCATTACTAACAGTCAACCTAAACGCCCGCTGTTACTAACAGCGGCCCATTATCTTTCTAACGTCCGTCAAAAAAGTGCTTAGTTTGGGATAAAGTTTCAAAAACTTTTCATTTATTGATTTTTTTTTATTTTTTTGCTTATATGTTTCAATTTTTCGTAAAATAATTTGTGCTACTATTCTGATCATCCAAAAGTCAACTTAACAATAATAGCTTCATAGAAACCGTACAAGTTGATCATGTCATTTATATCTTCATGTATTCATAAATTTATCAGTGTTTTAGAAACATTTTGATTATTCAAATTTGTGTTATAAAAGTATATTGTAGTATTTACATAGATAAATAAATTTGGGTTTCTCATTATATTCATTTAAATTTTCATACTTGTTGCGTTGAATTATTTTTGTTGCCAAATAGTTGATGACAAATTTCAGACCCTCATGTGCAATTTATGATTTAATGGTCCAAACACCCAATTGACAAAGACCCTTGTACTCTCCGCTCTACTCTTTTGTACCCGTCATTTAGCCTCATTTATTTTTAACACAGATACTAACAGATTAGATCATTATCATCATTAGCTCAATATTCCACTGGAAAATAAAATCTGGGGTGAGAAAATGTGACAAACAGCTCATATGCGACTCCCTATAAAGAAAGAACTAGAGAAATGATGTCAAGTTTACCTTTAATAACTAAAAAACTCTGCATAAGGTAAAATACGAGTGATATCATTACCTCGAAAATACAAGCGTAGAAAAACAATGATGAAATAAATTTATTCATCATCATCATCATACCCATTATATCCCGCTCATAGACTATATCTATGGTCAGGGTCTGGGGAGGAAAGATAGACGACGTCTCATACCCATAGAGAGAGGGCGGTCAAAAGAGTCCCCCGACTCAAGGATCTGCAACGAGAGGAACCTGCAAATATCTGAAATAAATTTATTAAAATGCAAAAATAAGGTAAATTGAGTGGGACATACGAGTACACTTTATACTTAGAGGTGTTTCATTCGGGACATGGGGTTGATTTCGGGTCAGATGTTTGGGGTCGGTTTAAAATGGGGTTTTGTGTTCGCATTGGTTTTTACATAATTGTATATCTATTTTTAAGTCGGGTCTAATCGAATTCGGTTACAAAATTAAGTATCTATCGGGTCATCGAGTCTGTTTTGAACGCCTCTATTAATACTGCACATCAAGTCTTATTTTAAAAGTAAATTCCTTGTCCTCTGACAGTCATATCTCTATATAAACCAAACAGTTTCTGTTTAAGGGTAATAACCCTTAACTCAATCATAAGATCCAAAATGTATACTCTGTCAAATGTCCTGTTCTTACTCACTCTATTTCTGTTTTTGTTGGTTTTGCAACAAATAGCTGAAGCAGAAAGAACATTGGAGCATGAGTTAACCGGTCGTCATCAGCCCAATATCCCGCACGAAAACACAGAATTAACCAATAATGTTAATAATTCTGCAATTGTAGTTCAAAGCAAATGCAATATTTTTCAAGGAAAATGGGTTTTTGATTCTTCTTATCCTCAATATGATTCTTCAAGTTGTCCATTTATTGACCTTGAATTCAATTGTAAAAGTAGACCTGATAAATTGTACCAAAAGTATAAGTGGCAACCCTTTGATTGTAATTTACCAAGGTACCAATTTCTTTCTCATTTTTCATTCTATTATATTACGATTGTCTCACCGTGAGACGGGCTCATACAATCAGCCCAATTAATGCTTCCTCCGTTCCATTATACTTGCTACTGATAATGATATTTTCTCACACAATATGCCATGCTTAGCAGCAAGCCCGCAAGTATTATGGAACGGAGAAAGTATTTTTACTAAAAAAAACTTGTTAAGTTAAAAACAGTTTTTTCTAACCTAAATATTAGGTCAGTCCATATTAAGTCGTCTCATGATGAGGCGGTCTTAGTAAAGAATTTGTCTTTCATATTCGATTTAAAACTCATAAATTGGTTATTGGAGTTGTACAGAATAAGACCCGTATAAGAGATTAAGCGGTGAGTTGGCTATATACTTACCCGACGAGGTTTCATCTTAAAACCAATTAGTGTTAGGAGGAGTATTCCATTTGGGCATTAAGTAATTCTTGATGTGAGCTCACAATTAGGTTATTTTCCGACAAAAATATTTCAGTTTAAAATGTGAGTTTTTTTTTGTTGTCGTTAAGCTCTGATACCATATCAACAAGATCAGTCCAACTGACAGCTTAAATTGATAGTTAAAGTGCTAACACTGGTCCAAAATTAAGCTTATTTTTACAATGCAATGCATTATGTAGGTTCAATGGGGAGTATTTTCTAAAGAAATGGAAGGGAAAGAAAATAATGTTTGTGGGTGACTCACTGAGTTTGAACCAGTTTGAATCGTTGGGTTGTATGCTACATTCTTGGGTTCCTAATACTAACACCACATACTTTAGGGGAGGCGTTTTACGTTCCCTTACTTTTGAGGTACTCTATCCCTATTTTCTTTACCCTTTTGGCTCTATTTATTATTCCATTTATTATTTGCTTCATAAAAAAATTGTGTTTAAATAATATTTCTTTCTATTACTTCCTCCGTTTTATAATACTTGCTACCGATTGTGATATTTTCCCAACATAACATGTCATACTCGGTAGCAAGTATTATGGAACGGAGGAAGTATTATACTTCTTTCATTCCAAATTAGTTGCAACTAGGGGTGTTCATAACCGGGTACCCGGCTAAACGGGTACCCGGAAAGCCGGGTACCCGATTAGCCGGGTACCTATTTTTGCGGCCCGTGTCCCGGCCCATTTAATGCGGGTACCCGGTTAGCGGGTACCCGGATAAAACGGGTCGGGACACCGGGTACCCGGTTATTATTTTTGGTGATTTTTCAAATTTAATTATTATTTTTAAGATCAAATTCCGAGTAGATATTAGGCAATCGAAGGTAGACAAACGCGATTTTATATGTTACACTAGCAACTTTAGTTGAAATTATTTCATGATCTGCTCATACACCAGTAAAATAAATATCAATCATATTCATAACAAAAACAGCTTAGCTAACCGCTCGAAAATGTTTACAAGAGAATCTGTCATTAGTTTACAAATGGCAATTTGATTTTTGAAGCTATTTTTAAGTACAAACAATCCTTTGCAGCAGAAACATTTCAATTAACTTTTAACCATAGCATGAAATATATCTGGAGATGGACTGTGAAGTGCAATCCTTTGAACTACCTCTTGAACACTACTCTGAGAACTTAGATCAAAAGCTAGCAACTTGCTGTACTCGAAGAAGCATTTAACCAAAATCAATTGGCATCCTTTCTTACACATTGAAGATGAATCAAGAAAATAAAATACCTTGAAAATTAAAAAAAAACTCAAAATAAGCTATCCGGGTCAAACGGGTACCCGGGTCAATAAATTATCGGCCCATGACCCGACCCGGTTAAGGCGGGCCGGGTACCCGACCCGGAACTTTGAATATTTTTTTGTTTTTGACCCGCCATTTATAAGGCGGGTCGGCGGGTCGACGGGTCGGGTCGGGCGGGTCGGGTAGTTTTGAACACCCCTAGTTGCAACATTGGTAAAAATGACATGTACACTATTCATTCATCACTCTTAGCTTGTGATTAATTTTTAATCTTTAAGTTAAAATATAGTCAAGTGAGATCTTATTGATGATTGTATCATTGCAAAGAATATTATTAATATCAAACTTTTATAATTTTTTATTATTCATAATTAGAGATATTATGGATTGAATTAACGCATTAGACTGTGTGAAAAAGCAAATGTTGCAAGTAAATTTGAACGGATAAAGTAAGTGATTTACCTAATAATTTCCATCAAAATTTCATTTTCATCAATTATGTACGAAGCAATTTGTTAAAGAAGTAATAATGATAATAATAATGATAGTAATGAAGAAGGGACCTAGTTAATTATATACGTTTTGAACTTTATAGACTAAGGAATACAAATCATCAGGGTCGACTCTAGGGCTTTAAGGACGCAGGGTGAAAGATTATTTATGGGCGTCTAAACTATTATATACATAGAAAAGTTATAACCTTAGCAATAATTGAAAAGTAAAATTTTGAAGGGGCTCTAGGCATAGACACGCCTTGCCCTTCTTAGAGCCGACCCTGCAAATTATAGTAAATTAATATGTGTATAATACATCATTTAACTTTTGCTTTTAGTTTGTTATCATTATATTGACTAATGGTTAGTATGCTAACATCAAATTAAATACAAAAGCTAAAGTATTAAAAAAAATAATAATAATTAAAAGATATAGCTTATATTATTAAGTAAAATTTCACAACTTTTTCATTATAAAAAATCTTTATGTTTATTCGCCTCATGCTCAAAACCTTGAAAACAATTGCTTGAAAGTCCATGAAGTGTTTTAATTTATACTTCATGTTACAATTTTTTTTTTCATCTCTCCATAAAGTTTTACATTACAAATCTAGGGCTGTTTTTGACAATTACTTTTTTTATGGATTTTTTAATTGGTTTTTTTGGTGCTCTTTACATTTTTTTGGTCAAATAGATAAAAATATTTGTAAATAATTTTTAAGTTATTATTTTTACCAAACAGCTTAAATAAATAGCGTGATGCTTTAATATCTGACTTATAATAACACAATACTTTCAAGTGTCAAACCAATCAACAATTTCAATCAAAAACTACGTCTAATAGCCAACGGTAGCCTTAATTTATACTCCTTCTATCCCATTTAATTTACAGCATTTCCATTTTAATCCGTCCTACTTAATTTGTATCTCTTTAATGCAAATCAAAAAGGACAGACGAAAAAGGTGCAAATAATTAAATGTCAATGGTCTTTTTGTTCCATCCCTTGCCAGCTTTTGCACCAAATTAAAGTATGCATTGTAATTATTATTTTAATCCTTGAAATATGATCTTTTGACATTTCAATCCTTTTTATGTTCTCTTTTAAATGCAACAATCCCTTTTATGTTACTCATGCATAATTGATAATTGATACTAGCAGTCTACCACTTTAGCAGTATCCTATGTATTGTGTTTTATTTATTTTTTTCCTCTTTGGCTAATTTTTTCTGGTTATATATTTAAAAATACACTTAATAAAAAATTGTGAAGATACATATTCTGAGATACTAGATAGACTGAGAGAATGGAAAGATTAAGTGAGAATCAAAATCAGAACCGTGGTTTTTAGTTTCATGGTTTTTTTTTTAACTTTTAAAGTTATATGATATATATCATATAATGAATAAAAATTACTCAAAATCACTTTTCTAATTTTCTATAATAAATTTAATTTTCAAATCAAACTGAAAACTAGAATTATAAATCGATAACAAATGGGCCCTTAGCTAGTAATAAAAACAAATAGTGGTAGTATATATGTGTACAAGAAGTTAAAATTAGAGATAATTGGTGACGAATTATAAGTTATATTTTATTGTTATAGAATTTTAATACATATTACGTAATGCCTATAATTTTTCATAAAGTATATTTTAGATATTAAGGTTTAAATTATACTTGAAAACTATTAAAAAACATCAAACGTAACCAACATTAAAGCAATAGAGTAATGTCAATGATCAAAGGGCCACTCCCAGTTAGAGGTGTTCAATAGGGCGAGTCGACCCAACGGGTCAAGGATCGGGTTATATTTTAACGGGTCATCAGCGGGTCGGGTCAATAATGGGGCGGGTCATTAACGGGCCTTGGTGTAAAGGGCCGGGCCGGGTCGGGTCGGATAATTATAAATATTAATTGCGGAAAAAAATTTACCAGTTTTTTTTTAAATTTTTTAAATGATATTATTATATACATAAGTGGGTCGACCCAACGGGCCATAAAGTATAATAAAAAAAACCTATTTTATGAACTTTTTAAAAAAGGGTCAAAGTGGGTCGAGTTTAAATGAGCTTGACCCGCCCCGGCCTGTTTATTATTTGACATGACCCGCCCCGCCCCGGCCCATTTAAATTTTGACCCGCCCCGACCCGACCCGGCCCGTTGAATACCTCTACTCCCAGTATCCCACACAAGGCAGGGTTCAGGTGAGGTTTTTTTCCTGAAAGATGTGGACAGATCATACCCACTCTTCCAAGGAGGGACTAGGGAGTAAAGAGATATGCGCGCGGTCAAGAAACCCTCCAATTGATACCTGCGCCCAGTAGGGGTCGAGTACCAAATCTTCTGCTCCACATGTAAATGCTCTATCTATTAAGCCACAAACGCTTTTGTAATGTCAATAATCAATAATATGATAATATCTCCACATAATAATATATTGATTGAACCATATTTGAATTTAAAATACACTAATAATTGTTTAATGAATCAAAATAATAATATAAAGGGCACATTTTCCCGAGTAATATGAAAGGTTGAAAATTTGAGCTCTAGTAGTACATAAAGCAAAGTTCAAATAAAAAAGTTGTGTTTTTATAATTGATTTTAATGGATTGTGCATGTATAATGTATCTATATGGTTGAAAAGAAGGAACTAGGAAGAATCAAATTTCCATTAATATGTAGATGGGCCTCAAATGTTTTGTCTTTATTTTAATAGGAGTATATATTACACAAATTATCATTTTGGGTCAAATTAAGTGTGCGCATTTTGTCGTGCTCTTTTCTTGGAGGAGGTACGAGTATGATATGTTTGTTATCTTTCTCCCCCGAATTTTGACTTGTATAGGATACTAAGTTGTTGACTATGATCATAACCATGACAAATCATCATTTAAAACCGCTTTATATATAAGAGTTATGTTTGACATTATGATTTTCAGTTAGAGTGTACAACCTCTATTAAGAGCTTTTTGAGCGAAGTGTGGCTATTAATAAAATAACAAAGGTAGTATAGCTTATCTCGAGACCTTTACTATTAACTTAAACTTTTGATTGAGTTGGTTGCTTGATATGGTATCAGAGCTGATGGTTAAGACCTAATGACAAGATTTATCACTAAATAATGTTATGGAAGTACATAAAATCATAAGAGGAAAATTAAGGGCAATGAAACAATATTTTTTTTTTAATTTTTTTTAATTTTTTTAATTTTATTTATTTATTTTATTATATTAGACTCTTTTGGTCGCGCTCTCCTATGTGAGTATGAGTTGTCGTCGTCCTTTTCTCCCTAAATTATGTCCATAGTTTTTTATGAGTGAGATACACTGAATAGGATGATGATGATGAAATAATAAATTTGAAAAATGTGAACAGGAATTTGGAGTGACATTAATGCTATATCGGACACCATTTTTAGTAGATCTTATGAATAAGAAAGAAGGAAGAATATTGAATCTTGATTCAATAAGTGGTAATGTGTGGAAAGGAATGGACATGCTTATTTTCAATTCTTGGCATTGGTGGACTCATACCGGCCATGATCAGCCGTAAGTTTCTTTCTTCACTACAACAAATTTAACTTTTTGCGATATTAAATTTAAGTAGCATTAAAAAATGTTCATATTTTAAATGTAATAGTTATTGATTTTTATTTTAAGTTCCATTATAAGGTGATTTAGCGACACTTCATTTGGTCTTTAGTGACATATGTAATTGTCACTATAGTGTATATAATGCTGCTAAAGAGTCTAATAAATGTCACTAAATCCTCTATACATATACTATAAGAAATTTGAAATAGCGACATTTAAATTAAATATTGCTAAATATATCCCACATTCCCACTAAAAGCAAATTATGTTGTAAAACATATACTTAATTTTTTAAAAAGTAACTTTTTACTCACTTAAGTGTAAAACGAAAATTACATACTTTGTAGAATTATATTAAAGATTTTTTTAAAAATTTTTTGGGATAAGGAGAATATTTTACAGGCAAAAAGAAAAAATCAATTGATCTTTTATGTAGGTGGCCAGTGAGAATGAAACTACTAATACAAAAGGCGAAAGAAAAAACTTTTAACTACTGCATCAATACATGATTTTTTAAAATAGTGAAGAGTGTTTGATCAATTATTTACATTTGTCATTTGTTCTAATGAGTTTGCATTGTTAGATCATTATTTTGCATATGAATTCACATTTTCTTTTTCAATCTCATCCACAAATTCAATAAATCTCTACATTTTATTTATATATTTCTTTCATCTATTTTTTTTGTCATGTTCGTCCATTAATAATCACTAACACTTAAAATTAGAATCAATGAAGGGACACAATTACATACTTATACATATGAGTAGTCATTGTAAGCATGTTTGACAAAACACAAATATTTTTATGTGTGACAATTTCATTGTGAGACGTGTCTTATATATGAGTTAAACAACCCAATTATACAATTATTAGCATATAATTTATTTATTTTATAAAGTCACTCACTACAAGACTATCTCAGTCCTTTAAAAAGGGAAAAATTAATTAGAATAATCCAACCTATTCGTGATTTTCTTACCATAATCCTATTTATCCATTAACCATGTAAAATTTTAAAATTTTCTATAATTTTAAATTAATTTTTAATTTACTTTTTTTGGTAAATTACCTACTATAGCAGGTCATCGAGTTACCCAACTTTACTCTAGACAAATAACCCATAAAGTTGGGATTATTCATGATTAATTAATAGGTGAAATTATTATAGGAAAATTACGAATAAGTTGGATTATTTTAGGTAAATTTTCCTTACGATCCCCAATGGACCCTTATGGCCCATTTCACATGTCTACATATGAGTATGTTCCTTTATGTATTTCAACAAAAAATGATCATCTTTGATTGCTCATACTTTTCCTACCAAAAAGTGATTATTCATCATTGATCTTATCCAATGTAGTTTAATGAAGCATGTTGTACAATTATGACTTTGGAGTGAGCTAGGGACAAACAATGTGCAATGTTCATACCAAATTGGCAATTCTATCATTGAAAAGATCACTAATTCTCTTTTAATATATATACATTTTTTATTGGACTAATTAATCTAATTAAATTAATTATTTTATTCACATAAATTCTCAAATGAAATGGTTTCACGTTGACATCATTTTAATAGGGCTAACCCAACGTACACTTACACTATCAAACTGAACAATTAAAAGCTCAAAACAATCACTTACAGTTTTAAAGTGGTAATTCATTATGTGTAAAACTAAGTACTTATAACCTTTAAATGATCATTTACAGTCTTAAATTGATCACTTATCAATAAGTTAATTCTATAAGACTGTTTTATTGTGAGCTAGTCTCATACAATTCGAGCTGAAAAATTTATTTTAAATGTATAATACTCATTTTAATAAGAAAAAATTACCTACAGGATACAATAATCCAATCTTTTCATGATTTTCCTACAATAATCCCACATATTGATTAACCACAAATAATCTCAACTTTGAGAGGCATTTTCCTAGAATAAACCTAGTAACCGGATAACTTGCTATAATAATTTTTTTTAAAGATAAATTAAAATAAATGTCGAAAAAATATTTTAAAAAAACTATGAGTTTTATTTTCAAAATTTTCAATGTAAATTTCAAAATTTTTCTCTAATTTCAAATTGATTTTCAATTTTATTTTTCGGTGAATTACCTATTATTATAGCAGGTCTTCAGGTTATTCAAGTAAACTCTAGGTAAATACCCCTAAAGTTAGGATTATTTATGGTTAATCAATAGGTGAAATTATTGTAAAACTTTATAAAAATTTAAAATTATTTTAAATAATACTTTTTTTAATACAGGTGGGACTACATACAAAGTGGGAACAAGCTATATAGAGATATGAATCGTATGGTTGCATATTATAAAGGGCTTACAACTTGGGCCAGATGGGTTCAACTTAATGTTGATCCTTTTAAGACTAAAGTTTTCTTTCTTGGCATTTCTCCTTCTCATGAAGCGTAAGTATTTCTTTATCTGTCGTCTAATCACATACTTTTATAATAATAATAAAAATTTTTAAGAATTTTTAGTTATGCATAATTTAATATATAAAAGATTCAAATAATATATTAATTTACGTAAAAAGTCAAATAAAGGATGTATAATAAAATTTCATTTACTCACTTATTACGTCTATGTATGTTTTTTTTCTTATATGGAAAAGATATAAAACATGTTTGATACATGACATTTAAGAACATTGAAAAGCTGATCATTAGTAGTGGCAAAGCTATTAGCGAGTGAAGATTGGCTAGAGTCTAGCCTTGAAAAATCATGAAAATGTGAAATATAAGAGGAATCTGGTCTTCAAATTAATAACTCTATACTCGTTAGTTTCGCTGTCATATACTTAACTAATGAAAAATCTGGATTACATCAGCGAAAAATCTTTTTGATGTTAGTATGAAAATCTTCGACCTCTTGCCTAAAATTCTATCTTCGCCTCTACCATTTAGCAAATATTATTATGAATTTTACTTGACTTGTTTGATCTACATTTATATGTACTGAACAACCAATAAATAATAACCAATTTTACCACCCTCTTTTATAAACTAGTGTCGTATACAACTAGTACCTTTTTACGAAATATTTCATCATGTTTTCAGACACTTAATATTCCGACCACGAGTCAACTTTAAACATGCTAGCATTCAAAACCCAACTCAACATTCGAATGAACACCATTATGTTCACAACAACATGCTCACATTCAGAACCCAACTGAACATTCGAATGTACTCCATTATATTCGCAACAATATAATCATTTTAAGTCATCATTAGGATACTCTTTTAATCATTAAAACAATATTTTTCTTCCCTAGTTAATGAAAGTCATATCCTTGAATGAGCATCTGCATGACGCGCAGAATGTTAGAGGTTTGATCTCTATTGGGCGCAAGTATCAGTTGAGAGTTTTCTTGACTGCGCGCATCTCTCTTTACTCCCTTCGAAAACCCCCACACCCGGACCCTGCCTTGTGCGGAATACTGAAAGTGTCCTTTATCTTTACCTTTATATCATTGAATCATTAGTCTAATCTTGGTAGATAATTAATGAGCTAAACTAATTGAATTTCATGGTATGAATGCAGAGGAAGTGATTGGAATGAACCATCAAAAACATGTTCAAGTGAGACTGAACCATTTTCAGGCACAAAATACCCGGCAGGTACCCCACAAGCTAGGGCTATAGTGGAAAAAGTATTAAGTAGGGTAAAAAATATTGTGTATTGGCTTGATGTCACTATCCTTTCCCAATATAGAATGGATGCACACCCTTCTATTTATAGTGGTCGAGGTAGAGATTGTAGTCATTGGTGTTTGCCTGGACTGCCCGATACTTGGAATCAACTTCTCTATGCCGCTCTCTTCTAATTAGAAGGTCAAAAGGTCTTATCGTGAGATGCTGTTCATATATGGGCTGAATAGTCCAACTAATGCAATTATTAACATATGGGCTTCTAGATTAGAAGTCGTATCACCGAGTGACAGTCTCTCATAAAAGTAGTTCTAAGTTAATTGTGTATGATTTTGTTTTTATTTGATATTTTAATTAATTTGGTCGAAAGTAAAAATAGACCTGTACAACTGGACAGAGTCGGTACTTTAGACCCTTATTTGATCTCTCATTACCTTTCAAGTGTAAAGTAATTTAACTTTGGTAAAAATTTGAAACATTATAGAAATGTTATTGCTAGTTTACAATGAATGATGCAACTTTATTCTCTTTTTATATACTATAATGGGGTTTAAATTTTTAAGCTATATTCTATTGAGATTGCTATAATTATTTTTTGTATGTGAGAGTTTTTTGCGGGATATGAAAGAGCAGGGCTAGAGCCCAACAATGGTAAAAAAACAAGATGTAGAAGATGAGTAAAAACAGAGCAATAATCAAGAAAACAACAATCAACACAATGTGCTTATGAAGTTATTGTTAGCTAATAAGATGATAGTATAAAAATATAATTCGCAAAATATACCTCAATTATAATTGTTGAGCTTATTGTTATTAAAATATAATCGCAAATTTTTGTATGAAAGTGTTTCACCGTGAGACGTGCTTCATACCTGGGTTAAATAGCCAATAATAGAAACTTTTAGCAATAAATTTTTTTTTTTTTGGTATGGACACGTCTCACTGTGAAACGATCTCATACAAGAAGGGTTGTAATATAATTTAAGATAACTGCAAAACATTTTCACCAAGTCTTATATGTGACTGTTGTCTCACCTTGAGACGAACACATATCTCTAATTGGTCACTTTAAGGTTATAATTGATCAGACTAAGACTATAAGAAGTGACAAATTCAAAATTATAAGTGATTAAAGTTATAATTGATCGTTTTAAAACAGTAAATATACATTGAACTAACTCAATAAAAATATCTCACTTTGAGACCATCCCATTTCACTATTTGTGAAACAATTTAAGTTTTCTATAAAAGTGATTTTCGTTTTCAATGTTATCCATTTATGTTACTATTAATTATATTCTTTTTACTATAAGGTAAATCGAGGAAGATTAGGAGAGAATCGAGCCTATGATATATATACAAGTAAAGTAACTATTACTTTAACTGAAACGAGACCCAAAAACTAAATGGTTGAAGCTTCAAATCATACTACATTTTATTATATATTCTATCAAGCCGGTCTATCCTCGTACTTGACAAACATCATCATCATTATATTCAGTATATCCCGTTTATAGAAAATTATGATCAAGATCTGAGAAGGGAAAAACAACGGCAACTCATATCCACAAAGAAGAGTGCGATTAAAGAGTCTCTGCTTGAGAATGGCATTCCATGAGAGAAACCATCACAAATTAAACCTTTGGTAAAAATGAATGAGACTTAAATTTGTGTCCATTATTACACCAAAATTAGCCATATGAATGCCAGATGTAGCACTCTCAAGAACTGCATAAAACCGCACGTGGCAGTGTGATACTATAAAATTCTGTATGACTCTAACTTAGAACTACACTAGTCACTAACACATGGTGTTCAGTCGGGTCATTGAGTCAATTTCGAATCAAATATTTCAGGTTGGCTCAGAATCGAGTTTTGTTCCCACATTGATTCTTACATTATTTACAATCCATTTTCAAGTTAAATTAAGTCTGATCAATTTCAAAGTCGGGTAAATATCAGATCACCAGATCGTTTTAAACCCAAAATACATGGTACCCTATGCCAAAACTTTGAATCCTTTAAAAGGACACATGTTTAACAATCTATCCTACTTAGTCAGCTCCTCATTCTTCCCCTTTTCACCACATGGCATATGTAAGACTTCCTCCACCCCTTTCTCACTTCCATTATCTATCTTGATCATCTCAAACCGCTCAACCAAATCATATATATATTATTTACCCATCAATCAAAATTCATTATTTCATCAAAATATTATCAATTAAATTAAAACATACTAAAAAAAGGGTTTTAGAATGGCTTCACAACAAGAGAGGAGAAGAGAGAATACAACCCATGAGAGGAATGTGAATGTAGAGAAAGATCTTGTGCCTAAAAGAGCTACTCAATTTGAAGAGCTTGCTTCTAAGGTAGCTGATTCTGCTGTTGCTGCTGCTGCTTCTGTGGATGCTGATAGAAAAAGCGGCGGGGCTCGAAGCGCCACGGTGGTTATTGGTGTGGGTCAGGCTGGTGGTGGGCTTGAAGGGAGGGATGATGCACATTTTGAGTCGATTTCGGATAAGGTGGGTGGGACGGGCCAGGGTGGAGCGAGGCGGGTGCAACAAGGTGAAAGGCATATGAGTTATGGAACGGGGCAGGGGCAGGGGCAGGCGCAGCGAGGAGGGGGAAGGGATACGAGCCATGGAGTGTGGAAGCCTGCGCAGGCGCAGACGAAAGGGCAAGGGCAAGGACAAGGAGGAAGAGGCATGGAAAGAAGTCATGGTGAACAAGAGAAGACGGCGATGCCGTCGTTGGAGGAGATGACTAATTATAGACAAACTGCTCAACAAAACTCCATTGATGCTATTCGATCTGCTCAACAAAGGTGTGTAGCTTACATTTCTTTTAATATAAACTCTGGTATGAGACGGTTTCACTGTGAGGCAGATTGTGAGAAGATATGCCTGATATAGCTAAATAGTCCAGTAATAGAAACTCTTAGCTTACGATCGTATTGTTTTAAGTCATATCACCATGAGACGGTTTCATGCAAGACTAAATAGTCTAGTAATAGAAACTCTTAGCTTACGATCGTATTATTTTGAGTCATATCACCATGAGACGGTTTCATGCATGCAAGACGAGTTTTTCTTATAAATATATGAAAATAAATTTATGAACCGACTTGAAATATTTGAGTCGAATGCTATAATACGCTTTAGCTTTTATAGTTGCTGTATTTGAGGTTCCTTTAGTTAATAGTAATTAACTTGTTAGTTATAAATCAATTGTTAAAATTATGAGTATAATTGAGGTGATATTAGAAAACCATTGAAGCAGGCTTTCAGATAGTTGCAGGGTCAAGACCCTGCCGGGGACTCTTAGACCTCTTTTATGGTATGAGATGCTGTCTATATTCCCTACCAATGGGTATGAGTTGTCGTTTATATTCCCTCCCCCGACTTAACATTTAGGTTTGTGATGGTGATTTAGGTATGACAAAGCTAAACAAGAGGGAGCAAATACTGGTTGGGAAACCAAAGAAAAGGTTGGAAGAGTGGGACAAACTCAGCAAGAAAGAAGGCATGTTTCAGGAGGACATGAAGGACCTACTTCTGTAGGGAAATTTGAGATGAAAGGAGAACATAATAAGGGTATACAGGATATTTTGGGTAAACAAGGGGGACAATACCATCATCAACAAGATAAGCCGTCGGCGGAACAAGTTTCTACTCATAGACAAACCACTCAGAAGGACTCTCTTGATGCCCAAGAGTCCGCCGAAGCAAGGTATACTATGCCCGATTATTGTTCTGATAGAGGTGTTTAAAACAGATCTGATAAACTGATGTGAAACAAACTTAACCTGAAATCTACTCGATAATCCGATAGAACACCTGATTGTTATGGTTGTTCGCGTTTCATCATTGATAGAGTCTGTTTTAAAACGTACTCGATGAACTGATATCAAACCATACCCGATTTCAAAGAACACCTCTAATCAGTGATTTGATGATTATTGTTTTGGTTGTCATTGATAGATTTGTTTGAAACAGACCCGACGTGTGAAACGTGAAATCTACCCGATAACCTGAAAAAACACAACTAATAATTGATTTGATGATTATAATTATGGTTGTATGTGTCATCATTGAGAGAGTTTTCAAAACAGTCCTGATGAACCGATGATCTGACCTGAAATCTATCCTATAAAGAACACCTCTAATCATTGATTCATTGATTTGATGAATAATTGCTAGCTTGGTTTGCTGTTTTACAGGTATAACAAAGCAAAAGAAGAAGCGGCGAATGCAGCTTGGGAAGCCAAAGAAGCAGCGAAACATGGCTTAGGAGCAGCAGCAGCTAAGACGTATGAACTGGGCGTTACGGCCAAGGAGAAAGCCAGTGCTGGAGTTGGGGCGACGACCCAATACATATCAGAGAAGTCACGTCCGATGGCTGAAACAGCGTCTGAGACCGCGCAACAAGCCAAAGAAGCGCTGTCATCTGCTGGCCAAAAGTCTGTGGAATACACAAAAGAGACAGCAAAACAGACAGCCGAGTATGCTGGTGAAAAGGCGGTGCAAGCCAAAGACACCACTGTGAGCACCACAAAGAGTGTAGCGGGCTACGTGGGACAGAAGGCTGTCGCGGTGGGTAAAAGTGCAGCTGGGTTAGCAGGGAAGGTAGCCGAAGAGGTGAAGGATCAAGCTGTCGTTGCTGGATGGGGGGCTGCCCATCTCACATCGGAGGTTGCGGTGGGCGCTACGAAGAAAGCAGGAGGAGTGTTGGGGATGGCTAAGGATGTGGTCGTGAGTGCTGCTCATAAAGCGACCGAGCTGGCTGAGGTTCCGGTTGTTATGGCACGAGACGCAGCTGTCGACACGGGAGAAAAACTTGCGGACTATACGGCTAGAAAGAAAATGGAGGCCGAAAGATACCGAGAAGAGAAACATGTGCAGTACGAGACGGTATATCTACCGCCCGAACAGCTTTAACTATCACCTGTTTTGTCCCTTTCGAGTTTCTAATTGCTTTGATTTATGTGTAGGGCGAGTATGGAGAGAATCAGCCAACATCGGGCGAAGGGTTTGGGTCTAAGATACAGGAAGGAGTCGAGAAGGTAAAGGAGAATTTTCCGGGTGGACGAACTACACAGACGCAAGGTAGCGTTAGAACGGGAGAGGGGACTGGAACAGGCGAGATGATGGAGAAAGGAGGAAGCGTGTTAGGAGCAATAGGCGAAACAGTTGTGGAGATAGCTCAGAGCACGGCAAATCTGCCTTCTAAAATCCAGCAAGGAGCCGGGAAACTGACCGACAAAGGAAGGGAAATGATGGGGAGTATGCCTAGTGGGGGAGAAGCCGCGGGCAATTTACAAAAAGGAACGGAAACGCTCAAACAAAAAACTATCAACACGATGGCAGAAGGGGCGGAGACGGGGGAGATAATGATCGAGAAAGGAGAAGGTGTGCTCGGAGCGATTGGCGAAACGATAGTCGAGATTGCGCAACACACGACTAATCTCGTTGCAGGCGCCGGACCGGGAGTCCAAACTGGAGTCGGACAGGGGCAAGCGGGCCCGAGGGCGCAAGATGAAGTAAAAGAGAAGGTTAAACATAAAGAAAGTAGCAATATTTATGGTTAATGGTAGTATAGATATGTTTTGGAATGGTTTTTGGTGAGTAAAGTTTGAGGGTTAAGTGTGAAGTAGTTTTCAGGTAATAAATGTTTAGTATTTTGGTTGTGTATGTGTATGTATTCTAGTCTTAAATACATGTATTTGTACGGTTTTGTGTACCTCAAACTCTCTTTGGTGTTCATATAAGTTGGGAAACTCTTTTTACCTTCCAACTTTCTACATATTTACATATTTAAATTTTCAGTGATTTATTAGTTTTCAGTGTTTTATCGGCTTTATTTTAATATATACAGCATATCAACTAATTAGATTTTTCTATAAATTAGGAATAAAATATTAATTAAAATATTTATATACTCCCTTCTATTTCAGTCCAAATGTGCCATTTATTTTTGAGCACTATTCACTTATCACTCATAATTTGTATTTTTACTCTTAATCTATAAGTTAAAACATAATCATGTGGGATCTTGTTTGATTCTTGTCAATACAAGGATTATTAATATTAAATTTTTATAATTTTTAATTAAGCACAATTTTTGATATTAGGGTTAAAATGTTGCCTCGACAAGTGCGAAAAACTAAATGGGGCAATTAGACTGAATACGAGGTAGTATTATTTTATAAATAATAAAGAAAACATGAACTATAACTAAATTGATTCTCATTGGAAGCAACATAGGAATTGCTTCCTATTTTAAGCAAAATTATTTGGTTTTCCAAATTCTCAATTTTAACTATAAATAACTTCAAAGTATACTCTCGTCATTTTCATATATTCAAAGTAAAATAATTTGAATTTAAGTTCGCATTAGATCTGCGTAAAAGTGAATAAGAAGAACAAATGAAAATAGGAGTACCAAAATTCACATCAAACAAATAAGATCTCATTTGTTTAGGTTTTAAATTATAAATATATTGATAATAAAATACAAATAAAGAATGATCAGTAAATAGTGTCAAAATACAAATAAGACATCTGATCAAATAGAAGGAAGTAAAAAAAGGGGAAATTAGTGTTAAAAGATTAAACAAATAAGGTTGCTTAATCATGCAAACCAAACCCAATAATTTGATTAAAAATTTCAACACAATAATAATAGAATATGTAGAAGCAAAAGCTAGAAGACGAACAAATAAGGTACTCCATAATTGATCTCATCAAGCTCACATGATCCATCATGTTATAATTAGGCTAAACATCCAAATCAAGCTTTTTCTATACCCCCCTTAAAACATTAAAATATTTATTTTAGTTGTTAAAAAAAATCAGAGGATCTCCGTTAATGGGGTGTTTGGCAAAATGGCTTATTAAGCAATTTTAGTTTATTTTGATACAAGTATTAGAGGATTGAGTTGTCAAACCAGCCAATGCTAATTTTCGGTAAGCAAGTTGATTGAAACAGCTTATTGATATGAATAAGCTGTAACAAATTTATGTAATGTAACAAATTTATAGAAACAGACAGTAGGCTGGAACAAATGAGTCATTACATGATGTCATACCCACCAACTCTAAATGTAAATCGATTCGACTCGACTCACCCCTAGCCACCCATTGATCTAGTTTCCCAAGTTCCTAACGAGTTTAAACCAATTCTAATCAAAATAGTTTACTTCTAGTGAGAAAATCTCTCAATCACATAAAAAATTGATTTTCAAACCATACGGAAAATACATAAATATCTAAATATATACTAATCATATACTCTCTTCGTTTCAGTTAGTTAGTTAGTTTTAGTCAAAATTCCAAAAACTTTTGACTCGAAGTATAACAAACAATATGACACGAAAATAAGTAATGATCAATTTATTCTCAATAACAATAAATCAATTACATAAAATTAAGACAACATACAAATTTTGTGAAAAAAATCCCATAAATACAACTAAAAGACCAACATGATCATTAATAAACAACAATTATTACACAAAACCCAAAATCAAATTATTGAAATTTACAAGAAATACAAAAAGAAATAATAAAAAAAATAAAAATTAGCAAGGGATTTTAGAAGTAAACCATTCCATGACATGAATAGGAGCTTTGATAAGTTCAAGTGCAAGCTCCACTAATATAGTCACACATAAACAACATGGACATATGCAACTTAATGTCAATCTGCAATTAAATCAAATTTATACAATAATTTAAAATAAGAATTAGTCATATTAATTTGGGTAAATTATAAAAATAAACCCACCTTTGCTCGAATAGCTAAAAATAAATCTAATTATTTAACGATAAAAGAGAAATCTAATAAGAAGGGTATTCAAAATGAGAAGGATAAAAAGCATTTTAAAAATCTAAGGTTACGTTCGAGCTAAAAACACTTAGTTATAAATATTACTATCTTACCCACGAAAGATACTATTTCGTAAATCTGAAGAATTATATATAGTGACTAACAAAAAAACCCTGATTTTAAAATCCTCTTATGCTATGTTTGGAAATGATGATTTCATTTGATAGTATAGATTTGATTCAAAATTAGTGTTTGGCAAATACTGTAATTTGGATTTGAGTCAAATCCACGATTGTTATTAAAATGGTTTAAAAATGAGGATTTGAGAATGACCTTCAAAACCTTGTTATTCTCAAATTTTACATTCATGAAATCGTTAATTTGAAATGAAATGCTAGTTCCCAAACACAATCTTATTCGATTTAACAATAAAAGTGAGTTTATTTCCAGTAGCTTAAGCAAATATTGATTTATTATTAAAATTTACCCGATTGATTAAATAATAATAATAATAATAATAATAATAATAATAATAATAATTGAAATTAGTGATGTAATAAAAAAGGAAATAAAAAAATTACCCGACGATCCAAACGATGACGCCAACAATGGAGACGAGAAGACATAAGAAGGCGAAAGGAAGGCCTAAAAGAAAACCAATCGGTCGGCAATCTCCGTCACAACACATGCTTTTTGCTACGCTTTCTTTCGTTGATGGATTAAACTTTTAAGCGTCGAAAATTGAAGTGTTTGAAGATTTTGTTCTGACGGCTTTTTGGGGCTTGCTTATCTAGGAGTTGGGACTTGGGAGTAAAGCGTTGATTGAACTCTTTAAACAAATAGGATCGTATTATATTTCTTTTGAAAAATCGATCTTGTTTCAGTTAGAGAATATATATTTCAATGTTTCAAACTTGATTCTCATTTAGTTAAAATAAGATAAAGAAAAATTACTTAGAATAGTCCAAACTTTTTATGATTTTTCTATAGTAATCAAATTATTAATTAATCATGAATAATCCCAACTTTAATTGGTATTTGCCTAGAGTAAACTTGGATAACCCGATGACCTGCTATAGTAGGCAATTCACCTAAAAAATAAATTGAATATTAATTTAAAATTAGATAAAATTTTTGAAATTTACATAAAAAATTCTAAATAATAAAAAAATCATAAACTTTTTATGAACATTTTCTAAACATTTTTTCGATATTTTATTTTAATTTATCTTTTTTTTAATCAAAATAAAACTTGCTATAGCAGTCATCTTGTCATCGGGTTTACTCAAGGAAAATACTCTTCAATGTTGGGATTATTCATAGTTAATCAATAGATGAGATTATTGTAGGAAAATCATTAATAAATTAAATTATTCTAGGTAATTTTTCCTAAAATAAAATATAAATACTCTCTACGTTCCATTGAAAATACATTATTTGAGTTTCTAATGTTAGAGTTTCATGAAATTTATCAGATCACTAATTCTTAAATGGACCGGTCTCATAGTATAAGGCCATATACTTTTTTTGTCTAAAATTATCATTTATAACGTTAGGATGATCACTTACAACTATGATATAATCAATTTTTATAGTCTTAGAGTGAAAACTCATACCCTTATAACAATTACTTATGATCTTAAAGTAATCACTTGAAAAAATAAACTATTATATGAACACGATCTCATACAAAACGAGCTGCTTTCAGATATGTTAAATTTTAAATGATATAGAGAACACATGAGTAAGCGGATTTGGTTTTTTATAGGTGACGTGATTGACTCAACAAATATCTTTGACAAATGATTAAGGAATGCGTATTACAACTAAATCCCGCAATTATTGTTATTTAATTATTATTTTTAGAGAATAATTTTTTATGGGAAATGAATAATGATACATACAGCCATAAGGGATGTATATAAGAAAAAAATATAATATTTAATTTATATAATTTAATATTATTTTTGCTTTGGAACATAAACATTTAATTATATTTTATTATTTTATTATATATTATTTCTTGTGAAGTTAAAATCATCATATTTTTTCAATTTCTAGATTAGATTATCTTGAAAATTTAAAATTATCAATGATAAAAAGAGTTTGTTAGTTTTTATGTAGAATCCTAAAGGTTGTAAATATCATTACCCATTTTTTATTTAGAATAAGTTGGAGAATCTTTAGGAGGGGAGAAGAAAATCTCAATTTAATTATTATTATGGATCTTATTCTCACCTAATTAGCAGGCTTTACAGCCCGTTTGAATAATAAATTAGAAAGAAAAACAAAGTAAGAAGAGAGAGTGCACCTTGTTTAAAAGAAAAGGTAAAAAAAAAAATATTTTTCCTTCAAATCTTTCCACTCAAGGAGAGATTTTTGTCTATGTTTTTCCTTTAAACTTCACTGCTCCAAATCATCCTTTTTTAGTTATTCAAACAAAGGATTCTCTATCTATTTATATGACTCTTTTTACTTTTTCTCGATTTCTCTCGATCGAAACATAATGTTAACAGTGTTTTGGATTAAGTTTGATCATATAAAGTTAAATGTCATTTAGGCTTTCCAACAAAGTTTTTCTATTACTTCACGTCAAGTAGATTTCGGGTTTTATTATCAAATATACGAGGTAATTTAAAATCTTGTGTTAAATTAGTACAATAACAATACCCCAAGTTAGTTTGACTGTATAAACACCATATTAAAAGTCGTTCAGATCATATTAAAATTCGAGTAAGTCGAGTTCAAATTGAACTACTCCACTATACCCACAAGTGATTCATTTTCCATTGTCCATATGACTAATTTCATTTTACTACGTGCATTCTAGGCACAATTTCATCTTTATGCCCCAACAATCAAACTAACAAATCCATAAGAATGTGCACCATGTGCTTGAAAACACCATGACCCATCAAAGAACATCATTAGGGAAGTTCATATTGAATAATTGTATAAAGTAGCATTCTACATAAACTCTTACGATTCCTATCCGGTTTTCCTCTATGCATCCGGATCCTCCAACCTCCGACATGTCCCAGACATATATAAATCGAGATTTTTACAAGGCGACCTACCCGGTAGCATCATCAGACACAGACGCACTATGGCTTCGAGTTATAGCATCTCCAATTTACATCTGCTAATTATACCCATCACCTAGTATGCTTGCCTGAATTAGCATTCTCGTTTTCCATCTCAATAATATGAGCGAGCCTATCGTAAACCTGTCAAGATTTTGGATCAGATCAACTAAATTCAAACCGTAACATTCGTTTGATTGAGAATGCCAACCACATTACTGATCGGTGTAAATTACAAACAAATAACGCACCTGAGACAGCTGCTCCTTGCTTTGATTATCGGTTGAAGATGCATCATACCTGGAAAACGGAGGCAAATATTCAGTCTGCGAATTGATAATGCCAAAGAAGCGGTAATGAGTATGAATAACTCAGATGTTTGATATGTAGAACCGCAAGCACTTGAGTAGTACGGAGTTGAATAACTAGACTTTACACATGTAGAACCGCGAGTAATTAACAACATACTCGGGCTTATCTATACGCAACAAGACCCACCTTGAAAGAGCAGTAAATTTTTATCAAAGTGTAAATTTTCCAAAATGAGCACGTAAGGACTAAGGCAACACGAAGAGTTGAAATAAGGTTATGTGTACATGGCCTGATGTCCTAAAGCTATATCGAGAAACACTTATTCAGGCAACTTTTTGATCTTGCCGAACGGTATCTTTCAGTATTCCGAGGCCTCAAATAGATGATGATATGCATATACTTTTAGGAATCAGTATACCAAATGCAGGGAACAGAAAAGGAAAATTACCCCAGTAGACAATGGATAAAGGAAATCAAGTAATAGATAAGAAGATTAATGAGGGTTGGCGACTTGGTTGTACATTTACGAGCTTAGTGGGTACTGGAATGGGTTGGAAGATAAAAGGTGTGCCGTCACTGATAAGGGCTGCTCGCCCGAGCGAGTAAGTGCTTGCCTGAGCAGCAAAGGATGCAAAGATTCTGCCTGCTGCTCGAAGGTGTTCTCACCCGAGCTAAAAATGTGCTTCCCCAAGCACTTCATGGCTGGACTTAGGTACTGATGTCGATACTGGTACGTGTCCAAGGGTTGGATACATCTAATAATTCAATATAAAACCTAAAGTGAAGTGTCTAAGTGTCATACCAATATCCGAGTATCAAGGATCGGACACAGGTACATGAAGCAAAATGAAGAGTCCGATTAACATAGATGGCTAGGCAGGTCTCTGTCTCTCTTGTCTAGGCAATGTGCACAAGGGTCCAAGCATAACACTTTCCCACACTTCCTCACATACATCTCCATGCTTAACACTAACTTAACAAGGTTTCTCAGTTAGTCTTCTCCATCATTTCACTACCCTAAGTGCACACTTCTCCACACCAAATACTCCAAAGCAATAAGAACAAGACTAGGCCGAAATTTACCCAACGACAAAAGTTAGCTCAAGGCATGCCAAATTCAACATGTACAAACAAATCAATTGCATTTGTACCACCAGTGGCCTAATTGGATAGTACGTAAGGCTAAAACTTGACATACCAATGTCGAGGCAGGCCAGCCTCGTCTCGAGCTGTATAATTGAAAGGTCCTTTTACTTCTATGTCATACTCCTTTAACAAGTCTGCATCACAATTCACAAGTCAGCATTATAAGCAAATGAGGAAACACGAGCGTGTTTAAATCCAAACGGATGAGAGAAACTTTTAATGTACTTCATTTATGAGAATCAAATCGATAACCTTTGAAAGTAGAACATGGGACCCGCCCCATTTTTCGACAAACTGCGATAAACCAGTAGACACCAACAGCAACATGCGCAACCTCTTCATCGGCAATTTTAGCCACTATACCTGAAGTCCTTTTATCTCCAAAACCAATCATCTTTTTCACAAGTCTTGGTCCTGCATCTAGTCCCCTAGCCTCCTAATGTAAAAATACACATTTGGGTTACTTCTTCCCTCCCAAATTAGTTGATGACTTGACGTATTCGGGTTTACACATGTGCACTAGTAATGAAAGTTTGATCATAAAAAGTTTTTTCGGCCCACAAGTTTTCATTACAACCTAATACCACATGTTTAAGTAGTAATGCATTGAAATGCATTTTATGAAGAAAAAAAGATTGTTGAAGGAGAATAAGTATGATAATTAAATTTTTCAAGAGATATTCTTACCAAAATTACATTAACATTCCATTACCATTCCAACCATTTAGTACCGAATACTAAACGGGTCATAATAGTTAGATCAGATTTGATTCATTCTTCACAAAGGGCTAATTTGCAGCTGATTTTCAAACGAAATTCTAAAACTTACAAGATTTCCGTAGACTTTGAATAACAATAAACCATTTTAACACTAGATGAGATGTCTATCATTTAATTACCTGGACAAGCGGGATTGCAGCCAATCGTGCAGATACATTGTCAGACGACTTGTCAGCCTCTCTCCAGAGCAGATTATGAGCAGGCATATCTCCATATCTGCTTATAGAAGAATCATGAAAACAAAACGTCTATCATTCAATACATGGATAGCATTAATAGAAGGAAAAAGATACATCCCCATAGCTTAATGGCACATAAAATATGATGAGCATTAATTACCGGAAACCAAGTTCTGATAATCGTTGTGAACACCAAGAAAAATGCCGACTTTCATCATCAGCGACATGAGCAAAATCAGCAAAGAACCCTTCTCCAAGAATATCCTGATAGGGTGAAAAGCGAACAACTGTATCCCAAGCCAAATCAATGGCATTAAGCTCTACATGGGCAAGGTTATGAAGCAGATATGCATTGAGAGGTAAGCCAGATTCCTTAGGAGGTGGGATATCCTTTGGAGGTACCTTCATTTGGTAAAATGGAGCTGGCTATATTATTATAAGATGTAAAATGGGAATAGATAACAAGCATTATAATGAAGAAATTATATGCCATGCACAGAATCCATGAATTTGTCACAAGCAAGAAGCAATATTCATGTACTCCCTCCGTCTGTATGAGATTGGTCCGCTAGGCCAAAGTTGCTTTTTAACAAAACATAGCACATGGTTTTGAAAAGAGAAATTATAAAATCGGTAAGTTACATATTCGAGGTAATGGAGAAAAATCACATGGACAACAATATTTGGTTTCAGATCATAATGAACTATATTTAAATGATTCATTAAATCATGATCACTTTTTATTTAGCTAACGTTGAAGATATGTTTGCTGATTGCTAGCAAGGGTTAATTCAAATTAACCTCTTTGTTATCACTACAAAAATAAAGTTGTGTAAATCTAACCCTTCCAAATCTTGTCTAGGCGGTTGTTTATATAAAAAGACACATATAACTAGGCATATATGGAGTATTCATTTTCTTAAGGCTTATTGTAACACTGAGAATTCACCCTCCCAAACCTAAAAACTAAAAAGATGATGCAAATATAAGTTATACTAGTGCCATGTGAATTGCATGTTTAGCTTAAAACTACATTCCATTGTTTCAGTTTTTGTTCATCATTATCACTTTATGTGATCTTTACCTTAACTTTTGAGAAATTGTTTAGAGCATAAGAAATCAATTACAACATATATTGCTAATTTTCTATAGAGGAAAGGTAATCTAATAAAATGATCTATAATAGTTCTATCAGCAAAATTTAACCTTCCTAAGTAGTTTGTGTAAAGATCGATCACAACCCACCCTCTATAATGAGTGAAATCATAGTATATAAGAGGAATTAAACATAAAGTATTCAAACTTGACATTCGAGTCACAATATTTGATGACTATTCAAAATTCAAACGCCACCTTATTTCGATGGGCCAAAGTTATATAGTTATTTGATTTCGGATTACAATGGAATATATTAAAATAACTCGCACTTCGCAATTATAAACTGCACATAGTATTTGCTAGCAACGATCAATTGGAAACACCTCAGGGCCCGTTTGGTAGGTGGTAATAAACTGTGGTAATGGAAATTAAACTAGTTTAATTTTGGTTGAACAATCTCTTTGGCTACCTTGATGGCCATACTTGTCCAACCTCAATCATCTCATTTTTCATAATATTCATTTCAATACATTACCACCAGGAGAGGTGGTATCAGGTGATAATGTTTGTGATCAAATTTTCATCTAACATGAAATGACATTGAACTTTTAATTAAAGTATCAATCATTCCCATCACCACCATTTAGTACTATCAACCACATGGACCGTCATGGTAATGTTGTGTACACTAAACCACCTAGACCCCACCCTAGTAGAAGGCACCTAATCACGTTGGGGTAATGTTTATATTTGTAAACTCCCAAAAATTGCTTATCCCCTCACCTAAAAATCATTTTTGTGATAACACGAAAATTCGTCGCCCCCTCCCAACCCATTTAAGAACTCGTTTGGTTGTAGAGTCGGCCCTAAGGGTGGGCAAAAAGGGCCGTCGCTCAGGGCTCCATGTCAAAAAGCAAAATAAATAATTGTAGAAAGTCCATATAGGTTATAAATCATAAAGAAAAAGGGACCCAATGTACTATTTCGCCAAAGGCCACCAAATTATCTAAGGCCGGTCCTGATTGGTTGTAATTGAAATTAATCAACTTGGGATTTATAATTGATGGAAAATTACTTTCATTGCTAATTTCCTAAAAATCCAATATACAACTCAAAAGTTAACACGAGAATTTGTAATTAGACATTCATACACTTCATATGAATTTCTACTTATACATTAGGCCAATTCTTAAGCATATCAAGGATAGTTCCCAACCAAACAACATCAAATTCAACCCAGAAAACAATGAATAATTCAACAAATAAACTGAGTAAACACAGAAAAACAAGTACCAACTGGGGTTTACTTGGGCGGGCAGGACGAGAAGGCGGGTCAAAAACCCCAATAGGAAGTTTTTCTAAACGCCATTTTGAGTAAGCAAAATGGGAAATCTGGGATTTCGCAAGAGGATCACTAGTGGAAAGAACTAACGCACCAAGTTCAGCTAAAGAAGAACAAGACCCATTTGGAATTTCTACTTGTTCAGGCTTCAATGGAGGTTCTGGGCCTCTTAATCCCCATGTTCGATTCTGGTTAACTGAACTTTCTCTCCATTGTTGTAAGCCTGACCATTGACAATGAATTGGAGGATTTGAAGAGAATAATCTGGGTTTGAATTTAGGAATGAGGAAGAGATTTGGGTACCTGATTTTGGTGACGAAGAACATCATATGAGTCTTGTTTTTATGTGGGAATTGTTCGTTTGTTGATAGACCTTAAACCCAAGGAAAGCCTCAAGGGTTCGAACTTTGGACGCTAGATTATAACTCGGGTCATTTGACAAGAAAAATTACCTAAAATAATCTGTTATATCTGTGATTTTTCTATAATAATCCCCCTATTGATTATGTACGAATAATCTCAACTTTAAAGGTATTTGCTTAGAGTAAATATGGGTAAACTGAAGACATGTTATATTAGGTAGAAAATTAATTTAAAATTAGAGAAAATTTTAAAATTTTACATAATAAAATTCTAAATAATAAAAAAGTCATAAATTTTTTTGAATATTTTTTAACATTTTTTTCTGCATTTTAATTTAATTTATCTTTCTTTAAAAAAATTTTGTTATAGCAAGTAATCCGGTAATCTGGTTTACTTTAGGAAAATATTCTTTAAAGTTGGGATTATTCATGGTTAATCAATAAGTGACATTATTATAGAAAAATCAGGAATATGATGGATTATTCTAGGTATTTTTTTCCTAAAATTTATTAATATTAATACATTATGATATGAGGTGGTTTTAATACAAATCATTAGAATATGAGATCTTTGTTTCAAAAATAAATTGGATAAAATATAGATTGATTTAAAGGATATTATTTGAGTTTGTTCAACACATTTGTAAATGTCTAGGTTTTTAGATTCGCCACTAAATCATGTGCAAAATATTCATTCGTATATTACTTAAATTTAATTGTTTTTTCAAGTAATAATATTTCCTCCCTTATTCTCACTGAATTTCATTTTTTTTGAAGTTTAGATACCTTAGGTCAAAAAGGCTCATAACATGAAATTAAAACGCCATTATGAATTAAATGGTTTAAAGGAAATATAGAAAAAAAAAAAAAGTTTTATATTATTTCCATGGTAATGAAACTTTCACCCTGTTCATTTAAATTTCAATCACCATTGTAAGTCATTTAAATTTTCAAAAGAAAAAAAAAAGAATTTCAAAAGAGTTAGTATTATTTTATATATAACTAATACATCTAGGCTAGGTGTACACGATCACTTAAATCTTTTACAGCCTGTTTTGTTAGTGGTACTAAATGACGGTAGTGAGAATGATATATAGTGTAAAATTTCATCAAAAGTTTTTATATTATTCCTATGGTAATGAAACTTTCCCAGACCTTGTTCATAGCTTTCTATGTGCGAGATACACTAGGTAGGATGATGATGATGGTAATGAAACTTTGATCACAATGCAAAAAAGTTTTTTTGTTTACAAATTTTCATTACCACCTCTCCCAATGGTAATGCATTGGAAAGAATTTTATGAAGAAAATGAGAATGATTGAAGTTGGACAAGCATGGTCATTAAGGTAACCAAGAGATTTTTCAACCAAAATTACACTTAGCTTGTTTTTCATTCCCATTACTACTGTTTATTACCACCTACCAAACGGGCCGGTAGAGTTATTTTACTATTGATTGATTTGCACAATTTCAATTTTTAGGGTTTCTATATCATTCAAAATTTTCCCAATCCAACTAAGGCTTTAATAATTGATCATTGACAAAATTAAGTGTTCTAATCTACTTAATTAGATTATGTGTAAACTTCACATTCATTGTTTAATTTATCATCATCATCAAACTCATTATTCCGCTCGAGAGTAAGGTCTGGGTGAGTGAAGTTAACGGATAATTCATACCCGTACTTCCTTTACGGGGAGGACTAGAGGAAAGCGGTCAATTTTACCCCAAACATTGTTTAATTGATGTTGGGTATTATTAATTGTTGTTTTGATTCTTTGATAATGCTTGCTCATCCCCTTAAAAATTTCTATACTGTGGTTTTTACATTGAGCTTTTTGATCACAATGTAGCATACTATAAGAAACAAAAGAGTAGTTAATGTTCTAATGTTTTAATTAAATTCTACGTACTCCTGTAATAATTTTTGTTACATCTAAACTTATAATTCCACAATTAAATATAAAAAATACCAAAGTTATAACTACCAACATAATTTTATGATCGACTTTGGGCAAACAAACAACTTACAAAGATAGATTTCAAAGGACTTAAAGACAAATTAATTATAGGCATAGGAAGATTAATACATATGAGTACATCATACAATGCATTAAATCAAAAGATTCCTCAAAACATATATTATTAGTTACTCCCTTTCTCCCTTTAAAATTGATACACATTACTTAAAAAAACTCTCAATTCCATTAATGTAAGATAGCAAATTCAAATAGACAGATCAATAAAAGGAAATTGATCACGTACACCTAGCAAATGAAAAATTTAAGATGCATGATTTTACATTGTTACACCACAAGTTTAAAAACAGACTGGGTGGACAGCAAGCATAAAAACGCTGGCCTTCTTCTTTTTTTTTCCTTACTTTTTATTGTGTAAATGATACGAACTCATAAGAGATATAACAGGTATGATGATGAAGACTTTTATCATTGCGTAAAAATAGAGCATATAAGAAGGCTTATAACTTAGATTTGGGGTTACCAAATTTGATCCCTAATGCAAGGTTGGAGGCTCATGAGCATAGTGGTGTTGTGAGTCGGGTCCTCCGGGAGAAATCCGATCCGATCCGATACCATTAGCCCACATGGGCCTTTGTTGTTGATACTTAAGCACATCATGAAATCCAAGCTCATGCAATATTTGGTTGCTACTAATGATTTTGTTACCATTTTTTTGTGGGTAAAGAATACGTGCATGGCTTCCTAAATTGAAGGTTGATAAGATAATTAGCATTAAAAATGCAATAAATCTAATTTGAAAGTTGTAAGATGAAGCCATTTTAAGCTAGATTATTATATGAAATAATGATAATTAAATTGATAATACTAAGAATAATCTGTTTTTGATACAATATTGAGGAGTAGTATTGTAGTTGGTTGAGGAACTTGTGGGAGATTGGACTTGTATTTATAGGGCTTGATTAAAAGAATAATATATTAGATAATTTAATATGTATCTCTAGGGTTGTCCCGCTCATTTTTGGGCCCCAGAGCAAAAGATAAAAAGGGCCCTAAAACGACTATATAATACACTTTATGTTTTTTATTGTTAATATTTAAACTACTTTATGTTAGCTAGTTATATATAAATTTAAATGCAATTATTATCACTTATATACATAAAAATAAGTTTTTGGGCCCTAAAAAATTTGGGGCCCTGGGCAGTAGCCCGCTTTGTCCTTGCTAATCGTCGGCCATGCGTATCTCTAATACGGACGGACATGACAGAATTTAGGTATGAGTCTATCTACGTAATGGCCCGGATCATGTTATTTACAACCCTATTAGTATTGAAAAATGACAGTTCAGTTGGTTCTATTGACGTACACAGAGATCAGATGAGTATTCGGTCACCTATATTAGTATTCTAGATTTATATCTCCATAAAAAAAGTATATAAATAGTGAATTGTATTGTTTTATATTGGATACTTTAGATTTAAAATATAGTATGTCTAGGGGAAGAAAGTATGGAACAAAATGAGGTTGCATGATAGCTTGTTACTAATCACATGGGAGGTGCATGGTAATCACTTTTTGATGATGTTTTGAATAGAGAATGTACCTGGATCTGGTTCCTTTACTATTTTATGTATCTGTCCAAGTATTTAATCTTTGACCCATGCATGCAAATTTGCAACCTATTAGTATTTGAAACATGTATTTTGAATACAATATGACTTGTCGCAAGTAACCAACTCAACCATGATAAATTTGAATGCAGTCAAACTTGATAAGTCTTGTACGTTAGAGAATGAGGATAATGTGGATGTGTTGAGTTGTGATCAGAGTCGTTTCTGACCATAGGCAAGATAGATATTTGTCTAAGGTCCAGAATTTGAAAGGGTTCTAAAATTAGAAAACGTTAGTTGATGAAGTAGACGTACACTTAAAAAATTGTAATTTATGAGTAGTTCTTTTATCATTTAAGAATTGTATGACACGTCTACATTTTTAATGTTAAGTATAATATATAGGGTTCGTATTTGTTATTTTTCGAAACATTCGTTTTAAGTTCAGAATCGACCTTCCACAGATAGGGCCCATTTTTTCAGTTTGCCTGGGGCCCATACAATATTAGGAATGACACCGGTTGTGATGAGTTGACATTTGAATAACTACATAAGGTGATCAATGTGGAGCAAACATGATGCATTGGCCGGGCAAAGCAAGGAAGGCTTACCAAGGCATAAAGAGGTTCTACTAAAGGTGTTGGAGCTAGCGTTGAATGACGCAAGACATGGGGAAAGGTTGCCTTGTGAACGAGGCGACAAGAAACTGCAAATATTGAATGGCAGAGGAAGATGCTCGTTCGAGCAAGTACCATGCTCGACGTTCGAGCAACACAATCTAGAGGCGACAGTAGGTGCAAAGCGTAACTATTCATCACTCGAGCCAGATAGGTTCTCGTCCAAACAGCAGTTCAGAAGCCCAACGATTGTTTTACTATTTCGTTAGGGTGAATACCAAAAGAATTTTCTTTCTAGCATAGCAGCATAAATTTGTTTTTTTTTTCAACCAAAAAAAGCCAATTAAAAAAATTATATAACTAGCACCATATGGCTTTATTTACAAAACATTTGATGCTAGCTAGAATTAATTCTTTTTTTCTTGTTGTTTTACAATCCCCTCATTGTACTTCTATTTTAAAGTGTAAATCTAGTCATCTATGCATCAAGCATCTTGATATTTTGATAGTTTGTAGGCTTATTAGTTTTTCTCACTCTTGTTGGAGTATGAATCTTGATATTTTGTAGGCTCTAATATTTGATAATAAAATGATTGGTGAAACATTATATAGATTAAATTAAAATAACATTAAAATATCAGCTAGTCTCTCAGCCTGAGAGACCGTCTTTCTGAAAAACGTCTCTCAAGTCCAAAACATTAAAACTTATTGTCTATACTTATTACCCTACATTTTCTCTAATGGGCCAACCCAATTATAAACGGTCTCTCACAAGAATTTGTGTTAAAATGTATATAGATAAAATTTAAAAACATGATGGACTATTGTCCAAAATATATATAGAAAGTATGTAAACTGAGAGAAACAAACAAAAATGAAAAATACATATTCTTTTAATTTCAACTACAAATTTAATTTTTCTTTAATATTATGAAAATAATTTATTACTATGTCTCTTTATTTAATATTACATTTTACAAGTTTTGTACAATTTTTAAATTAATCTTTCTTTTTGATTCAATCTCCCAGTGAGCATATATATACTACTCTCTTGGTTCCTTAAAGAAGTTCCCATTTGCCATTTTGGTGTGTGTCATTTGTTGTTCCCATAAAGAATTTTTCCATTTATGTCATAAATTTTGGACAAATATAACCTTATTCATACCCACTTTATAATATTTTTATAATGTTTATGTGCCCCACATATATATCTTCCATTAGCTTCAATTTAATAGTAATACTCTCTCCGAATCAGTTTACTTGTCCCATTTGACTTTTCACGAATTTTAAGGGTTGAGTGGGGTCCATTAAAAAAGTGATAGTTAAGTATTGGGAATTGAAAAGGTGGGGTATTTAGGTAAAAAAAAAGATAGACAAAAAAGGAAATGAGACAATTGGTATGGTTTTGCCAAATAAGGAAATGAGACAACTATACTGATTCGGAGAGAGTATTTTAGAATTCCTTATGATCCCTACATATTTCTCACTGACTTGATATAATTAATTTTTTATTAGTTGTGGTGCTCATATTTTTTTATCCACTAACTTTCTTTTGATATTTTTCTAATGCATGTGGTCCCTACTTTTCTCCAATTAAATTTATTATTCAATTAAATAATATACCCATTATATAAAATATTCTATTTTTCTTAATTCTCGTTAACATTCCTTCTGAAAACTTCATTAGGGAACGGGGGAGTATCACTCAATAAACCCTTTTCAATTTTCATATGTTAAGCCTTGCCCTTAACACCTATGACCTACCCCTAAGACTAGGACTTCTAGTAATGCTATTGGCGGCTATTTTCTTTAGGGAGCAATTTGTAGTGCTAATATTATTAATTATACCTTAATGATCGAATATTTGTATGTTTAGCCATTTAGCTTCATTTACTTTTAAAATGAAGACTAAAAATTTTGTTATTATAAATTAAAATAGAGGAAAACTAGCATCTTAAAAGGTGTATAAATAGTAGAGCATAAAAATAAACTAGGATAAATTCATTAAAACATAAAATACGAGAGAAATTGAGTAGTTCATAATTCATTTTAATTTATCATTTTATCTCATCCGCACGTTTCTCATACATAAAATGATACTTTATCCACTTTTCTTTATTTTCTTACCTGTAGCCAATGCACAATTTTCATGACACATTAAGAGTAGTTCATAATTCATTTTAATTACAATAAGTCTTGTATGAGACTATCCATCACTATGATAACTTTAATATTGTAAGTGATTATACTCTAATAATATAAAAAGAAATTACTTTAAGATTGTATCATCATTATCATATATCATCATCGTACTCAGTGTATCCCGCTCATAGAAAATTATGATCAGGGTCTAGGGAGGGAAGAACGACGATAACAGCTCATACCCATAAAGAATAGTGCGATCAAAGAGTCTCCCAACTCGAGAATAACCTTCCAAGAAAGAGAAACTAGTCTAATAAAATTGATCTCGTCATGAGACCGTTTTATCTAAGAATTCTAATTAATTATGGACCTATTGTTGGCGTTATCCATTTAAGGAAAGCCAAAGCATTCTATTGATGAGTGGTTGAAAACGTGAAAATACACGTAATTTAGTATCTTGTTGTCCCCCTATGTTGCTTTTGTAAGTATCTTTATGGATGTTGGTGTCATCTAACACCTGGATAATGTTCTTACTAAAGAGTTGACTTCCTAAAGGACAAGATAAAATAATTTTAAAAAATTCTTAATCAATAACCGTGATTTGTAAATCACCATAAAAAGAATAGTATTAAAATAAACAAATTTTAAAAAGATAAATTAAAACAACAAATCTCTCATCCTATCACATTCTACCACATAAGGGTGATTTATCAATTACATAAATAATCGTTATTTACTAAGACTATTTCAATAATTTATTTGTATATTTTCTTGTATTCGATTTTATTCTTAATTTATAAGTTTTAAGTTTCTATCTTTTTCACTTATGTCTTGTTTTTGCACGTACCAGTATGAATGATCTTTTTCAATTTTTCTTTGATATTTGCAATTTCTAAACCGTGTTTAACTATCTTATATCTTCGTTTTGAATATTACCCCAGTAGGTATGCTTGCTCATCTAATTAAAAAGTTTTCATTTTTGCTGCTCTTATCTTCCTATTATGGTTCCTATTATGGTCATTTCCAAAATTAAACATTTTAGTCCATATATTTGAATTAATCTAATGATTGTTTGATAAAACTTGTCATTTAACTTTAGAAGCATACCTTGATCGATTACATGAAATCTCAGTAGCAACTTTTCGTTTTTCTTCATCTAAACTTAATTATATCAGTCATTTCTTATTGGATATCCTCATTACTTTGATGTATAGACTCAATATATTTGAAAATACACTTAGAATGATTTTTACTCTTTTAATGTCTCAATTTTTCTCATCTGTTGTAAAGTGACATTTTATATACTTCAACTTAGTTCAAACCCTCGTGATTCAAACTCTTGTCTGCATCAGTGTAATTTTGGGTTTATCACTCACGCGGTCTCATCTACAGCAAAACATTGTCATCAACTAATAACACGCACTTATCTAAGGTACACCCGTCTATGCTATAGACCGTCTATAGCAAGAATTTGTGTAATTGTATTAATGTATTCAGAGGGGTCTTTGAGAGTGTGCAAAGTGATCGACCGCATAGGGCCCCCTCATTTTTAGTATATGAATAAGTTAATCAAAAAAATAAGTATGTTAAGTTTATTAATAAAATAAATATATTTACTATAAATAAGGTACAATAAGAAATTATGCACAAGGCCCCCAAATTTTCCAACACGGCTCTGAATGTATTTGTATCACATATTTCATAAACATTTAAGAAAAAAAAGCCACTCTCAGTATCCTGCACAAGGCAGAAAAATACGGACAAATCATACTCATTTTTCCAACGAGGGAGTAAAGAGAGATCTGTGCAGTCAAGAAACCCTTAAAATAATACCTGGGCCCAATAGGGGTCGAACCCCAAACCTTCTGCTCCACGTGCAGATGCTCTATCCATTAAGCCACGAGCGTTTTTGGCATAAATATTTAAGAAAAAAAGAGGGTTAATTACCCGGCCATAACATGATTTAACGCAATAATATTATTTCATGACTCGAACCCACTCAAATCCACGTACACCACATGGGTTAGACGTGAACATGGCGGTGTACATTCATACATATATTCTTTTTAATTATACTTTCTTTTTGTTAATTCTTCTGTTGTTGAAAAATAAAGTAAGTTTAAGAATACTAGTTGTCGGACTTTTGTTTCATACCAATTGTGGCAATTTGTGAATATACATTGTTTAATACTTTTCCGTTTCATTAAACTTGCTATAATTTTTTTAATTATTTTAAATTATATAAATTTTTGTATAAGACAATCTCATCATAAGATATGTCTTATATTAGGATTAAATAGCCCAATAATAAAAACTTTTACGGCTCGTTTGGTTAGTGGTACTAAATGGTGGTAATGGAAATGGTTTATAGTGTAAAATTTCATCACTTTCATGTCATTCCCACGGTAATGCTGAAACTTTGATCACAAAAATGTTTTTTTGTTCACAAATTTTCATTACCACCTAATACTACCTTTCCCATTGGTAATGCATTGGAAATGAATTTTATAAACAAAATATGATTGAAGGTTGTCAAGCATGGCCATCAAGGTAGCCAAAAGATTTTTCAACCAAAATTACACTAATTTTTCATTCTCATTACTACGGTTTATTACCACTTACCAAACGGGCCCTTAGCTTATAAACTTGGAAAAATTACCTAGAATAATCCAACCTATTTATAATTTTCCTACAATAGTCTTATATATTAATTAACCATGAATAATCCCAACTTTGAAAGGTATTTTCCTAGAGTAAACCCGGTGACCGAATGACTTACAATAGCAAGTTATATTTTTTTAAAAAAAAAAGATAAATTAAAAAAATGTCGAAAAAAATTATTTAAAAAATGTTCAAAAAAATTTATGATTTTTTTATTATTTAGAAATTTTTTATGTAAAATTTCACAATTTTTCTCTAATTTTAAATTAATTTTCAGTTTACTTTTTTGGTGAATTACCTACCATATTTGGTCGGCGGGTTATCCAAGTTTACTCTAGGCAAATACCTCTTAAAGTTGGGATTATTAAGTGGTTAATCAATTGATGAGATTATTGTAAAACAACCACGAATAGCTTGGATTATTTTAGGTAAATTTTCCTGTAAACTTCTTGTTTTAAGGTCGTTTCACCGCCTCATACAAGAGGACCTATTTAAATTATTTATTTTGTTATTATTTTTGGCAAAGATATAAATACGTAAACATCTGTTTTGCTTCTGTTTTTTTTTCCTAGACCATACCTTATTAACTTATACATTTGTCTTTTTAACACAAAGATATCAATTTTCAGTTCAATAATTCTTGAACAAAACTCTTGTGGGCAGATAAAACAGAATAGAAGAAGTACTTGTCTTTGATCTCAATTTGCCCCATATTTCATTCTACTTCGTTTCAATGAATTTGGTCTTCGTCAGGGTCATCATCCTGGTATTCTACACAAAGTCAGGGTCCAAGAGGAAGAGGTAGTGGACATATCATACCCTTACCCTCTCAGAAAATCAGAGGACAGGTCAAAAACACGCAATCAAGAAAATCCCCAGCTTTCATTTCAATGAACTTGCCTATGTTTATTTTTGGATATAATAAGCTAACTGCTTTTACTCTTGATATTCTCTTTTATTTTCAAATATTTCACTACCTTAACTCATTATAATTAACTCAATTCTTCATTAAAACGGTAAAGGTAAAGGACCTTTTCGGTATCCTACACAAGGCAGGGTCCGAGTGGGGGTTTTTCCTTTTCTTGAAAGATGTGGACAAATCATACCCATACCCCTAAGAAGGGAGCTAGTAAAGAGAGATGCGCGCAGTCAAGAAACCCCCCAATTGATACCTGCGCTTAGTAGGGATCGAACTCCTAACCTTCTGCTCCACATGCAGATGCTCTATTCATTATACTAAAAATAAATGAGGCGAAATGGCTGAAACAGGCTAGTATTGTACTTCTATTAAGAATTAGTTAGAATAGATTCTAGTGGGCAATATGTAGGGTTATAGCTCTATTAGGGTCTAGCTAGATCTCCATATCACTAATGGATTTAACGTTAACATAACTAAATAAACCACCTTATCTGTAAAACGTACAAATTAATTATATAAATAATAAGTCCTCATTATTTTAATTAGGTTGACCAGCTAATCAACATATAAGAATGGAAAGGTATATTTCTTTTAAGGGTAAAGGAGAATAAATCCAACGTCAAAAGAAAAAGAGAATAATTCACTATTTAATTTACTTAAACTAAATTAAACCAATATCATTCTTGTAATTATTCTAAAGTATTGTATATTGAATGGAAAAGTTTCTAGAATAATCCGACCTTTTTTTATGATTTTTCTATAATAATTCCACATATTAATTAATTATGAATAATCTTAATTTTAAAGGGTATTTACCTAGTGTGAACTAGGGTAATCTGATGAACTGCTATAACAGATAATTCACTTAAAAAGTAAAACTGAAAAGTAATTTAAAATTAGAGAAAATTTTTGAAAATTTACATAAAATATTCAAAATAATAAAAAAATCATAATTCTTTTTGAGCATTTTTAAACATTATTTTCGACATTTTATTTTAAAAAAATAAAACTTGCTATAGCAAGTTATTTGGTCACTGAGTTTACTCTAGGAGAATACCCCTAAAAGTTGAAATTATTCATGGTTAATCAATAGGTGGGATTATTGTAGAAAATCTTGAATAGATTGGGTAATTCCTAGCTATATATAGTAAATTCGATATTTTTTATTTCTACATGCATAAGTTTAGATGATAAAATTGGTAACTATTTAAATTTTTTTTAAACGAAAGTTTTATTAAAATATTAAAATAAATATTCTTTAAAATACTAATATATTTACCTACAAAAAATATCTTCTATAAAATTTTAAAAATTTATCAAAATTATTGTTTAAACCTATCACTTATGTTAGAAAATTATATACTCCTGTATACATCCTAATTTGAGAACTTGGACAAACGTAACACTATAGCAATAAAAAACTTTAAACAAATAGAGCACTCCCTAATTTGATATTTTTTTTTTCTGAAACAAAAATATCCAATCCAAATATCAAAAATTTTAATATTATTATTTAGAATAAAAAAAATTGGCTATATTTGTGAGAGATCCTTTTTGGTGAGATAAGTATAAAAAAAAAGTTTATGTTATATGATAGATTTAACTCATGTATCGGACGCGTCTGATTGTTAGATCGTCTCATACAATAATCAGTGCAAAATTTTTTGTTAAAAACAGCAATTGGAAAACTTGGATTATTTGACTAAATTTGACTAGTAGAAATCGATAGTTTCCATTGTTGGGCCAAAGCCCAAATTCTCCACAATCCTAAATTGCTACAAAGTCCAACTACAATAATCAGCTGGTCTTAGACGAGACGGCCTCATAATGAGGCTTAATTTGGGAAGGCCCAATTCGTGTGTAGCAATCTGGGCAATTTTTTTTATTTTCTGAATATTTTCAATATTGATCTCAAAGGTATTAATTTTGACCTTAAAGGTATTAATTTTCAAAATTGATATCTTTAAGGTTATAATTAGGGCTGTAAAAAATTGACCCGAACTGTAATACCACCCGAAATCGACCTGTATCCGACCCGTTGGTTGACCCGAGGTGTAGTGACCTGTAACCGATCGAAATTCGACCTGATGTCGACCCGTAACTCGACATGTACCCGAATATTTTAGACCCATAATCGACCGACAACCGACTCGAGAATAACCCGCACCCGATATGAACCCGATGATGTGGTTAACCGAACTCGATTTGCACCCGACTTGTACAACTCGAACCCGCTTTTAACCCGATAGGTACTCGACATAATCCTACCCGAAATGACCCACAATCAACACCCGAGATTAACCCGACAATATGGTTAACCGAATTTGTAGACCATTTTGCAGACCAATACAAAGCAAATTTTCAATTTCAATTTTTAATCGGTTAATTAGATCTTTACAATTATCTCTTTAAATTTTAAAGAGAAAATTGGAGAAATCGAATACCTGTTTAAGGCTTTGAGTAGTGAAGTTAGAAGTGGTTTTTGAGAAGGAAGTTTAGTAATTTGTGGGAAACGTGGGAGTGGGAGTGTTTGTGGGAAACGTGGGAGTGGGAGTGTGGGACGGTAGTTTAGTAATTTGTCTCGTCTTTTATTTTGCCTCACTTTTTATTTTAATTTGTCTTTTTTATTTTATATTATTTAGGACAATGTTGTCACTTTTTTTAAAAGTATATTTAAAAAAAATATTATTATTAATTATTATTATTAAAATTATTATTATTCTTATTATTATTATTATTATTATTATTATTATTATTATTATTATTATTATTATTATTATTATTATTATTATTGACTTTGTCTCTAGTCTTATAAGCTTTTAACAAAAAGACTAATAAAAGAAGCGTATTGAATTATAAAAATGGATATTTATAAATAAAAGAAAATATGTAAAAGCAAAATTGGTGGTATCATATAAGGTAAAAGAATTGCTAGTTTATATTGTGTAAGTTTGTCTAGCTGAACCAAGTTTACTTTAGGAAAAATATATGTTTGATTCAACTTAACAAAATTTTTTTAGCTAGAACTCAGCTTTTGATTCAGCTGCATCAAGTAATATTCATGTAAATAATAGTTTAATTTAACAGCGTCAAGTCTAGTTGAGCTAAAGATAAGTTTGACTCAGCTGAATTAAGTTTACTTTACGTAAAAATAAGTTTGATTAGTTGAATTAAGTTTAGTTTTGTAACATCCTGACCCAACAGACCGCTGGTGACTATTGATTAGGTGGAATAAAATGAAGTCTAGATAAAATAAGTTTGATTCGGCCGAATCAAGTTTATTTTAGCATTTGATTCAGCTTAATCTAGTTTAGAGTGAAACGAAATATAACTATAACGTATAGCTTATTTCTTACAATTTTAATTTCTTAACATAAACAAATATGTCAAAAAATTTGATAAAGCCGTGCATCGCATGAGCACTATCTAGTTGTATAATAAAATAAAGTTCATTCTTTATAAAATCAATTGAATTGGACTTTAACCGACCCGAATACGACGAATAACCGAATGGAAGACTCAAAATTCAAAAATAATATATCGATTGTAAGTCAACCCGAACCCAATATAACCCGACCTGACCTTAACTTAAAATGAAAAATGACCCGACCCATAGTCTAACCGAACTCAATTTGACCTGCATTATAATCGATCTGGATCCGAACTGTATTAACCGAACCCGATACAACCGAACTTGATTCGACCTGAACTCAAACCGAAACCGACCCAATGTGGTATTAACCCGATATAGACCCGAACTCGATTAGACCCGTAACCGAATCGACCCGAGTTAAAATGTTATAATGATCGAAACAACCTGAACCCGAGAATATCCGAACCCGATGAAATCCGACCCAAAACCCGACCGAGTAACCGAATTTGCAGCCCTAGTTATAATTGATAAATACCCAGGAAATTAAAATGTTGTTACACGCGCAAATTAGGCCAGCCCAAATTTGTAACACCCCGGCCCAACGGACCACCGGTGACTACTCATGGAGACTGTAGATTGGCCCCACAGACCAACACAAGTCTTTCCAGCGCACTTTGGCCTCACTCGTGCGCACCCGGAAAACTTCCCAGGAGGTCACCCATCCTAAGATTGCTCCCTACCAAGCACGCTTAACTGTGGAGTTCTTAGCAAATGGGCTCCCTAGAAAAGAGGATGCACTTTGTTGATATGAGTAGTCTATCAATCTCTTTTCAAGCTAAATCTGGAGTATCACAAAATTAACGGTCTCATCCTGCAAGTTTTTGTGTACAACAATTACAATGAGAAATTTTGTTTTGTTTTATGTGACACAAACGAACTCTTTATCAGAAGTACTCCCACCATTTCTTTGAAATTATCATATTTCGAACTTGTTACATAAATACAAACTAATGTGAAAGACGGTCTCTCTGAAATATGCATTAGATATATGGGCTAAATAGCCCAATTAATACAAATTAAAGAGAATAGAAAAAATGTGCTTCTTTCTTTAAAGTCGTCTCTTCATAAGATGGTCCCTCACAAGAATAGCTGCTAGTATTATATATACAAAAAAATCGATCTTAAATTTGAATAATGGCATATTCAATCTGTATATTCAGATATCTAGAAATTCAGAAGGTCTCCTGAGAGACCGTCTATGGCAAAGACAGCTCTCCCAACAGCCCAACCCAATGATTTTAAATTTAAAAATAAGGCTTATGACTAATCAGTTACTTATTTTACAAAATGGGCTAGCCCATATTTACCCGTCTATGCTATAGACGGTTTATAGCAAGAATTTATGCCAGAAATTTAGATACTTGAATTGAAGGCATTTGAATTGATGTATCAAGATCCAAATTTTATGGATCTAGGCCCAGAATTAGACTCAAGCCCATTTTGTAATGACTCAAACTTGGACTTGCATTCGTAAGGTATGAAACTTTTGGATCCAATGCCAAGTATAATTCTTGTATTAGCTCGGCTTATATGAGACTATCTCTCAAAGAAACAACTTCAAAACAAGAAGCACACATTTTTATTTTCTCTTTAATTTTTTTAATTTTCTCTTTAAAATTTCTTGCGTTTTAGCTATTGTTGTTCTTCTGCAAGTATTTTTTTTATTATCTCCAAGCAATAGTTTTAATTAAATCACTACAAAAAAATTGCAATTTTTCGACTACCCAAAATAGTCGGAATTTAGTCGGTATAGAGCTATACCGACTAAATTCCGACTAAATCCATCCAGTCGGCATAGAATGGTCGGTAAATCGTTTTAGTAGGAAAATAGTCGGAATTACCGACTAACTTGGTTAGTCGGAAATGGGTCGGAAATTTCCGACTAATTTCCTACTATTTTTTAGTCGGAGAACACTATTTCAGGAATTTAATCCAAAATGGGGAGAATTTTTTTTTTTAATTCTACCGACCAGTCACCGACCACCATTTTGGTCGGAAAAAACTGGCTTGAAAAGAAAGGCCATGTCATGTACACATGGCAGCCCACGTAATGCCAAGACGCCACGTCACAGCAGCATCCTCACAATGCCTCATGCAGGGATCGAAACCAAGACCTCTTGAACACAAGACTAACACTCCAACCAGTAGGCCAAGCATTACTTAGTGATACTCTTTGCAATGTTATTACTGTTATAACATAATAATCCGGCTAAATTAGTATACTTTTATTATTATTATTATTATTATTATTATTATTATTATTATTATTATTATTATTATTATTATTATTATTATTATTATTATTATTATTATTATTATTAATATTATTATTATTATTATTATTATTATTATTATTATTATTATTATTATTATTATTATTATTATTATTATTATTATTATTATTATTGTAGTATTACTAGTCGTATTAGTGCGAAATTAGTTGTACAAGTATATTACTACTCGTATTAGTAGATTATTAGAACTTTATCAGTTATTTAGTCGTATTAGTTATTATTAGTCGTATTAGTGTTTCATTAGTATAATATTAGTTGTATAAGTATATTACTACTCGTATAAGTCGTATTAGTATTACTCGTATTAGTTGATGAGTGCATTTTTCGTATATTATTACTCGTATTAGTTGTATTAGTATATTGTTAGTCGTATTAGTCGTATTATTAGTGTACCATTAGTCGTATTAGTATAGTAATGGTCGTATTAGTGCATTATTAGTACTTTACTAGTTATTATTTGTCGTATTATTATCACTCTCGTATTAGTTCATTAGTGCATTCTTTGTATATTATTACTCGTATTAGTTGTTAGTATAATGTTACTCTCGTATTAGTCGTATTAGTGTACTATTAGTCGCATTAGTATAGTATTAGTCGTATTATTATTATTATTATTATTATTATTATTATTATTATTATTATTATTATTATTATTATTATTATTATTATTAGTGTATTTTTTTGAAATGAAAGATGAACTAAACTAAGAAAGAGCAAAATCGGCTGAAACAATGTTAGCTATCAAACTAGGATAGGAATTATTATTATTATTATGAGTGTATTATTAGTATATTAGTATATAAAGTATTAGTCATATTCATGTAGTAATATTAGTATTTTTATTAGTGTATTAGTATATTATTACTTGTATAATTAGTTTATTATTAATTGTATTAGTGTATTATAGTACATTAATTATTAGTTGGTTAGTTGATTAGTAAAAAAGAAGAAAACCAACAAAATGCTACCCATAGGATTCGAACACAAGACTTGCTGGACACAAGTAACATCACTTACCAACTAAGACAACTACCTATACATGTTATGATACAGCACCTAACATTTATAAATTAGTCCTCTAGGCCAATATTAAGATAAAATAATTTCTTAATACCACCGACCAAATACCGACCACATTTTGGTCGGAAAATGGTCGGAAAATTTTCCGACTAAAATTAAGTCGGAAGTTGGTCGGAAAATAATTAATTTTTTAAAATTTTTTTTAAATTGCGACCAAAATCAAATTTAGTAGCAAAATAGTCGGAATTTCCGACTAACACCTTTTAGTCGGAAAATTAGTCGGAATTTCCGACTATTTCGGTTAGTCGGTAGTTTTTTGGTCGGTAAGTTGCATTTTTTTTGTAGTGAATCCTCTCTATGCATCACTCTCACCTTCTAAGGGTAAAATTTACCGTTTTCTTCTAGTAATCCCTCTCAAAGGAGTACGGGTATGGATTGTCCGTTACTTTCCCTCACCTAAACCCTGCTTTCGAGCAGGATAATGGGTTGATAATGATGATTATGATTTAGCCCATATATCTAGCGTGTCACTTAAAAGGACTGTGTCTCACAACAATTGTGTAAATAAAATATTCTTCATTGTGATTAAATTTGTTATTTAATAAAAAAATAAAAGCAAAAAATTGTTCTTAAAAAATAAGAAAGGTTGGGAAAGGGGACATGTGAAGGAGCAGCGATGGGCGGTGCGTGCGATGTGCGACAATCATACCGCAAAGTACTGAAAACGACACTACTCGCTCGCCCCAAAAAAATAGTTATATATATAATTATATATTGTACAAATATTAAAAATTGTAAGAGCATTTAAATTGTGCGGAAAATATTAAATAATAATTAAAATGTGTGAATGCGAATAAAAGTAAACGGTGTAGAAATTCATAGAGCGGAATTCAGTTTAGATTCACTTTGGTGAATACTGAATTTATTTGTATTAATTAATAGTAAGAGGTATTACCTCTATTTATTATTTATGCAAGTAATAGTGACTAAAATAAGGAAACAAAATATTACGGTATTACCTAAACCTAAATAATTGAAAATAAAATAACCTTAATATATAAAATATTTAAAAGATCTTAACTTAATTAGATAAAAAACATTAAGTAAAGGAAAATAAAATAAAATGGTGTAGACATGTGCGGTTTGTCAATATTGATTAGCGCCACTTATTTTTTACAACGAATAATAGAGTAAAGGAAAATTAATTTGGAGGATTAGATAAAAAAAAATTAAGTATGGATCATAGAAATGGTTTGTTTACAGAGAAAGAAAGAATATGTTTGTTGATAAGATTTTTAAAAAATGGAGACGTTATTAAAAAATATAAATTAGTGAAATAAACTTAAATAAAAAGTAATATTAATTGAAAGGGACTGTTATCTTTTGTTATCTTCTTCTATTCTTCTCAACGCAACATCTAAATCTAAGCAACCAATATAATAAATGGAAAATTATAAAATGTAGATTGTTCATTATCAATTAGGGAGAAAGATGAGCGACAAATTTATAATATAACGACCATTTATATTTCATGATTATGAATTAAAAACAATCAATTATAAATTACATAATAATTATAAAGTATTAGTTTGTGCTAATATTCAAATATTTAATAGTGTCATTTGCTATTTTTTTTACAATTTATTGTATTTATGTTTTTTTTAACGAAAGAGATATACTTTTCTTCTATATCGAGTTTAAAGCTGGAATATGAATCCCCATGCAAGACCAAATAAGCTATTCATCGTTCCTGTTGGTGATGAGAATCGAGTATGTGAAACGAAAAACCTTAAATCACTCGGTCAGTCCATAATTCTATAATCAAAATACTTTGACTTTTAAAGTTATAATTGAATAACTATTTTTAGAATTATTAATTATAAATGTAAAAAAAAAAAGGTTAAATTTGTGTTCGTTATTGATAAGTATGAGCATCTGTAGATCTGATATATTTGTGGGCATCACTTACAAATTCCAATCATTTCCTGACCCCAGATAACAACCACTCCTATGTCCTAACTTAAGTAACACTGTTTTTACACCAACATTTACTAACATGGGTTGGGAGTATTGAACCGTTCGTTTGGCAGGTGGTAATAAATAGTGGTAGATTCAGAACTCAAAATTATTGATAGCATTAACGTGCTAAAGTAAATTAATAAAAAAAATTCGGCGGTCTTATTGTAATATGTACAACCCCTAAACTTTTCATTATTCCAAATTGGCCTCTAAGTAAAATAGCGCAATAACAATCTCATGTCGTTGCCACGAACAAAGTTATAAGTTGTAAATTACAAGTTACAAGTTACAAGTTACAACGAGATTAAAGCTCCCTTCTGATTGGTATTTTTTTTTATTTTTTTTTCGGAAATTCGGAATTAGGATATATGAAAAGAAAAAAGAAAACACTGAATCAGTCAACCTTTCACCCGCCGGCATAAAAAACCCCGCGAGGGGAAAAAACCATTGGAAAAAAGAAATCAGGATTCAGGCCACCCAAATTACAAGTTACAACGAGATTAAAGCTCCCTTCTGATTGGTATTATGATCTTCTTTCAACTATGCAAGTGAAATTTGTTTGAATCGTCTAATCGCATACTTTTTTAAAATTGACGCTTTATTATTTTTTAAATTTGCATATTTCAATATATAAATAATTAAATTAACAGATTGGATTGCGTAAAAAGTCAAATATAGCAAATATAATAAAAGGAAGCAAGTACAAGTTAACCAAATAAAAGAAAAAATACTTTTTCAAATCATGGGGGTAGCCTATGCTACTCAATGCCACAAGATGGATCCGCGTGGTAATAAATAATGATAATTAAATTTATAGATAAAATTACAAGACAAATAATTAATTATACATAAAAATAAAAAATGCAACAAAATTTGTGAGACAGCTAAAAAGAAGGTTTAATATACTACCTCCTATTCAGCTCAAATGTCCCATTTGACTTTTTGGTACTATTCACTCATGACTCTTAATTTGTATTTTACTCTTAATCTATAAGTTAAAACATAGTCATGTGGGATCTTGTTTGATTCGTCTCAATACAAGGATTAATAATATCAAATTTTTTTAATTTTTATTTAAGAATATTTTGAGATATTAACGGTTAAAATGTTGCCTCGGCAAGTGTGGGAAAGTCAAATGGGACATTTAAGCTGAATAGGAGGGAGTATGATTTTAGAAGTACCCTTTACTTAATCTTACGAAGTGAACTCTCTTTCCTATAGACGAGTGCCACTCAAATTTATTTTCAAAATGTCATGCATATATTCCTATTTTTAAAATTTTTACTTTTTTTTTGTCTTTTCTTATTTCCTAACCAAACTTTATAAAAAAAATCATTTCAAATATAATAAACGTTATTGTAGAGGGAGACATATAAATTTTTTAACACTATTAATCAGTCACTCTTTTTATTTTTTATATATAAGCTAAAACATAATCAAATGAGATATTATTGATTCGTCATAACGTAAATTCAATTAATATCAATTTTTTTATAATTTTTACTCAAGCGCAATTAAAGATATGTATTTAAGATTGATGACATGCATTGATAAATGTGTCAAAACCAAATGGGACATATAAAGTGAATAGCAGGGAGTATTATACATCTGACTCAAAGTATATACGGGTATTTGACAAGTATCATACTGAATCTCAAGCCCTTCATCTTAACTCACGAGCGTGAGGATGGTGAAGACTGAAGAGCTTAGAGGCAATCCCAAACTCGATCAGGGTCGAAATTCTCCTTTTAGGGAGATTCGCTATCCTTTGATTACCCTTAAGAAGCTAATGTATCACCATTGAATAGACACTATGAATGAGTTAACCTTACCCTCCTTTTTATCATTGATTCTTAACACTTATTTAGTTATTTGTTTATATATCTTTTGCTATTTTATTCATCAATCCCCTATTTTTCGAACTAATACGCAAAGAAAAGTTGCATACCCTTGCTCCTTGTGTTCGACCCGTATGTGCTACAACATTGTGCACTTGCGGTAACTCGCATGATGAGATAATTTTGTGTGAACATTACTCAAGCACAATTAGAGATATTTAAGATTGAAAATATGCATTAATAAATGTGTCAAAATCAAATGGGCCATATAAAGTGCACAGGAGGAAGTATTATACATCAGACTCAAGGGGTATTTGACAAATATCATATTTATTCGCTTTTGCTTTGTATTAGTTAAACAGCCAAAAATGTTAAGTAGAAGATTTTTAAACAAGCTGAAAAACTTACAATTATAAATACCCTTTTTATTGTTTTTTTTTTTTTTTGCTTTTGACCTATATTTTCTCTCTTAAATAGTCAACAGCAACTACTAATTACTAATTCTGACAAAATATCAACAGTACACCTGGCTTCAACAAAAAAATTTAATAATTAGCAAATCAGTCAATACTTCTGGTCGACAAAACGAGCCAATAGCTACATGCCAAAAAGATGTATTAAGTGCTCATAAGTGAAGGTCGTTTTTGAAAGTTTATAGTGCCAATTGTAAACATCATTTTGCCGTATCTTAGAAGGAGTATAATTAAGCCCAACAAAGGGCCTATACATAAGACATTACACAACATCTTGTAAATATTATTCGTCTTATTGCTTTTCCACTTGCCTAATAAAACAATGTCTCTTCTTATTTGTTTCTTATGCGTTAACATGTCAATTCTCAAGCGTGACTATTACACTACAAACTGGAGTTGTTCATTCGGGTCATCGGGTTGATTTCGAATCAGGTGTTTCGGGTCGGTTTAAAATCGGGTTTTGTGTTGACATTGGTTTTTACATAATTCTAGATCCATTTTTAAGTCGGGTGTCTATCGGGTTATCGGTCGGTTTTGAACACCTTTACTACAAATCTCATGTATACTCTTATATGAATCTGTCACTTTGAAATTATTTTTGATAATAATATTTTTCTTATAATATGTCATCATCAGTATTACATGTCACTACGAGTATCGATTTCAAAGACGTCACCATCAGTGTAACATGTCACTATTAGTATCGATTTCAAAGGGACATGTAGAGAGGATTCTTGATTTATTTCAAAATTAATTGTCTTTACATCTTATCTTTAGTGTCAATCCCATGTTTATCTTCACTCACTTGTTCAATCACCAAATCTATTAATGCAATCTAATGTCACTATCCAATATCATCTTATTTATACTCATTTAAATGGCCAATGCTTATTAAATATAGTAGTAAGGTGTGGAAATATATATATATATATATATATATATATATATATATATATATATATATATATATATATATATATATATATATATATATATATATATACCTAGAATAGCCGTTTTCGAAAAATTGGGGGTGCTGTGAACAAACTGACTTCAAAGTTCGGATTATTTATGAATAATCAAAAGTAGGGATTATTCACAGGCAAACGTTAAAAGTATGGGTTATTCCCGACAATTTTTCCTTAAATATATCGCTGAAAATTACATATTAAGATTACTCCAATAAGATTCCACATGATTAACTTTGTTGGAGCATCTTTAAATAAGGTACTAAATCTGTTTTTTTTAGTGTATACTATATCAAAAAATTCACTATCAACGGCTCTAGTTAGCTCCATTTAGTTTGGAAGTATTATTAATTAATTTAAATCAAAAGAAGCTATACACTTAAAATAAAATTATTTTAAATTGGATTAGTGCATTTAGTGCAAAAGCAACTAGTATGTTTGTTCATAAATTTTCCTTTGATCTTTAATTGGCTCCAAAGAAATAGCTAGTTGTTGGCTAAGCATTGGGTGAGTAGAGAAATTAACTTTTTTGGGTAGGTATATTTCCTCTATTATTGGTTTGTTGAGATATAATTTTAGTATCATATTTGCTATAAGTGCTTAGCTTTACATTCTAATTATTGCCACCTCATTACATTCTAACATTATACCCCTTTCGAATCAGTTTAGATGTCCCATTTGATATTTCACGAATTTTAAGGGTTGAGTGAGGTCCATTGAAAATGTGGTAGTTAGATATTTTAATTGATTAAATTAATTGTAAAGGTGGTAGTTGGGTATTGGGAATTGGAAAAGTGGGGGTATTTAGGTAAAAAAGGATAGACAAAAAAGAAAATGAGACAATTGGTATGATTTTGCCAAATAAGGAAATAAGACATCTAAACTGATTCAGAGTGAGTATTGTTTAACAAATATGTACTTTATTTGATTTTTTTAATTGTTACACTTTCAATTTTTACGTTATTCAATATATTAATTAATTAAGACGAATAAAAATGAAAACTAATCATGTTTCCCACAATAGATGTGTAAACCATATTGTTTATTAAGAAACCAACTCAACTTAAAGTTTAAAGTGATGGTTAGACTCAGAATATTTGATATACTACCATTCCATTTTACTGGAGAGCTCTTTAAACTAGAAGAATTTTATACAAAAAAAACTCTTCTCATACCCGACAATAAATACTTCATTTAGAATAAGAGGCGAATGAGATTTGAAATCGAAAACTTCCATCATAATATATAACCAGCAGGTGCTCTCTTAAGAGACCGTCTTTTGTAAAGACGACTCTCAAAAGTTCAACCCAAATCTATAACAATATATATTTAGTATTGGGCTGGACTTTTGAGAGCCGTCTTTACAATAAACGGTCTCAAGTAAGAATTTGCGTATACCTAATTACCTATCATTGTGACAATCATGAATATATTTAGAGAGGGGTACATTCATCATTTGGCCACATCAATGTCATGTGTCAAGTGCCATGTGTCATATTTCTAAAAACACTTTCAACAAATCAAAAGTGTCCACATGATCAAGAGAAGAGAAGGGTAAAAGCCTTGATAAACAAATAAGATTAAGAGATGGAACCAATGTATGTCCTATATCTATGGTGGAAAGGGTAGCATGCTTTCATCCATCTTTATCAATAGCACAAGTCCTCATGATTAGGAAACACCCAATTGTCCTCATATTTAAAGCACCAAGAGATTAATCTATTAAATTTATCAAAATACCCTTCACTCCAAAAGTATAATAGATTAGTTAATTGTAGTTACATAGTACAAAATAAACAGGTGCTCTCTTGAGAGACCGTCTTTTGTAAAGACGATTCTCAAAAGTCCAGCCCAAATCTATATTTGGAGTTGCAACAATATAAATTTAGAATTGGACTAGGCTTTTGAGAGCCGTCTTTACAAAAGACGGTTTCAAGTAAGAATTTGTGCAAAATCGTGGACGGAAGGAAATTCGGGTGTTACAATAAAAATCTAATAAAAATTATTAATTTAACCTTTTACTCATCCGTTATGAATAATGTCATCTTTGATCTATATTTGCTCTCAGTATATTCGTTTGTTACGGTTTTTTGTCCCTAGTTATCGCTCTTTACAACCTCTCTTACCATTATCGTTTGTTTAGTTATTTGTATGTATTTTATTTGTTGTGTATCGTTAGTTAGTTGATTACTATACATTGTTAACGTGGGTATGTGTTGCAGGCTTTCAGATAGTTGCAGGTGTCTCTCTTTGAAGACCCTTTTGAGCCGGGGGACTCTTTGACCACACTCTCCTATATGGGTATGAGCTGTCGTCTATCTTCCCTCCCTAGATCCTGACCATAGTTTGTCTATGAGCGAGATACACTGGGTATGATGATGATCGGCATAAGAAATTAGGAAGGACAAATTAAATGAGTAAAAGCATAAGTAAGTGGTTTATTATGAGTATCTAAAAAGATCTTTGTTGGTATTGAATAAATAGTACATAATAAAGGAAAGAAGAGAAAAGCTGTTAGAGATCACTATCAAAGCCTGCAAATAGAGTGTGGGTCTATGACTGTTTTGAAAGGTAAAGCTCCATCTTCTTCATATTGTACATCACATATTACATTACATATACATTCCCCTTTTCTTCACTAGGACTACTACTCAATACTTATGGACCATGCTCCCTACTCCCTTCCTTTAATCATACCCAACACCCTTGTACTAACACTCTTGTTGACAGCGTCGAAGTCAGAACTTAAGGTGAGGATGAACCAACATACCAGAGTATTACTCCTTCCACCCTTTTCTTATTGTCCACTTTCTAGTGGGCACGCAAATTATGAAAAATGGTAGTGGGTGTTTCAAGTGATTATAATAATTGTAAAAGGTGGTAGGTGACTAGGTGTGGTATTTTAAATAATATAAGTTGGGGTAGTTGGGTGTATTTAGGTAAAAAATCTTTGCCAAAAATAGAAAGTGGACAATTAGAGTGAACTAACCAAATAAGAAAAGTAGACAATAAAAAAGAAACGGAGGGAGTACTATTCGTGTGACAAAGTTAATAAAATTCCTTATACCCTTATGGAAAAAGAGAGTTTTCTATTCACTTTTATGTGGTCCCCCACCCCTTCTTAGTTTTAATGCAAAACTCAAATGTCTCATTCTCTATGAATAGGAGGGAGTAATAGTTATTTATGTGTTGTTGTTGTAAGGGTAAAAGGGTAAAAAAAAAATGACAAAAATAGAAATAGAACATTTTCAGTGAATTGGTCCAATAAGGAAATGTCTCATTCTCTATGAATAGGAGGGAGTATTATAAAGGAAGATTTCTAAAATTTAGGACTCCTAGCTTTGCTTATGCCCTAAGGTTTTATCTAAGATTCATCTGTGCATATTTTTTGAGTCGATGGACTTTTTGGTCGCACTCTCTTTTATGGGTATGAGTTGCTGCTTTTCTTATCTCTCCATATATACCCTAATCATAGTTTTCGATGATTGGCATACATGCACTTGGTATGATGGTGATGGTGATGATGATGATGATGCAAATGATGTATGTACATTGTACTTATAGGTCAAACGGTAATAATTTAACCACTGACAATAATTATTTACATATTGAATTATGAATAATTAAAAAATTATAAAAAATTTAATATTGTAAAAGTATGTGAAAAAACTATTCAAATTAAATCTCACTTGACTATATGTTTTCTTACACATTAGCTGGTAGAAAGAAAGACGGAGATTTAGAGAAATAAAAGGGTTTTTTGTATGAATAAAAAAATCGTAGTGAACGATGCTTTTGGGCATAGAGTCAAAACAAGTCTAGGTCGATGGTATTTATGAGTATTATTATGGGAATTTATATGCATTTGGGCATTACTATTTGAGAATTTTTGGCTTTTTACATCATGTATATATGGAAAAATTCCAAAGATATGCTTCCCCATGAAGTTTAAGTTAAAATGTTTAAAATAAGAACATAATTTCTTTAAATTGTATAATTTTGAAAAAGAGAAATTATATTTAAGGAAATAGGAAGGTATTTCAAATATATTTATACAATATAAATCAATACAATATTATATACTATACTAATTCATGAAGACACAATCTGTAATATGTGTCGATAATACAATAAAATATTTCCCGCTTTTTTTTTATAATTAAGCAATGATTAATAGTCTATAATAAGATATCTTTCTAAATATTTATTAACATATAACAAAATATCTTTTATAAAAAATTGATTTTATTGATTTACAAAATATTATAAAATTAAACCTTATTTACTTAATTTTAATTTCTACCATAATCATGATAAGCATTAAATTTTAATTATTGTATAATACATTTATTATCTAGTTATACGAATATACATTAATTGTCGCAATGAACTACTCCCTCCGTTCTTTTTTGTTCTTCCCGTTTACTTTTTGCACAGTTTTCAAAGCAAATTTTGAGTCTTAATATCTCTTAATACACATAATCAAAAATTATAAAAAATACATGATAAAAAAGTATACATTAAGACGAATCTAACGAGATCTCACATGAATATATTTTATCTTCTAAATAGGTCTAGAAAATACTATTCAAATTTCTCTCTCCTTATGTGGAATATTCCAAATGGGAAGAACATTAGAGAACGGAGGGATTAAAACAAGAAAATATTATTGAAACAATTTTCTCGTTGAAAATATTTTTATGTAATATATTCTTTTTGTTGATGATCCATTTAGCTATCTAGTGTTGATTGATTATAATAGTAATAATTATTCTTTTATTTTTTCTATTATATATTTGTCTAGATATTCCATTTTCTATTGTTTAATTGAATCATTTTTTCATAGATAATCCTTTTTTCAATTGCTCACATGAGTTAGTTGAACTCTAATTAAGTCTATGCAATTGTTTTTTGTTTTTAAAGTTCATAAAAAAAACAATATTTTCTTTAATTTCACAACTGAAGTCATTGAATATTAGCAAGATATTGTGTTATGCCTTTAATTATCATTTTAAATATATTAACTAGTAACTATAATTTGGACCTAATTTTCCAACTAAAAATTTTAACAATACTTGATATAAACATTTTAAAAAAATCATTCATTATTATTTATGATGATATAGAATCATAAAACTCATTGATTAAGCCAATTAATATGTAAGTTATTATTTAGTTTGTAAGTCTAGGTCATTTATATCTTTTTCCATTCTTATCCTCAAAGTCATCTTCAGTCTTTTTCGTCTTTTAAACATCTCCCGAGCTCCAACTTTCTATTTTCCTTATTATCAGTTTCCTAATACCCCATCTTTGCACATGTCTAAACCATCTTAAATGATATATTAACACTTTTAACCCTTCCTTATATCTTCGTTTGAATTTTATTATCCCTCAACTTGTAAAGTTAGAAATTTTATGCACCACTTAACACTAATAAAATTGCTACTTTGCCTTCTATGAGCGGGATACACTAGGTATATGATGTTGATGTTGATGATAATGATGAGATTGCTACTTTGCTAAACAATGATTTTTTTCTAAAATAATAACTTAACACTATTAAACAACTAACAACTACTTAAACTTAGCCCTACATTATAAATCCATTTAAATCCCTAAGCCCCACCTAGTTAAGTATACTATCCTCTCTGATAATTAAGTCTTATCTCAGTTAATAAAATCCAGACCTCTTTCCATAACTCATCCCATATGTTTAAAAGTTAAACCCCTCTAAAAGGCTAAAACCATAACAATTCTTCATAGATCATTTTTTGTGATCGTTTAGTATATTGCTTTTTTCATAAAATTCGAATGCAACAAACTATTATCTTCAAACTCAAAAATGTAACTTGGAAGACAATTTGTGTAACACACGGTCTCACAACTAGCATATTTAAAAGTTAAAACCCTCTAAAAGACTAAAACGATAACAATTCTTCATAGAAGATCATTTTTTGTGATCGTTTAGTTTATTGCCTTTTTCATGAAATTCGAATATAACAACAAACTATTATCTTCGAACTCAAAAGTGTAACTTGGAAGACAACTAGTATATTTAAAAGTTAAAACCCTCCAATATAAGACTAAAACCATAACAATTCTTCATAGAAGATTATTTTTTGTGATCATTAATTAGTTTACTTTTTTAATAAAATTCGAATACAACAAACTATTATCATCGAACTCAAAAGTGTATACTTGGGGGACTTCATACGTAGCACGCGGTCCCACAACTAATATATTGAAAAGTTAAAACCCTCTAATATAAGACTAAAACCATAACAATTCTTGATACACTTTCTACTTAGCTAACTCTACACTTATATCTCCAAAAACCCTTACTATCTCCACTCCCCATTGAAGCTTCCGCCCCATCACTATCTTTTTCTCCTTCATAAAACTTACACATAAAATCATATTTCCTCTCTTAAAACACCCCAAATATATACAAATTCCTTCACTTTATTTTTGTTTTATCTACCTATATTTAATATAATTCCATAATAAAGTTTACTCCTTTATTTCCTTTTCTACAATTTCTTGATTTGGGCAGTGTGTAATCCTGAAACAGTATAATACCGTTCTTTCCTTGGGATCTGCATCATCTACAGATAATACCAGTTTCTACAGTTTTAGCTTTTCTGAACCACAAATAAAGAGCATAAACCCATTTTTTTCATAAAAAAATTTGTGGGTTTTTTAGAAAATACTCTAAACTGGATTTTCAGCTTTTCTAAATTTGTGGGTTTTAAGAAAATACTCTAAATTTGTGGGTTTTAGCTTATATGAACCACAAATAAAGGGCATAAACCCATTTTTTTCATAAAAAAATTTGTGGGTTTTGAAGAAAATACTCTAAACTGGATTTTCAGCCTTACTAAATTTGTGGGTTTTTAGAAAATACTCTAAATTTGTGGGTTTTAGCTTAGATGAACTACAAATAACATAAAAAAAATTGTGGGTTTTTTTAGAAAATAATCTAAACTGGATTTTCAGCCTTACTAAATTTGTGGGTTTTTAGAAAATACTCTAAATTTGTGGGTTTTATTATCTTTTATGAACCACAAATAAAGGGCATAAACCCATTTTTTTTCACAAAAAAATTTGTGGGTTTTTTAAGAAAATACTCAAAACTGGATTTTCAGCCTTACTAAATTTGTGGGTATTTAAAAAATTCTCTAAATTTGTTGGTTTTAGCTTTTATGAACCACAAATAAAGGGTTTAAACCCATTTTTTTCATAAAAAAATTTGTGGGTTTTTTAGAAAATAGTCTAAACTGGATTTTCAGGGTTTTAGAGATCAAAAATCCCATCAAGAAAACCCAAATCAACAAGAAATTACCCATGTAATTGACACAAATAATAGTATTTTCCCAAGAACAAAACAAAGGGGAAAAATGGGGGTAAAGAATGATTCTACAAGGGGGGAAATTGTACAAGTACAAGGTGGTCATATAATCCGGGCCACCGGGCTTAAGGATCGGCATAGTAAGGTGTTTACTGCTAAGGGCCCTCGTGATCGGAGGGTCCGTTTATCGGCCCATACTGCAATTCAATTCTATGATGTTCAAGATAGGTTAGGCTATGATAGGCCTAGTAAAGCTGTTGATTGGCTCATTAAAAAGGCTAAAGCTTCTATTGATAAGCTTGCTGAATTACCACCTTGGGACCCACTTGCTACTGGTCGAGGTGGTTCCGAGCATGTGCAAGGTATGCCGTTGGTTTTACTGGGATGTGTTTATATTGTTTTTGCTAATTTAGTTTAATGGGTGTTCGGTCACCCAGACCCTGCTCTCGAGCGGGATATTGGGTATGATGATGATGATGATGGGGTGTTCGGTAGTTGGACTTTTGGGTTGCTTTTGACTTTTGGTTTGTTAGTTGGTTAAAAAGTAAAGAATGTTTATAAAATAGTTGGTTTAAATAGTTCATCTAATATGTGTTATGATTACATGTGCTCCTTGTTTATGATCGTTTTAGCTCAAAAATGTTTGGTAAATGACGATTTTTCGATTATTTTTGATTGTAGGTTAATTATTTATCTGATAAACACTCTGATTTATCAAACATCTCCTATAAATTTGGTGTATCTACCTAGCTTAGAAGCAATTAAAAATGGTCAATAATTTCTTAAAAACTTGTTTTTTTTGCCTCAAGATTGAAAAAACTTAATATTTTCTGTGATTTTTAATAGTTGCTACACTTTTATTTTTCACGCTGTTTAATGCACAACTTTGATCGTTAATATCCTTAATTTCATATGATAAAAAAATTCTAAAAAAAAATTAATATTATGAAAATATGCATTAGAATTGAATCAAACAAGATCTCATTTTACTCTGTTTTACATCAAAAATAGCAAATAAGATCAATTAATGAATAGTGACAACTACATTGACGAAAACATAACTATTAAAAATCGGAGATATTATAAACAGGGCCTAAAAAATCATTGTGTATTTGTGCTCGGTCCCTAGGAAGTGATTCTATATCTAATAGTATTGATGTTAATGCAGGATCTACAGATTATGATGTGGTTGACCACACTGGATCATCATCATTTTATGTTCCACAATGTGTGGATGATTCACAATCAATAGGAGATAGTATGAAGTGTTTTTTCCCTACAAACACTTCACAAGAAAACTCACTCAATTTCCAAAACTACCCTCATCAAGATCTTTGTTTATCTCTTCATACACTTCAAGATCCAGGAAATGGTAATCCCAATTCACATCATGATCATACCCATGAATCTAATCATGACCCATCAATGTTACATGGGTCCGGGTCGTCTCTCGGGTTTGAGGGTGATATGGGCCGGTTTACGAGGCTACTGGGATGGACAGGAACTGGGGAAGAAAGAGGTGGGGTGATGTTTAATAACCCAACATTGGCCCCACAAAATGGGTTGTTATTGGGCCAACAACAAGGTTTAAGTTCATCATATAGTCAAAGGGGCACCCTTCAGTCCAATAATTATGCACATTTAGTAAGGGTTTTGGGTGATCAACACCATAATAATCATCAGGAGATTTCTGGTATTGGGCATGGACAAGATGGGTTAATGGGTTTTTATGTACCCAACCAAATTCATGGTGGGCCCTATTCTTTGTCTAATAAGGCTTCTTCATCATCTTTGTCTCCTGACTCAAGCCAACATTAATTAGGTATCAATTACTTGCTTTGCATTCTCTTTTTATTTATGTGCATCTTGTTGGAAATTGTCATGTCGTTAAAATAGTGGGTTGTTGACTTGCATATATAGTGGTTGAGCTGTTCTTCGTGCTACCATATGGTTTTGGGAAACCATGAACCTTAACGAGTGTATGTACAAGTCAACGCTCTTGGCCCGTGGGTTTGTGGGCCTTAGCCCTCGGGTGTCCCGTGTCCTCATGAGTGGGCCACGGTGATATTATGTGACGAATTGTCACGGCCTAATAGATCTTAACTAATACATATCATATCTAGATGACATACAAATCATACTCGTATCCGTCGTAAGAGAGGAAAAGAGGAATAAGGTCAATTAGACCCCAAATCATACTAAATGTTGTGGGTAGAGTTTCAGGGTCGGCTCTGAACTTTTAAAGTCACTGAGCGAAAGTTAAATAAGAATTTTTTGAGTACAAAATGTGAATGCTCATTTTTAAATTGACAATATTAACTATTTCTTCCATTCTAAAATACTTGCAACGTTTGATTTTTTACGCAGTCCAATGCAATAATTTAATACTTAGTATCTCTAATTATGTATAATAAAAAATTATAGATATTTGATATTAATAATCTTTGCATCGAAACGAATCAAATAAGATCTCATTTGATTATGTTTTACCTTATAGATAAACAACTTAATCACAAATTAAGAAAGTTGAGTGAATAGTGTAAGAATCTCCAATGTTGCGAGTAATTTGGAATGGAGGAAGTACTATTTTATTTTTATATATTAAATAATGTATTATTGGTTAAATTAATTTAATCAAAGAAGAAAATACAATAAAATAATAACATTACTTTTCTATTGATATTACACTACTTAGTTACCTATGTTGAAAAATTATCAATAAAACCAAAAATTAAAACCGTACCTACTAACTAAAATCCAAAATCAATAATTACTAAACAAGAGTAATCATTACTCCTATAAAACAAATAAATTGTCATTAATAATTAAAAATTATTGATATAGAATATATGAACAATTTACATGTATTTTAAAATAGTATATTTTATTTAATTAAAATTAACTATATTATTTTTTTGTGGCCCTTAAAATAGCGAAGTTCTAAGTCGTCGCTCATGCTAATAGAACCAGCTTTTGTAGAGTATACAAATATAACATTTGTTTAGCTAGAGTCCTCAAAACTTATTATAATAATTAAACAGAAACTATAAACGTGCAGGGTCGGCCATATCATATTTGACGTAATCTATTCTTTTAATAATTTTTCTTAAGAATATAAATTGATGATTTATTGTGGGATACTTTTAGACCCTTAAAAGGTACATTAATGATGTAGGGTTTACAACCTTATAAGCTTAATTTTCTAGTTGAATTGAATTTTTGCTATAATATCAAATACGTAAATAAGTTACGGATTTGAGTTCTCTCATTTTTTTTCAAGTGGAATTATCAGCGTTAAGTTAACAAAGAAACTTGTGTTGCAATAACATTATTACTCGAATTCTGCTACTATGTCAAGAAACTATCTTGATAGATCAATAATAATTATTGCAACAATATATTTCACACACTCGAGTCCAGGCATCCAATTTCTTTTAGCGTCCACTGAAATGGCATCCAACCTTGGGCCGTCGCCAGTCCGTCGTCCGAACCACTTTTCAATTTAACAATCAAAAGGCGATCATAAGTGTCATCGCCATTTTGTTATTTATTTGTAGTGCTCTAATGTTGTTTAGTTTTGTGCATGTTATGACAGATGAATACATTATTGGATGGTAAAAGAGAAAGATTCGAAACAGGTCAAATGTCTTGGATGGGAAAAGATATGGAATATCCATTTGTGATGCAATCATGCAAAACCAACTTTAATACAAGATTCCATTCTCTTATGGGATTGGGTGCCCCTTCTTGGTTGGGTATATCTACTACTAGCTCTACCAATTCTATGCCCATTTGTTAGCATGTTTTTTTGCCATTTCAAGTACTAGTTTCTTTTTGGTAGTAATAGATCTCTCTGTCTTTCTGTCCCTTTGAGTTTGCTCCATTTAACAGATAAAGAAGATCAGACAAACTCAAAGAAACGGATGTTGTTCCTTTGAGTTTGTCCCATTTAACTAAAAACGTTCTCGTAAAAGTTGTTAAAGAAGACGCAAACTCTGCAGAGAGCTCTTTCCGTGCCTTTGAGTTTGTCGCATTTAACTAAAAAAGTTCTCGTAAAAGTAGTTAAAGAAGACAAGCTCTGCAAAGAGCTGTTTTTGTCTCTTTGAGTTTGCGCCATTTAACTAAAAGAATTCTCGTAGACAAACTCAGAGAGACGGAGTGGATTGGAATGTGATCCCAAGTGATGGATACCATCATACCATCTCACATGAGTTCTTTTGATGTACTAGTAGTAGTTGTCATTAATTATTTCAACAATGGGTTATATAGTTCTTTTACTTTTGCAAACTAGTTTATGATAGTATGTTGTTGTAATTAATGTTTATGATTAAAATTGGAATTTGTTAGGATATGTAGCATTTACATGGTGACAAATTTGTGAAAGTGAGTAAATGCAAGAATCAAAAAGTGACAAAATATATATTTTACGGGAAAGTCAGAAAAATATATGAACAAGATAAAAAGGTATAGCAAACATATAAATGAGAATTAAAGGAATGTGAGGTCAAGTTCAAAATAAAAAAAAAAGACAAATTTAATAGTATATATTAAAAAGAAAATTAAGACTATTTTAGATATATTAGGAATCAATTTTTACCATTAATTAATAGTCTATAATTTGGTTTAGAACTAGTATCTTGAGAAACCATTTTTTTGAAAACCGTATGTCAAGCTTAACCCATTAAAAATTAATATCTATTTATCGTATTTTTAATGTCTACTTACATTATCCTTAATGTTTACTTACCGTATATTTAATGCCTACTTTCAATATCTTAAATGTCTGCTTACATCATTGTTAACGCATACTTACAATATTTTAAAAATATATAATGGGTTGATCCAATTAGAGATGGTTTCTTAAAAAGATCGTCTCTGACAAGAATTCAAATATGGAGTATATGAAGTGTAATTTTAGCACAGACAAGATAATGAGAGACACTATAAAACTAGAAAAAGAGGAATTGCCATCAAGTGGATGTTTTAAATATCTCGAATCCATATTTAGAGTGAGACATCCAACAAGAATATTATTTCATATGTGATTGAGGTGTGCCCTTAAAGTTAAAGGGTAAGTTTTATCGAACGACTATTAGATCAATTATGCTACTATATAAATCATGATTTTAAGCTTTTAGAAAAGATCTTATTAGAAAGATGAAAATAGTGAAAATGCAAACGTTTCAATAATGGATGAGCGGACATACATTGAGCAATAGAATTCAAAACGAAGATAAGATTAAAGATTTAGTTTTGCAATTATTGAGGAAAAGATGAAAGTGAAACGTTTAATATTGTTTATACATGTGCAAAGACAGTATTAGCGAAACGGTAAGGGAGATAAAAGGTTGGAGCTCGAAAGCGGGTGGAAAACCGAAGATTATTAGGAAGACATGTACGGAAAAAGATATAAGTGATCTAGACTTACAAATTGAGATGGTAATAATGGGAACTAGAAATGAATGGAGAAAAATAATCGATATAGAGGAGTGAGGACCATTAAAAATTAAAAGTGATATATTAGTTCATATAATCGACACATTTTTATTCTGTAACTTAGGCTCTAACATAATTATTGAATAAGTCTCATTACATGGGTGTAAGATGTAAGATGCAGGATGCAAGATCTCGGTTTTTTATGCAGGTTCCTATCTTTGAAAATCTTTCTTGAGCCGGGGGACTCTTTTGACCGCCCTCTCCTTATGGGTATGAGACGTCGTCTATCTTTCCTCCTTAGAGCCTAAACATAGATTATCTATGAACGGAATACACTGAATATGATGATGATGCATGAAGTGTTAAAAAGGCAGAAGAAGGGTTTAGGTTGGGTTTTATGATTAAGTATCATTTTTACAGTTAATTAATGAATTGGATAAGGTATTTTAATGGGTATCCCTAATATATTGTCTCCATTATACTGGGAGTGTCTCAAGATACCATAACCAAAAGCTATTGGTGCTTTTTTTAGCTGTCTTCAATAATTATTTTTTTTATTACAAATTTTATAAAATTATCCTGCTGTCAAACTTTGAGTTTTTGGACATTAGTTAAAGTACAAATTCTTTTTTTACACCCAATTTAGAAGGTAAGAGTTAAGACAAAGGGGTTGAAAATATATTCGGATAAATCGACTCAATTAAAAGGTTAACCATGATTACATAAAGTTTTAGAATATTTTAATATATTTTAAGTTTCTAGCACGTCTCTTCATACAAGAGGCCTTAGGCCCTCCTCATACACTTTGTTATGCTATTGCTGGCTTGTGATACAATATCAAGAAACCAACTCAACTAAAAATTTTAAGCGATGTAAGTGGACAAATAGGTAATTAGGTAAAAAAGTTATGATCTTTACTTGTCTGAACTTAAGGTATTTAGGTAAAAAAAAAGTTGGTATTGGGGTATTTTAAGTGATGTAAGTAAGGGTATTATGATCGTTACTTGTGTGAATATAGAGTGTTTAGGTAAAAAAAAAGTTATGCCTAAAAAAGAAAGTGAACAAATAGGGTGAATTGACCAAAAATGAAAAGTAGACATTTATAGTGAATTGGAGGGTTTATACTCTAACAACTATTAGAAAACTTTGATTATTTTACATTTTTTAAGGTTTAAAAAATAGGTAATTAAAATAAAAACAAAAATATTCCTTCTACTTTCTCTGTACCACTATTCTTGCTATATTTGACTTGTTACGCAATCTAGTGCGTTATTTTATCATCTATATATTAAACTATGCACATCTAAAAATCATAAAAAGTTAGTATCATGAAAGTATGCATTTTTTATATAAACTAAGCTTGAATGATATCAATGAATCGCAATTCAGCGAGTATTTGAGAACGGAAAAAATATAAGTTAATGTAATTTTTTATTTGACGCTACGTTTTACGTAAGTCCATAACCACCTCTATTACACAGATGAGAAATGAAAAAGGACACTCCCAGTATTCCGCACAAGGCAGGGTCCGGTGGAGTTTTTTTCCCGAAAGATGCTAACAAATTGCACTCATTCTTCCAAGGAGGGAGTAAAGGGAAATGCGCACAGTCAAAAAATTCATTAATTGATACCTGCATCCAGTAGAGGTCGAACCTCAAACTTCTGCTCAATATGCAGATGGAAAATAAATGTAATGAAAATAAAGATATAAAATATTGATAACAGCCGCAATTTTTCTGCAAATTGCTACATAAATAAATATTTGTTGTGATCATTTAGTATACTTGGGTCTTGGAGTAACTGCTCTTGTATTAAAATAAAGCTAATATTGTTTTTGTTGGCTGGATTAACACTTGCATAATTATTTTATTTGCTTAATCTAAAATAAGTAAATAGAGATTTTCTGCCGACATCAAAAAGCACGTCCTATATTTTATTCTAAAGGCATTGAATAAGAGTTTTTTAATTTAACACAAATTCTTGTTACAGACCGTTTATAGCATAGACGGCTGAATAAAAGTTAGTTTATTTTGAAAAATAAGTAACTGAATAGTCATCAGTTTTATTTTTAAATTTAAAATCATTGGGATTGGGTTAGGCTGTTGGGAGAGTTGTCTTTACCATAGAAGGTCTCTCATCAATGTTATGAAACTTTTTATCAAGAGACCAACTTAATTAATAAGGGTCAGTTGATACTTCCTCCGTTCCATAATACTTGCTACTGATAGTAATATTTTCTCACACAATAGATTACACTTAGTAGTAAGTATTATGGAACGGAGAAGTAGTTGAGTCTCTATGATCATGTCACAATTAAGTACAATTTGTCAAATGTAACTTATTTATTGGCTAAAGAAAAATGGCATGACATTTGATCTTGACCAATATATCTACTATTAAAGTATCTTTGACTAGCACTTATTTGTAGTTAAATTGAGTAAACTCGAAAAGATAAATTACAGAGTTAATTTATACATATAACTGGCAAAGTTGAGTGTTTCTACTGCATAATATCAATGGCTTTAGTTTTTTATATCATATGTTTGTATATGTCGATGCTAAAAAAATCGTGAATTGCAAGAGTTTCTACACTACACTAGTATATTATAAATACATAGTAATACACTAAAACACGCGTCTTATCCTCACATAATACATAATGCATTTTTTGATTAAAAATGTGAATGCGGCACAAACTTTATTCAAACACTTTGTTAAAAATTTCATAATGCACAAACTTCTAAATGGCATAGGGCAAAGAAGACTAATTTAATTTGTCTTTTTAAAAATAACATTTAATTTAGTATCTCTAACGACCAGGTCAACCTCTAATCACATTTGTACTTTAATAAAGGATTAACACTTTGAAATTGTTTGATTTTTTCTCAACCCATTATATTTGAAGCTTAAATTTGTAAATTCTTAAATTTCTCAACACATTAAAAAAGGGAAATGAAGGAATGGGATGAGGAGGAACTCCATAACATTTTAAACAAAAATATTCTCCATACAATAAAAAGATCTAAAAAAAAAATTTACCGATAATTTTTTTTCTTTCCTTTCCTTCCAAAAATCTTATCATTACGATGACAATTTTGACTTTTGAATCATAAAAAAAAAAAAACAAAAACAAAAACAAAAAAACAAAAAAAAACCGTGGGTCTATTTCTTAAGAGCTTCTTCGTTCCTTAGTTCTTAGCATTATGTGAAATTCGTTTCTTTACATTTGGGACATGTTAGGCTCAAAATAGATGTGGGGTAAGGTAATAGTTAATTGTTCATGTAGCTATATTTTCTGAAGATATATAGTTGTAGCTCTACGAGTTCAGTGGGTCAGAATCGACCGGGGAGTTAGAGGTGATCATAGGGAGAGAAGTTGTTACATACTTACATGTACATCCAAGTTCAAATATTTGGGTTCGATGATTTAGAGTAGTAGGGAGATTGACGGAGACGTTTCTAATTGTATACTGGCAGGATGGCTTAAGTGGAGAGCAGCAAGCGGGGTGCTTTGTGATAAAATCCCCTAGTAGACTAAAGGGAAAGTTTTATCGCGTTGCGATTAGGCTGGGTTTGTTGTACGGAACGGAACATAATGTTGGCCCGTAAAGAAGGTCTTTGAACAGAGTATGGATGTAACAGAGATGCGTAGGCTGAGGTAGATGAGTGATAAAACTATGATAGACAGGATAAGAAACCAGGAGTTCAGGGAAAAGTTAGGGGTCGCACCTCTTTCAGCAAAGATACATCCTCTCTCTTTGAAGACCCTACTTGAGTCGAGGGACTCTTTGACCGCACTCTCCCATATGGGTATGAGTTGTTGTTTATCTTCCCTCCCCAGATCCTGACCATAATTGTCTATGAGCGGGATACACCAGATATGATGATGATGATAATGTAGTTTTAGCTGTATAATTGTAATTGTTAAATATTTATATTTTTAAATAGCCGTTTAATTATTATTGCTCGGTAAAATTAGCGATTATGATAGTTGTTTGAATATAATTTGCTAAAAAATATTTAAAAGAGTTAAAAGGGGCATTCCGAGAATCGAACTCGGGACCTCTCGCACCCAAAGCGAGAATCATACCACTAGACCAAATGCCCACAATCTTGAAAATATTTTCAACACTAGGTATATACTTTATACCATAACTTGTATCAACATGCAAGAGCATATAAAGGATAACGAACTATATTTATGTGCTAGATTCTTACGGCCCGTTTGGTAGGTGGTAATAAATGATGGTAATGGGAATGAAAAATTTAGTGGAATTTTAGTTGAAAAATCTTTTGTCTACCTTGATCGTCATCCTTGTCCAACTCCAATCATTTCATTTTCTTCATAAAATTCATTCCAATGCATTACCAATGGGAGAGGTGGTATTAGGTGGTAATGGAAATTTGTATAGAAAAAATTTTTTTGTGATCAAAGTTTCATTACCATGGGAATGATGTAGATCTTTTGATGAAATTTTACACTATAAATCATTCCCATTACCACCATTGAGTACCACTAACCAAACGGACCGTTAGTGATATTGCTAAAGACTAAAGAGCCCAGCCTGTCTAAGCCCGTTTAACTTTTTGCATGCTTCAGCCCGATATTTTAAGTCTGGTCTAATGTATATTCACTGTTTTAAAGTGATTATTGATTATTTATAATTCACAAATTCTTATTATAGACGGTCTTTGTCATAGACCACTCATCTTGGATCATCCAACTTATAAAATCAGTTTCTAATTTCCAATATTTTAAATAAAAAAATAACACAAATTCTTACTTGAGATCGTCATTTGTAAAGACGGCTCTCAAAAGCCCAGTCCAATTCTAATTATATATTGTTACAACTCTAAATATAAATTTGGGCTGGACTTTTGAGGGTCGTATTTACAAAAGACGGGCTCTCAAGAGAGCACCTTAATAAATAAAAACTGCATTTGATCATTGGGCTGGACTGTTTTAGAGACTCGTCTTTGCCATAGACGGTTTCTCAGGAGACCTTCTGTTTATAATTTTAAAATAATCAATTATAATCCTAAGGTGATCAATTATAATCTTAAAATGATCAATTAGAGAAATCAATTGATTATATGGACTCTTCTCATAATGAGACGTTCTCGTACAAGACTTGAAAACTCTTGTGAAATTGGCTTAAAGCTAAACTCCTTATACTAAGTCATTATTCTACATTTATGGACCGTTTTTTATTAATCAATAAATTAGTTATGCTAAACTCTTAGTTTTTAGAAAAGCGTGGGAAAAATATTTATCGACGTTAAAAATAACAATTTTTTTTCCGTCTAAAAATCCCATGCTTTAGCTATAAATTAAAATATATTTTTGAAATCGCTAAATAGCAATATATGATATGGTGACTACTATTCTCATCGAATTCTTATCATGGTAAAGATTCACATCTGCCAGTTTTCTTTGTGCAGAATTTAGAAATACAATAAATAGCAATATATGATTTAATATGCACCAACTTTTAAAGATATACAAAAGTTATGATTTTCTAGTTAAAGTACAGTTAAATACAATTTTTATAAGAAATATTTGTAATTTTTAGATTAATACACACTAAAATAGTGTAAATTAAATTCGTACAAAACTTTTGAGATTTATTAAACCTCATAAATAATCAAAATAAAGTCAACCCAAAAAATGAAGTCAAACTTAAATCTACAAAAATAGCTCATTAGAAGTCTATATCAATATTTAATAGTCAATCGTCAACTCTATATCTTCCTCCTACTTATTTATTTCTTTAGTACTAAGTTGAAATGTTCAAAGAAATAAATAAATGCTACTCCTAGTATGAATCTTTAAGTTATTCACAAATTCTTATGAGAGACGGTTTTTTTTGAAAGACCAGCTTTAAATATGTCGGCCTATAAAAAATGTAAAGTAAAAATAGGCATTAAGCTACAATAAACTGGGCTTAGAAGACGTCTCTCATAAAGATGGTCTATCAAGAAAATAGCTCTAGGTTATTTAATAATCTTGTTCTATTTGACCAACCATTCCCTCTTGTAAAGCACTAACATGATAATATAATTATAAAAAAATTATTATAATCTATTAAAAAATTTGAATTTATCAACAATACAAAACATTAAAAGTTTACTTCAATTTGTATTATATAGCTGATTTAAAGGGATAAAAAAAAATAAAAATATTATTCTTAAATAGTTAGACCTTTTCGTCTTTGATACACAAATTATTAAGTCATACAATTTAATATCAATAAGTTTTTTACTCAATAACCCAAATTAATTATTTTGTAACTTAGATACACAAATAAAAATTTGGGCTTATTTTAAAGTCCCCCACCATTCAAATGGTCAATTATCAATTTTCTAAACTACTTATACTAGTGAGTTGACTCCTCTATACAATATTTTTCAAAGAAACAAGATTGGAACAAATCTTTTCTAAAACCATTTTATTATGAGATAGATTCATATAATAAATTCAAAATCAAATAATCTGTATTTTTGTTTTCAAAACTGATATTTTAATTAAATTAGACTATTTAGACCAATTTAAAACTCTCTAATAAAAAGACTCTTAAAAGAGAATCAGCTAATCTCTTGAGAGACCATCTATTTGAGAGACGTATCCCAAGCCCAGCCCATTAAAGATTAATACCTACTTACCGTATTCTTAACACCTACTTACATTATCTCTAATGCTTGTTTACATCATTTTTAATGCCTACTTATAAAAATTTTAAAAATATATAATGGGTCTCTCAGAGAAACCGTATTAAATTATATGAACAATTAGAAAATCACCCAATTCCCCTCTTATTACTCAACCCAAATACTCAAACCTTTCAACTTCACCAACAACCTCTTTAGTCTTTACTTCTCTCAACTCCCTAACTTACCTTCCTTCTTCAAACCCATATACAAAAAACCAAACATGTTCAATGGACATCAACACTACACATGAAAACCATACAACAAACAAGTATAACCTTAACAACAAAATCATGATAACCTCTATACTTTGCCTATCATTTGTCATCCTCCTTGTCTTTCTCCTACACATCTATGCAAGATGCATGCTTAGGCCCCCTAGAGTCAACCGTGCCTGGCACTCGACCCCACAACTTGACTCCATACCCACGAAACCGGGCCTTGATCCAACACTCATAAACCTACTACCATCATTTCTCCTCAAAGAAATGGATGGTCATGATCATCAAGTTGAATGTGCTATTTGTTTAGCCTTATTGGAGGAAGGTGAATTAGTTAGATGTTTACCAAATTGCAACCACTTTTTTCACTTGGATTGTGTTGATAAGTGGCTTAGTGGGCAATCAACATGCCCTATTTGTCGGTCAGACGCTGCGCCCAGGCTATCCTTGCTCGACCAGGAGGCGCCTGTGCGCAGTGAACTGACCGAAGTTGTGATTGTTAATTCACAAGGATGTGAATATGATCATAATAACTTGATCAAGAATAATAATAATGGAAGTGGATCATCATCTTCATCAAGTTTTAGATTAAATTCTTTTAGGAAGATTATTATTGGAAGAGATAGATCATCATCTTCTAGTAGAATACAAGTTTGTGGGGAAGTTGATTTTGAGATGCAGGATAGCCATGATAATCTCTAACAATTGTATTTTTATATAGATGGATTATAGATGTAAAATTGTTACCATTTTGTATATAATATATATTCATTTTGAAGGTTTTCTTCTTTCTTTAAATTTATAGTTTTTCGGTTTTGGATTATATTGTAATACTTTTTTGTGCAAAATTACAGATGATATTTGTTATTAAAAGTCAATCAGAAACAAACTTTTTGTTATTAGAAAAGAAAAGGGAAAAAAAAAGGAAAGGAAGGAAAGAAGTAAGAATGACGAGTGCATCATGTTTGTTTAGAAAGGAAGGGAAGAAAAAGGAAGAAAATAAATATTTTTTTAAATAAACCTTTTGTCTTTAAAGATATTTAATAAAAAAAATAAGTAAATACAAGAGATATTGTTTCACCAACATAATATAGATATATTCTCAACACAAAATATACTAACTAGAAAAATAAACAAAACACGTAAGATAGTTATTTTAAAGTATATAATATATTATGTAATAATGTAACTTCAATGGATAGAGCATCTGTATATGGAGTAGAAGGTTTGGGGTTCGATTGCTACTGAGCGCAGGTATCAAATTAGGGGTTTCTTGACCGCACGCATCTCGCTTTACTCACTCCTTAGGGGAACGGGTATGATTTGTCCGCATCTTTCAGTAAAAAAAAAACCCACCCGGACCCTGCTTTGTACAGAATATTGGGAGTGGCCAAAAAAAGTTTAAGACATGATATGAAAACCAGTGTGATAAGAGTTCACGGGTTCGACAAATGGGAAGAAAGAAGAAAATTTTCAACACGGTTGTTTGATTGAGTATAATATTGGGAAACATTACCTAAACTCACAATTAATGGCGTTGAATTGGGCTATTTGTCTTAAATCTTGACTACCACATCTCTAATTAGGTGAACTAATTTAAAATTATCTTGTAATCACAATCTCAAAACACCTTAATTGAGTTGATAATCATGTTTTATTTGTCAATTTCATTTCATGGACCTATGAACTCGTTGCATGTGTAATTTCATTATTTATATGTCAACGGAGACAAAAATTTATAGTTCTTTGATATCAGATAATAATGAATTATGATACTCCCTTCAATTTATTTTAGATGTTTCATTTGGGTTTTCACGATTATTAAGAGTGGTGTGAGTCCATTAAAAAGGTAGTAGTTGGGTATTTTAATTGATTAAATTAATTGTAAAGGTGGTAGTTGGGTATTGGGAACGGGAAAAGTTGGGGTATTTAGGTAAAAAAAAAGATAGACAAAAAAGGAAATGAGACAATTGATATCGATTTGCCAAATAAGGAAATGAGACAACTAAAAAGATTCGGAGGGAGTATTATAGTAGCATTAATACTCACTAGTAAGGGTATAACATGTTTTATTTATTTGAAGTTTCAGATAGGAATGACAAGCATGTAAAATTATACAGATTTTGCACAATATTCACTCTAACTAGGGTAAATACGGGTATGGATTTTGGTGGTTAGTGAGTGGATGTGAATATGAAAAAAGTTTTAGTGGGTAATGGATAGGTGGTGAGTAACTGAATATAAGGTCTTACCCGCCCCATACCCACCCACCCAGCTCCATACTCACCCACCCTGCCCCATAGTTGTACGTTGTACTACTTTATATCAATTTTGCATATATTTTATTAAAAAGTATTATTGACAAAAAATTAAGTATATTAATTTAATTTTATTGTATTGCATACTATGAGCGGAATACACTGGGTGCGATTATGAAGAGAATAATTTAATTTACTTTTATTGCATTCTATGGTTTAAACAAAATTATTTGTACAATTAAATTTGTAAAGATTTATCGTGTAACACGGACTTATACTCAATTGGATAACCATGATGAGTATACCCAGTAGACCATAGGGGATGGGGATGAATTTATAAATAGAACATACCACATTCACCCGCCCAATTTACCATCCCTAATTACAGACTTGCAGAAGATATTTGCTATCGAGAATCACCGGACACACTTTATCAAAAGAACAAGGTCGCAAATTTCCGACCTCTTAAACACGCTAAAATAAACGTTTAGGTGAAAGCCCCTTAATGATACGAGCCCACAAACCATACATGTGCTACTAGAAGTCACAAGAACTAAGATAAACGAACATACACTATACATATATCAAAATAATACCAATAGCTAGTAAACCAGATAATTAATTCTGTTCATCAACAGTACAAAGATCAAAATTTCACTACAAATGATATCGGAAAAATGAAAATCGAACGTTAAATTATGTCGAATGATCCCACCGATTTTTTCATCATAGGCAAAATGTAACGACTGCGAGCAGCAAGTTCAGGAAGGCTACTATCCGAACTTGTATGGTAGAAAACCGAGTGCCACCGTTCAAATCTTCACTACCTGGGATTATTCCTGCTGTTGAAGGCGTGGTCGAATTTGCAGCCGAGAATGTACTGCAGAAACAAGGAAGATTATGATTCAGAAATGTCGTGATTTCACAACGATTTTTGAGCAAATCAAGAGAATGTACGGAAACAATGACACCACATAGGTTTTTTACGAACACCACAACCATTGTTAATCAAGACGTTAAATGATCCTATGTAGCTGATTCCAATCTTTTGGATTAAAGGCGCATCCTCTCAACTACGAACAATATAATCTCAGATTCCTGATCAATAAGAGCCTGGACATATAATATACTATTGCAATGACCATAACGAAACATGTCTTCCAGAAGCAGGCCAAATTATGCAAATATATACCAAAAACTCTAGGAGCCGCTTAGACGTGGTTGCAACATTCATCTACCTAGGGGTTTTCTTGATTACGCGCATTTCTCCTGCCCTTTCCCTTGAGGGGGTACGGACATGATCTGTCCGCTATCTCTCCCCCGAATCCTGACTTTGTGCGTGATAGTGAGCTGATGACCATGACCATGACTATGAACATTTATTAAAGAGATAAGGAGAGGGTGTAAGCGTTTACTTCATTTCATTCCATCAATCTGCCTTAGAAACAAGAGCACAATTCCCACATAAAGGAATCACCTTGTACTGAACCTCCCCAAATAACACATCATCTAATTAGTCCAACATGTTTTGCTTGATCATAATAAATGTATACGGCTGCTTTGTTATCACATTTGACATAAGTTGGTTCAATAACTTACTTCCTCCGTTTCATAATACTTGCCACTAAGTGTGACATGTTGTGTGGGAAAATGTCACTATCAGTAGCAAGTATTATGGAACGGAAGAAGTATAAGCCTAGCTTTCTCAATAATTGACTCGGCCCAAGTAATTCACATGTGTGAGGTTCATTTATCTATTCTCCGTGTGGAAGGTCATGATACTAGTTATTTGATTTCCGTGATACAAGGGATTGATCAAGGTGCTATAAGCATGGGTGGATGTGATGTGTAGTCATTAAGGTCAGTTGATATCACTTAAATTCAAATAAAATCAAGTAACATATGTAAATATACCCTAAATGAATTGGTTAGTGAATTATCTTCCACATGAGTGAACAAGATTCAAAACCCATGAAGCATGTTTTGCATTGATTTAGTCAATGTTGATTGTATAAACTATGGACATCACTTCTTTTTTTCCTGGATCCGCCGCTGGCAATAAGTAGTGGTTGACCTTGTTGTACAAGATTGTTGTCACATAGTTAAGGTTGTTGGAGAAGCTAATGCCAAGAGAACTTTTTAACTAGAAGAACATTAAAGGGCTTTTAGTTGCTTAGTGCATAAACACACTTGGGAGGTGCACTGTGTATCTGGTTGTATGATTGTTGAGTATATTAGTTTTCCAAGAGCTTTCTAATGGGCAATAAAGATTGGGAGAGGTACTCCTTTGTCTGTGCCAATTTTCACACTAGAATTTATCGTTAGCTGAAATGAGGAAAAACGTAGAGAGCTTTTCGACTTACAACACAAGTATGCCTCAAACTCACAAATGTGTAAACATTATGTTATATCTCCAAGCATGAATAAAAATCCCCTCCCCTTGAACTTATATTTACATTATGATGATAGAATTTATTCCTTGCCAAAACAAACTATATGAGAACTTCCATGCTCTTCTTTTTGCTTTGATTTACTAAGTTTCCCTCGTGGAATAATTTAAGTGTAGACGTAGTTGTGCTAATGGTCGGAATACCATTTTCGCAGTCAATGGGGATGGTTTTGCGATTATTGCGATCTATATAGTGGCAGCAATCTCAAAACACTTACAATGTGGTCACCGTAATCTCTAAAACCCCTACGCGACTAATATTTTGCACTATATATGGTATTCAGCACTATTCTATTGAAAAAACCCAAATTTATTTTTGAAGCAAGGAGTATTTTCATTGACCTTCTCCCATCTTATGTACTTATACCTATGAGATTTTCTGTATTTGACCATGATCTATGCGAATAAGGATTTGATAGATTCATCTTCTCCATCAAAGGTGAAAAGACACCAGTCAAAGCTTCAACATGAAGGTGAGGATTTTACGGCTTCAGACGTGATACCACGAAAATTCAAGCATTGTGAGAAAAGAATGAAAGTAATTTGAGAGAAAAATAGAAGGTGCAAGTGTTTGTTCATTGCATTCTATCAACCTCCCTAAGCAAATGAACGACATATCCTACGTAAAAGGAATCACCTTATGTTGACACCAATCACACGAAAACCCATGTCCAAAACGAAAACAAAAGCTTCCAAGCAAAGCAGCGGAAAAGAAAGAAAGACAATGAAGTAGGAGAAATCATCATCAACATTCATTATCCCAATGAGTCCCCGCTCAAGGCAGGTATTAAGGAGGGTGGAAAAGAAAGCAGACTAAATACCCTCATCACGAGGAGGTCCGAGTAGGAGAAACATGGTCAAAAGCCAATATCTCAGACATACATCTCCTCATTAAGCCTATCTCTACTAAGATGAATCTCACAGTAACATACTACTCCTATAGTCTTATAAGGGATATAAGAATTCAATAAGAGCTGAGTAACTAATACTAGCTAATAAGGGTATGTTCTAAATAAGTTATTTTGAGAAACACTAGATTTCCCTTATTTCACCACTATAAGTTCAAATAAGAGTCGATAAGTTGAAATAAGTTCACTTAAGGGAAAATGAGTTCAGATAAGCTGCATAGAAGCAAAACGAAGCCTAATCATCACTTTTTTAACACAGTTATGAACTGATGATCATCCAAATTCCAAAACACCTTAAGACTAAAGAGTAGGCAAAATTATACATTTACATAGACTACCATTTGAACCATAAATATATCATCTGTCATAACAATGCTGGAAAAGAACATATCTTTCATGAACATTGCAAGCAAATTCTCCTACTGTGTCACTGATCACCAGATATGCATCACACACAACAGTTTAATCGGTAGTCAATTAACAATACCACAGTACAAAAAACAACAATGCCAAAAGGTCGAGGTCGGCTACATGAACCAAAAGATCAGTGCAATGATCGTCCACATTAATTCTTCTACTCCATACATGTTTGAGAACATATCTTGGGGCCTCAACCATTAGCTTAAGCTTTTGGTTGAGTTGATTCATTGACATGGTATCACGAGTTCGAATCTCAATCACCCCTCATTTGAAGTAGAATATTTAGCGTCCGCATCAAGTGTGAGGGCCTGTGATGCATCCACACTTCTAACCACTAACGGCCCATTTGGTTAGTGGTACTAAATGGTGGTAATGAGAATGATTTATTGTGTAAAATTTCATCAAAACTTTCATTTCATTCCATGGTAATAAAACTTGATCAAAAAAAAAATTGTTTACAAATTTCCATTACCACCTTATATCCCTCTCCCAATGGTAATGCATTGGAATGAATTTTATGAACAAAATGAGATAATTGGAGTTGGAGAAGCATGGTCATCAATGTAGCCAAGAGTTTTTACAACTAAAAATTACACTAATTTTTCATTCCCATTTCAACCGTTTATTACTAGCTACCAAACGGGCCGTAAAGAGCTTTAATGTAAACGAGCGTGTCAGAGTATATAAAATATCTTGAAGCTTCAACCATCAACTTCCTTATGGTTGAGTTGTTTGACAATACATTCAAAGAAATTTGACTAATACAACAAGCAAAACAAACAGAAAACTAGAGGAATTACCTTGATGCATATTTGCACTTGCCATGACCTGCAAATTCCAAGCAAATTGAATTAAAAGACCAACAAGATAAGGGCTTTTAGAAATCAAATCAAAACCCAACAACAACAACAATGCCAATGCCTTAATTGCAAAAGATTAGGTCGACTACATAAACCAATATGAATTTCCCGACTCATTCATTCCGATTTTCTACCATCTAAACCCTTAAATCTAAATCCTTCTAAATCATAATTTAAAACTACAGAAAAAGAAAGAAAAATTACTTGGATCAAGAGCAGTGAGAGCAGCAGTGTTACTAAAATTACAAGTTTCATCAGTCATCCCATGTTTAAGGCAATAATCATTGAAAGCATAGGAAGCCATATCAATCAAATCATTCGGGTCATAACATGGCCCACCATTTTGGATGGGCCCACAATTAGCCCCACCCGCTCCACAAGCCCAATCCAAAGCTTGTTGAAGGGCAGAATCTTCTGCATTGTTCTTTGCCACACACCATAACTGTTGTTGTTGAATCACTGCTTTTCCTTCCTGGGCTTTAATGGGCTTCAAGAGAAGAAGAGAGAATAAGATTAAGAAAGTGAAAAAGTTCGCCATTGTTGATAAAAGCTTCAGATTTGTGAAGAAATGGAAATGGGTTTTGAGGGTTTGAAGTGAAAAGTGAAAAGTGAAAAGTGAAAAGCTTTGTTGATTATGGCAATGGTAGGAGCAGGAAAAATGACCGTTGGGTAGAGAAGTTAATCAACAGAGAGACAAAAAACATTGATTTCTGAAACAAATTTCATGGGTAATTAGATTACTTTTCCTCTTCTTGAACAGGAAAGTTGTAGTTACTGTTTGAGTGTGGGTAACAGCTGCGTAGTGGGTCGCGTTATGGGCAATGTGTACATCAATAGATCTGATCATTCGGGTCATCGGGTGATTTCGGGTCAGGTGTTTCGCGTCCTTTTAAAATCGGGTTTTGTATTCATATTGGTTTTTACATAATTGTAGATTCATTTTTAAGTCGGGTCAAATCGGGTTCGGTTATAAAGTCGGATGTCTATCGAGTCTGTTTTGAACACCTCTAAATATAAGATTATATAGTATCGTGTCATGTTGTGATACGTATATAATGTCGGGTTCATGCGGGCCAGGTCAGGTGGGTCATATCAAATGTTAAACGGATTGGAGACGATCAAAGTCTGTTTAAATCTAACCCACTTTGGTTTGTTTTTTAAAATTTCGTAAAATATATTGACAATATTATTTGATTTTTATATGATGATACGAGTACAACTACTTTAACCACCGATTTAGTTGTAACTTTGAGGAAACTCTCTTGATGGGTTTAATGACCTTGTTTATCATATAGAATAATAATAGATGTATAAATCATCTCATTTTTTTGAAAAATTAATTTCAATGCATTATTATTTGAGAGCGTGTTATTAGATGATAATATTACTTTACACAAAAAACAATTTTATAATTAAAATTTTGTTATTACTTTTACTCTAATTCTTTGTTGAAGTCGTCTCACGGTGAGACTATTTCAATTGGATCAGCTCAAACTATTGTGAAACTACCTACTTACATAACCTTTAATCTTTTCCGTTTTTTGTCATGTGCAGCAGTGCAGGTCACGTGGTCTAGCTAAGTCACCAATTAAAGCGCTATAACCAGTAGCTTCCTCATCCAACAAATATAATTCCTAGCTTTGGACTGCCTTCTCCTTAGAAGATTAATGGAATGGGAGATGACGGAATCAGTGTTCATGGAAGATGTTGAGTAGATAGCCGAGGAAAGAAGATTAGGGGGATTCAAAACCCTAGTCTAATGTAGTTCTCTGTGTTTGAGTTTGGTGAAAATGGTTTAGGGAAGAAAGACACGTGTTGCATTCTAACTTTTGTTTTTATTTTTCTTTTGTTAAATTTGAAATAGTAACGATAGATTGACGGTTCTGTTAATAGATATGCTTTAACCAAAATAAAAATTTTAAGTAGTTTTTGACAAAAAAAGTTGTTCTAGGTAGTTTGTCACAAAAATGAGATTTTTGTAGATAATTTCTAACAAATTTCCCTATCATTATTTTTCATTTCACGGTGAGACGATCTGACAGAAAACTTGCCGTTATTTCTATTATCACCCTTTAATACCTCTACAACTACAAGTTTGCATAGGCGTTGACCATAGACTTTGTATTCCCAGTTCAGTGAGTTCGAAACTTTACTGGCGCAATTAATTTTTGCACTGGTTTTCTTCTAATTGATTGAAAAAATTTGTTCTCTTTGATTTATTTCGTCGAATAATTCAGCAGAATTCTCTGTAAAATGCCAGATACACCGCCAGGAACACCCTCCCCACCGCCACCACCACCACCGGAACCAAAGGATTCACAAGAATCTGATTTCCAAAACCCTAACCCTAACCCTAATCCTACCTCCGATTCCGAAGATCCTTCTCAGAATCATCTTCCTTCAACCTCTGAAGCTGTAATTAATCAGCCTTATGAAGAACCGCATGGGACTATTTCAGTTGAAGATCAGGATGACCCAGAACCCGATAACCCAGAATTAGAAGAAGGTATGTCTGCTGATACTGTTATTAATATTGATCCTCACGAAAATAAGGGTAACAAATCTCATATTTCTTCGGTACGTCGTTCAACAAAACGTAAAAAGGGTAGTAAAAAGCATGTTAATAAGGCTGCTTCTGAGAGAAATATGCAAAAGTTATCACTTGGTTTCAACCCTATTCCTTTTATTCCTGCGAAAATTCTAGATTTTGCTAAGCATGAAGAGCTTTTGAAGAAATTGGGTTTGTGGGATTTTGCACATGTTCAATTTGATAGGAATATTAGGGTTGATTTAATTGGGCAATTGATTGTTACTTATAATGTTAAAAATCGAGGTAGTTATGTTAATGGTTTTAAGATTGGAGTTAGTAGGGCTGATTTGGGTCGGGCATTGAAGTTGCCTAAAAAAGTTGAATGTGATTTGGAGGTTTTTCCTGGGGAATTTCTGTCATTTCTTGATGAATTTGTGTCCAATTGGATGTTGCTACATGAAGATTTCTGGTGTACACCGGATGAGATTGTTAACTGGATTAAGATGATAAAAGAGGGGAATCCTCATAAAGTTGATTGGTCTGGATTGATTTGGTATATGACGGAGAAGGAGTTGACTAAACGGGTAGACTTGAAGGACTGTTATTATGCCTCGCATTTGCAGCAATTGATCAAGGTGCAAAAGGAGGAGTGGTTCCATGACAGGTCTGACCTTGATGGGGGTGATGCCGTCAAGGAGACAGTTGCTGTGGATGATGATGATGATGATGATGGGGATGATACGAAGATGGTGGACACCAAAGAGTCAGGTGGTGTAGAACAAAAGTTGGAGGAGCAAAATGTTGAGCTGAAGCTAGGTCAAGATGTTGTTGCCAATGTGGAAAATACTACTGATGATGATCGAGTTGAAAACGATGCTAATGCTGATAAAGTTGAAGATGGTGTTAATGCTGACAAGGTTGAAAATGTTGGTTGTTGCCATGTTGATGATTCCGAAAAGATTGATGATTTTAATGCCATGAAAGAGGAGAATGATGATGTGAATTATGAGAATAGTGATGTCGGAAACAAGGTGGAAACTGTTGTTGATGAGAAGAAAGAAGAGGATGGAATAGAATCTGTTAAAGTTGATGATAAAGTTGAGGATGATGGGAATCCGGAGGAGAATCAAGATGTGGATATGATGGACTATGGGGAATACAAGGAGGAGGAGCAAGGACAGGTACAAGGATTGGGACAGGGACCCGGACCGGGACCGGGACAGGGGCAGTGGTTTTTAGATGGTCATATTGGAGAGCAGCATTTTTTGCAGCGTTGTAGTACGGTTGAGGTGAATGCCTCTGAAGACACAAGACTTGAGGATGTTGGTGAAGATGTGGAAGATGACGAAGTCGAAGAGGATGGACATGTGGAAGGTTTTAAAATCATGTCGAAAACTTCCATGGATGCTATGGCTTCTGCAAATCTTATGCAGGCTTTTGAAACAGGTCAATTGCCTTTTTCACCAGCCAGGCTTGGTGGTCAGTCTTCTTTAGAGCTCATGACATCAAGGCCTGATAATAATATGATGCTGGGCGGCCCTTCAATGTTTAATCATGGTGGGAATAGAGAGATTGACCATGGGCACGACATTTCTCACCAAGCGCAAAATGATCGTCACAAGAGGATGCGAGTTGATGGCAATTGGGATAATAAAGTTCCTGACTTTGGCATCTGCATAGAGAACTTACTGCAATGTGTTGAGAAAGTTAAAATGTCTCATTTTGCTGATATGGACCAGGCTTATCAACAATTGAATATGTCTCAACACATCATGGAGCAGCAGTTACTGGAAAAGAGCAATGAGATTGAAGAATTGAAATACAAGCTTGAAACTCTACAGAGGTCAAGACAAGCAGAAGTATCTCGTCTTAACAGGGAGCTAAACCTGATGGTTAGTGTTATTGATGGTTATAGGATGGCTTTAAAACAAACCCAGAAAACATTTTCTGAATTCCGAAAGCGTACTCAAGTACCTGATGAACCTGTATATAGAGATGCTGCCCTTGGTGGTGTTGTCAAAAGTGTTGCAGAATTGGAGAGAGAGCGGTTCCAGAAAGAACAAGAAAACAAGAAAGCTTGCACCATTATCCATGGAGCTTTTCGGAGTGTTCTAAATGATTGCGAGATGAAATGGGATGGCGAGGTATTGGCCAAGATCGAGTCTCATAATAGCAGGCTTATGGATGGTATAAAAGAAGTGGAACAACTTAAGGATCATCTTATTAAGAGTAAGACACCCTCAAATCTTGAGACACAAGAAGATGTTGAGATGTCGCCCATTTTTGAGACTCAAGGAAACATTGAGATGCCTTCCAATGTTGAGACACAAGGAGACGTTGAGACACAAGGAGACGTTGAAACACAAGGAGATGTTGAGATGTCACCCGATGTTGAGACTCGAGGTGACGTTGAGATGCTAGCGGATGTTGAGACACAAGGAAACTTTGAGACCCCAGCCGATGGTGAGACACAAGGAAACTTTGAGACCCCAGCCGATGGTGAGACACATGGAGATGTTGAGATGCCTGCCGAAGTTGAGACACAAGGAAATGTTGACCTGCCAGTCGACATCGATGCTCAAGGAAATGTCGAGGCACCAGCCAATGTTGAAACTCCAGCAAATGTCGAGGCACCAGCGAATGCTGAAGCACCGGCCAATGTTGAGGCACCCACCTATGTTGATACAACAGTAACTGTTGAGGATGAACCTGAAGCTGCTTCGGTATGATGGGAGCTTTTTAAAGTATTGTAGAAAAGGTTCTATGCTCATAGTTCATTGTTTCAGATTCTCTAAAATTACTACTAGCTTTAAGGAATGTGTAAATGCCTTTTGCTGATGATGGCTGCTACTAAATATTATAGATCTATGTACTTTTACCTTATCAAGCTTTTTCAGACATTGCTTGATTGGCATCTATGTTAATTATTCAGTGCTGATTTTTTGCTGGAAATAGCTTGTTTGAAACATTGTCGTTCCCCGCTACAAATCTACGTAAGTAGACCTTTTCTCTTCCCACTCCCATGTCCCTGATTTTGTTTATCTGTTTTGGTTTATGTCCTGTTAAGGTACTTGGTGTGTCCTGTACATGTCTTCTCTCTTTGCATACAATATTGTTAATCTTCCATGATTCCATCTTAAAATTTGTCTCTATATTTCTTGATGGATTTTCCTAATTGGGAGAGTAAAGAGAATGGCACTCAAGTCATTAGTCGTTTGGATGGTGCTTACCGAAGTTAAGGGGAAATAGTTGGTCGGAAATTGAACTTTGCTTCGTCTATAATCTGTTGCTCTTTTGAGTTCTGATGTGTGCCTGTGTATAGATGATTCTCTTTTGAGTTCTGATGTGTGCCTGTGTATAGATGATTGAATCTCTTGCGTTTCTTGTTACTTTAACAGATTTTGAGCCATCCTATTGTTTTAATACTATAGTGAAATTTGTTTAATCCCGGTTTACCTCAGATTCTTACGTCCGAATATCTCTAGCCGAGGGCCTGAAACCCCGCTGATCTCCTACGTTGTTTAGCTTTCATATAGATTACTTATTAACTTCCCCTAGTTCTTACTAAATTATGTGAGTGGGAATGGGGTTGAGAATCATATGTGTGTTACAAGGAGAAATCAAAGAATCATCTCTACTATATAATGTACAAAGAATGCTTCTGATTCAAAAATCTCCCTTTCCCACCATGGGAGAGGTATAAAGTACAATAATCCACCAGAAGGCTATTAGTTGTTCTTTTGTTAACCATTTAGTTGCTTGTTCTCGTGCACCGTGTTATCAGGTTGTTGTGACGGATTGATTTGCTGTAATGATGACGATGAAGGTGGCCGTATAATGTTTTCCGTATTGCTTATGTTCTGTTGATAATATACTTGCCTCAGCCTCTCGATTTCTCTCTTCATCGCCTCTTGATGAGCTGCCAACGACAACCATTGAAGAATTTCAGCAACAGTTTCAGGTACTCCTTTCGTAATCCTTTAATAAGATCTAATGTTTGTGTTTGTTTATAGAACTTACCATCTTTGAAGATCTTATCCTGGGCAAGAGCTGCAATTTTAGCTTTAAGAGTGCTGTTATCGCCGTTTAGAATCATACGCTGATGATCCAGGAATGCTACCCTTGGTGATAATGCTGAAACTTCACTCTTTTAAACCCAGGTGAGACTATATTAATAACCGCCTTACATGAATGTCGAAATTGAAAATGCAACTTTCTCCGTCCCAAAAATATGTTCCACGTTTTTATCACGACTCTATCGTTTTAATTACCCAGAAACATATCTTTAGGACGGAGGGAGTAGAAGAAAGCGAGAGACTAACTTGTAAAGCTGTAACACTACGTTCGAGCTCGGAAATGTATTGTAGCTTCCTCACCCTTGACCGTTGTGCTGATTGCCGGTTTGCCAAAATCCTGTGTTTGTCATGAATGTTGATATTGGAAAAACAATGCAAAATTTAAACAAATTTTACTTCAACTAGTTGTTTGCTTTGTTACGACAATTATGTCGAAGCCTTAATCTTTTAGAATTAGCTATATATAAACTAGAAAATCAGTTCTAGTGGTCGTTCTTCATTGATTTCTACTTGAGATTGCTACCCTACGATACTATTGTTATTTAATTTTTATCCTATTTTGTTCTAAATCAGGTCTTGTCTTAGCTGGAGAGTAGATACTATTCCGTACTCTCTTTTGTTTTTTTTGAGCACACGTTAGGCCTAGGGGACAGGGCAACGATAATCGTTCTCAATTCCTTACCAAAGACAATGGTACATACTCCACTGAGACAATACTCGATTCTTTTCTCGGTATACTAGTTAATATCATAGAAACTACAGGTTAGAATCAGCTCAAGACCTTTGATTGATTACCTCTTAACCCTTTTTGGGTCAACTTCTGCAGCTACATTACCGCCTTTGCTATGACTCTCTTCACCCGCACCTTGTCCTTGTCCTTGCCCTTTCCCTTTCGCTTTCTTCGACTTACTTGGGCTCTCGATCTCCTCTTCCTTCTCATCCTCTTTCGTTGTCGTCGTCGTCATCGTCATCAGTACCTCATTTGTACTGTTATGGTCTGAAGTCGAAGACGGGTTAGAATGAGACCTTCCTAACTCCGAGCCAAACATAGACATGATCAATTGCTCATCATCAAATTGATCATATTGATCGTCATCATTTGTTTTACATCCATCATTAACTTCCGGCAGGCGGAATGACCCGCACCCGCTTACACACGGCACAGGTGGTCCAGCCTCTAGAAACGCCACAGAGGAATCACTCATGGTCCTCCGATGAGTCCCTCGTCGGATTGCCGAAAACTCCATGAACTCGTCTACCCATGGTGTTGATGGGTTCTGAGCTTGTTGTAGAAAACCTTCCCATTGTTGATTATGGTAGTCATTGTGCATTACATTAGGCACTTTTGGAGGTAATTGTGCCATTATCAGATTTACGCAATCTTATGCTGCTTAAAATCCAAAAAAATAGTTGAAAAATTTATTTATATACCTTAAGGGGGAGAGTTATTATAATATATATCAACTTTTTTGTAAATATTTTTCAAAAAAGTATTATTTTTGTGGGTTTTTTTCTCCCTCCCCTTTGGTTTTTTGTTTTTTTTTTTGTTTTTTGTTTTTGTTTGAAAAAAATGGAAGAATGGAGGAGAAAGGAAGAAAGAATCAAGGACAGATAAGATACAGCAACATGAAAATATTGAAGGAAGTTTGATGGTATAACTAGAAATTCGCTCATTGTTTTATTTTATTTAATTTAATTTAAGAAATATATATTTTTAAATTAAAGAAGAAGATTAGAATCTTTAATCTCCCCATGTGGCTAATCTCTAATCTCTATAATTGACCATGGTCATGGCTTAATTTTGTACTCAAGATAAGGATTAAAATAAGAATCGAAAACTATTTGACGGGGGCGGAGCAAAGACTATAGAGGTCTTATTTTTTTTGTATTTATTTTTAAAAAATGGGGTTCTTATGCCATTTACGGATGATTAATGAAAATTACATCGACTGTAGAAATAATTATTACCATAATGTATAATTATATTCTAAAATAAATAGTTTATATTTAAATACTTGCTAACAAGAATAACAAGACACAGTTTATCTCATACTTGATGACACAAAAAAATGCATCTTAAAACTAATTTTAGGCTTCTAATTTGTTGGGGACTCTATTCGGTTGGGCACCCCGAATGTGCCTAGAATTGCCCATTCTATTTGAATTGTGCACCATCACTTTTTTAGATAAAGTTTTGAGTTTAATTCTCATTACCTTCTTTTCTACATCTTCTCTTCCCGATCCTTTCCTGTACTCCAAAAAAGACGAGGGTAAAATAGAGCTTAAAAACGGTTAATTAAGTGGATTTTGTTACAATAATAAGATCAACATTAACAATAATAACATGACTAATGAGAAAAACGCTTAGTTCATCAACAACATTACCAACAACAACCATAACAACGATAACAACTACAACATTTTACGACCACCAACACAACCACCACAAAACAACAACACCAACAATTGTTTTTACTAATTAAAAATAATAATTAATAATCATATAATATGTAGAACATTGTAAAGGAAAAATACTCCAAAATCATAGATTATAAAAAAAGTAAAAACAAAATTATTGTTTAATTTGTAGAAGTTAAACAAGAACAAAAATTTACAATGTAATATTAGGGTTGTTAATATATAGCTCACTTGTCTCAGTGTAAAAATGTTGTATGATCACAAAATAATGCTAATCCTGCTAAAAGTTTGATTATATTAGTAATTTTATGATAATTAATTTGCATTAATTATTTACGGATTTCTCTAAATGATATTTGCTATTTATTGTTCATAACAATGATCTTAAATTTTCACATTTGATATTCGAATCTAATCCATAATTGTGTGAATACTTGTCATTATAAGCTAATGTTTTTAATAAATGCATATACCAAACTGATTTATAAAATATTAAATCTCGTCAAAATTGCATCGTGAAGACGTACTATTATTTGAGATTACACTTTGGTAAGTGGGAATTAGAGAAGGGAATGGGAATTTAATTCCCAAATTTTATAAATTTGAGGGGGAATGAGAGTGAATTTAGGGATTGAGAATAAAAATTTAATTTTAAATTATGAATTTCCAAGGTTTTATTACCAAGGGGGGCAAGTATTAGAGTGTGAGAATTGAGATTTATTTAGAAAATGACTATTACTCTCATTTAAAAAAATTAACAAGCTTTTTTATTTTTCATGGGGGCTAAATTGTAAATTAACATTCTATTTTTAACATATATCCATAATTTCCAACTTATTTCATTAAAATACCAAACAAGGGATTGGAAGTATATTACTCCCTCCTATTTAAGGTAGTAGTCCCATTTAATTTTTGATACTATTCATCAATCACTCTTAATTTGTATTTTATTCTTAATCAATAAATTATAATATTATCAAGTGAGGTCTTATTTGATTCATTTTAATGCAAAGATCATTAATATCAACTTTTTATAATTTTTAATTATACACAATTAGAGATATTAACGATGGAATTATTGCATTAGCAAATGTGTCCGGTCAAATAGGACTATTTAAGATGAATAGGAGGGAATATATAAATTTCCAACAATCAAATCTCAATCTCAATTCCACTTTCTTATTCTCAAATTCTCATTCTCTTGTACTAAACACCCCTTAGTCTTAAGTATCATATTTGTGTATATATTTGTGCTATTTTAAATTTTAAAAAATGCGGCGAAATGAGTAAGACTCAGTTCATCGGGTTGATTTCGGGTCAGGTGTTTCGAGTAGGTTTAAAATTGAGTTTTGTGTTCACATTGGTTTTTACATAATTGTGGATGCATTTTCAAGTTGGGTTAAATCGGGTTCGATTATATAGTCGGTGTCTATCGAATTATCGAGTCTGCTTTAAACACCTCTAATTAAGACAGAGAGAGTAATGACGTAGCAAATGCATTTTAATCGGTAAGGTCAACAAGACAACATGGCATACAATGTGAAACCCAAAGGCCAAAAGTGAGTCAAATCAGCTAAGGATTTACTGAATTAGACAATTAGTGATCGTGTGAATCCCCTTTTGACGGCCACCGCCCGACGGTGCTACAGCGGCGGTGTTTTCTCCGTTTAGATTTCGGTTCTCCGATTACCAATCATCGACACTTATCCGGTAATCACTGATCAAAATTGTGACGGTTATGGAATTACTTTTTAGTATCAATTATTTCCTTCTTTTTCAATTTTTATGATTCTAATTTTGGAATTTTTTTATTTTTAGGGTTTCGACGAATTTCCTAATTTTTTAGGGTTTTTTAAGATGTTTTGATTCCATGCTAAGTGTATTTAGCTGTATTTCATATATATAATGCTGAAACCAAATTAATTTCTACGCAGACATTCCAAAAATTTATAGGAAACTAACCCTAGAATATTGTGGATTTGGAGTGTGTCAAAATTCTGTCTGCCGATACTTTTGTGTGAGTTGAGAACTTGAGATTTGTACTCGGTTTCAACTTTTTCAAGTTGAAATCGTGGTATGAATATTAGTAATTTAGTGAGTTTGAGAAATACTTTTTTGTTGTTTAATGCTTATGTGTTTGCGGAAATTCAATTCATCCGTGTTTCAGGTTTTAAAATAGGAGTATAATATTTTTTTTTATATTTATTGTTTGGGGTTATTTCTGCTTGATGATGGAAGGAACTATTTACCTGAGGAGGTTTGATTTTTCTATAATGAACATTTTAGTCTTTCAGTGTTTTTGCTACTCTTAGTTTACATGGAAAATAAGAAATTGAAGGTAGAAATTAAGTTGTATAGTTTTGCACGCTTTGCTCTTCAAATTACGATTTGTATTTTGGTCGTTTTACCTATTGATGATTTGACCTATGTTACTCAGACTCACATGGGTCGTGTCGGACATCAATAGGGATCTGACTTTTAGAAGATCCGATACGCTATAATGCAGTATTTTTAGGCTAGTTTTTGGGTGTCCTGTGTCCCTGTGTCATGTTGGCGATCCCACAACAGAGGCATGGGAAGAGTAGGAGTATTGGAGTATACAGTACATTTGTGAAAATGGGGTATTGGTAGCTGTTGTCTGATTGATGGTAGGGTTGGGAAAATAAGGGATGGTTTAGACTTCAGAGAAATCCCCTTATCTGCTTAAATTTCTGCGTCATGTTTTGAATTTGGCTTTTCTTTACTGTTTTAACTCTCATTAGAGTCATTAGTCATCAGACTCACTGTTGACATTCAAATTAAATCATTAAACAATCTTATTTTAAGGAAACTGGCAAGTATGATTGTCCCCCTCTGCCATGATACTGATAATGAGTTTTCTGTATTCGGCATTGCTTTCATCTGTAATTTAAAACCCAATATTATCCTCTATTAGAGCATGTTGCTGCCGTTGAATTTCAGAGAATGTAATATGTAGACATTTTTCTTTTGCTGTTGAATTTAGAGCATATTTCTCTCATTGTCTTTAAGAGCATGTAATATGTATACATTTTTTTTGCTGTTGGATTTAGGTTGGTCAACTTTTAGCATGTAAAATTCGACATTTGAGGATTGTAAGACGGAGAGAGAAGATGGGTAAAGATTCAAAGAGCTGTAAGCAACCTTCTCATCAGCTCTTGAAGTGTCAAGCTAAAAATCGTGTTGAAGATATTCAGTCCATGCTCAATGAACTTCAGGTTGCCAGAAAGGAGAGTCGGACTGGTGATGTTGCTACGTTGGAGGAGCAAGTGAATCAAATACTTAATGAATGGAAAGCTGAGCTTAACGAACCTACTCCAGCTTCATCATTGCTCGTGTGAGCTCAATCTTTTATGAGTGTTGCTCTGTTGCACATTGCTTTTCTTCAATTTGAGTTCAATAATTTATGTGGCATGCAGGAAGACAGTTTTGGCTCATTTTCTAAAGAACTTGGTCAGCTGTTGCAGCAATTTGAAGTAGAAGATGATGCAACAAGTCCGTTAACAGCACTATCAAACGCTAGAAATGGTGATAGCATCCATGCACCTGCAGTGTCAGGCTCTTTACGAGATGAACAGGTCACTTTTTTCTTGCTTATTATTCCTTTTTTGCCATCCTAGCTGTAAAAATAATGTGGAATCCAATCATTCTATTTATGGTTATTAAAGATTGAGATGATAGTGGTGACCAAAAAGTGTTATACGTGTCGTTACATTTCATCCAAGTTACCTGATCTTGTTCATGTATTTTCCTAGAAATTAAAGAACTCGATAGGAATCTTTGCTTCTTCTTCCACTTGAAGGCATTGAGAGGCAAGAGTATCCATTTCACCCTAGTTACCTGATCTTATTCATGTATAAGATTTCATACAAAATCTTTGTATTAATTATATAATCTTATTTTTCTTTCTATTTTATATATATGATTCTTCCGTATCTCTTCTTAGGGCTATGTTGAATTCGAACACTCAAACTAGAATGGACTTCCATCATTTCTGAAAATAGTAGTAATAATCTGTGTTCCTTCAGGTGGATGGGAATAATTTGATAATCATCAGCGATTTTTGTAGACTCTACGTCCTGTGTAATTAACCTCCATTTAGCATTTACTGTAATTAATTATTTTTGATTTTTTACAGGTCCACTACTTAAATCATGTGACTCAGCAACAAAGTTCTCAAGGTTATACTCCACAGCAACATGAATTTATAGGTCCTGAGCTCCATGTGTCTCAGCAACATGGTTTCCCGGTTTTTGATAGTCATATATCACAACAGAAGTTTCCAGGTTTTGACAGTCATGGTTTTCAAAATCACATCCTACAGCCGCAAGATTATCAAGGTTTTGAGGATTGTAATGGTGGTGTTAATTCTATGCAAAGTAGATTGATCAATAATTTTGAAGCTTCAGGTCTAAACAATATGCTGCCTAGTAATTTTGAAATGAGTACTCAATCAGATTTTCTTCATTTGGATAAACATGAGAACCTCGACAGTGAGGTTTTTATCAATGCTAGTGGTATTGAGCATTGGGGATTGGATGACATTTCTGATTTCTCGAACATGTTTCCAAATGTTAACCCTCCACCAGCTGCTTTCTTAGGACCAAAATGTGCCCTGTGGGATTGTGCAAGACCTGCTCAAGGATCTGAGTACTGTAAAAACTACTGCAGTGGCTATCATGCTGATTTAGCAGTGAAGGAGTGCCCTCCAGGGACTTCTCCTATTTTGAGGCCAGGAGGTATAGGTTTGAAGGACGGTCCAATTTTTGCGGCTCTCAAGTCAAAGCTAGAGGGAAAAAATGTGGGCATCCCAGAATGTATTGGTGCTGCTACTTCTAAATCTCCCTGGAATACTCCTGGTAAGTCTCATGATTCGTTATCCCATTCCTTGCTCAAATTACGCATTGATATAAAGTTCATTTACTTCAATTAGATTTGTGAGGCAGTCTGTCGGGAAGAGTATATGTGGAATCACCTTTTAACTACATTCAATGGGGAAATACTATAAGATACTTTGGGGGAAACTTTTATACCATAATGGTCAGGAATCCGTTCACCTGAATTTAGAATCTGGCATTGATAATGCGTTTACCTTTGTATGTCATATCTTTGTATCTTTGTATGTCATATCTTTGTATCTGTCATTTCTTTGATTTCCTTTTTCGTTTCTTATCTTCCTTTCATTTTGTTCATGATTCGTTATAAGTAATACTTCCTTTCTCCTTATTTTCCTTTCCCATTTTTACCCTTTTTCATCAACAAGTTCAGAGATTTGTTGAATGCAATATCAAGTATTTTTTTGAAATCATAGATAGATTCCACCTGACACGATCTATTCAGATATAATCTTGAACACATGCATTCTTTAAGTTACATAGTTGGGATTATAATGCAGTGTTTACAGCTGAGTCTTTGCCTTTTAGTTAACATTTAACAAAATTAGACCATCAACCAATGCTTTTAGCTTCACAGAGCTTGATTATGTGGTAGCTTTTAGTACACAACAAACTGATGACTTCCGCATTTAATCTTCTATCATTTATTGAGATACCACAGAACTTTCTCGAGGATTTGTAAGTGATCAGCCTTTCAAATGGCCTTGCGTACATCATAATACTTTCTAAAGCTCTAGATAGAACTAAATTTCAGAGAGCCTTTCTTGGGGCCATATTGGAAGTGCCTGAAAAAATGGTTGTGGTGGCCACTTATGATCAGCTCTACCGCAGTTCGCATGCTATTTCACATTAGCTAAATGCCTGTGTAGCCCTCTACCACATAATTAGCATCCTAGAATCCCTTGCATGACCATTGAACAACAAGGTTAGGTGAGTTTATTTGGTTATTACAATTTGATATTTCTCAAATTTCTCTCTTTTTTTGTAGAAAAAAGGTTAGTTAAATTCATTCTTATTTGCAAATGTTGAGGGATCCAGTCATGAGTATCTAAACTTGGGCTTGAGATTATAAGAAACATGTAAAGAGAGGCAATGGAAGCTATGATTGACATTGCATTCACGAGTTCAGTGAAAAACTTTTGGATCATGTTCGTTGAAGTTGCTGAAACCTTGCGTAGATTTGTTTGAAAATGGTGTTTATTACCAATTTGAGAGTAATCAGAATTGAGAGGGGTTGGTGTTTTGTGGTATGGAATTATTTTAAATTCAAAAGCAAATAGAAGCTACTGACATAAATGAATATTGCTCAAGGACAGGCATCAAAGCTTCAAAAACTGAGCAGTGAATTTACTGACCTTGAAATCATAATTAAACCAGTCTACACCAGATGATTAGCTAAGAGGCTTCCTGAGGCCAAGCTTATTTAACTTTTTTTTTTAAATTTAAATTTTATGAGGGAACGGCTACAAACATCATGTGAAACCCTACTTTCCATACCAATTAAGGAATTAATAAAAAGAGAGGGAAGGGCTCAAAATGACCAAAGAAAAAGATCAGAAAGGGAGGAAAAATTCATTGTTGGATTAATGAATTAGGTGTCTAGAATTCTGACTTGTGGTCAAATTGTCCAATTTCCATCAAATTGTTATTGTCCTTTCAAAATGTACTATCCCGCAAATTCCCAGAATTTAGTTGGGTAATTTTGAAGTTGAGATTTGTGTGAAATTTCCTTTGATTATTATATTGTCTCTTGATACGATTTTTCATTTGGCTTGCAGAGCTATTTAATATTTCCATTTTGGAAGGCGAAAAGGTTAGAGAATGGCTCTTCTTTGATAAACCTCGCAGAGCATTTGAAACTGGAAACAGAAAACAAAGGTCATTGCCGGACCATGAGGGTCGTGGTTGGCACGAGTCAAGAAAACAGATTATGAAAGAATATGGTGGCCAAAAGAGATCTTACTATGCTGATCCTCAACCACATAAGGACTTAGAATGGCATTTATTTGAGTATGAGATGGATAGTTGTAACGTTTGTGCATTGTACCGATTAGAACTCAAGGTTGCTGAGGAGAGGAAGCGGAGTCCAAAAACAAAAGGGACAACTGATCCCCTTCTCGATCTGCAAAAGCGGATGGGTAGGCTCACAGCTGAAGTTTCAGCCGAGAACAAGCGTTCAGGTAAGGGCAAAGCTAAATTCGATGAGAAATCCGACCATTGAGGTCTTTTAGCTCCAAGTAATTTAAGTGAAACCAATGTTGGATGTTGAAGTCGACTCGATGCTGACAATAGGAAGGAATGTTGATTGCATACACATATTCCTACATATTAACCAACTAATACCCAAGTATATCGTATATCGTAAATCTTAAATCGTAAATCTTTATTAGTAATAGTAATAGTTGGAATCACAGGGGCTTTCTTTTTTGAAGCATTCTGTACATTGCTTTGATCTCAGTTATTTGGTACATCAGTTGGCTTCTTATTATGTAATATATTTTTATCCATTGTCTATGTTACTTCTTGTTCTTTACATGTAGTTATAAACGTTTTTGGTAGTGCTTATTATTGACAAAAAACAAATTATTGAAGCTAAAAATACTTCTGTTTGGTGTGTCATCAAATCTTTTGCCATTTGTTTATTTCTTATAATAACATATAGCCATATCCTTTTAATGGGAGATTGTCAATAATAAATTAACATTTAACATTTGCACGATTTTTGAAAATAATATTACTTATTATTTATATTTAAATAAATTTATATATTGCGTATAGTTGCTGAAAATAAGCTTATTTATTGTTTAATTCTAATTGTGTGACTTAAAAGGTGATAAACAATAAGTGGATTTACAATGGCAATTATAACCCATAGATGGGTTTATTATTCATTATTTCCACTTCCTTTAAAGGTTTAAAAAAGTTTTCGATCTGTTTAACATGTCAATTATTACAATGTGTTTAAGAGTTATCTCAAACAAGTATTCAAGTGAAATCATTGTTCCTGGATGTTCATCCTTGTAACGGTAATGAGAATCTTCGTTATCGTATTACATTTTCGCAAATTTGAAAGATTTTCAGATATATAAGTGATTAAACACGGGATGTCAATCGCTAAGTTAACCCATAATGATGGTTGCATTTCCAATATTAATCTTTAGCAATAAGATAAATATTAATTCAATAACTAATATATAAAATAAAATACATAAAAATACAATAGCACCTTCCGCTTTTAAATATTTTACAATACTTGCAACATTACCTTTTTGGCTAAAAGTAATTAATTTCTATATACCCATACTTTATTCTCACTAATTAATACATTATCAACTTTTTACTTATTATTCTATCAAAAAAAAACCTTTTTACTTACTATTATTAGGAATATTATAGTCTATAGACTGTTATACACTTGACGATAACAGTTTTTAATACTTATACCAAAAGAAAATGTTACATACAACTAAATAAAAAAAACGGGAGAATTATGTGAAAGGCGGAAAACATAGCCTATGGAACATAATTCAAGAACTATATTATGTTTAATTGAGATACATTATAACATCAATATAAATTATTTCACACGAATACATCTTGACAACAATTTGCATTGGTGAATTCACGAGTTGTTGAATCATTGTTGAACAGAAGACCACGAATTGGCGTCGATCCAATCAAATGCTATAGGGCTGAGGAATGCATCCGGAATGCCAAAAGAACTCACCAACGCCAATGCATGGGGACGTAATTCGCTGCAAAGCCTGATCACTTCTTGTCTAACCGCAGCAGCGTTCTCAACAGACAAGTAACCATAGCGGAGGAACGAAGCATCTTCTAATATTATTAAAGCATACAATGTTCGCAACAAAGCTAACACATCCTGCACATTTTGAAAATCATTTCAGTGATATGTTGAAAGGGGACAGATGCAGCAACAAGCAGCGCATCAATACCCACTCGGTAGTACATATCGCAACCTATATTCATCCATCTCGGGATAATTGTTTAGTCAAATCGTAAAACATCATCATATGAAAGTCCAGGGGAGGTTCTGAGCATGTTCAGCATGTTCCACCGCACAGGGCCCCAAAAATTTTGGGGGCCTCAATATTAACTTACGTAATACGGAGTACTATATATTTAGTGTCTAAAGATGCAAAATTGATAAAAACATATCATAATTTTCGAAATTGCACAGGGCCTTCAAAAATTTTTTCAACTTTTGCTCCGCCCCTGTGAAAGTCAAAATTGATGAGGATAACAGATTATAAATGAGAACTATCGAGTACAACACGTTGAAGGAGTCACCATTGGAGCAATTTCAACTTTATAATGCAGCAACTCTATGCTTTCTTTCATTCATCCTTCTCGATTATTTGTTAAGTATTCCTTTCCTTGTGATATTGCTCACTTGTTTAGCTATAATTGTGATTTTCCTCCATTTCCTTCAGTATATATTCCCACTCTTTCGTCTCTCCCAAGTCCCACCCACATGCAAAGAATATCAAAAAAGTAAACTTCCCCAAGTGGGGCAAAATGAACAGATGTATAGGCTAGGGCATCAACTCTTCTAACTAAAAACGGTACAGCCCAGGAATGATGATGAAGCTCATGATTTATCATAAACACCCTCAATTTGAGGCTTTTAATACAGCAGCATATCCTACAGGCTCCTAAGTCAGGCGGGCCAATAAATTTTGCAAATTACTAACTTATTGAAGGGCCTTTAACTAAACAATTATGACAACAGCCACATCGTGTGTTGTGTAAAACCTATGTTATCTGGAAACTAAAGGAAGTTACGAATCAATTAAAAATGTGCATAAGGAATCCGTTACCTTCAAAGGCCCAGCAGGAACACTAGCTTCAGCCTCAATGGAAGTAAGCAAAATCAACTTGTCTGCAAAAGCTCTGCCTAAATCTTCCGCAAGCTGATAAGCCTGGAGGAAAAAAAGAAACAACCTTGCATTAACATATGATATCAAAGTATGAAGTATCGTATTGGATGTCATGCAAAAAATCTCCAATTTTCATCAATAAATTTTTCCCCTAGCTCTTGCAAAATTCTAGTAACAGTCAGCATGCCTTTAAAAAAAATTTAGTATGAATTCGTAGAAGTCCAACTTCTAACTTGATAAATATGTTATCTTTAAGGGACAATTAATTCGAAAGTCGATGAATGCAATTTCACGTATAAAGAGGGAGGAAGATTAAAAGAAGAGCATCATCACCAGAGTAAAGGCATATTCTTTATTTCGTCCTTGCTTTTGATGTGCTGAAACTTCTGCTACAAAACGATTTAATAGATCTCTCTCCCTCAAGCGGAAAATATCAGTCTGAATCATAAGATTAAGATTAGTCTGTTTCAGAAAGGACTAAAGATTCAACTAGTCAAGGTCACACTAAAATTGATACCTGCATGTGGCTGCTTCTGAGAACAGAGCTCGTAAGTTGAGCGGGGATGACTGGGCTAGGGCCATTCATGTGCTCCAACCACAATCCTTTGAATGGTCTATTTTGTTTCTTACTAGCCAGATATTCTCCAAACAATGCCTTACTCACCTGGACCAATACAACAGGTAAAATTTAAATGGCTACGCCCGATATCAAAGAGTAGCAAAAAGCAATCACCGATTTAACTTAGAAAAAAAAAAGCCAAAGTGCAATGTAAAAAGAGTAAATAAACTAAAAAAGCTGCACAACTCCAACACTATTAACAATAACATAATGAAATGAGCATTTTAGCCTTGGTAAATTTGCAATGAATCCAATAAGCAGTATTTGCTTAAAGTAGAAATTGAACCCGCAGCCAAATTAACCAAAGATTAAAGATAAGAAAGTTTCAAAAGGTGACAAAAAAATCAAATCATAACATAGATGTTGAAAAATATCCCATTCCAACAAAATCACAAGAGACAAACAACTCATCTTTTAGATATAGTCAGAACTATAACATAAACTGACTTCACAAGCTTAAATCTAGTCCTTTTGAAAGTGTAACTATCAAATATGGCTTGCAGTTGAAATCATGCAGTAGGGACTGCACATGAGAGCAGTAGTCCTAGTCCAATTAATATTTATTTATAGTGACACCGTTCGCACATGGCTCACAGTATATTCAAGCTACTGACATCCAAATCTTCTATGCCTTGACTAATTAAAAAGTCGAGCTTCTATCTATTATATTAAATGTCTTCCATCTTAAATAGAAAGTGAAACTAATATTCAAGGAAGTCTATTTGGATACTGCAAGAGTTGGCTAAGTGATCAACGTGCAGCATGGACCATTTGCTTGTGGTAGCTTGTAGCTTCTATTTCTCTTCCAAGTCCATCACATTTTCAGAAGTTGGGCTGAATTTCTAAATTCGCAAATTCCTGCTTTAGTCGCGATTGGGAGTTGATTCAGCATTTGATTTTATAATACTGCATTTATCTATTATATTATATTCACTAATAGCATTTGTAAGCTTTATGTAGCCACACGCTCCTCGTTTCACTTTCTTTTGTTCCCAAATTAAATATCATGCACTTCACGTCAATCATTCCAAACAAATGTATGCTGACAGCAGATTTTGCGAATTATGAGTCAAACTTCAAACAGGTGGAGAAAGAAAAAATAATAAACAATATACAGGACTTTCCAAATTCAAAACCACAATCATGTACTTTCATGACAATCAGGGGCGGATCTATTGAGGGTACGTGGACTACAGCTGTACCTTTATCCACTCAGAAAAAACTTCAGGATACATAATAGTTCTGAAAGTCAAGTAAAATAAAATAGTGTTGTACGCAAGGCATGTTCTGTGCACAAGCATGGAGTTTATTTTTAACTTAATTGTCTTTAGTTCCACTTTTGTTGGTAACTTTATTTTCTGTTTCCACAATGTGTTGTTAATCATACTTCTGTATCCAATGATTGGTTATTTGTGGTCCTCACAAAAAATTTGGTATCCCCAAGTTGGCCTTTGTTATAAATTCCATTAGTCTTTTAGAAATTCACTTCTTTAGTTGTCATTCTCTAACGCACATTATGAGCCATATTCCCCCCCCCCCCCCCCCCCCCCCCCCCTGTTCAAGCATTAGTTAGAGATTTTCAGCAGGTTGGGATCCCTTCCCCCGACCTAACCTAGCAGAAGGAAAATAAATTTACGGAAGAAACAAGGTTAACAACTAATTGGTTGCCTAGTTCTCACCAATCCAAAGACTTATCAGGTAAAAGGATGTGAAAGTGTGTTTGGTCAAAAACTGATTTCTTTTCATTTACTAGTTTGATAGCCAACCACAATCACATTAAGCATTATACTGCATACAACGATAATATGAATGACCAAGAAAATCTAGATGTACGAGATACTACCTGCTGCATGAGAACATTATTGTCCCCTTCGAAAGTTAGTTGCACATCGTATTCGCCTTTCAAGTGACCTACACGATTTTCAGTCTTTAGACCTTGTCCGCCACAGGCTTCACGACACTCCTGGAGAAAGTACAAATCAGAAGATCAAATTAGACGATATGAGATGCAGGACTTGAACTTCGACCTCACCATCGACAAAGTTTTACCTGAAGAGTCCGCATGTTATGCCAAGTTAAAGTAGCCTTTAGGGCGCTTGAAACAACATGGATAATCTTATTTGTTTCAGGTGACCGTTTCACATAAATCGATTTTAAATAGTTTCCAGCAAAGCTCATTGCATATCTGCATTAGAAACAACCATTTATTCATATAAACACTAAGAGTCTAAGAAACCATAAGTCACATAATTAGGCAGACAACTGAAAACTGTTATATTATTAACTAATTCTTGACTTAACATTTAAATTCTGAACATAAACAATTAAATCTCAAATATGTGCAAAAGAACCAAACACATTTCAAATGAAAAGTACCAATGAGAAAGCCACTGCAGTCACGAACTTGGATAAAAATAGTCGTAAAAAAAAAAAAGTAAACCTCACTATTCGCTGAGCTACAAAAAATACAAGATCTTCCCGTTTCATCGAGGCAAAGATATCAATTAAGCATGAGGGTTACAGATATAGGAATTTAATAAAAAAACTCCAACAAACAACCTTAAGTACAAAATTCCCCAAAATTCCATTGTCCCTACGCGGCTATGCCTTTAAGTGACTCCCACTTAGGTTCTCACCCAGACGGAGTTTAGAGGGTCGCATACACACAACCTTACCCTTGTGAGTTGTGACTAGGGGTGTTCAATGGGCCGGGCACCCATTTTGAGCCCTTATCCGGCCCATTTTTAAAAGGGCTTTGTAAGGGCCGGGTCGAAAATGGGCCGGGCCGGAAACGGGCTTTACTTTATGTAAAATGAAGCGGGCTATAAAAGGGCTCAATAAGGGCCGAAAACGGGCCTTTGTAAATAACATAATTAATGTATAATTTAAATATTATAAATGACAATGTCAATAAAATTATTAATATTTTATTAGTTTTTTTTATTATAAATGATAATTTAATTGTTATAAATTGAAAAATGGGGATTTAAAATATTTTTAGTAGTAAAAATGGGCCGGATTGGGCCGGACCGGGCTTTTAAAGCCCGGCCCATTTAAAGCCCATATTAATTTTAAAGGGCCCTTATCCGGCCCGACCCATATTTACTTAAGCGCGGCCCGGCCCTTATCCGGCCCATTGAACACCCCTAGTTGTGACATTAAAGATGTTGTTTCCAATTGACCTTTAATAGTAAACATCTTCTACGACTTCACATATACGCATGTTTTAATAAGTCATTCTACTAGTCCTTTATTATCCGAAACAAAGAACTATAAATCTTTGCTCCCATTGAAAATGAATCAAATAAACAACAGAGTATATTACATTACATTACCCCAATGTCATCAAGTGGCTCCCACCTAGGGTGGGAATTAAGGGAGTCGGAAGAACATAACCTTATCCTTGTTAATAATAACACTAAAAAGTGGTTGACTCTGATTAGCCCTTGGTAGCAAATATTGTGTGCAAATTCACATAAATAAGAAGTGTATCTATTGCGCAAAGTCGCAAATCGCCTTGAATTGCGCCCCATTTACACCTAATGTCTTCTAAAGCCAAGATAGTTTTCATCTCTAAATTTCTAAGAAAGTATGTACATTAAGTTTGCTGAATCTTAAAATTTTAAAATCAAATCCAGAAAAATTTGTCGTGTATATATTTCCAGGATATAGGTAAATGAGAGACTATACCAAAGAGGGACCTAGATAATTCATGATGTTCTACAGAAAAATCAGTAGATAGATGTCTTACGTCTTGGCAAGAAGAGGCAAAAGCCGGCGCTGGTGACTTGGATAGTCAAGCAATAATACTTCAGGTTCACTTGGTGCCAAGGAAAAGGCTCGTCTTGATAAAGAGTACCTTATTGCAGTAGCTAAACCAATCTAATTAAACAGGGGAAAGACACAAATTACTTAAAAAGAACACTTACAAAAATACGTATCACGCGCTAGTATATCTCATTATCTGTCGTCAGTCACCTTTGCTATGTAAATAGAACTGACAGCAATATTGACACGACCTGATGTCAACGGAGCAAGGAACGCGGCAAACCTCTGTACAGAATCCAAGCAAAAAAGTTAAAATATCTGCAGATTTAATTAAAAGTTCATTCTTTTTCGTTACAAAAAATGCTAGAAAACAAAATTGGAAATACAAGCTCAGTAGGCATCAGAAGCAAAATAAACCAATAACCTGAACAGGATCTTTTATAGCACTAAGATATTGGCCATCAGGGGAAACATCAGCAACTGAATTCAATAAATTCTCTCGAGGGATGCGGACATTGTCAAACCTAGAGAACAAAAATGCAACTTGGGTTTGATGTTTCAATTATGCAATAAAGAAAAAATGACTGGCATTAAGAGGAAAATAGCGTCTTCAATTACCAGATACGACCATTGTCGACACCATTCAGGCCAATCTTATGACCACAATCAGCAATGCGTATATTTGGACAGATGTTTCCATCATCATCCCTGATTTGCACAATAAATGCATGAACTCCTTCGTCGTTTCCATTAATTTTGAGTTGGGAGAAAACAACAGTGTGCGTTGCATGCTAATATAAAATTACAAAAAAGAAAGAATCAGTATATAGTGATAATGAATATACATAATCTAAGAAAAAAATCAAGAGACAACAGACGAGATAAAGAAACAAAATATCATACTTTAGCCGCTCCTCCAATCCAGTATTTCTGAGCAGATTCACAAGGAGTGTTGATGATAAACTCTTCCGTATTTGGATCATAAGTGGTGACTGTTTCAATTCCTCTGACCTAAAAACATCAGTAGTAAGAGAATTAAATGGTTAACATACAGGACAATAATCTCAAACTAATCCATAAACAACACTTTGCTCACATTACTTCCATGCCCCAGCTCAGTCATAGCAAAGCAACCCTTCATGCCATAATCCTCGGTAATTTTCAGCCATTTGTCATGATGACGTTTTGTACCAAAAAACTGGACTGCACCACCCCTGAAATCAACAAAATCTCATGATGAAATTTTCAACTTCCGCAAGTAGCAACAGAGCTCAAACATAATTGAAAGCTATTCTCACTCCAAATTAAGTTTTCACTTCCCATCCTATAGAAACGTATGAAATAATGGATGTAGTTAACTAGTTAGTTCATTAGAGAAAACATGAGAAGAAGAAAGCATATCTAGCAATAAATTAGAGGGTGCTAATCAATGGGGTGTACCAGTGAAAGGTGTGGACCCACTAGAAAACGGTCCCGTTATACCTAATTCGTTCACACCAAGAAAAGCATTACAATGCTCAGAAGACAATAACACCCATAACTTAAGAAAATAAAGTCTACATCTTCGACAAGACATCTAGGAAAATAAAAATTATTAAGGCACTAGTATATTTCATCAAATAAACTAAACATATGAACTTAAATTCATATAAAGTATTCTCCATTCCCTATAGAGGACACTAAACACATGAGCCAAAAATCAACAAGACATCAAACATAGTGCAAATGTTGTTAAGGCCACGGTTATTGCAACTGTCACGTAACATAGGAGACGCAGTTATTGTGACCTCACATATCGGTCAAAACCATGAGATATCTCTTGAACCGGCATATTGCAGGTTGTTTACACCTTCATGACGCAGGAAGAATTGATTTAATAGATTTGATTTGAAACCCTTTGATTCTCAACCGTACGTTGTTGGCCTTGATTTTGCACTACGGCATCAAATTAAAAAAAAAAAAATCAAATGGCACGGCTAGAGAAGGAGAACATAAGAGATAACCATGCCAAATTGCAAAGGGAGAGCTTGATAAGTATTGTAATTTTTCACACAAAAGCTTCAAAAAGAAGGATCCATCACAGTCTCAAATATTTAAACATTCAAACAGAAACAGGTACTACTCTGATTCATTTAAGAGAACTAAAAAAACGATAAAAGAGCATACCACAAAAAGTAATGAGCCCCCAGCATTACAGCAAGGGAGTGATCATAAACCTGAACAACCTCATTTAAAGCCATCCTCCTAAGCTCAATTTCAGCTCCTCTCTCCACTATCCAACCTCCAAAAACCCCCTGATCAACCAAGTATTTCATCCGCACCATGGTCAAATCCCGTTGCTCTTCCATAGACTGATTATAGTCAGGAGAAACAAAAACCCTATTGCCTATCTTTCTAGGATTGAACACACTGCTCTGAATAATAAGATTGTACAGCCAATCACGATTTTCAATGTTGTGCATATCCAAAAGGGCTCTCATTTCTTTAATGTCAAAAGTAATGGTCTCATAGAGTTGGGGATCAGAGTAAGTGGAGGATGGGGATGATGGAGTGAGGGACAAAGCTGAGAAAGAAGATGTAATATTTGCAAATTGTTTATGTGATGCCATTAGAGAGAGACAGTGGCATTGAGGTTTCTGCTAGTTACTCATTGAAGTACTATCACAAATCACAAGCTTTTGAAAGGTAGGTAAAGCATGAGTAGTTGGAACTTGGAAGAGTAATAGACTAATAGTTATAAGCATGTTCGACTGATAAGTTTTCTCCTTAAATTCAATAATCTGTTTTTAGGCCCCAAATTTTCGAAAATACTCACATGAACTCAAACATATACGGCCCATTTGGTACTAAATGAAGGTAATGAGAATGATTTATAGTGTAAAATTTCATCAAAAGTTTCATATCATTTCCACGGTAATAAAACTTTGATCAAACAAAAACATTTATTGTTTACAAATTTCCATTACTAATACCACATCTCCGAATGGTAATACATTGGAATGAATTTTATTAAGAAAATGAGATGATTGAAGTTGGATAAGCATGACCATCAAGGTAACCAAGGAATTTTCAACCAAAATTACACTTAATTTTCATTCCATTACCACCGTTTGTTACCACCCACCAAATAGGCCGATAGTATATTCTTACATCATCTAGTGGTTGGAGGTCAAATATCCATCACCTAAACATGATTATTTTAGAATACTATAATTACCCACTAAATTAAAGTAATTATATTTCCTTCTAGCTCAAGATTCTAATCCACTGATAATTTTGGCAAAATAAAATACATAAAAAAAAAATAGCACTCCATTGCTTGAAAATTGACTACAAAAATTAAATAACCTAGAACAAAAAACCTCAATTCCCAATCAAAAATCAACAATTGAATCGAAAATAAGATGTACCAGAGGAAGAAATGGACACCAAGCTTAATCGCAAGGGAATGATCATAAATAGCTAAAACTTCATTCAACGCCATCTTACGAAGTTCATCTTCTTCGGAATCACCAGTAAGCCAACGTTTAAAAACTCCACGATCACGCAAATACTCAATTCTTTTCACAGTAATCTCTCTTTGCTGCTCCATTGAATGATTATAATCAGGGGCGACAAAAACCCGATGTCCGCGAAAACTAGGATTGAATAAATTGCTTTGAATCATCAAGTTGAATAGCCAATCACGATCACCGATGTTGTGGGAGTCTAAGATGGATCTCATTTCTTTGGTGTCGAAAACGGGAGAAGGTTCGGTGAGGTCGGGAGAAGAGTATGAGATACATGGTTTGAAGGAGATAGAATTTGAGGGAAGATGATGAGAGAGGATTGGGTTTGGGTTGAGATGTCTATTGAGGATTCGGGTTCTGAAGGTAATTTGACTTTCTTGGGAGGACGCCATTAATGGAGGATGGAAGATTTTTCAAAGGAGGGATGAAAATGGAAGAAAAAAATAAAGAAAAGTTAATACCCGCGAAATTAGGATATTTATTAAGTTTGGATTAGGATGGAAGGCATGGGGGCCACGTGATCTTTGGTAATTGTGTTCTTTGGATTAGAACTTGTATATTCACACTATTCTATAAACATATTTCAGAAAAATTTGAAAAGGATAAGATTATTAAACAAAAAAAATAATAAAATAAGACTTAAATTAAAGTTATCTCAAAATTAAGCGTCTACTAGGTCTGGATATAGATTTGGAGCTGTATGCACTTACTAAGTGCGAACAGGAGGGGAATTTTCAAAAAAAAAAAGTCAGGGCTTTTCGCAGTTACTAACTGCGAACAGGTCAAAATGAGTCAACAGGTTGTTCGCACTTAGTAACTGCGAACAGCCTGTTGACTGATTTTGACCTGTTCGCAGTTATTAAGTGCGAACAGCCTTGTTGCCTGATTTTTAAAGAAAGTTTCAGTTGTAAAAAATCCGCATACCTGTTCGCAGTTACTAAGTGCGAACAGGTCAAAACAGTCAAACTGTTCACACTTAATAACTACGAACAGCTCCGAACCACGGGTCTACGCAAGCTGACTCTTCCTCTGCCTTCTATCGGTTTTAGTTCTTGAACTTTATTCTTGTTTTTGTTCTTGAATTTTACTTTGGGCATGCAAATTTGTATGTTTTTGAAATTTATGTTTTGTTGGGTAGGAATACTTAGAAAAGCTATATTCTTGTTCTTTTGTATGATTGTGATTGAAATTTCCTGTCTTTTTTTAAAATTTCAAAAAAAATAATTATTTTGGCAATAATTAATTAATAATTTCATGTGAACTACTCTTAGGGTTTATGTTGATAATAATGAAACTAATTTTGTATTTGGGTTTATGTTGCTACTTGCTAATGATGTGAACCACTCTTTAAAAACCAAATTGGATTCTTGAATATCTACATTCGGAGAATATTCTCTGCTAATATTTCTGGGTTTAAATCTTTGTTTTAGATTCTGGGTTGTGGCTGCTTTGTGAAAATACCTAGATCTAGATGATAATACTAACATTTATTTCATTATTATCATATCATCCAAGGAAAAAGAGCATCATCCACCTCCATTTCCCCTCTTGCCTCTCTTTGAACCGGGCCTACTAACCGCCGTCAACCTTTTTTCTATCAAAGGTAATTTCGTTCAATCTCATGTTTGTATGTTTGATGAATTTTTAGGGTTTTAGAGGGGTTTTGTGCATTTGATTCGCTTTCTTCATGTTGATTTTTTTACGGTTTCTACTTTCTACCTCTTATTTCTTCTATCTACAATACTGTTTTGATATTATTTCTCACAATTCTGTGTGACATATGTAGTTAAAGGTATTTTGATGATGTATTTTAGGGGTGGTAGAAAGTATATATTAAGATTACGATTATAAAGAATAAAGTCTGTAAAAACTCATCTGATTTTGATCTACAACTGATCATCTTCATCTTGATCCAATTTTGGTTTTCATCTGATTTTTTGTTTTGAATTCCGTTTCATTTCGTTTTATTATGTTGATTTCATCTTGATCTAAGCAATTGGGTATATGTTTTCGGTGAGAATTGAGAAAGTTTCATGGGTGTTTGGTATCAGTAATATGGAGGTGGAAATGGAATCAAAATAAGAGAATTTAATGATTGATTTTATAAATTGGTACTATTTCTTCCTAATTTCCCTATTTTATCAATCAATTACTAATTCTTCATGTTCATTCAAAGATGTCATTGCTAAGTTATTTGATTTTCATGAACCCTCAATTGATCTTCAACTTGTTTAACCACACATTAAGTTAAGGTTTAACCCCGCATTAAGTTAAGGTTTATAAATTGATGATGTCTTTTCTCTAATTGGCCAATGATTTGATCACTAAGATTAAGCATTCTCAACACCTCTTACTTTCAGGTTAGCCGTGGCTCAAACAGATCGAGATATTCTTCATTCATTCGTCCATCTTTATTAGATTATACTTCCTAAAAATATTGAGGTACACACTCATCTAAAATGAATTTCTTTGTGTTTAAGTTAATTATATGGGAGTTATAATGTTATTTGGAGTGATTGAGTGAATTGGAGAAGAACTATGAGATACTCCTATTACTTGAATGTTAGATTATTGTGTGTAGTATGAAAAATGATTATAAATATCAAATTATAGGGTTTTATATTGAAATATATTTAAATTCAAATATGAGTTTTATGTAAATTATGAGTTTGAATGTTGTGCATCAAAGTGTAGAAATTGTTTTGTCGTGGCCTCATGGGTTAAGTTATTGAAATAAAGTACAATGTATTAAATACCAAAAGTGTGCTTAATTGAGTTGAAATATGAAATGATAAAGTAGGATTGTAGACACGAACACAAGTTGAAATATGAAATGATATTTAGGACTTTGATGGTGAATCATAGACTTTTTAAATGAATTGAATAAAGAATAATGAATTAGTTTGATGAGTTAATCATGATTTTGGATTTTCAAAGTAAATTAGAATATGAGAGGGTGTAATGAGGTTAGGTTATAAATTGGGGATAGGGAAATTAGTTATGAAAGAAAGACGACAAAGATGATTAATTATAAATTTTGGTTTAATAAGTAAAATGATTATTACAATTATATGGTTGGATTATAAAATTGATAATTAAAAGATTCAGAAATGTTATTTGTGTATGAAGCGAGTTGTTGAGTGAAATGCCTATGATTGACATGGGTATGTGTTGGAATAATGAAAGTTGAAATATGAATTAGGATCGGATAAGTTGATTGGGAGGTAGAGATGTGAATACTAACTACAATGTAAAGTGATTTTGATCAGTGGATTTTGAATTGGAATAAAGAGTCGTTTTTCCTGGAATTAGTTATTAATACAAGTTTAATTGGGAAGGAGAACATGAGTTTGAATAAGGATATATTTGTATTTTGATGAATTGTATAGAAAGAGAATGAAAAACCAATGTGGATTAGGAATCGACAACGATGACTTGATTAGGAACTTAAGAGTGTTAAGTTGGAAATAATCTAAATTGTTTTGGAGTGTCAGATTTTTCTGGAAAGTTTACTTTGTTTTTTTTGCATTCAAGACTCAATAAACAAGATGCTGAGCTTTTGTCAACACCTTGTTATGAATGGTGTGACTTGAGTGCACCAAAATAAATCAAGTGTGACTTTTAGGATGGAATTCTATGAGAGTAAGTTAATGGGTAATTAAAAGTGTGATTGATGATGGTGTTTAAGTGGATTAACTCATGAAGTTATGAGGAATTAAAATATAACTTAAACATGGGTGTTAATGAATTGATGAATGATGGAGTTAATATGGTATTGCAAGAGCCAAAAGATTCCACTAAATAATGCTTGAGCAATGGAGTGAAGCAGCAAAACAGAAGACTCGGGATAGACCATGTTTGAACGAGCCCCGTGATGCTCGAACAAGCACAGTGTGTAGCTGAGAACAGAATGTTGATGTGCATGATGCTCGAACGAGCACTATTATGGTTTGAACGTGCATCTTTGTTAGAGACTTCTTTGGATTTGTTTCTGTGGCTTTTCAAGATCATATGGCTGTTTCAATACTCTTATTTATTCTTAGCATTAATGTATTAAATGTTGACTAAGGCAATCACTTCTATATAAAGTGAGCTCAAGTGATCATCAAATGTATCCACAAAAATCATCCACAAAAATAACCCAAAGCCAAACACTTAGCCTCATCTCTTCTCCAATTGTAATTCTCAAATGTTATAATATAAGAGTTACTATACCGGAGGACGTAGCCAAAATTTGGTGAACCTCGTAAATATTTTGTGTCGTTTATCAAAACACATGATATGCAATAGATGTTACATAAATCCACTAACTTCGTTATCAAAGACTTATTACTTACAAATGCAAATTTAATTTTATTAGTATGCAATGTTAAATGATTTTAATTTAAAAGAAATCTATTAAATCTCTTTTTTTAGCACAAATTCAAGCATAAACATTTGAAACATAAGTACTTAGTACTGCTATTCACTTCTTACTATATTAACAACTTAATTGTGAACTACATTATATACCTCCAATAACGTAATGAAGCAAAACCATTTACAAACTCGGCTTTAGCTTAACGTCGATAAAATCATATACATAGTAAATACTTTTTTCACTCTGCCTCACCATGGTCACGCGCCTCTTTCTTGCCCTCAGCCATGATTTTTGCTTTTCCTTCGGCGTCTCTTAATTGGTATCATTTTCTTTTTTGGATTTCATCCTTTTTAGAATTAGGGTTTTCGGTGCATTTCCGTCACTGATACAACGTTTTAATTTGAGTTCTTTATTCAGAAATTTAGGTTTTTTTTTTCAGATCTACTTTTCTTATTTGATCGATATCTTCAAGTTGTTGATGGTGTTTCTCCTATTTTTTTCATTCCTATAATTCGATTCAAAGAAACTTTTTTCCATGTTTCTTTGGTTCTTGTTGCGTTTTGAGTGCTCTATTATCATAATTTGCAAAATTTGAGCGCTCTATTATCTCAAACTTAGATTTAAAGGAATTAGAGTGCTCTATTATCTCAAAATAATTAACTGCATGTTCATCAAACTTACTCCTGCTTTTGTGTTCCAAAGCAAGATGAGGTAGGATATGGAGTAAAGTTCTTCAATTTGTGTCACATATGGCTTGAAGGTGATTGTGTAATTTTGGATGTTTTTTTATCAATGTGTTGTCTATTATGAAATTTCAAGTGTTAGAACCAGTGCTACATTATATTTCAATATCGTCTTTTGTTCCTTATGGTAGTATTCATTGAGTTGGGATAAAGTGTTTACAAGAGTCGGAACCAATGTATTGTCACCCATGCCAATTAACAGCACATGAATTTGGATGATTTGGTACTACCTTCATAATTATTTTTGGGTATTAGTTTGTAATCTTCTTTATTTTAGGATAATTTGCACAATTTTTAAGAAATAACACTATAATGCCTAATTTATTTTTTTTCAGAAAAAAAAGACTTGAGAAATTGTCAATAATTGGGACTCGAAGCCCCAAGGCACTAACTTGAAAGAGTATCTTCCTAGCGTCGAGCAAAGTTGTATCAGTTTATACAAGAAAATTAAAAAAAAAATTGAAGAGAGAAATAATCGTACAAAAATGGAGTCGCCAGGGCAATGGCTGGAGAAAGCTTTGAATGAACTATGCAGTAAAGTTGAGACTGCTTTAGACTTCGATGCTGATATGATTTCTGGCCTCGTTTCTTACTGTGAATTTGCTCCTCCTCTAGATGCCAAAGAATACCTTGATGTAATTCCCTCTTTTCCTCTTTCAATTCTCTTCAATTACTGTCTACATTTTACTATCGTGCTAATTTTTCCATAATTAGGGTTTCCGAATATTAATTAATTTAATCCCATTGTGATTGATTTTCTGTTGAATTTGTGAGGATAAACGATAATGTTGTTGATTTTTTGTTTGGAGTTGAGTTTTTGTGGTTTTATTTGCGAAATTAATCTTAAAGATGAGATGACTTTTAGGGTCCGTTTGGTTAGTGGTACTAAATTATGGTAATAGGAATGAATTATAGTGTAAAATTTCATCAAAATTTTCATGTCATTCCCATGGTAATGAAACTTTGATCACAAAAAAAATTTTTGTTCACAAATTTTCATTACCACCTAATACCACCTCTCCCAATGGTAATGCATTGAAATGAATTTTATGAACAAAATGAAATGATTGAAGGTTGTCTAGCATGACCATCAAGTTAGTCATGAGATTTTTCAACCAAAATAACACTAGTATTTTCATTCCAATTGCCGCGGTTTATTACCGCTTACCAAACGGGCCGTTAGATCATTAGGAAAAGTGATGAGAAATTGTTGTTTGTATATTTATTATTGATGCTGGAACATATATTTAACTTTTGGATTGTAAAAAGATTGTAATGGATGATAATTAAGAAGACTCAGATTATCATTTTGTGATTACTTCTTTAGGCTTTTGCTTGTTCGTGTTAAGATTGATTTGTCTGTTAGTAGTGTACCTTCGTAAAACTAACACACCAACTAATCAAACTAATCGATCGTCACAATGTTTCCTAGTTTTTTGCGGTCCTGGAACATAAAATGTGTAATAGTTTTGGAGTTTTGATGGATGATAGTTCACAGCAAATTGTCAGCAATTGAGTTTTGTTAATGTAATTCTTCATAGTTTTGTTAGAGAAAATGCTATTAATGTAGTATATGTGTAATTTGTAAGAGTCTAAGCGGCTTTAGCTTTTCTCTATACTATTAACTATCAAATAATGAATGAAAGATTCATTGAAATTTTTGCGTAAAGCTCTAATTTTTTTGTCGAGTTAAAATGAAATGTCTTTATCATAGCAAAGATCAATGTAACGTTGAAACCAATTTACCGGCTTGTTTTTAAATGCATAGGTTTTGAGCTTGAATTTCTTTCTTTTTCTGTTGACTATAGAACATTATTGGCGAGGAAACAGGCAAAAATGTGATACAGGAATACTTGAAACGGAGGGGTTGCTTAGTGTCACCAGAAGTTGTTGGTGCTCCTCCTTCTAAACTGCAAGCTTATGTTAAATCAAACACGGACGAAATTTTAATCAGTGGAGCCAAGAAGCCATCAAGGGCACAAAAAGAGGCTTCATCTTCTAGTGGCCAAAATAATCAAGTGAAGTCAGACGCAGTCGAGTCAAAAACCAGGCAACAAGGTAGTTCAAGGAAGAAAAAGGGTGGGAAAGTGGTGTCACTTGCAGAAGCTGCCAAGGGATCAATTGTATTTCAGCAAGGCAAACCATGCTCTTGCCAGGCCCGTCGTCATAGATTGGTGAGCAACTGCTTATCCTGCGGTAAAATAGTATGTGAACAGGAAGGGGAAGGGCCTTGCAATTATTGTGGGGCTCTAGTGTTAAAGGAAGGAAGCACATATGCTGGTTTGGAGGTGTCTGATGTACCACTAACTGAAGCTGAGGCAGCTGCAAATGCTTATGCCAAGAGGCTTGTTGATTTTGATCGGAATGCAGCTGCACGTACAAGTGTCATTGATGACCAAAGTGACTACTATGATGAGGGTAACAGCTGGTTGTCAAAGGAGGTATTATAATCTACTACACTTGCATCACTTATTGTTTGGAGATTATTTAATTCAATAAATTATTCCTTTTGTAGGAAAAGGAACTTTTGAAGAAGAAACAAGAGGAGATTGAAGCTGCTGAGGACGCAAAGCGAAAGAGAGTTGTTGTGGCATTTGACTTGGTTGGCCGAAGGGTATGTTGTCTTGCCTTGTTAATTTTTTCTTTCCGTTGTCTTATCCTCAAGCTCATGTCATAATTAAGAATATTGTTTCTATTCTTTTCCATTAAAGGAAAAATATAATTTTGATCTTGTAATGAAATTCAGTACTTCCAAAGTACTGACGACATTATGTCGTATAATGGATTCTGCATGATGTGTCCTTGAGCTTATATATTACTCAAATCCTGATAGCATTTTGAGTATGCCTCAAACTCCCAAAAGTGTGTACAAACTAAGTAAAGTTTTCAAGCATCAATAAAACCCCCTCTCCTTGAGCTTATATACTACTCAAATCTTAATTGTCCGACGCAATATAATTCAGTATATTTTCTTTCATGCTCTGATTTAGTGTATGGGAGGCCATGTGCCATGCATATAACACAGTAGCTTACATCATATTGGTCAATTAAACCAAAAGTTTACTGTCTTGTTTTGAAGCATTGATGCCTGCTAGAAGACATTTTTGGCATGACTTGTATTATGTGCTTTGTTAGGTACTACTGAACCAAGACGATGTTTCTGAACTGGAATCTGGATTAAATATTCTACGGCCACCTGATGAGAGAGAAGTAAACCGAATTAAACCAAATCCCACTCTTCAGGTGCAGCCAATTTTCATTGATCCAGGTCCTAGTGAAAAGCTTCCCAAGGATAAGCGTTCAGGCAAAGGCCTTAACAAGGGATTGTGCTTGGAAATCAGTGGGAGGGTGCAACATGATCGCAGTGACTTTAAGCATCTTCTGAGAGAGAATCTTGGATCTTCTTCGGCAAATGACCACCCACAAGGGCGATCTTGGAATGGCGTTGCACGGATGGAGGATGATGCTGATTGCTCTGCATACTAGGAGCTTTAGCTTTTGTACATCTACATATTAAGCCATAGAGCTTTAACTGTCTCATACAAGAGTTGTTGTCTTTTTAATGATTGTGGATTTCATTTTTTTTCACTAATATTTTTAAAATATTTTTGGTTATGATTCTCATTTTTCTCCATTATTTATTTTTTAATAAAATAATATATTCACCTTCTGAAATATTCTACTATATGAAGACGATCAACTACTACAAACACATTTCCTGCATATGAAGATGATCAACTACTACAAATCAATGTGAGATTTTTGGTTGCAACCATGGCAATCCTGTTTCTCTATACTAATCAAAAACCTCTCAAAATGCGTTCGCTATGAAGACGATCAACTACTACATATACTTATTCGTCTGATCATTTCTCCTTCGTCTGTTTGGCAAAGTGCATGAGTTCACCAACTTTAGTAGGGTTGATGCGCTCTACAAAACAAGTCGATCTTGAACCATCGCACAAAGAAATTGTAGCTACAACAAAAATTTTGGTTCTAAGTCTACGCCAACGACTTCATGTAAATAACATCAATGAAACTTTTAAGTAGCATTCTCGAATGGTTTAATGCTCCAAATCTTCCGATAGTAAATTAAGTCGAAATATAGAAGATACAAAATACGAATTCACTAGGACAAAGTTTGTATTTCATTGGATCAATGCATATAATGAATCTTGGAGCACGAGATGAACAATGTAAGCATGAGTCCACGCTTTTCTCGATCAGGATAATACATATTGCTATATAAATCGAGCTGGTATAAGCTCTGATGTGGGATCGATGCGTCAAGTAGCATGCTCAAGCTGAACTCGGTTTCATATCACACAGTTTTACACGCCTCAACTATGTTGAACAGCATCCGACTTTTTTCATTGCAGATACATCATCTTTCACATTAATGGTTTGTCCCTTAGGCACTGCTGCAGGATCGTCGCCAGCCTCCAAAGCTTTTTTGCTGACAACTTTGTGTATTTGTGTAAGCACCTCGGTAAATGCATCCTCGACGTTCAATGATTCTAGAGCAGAGGTTTCCATGAAGTATGTTGTCTCTTTCTCAGCAAATGTCTGTGCATCTTCGGTGGAAACAGCCCGCAAATGCCTTAAATCTGCCTTATTTCCCACAAGCATGATCACAATGTTAGAATCTGTATGATCTCGAAGCTCTTTCAACCATCTCTCGACATTCTCAAATGTAACATGACGAGTGACATCATAAACGAGCAACGCCCCAACTGCACCTCGATAATAAGCACTAGTGATTGCGCGGTACCTAGGGTAAAAAAAAAACATTTACAAACAAGATCGGTATGAGTCTAGAAGAAAAAAGTTATACTAGAACGTTCGTTAGTACATTTTATTTTTTATTGTAGCTGATGCTGAGTCCATATTAAGGTTTTAGCGTTGAGTTGGGTGTTGAATAATTAGGCTGATCCAACAATATAAGAGTAGAGATGCAAAATTTCCATATACAGCAAGATTTTCAATCGATTTGGATGCTTCATTAGGTGCATATTCATACTTCTATTTACCAAGTTAGTACCAACATACAAGAATTACTCATTCACAATTGGAAGGATTATCAACAACCACCAAAATGCCAAAGCCTTAATCCCAATCTACATTAATCGGACTCTTCATTTTACTTCACGTACCCGTGTCCGGTCCTTGATGCTCGAACATTAGTATGGCACTTAGACACTTCATTTTAGATGAATATGACATTTGGACACGTACCACTATCTGACATCAATACCCGAGTCCAAGTAACATAGATCCCAATATTTGGGTTCGGCTACACGAACCAACACAAATCAACGTGAGAAAGACAATCTCTCAAGTTACATGGTTTTGATTCGTGTATCCAATCCTTTATGTTGGGATTAGAGGTGTTCAAAATAGACCCGATGACCCGATAGACAACTGACTTTATAACCGGACCCGATTTGACCCGACTTAAAAATGGATCTATAATTATGTAAAAACCAATGTGAACACGAAACCCGATTTTAAACCGACTCGAAACACCTGACCCGAAATCAACCCGATGATCCGAATGAACACCTCTAGTTGGGATAAAGCCTTTGGCATTTTGGTTGTTGCTAATCAACTATTCAAACCACAGCTTAGAAATTCTGCAACTGCTAGCACCAACAATCTATTGAGCGCATAAGTAAACAACTTTCCATTAATTAGAGAACACTTAAAAATAACATAGCATAATCTTAGATTGCCAATATTTAAAAATATACTCGAATTAAAATTTTTTAAAAAAATATATATCTATTGCATTTTCACCAACAATTCAAGTTGAGAAAAATACAATTTGATTTTTCTTCTTAGCTAGTAATGTGCATATAATCAGCAGGTAATTGCGTACTAATCGAATCTGTACATTAACCTTAAATCACCCAAAATCAAAATTTGAGTCTGTTCATTTTCTTCCATTGAAACACACAAAAAAAAAAAAAAAAAAAAAAAAAAAGTTTGTTCATCTAGTTATATTGAATCACACAAAACCAAAATGTGGTTCATCTAGCAACAAATGCAACAATGATTACGAAAACGCTCATGTTTTTACCCCTAATTCACTCTCGCAATTTCTTCATATCACAGTTGAAAAACCCTTGCAAAAATTCCAACTGAAAATGGAAAATTACACATCGAAGATCCGAAGCCCATTAGATTAAAATCAAACTAACAAAGATGAAAATGACAAATGTAGTCAAAATCATGTAACAAATGAACAAAAATGCATCAGATCCAATGAAAAATCAGGCTACCAATACAAAACGTACAAATTTGAGAAAAGAAAAGCAAAAACTAGCGGCAAAGAAGAGATACCTTTCTTGGCCAGCAGTATCCCAAATTTGAGCTTTAACAACTTTATCATCAACCCTAATACTCCGAGTAGCGAATTCAACGCCAATAGTGGACTTAGATTCAAGACTAAACTCATTACGTGTGAATCTGGATAGTAAATTTGATTTACCAACTCCAGAATCTCCTATCAAAACTACTTTGAACAAGTAATCGTAATCATCATCTGCTCTATAACCCATTTTTTAAATTAAGATTTTGGATCAGAATTTACACAACTATGAAGAAAAGAATAACAACAAGCTTGAAGTTGAATTAACAATGGATCTGAAGAAAGTAGAGGGTTAATTGGATGAGCAGAATGCAGAGAGTTGAGAAGAATCAAGAGTATAGTGAGAGTGAGTGGTAGGTTGGATCAGAAAATTTGATGCAAATCTCGATAACCAGAAAAATGGGAGAGAGGATTGAGGAGTATTGTAGAGTGTAGACAATTATGGAAGGTATTTAATGGAGGGAGAGCAGCCCATTCAATTATCAAACGGTCTAATTAAATGTAAATCCTTTCACCCGTTCTAAATTGGGTCTTGTCTAGTTTGAACTGAATAACCCTTACAATTTACATTTACTCTAGTCTATAGGACACTCCCAGTATCCCGCTAAGGTAGGGTCCGGTTGAAGGGTTTTGTTTTTCTTAAAAGATGCGGACAAATCATACTCATACTCCCAAGGAAAGGGTACAGAGAGATGCGCCCAGTCAAGAAACCCCCAATTGATACATGTGACCAGTAGGAGTCGAATCCTAAACCTTATGCCCCACAGTAGGAGTCGAACCCCCGATTGATACTCTAGTCTATAGTCTATAGTAAAAAAAAAACCTTTATAAGAAAAGTGAGTTTTATCTCAATTGAAGTATGTACTACCTTTTTCAAATATGTTTATGGGTTCGACTCTGGCTTCTTCAATTCCTTTGATGTTTTCTCCTTTAGCTTACCTTATAATCAAAAAGATAATAAATTGTCGACAAACAAAAATTAGGAGTTGGTTTAGTTATTGATAATATTTTGTTTTATCGGGTTCAATTCTCAGTTTCTCACTATTTTATAGTAAGCAAATTTTCTTTCCTCTTGTGTTTAGAGGGGACATTCCATACCCTAACAAGAGAATGATGTGTGATATAAATGTTCATGAAATGTATCATGTCCTACCATGCTAATGAAACTTGATTAAAAAAAAGTTTTTATTTCCAAAATTTTTCATTGTCACCTAATACCACATTTTTTAAATAGTTATACATTGAAATAAAATTTGTAAAAAAAAAAAAATAGGATAATTGAAGGAGTAAAAACATAACCAATAAAATTGTCGAGAGATAATTAAGTTTAATTATAATCTTATTGTATGCTTTTTTTTTTAATAAATAATCTTATTTATTTCAAATCTTCATTGTTGAAAGGAATGTCCACATTTCTAAAAATACTCTTACACCGTTTATATGGGTTTTATACGTATACATATTTTTCGATAGTATTAGTACATTTATTTCCAAAAATAATATAATTTGATACAAGAGACGAACGGTTTTTATGATATGAATCGAAATCTAAAATAAATGTATTATGTATCATCAAAATTAGACGTGCTAAGCACGAAATATTACATGAAAGTATCAAAAGCTTCTGTCAATGGGCTTGTACCGGTTGCTCTCCTTCGCCTCACTTGATCAGCCATCTGAGGCGAGGCAAGGCGTCTTGCCCACTCAAAGTTAAACAAGTGAGATAATTTATCCCAAGGCTTAAAGTTTCGCATCCCTGATAAATGTATTGACACTTATTGACAAATTGCCTTTATTCCTTCGGCTTTTTGCTCATTGCTTTGCGTTTGTTTACGTCAAGATATCTTTTCCTTAATCGGATTGTTTTAGGGGTTACCTGCATAAACAAGATAGCATCAGTCAAAAATCTCGTACAATCTAATCCGACATAATCTTAATCTTGCTTTTAAGGTGAATAATGTATCAGCTGAAGTGTGATCAAAAGGTCCGATCGTGCAAAAAAAGACTGATTTAAATTTTGAGATAGCAAGTTCAATGCAAACTTCCATGGAATCCAATTGAGAAAGTTTCATACTTATTTACAAAAATTTCAACAAAATTAAACATTTGACAAAAATGCATTCCTGTAAAAAAGCATCTCAAACCAAAGATATATGGCTCACCTCAATCAATTCATCAGACTGCACATAACCAATCGCTTCTTCAAGAGATATCTGAAAGTAAAACCATAGAGCCATTCACACTTCAAATTTAAACATAATTATAGAGCAAGAACACAAACTATGGCAAACTTCAGATTATACTTGCAACTGCATCTTTCTCACATCAGGTTTCCACCCCTCCCACAGTCCCCACCCCGTGGCGCAAACCACACATGTTTTATGACAAACAAATATTTATTTAGATTTATATGAGCTCGTAGCAACCATCGTAGAATTGCTTAACATTTGAACTGCTTCTGCGATGAATTGCATAACCCTTCTGCTCTCTTATTCTGGTTTTACTTGGTTTTTCATTTTTTCCATGGGTTGAGTGAGCAACTAAGGATGTAAAACTAAGGAATCCATATGCCAGGAATTCCTGTCCAATGCCTACTTTTTTTTTTTGGGGGGGGGGGGGGGGGGGGAGAGGGGGGGAAGTGGGGAGTCTGCTTATTCCCCTTATGTACAGTTTAGCCAGCTAGCCTAGTTTGGATTGCAATATATCAGAAATTATTGGTTGATAAGAGACCGCAATTTAGAGGCTTGAATACAAATGGAAAAGATATACAATACAAGACCAGTTCAAGGATTACATACAATGCGAGGAGGAGACAGCTTCACATTTTCATCCTTGGAAGCAGCCCGCACATTAGTGAGCTCCTTACTTCGAACAGGATTTATCTATGATAGAGGAAATCCCACATTAGTTACCACTAAAATAAATTTTTTTTAATAATTTAAATAAAAGAAAAAAAGTCCATACATCAAGATCACAGTCACGAGAATGTTCTCCAACGATCATGCCATCATATGTCTGCATAGCACAGTTCAGAAAAGAAAAAAGGTCAACAGGAACTCTTATGAAAAGCCTGGAAAAGAGCTCAACTGCGAAAAAAAGAAAATACTTTTCATTATCGAGACTGAGTTGGGGACAAGAATATATATATAAATTATAAGTCAAGATTATTATTGAAAAAAGACTAAGCATTTCCTTTCAATGTTATTCCCAGTTATTCTAACTTTCATATCAACAATCTATGTGTCACGACTCACAATAAAAATAATTTACTACAGTTGATCATATCTGAAATTAATGTGTGGCAGTAATTCAATGCATAATCAACTATCAAAGCAGCCTTTTAAACTTTTGGAGTTTGGCTTATCTAACAGATTTAGCAAATTGTATTTGATAGGCTGATATTACACAAAGTCAGACCTCGGGCTTCTTGTAATCAATTGTTGCAACTACCATAGAGTTGAATCTGATGATAAGTTTTAAGTAGCTCTTGTTTTACATGGTAAGTTTATCAGAGTTTATAAGCTCATCTGCATCAACATAGCAACAGTATTACTTCAATGTGGTTCATCATCATGTGAATTACTTTTTGTAGTAGATACTTGAAAATTATAGTTATATCAAATGGCAATGGCAATAATTAAAATGTTTATGTGAAGTGGCAAAGGTGTAGGTGTTACTTTTCGTGAATAGATAGTTATGTTATGTGTAAATACAGTGAGATTTAGATGCACGTGCATTTCATTGCTTCAGGGACTAGAGATTGGTTTATAAGTCTTGAACCTCAAGGTTCTCATTGTCAAGTGTCGACCTTGTCTCCTGCCGTGATGGAACCACTGTTCAAATTGACTACCGTTCTGTGCTATAATTTATTTCAGGTTTCTTATTATTAGGATTGGTTACTTGAGGATTTCCCACTGGTGACAAGTATATAGGGATACAAAAAATTTTCAATCAACAATCAGTACTGAGAACCAACAAAAAAGGTCCTAAGCAATTATCAGCTTCCAGTCCAGAAGTGTTCTGCTGCTCAAGCATCAAGAGAAATGTTAAACTGTAAGGCTGTCAACCGTCCAGTGTCACATAATTCATTAATCTCATCGTGAATCAAAAAAGCTAATCATGGTTAATTTCGGGCTTTTCTTTGGCAAATTTGAACTAATTTGAGCCAATCATGAATTCAAAAGGCAAATGAGCTAGCGAATCATGTTACAGTGCTACTGACAAGTGTATGGCTAAACATAGTCTGCACTCTGCATCCCTTGAAAAGAATCACTAGCATGGATGAAAACCCACAGAGAAATCATCTATAGGCAGGAAATCATGGGCAAGTTATCAAGAAAGCACATAACCACTCTTGCACTAGTTATCAAGAAAGCAGGAAATCATGGGCAGGAAATTATGAAAATCTTGGATTTATTTTCATAAACTAGCCATATTGGAGTGATTGGAAACTTGGACACGTAAACAAGTTCGACATGCGTGTAGAAGTCCGAGTGACATAACATAGCGCCTCATAAGCTCCATGGTGTGCTCACTTCTTTACAAGAATATAAGGGAATAAATAATTTGTATCTCAAGGAAGTCCTAATATGAATAATTATTTTTATTTACAAGAACATAAAAGTCAGATCCCCACTCAACTGATTCGTTTTCTCACGAGCAAGTAACATTAGTATTACTGATCAAGGTCAAAGAGAATTCCAATGATCGTAAACAATAACATTCTACATTAAACCAACACCACTAAGAGGTTCAATAGTAGTTGATGTTGGAAAAAAAATAAAAATAGCAGGCCAGAAAAGGCTTTTTATTGAACTTGTAACTAAAGAGCCTAAAGACTTAAACCATTAGTATCTAAAAGGGTCGCTTTACTTCAAGAAGTAAAGTAAAAACTTCAATTAATTATTCACAGCAAACAGAGCAATACACTTATACATAAGCATAAATCATTATATCAAATAAATAAACAGAGAGTGTAACAATTCCAAACCTCCATCCCAGGAGTTACAAAGAGTATCCCACGTGCTTCCAGACTCATCAGAGCATGAGCTGTTATAGTTCCAAATCCCATGGAAACCTGTGCAATGAACATAATGAAGTTAAAAAATCATTTTATCTCCAACTTAACAAGCACAAGCACTCTCTTTTAATCGAGGAATAGAAATTCCCATTTTTCAACAAGAGGGTGACTACATGGGATGTATTCTTGTCATCTTTTCACCTTTTCACGCAGCTGAAAATTATTTGAGAATGTGCTAAACTAGGGTGGCACTTATTTAATCATAAGTGAACTAGATCTCTCAAGGCAACGAAATTGAACCTAAATGACATTTTCCCATCTGGGGGGGGGGGGGGGGGGGGGACTGAATCTGTTATTTGTGGATAGATAAACGGAAGCACAAAGGTTCATTATAATTACTATGTATTTTGTAAATGACAAATGCGTACAAAAGACACAGAATTTTGTCCAAAAAAAGTTATTAGCTTTGATCCGGTTTCTAAATTATAGTTTTACAGCCATTCAGTTACACTGCCAAAACTGACCAAAAATTGATTATCTGAGTGGAGTTGCCATTCAGTTACCACAAGTATATTATTTGAATTCATACCCAAATTTAAAGGACTAGTTTCTAAGTTATGTTGGGTGATGCGGTGATGAGCGTGATATGATGGAATTTAATCCAGATTTTGTGACAACAATATCCAGTCAGAAGAGGAATTATAGTTTTTATTTTACATACACACTGAAAAAGATGAGGCAATAAAGGTGATCATGTATCATATCATCCCACAACCATGAAGTCTCTCTTAAAGCAGCCTAAAACGCAGTTTCTTACAATGCGGGTAGTACTCGTTTGGCAAGTTCAAAAACCTTTATGATGCGACCTAGTATTTGCACTATGATGCAAGGGCCTTCTTATTTAGCTAATGCATGTAAATTACATATAAATGCACATAATAGGCAGAGTCCTAAGTCCTTCATATAGTTCAGCACTTCAGCTAATATTTCACCAGTAACTTTAGTAGCAAGTGATTTCTTATTTCTAGTGCAACTTGTAAAATGCCGAGAAAATTGAGATCCGTTAAAGAACATGAAATATTCGAAGCCAAGGAATAAAAGAAGATTTACCAGTACTCCTTTCCTAACATTCCCCAACGGACCTCGGTGCTTTCCATATGCTGGCAAAAACAAAAAGGCCATTACATATCACAAGGAACAAGTAGACAGCAGAAAAAACCAAGCTCCAACACCCCACAAGCATAGGGAGGAAGGGAGAAAAAGACAAAAGATACATACAAAATGCGGTAACATGTGTCAATAAACAATTAATATTATCAGATTATATGCGTTGCAGTCATGTCAGTCTGTCAAGCGAGCCGAAGGCACAATCGTACTTTTTTATAAATTATAAGCATCTTTTTCAACAAGAAACAAAAGGCATTTTTCCTGGTAAATGTTACATGTTAACTACAATGGAATAACTAGCACTCTGACCAGTAATTAAGCAATGCAAACAAGAGAAAATAAACAAGAATGTGTACCCTGAAACGCCCTGTGCATAAATCCAGTTCCTCGTGTGACACTAAAGAATACACTTCTATAACCAACCAATCCCCTGAAAAATGCAAAATCAAAATTTCAGTGCAATCAATAAGTGAAATATCAAACAGGTTTCTAAAATAAGTACATATATATATATATATATATATATATATATATATATATAGGAAGAAGTTCCAGTGAGAACCATTCTTATATGAGAACCATGAGAACCAATCAGCCTTACAAAAAACTGTTACATTTTACTAAAAGGGTGTTACTTGTGGGTAAAAAGGTGTTACTGTATTTTATGATACTATAGGGCAAAAATGTGTTACTTTAAGAAAAATATTCTGAAAAAAACACAGAAAAAGGTGTTACTTTTTACATAAAAATGTGTTACTTTTCGAAAAAAACGTGTTACTTTATTTTTTTGAAAAAAATATTTTTTTCTGAAAGTAACACATTTTATGCTAAAAAGTAACAACTTTTTTTTAAACAAAAGTAACGTTTTTTTGTTCAAAAGTAACACATTTTCTATAAAAAAGTAACACATTTTTATCAAAGCGATTGGTTCTCACGGTTCTCATATAAGCTTGGTTCTCACTGGAACTTGACCCTATATATATATATGTGTATATATATATATATATATATATATATATATATATATATATATATATATATATATATATATATATATATATATATATATATATATATATATATTTGGATCATGTGAAAACCAATTAAAGTTGTGACAACTGAAAACAATTGTACATAAAAGCTCAAATGGTGTACGTATTCTAGTGGCGATTTTGTAAATAATTGGACATTTTTAAAAGGTGTACAGCTTAAAAGATGTACATAATCGAATGCCATTGATGTAAATAGTATTAATTTTTCCTTCACAAAAATATGTACTCCCTATAAGATATCAAAAATTCCTAATCAATCACTGTGATTGGTAAATCACCACAAAAAGACAAAAATAATAATAATAAATTAAACAAAACAAAAAAAGATAAATTAAAACAACAAAACTCTCACCCTATCATATTCTACGGTTCTACCACATAAGGAAGATTTGTTGACCTCACAAATAACCGTTATTTACTAAGACCTAAGATATTATATACACCTTTTACGACAACATGTATATATCTATGTCTGGTTTTCAGTTTTCACCACTTTAGTTGTTTTCACCGGATCTTGCCCCTATATGTGTGTGTGTGTGCGCGTGAGTGCGTGTGTGTGTGTTTGTGTGTGTATACCAACTATGAAAAATTGTGTAGTCGGCAGTCCCCATGCAAGCTTATGTTAGTCGTAAGGTTCAGCTAGCATTTCTGGAGTGTTTCGCTTCCTCGTCCAATTCCCCCAAGGGGGTGTTTAGTTTGAGGAAACATTTTTGTTGAAATTATCTTTCCAGAGGTAAGTGCAAATGATAATTAATTTCTTTTGTTTTATTTGATGGAAAACTATTATGAGAAACGAAGGCTTTGGAGTTTGGGGATGGAAGAATGGAGGAAAATTGGTTTCCTTTCGATTCGGAAAAAAAATGTTTACAAAGTGATGAAAATTCTTAAATTCCCTTGTCAAACAGGGCAAAAAAAAGCGTGGAAACCAGTTCTCCAGAAGAACGTTTTTGCACGAACCAAACATGAGGATCTCAACCAAGACAGATGTGACACAGTAGGTCGATATAGTCATAAAAGAAAGGCTGCCTCTTATCAATAATCAACAAATTTATTTTAAAATAGAAAGATTAGAATATTTTTCTGAGTCATTTCTAATAATGCTTATTTCACCACGTGAGCTTATAAATGTAAATTTGCCTATGATTTTTACAATCAAGGGTCAATCAGAAAAATCCTCAACCTTATTACAAGAGTGTTGTGTACATTCAACCTATCCAAACCGCATAGGCATGAGCCCTTTAATGACATTGAGGCAATGGTATGTTGTATACTCCAAAGTCCCAAGCAAAAAGGTGAATCATTATGCAAATTCGAAAATGGCAGCTATATTCCGAATGCTAAGGTAAATGAAAGTACAAATATGCTCGTCAAGAAAACCTCTTCTCAAAAAAAAGTTTCCTTGGGATTCTTTAAGTATGTCCTTGGAGCAGCAGGGCTATACAATGAAGATGAGAAGGTCAACCTAGTCTACAATCACTTCACTGAAGTCGTGGGTTTCTACTTTCTAGGCAAGGTTCTATAACAGCTAGGAGGATCTTAACGGAACTTAGATTGCATGGATAATATTTTCTAAGCCAGAAGATCCTCTGAGCATCTCATTCCCATATGAGACCGGAAAAGAAAAATTAGAAATATATTATTCTTCAGCACAATGAGATTTGGCTTCTTTAGGCAATAGATTAACGACCTTTAACCCTTTAATATATTATCATATACAATCTGCCAAAAAAAGGAAAAAAACGTATTTACTATTGCGGCAGAAATTAACATGTATATCAAGTGTTACCAACCTTGACGGACATGTCATTAACAATCTTGTCCTCCCAGCATGACCAGGCACAGGTCCCATGTCTACAATTTCACCTCGCCTGTGAGACAAGGCTTCCATGACAGAACCCACATGCTCTTCATTGACCTAAAAACAATATATTAGCATTCAAACTTCAATGTCCAAATGAGGACCACTGTCCTCAAGCCAAACATAATTATTACCTCGATGGTTACTTCTTCCAAGGGTTCAAGTTTTTGTCCATTTTCACTTTTATACCTGATCGAAAAGAAAAGACAAATTCTGAAATCTGAATGTGCAGTACAAAAAGTATTACATAATATTACGTCACAGGCGTAACAGAATAGAGAGAATATTTCAAATTTCAAAATGAAAGGAAATAAAACAATACAAAATTAAGGCAATGAAGAAATAAGGTTCAATTCATTAAATCCACTCATCTGCTATGATAATTTGGCTACACGTTTTTCTCAAAAATTCCAAACTGGGAGTCTTTTCGATTTTGGACATAGAATCTAACCAAAATTTGGTGATTCTCAAAATAAGAAATAGATGTTACAATTAAATCAGCTTAAAGGCTTCTTGACCCGTTCTCTGAACACAAATTATTTTCACAAATCAAAAACTACTACAAAACTAATGAATAGAAAAAATATTTACTAAATTCAAGTGAAGTTTACAGATTAAATCTGATTTTTCCCTTTTATTTTCTGTTTTTTTCAGCTACAGAGTTTCCTGATTAACAGAGTTTTACCAATTCTAGCTTATTTTATATTCATTAAAATTAATTTTAATAGCTTACATTTACTTATCAAAATTTATGTTACTTGTATGTCTTTTAAGGCTGAGGAAAGTGAAGCATCCAATTCTTATTTCCATTACTTATGGACCACTAATCAAAGTCATCCAAAAGGGAACAAACCTTTTTTTAAAAATATGAAATGTCACATAAATGCAGCTTCTTGGACCCTTACTTCCCTCCGTCTCTTTAATGTTCTTTACACTTTTTATTTTGGTAGGTTCCTAAAAATTCACGTCATTACTTTATCGTTCTTTTGGTAATGGGTTTCTTCCACACACTCTCGCTACCTTTTAAATACTTCTCAAACTTTCCCCCCCAGTGCTACTCTTTTCTTGTCCCTAAAAAGCATTGCTTCAATAAATGTAAAGAAATTTAAATTACAAAGAAATCATTTATAAAATAATCATCAGCCCAAATATAATCATAATACTGCTTTATTATCTCTACAACTTATAATAAGACAAGTTGTTACTTGTTACTGCAGTACAATTATAATAACAAAGATATTATAGTTATAAACATGAGAAAAGTAACTTTTGGCCTCATTAATTCCAGAGATTTGTTTTAGAATAAGAGGAGCATTTAAAAGATAATAGTTGCAGACAATGGAGTAAGTTGTGGGACAAAGAACGTAAACAAACATCATTACCAAAAAAAAATCGAGAAAATTGGCTGCTCAGTATACATAGACTTAAGTAAGAAATATACCTAAATTTATTCATATCAAAAAAATGATAAAATTTTGTAGAAAACAGAGTAGTTTACATGATCCTTTTCAACAGATATGTCAATTCATAATACTAGGGTTAGTAGGGTTTAAAAGTTGTTGCTTTGATAGTGTTCTAAGATGCAAGTGTAAATATAAGATCAACATTCGTATATCGCAAAAAGATAAAAGCCAATTTCTAGACAAAAATAATTATCATCGAAAAAAACAGAAATAAAAAAGACCAAGGTAAGGAAATCACATGACTCGAGGTGGCGAGACAGATAGCTCAAAACCTTCACGCCTCATGTTCTCAATTAAGATACCTGTAGTCAGAATGCAGGTACAGAAGTCAGTAAAAATGAAGACGAGCATTGAAGTCAAATCAATATATCTATGTCCTATAACTGCATGTTACATCTTACAAAACTACCTGAATATCATGTGACTAACACGTTACACGTGAATACGAAAAACTAATTTCAAAAGGAAGCTAATTCATCAACACTCATCAACCATCAATAAAAAAACAATCATGTTCCTTTCATTTATCCCACATTAGCTTGCCCATTTCTTGTTTATGGTAATTGGTAAGGATCCCACCTTCTATTTTATTAAAAAAATTGCTCTCCGGCTCTCCACTATATGTCAACTTGCCTTACTTTTATTTTGCTCTCTTGGATCCTCCTTGTTCAATCAAGGCATTTTGCAATAAACGCACTCCCCCTAGTTCATAAATCAGATCACCCAGTAGAAAAAAAAAACAATTAATAACCGCTCATGAAAGCTTCTTAGACTATGTGCCAAAAGAAAAGGCTAAACTAACATAGGATAGGAGTACAATTCTATTGGAGAAAACTTTGACATAAGATGATATGCAAAACTATTCAAATGAGACCAGCTAAGGTACTTAACATGACCCAAGAACGCCCTTTAACCCTTTCAACTGTTGAAAATTTCTAACCACGTCTCACGAAACTTTAAATGGAATTATGGGTTACCAAAAAAATATTGATCAAGACACCACAAATTTTGACTTTAAAAGTCTTCTATAAAGTTTTCAATAAAGAAAAGAAGTAAAAGGTCTCTAAGATGAAGATCATAGACAAGTTCAAATTGTCCAGAAACAGTTCAGGCTTCAGTAAAACTATTCAACTAAAAAACGGAAAGTAAACACACTAACCCAGTTGGAGTTCTCCCCTTCCCTGTACTTCAAACGAATCTGATAAACCAGGAATAACATTTATTGCAAGGTTTGTTTCCGCCTCCGCCATCAATCGTTCACCAATTTTTCCACCAGTCAACTACAAGAAAAAAAATTAAAATGACTTGGAATAGCTATCAATCAATTGATCTTCAAGCAAAAACTATTGAATTTATATGCAATAAGTATGTTTGAAGGACCAAAAACAAATGAATGATTAAAGGATGAAAAAACTCCACAAACAAGTAGTACGAAGGAGAAAAGAAATTCAAATTCAATGGTCTTTGCAAATCCCGAATAAAATCTGAGGACATAAAAAGTCCCATTGGCTATGCAACACTTATTCGACTCCACTAGGGACCTCAGAAAAAAGCTTTTAAATCCCAACATTCCTCAATCTAAAAGCCCACATTATGACAAAATTTGCAACATGTGAATGAAAATTGCAAAAGCACCTTTAAAGAACTACATAAGGAAAAAAAAGACATTACCAGTTTAAAACCACCATATCAGTGCAAGAGAAAGCAACTGGCAACAACCCACCACCAGAAAGACTCAAGATACAAAGAAGAAAGGCACATTGAAAATACTTTAAAGTAAACTTCAATCCATAGAATCGACCAACTGTGTCATCAAGAAACAGCCAAAAATCTGAATGCGAGGTGCCTATTTCCCAGAAATTCGCATCACCTTCTGTTGCATGTCTTTTACTTTGTGATATAAAAAAACAGGGCTATTACGAATCTGACGTACACAATACATCTGATATTTTCTAAAGGACGTTACAGGCTATAGGCCTGCAGGGATCAAGCGTAATGTTCCAAACCTTTCAGATACCCTCCCTTCCTTTCATCATCAACTATATTTCTATTCAATTGAGGGATAATTTTATTTTTCCTCTCCTTTCATGCCTTTTCATATCCTTAATTTTGTTTTCTGTTCCCCTACCCCTTCCTCTCCATTCACACCCTTTCCCTCCACTTCCTCCTATTTGCACCCCTTCCTTTCCCTCCTAAATTGGTATGGAATCAAAATGTTAGTCTCATCTGCTCCAAAACAAAAACAAAAACAAAAACAAAAGTTCTATGAAAATGAAGACCAGACACATCTTGTATCTAAACCTCACTATGGAAAACCAAAAGTAATCTTTTAACCATCCTCCCCCACCCCTCTTTTCCCACAAAAAAAATCTAAAAGAAATCCCACTTAAAAGAAAAAAGGGGAAATAACCTAGGACTAACATCAATCCACTCATGCAGAATTCATATGCAGAAGAAACCTATAATAAAACAGCAAAAAGACCATTATCCTGTTATATTGAAAGATTACAGATATCCAGAAATCAAGATCCAATTTTGAGAAATCTATACAATATACTAATGCAAACACAATTACGACACGTGTCGACTTTATAGTAGAAATTTTCCTGCTCTTTTCAAGTTCTAATTAGGCAAAAAAATTTGAAAATATCATATATCTTTCTGATTAAATTAGTTTAATACATCTATAATTTCAATATAATAAAGGAGTTATATGATAACTTAACTGCATATACATGATTATAAATTTTAAATTAAATAATTTATAAATCGTGCTTGGCACGAGAATATATCTAGTAAATAGGTAAATGAGCAAACAGCAGCGCAGATGCATAAATAATTTGTCAGGTACTTGATGCTAATAATGTTGCATGTATCCCAAGCAAAGAAAACAAGATACTCACATGAATTCCATCTTTTCCAGCCAATGGAGAGTCGTTCACACTAAAAGTCATTGAAATTGTAGGAGGATCCAACTCGACAGTTGGAAGTGCACTCATGACCTGAAAGGTTATGCAAAAAAAACAATAAAATTTATGCTTCACGTATTCCAAAAGCGGGAAAACTTATTATGTTTGATTGAACATCGATATTCAAAAAAATAAGACATTGGAAATATTGAATAGAATGGAACAAGTCTTCAGCCATCACAAGGACTATAAACAGTTCCATACTGCTATCTTCTGTAAACGAACATTTCAGCTAACAAAAGTGCTTCTCAATTACAAGCTTGTGACAAACAACCAACCCTTCAATGACTCATAAATGGGTTATGCTCGGCTCGGTCGAAGATTCCATTTTAAAAAGTTTCGAAAGAAAAGGAGAAGCTAAGCAAGTAATTCAGCTTACTATAATGATACAACATAATTTTCGCAATTTTCTCTTGAATGATGGAAGACTATATCTAGGGTCAACGGAAACAAGCACTTTATTTAGGTTAAGGCAATGTACATCCAAACATACATCACCTTTGGTGAGAACCCTTGTGATGTGTACATGAAAGGTTTAAACTGAGAGAAAATAGGTCCATTAATACAGAAAACTGAAGTCCAGAAGGCCAAAATTGCATGTTACTACCTTTGTCCCTAAGAGATTGCCATATTTCTATTTTTGTCCATCCTTTTAACTTTGCAACATTTCTATTTTAAGTAGTGTCACATTACTTTATTAAATTCTTATCCACAAACCTTCTCTCATCTTCCATCACTTTTAATCATATCCACACAATTTAATAGGATCCACCTCTTTCTTAAAAATTGTGCCATTGCATATTGTAGCAAAGTCTTAGGGATTAAGGGAGTATGTCTTTAGATACAAGCCAACTAATGCTCCGAGCAGTGAAACACACCACTCCCAGCTGCACACAAAGCCATAAAAGCTTTGATAACTACATAAGTCACTGGATCTTAAACTTCTCACCAAATGAATTTCTTCAAAACATATAAAGAACCTTCCACACAGGTTTAGTGCAAGATCAAAGGTTCGAAGCAAGAAAATAATTGGCTTCTCTAATATTGTCAAAATGAAAAACAAATCCACTAATGAAGAAAATTTGGATTTCATTCACGATGGGGTATAGGAAAATGAATCGTTAAATTATTTGCAATTCCTATTGATGTATTCACTGATGATGTTTCGATAAAAGATCAATTAGTTACAATCTATTAGTTAATACAAAGGTAAGGCTGCATACATATAGACTCCTCTTGAACCTTGTCTAGATGGGAGCTACACTACAAATACAAGGCCAGCTGATTTGCAAAGGTTTTCGAACTAGCAAGTACAAAAACAATACTACACAAATTGTAAAGGTTTAACAAAACCACGTTTAGGCCAATTTAAGTAATTACAACAACACATCACCGCATGCATCATTTTGAACATCACTACAATCATAGCAGAAACCGAAACTTTTGCACAATGGTGGGACTTCAGACCACTTTACGGCATGCGAGGAAGACAATGGAATGTTATTGATAAAGAAAGTATACACTACGAGAGGAAAATGTGTTGCCCAATGACAACTAGCAAACACATCAACATACCTCAAATATCACAAATCATAATTAACATTATAATCCATATGCTCTAGCTCTTGTCTCCATACCCATTTTCTAGAGCACAAACAAGCCATCACAAGCGAGTGCAATGATTAGTCCTATTGAATGACCCTAAGACCAGTTCATGAATGTGAAAAAAATTTGTGGCAAATGAGTTCCAAAGAAAAAATTGATTGTTTTTTTAATAAACGTGGATGTGAAAGAGGTACCATGGAGAAAGCAGAGTCATTGTACTCAAGTACAAGTGTCCAATTAAGGTGGATACCCATCAACAGTATCTAATGACCACAAGTAATCATTTTCTAGTTTCAAACACACACATATGTATGAGGCCATAATTAATGGGATAAACAAGCTTTGAAAGAAAGTAGCAACAATGATCTGACCTCGGTACTTGCAACAGTATGACCTATTGACGGATTTGCCAATCCAGCAATACAAACAATATCACCAGCACCAGCACAATCAACAGAAACCATGCCTGTACCCTTTTTTTTCATCAATTTTACAACCTACATAAAGAACATTTTTTAGATAAGCAAAAGGACATGACATAAACAAAAAGACACCAAGGGGAATAGATTATGTAGCGCGCAGTGGGGATACAACAAGTGCAGTTGTACCCCCAATTCTGAATAAGTTTAAAACAGATTTTTGTAGTTATAATTCACTCATTGCTCTACTATAGGTAGGAGTGGATATTTGAGATTTTTGTCCTGAATCATATCTTTCTAGCTTTTCTATGTCCTTTCTTTTACTATATTTCTCTTAGCAGTTCAATATGTTCACTCGTGGGTCTTGGTCCTCGACTCCTCATTCTCAATTCCTAAGCTTTCTCCCTTCCCTTCTCCAAGCGATCATGTTGATCGATTATAGACTAAATAGACTTCAAAAATCAATTTTATACTCTTTGCTTCAAGAGGATAAATGGTTTACGTTCGCTGATTATTTAATCTTCACTGAAAGGATTACAAGACGAGATATGGATGTAATACAATAATCACTCAAGATATGACAGATTTACAAACTAACCTTTCCTTCTTCAATTTTTTGAACTCCTGTATCAGTGCTACGTAGTCCATGCACCTTGTCGCCAACACGAACTATACCAGAAGAAATACGGCCAGTCAATATTCTCCCAATAAAGGAGTCTTTTTCCATCATCGAGACCTAAAAAGGACTGTCAAATATCTTTTCAAGGTTTTACATTATAGCAAAAAGAGAAACCAAAGAGCATGAAATAACTACAGAAAACTATCATTCAGGAAAGACAAGTCTTTAGAATTGTAACATAAAAGTAAAAACGTTGTGAACACTTTCCCACTTACAGAAATGTTTAGTCAAAACAAACTTATCAAACATAGGGGAAATTTGTTTTAGGTTATTGATCTCTACCTCGAATCTTATGTCTTGAAGAATCTTATGCACATATGCAATACTAAATATCTCTAATTGTGCATAACTAAAAATTATAAAAAGTTGATATTAATATAATTTACTTTGAGACAAATCAAACAATAACTCACTCGACTAATTCTTCAACTTATAGATTAAAATAAAATAAAAATTAAGAGGATCAATAAATAGTATTAAAAAACTAAATTGGACAATAATAGTTAACTGGAGAATAGGAGGGAGTAATTACTTTTGATTTCCACCGCTCAATCTTGTAGTGCCCAAAAGGCATTGGTAAATAGATTTGGTGCAATTAATTAGTCAAATTTGTTTCGGCTAACTTAAACAAGTATTGTAGTAAATCTACGAACTCTTTTGTCCACTTTTATATTTAAATTTGTAAAGAATTTCCAATTTTGTTCTTTCACACTTCATATTCTATTTCCGTTCAAGAGGGTTTTCATGAATCAGAAAGGATCAGTAACATCAAGCTTGTTTACACTTATTCCATTTCTATATTTTTCCCACCCTCCTTGATCGCTTCTTCAATGCGCAACACTGCCACAATCCAAAACAGTTGCTAGTAATGAACAATGATACAGTAAAAAACTAACCAACATCTGGAAAGGAGAATCAAGGCTAGCTGATGGTTGAGGAACATGTCTGACTATGGTATCAAGCAAATCTGACATATTCTTAGCTTCTTCAGGTGGACTCTTGGTGTATTCTGATGATGCCCATCCTTCTTTAGCAGAGGCATAAAGAACTGGAAAATCCAATTGTTCCTCTGAAATAATATATATAATCATATCATACTGTTAAAATGCAAAGGGGCGTAATAGATGATGAATTAGCAGTCACCAAACAAATGGTCTCTTTAACATTACAAACCTGTAGCACCAAGATTCGCAAAAAGATCAAACACCAGGCTTTCCACTTCATTACATCTCTCTTCCGATACTGCAAGTGAGTCATTGCATGAAAAATGTTAAGACAAAAAAAACGCATATTGAGTTTGCATGAAGGAAAAAACTCTCCCTACACACCCATAGATGTACTCTATTTGATTGTTCCATCATCATGACTCATGGCACACAATCATAAAACCCTAACAGTATGAAAACAAAGGTTGTGGAAGTCAAATTCAAAAACTGCGGAACCTTCCTTAGAGGCTAGGTTTTTCAAACAATAATCCTATTTCATGTAACACATAGCAATAAAATTAATCCTATTTCATGTGATAGGTCAAGACCCATCCTAGCCAATCCACAATGATAATCCCATCTGTAATTTGTATACAACACCATTAGGATACAAGAATATGTAATCCAAGTAATCTGATATGAAACTCACCTGAAGGTTTATCTACCTTGTTCAAAAGTAGAATAGGACGCAACCCATACTTCAACGCCTTTGCCAAAACAAACTTTGTTTGGGCAAGCGGACCTTCACCAGCATCGACAACTAAAATTGCACCCTCAACCATGCCAACAACTCGCTCAACCTATCAGTTAAAAAAGGGAACTATTACTAGTCAAAGATCAATTGCAAAATAGAAGACAAAGTTAGAAGCAAAAATATAGATCAAACAAGTCATAAAGGCAATGCGTTTCATGTGTACTAGCAGGCTAACAGCACATGAAATGTCCAGCAACAACAGCTAAATCATTCTGATAATGATAAACCCGGACATAGAAACATAACAATATTCATGCTACTGTAAAAGCACCCTTCCAAGATTCAAACTTACCAAGACAAATGCAAAGGAGGTCAATCATTATTATTGTTGGTCACATAGATCGGAAACCTAATTACAAAGTACAGAGATTTCTAAAGAAGTAAAATGAGGTTTTTAAAAAGCATAGAATATCTAATGTTAGACATAATTGAAGAGTTCCCATAGTAGATTCTTTAAGCTTCAGAGGATAAAATACCCAAACAGAAGAACTCCTTATCCAATATGGTCTTTATCATAAAGCCCAATGAAATCCAAAAAAGCAGAAAAAACAGAATGGATGTACTGCCTATACATGCATAAATGAGAACAAAAATCCTCCTTGCCTCCAATATTGGTCATTATTTTTTCAGAGTTTAAAGGGGGAAAGGACCACAAAATAATCACCATATTTCATGAATTCCCCACAACATTACACTACCAATCAACCCATTTACAACATCCATAATGCATTTGGGTGATAGTGGTAAAATCTAAAACCAACTAAATCCTTTTGTCAAAGTGGTGCAAGCCCCAAACTCCTTAGGAAGGAAGCATGCTAGTAGAAGTGAAAAGTGATGTTAAACAAGTAGGTAAAAAGGATGAAACACAGAATGAATTGGAATGGGAGTTATTTAGGCATTGCCTCTTGTAAATTTTTGTGATTACAAATCTTCAACACCTTCCCCATGAAACTAACAATGGCATTGCATATGAGATACTTAAGGAGCTCGGATGAGTGGCATGCTAGTTGATGGTTGTGCTTTTACAGTTTAGTGCTACCATCAAAAGGAAGTCACCAAAACTATTATAGTTGCTAGGTAGACAAGATCAAACGGCGGGCTTTCTTTGTTTATTGAGGCATTCTTTGGCGAGGAAGTTTTATGGTGCAACAAAGTAGACTTAGAATAATATCTAACTCCTATTGCAGGAGCACCTTCTAAAAGTTTTATAACTCATGTCTAAGGCTTTAAACATGTTAAATCATTAAGAGTTTAGTTTGAATAAGCATTATTTAATCACATCAGTATTCTGAATGAAGACTTTTTTTCAAAATCCTTCATATCAAAGATCCCTCACTTATAAGCTTGCATGTTATAGCCGTATCATCTACCCTTCTACCCAAATAAACATCCTACAAAACCACCCACATCTATATCTCATATCCATCATCAAGACCACATCCTAAAATAAGGAAAAAGGTGAAGATTAAAACATAGATACTTCATCATCAATGTAAATGAAGGTAGCAGGATGCTTTTACTACTAGACATACTTCAACTACAAACTAAGTGATATGACTAAACAATATGTTATGCCCTAGCCAGGATAGCTAAATAAGTCACTTTTGAAAATTATGAGTAACTCCATTAATAATAATTGTAAAATGGTATGCAAGGTTACTAATATATCTCTTGTTAACAATGCTCTGGAAGTTCTTCCAATTCAATGGTAGTTTGCCTTCATTGGTCTTACGAACTACTAAGAATTAATGAGCTCTCTTTTGTATTGTAAACATCCCTAGACCCTTGCTTTGTACCTCTCTTAATCAACACATGTTCAAGATATCAAACCATTAGCCCATCTAACATATCTCGACCCCCAGCCCCCACCCAAATATTGGAAAATAAACCTCTCACTGACACTTACAATATTCAAAACATATGGACATACCATAAGTTAGTTTAGATAAGCTTAATGATATCAGCATAATTGCCAAAGAAGACCCACAAAAATCCTCCAATTGTTGAACGCATGGTTTAAAAAAGCAAAAACACAATTGACATATTCATTAGTCTACCCCCACATCACAATTTACAAAACACATAGCACTAAGACACATTTCAAACAAAAGTTTGATGCGTACGGGTCGAGCTATTAAGTTCTCCACATCTAAAGACCCAATACTAATTGCATTGTTAAGGTCTACGAAAATTGTGCATTGGGCATGTTTTAGAGACATATGACGGTCTTGGCCAATATTTGACACTACAAAAAACACATCACCCTTTACCACATTAGTGTGAATGTGGCCTCAATTGCATGGAAATTGCATTCACACACTACGCTAATTCGTCATCGTAAGCATACCTCCCCGCCGAAGTCTGCATGTCCAGGAGTATCAACCATGTTCAATTCATTCTCCTTCCATGAAACAGATGTAACCTGCATAATCAAAAAAAAAATCATACAATACAGCATTGTTGGAAAAACAAAACAAAAATATCTTCAGCTTGGTGATTGCCTGCTCTCACCACCTATACCAAACTAAGGAAATACTTAGCAAACTAGTCTAGGCAAGCATCTACTTTAGACGTACAAAAAATATTTCAAAATACTTTAGTCATCTACCAATTTTGCATTGCAAGGCTACCATAGTTTAGTGCTGTACATAATTCGCAATGCATGGTCAGTGATTTAGAAACTACACAATCATGGCAAACATTGATCTACGCTCATGCAACTAATCCCATATTTTGTGTAGAAGAAACGACATCAAGATGACAGATTTGCTTCAGTTAAGGATTAAGTTTTTAGGCAATGTTCAATTAAAAGTTCACAAATCACAAAAGTAGGGCATATGTGGTTCAAAGGCAAACCCCATTTTATCCAAAAGAACAGTGTTAATATAATAATATTTAACTATAAGATAAGACTGTCGCGGCTTAAATTCAGAAGAATCCAGATAGCCGACTTTTGTAAAACAATAGGCCAGTTACATAACAAGGACACTCGTTCAAAAAAAGAATTACAACTATTTAGAGTCTGCATTTGGATCAAACGAATCAACTTCACTTATTAAAAGCAAATGTATTCCTCCGTTCAACTCACCCTGATGGCAAAAGAGTGGAGGAAGAAAATATCGAATGCCAGACAAATTAGCTGAAAAACTTAATTACCGATTAGCAGAAGGGGATAGGTTATTATTATGGTTTAATTTTGATCAATGTGACAATTTATCATACTTCATATAATCTCTTTCTTAGTATGTGCCCGAATGGTAAGTTGCAGGCTTGCAGCAAAAAATTGAAAAAGTATCTTATATCAAAAGAAATCCAATTAGAAACTTTATCTTTAGTGATTATACAAATTTACATTTCATTGCCTCAATAAAATCAAATAAAAACAAATTCATTCAAGCTATACACTATCCCGTAAAAGTAAAACAATAACCAATAATTAGCCTTAATTTGAATATCAATATCATATCAATCCAAAATTGAAAAATCAATCACCAATGAAAAAAAAAAAAAGAAAACCTTAGAAGCGATAGTAATCCCCCGTTCACGTTCAAGAGAGATGGAATCCATGGCGCGTTCATGAGGAATATCGGCACCACACTGACGAAGAAGTCGATCCATAAGAGTTGTTTTTCCATGGTCAACGTGCGCAATCACTGCTACGTTTCGAAGCCGTGAAGGATCTAATGACGGGTTGTAGTTCCCGGCGACGGAGGCAGCGGCGGCGGAAGATGAAAAAGGACGATGAAAAGGGAAGACGCGGTGATTAAAGTAGGGTTTGGTGGTGGTGGTGGTGGTTTTCCTGGCGGTGGAGAGTAAGGTGCGAAGGAGAGTCCCTCTCACCATTTTTATGTATTGGATTTTTATGTATTGGATTTAGAAATGGAGGAATGAAGAATTACAGAAGATTGTATTGAAGAAATATCTTAAACCCTTCAATCAAGGTTTTAGATCTTACTTATATTCCCTATTTTAGCCCTTTGTTGTTTGTAAAGTTTGTATGATGGCCTTCTACACCACAATTTGAGTATGTTCAACATGTTCGACTGTATATGATTCCGAAAAATTAGGGTTTTAATATTAAATTAATTATTATATGTTAGGTGTTTAAAGATACAAAGTTATTATAAAAATATTATAATTTTAAAATTATACAGGGTCTTTATAGAATTTGTCAATTTTTGCTCCACCCCGGTTACTAAATACTAGTAGTACTTAGCTAGCCTTTGTATAGGATGTCTCTTGATGAGATTGCCTCGGAATATAAAATTTATATTTTCATAATTTGTGTAGTTGAGATGCATTTATTTTATATTGAAATTGTTTCTTACAACAATTTACGAATAAAAAAATGCTTTATATGAGTTCAGTTTATTGTTTATCAGATTTTACTAAGAATATTTTATTTGTTAGGTTGAACCGAACTCTATACAGTAAACACTAGTTTCATCTAATGTGTTTAAAATTTATTTTTCACAAATTCTCTTCTACAAAGTTCCATCGTATAGTATTATTCAAAAAAAAAAAGTTCCATCGTATAGTAAATGCAATAAATATCAACTAACACAATTAAAACACTCACTTAGTACTTAAAATAATAATTTTTTAATGTTTGATATTTAATATATGAAGTATGTTGTTAAGTTGACATTTTAGATATTAAAATAAGGATTCTTTTAAAAATGTGTTTGTTCTATGAACCTATCTCACAGTAAGATAATTTATCTAAAAGTTGTTCAAAATTATTTAAGGGTTATGTCATATGTCAAAAACCCAAAAGATGAACGCATTACCTGTGGAGAATTAAGAAACGTTTGTTAAATGAGATTTCGGCCAAATTTTAGTTGAGTATTTTCATATTGGTTAGTCAAACATCTCAAACAAACATATTCTCAACTGAAAGTTAATAGGTTGTTTTTCTATCGACTAATAAAATCAAACATTACGATCGATCAAACAAACCAACATAAGGAACCAACAACTAACATCACACACCTCCTTAATATTTTATTAACATTATATCTCGTAATTAATGACTAAATATAATAAAAGTAACCATAATTATGAATTCGGAAATATATTAACTCTTAATCTCTCAAATTATTCTTAATCAAAAATTTATAAAAATCTGATATTGTTAATCCTTGTATTGAGATGAATCAAACAAGATCATACATGACTATGTTTTAACTTATAGATTAAGAGTATAACACAAATTGGACATTTAGGCTAAATAGGAGGTAGCGTTAAATCGCAAATTCTTACTTGAAACCGTCTTTTGTAAAGACGGCTCTCTAAAGTTCAGTCAAATTCTAAATATATATTGTTACAAATTTAAAAATAGATTTAGGTTGGACTTTTGGGAATTGTTCGGTTTAATTAAATTTGTTTTATTTTATGATTTTCACAATCTTCTCCTTAATTTCAAATCTTTTTACAATAGCCTAAAAAGACTTGCTTTGGGCGAGTCTTCTTGGTCATCACTCATCGCCGGAATGTGAATGGGGTCATGGGGAGAACACGTTGGTCATGGCGCTGCTTTTTCTTCCTGCTCTTCTTCATGGAATCCTCTGCTTCATCTTCTCATCGCGGTGTTCATCCTCTCGGTACTCTCTTTTTCATCTTGTTCTTCCTCAGATTCTTTGATTCATTCTTCCGGGATATGCTTAGTTGTTTTCCCTGCCTTTTTTTTTTTTGTAAAAATTTGTGTTTATTTGTTATTGTAGACATCAATTATTTCGATTCAGAGTTGATTCAATGCAAGGATGGTTCCAATTCTTTTACCAAAGATCGTTTCAATGATGATTTCTGCGATTGCGTTGATGGTACTGATGAACCAGGTCTTAATCCTTTGACCTTCAATCTTTTTTTTAAAACTGTATTATGTAATTCTTTGTCATTCATAGTTAGATTTATTCATATTAGTAATGTGAGGTTGCAAATGACGTTGTAACAACTTTTTGTCTCCAATTACAAGGATTATTTTCGGCTTAGGTAGGAGCCACTTGATGGTATAGTATTATGGAATGTTATATTCTACCAGATTTGTGATTGGTGGTCTAATTGCAACCTCCATTTTAGTTCAAAGAATTCTTACATTTTTTAAATTTTATTTTGTGAACTGTTTGTTTCTTTGTTTGCCTGTTACATTAAGACTAGTGAGCTTCTTATTCTTGCTTGAATTGGTAACAAAATTAGTGAAGGCTTGATGGGTTGCAAATCAATTTGTGATATGAACTTTTCTTTTTTGGAGGGAAGTGAAGGATGCATATGGATGAAGCATTATGAATTATCGAAGTTAGTGGCTTCCCTGGTTTTTGCCCAAAATATGAGTAATTAGATTGAAAACGATATGGTTAGATTAATCATTGTAAGTGCTCAAAATAGTCAAAATTTGGAACTAAACCTTTCTTGTATTGGTGAAACTGAACTCAAAATAGTTAGCTTTGTATACATGTGTTGTCACTTGTTGAACGTCTTCGTGCTGTAATGGAAGTTTAAAACCAATATGTAATTATTTGACAATGTTTTCATGTCTTAAATCCTATCTGTTGTTGGCGTGAGCTGAAGGAATATAGCATAATCTATCAGTTTTTGTTTATGTATCATGATTGCAAAGGGGTTGTTTAGGCTTATAATTGACACTACTGATCTTTGTATAGTTCTTTGGTATTGTCCTGTGCTGGTGATGGTAGTTTTCTTTACAATTGGATGTACATTACATGGTGGTCGTGTAGAGCTCGTCTTTCATGTATTCTCTTGAGCGAGTTTTCTTTACGGCTTCGCGCTTTTGAAGTGGATCTTTTTTAGAGAAAACTTTTATTTTGGTTTAGACTTTAGTCTTTTTTTTTCAATGGTGAGCTTTATTAGTATTGTTCAATTACTTGAGAGTGTTCTTAGATTGCCACTCTTGTGGAAGTTCAATAACTATTTGGTCTGTCTAGTCTGCTTATGAACTGCTAATCACCTATTTAAATGTTTAGGAACAAGTACAAAAGTTGAAAACCATTCTAGTATCAGTTTTTACTAATTTGAATGTTTACAGCATCCACACACATGATCTATGAAATGATTTATGGCCTGTTTAACGAACTATACAATTTTAGCTCATAACACGGGTTATCGTATTAGTGCAACCCACGTTGTATCAGAGCAACACTTTGGACTAGAGGATTCGATATAAACTAACTTTCTTTTATGGGTATTAGACTAATATGCATTTCAGTTATACTATTAAGTTTGGATTTCCATTAAATGGTGTTGCTATTTTCCAGGAAGATTGATCAATTTTGTTGCCTAGTATCTAGCTTCTTGGATGATATAATTGTATAAATTTGCATACATAATTCATTGGAAATCTGGTACTTGCTGCATTGACGGAATTACATTTCTCTAGGCTTTAGCTTCGACCACATGATGTATGATAACATCTCGAGGCCTTGTACCCTCCCCCAAAAGAACTCATAGTTTCCCTCCAAAATATTCCTTAGTAATAGTATGTTTTTGTGGAACAGGAATAGGGTGCAGTTCAATTTACGGCAACATTGCTATGAGTTTCAATTTGTTACACTATATCTACCTTCAGTAGCTTCAAACTTACCCATTTAATTAAAATTTGGTCTTCTGTTATAGGTACCTCGGCATGTCCTAGGGGAAAGTTTTATTGTAGGAACCTGGGAAGTCAGCCACGCTTCTTATTTTCATCTCATGTCAATGACCATATTTGTGGTAAGAAAATTGACAGAATACTTACTTTTGTTGCCTCTTCTTAGTCTTACTATGCATCAATTAGTATATTCGTATGGTCTGTGGGGTCATTGGCCTCCCGATGTTCTTAATGCTAACATGTATTATATTTTAAGTTTTTATCCGTCATCAGGGCTTTACCTATGAATTTTCCTTCTGTAGATTGTTGCGATGGCAGTGATGAATTTGATGGTGCCATTTATTGTCCCAATACTTGTATAATGGGAGGTAGTATTGAGTACAAGACAGAGTATCACCAAACTTTTGACATTATCCAGGATACAAAAGGCAAATCAAATGGAAGATTGGACATGCTCCATAATCTAAAAGGTCTCTTCTAAAATTCTCTCGTTATATGACTGTCAATTTATGTTGTTTTCGGAAAACATAGATCCATTCTCCTTTATCTGGACATGAATTCGGAAAGGAAACAAGGAGAAGAACCTAATCATTAATATTTCGTCGAGGAAATACAGTTCTGACTTCCTCTTCTACCCTTCCTAACCCTTTTCCCTATTTTTTGCTCGTGATTAGTGTATCTGTCTGTCTTCTTTCCCCTCCACAGGCCCTGCCTTAGGCGGGACTCATTAGGATAATGATGACTTAATGTTATGTTGGTTTATTCATGCAGATTTGAAGGTTTTAGCTGTCCTTCAGTTGATCATTCTAGTTTTGTGGGGTTTATGGCTCTTCTATCGTCGTGCTAAGTCTAGAAAAAGACGATATCTTCCGTAATCAAAGATTTGCTTTCCGAAGGTCTTGGACTTGTGATCAATAGTAGCACCCTGATCAGCAGATTTCCCAATATCTTGCTTGTATATGGATCTGTCAATTGATCTAATCATACATGTATAATTGTAATTCGTACCAATCTATGATATAACTACTCCATATAACAATGTAGATGCAGTTGTGGAGTCTACACATGAGGGCGGATTTGTTGCCATTGGGTCAAAGAAAAGGAAAAGAAGATATTTAGTTTAAGGACATTTGGAGCAAATTTGTTACTCCACTAGTGTAGTAATTAGGTACTTGCACATTTTTGTATAATTGTAATTGATTCTACTATAAATAGCAAATTAGCAATTACTACTGGTAGTGGTTTCTTGTTTGCCCTGTATTTCTATTTCATACTGGCTTCTTAATTTGTGATATTTCTTTTTTTTAGTTAATTTAACTAATTTTTAAATTTATTAATTATAGAGCATATTAGCTTTTTGGTTATCTGTTTTCAGTCAATTAAATTTGACTAGTTTTTATAAAAATATGAGTATGACTTTGTCAAAAATAGAAAATCATATTAACAAGCAAATCTAAAAAATCTTCACTTTTTAGTTTTCAATTTTCAAAATCACTACTAATTTTCAAATTTAACATTATATAACATATAATTACTTAACAAATTAAATTTTAGAATATCAAATCAGACCTTGATTATTGTTTTTTCATTTGAAACTTTTTACTCCAAGTTAAGACTTCAAAAAAAATTTCATCTTGCCCATGTCGATCTTAGACTCAAAAATTAAAAGAAATTGAACGGAAAAATTAAGTAAAGCAAATGATATTTAGTTTTAAACTATATTTGTTGTTTGGCATTAATATGATATCATTATTATAGAACAATGGAATGGATTAACTGCCATGAACACATCAACAAATAACAAACCAAGCTTAGTGTTTGTATGATTAATTGCCATCAAGACATTATCAAATAACAAACAGAAAAACATAAAGTTCTATGATAATCCAAGTTCCAAACACATCTTAAATTCCACCACGAAGACGAAGGACAAGATGAAGAGTAGACTCCTTCTGAATGTTGTAATCAGCAAGTGTCCTTCCATCTTAAGTTGTTTCCCAGCAAAGATAAGTCTCTGCTGATCTGGGGGAATACCCTCCTTGTCTTGAATCTTAGTTTTCACATTATCTATGGTGTCTGAACTCTCAACCTCCAATGTGATCGTCTTCCCTGTTAAGGTCTTCACGAAAATCTGCATTCCACCTCTTAAACGAAGAACAAGATGAAGGGTAGACTCCTTTTGGATGTTGTAATCGGCAAGAGTACGTCCGTCTTCGAGTTGTTTTCCGGCAAAGATGAGCCTCTGTTGATCTGGGGGAATACCCTCCTTGTCCTGAATCTTGGTTTTCACGTTATCAATTGTGTCTGAGCTCTCAACCTCCAATGTGATTGTCTTCCCTGTTAAGGTCTTCACGAAAATCTGCATCCCACCTCTTAAACGAAGAACAAGATGAAGGGTAGACTCCTTCTGGATGTTGTAATCAGCAAGAGTACGTCCGTCTTCGAGTTGTTTTCCAGCAAAGATGAGTCTTTGTTGGTCTGGTGGAATGCCTTCTTTGTCTTGAATCTTAGTTTTTACATTATCAATGGTGTCTGAGCTCTCAACTTCCAATGTGATTGTCTTCCCTGTCAAGGTCTTAACGAAAATCTGCATCCCACCCCTTAGACGAAGAACAAGATGAAGGGTAGACTCCTTCTGAATGTTGTAATCAGCAAGAGTACGTCCGTCTTCGAGTTGTTTTCCGGCAAAGATGAGTCTTTGTTGGTCTGGTGGAATGCCTTCTTTGTCTTGAATTTTGGTCTTGACATTGTCTATGGTGTCTGAGCTTTCGACCTCGAGGGTGATGGTTTTGCCTGTCAAGGTTTTGACAAAGATCTGCATTCCTCCTCTAAGACGAAGGACAAGGTGGAGAGTTGATTCCTTCTGGATGTTGTAATCTGCAAGGGTACGGCCGTCTTCTAGTTGTTTTCCAGCGAAGATAAGTCTTTGTTGGTCTGGTGGAATGCCTTCTTTATCTTGAATTTTGGTCTTGACATTGTCAATTGTGTCTGAGCTTTCGACCTCAAGGGTAATGGTTTTGCCTGTTAATGTCTTGACAAAGATCTGCATTCCCCCTCTGAGACGAAGGACAAGGTGGAGGGTTGATTCCTTCTGGATGTTGTAATCTGCAAGGGTACGGCCGTCTTCTAGTTGTTTTCCAGCGAAGATAAGTCTTTGTTGGTCTGGTGGAATGCCTTCTTTATCTTGAATTTTGGTCTTGACATTGTCGATGGTGTCTGAGCTTTCGACCTCAAGGGTAATGGTTTTGCCTGTTAAGGTCTTGACAAAGATTTGCATTCCACCTCTGAGACGAAGTACAAGGTGGAGTGTTGATTCTTTCTGGATATTGTAATCGGCAAGGGTGCGGCCATCCTCTAGCTGTTTCCCAGCGAAGATCAAACGCTGTTGGTCTGGGGGAATCCCTTCCTTGTCTTGGATCTTAGTCTTGACGTTGTCAATGGTGTCGGAACTCTCGACCTCGAGAGTTATGGTTTTGCCGGTGAGAGTTTTGACAAAGATTTGCATTTTATATTTCTGCAACAACAATCACAGAATAGTCAGGATCTCATCTAAACACTCCATGCCCATAACTAGGGCCGATTCTAGATATTTTGAGGCCCTAGGCGAAATGACATATTGAGGCCCTTGTAGACCTTCTTTAACTATTAATTTTACTTTTTTACATGAGTTCCTGTGCGACAACCCATCTAGCCCACTTTTAGGGCCGGCCCTGCTCATAACCTAGATGGAACATACTTGAATTTTCATCATAAATTAGAAAAATAAATCTAAATCTCTGGTGCCGATTCATCTAAATAATCAATAATCAATCAAAACTGATCCAACTACTCTACAGACACATAATCTGACTAAAATTTTCAAAGAAATTTCAATGAAAAACAAATTTGTTTAGAACGCGCACAGTTATATCCGACAAAGAAACGAAAATTCTACAAGGAAAAGCATAATTTGGAAGCCGATGAATTTTGATCAAATTATTACGACATGAAATTTGACAGATTGATCTACCACTGGGCCATCTAACACAAGACGAATTGATTACTCCACCAACATAACCTAAATGAAAATGACAAAGAATAACAATTTCTACTGCACACGGAAAACAAAATCCACAACAAAAGATCTATGGACAAATATTACAATTCAAATACGAAACTTTTCGGATAGATCTATTAAAAATGAATCGATTTCTTCAGATAGCGAATAACAAGACAACGATCAAAAATCAAACTACACTATCAACTTCATATGAAACGATTAAAAACAGCGAAAGCAGGAGAAATTCAATAAATTAGACAAGAAATTGATGATGAAAACGCAGAATTACTAAAGGAATAAATGAATTACCTTAAGGAAATAGATTGGATTGAAGAATGCGATGAAGATGCTTGATCGAGAACAGAATGATGAATATTTTGTTAGACGTGAAGGGAAGGAAGGGATGGGGCTCCTATTTATAAGGATTTGTTGACGTATCGAGTGATCTAAAGAATGTTCTGGAATTTGGTAATCCCCACAAATCTTGGCGTGGGCCAACCTTTAATTCTTTGGTCATACATTGGGGCTGTTAGATGAGCTATCTAGAAAATTTCAAATAAAAGAAAATTATTTTTTTATTTAGTTTTACAAAATTATTTAAATTCTAAATATATCTAAATATCTAAACTGACATTTAGTTGTAATTTTAAAATTTGTTTTTTTGTAATTTTTATTGGGACTAATTAGACAAAATTTCACTTAATTATGTTTTACTCCCTCCGTTTTTTATATGTGTGTCCTATTTGAAGATTTCACACATATTAAGATAGTGGGAATCTTTGTTGATTGTGGGTATTATTTTATTATAATAGTGGTGTGAATTAATGATTGTATTGGTATTATGAGAGAGAAAATATAAATTAATTATTATAAATGGGATATTAGAAGAGAGAGGGGGATATTTTATTATAATAGTGGTGTGAATTAATGATTGTATTGGTATAATGAGAGAGAAAATATAAATTAATTATTATAAATGGGATATTAGAAGAGAGAGGGGGTGAAAAGAGGGTATCAAAACTTTCCATTTTAGGAAATGGAACAAACATATAAAACTATCCGTTATAGTAATGTGGACAATCAAAAAAGAACGAAGGGAGTACCTTATAGGATGATAATAATAAAATATAAATTAAGATTTAAGGTAACAACCGGTTGAGACCCGAACTAAACCAGACTGGACCAGTTGCTTTTGGTCTAGGCTCCGGGTCTTACTTGTTTTTCATTTTCGGGTTTTCGGGCCGGTCTGGTCTAAATACTGAAAATATAAAAGTAATTTTGAAGAGAATTAATATATATGATTTTTATGTATATACTTATTTAAAAGGCTATTTATTTTTTATTTTCAACACAAAATAAGTTTTTTAACTCAAAAATTTTAATTTATAGTAATTAATTTGCTATATTATTTTAAAATCTTTCATTTTTAAATTTATTGACATCAAAAATTAATTTCGGTCTAATTGATTTAAACTCGGATCGGACCAGGAGGAAATGAGGTTAGACCAGGACCTGACCGGATGGAAACGGTCCGATCTCCGATCTTAAAATATTCAAAATTCCGATTTTTCGGTTCAACAAGTTTCGATCGGCCCGATTTAAATTTGGACCGGTGAACGCCCCTAAGTCTTCCTCCTCACTAAAGCATATTGTGAGTACTTTCAGGAGGTCTCATTATAAAACTAACCCAGATTAAACTAAACATAATACTTAAAACAAATAAGTTTTTTTAATTAAACATAATCTTTAAACAAAAAAATTTTGCCCCCATCAGATTTGGAGGTCTGGGTCTGACAATTTTAGACCCTTAGGATCCGGATCCGAATCCGGATCTCAAAAAACTTAAAGGGTCCGAGTCTGGCTCTTGTTTGACCCGCTCCAGACCCACCCAATGACCATCCCTAATCCATGGTCACTTAAAAATCCGCATCACTGAAGATGTGACAGCTGTAAGTCCATTATAGAATCGATTAAAGATTAGTCTTAAATTGTAAATCAAACTAAACTAAAACAAACCATAATTTTAGTATTTGATTTGGTATATAGTCAGAACGACCTGATTTGATTTTTTCAAAATAGTACATTTTTTGGTCAGGTCTCGATTTTAAATTTTAGAGCAGATCAAATCGAAATCGTATTTTCAAAAAATGTAGTTTTTATATATTTTTAAATCAGTTACTACTTAGATTAGATATTCCAAGCTATAGTTTTTACCGCAATATGTACTCAATTTATGTTGATACAAGTAACTAATCACAAATTATTATATTTGACCACTATAAATGCATGTTAATTGGTATAAATGCATGTTCTTAAGTTAAACTACCCCTATTTGTATTAGGGTTTGCTTCAGTCGCTCCACATTAGCAGTCCGCAAGTACCAGCTGCTGTTCAGGTAAAATTCTTTCTCTTTTTTTGTTCTCTATTCAAGATTCAGTCATGGCTGCTCAAATTAGTTTCTTGTTAATTGTTTAATGGGTATTTTCTAGTTTACTAAACCATATATACTTTTAGAAAATTTCTGGGTGTAATTTGTATTTAGGATTTTCTCATGGGTTTTCTTGTTAATTGTTCAATGGGTATTTTCTAGTTTACAAAACTATATATACTTATATAAATTTTCTGGGTGTAATTTGTATTTAGAAATTTCATATGGGTTTTCTTGTTAATTGTTTAGTGGGTGTTTTATACTTTACAAAACCATATATACTTTTAGAATTTTTCTGGGTGTAATTTGTATTTATGAAGTTCATATGGGTTTTTTTGTTAACTGTTAAATGGGTATTTTGTATTTTACAAAACCATATATCCTTCAAAACCATGTATGTAGGAGTATTTTTTTAATTTTTCTTTCTTTCCATTAAAGATTTAAATTTGTACAATTTGTTATAGATTTTGCTTTTCTTTGAATGTTAGTTGTTTAACATTGTTTGTTCATCAATTTAATCAATTAGTTAAATTCAGGGTTTTGTTAATCAATTTATGTTTTTTTTTTATTGGTGGTAAACTTATAAATTTAGGGTTTTATTTTTTTATTTCTTGGAATTTATAAGTTTTAATTGATTAGCAATTGAATTCTACAATTGATTTTTAGGGTTTATAGTATACATTTTTCAATTGGGGGATTAGTTACTTATTTCCACATTGATTGTGTATTTCATTTTGTCAGTTGTTTGTTTCATCTTTGTTCATCATTTTGCCTTTATATTTTTCTTGATTGTTAATGGAGGAATGCTTCGATTTGTTGTGATATTAGACTAGTAGTGTATAATTTTAGTGAATACTGGTTCTTAATAGTACTTAATTAAGGAATGCTTTAATGGAGGAATACCATAATTTGTTTTAATGGAGGTTTGCTTTGCTAATGATGGTACTTAATGAACACTTGCTAGCTTAGTACTTTTAGCTGATTAGGTATGTCTAAAATGGTGAAAATGGCTAATGTGTTAAAATGGAGTTTTGGACAACAGAAAATTTGTTAAAAGTTTTTTGCCTCCGGCCAGAAACATAAATTCTTTGTTTACAAAAATAAAGTTGTGCAAATGATTCTTTAGCCGACCTGATTTGTTTCCATAATTTTGAATTAGCTTGTTTTCTTAAATTTTTTTTAGAATGAATTTGTTAAAAGTTCTTTCAATTTTCTTAGTTTGAAAAGTGATTTGTTTCGTTATTTGTCAAATGATGACATTATGTGCAATTTTCAAAATATGAAAACTCGGCGTGAATATTACCATGATAAAACATTGATAAATATAACTTCTATTTTTATTTTTGATTTTTTTATGGATCCACCATTGCTTTAATTGGTAGGGTTTATCTTAGGTTTTAGTATATGCTTGAAATCTTAATGTTCTAAAGGACTAAATTCTTTTTGTGTTGTTGGAGATGGTAGGGTTTATCCAAGAACCTATTCCACACGAGGAAGAATCTGGGCCTAAGCAAGAAAAATTCAAAACTTCAAAATATCCCGAGACTTTCAGGCTTGATTTTGACGAGTTTTCTCTTAATTCGATTGATTCATTTCTGGATCTTGATTTCGCTCCCATCAACGAATGGATTAACGACATGGAAGCCCCTGAGGATGTAGAGTTGAGCAAATCTGAGATTGGAAGTATGGATAACTTAACTGGTAATAGTTTGGACAATCTTGTTCAGGATATGGATCATTCAGAAAAGTCTGTGTCGATGAAGGTTGAATGTATTGGATCTGCAGAGCATATAGATTGTAGTATGGATAAATCAGACGGACATGTCATTGAAGATTTTGTAAAGAAAACTGAGTTGGGTAGTTCTAAAATTGCTGAAATGAATTCTGATTGTCACCCGGGCGAGACAAAGATTTCACCTAGAGACAATGAACAAATAAACGATGTGCAAGCCCCTGATGATGTAAAGTTGAGCAAATCGGAGATTGAAAATGGGGTGGATGACTTAGTTGGTATAAATCAATCAGAAAAGTCTGTTTCGGTGAAGGTTGGCTCTGCTGAGTTGGGTAGTTCCGAAGCTGTTGAAACTAATTCTGATGGTCACCATAGTGAGACCAAGATTTCACCTGGAGACGGGAGTGTCGGATTGTTGGATGAAAAAGATTGTTGTAAACTTGAGAATTTGAATTGCTCGATTGAAGAGGAATTGCAGAAGGTTACTTTGGGGGGCGACAGACACGAATCAGCAGTTATTGACATAAAGAAAGAGATTACTCCTGCTCTCAGTGAGGATACTGCCAGTGATTCTAAATCCGATAATGAGTCTGATTCAGCATCATCATCATCTGCGTCGTCGTCATCATCGACGTCGTCGTCGTCATCATCATCATCATCATCTTCTAGTTCTAGTAGTGAAGGTGATGATGCAGATAATATGGTTGCTTGGTCTGAAAACGACGATGAGGAAGATGATGTTGCCGATAGAAATAGCGGTATGGTGAAGGGAGCCATTAAGTCAACGAACGAGATCACGGTAATAAACTTCACTTTTGTTTCATATATGTTGCATTTGTGACCTCGATGAGTATTTTGATCTCTACAATTGTATTTGTTTTGCCAATGGTTCTAACTTCTATTAAAAGATGTTTGCTTAGCCCCAATTTTTTTTTTCTCTTATTTTTGTTGAGGGTGAAAGACATCGACTTTGTTCAATCCTTCTATAATACTTTTAATTATCAAAAGAATTAGAATATGTGGATGGAGTATGGACTGTTTTAATTTTTAAATGGTGCAATATCATCTAGCTCGAACATGGTTTTATTGTCAATTTAGTGGCTTAAATTTAATTGAAGACATAATAACAAGAATGCAATTTCCTATTATAGGGAGACGGCCGCATGGCTAAACTAGACGAATGCCATGATGAGGGTGTTTGGAAATATCTGATAGTTGATTAGAGTTGTTGATTCAATTGTTTGACCTCCTGATAGGAGAAACTTGTTTAAAATTAAAAATAGTTGATTTATAACAAGTTGTTTCAAGTAGTTTATTTACAAAACTCTATCATTAGATAGTTTGACCGCCTAACCAAGTATTTGTACAAAATAGTTAAAATTGCCCAATAAGCTATTTTACCGAGCAACCCCAATGTTAACATGGAATCATTACGTGCTGCTTTTTGTGGTTCTTTGATTTGCTCTTCCCTCCTCCTTTTTGTTTTAGCTCGTTACAGATGCTATTCTCAGTTGTATTTTAACAATTCCTTCAATCCTTGTGTTAAATGTCTCAAAATTTTTCTTATGTCAGGTGCTTCCAAGAGTAGAGGAAGTAGACGTCACTCTCCTACCACACCATGAAATACTTCCGGTGGGAGTTATCTCATCTGTAAGTTTCTATCAGCCTATCAAATGTAACCTTGGTTTGTCAGTTTCATGCTTTTAGTTTCCTTTTTGTTCATGGGTTCATGGTGGAACCATGAATTTAGAGGTGTTCAACGGGGCGGGTCAAAGCCCGGTTAAATGCGACCCACTTTGACTTGTTTTTTAAAAGTTCATAGGATAGTCTTTTATTCTACTTTATGGCCTATTGGGTTTACCCACCTATGTATATAATAATATCAGAAAAATATAGAAAAATTGGTTCTTTACGCAACCAATTCCTATAACTATCTGACATGGCCCGGCCTGACCCTATATAACAACGCATGTTAATGGCCCGACCCGCTAGTGACCCGTTAAAATGTGATTCGATCCATGACCTGATGGGTAGACTCGTCCGTTAAACACCTCTAATCATGATGGCAGTAAAAGGCACTGTAGCACTACCATTTACTTGATGTGTTTTCCCTTCCTTTAGGTGGATTTGTGAATTCTGATTATGTTTATCATTTATCAGGTTTTAGGAAATCAAGTCATTGTTGAAGGGTCAGAGAAGCATAATCCTCTTGATGAGAGTTCAATATTATGGATAACCGAGACTAGGTTGCCACTAGGTCGAGTGGATGAAATTTTCGGGCCTGTCGAAAACCCGTACTATGTTGTGAGATATAATTCAGAAAGCGACATTCCTTCTGATATCCCAAGTGGCACTTTGATAGGGTTTGTTCCGGAGTTTGTGAAATATGTAATCGAGTCCGAAGCTCGCCAAAAAGGATACGATGCTTCAGGTCCGAATGATGAAGAGGTGACGGAGGAGCTTGAATTCTCCGATGACGAGAAGGAGGCCGAATTCATGAGAAAGTATAAGATATCCAAGAGAGCTAACAGTAATCAAGACCCGGGGTCTTCCGGGAACAAGAAAAAGAACGGAAACAGGAATAAAACATGGACAAAAGATCAACCTTGTACCTCTCATCCTCCGACAAAACAACCAACACAAACTAGTCAAATGCAGCCGCATGCTCGTCCCTGTGCACCATCATCTAATGAGGGCAACCAATTTGGCCCCACTTCAATTGGGTCGGATTTCTTTGGAAGACCTGCCGTGCCATCTATAGCTCAGGGTTACCAGCCGAGTCCGCCCCCAATGGGGCCGTTTTTCCCCGGAGGTCCTTCTCCATTTCCTCAGCAACTCCAGCAAGCCGGGTTTCTGTTGAACAGCTTATTACAACAGCAGAATATGGCTATGCCTGGTGTCTTTCAAATCAACAGTATGCCCCCTGTACAATGGCAGCAACCGCATCACTTTCCACCGATGCCATCGACAAACCCTGCGCTGTTTCAGCAGCCATACATCGGTTTACAAGGTCCAAGTTCTCAGTTTCCGATCAACCCCGCTATACCGTCTAATTCATTCCAAGCGCCTAATTTCCAAGGGAATGAAATTCCTCCTCAGTTCAATCAAGGCTTCTCTCCTGGTAGAGGGGAAGGTGGCAGAGGCCGAGGCCGAGGAAGGACACCATTTCAACGTAGAGGTGGTCGTTTTGGCGGTGGAAGAGGCCGTCATCAGGCCAACTGATTGAGTTTGTTATGTTGGCTCTCAAAACCCACTATCATTGTAACTTTGCCCAATTTTGAGGTTGAAAGTAGTTATCAGGGCACAAACTGTATTATTTCATTTAAATCAAGTTGATTTTCTCATGTATGCACATCATCAGTCTATCATATCAACCATTCCTTTTGTCAATTAGATGTTTTTAAACAAGATTACATAAAAATCCATATCTATGGACCATTGTGAGCCATAGCCAATGAATAACTATTCTCCCTTCGCAAATTCTTGAGACTGTTTCACCATGGGATGCATCTCTTACATAGGCTAAATAGTCCAATAATTAAAAATTAGGAAAAATTACTCAGAATAATACGACCTCTCACTGATTTTCCAAGAATAATACGAACTTTCAATTAACCACCAATAATACAAACTTTGACATGCATTTTCCGCTGGCATACATGACCTATTTATAACCGGTAGTACAGGTCTTTTTTTGACCGTTGCTCAGCAAGTTTCAACCCGTAGTACGAACTTTCAATTAACCACCAATGATACGAGATGAAACCTACTGAGCAACGGTCAAAAAAAGACATGTACTACCGGTTATAAATAGGTCATGTATGCCAGCGGAAAATGCATGTCAAAGTTCGTATTATTGGTGGTTAATTGAAAGTTCGTATTATTCTTGGGAAATCAGTGAAAGGTCGTATTATTCTGGGTAATTTTTCCTAAAAATTATTAGCGTATGAGCTTCTTAGGAAACAAAGAAATGAGCTTTGGGTAAACTTAATTCCAAAAATAAGCATCTTCAATCTTCATATCCGAGCCTAAGGTCAAGTATTTTCTCAGTTATTAACACTGAACAAAAAAATTAGTCAAAAAGAGTCAAAGTTGTTTGTTCGCAGTTATTAACTGCGAACAAAAGGTAAACAATGTCATAACGTTAAAAGAGATCAAAAAAAAATAAAAATTATGTTATTCGCACTTACTAACTGCAAATCAACCATTTAATAGAAATATAAAAAATATTGTATTAAAAAAATTCAAAATTAACAAATTTAGAATTTTGTAGAAGTCGAATTTAGAGTAAAAGTTGGACTACGGCAGACATTGGTCAACCAAAGTGTGCTTACGTTACGCCATTCTCAAGTCTCAACAATTCCCAATAACAAATCTTGATTGATTAAATGTTCAACAATTGGGTTATCTTTTTACCATCAATCTCCAACAAATGAGGATGTTTCAACCCCTCTTTGTATTAGTAATTGTTTTTCTAACGCTTCTAGTTGCACTTGTTAACTCGCACAATGAATCGGGCGAGTGGAGCTGTGAGTCCTCTGACTCGGGCACTCAACTCGTGGCTCAGTTTCGACCCGGTGTTATTACTCTTGATGGGCATCCAGATGATTGGAAAGACATTGGTGGGTTTGACTTCTCTCTTCTTCCTGCTCTTGACCCACATGAAGATGATGCTTATAAGGGTGGAAAAATGACTGTTAAGGTATTTTTTATTTCAAAATTTCAAATCTATTTTTGGGTTTTTCTTACTTTGAGTTTTGATGATTTTTGAATTATTTTTCTTACCAAATTCAATAGCTATGCTGATTTGGATGATAAATCTTCCATCTTTGATGGTTTATTGAATTGTCTTTATTGGGTTTGTTTTATAAATGTGATTATTGCATTGTTTTTGACAATGGCATATGATTTAAAGTTTGCTAATGAGCGAGATATACCGGATATGATGATGATAATATGATCTGAGCTTTGTTGCATTGGATGTGCATTGTAGTTTGTAGTCTTTTTTTGATTTAAATCTGTTTTCATGTGGAATTTCTTTTTATATTTTGAGCTGATTTGCTCTATGTTTTGACTGATTCTTCAATTTTTTTGCAGGCATTACATGATGGTAAAGATGTGTTCTTTTTGTTGCAAGTTGATGGAGAATATGCTTACTCCAAAGGGTAAACTTTTATGTATTTGTTTTATCCATCATATATAAAACATGGGTTGTTCTAGCTGGAGTAAATTAGCATGGACATATAACAATTTAGGTGTACATTTGTGCCCTAATTGATAGAAATTTTGCTATAACTTAAGATTAATTGTTTGAGGAGCTTTTTTTGGTATACTATAGACTTGATTATGCTTCTTTGATTTTCTAGAAGAGGCATACTTTTGGCTGTTTCATGCACTCAAGAAATTTGTAACGCGATTCGATTTCGAGATGTAGTTTTGGCATCATAAGCTGCCAGTCTTTGTGAATCGTTTAATGCACAATGCCATCGTTATGAAGTTGTCGATGACTAGTTTAGGGGTATGCTAATGATTTAGCTAAGAACTTAAGATGGTAATTGTCGAATTTAAATTCGTAATCTCTCTGGGAATTCATTGGTGACGTTGATTTTGGTTGTCTCTTGACTTATTGGTGAGCAGGGATATTAGTACTAACTGCTCTTTAGATTTCATATTGAGCATTTAGATGTTTCCTTCTGTTTCTTTACTTTTTCGTTTATTCTTTTCAAATCTTTTTGTAAGATATACCATTAGTCGCGTAAACAAAGTGATGGATTTTGTTTGTTTGATGGAATGGATTTCGTTGAAAAATTTGTACAATAGATTAAGGTTTAATTATCACTGAATCCGGGTTCTATGCTCTTTTATACGACAGATGCTGACTTTTACCTTATGCGAATGCAGCAATAATAACAAATGCCCATCTGTTGCTCTCATGTTTCAGATTGGTGAGAATGCTACTTATCATAATGTGAGCTTCTCGTCTCTATTAACTTGTTTTTTCTTTATGTCTTCCCGTATTCTGTATGTAATATGATAATGACGACAAAATTTGCATTGTGTTTTAGATGGGTGGTTGTAAGGCATCTCCAGATTCTTGCACCAATAAGACTTGCCGTGGATCAGAAGTTGACCTTATGCATTTCTCAATCGGAACTTCTATTCCTGGACGTCTATATGGTGGAAACTTGGTAGATGTTGGAACAGGCGGTGATAGGTATTGTGTTTCATGTTTCCTTAAGTTCATTGTGAATAGCTAAGCCGGGTGATGTGTCCCAGAATATATTGACCCATGTTTTTCTATAATTTCTTGGTTAGGTTCGGTCATTTGGTTGATGTGTATGCCTGGAACCCACATTGTCGGTTTCTCGATGGACTCGGACCTTCAGGTTTGTCTTTAGTTCCTTGTGATAAGCTCCTACTCCAGGTTTTATCATCATTCAAATATGAAATTGTGTTCCTCCCATCTCTAAGGAAATTCGAGCCTTCGTTGAATGGTGCACAAAGCTATGGAGTTTTTTGTGTTGATAACTGAACTGAAAATCAAGGGGTGTATTTTTTTTCATCCCATCTTGTATGAGACCGTCTCACGGTTAGACGACTTCAAAACAAGAAGTCCATAAGCTAAAAGTTTCTATTATTGGACTATTTAAACCAAGTATGAGGCATGTCTCACTGTGAGACCGTTCCATACAAGAATTTGTGTTTGTTTTTTTGGGGGGGAGGGGGGGGACTGAACCCTTATTAGGAGCTGCTTTATGTAGCAACACCTTTTTCATCACAGTGCGTGTTCATTTTGTTGCATATATGTTTTCTTTTCTCCGGTGGTGAATTCAGAATAACTAGTAAGGTGAGTCAAACAATCGCATATGCATGTGTTGAACCAACTCGACTGCCAGTCTTCTATGTTATATGTTACTCTGTTACTTGGACTCGGGTACTGATGTCGGGTACTAGTACGTGTCCAAGTTTCAGATATGTCTAAATATCCAATTTTACACCTAAAATGAAGTTTCTAAGTGCCATAACAATGTCCGAGTATTAAGAATAGGACACGGATACGTGAAGCAAAATGAATAGTCCGAGTAACATAGATGTTACCATTACTAATGTTAATCAGATAACCCGGGCCATAGCCTAGGCAGCCGCTAATCTGTTTGTTCTTGTACCTAGGCAGCCGCTTTTCTGTTTGTCCTGTCACGTCCTTTTCGCTTCTGCTATTCTGTTTTGCTTTTTGAGCGTTTGTCGAATATAAAGTTTATTGTTTCCGTTTTTCTTCAGGGACCAACAATACGGCTCAGAATGATTGGAAGGGAGCTTGGTGGCACAGCAGCCTCAATACTCACTCAGGTTTTTGGTTCTTTCTTTCTTTCAATTATCTTTCGTAAACTATAAGCCTCTTTCGATAATGTATATACCATGGTGTCTTAATGCTTGTGCGCATCGACAGGTTTTGTGGACGAAGATAGCCCGTATGCATCAAACGGTCAGAAAGGCACCTATTATTTTGAATTTTCGAGACCGTTAAGGACTATGGATCGATTTCAACAGGTAATTTTATATTTTGTTTATCATTGTTAAGCTAGGCGAGAAGTCTAGAACTTTCCGCATGATCGTACATTTACAAGATTCTGTTTCTTTTTATTTTGGGGGTTTAGCTAAGCTAATATGTACCCTGATTTCAAATCACATGTTCCGTAATGAGGTTTCGCAGAGTGGTTAGTTCAAATTCGTCTTAAAGCGACCTTTTACGGCATGACCTCAATTTTTATTCCATGTGTAGAATCACTTTTTTGTATAAAAGTCCCTCGACCCCTTCATAGTTTTCCCTATCAAGCAATGTTATGTAAATTGGCAGCATATCAAGCAAAATGTCCGTCTAGTCGGCCTTGAATTCTTCCTCTTTCGATGACAGGATGCTCAATTCAAGATTGGTGAAACGAGCAAATTCTCCGCTGCATTTTGGTACCCAGTGGACGGTAACCCATGGCATGGATCTGCCCATTATACAGTCAGCTGTGATTGGCTACCATTGGATATAATGTCGGGAGGATCTGCGCTTACTGTGACCAAGGTCACAGCACGAAGCTCTTGGGATGCCGCTGTTGCGTTCTCTCTATTACTCTCCGTGGTTGCGTTTTGTATGTCTGTTTTTGTTGGATATCGTGTCTCAATGCGTCAAGGAGTGTCTTTTACTCCCATGGATCGTCTTTAGATTCATAGCAATTTGTATGTTGTATCATACTCCCTCCGGTCCAGTTTACTTGTCCCATTTGACCAAACACGGATATTAAGGTAATAGTGGGGTCCATTGGAAAAGGTAGTAGTTGGGTATTTTAATTGATTAAATTAATTGTAAAAGTGGTAGTGGAGTATTGGGAATTGGAAAAGTTGGGGTATTTAGGTAAAAAAAGGATAGCCAAAAAAGGAAATGGGACAAGTAATGAGGAATTGCCAAAAAAGGAAATGAGACAAGTAAACTGGAACGGAGGGAGTATCATTTTTTACCTCCCCAAATTTTGTTGGTTTCACTTGTTTTCCATTCTTTGTTATTATTCAAATGCTCAAATTTGTTGTAGCTTACAAGTGTAAACTCATATCACTATATTTTGCAATAGAAGGTTTTTTTTTTGACATCATTCTTTTTGGATGTGATTTGTCTTTTACAATAAGTCATTTTGTTGCAACTGGTTAAACCCCTATTTCAATCAAATGTTCCATTTGATTTTGCACACTTACTGATACTTTGAATCCTAAATATCTTCCATTATTCTTGTTTAAAGATTATAAAGTTGGTATTAATAAATTTTAGATTGAGATGAACGAAAAAAGATTTCATTCAACTATGTTTTTTTAATTAATAGATAGAGTAAAATACAAACCATAGAGATTAGTGAATAGTTTTAAAAAACAAATGAGAATAGGAAGGAGTAATAACAATTTGCGGAGGATCTCATCGAATCGAGCAATCCATCATAACCAAAAATGTATATTTATCCTCAGTTTGACACAAAATAGGTTCTAAACCTAACATTAAGTAACAAAAATACATTTCTTGATTGTCAACCAAGATATTCCTTTAAAATGTCTGAAAAAACAACCATAGAAGTACACTTCTATGTGATTTCACCATACAACTTGACAAGAACAATATTGGTATCAAAATGCCATCATGTTCATGGAAATGAATTATGAACTGCTGTTAATGACTGTTTACAAACACACACCTTTTCAATCGTGTCAATAAGTATGCAGGAACGACGTATTATTTACGATCAAAAGTTCTCATGTCTTTATATGGGAATCGAGCTGTATATAGCGTAGATTGGATAAAGAATCTCTGCATTGGTCAAATTTCTGCTAGGAAAGGATCAAGATCAGAATCAAGTAGCACAATGAAGGGAAGAAGCAAAAGCAAGAAAACAAAAAAGATAGGTTATTTTATATTGTTTCAGATTCGTGAATAAGACGCGATTACAAACAAAAAAACTGTAGTATAAGAACAGAAATGACAAACTATTTTCTTACCATGAATTTGTTAAAATGAACTTCTGCATGGTCAGTCGGGTTATTTCTGTTCCTGTGCTTTAGGTGGCGATTTGTGGATGTTAAATATACTACTTTTAGGTTGTTCTTTAATCAATTGTTCTACTTCTTCCACCCTTCTTTTAAGAGCCTCGACTTCTCCAGCCAATTCTTCATCTCGCTGTCTCATTGCCTAAAGAAGCAGAGTTTGAATTAGTAATGTACCAAAAAAGTAGATTGCTAAAGAGAAAAAGAGGAAGACATTATACAGTAAGCTTGTAAGTTTTCTCATCTAATTGTCAACATGCACGTAATTTTCGTAGTTGGAAAGCATGTGTTTTCGTAGTTTTCTAGTCTGGTAATTGTCATACTGAAGAGTGTGACATCATGTGGTGAGAAGCTATGGCAAATTATCCTGTGAGTTGCTTTAAGCTTCTTATATCCTTATGTAAAGAAGTGGAATGTTTTATTAGCAATTTTCAGTGGAAAAATTCTACTCCCAATAGAGGCATTCATTGAAAGTCTTGGTCCTTTATGTGGAGGCCTATGGTGGCTTAGGTTTGTACAACTAAGAGGTATTTTAACATTGCACTGCTTGATAAGCAGGTACTGAACCTTCATAATCATCCTGATGCACAGTTGATTTTTGGTTTGCGGAGAATTCAAATAGATGCAATGCTAATGTTAAGGATAATGTAGGAAAAGTAGATTAAGCTACCGGCTACGATGAGTTAACTTATTCTAAAGCCCTTAAATTTGAAGTTTGTAGAAGAGCATTCAGCAGCCAAATATGACATCAAGTCCATAAAAATGCGAGCCAGCCACAGCTTTGTTCACAAGAATTTAAATTATCATATATGTTAAAAAAAATTTACATTTTTTCTTCATCAGCATCCACTTTCAAGTAATCATGAGCGAAATGGATGAGCTCACTATGAGCTTAATATTAATATGTCATAGGCAAAATTGTCATACTATACAGCGAAACACGCTAACTTCGCACAAAACTGACTCTGTTAGTAATGAGATGTACCTGCAACTCTTGTGCCCGTGCTTCTTCCTTCCGAGCTTCTGACTTGGCACTTCTTTGCACCTCAAAAATAACAAGAACTCCAGCAACCTGCACATATTAACCTTTGTTACATATTTGGCATCACTGCATTAGGATGACAATTCACTAATTGATATTGAAACTAAAACATTTTAACAAGTAAGATGTCAGATAGTTCCAAAATGGGTACACTACTTTAAATAATGTGCATGTATAACTTAAAGAATTAAATGCATGAACCCCAGCTTGTATAAGCAACAAGCTAACTAGATATTAATTTGAGAGTCACAAATACGGTAATTACCAGCAAGCATACTGGTTGTTTGGCTATTTGAACAATTCAAAGGACATACGTTTTCGAATATCAAAAACAAATTGATAATAGTCAGCAATAGCCACTTTCAAACGACTTGATATCTATTCAAGGAATACGCACTTGAAATCTAAACATATTTGCTATAAAAAATCTCGCCTTGACAATGAGATAGCTGAATAGGGTATACTCATTACTCACCTGATATCCACAAAGTCAACATAAGAGCTTGGAATTTTAGCAAGTATTCAAAGTTTCAAACTCAGCAAATTAATTTCACTCACTCCACCTCACTCGGAAATTCCTCAAATCGGTGCTTCATTTACACAAATTGAAAAGAAAACAACAAAACCTTTCCGACACTTTATAAAGCTTAACAACAATTAGTTCTTCAACGGTTCAACCATCGTTAATACGTGTAATAACCCCTTTTTATTAATTATTGAAAGCCTAAAACTTGTCGAATTGTACGTTAACTAGACATATACAGATTAGGAAAGAAATAAAAGTAATAGGTTTTGAACGTCCTAAAACCAAATAAGTCTGACTCCTAGATAGTAACTTAAGCTTCAATTGGCACAGAGATTGAACAAAACGCAGTAAGAAAAATGATCCTTGCCACTCTAATGACTCAATCCTAAAAGGAACTAGGATAGTTTGTTTTGCTTCCAAATTGTAGTTTAATGTCTTCACCAATCCCAACCAAAACTTTATCCTTTTTCATGCAAACTTCCTACTTTGCATTGCTACCTTTGCATGTAAGCTAATGAATTTGGACCATGTTCCAACGTGATGCACTATTACTAAACCCACTGAAATTTGTCACACTCAATGAGTCACCCTATCATTCCAGAAACCTTTGTGAAGAGCCACACTATGCACAATCATTAGCATAAACCAAATTAGAAGTAAAAACACAAACTGCTTTCCATAAATTTAAGAAACTGTAAATAGTTCTTCATCAAAAATACCGTGAACACAAAGGCTTCTCCAATGAGATCAGCAGCAGCTTGTACAGCTTTTTCCTCATTTAAAGGGCGAATCTCAACATCAGTTCGGTGACCATAAATGCGTCGTTGTATCTGTGTTGTCAATCGATGATTCACCTGTACCATCCAAACATATTTGTTATCACCAGAAATCAGACATGCTCACACATACAAGAAAAAGAATACAGAACAAAAACATGCACATGTTAAAAATGTAGAGTAGATCACATATTTATGAAGTCCACCATAACATTTTTATGTTATACCAAACCCTCCAGTCATCAAAAGGAAAGAAAGCACACTGAGAGACTAACTATACTTGCTAAAGATAGTTGCAATTTAGTTCATTTAAGCAATACTTTTTTTTTTTTTTTGAAGCAGCAAGCAGTCATTACACTGAGATTAAGGATCAAATGAATACAATCTCTATATTGCAATGATAAGATGTACTTCCAATTCTTTTGATGTTTCCATTGTTGGACGCCTTTTTATTGCATTGGAGTCATATGGTAATGACTAATGAGAGTGATGGTGAACAGTTACAAGGCACTGCTATCTATCCAACATCATGCAGAAATGATAAAACCTTCAAATAGCAGTATAACCTTAAACCCCGCTGCTTCTACCAAACATGACAAACACAAATTCTAAGCAGACGGACAAATTAAAAAAGTCAAATAGAGCTTTGATCCAAAAGACAATTGGCAATACAGTCCATCTATACGAAATGGTTAAATATACCCAGAATTTTCTGTTCTTATTCAAGTGATCCAGTTAATGGCATTTGGGGTATTAGAAAGTTGATTCAAGTTGTCCAATCTTTCGGCATTTATATAATTCCAGTTGAAGATAGCAGACATATACGATCATCGCAAAACCAAGCAATCAAAGCAACAAACTCTTTTGTGCAGTAGCATTTAGAATTTACAGAAAACAATAGCAGAATCAGTAACCCCTAATAACCATTTTACACAATTAACAATGAAAAGATTTATCTTATTAACCGATCACCATCATTGATCATTTCATTTTTCCAAACAAAAACTATCATAAAAAATAAAAAAAAACCCTAATAACAACAAATTACATCATTTTTTACCTGTTGAGTACAAATTAAAAAATTTGCAGTGCCAATAGCGCATCAATACAACATTAACAAGCCAAACACCCGCCAAAGAAAACGAAGGACGGTCAAAATATAGAAATTTCAAAAAAAGATAGAAATGAAGAAAAACCTGAGCAAAATTGATGATTCGTTGACGGAATCTAGGGTGCAAACTGGCCTCTTTCTTGAGACGATTAGCAATAGGTTTGCAAGCAGTTTTCAAAGCTAAAGTACCAAGTTTGAAAAGAGGAAACACCATTGTAGAAGAATGAGAAGAGAAAGCTTGTAGAAGAAGAAAGAGATTTACGCCATGTTTGAATAATCAAGCAAGGATTTGCTGCACTATAGCTAGAGATGGGAAGACTCGAAAAGGGAATCAAAAGTGAGGTCTTGGAAAAGGAATAGATAGCCAACTCGTAATTGGTGGGCTAATTCAAGGGAGTGAGCTAGAGGTGTTCATAACAGACCCGATGATTTGATAGCCGTCCGACTTTTTAACCGAACTCGATTTGATCTGACTTAAAAATAGATTTACAATTATATAAAAATCAATGTGAACACAAAACTCGATTTTGAACAGACCCGAAACACCTGACCCGAAATCAACCCGATGACCCGAATGAACACCTCTACAAGTGGCCAACTATTTGAGGTTATATGATATCGTCTCACTGTGAGATGGACCAAAAAATATAGTAACTTATTTTTTAATTGATCATTTTAATATTATAAGCATTTTAACAGACTGTATATGATTAACAACGTAAATTTATGATTTTTGCGAATTACTGTCTAAAGTTAAATTTTGCGAATTATAGCTTTCAAAGTGTTAAAGTCTACGCCATTAAAGCCAAGTGACCGTTGACTAACTCAAATGACATTTGATTAGCCTAAATGATTATTGACCATTACTAATCACCTTTGACTTTCCTTGATCATCCTTAATTACCTTTAACTTTCCTAATTACCAAAGGTGCCATTGTGTTTTAGCATTTTAACATCTTTTTTAACCATCATAACGATATTGTTTCTAAAAACTGTGGTCGCAATCATCTTTGATTACCAAAAGTACCAAAGGTAACTCTTCCGAAGATCCGGTTGGAACAAGTACATATTTGCCAATTTTCCGGCAGGTAAACCGAAAAATATGTTTAACGTCGTTTTTACTCATTATAACAATATTTTATCAAAAAAAGGCATTGCGATTTCTCTTATTTGATAACTCTTTCGAAAATCCAATCAAATCAAATATGCCTATTCTAAAGATTTAAAATTGTCTATCCCCAAACTTAAAAATACTTATTCCAACTCCTAAAACAACTATTCCGAGGTCCAAACTTTTAAATGAAAACTACAAAATTTATTTTTAAAAAATACTTAATTTTTTATTAGCTTACCTAGCTAATGTTCATGCGATGCACGGTTTTATTAAATTTTTTGACATATTTTTTTAAACAAAAATAATTAAAAGGGTAGTGTCGTAAAAGAACAAAGTAAGTAAACGATTCCAGCGAAAAGCGGGTACAAAAAGCACGAGAGAGCATAACTGGAGAAACAAGGATATAAAAGCTCTTCCAACAATTCGTATTTGGAATTGGAACCATTGATTCAAACAACGGGACTTCAACCGGAATCCATCTTTAATTTCCAGATTATCTTCCTGTTAATTGTAATTTCCTTCAATTCCTTCTATTTTTCCTTAAATTTCTGAATCATGATTACTTTTTGATGTTCAAATCGCACTTATATGATTATCAATTTAATATGTGAAATTCTCTAATTTTTTCACGAATTTGTTGATGATTTTACTGATTTCAGTATTGAAGTATGATTATACTGAGATTTTTTTTGTTTCGTGATGTTGAAATTACTGAACAGATCTTAATTTATGGCGACATTTGAGCTTTACCGAAGGTCGACGATTGGTATGTGCTTAACTGAAACATTAGATGAGATGGTTGGAAATGGTACTCTTCATCCAGATTATGCTATCCAAGTTCTTGTTCAGTTCGACAAGGTTAGCAATTTTGCATTTTTATCATGTTGATGGATGATTTTATTTCATATTTTAGAGCTTTATTTTTTTTTTTTTTTGTGGTGCAGTCGATGACCGAAGCTCTTGAGACTCAAGTGAAGACTAAGGTCACTATTAAGGTACTCTCCGTAGTGTTCTTAGAATGGTTTAGCTATTTATTTGTTTATCAAAGAACTACCAAATACTTGCATATAAAATAGTTATTGTTTTGTCTTGCTGATTTTGCTAGAAATGTAAACTTTATGTGGCCCTTTCGTTGCTTGATTATCTTGTATTTAAAAAAAAATGTTAACATTTTTACTTGACGTCATAAATTGACATTTAGTGTTAAGTTGACTTCGTGCGTTTTTTTTTTTTTTTTTTTTTTTTGAATCTGATTAAGGTAGCTCATCTGCTGTTTGATTATAAGGTGATGATAGAATTAAAGGTAAAATATTTGCTGGATTCATAAAGAGATATTCCTATAAGAGACAATTATTGTGGTGATAATGCTACACATAACTGTTAAATGCAACTCCTTTGACGTGAATCAAGGGTAAGAGTATGTCAAATTTTCAATATAGTTGAAGATATGTATGAGGAAGTGCAAACCAACGTTAAGATATGCGGAGGAGCAAGTGAAGATTTTTCAATCATGATTTGTCTACGTTAAGGTTTTGCTTTGAGTCCTTTCTTGTTTACAGTGGTCCTAATGAAATAACAAGACCTATACAAGATGTTTCATGGTGCATATTGTTCGCTAATAAAATCATATTACTGGATAAACTAGAGATTGAGTTAACACAAAGTTAGAAACATGGAGGCAAACATTCTATTCATAAGGAATAATTTTAGTTGGTGTAAAACAAAGTATATGGAATGTCATTTTGACACAAATTAATAATATATATAGGTGGTCTTAGGTTAGATAAGAAAGAGCTTGTTATAAGTGAGTGTATAAGTATCTTAGACTAGTTTTTTTATAGATATTGAATATTGATGAAGATGTAAAGCATTTAATTTAGTGTGAGTGACTCAAATGGACAGTTGAGATTTAAACATTATGCATTCGAGGTGTGCCAATTTGGTTAAAGAAACAAATGAGACATTGGAGCTTTTACTCTTAGGCGACTTTGGATCCCCGTGAAACTTTCACATCAGAGATTCTAGTTTCCTTCTTTTTCTTCTATTTTCACCTCTATACTATTTCATTTGATGTCTTCTCCAGTTCTCTACTTTTTTTACTTTTTTTTTTCCTCACCACCCTATACGCGGCTTCATGCTCTTTCATTTCTCTTCACTAATTTGAGTTTTAGCCACGTCTCGAAAGAAATCAAGGACATATTTGAAGAAATTTTAACCCTCTGTTGACATAGTTTGTGGACTCTGTCGCGTGGACTATGTGGCAATTTATGTTTCTTTGTTCTTTTCCTTTGTTTCCTTTTTCGCAATATACCGCTAGGATTTGAGTGAGAATATGGGCTTTGAGTCTTTGACCTTCATTTATTACTTCACCTAGCCGCCTAATTTTAGCAAATTCTCGCTTGAAACATTATATTGCAAACAAAGAGATAGAAATTTTGAAAGTAATTTTATTAATTTGCTTTCCGGTCACCACCTTGTCCTTGCACCCTTGTAGCCTTGTCACTGTCAGTATCTCTTGTGTCCTGAAGGTTTGGACTATGCTGTGTGTGTTCAATCCTTGTAGTAGACTTGATTTAACATTGTGTTGGTATACTGAAGAGGCATGAAGATTGAAGAAGGAAATTACAATTGCTTCTGATTATGTTTGAGAGTACTCCAGGTAGTTGAGAAAGGGAATTGGCATGTAATGCCTAGTGAGCTTGGCAAGTAAAGAGGAAAGGTTTTCGGAAAGATTTTCTGAAGAGAGGAAAGGCTAGAGCCTAGAAGAGTAAAAATGGAAACTCCAATGTTGAGAGATCTGTAATAGCTTTGGGCAAAAGGTTTTTACTCCAATTCCCATAACCTTTGCAATCTGCTGTTGCAAGCGTCATGGCCCAGAGTTACTCAACTGGCTCTTTCTTATCTTATCTTGCATATAGCCACTCCTATTTTCGGTTAAAATCTGTATTGGATTTGAATTGGATCCCTCAAACTGTTCCTATACATCCATCTCCCTTTTCTAATGCCTGTCATTGACTTATGTGAAAACCGAAATTGCAAATAATGAATCAAGAAGGTTGGCAACGAGTTTACTTAAGGGAGATTGCTGTGTGGTCCATGTTTCTCAGTCTAAAACTTGGGAAGAGCGATTCAAGTACCTTCACTAGGCTGCCTTTCCCTGCCTTAGTGTATTCTTTAGTCTGAGTTTAAAAGCAATAAATATCACCATACAGGAAGTAGACTCTCAACCATGGAAAAAAATCGCGGTCGCGGATGCATTTGTGGAAATGGTCGCGATGTCGCGGAAAACGGCTATAAGGGAAAATAACGCAAATTGCGGCCGATGCGGCGTGATTTTTGTAAAAAAAAAAAAATCACATAAGGGATTCTGAACTTATAATTGCATTTTTGATGTTGAACTACTATTATTATGCAATAATATGCAACTAGCTATTATAATTGCAATATTTGATTCTTTTAGTATATAATTAATAAGTTTATTAGTTATTAGTTAATTATTTTGTTTATCAACTAAAACTATGAGTAACTATAAATTAAGTAATCATAATAATTAAAGTTAATGGTATTAATAAAACTTTAACGCAAAAGCAAATAACGTTGTAACGGTGAAATATCGTTATAACGGTAAAATAACGGGCGTCACACTTTATATAACGGTCAACGCGGCGTTTTGACCGTGAAATTTCGTGAACCGTTATATAACGGGATTTAATGTCGCGGCAACTTTGAAACAGGTTATATAACGGGCGTTACGTAACGTAATGGGGAGTTTTTATTCCATGCTCTCAACAGAGCTATTTAAAGTTTTTACCAAAGGGAAATCAAAAAACAAATGTACAACATGTAGTTGTCACACTTTGGCCTTAACCACCATCAATTCTACATTTGCGTAAGAGGCAAGAAGAATAAGAAGGAAACTCCATTTGAAAGTTAGAAGATCTTAGTCAGTTTTTTTTTAGGTTTTTAGTGGGAAGTGGGTAAGCGGGATGATATATAATAAAAAGTACACACTCGGAGATGCTATGAATTGTGTTTTTACCTTGGGAGTTTTGTAGACCCCTCGAATTTCTTGATAGTTTTGTAACTACCTTGGGTGTGAACTTATTCTACAACCCTCTTCCTCTCTCTTTCTGTCATCTTCTACTTGTCTTCTGACACTAATTATTCTTGTCCCGTACCTTCTATTTCTATGCTTTGAATTTTAGTTTAAACAATAACACTGAAGCATGAAACTTTTTCGGAAAGGTGAGCAAACTATCATCCTTGCTTGATGAGTGGATCTTGCAGTTAATTACCCTTCTGCAATTGCACTCGAGATTGGCATGAGAAAAATTATGTGTACTTTCATTTCCTTCTCAAAAGTTTAGCTAGATCTTAACTTGCTGTGTGTTGTACCTTTAATCACTGCAATATATACCTCTATTTTGAAAGGAAAACATCATCTTACTCCTATTTATCATTAGATATTTTCTTATACGATCTACAAGACCTCACAATTCCGCTTAAACAAAATTTATTACTAGACTACAATCATATTCTATGTCTTCCACTGTTGGGAAACAAAAGTAGATCTTTACTCTAAATTTTCCGCAACCCGTAATGTTGATTGTAGAGGATAACAACTTCGCTTAGCAAGGCTCCAGAATGAAATGAGAGGATTCAGAGCACTAGATATGTGATAGAGACCAAAATGAATTTATTACTTTTTATTTAACCCAACAAAATTCCTAGTGACTACTAATAACAAGGATGTTGTTTCCAATAACTAACGGTATAATAATACCTTATTTCAAATCTAGGAAACATAAATTTAAGTATGAAGAATCAAGGAGTTCTTCTTTGCTATAACTGTTAGCTGCTTACGTTTATCACAATTTAGGTGACTGAACATTTAGTGTATTTCGTGTTTAGTAGATAATAGTCTTTATTGTACGTGTAATTAAGAGTTATGAGTGAAGACAGGTTGTTTTTGATTATCAGTTTACTCTTGTGTTGAAGTGTCCTTGAGTGCTTTGTTTGTTGCCCTCGATTCAATTTTTTTGGAATTACAATTACATGGGTTCAAGTCTGTGAAGTAAGTTGTGGATTACAATCTGCAGATTTATAGACTGGTTCCGTATTCTGTTTTTTGATTGGAAAGCAAGTGAATTGCTGAAAATTACAAGCTAGTTCCTTAGGCTATTTGGTCGTGTACATGGAAGCGTCAAAGTCAAATTTTGGAGAGAAAGGGCTTGTGATGTCGAGTTCTAAATTCTTGCCGTCTAGGAGGATTGTGTGCAGTTTAAACAGGCCTACTGAATTTGTAGTATTGAATATTGGTTTAGGATAGTGTCTTGCTTTTCACCATCTATTAAAAGGGAGGAATATTAAAAAGAAAATTCGAACAAAAACTTTGCATACAATTAAAGCTTTTATGAAGTTGATCATGTGTATTATGTATTCTTATTTCGTTTCCTATGTCAATGTAAATGGCATATGCAGCAATAAGAGCCCACAATTTTATATGAGTTTTTGTTGTATGACGTCGAGGGAGGCTGAATATTTGCATATTTTTCCTAGTCTGTCTGGTCGAGAGTTTTACAAGGCCCATGCAACTATTATGTTTAAACAAATTAATGAGTTGTGGGGATAACGGTTATAAAAACGCTTATTTATCTCCAATAGTAAGCACAATTCTTGAAAGGCTGAAGCAATTTGATGGTTTGAAACATAGCATTGAAGTTGAGGAAAAGATCTTGAGACTACATTTCTATTGGGACTGTTTGACTAAAAGTTCACGCAACTTGCATTGGCAGTTTGACACATAAAATAATACCTATTCGAAGACGACAGTGATGGTCTGTTCTCTTCGGTACAATATAAAGTTGTCTGTATTGAACTTAACTGAACTGAAGGAGTTAGTGTTGAACTGAATATAATTGAACCTATTAGTGCTTAAGTAAACTGTAGTTATTACTTGTTAGTGTTGAATTTGACTGATGCTTGGTAGATCTAAGTTAACGAGAACATACGTGGTCTCTAAGACTCTAACTATGTTAGAGGAGGGCTAATGAGGGGTTATAATATATAGGCACCGTTGTAATAGATACTGGCATACTGCGTTAGAACTTAGAAGCTTTGATTTGCTTGAAACTTTCAATGATGTTGGTCCACGACACAGGAAGGGTGATCGTGACAAAAGCACATAGATATCTTATTATGCAAAATTTTGTTGGCTGATCTTTTGATGTATGGAATCCATCTTTCGAGTGACTTTGTTCTGTGTGAAACCGCTTACAATCGCCTTACAGCTTGAACTATGAGACTAGTTTATCAATTTTATTCTAGGACTTGACTTTGGTGCTTCCGAACTCAGAATTTTGATAGATAACTTGATGGAATCGAATCATACATATGCGTATCTAATTCAATAATCGTATTGCAGGGCCATCTCCACACCTACAGATTCTGTGACAACGTATGGACTTTCATACTGCAAGATGCATTGTTCAAGTGTGAGGAACTGCAAGAAAATGTCAGCCGAGTTAAGATAGTTGCATGCGACTCGAAGCTTCTAACGCAGTAAATGTATCAGGACTTTAAGCTTTGATCTAGAGACAAATTTATTCTGTTCTAGTCTAGTTCTCCAGACCTCGCCCGAGCCCTTTAGTACCGTAGAAAGGTGCATAGATACTAAATCCTACCGGTTTATGAAACACTTATCATGATCATGATCATCATATCCATTGTATCCTGGTCATATCATGTGGAACTCTTTATCATTTCAGAAACTTCAAGCATCAAACTCTTATTTATTGTATGTTTCTATATACTCCATTGTTGGATCCATAATGCTCTATTCATACTATTTTATCATAGGAGTACATTACTTCTAATTAATTAAATTTATTTTATCAATAAAAGATGTATAAGAAATCTTAGATTAAAGATACAAATACATTAAATTAAACTTGAGGAATATAGGATATTAGATTTGTATCAAAGGAGAATAATTTTAAATTTTGAGATTTATATAACTAACTGAAATAATATTAATAATAATAATAATGGTGGCAATAAATAGACTAATACTCCCTCCTATTCAAATTAAGTGTCCACTTTACCTTTTTCACACATGCCGAGGCAACATTTTAACCTTTAATATCTTTAATTGTGTATAATTAAAAATTATAAAAATTTGATATTAATAATCTTTGCATTGAGACGAATAAAATAAGATCCCACATGACTATATATTACCTTATAGATTAAGAGAAAAATACAAATTAAGAGTGATTAGTGAATAGTAACCAAAAAGTAAAGTGGACACTTAATTTGAATAGGAGGGAGTATAAGGTAATTAAAAAAATAATTTATAATCAATTTTAATGGGTTGTGTTGGGATGGTTTATCCCAAGTCTAAAGTTGATGTATACACTTATAAATTATTGGAGTCGTTCCTCTCATTGTTCTGTGGTTTTGAATTGGTATATCATTATTTTATGAAGTATGTGCACCTCGTGTTTTCATATATATACTAGCATTAACTATAGTCCATCTCAATTTAAGAGCAACAAATCATAACCCTGAGAAAGATTATGAGTTTGATTCTCACATAGTCTCCTTTATTTCATTTGACCATACATTGAAATACAAAAAATGATGACCCTAATGCTATCTTGTGGCCCCATCAAGAGTGGCTTTTATATCAGAATAATGCAATATTACCGTCTTTAGTGATAATAAAGAGATTGTTTCGGATTAAATATTTATTATTAATTATTAATAATTAATTTAAATTTAAAAAAAATACTAATTACACATTTGAAAACATTGCCATTCATTCACAGTACAAAATGATTATGACTCCATACTTGAAGACAAAACTTTAAAGGCAAGCAACAATTATCCTTTACTTAGTTCTATTAATAACTCTATAATATAATCCAAACAAAAAGAATGGAAATAACACTCAACAATACCATCAAAGATATTCCACCCCTAAAAAAACTTTTTTTTTTTGTTATTTTTGTAACCCAAAAAAAATGGTGCCAATTACAACAATATTTAATATTTTCACATTCACTCTTATATTTCTACTGAATCCTTTGGATTCATATATCCAAACAATATATTATTCAACTCAAGATTCAATTTCCATGTCTGCCTCTCCCTTCCATTACCCAGGTGCTTCAGTTTTTCTTCCTTGAGATAGATTGTATAGATTTGAAAATCATCCTCATCAATTCAGTATCCCACTCAAAAACAGAATCTGGATAAAGGAAGGTGACGGACAAATCATCATCAACAATCTAATATCCCGCTCAAAATAGGATCTGGGTGGAGGGAGGTGACGAACAAATCATCATCAACAATCTAACATCCCGCTCGAAAATAAGATCTGGGTGAAGGAAGGTGACAGACAATTTATGCATGTACTGATGTACAAAGATAGGGTTACACTTATTTGATTATGTTGTGTTATTTTGGAAAGTTGATTTTGATGTTCAATGTTTATTTTTGGGAAATTTATGATGTGTTATTTGGGATAGTTGGTTTTGATGTTCAATATTTATTTTTGGGAAACTTTATGTGGTATTTTTGAATTTTTTTTGCTTTTTTTCAAATGTTTTCTTAAATCCGCGGGGTGAGTTTGAGCTTTTAACTTGTCAACCAGATTTCGAAATATGTGGACAATTAGGCTAATTGCGGCGCTTGTTTTTTTTTTCTTCTAAAATGTCATTACAATGGATGAATATAGCACAATAAAGTTAACAAAAAACTTACATTTTGTGTACCACGTGGAAAAATTAGAAGGTTAAGGTCACACGTGGATTAGAAAAAAAATATCTATCACGTAAAAAAGCCGAAAATTCAAGATTACCACATAGAACATAAAAATATCCCTTTATTTTTATTGTAAAAATCAAAAAAATTAATAATCATCAACGCACTATATCATTATATTGTTTCAATTTTGATTACTACCATAAAAATATCACTAAATAGTTCAAGATGTCTTTAAGAATATGTCTTTTCCTCTTTTGCATATTCACATTAAATGTTTACTACCATTTACCTATTTTATAACATTGTTCCTTTTTTTGTATTATTACATTAGCTCGTTTTTTCTTACTTATTTTGCTTACTCATTCCTCCTATGTCGTTCCATATGGTTCTCCGGTGCCAGCCCTAGATATTTTGGGGCCTTAGACGAAAAACTAAGCGTGTAATTTTCAAACCCAAGGTTCGGGCTCTTCGCACTTAGTAAGTGCAAACATGTTTAAAAACTGAAACAAGTGCTAACAGTCTGTTTCAATTTTTCAATATGTTCGCAGCTTGTCTTAAAATCAGCATGTGTTCGCAGTTACTAAGTACGAACAAACACTTGATTTTGAACTTGTGCTCTGAGGTACTAGGCTCTTATATTTGGAAAAAATTTAATTATAATCTTATTATATGCTTTTTTTTTTTTGATAAATAATTATAGTCATTTCAAATTTTGTTAATAATATAGGTGTTTTGGGCCTTTTAAGGACTGTCAAATGTCAATATAAGTTCAATGGCATTTGTTTTGGGCTGGCATTTGTTATGAGACTATATACATGTTTTTCAAGGGGGCTAGCACTTTTTATATACTACGTTTTCGGTGGGATTTGCTAGAAAATTTGAAAAGAATAAAATTTATTTAAAAAAAAAATTTAAATTGAAAAATTTTAGTTTTAAAAATAAGCGTCTTCATGTCAAAATTGAGGTCAGATTTTTGTTCACATCTCTAACGGCGAATGAAGAAGTTTGAGAAGTCATAATACTACCAATAAATTTTATCATATTCCCAAGACTTATAAATTGCAATTTTGTATACATTATCCGGATATCTAAATATCTGATTTTGTAAATATTCTGATTCGGATATTTGATCCGAAATATTCTATTTTAGAAATTGTACTACATTAAATTATCCAGTTTTTAAAATCAGATATCATATTCCAAATCAAAAATTCAAAAGCCATATATAGCAAAAATTGACCCTTCAAAAACCCGTCTAATAAAAAATATGGCCAAAGCCCGATGAGCCCGACCCGTTGCACACCTTTAATTCATATATATATATATATATATATATATATATATATATATATATATATATATATATATATATATATATATATATATATATATATATATATATATATATATATATATATATATATATATATATATATATATATATATATATATATATATATATATTTATGCACAACGTAGTAAAAATCATTTATTCATGATTTCCTTCTAACGATGCAAGCATTGAATTATTATTTAATTTATGATTAAAAAAACAATAACAATAAATAAAAACATTAAACATATATGTTATGGACCTATTTATAGCCACAAGGCCCCTGCATCTTTAAGAATAGGAGTCAATTCGCCGGTAATATGACTAGCAATTACCCTATCTAAATCACCATACCACCTTCCACCAATAAACAACGTCGGAAAATTTATCCGACGTTCAGGGTGGGGCCCTTCAGCGTTTCTGAAGGGCCCCACTCGTTCGAGTTGATCAATAAAAAACTCTTGATCTACCTCGTCCACTTCATGTAAAGCCGGGTTAACCCCTAAACTAATTAGCAATCGCCTTACCACGTGATTCATACAACACCCACATTTTCCAAAAATAATAACAACATTTTCATCAATCAAGTTTTTGATATCGTTTTTGTCGTTTCGATTTTTCCCCACCGTCGGATTTGATGAAGATGACATTGTAAGATTTTGGTTTACAATCAATGGGGATGATTTTTGAATACTTTTTGTTTCCCATGCCTTGTAAGGAAGTGCTTGGTACATTTTTTTGCTATTGGGTTGTTTTGAGTTTGAGAATGAAGGCAAAGAGTATATATAACACTTACAAAAATTTTCATACCGTCTCGCTGTAACTGGTAAGATCATTTCTATTAGGCTGACCTAATGTACACTTATTACGTTAAAACAAACATTTATTTATTATAACTTATAATTTTAAAGTGATTACATACGGTTTTAAAGTGATCAATTAGAGAAATTAACTAATTACATGGACTCGTGTCACGGTGAGACGACAGAAGAAAATGAATGTCATTGTCAAGTGTCAACCGAAAGAAGCGTAATTACGCACTAGATTATGTCACTTTATAAAAGGTGATGTGTATTTTGCGTCATTTTTATGTGTCATGTGTAGTTGTGTTGAAAGTATGAACTAGTTGGAGGAATATTTTATTGGGTGACCCATTGGATTACGTTTATGAGACGTCCTTTATTGGTAATATAGATAAAAACCATGTTCTCGTATTATGACTTTTAGAGCCGAGGGACTCTTTTTTGATCGCGCTCTTCTTTATGGGTATGAGTTGCAGTGGCGGACCCAGGAATTTCAAACTGGGGGTACAAAACACGAACGTCATATCATTCATGTAATCGGATAAATTTTTAAAAAATTATAATCAGTGGCGGACCCACTATCTATAAAGATTTCACCTTTCTTAATAAAATAATACTCACTATCTACAAAGACTCCACCTTTTTTAATAAAATAACACTCACTATCTACAAAAATTCTACTTTTCTTAATTTGTGTGAAATCTTCAAATAGGACAATAAAAAAAGAACGGATGGAGTACTAAATTAATATTTACACAACAAAACTAAAGTAAATGAAATTTAATGAGCAAATGAAATTTTAACTAAAAAATATTTGTAAATTGTTAATGGTTCATTATTATATTAATAAATAATTATCCTTTTCAAATTCTAATAATTCATAAATGGTCCAATAATATGAAAAAAAAACAAAAAAACCACAATTAAAAATAAATGAAGAACATAAAAAAAAAAACAATAACCCAAAACAATAAATATATATATAAAAAATAGAGGAACAAAAAACATGAAAAAATAAAAAAAATTAAAAAAAACAAATTGAAGAACAAAAACATGAACAACAAAAACAAACAAAAGCAAAAGCCCAATAACTTAAAAATGAAAAAAAAAATGTTGAACAAAAATTAGAAAAAAAATTAAGAACAAAAACCAAATTCAAGAACAAAAAAAATAACAAAAACAAAAATCCAACAATTTAAAAATGAAAAACAAACGAAGAACAAAAAGTTGAAAAAAATAGGTACCTTTTTTTTGAAATAAGGAAAATAGATACATCATGGTTCAATATTTTAATTAGAAAAACTGATTTAACTTAAGTTAATCTAGCAAAAACTAAGAGAGATAATTCATTATTATTCCATTAATAAAAACTACCTATTAACTTCTTTCAAAAAAAACTACCTACGAACCAAGTCTACTAATTAATGTACATGAACAATGTAATAAAACCTGTATTTGGAAATAAATAATTTATTTAAAATTTTAGATTTTAATTATGAGATGATAAAGGAAGAATTTGAAAATGAGAAGATATTTATAAATTATCTACATTAACTACTTTCTAAACAAGTGGAATCGACTAAAATCCAAAATTAATTTTATTGATCTAATATGAAATCAAAAATTAATTTTTAGGATTTGAGTCCATTTAAAATTTTCAAATAAAAGGATTGTTATGAAACAAAACACTAAAGTTGAAAAACTAAAAACGATCTTAACGTTGTCCCATTCATTAATGAGATCAAGGATCATTCTAAGAAAGCGCCTCAACCCATTTCTACTCCCAAAAAGCGCCTCAACCCATTTCTCTCTCCTGGGTTCTTGACAGCTTTTGCTAGTACAGTGCTGCACCCGTCTTCTTCCTCACAAAATCATCTGCAACACCTTCTTCCTCGTCAAAACTGGTACGGTTGTGCTGCCATCCTCCTCACCAAAACTGGTACACTTCCTTCCTCTATTATTCCGCCATTATTGTCCTTCCTCCTCACCACCATCCGCCATTAATGCTCTCCCTCACAAGCTGCTTCATCTTCCTGACTAGTATCTACTATACTCTTCTGACTTCTCCCTCTGCTCTAAGATTCCTACAGGCAGAATAGGGTTTCTTAATTTTTTTATTTTTTTTTTATTTTTTTTTCTGATTTTTTTTTTCAAAGTGGGGGTACAACTGTACCCCCTTGTCTCAAAGTGGGTCCGCCCCTGATGAGTTGTCGTCGTCCTTCCTTTCTCAGACTCTGTTTATAGTTTTTTTTGGCATAGGGATATTGTTATGTTTTCAACTTGTAGCTCATTTCTTTAAAAAAATATACTAATAATATACTCTCCCTTTAATTTTACATCAAAAGAAAATAAGAAGTTAAAATATATAGATGGTGGGTCATTATAAATAAACTAAATGAGCCAGACATAATTAAAATTAACAAATAATGCTAAATGAATAGTCTTAAGTACACATAAAGTCAGAATCAACAAATTATAAAAGTGATTAAGATAACGAGTGAGGTGGTGTTATATGGAAAGTGAAAGAAATATGTGGATGAACTGAAATATAATTTAAATATGTGGATGAGAAATAGTGAAAGAATGTCGGTCATGCCCAAAAATAAAAATAAGGTAAATTTAGTGGAACAAATTAAAAAAGAAAAAAGGGCAATTTTGATGGAACAAATAAGGTATATTATGAAAAAGTGGAATATATATATATAGATGAGATGAAAAATTAAAAATAAAAGTAAAGGCAAATAAAATGTGTATGAGAAATAATGAAAAAATGTGAATCATATCAAAAAATAAAAATAAGGCAAACAACATATTTGATAATTTTAGCTTATTTTGGTACAAATCTAGAGTTGTGTGCTGGTCAAACTATCTAATTCTAATGTTTGGTATATTGCTTGAGTGAAGCAGCTTATATTATTAACAATAAATTGTTTTGAGCATATTTACCTTGCAGCGGATTTAAATTCAATTGGTCAAACCAATTAAAAGTTTTCATATTATTCCAATGAGTTACTAGTAGTACTTCTAGTTACTCTTCCTGTCCCAATTAATTTGCAGTATTTTTCATTTTTGTTCGTTCCACTTAATTGTATCATTTCCATCTTTAGATATGACCCATCACTTTCTTTTAATCTCATCCATACATTTTAACTCTCTTTTAATTTCAACTATACAATTCATTATCTCTCTAATTATTACCATTATCTATTTTTTTCTTAAAAAAAATCCATTTTCTCTTTGCTTCAAACCATACAGGACAGAGTAGTATTTGATAAATATATCTCAAATTGAGCAAAGTTTATTTAGAAGCGCCATAAATGACGACCAAAATGACGCATTACCACAACTACATCGTACATGATGACTTCACCATCGGTTTGCTCTTTTTTTTAACTTTGTGAGGTATAAATTCCTATGGGTAAAGATAACAAAAGAGTTAAAATATTTGTATTTGAATTTTTTTTTTTTAAAGAAATCATCGTCGTCATTATATTTAGTGTATCCCTTTTACAAGAACTATGATTAGAATTCGGAAAGAGAACAAAGACGGCAATTCATATCCATAAAAGAGAATGTGGCCAAAGTACTTGGTTTGAAACAGATCCTCGGAGAGAGATGTTCCTACAACAAAAAGGATCTAGTGAGGCTGAAAAACCGCAAGCCCACATCATACAATACAAGTTTGATCCTTCATAAGTCGTCATCATCATACCTAGTGTGTCCCGCTCATAGATAAACTATGGTCAGGGTATGAGGAAGGAAGGTAGACGGCAACTTATACCCAAGTTTGATCCTTCATAAATAAAGAGAAATAAATAAAATACTTATAAATAAAAAAATAAATGAATAAAAACAAGGTAAAGAGTAGAAGAGAGTTGAGGAAACTACAAAAATGTTGCTAATAAACGTCTCCGAGACATGTAAATAAAGTTAAAATTAATTTTAAATAATAAGTTAGAATATACTTAAAACCTTAAATTAGGAAGTATAAGCGTTAATTATATTCTCTACTAATATTAGAATTATTACCACTACTTTTCATTTTAATTAATCACAATTGATTTTGCATTTTTTTCTTCGTCTTATAATCTTTTTAAATCTTATTCATAAATTTATTCGTTCTCTCCATCTAAAAAAATTAATTATTATTATCCTTTTTTTGGTCTTATTTTCAAATACAATTTTACGTATTATAACTTTTGCCCAAAAGCAGATGATGTAATTTGCGAGATAGGAAGGGACTGTAGAGGTGTACAAAATAGACTCAGCGATCATATTTATCCGATCTTGTAACTGAACCTGACTTGACCCGACTTCAAAACGAATTTAAAATCATGTAAAATCAATGTGGACAAAAAAACTGATTATTTACCGACCCGAAACACATGACCTGAAATAATGCACTTAATTACCCGAATGAACACCTGGAGTATATTTTTGCAAGAATTGATGGGTCACCAATTTAGTAGTGTAGGACCATTGTATGGTTTTACATAAATAAATACAATGCGTACTTACTGACGTATTGCTTGGAATAAAAGTGTTCTTCTTGTCCTATTAATTTGTTCCAATGAATTAGCATTAAAAAGAAAATGTGCTGATCTTTTCTTAAAAATCGATATATAGAGATTGAATGACGTTAATGGAATAAAAAGATAGTTATAATATATGAATAAGATTAAAAGAAAATGACGAGAGTTCATTTTCAAATAATGGGACAACCCAAAATGACAAATAACACAAATTGAGTGGGCGGCACTTATTGAACCAAATTAAAGGATCTAATAATATTTCTTAATCATTTGTTAGGTGTTTAATATATAGATAGACGTGTAAGTAATATTGCTGGCAAATCACTCTTATGTGGAAGAATTCAATATGGTAAGACTTTTAAGATTTTAATTTATCTTTTTTGTTTACTTTGTTAGAATTTGTTTTGTCTTTTAGTGGTGATTTACAAAGCAAATTTTTTTGTATATGACGTGATGCAACACAAAAATATCATTTAAGATTGTTTCATTGTGAAACCGTTCTAAATAGGGCTAAAGAACCCTAAAGTTAGCTAAAACATCAACTTTCGTACTTTAATACATCCTCTGTTAACATTTGTTATTCGCATTTACTCCCTTAGTTCCTATGAGATAACACCATTTAACTCAAAAGGCTTACATATTTGAGTTATATGGTGCAATCTCATAGGGACGTAGAGAGTACTTTTTTTTCGCATATTTCCAATGCAAACTTTAAAGTCAAACAATTTAAATTGGGAGTTTCTGATAATTCTAAAAAAGTTGATATTTATAAAATATATATATTGATTCGAATCTATTAAGATCTCACTTAAATATGTTTTTTCATAAAGACCGATGAGAAATCATAGTCAAAGTTTGATGCTAAAATTCGTAAATTCTATTTGAGAAAAACATATGAAAATAGAGGGAATACTAACTTTTAATTTTTTACAATTTAATGTCATTTTGGATGCTAAAATTGACACTTTTGATATAAAAAACTACTCATATTTTTAATTCGAGCTCCTTTAATAGACTTATTTTATTATGAAATAGTCTCATACAAAAGTTGCTAAACATGTAAAAAATCTTATAACAAAACTCAGCCCAAATGCCTACAAAAAGTGATATTTTTGTGAAAGATGTCTCTCGCTAAAACCGCCTCATACAACAATTTAAATTAACAAAAACATATAATAAACAAATTCCAGCCCAAAATAAATGTCATGGGCTTGTGTTTGCAATCCTCAGCAGGCCCAAAGTAGCCAGCACTGTTAAATTGGACTAGCCAGCCATTTCTTTTACCTATGGGATAATGAGCTTGTGTGTGATGAGACGCAGATTTGCGGATTTCGATTCAGCCGTATACGGTCCCATCAGCTATAAAATCTTATCTTATTCTTTTTCGAGTAGGGGGACTCTTTGGCTGCGCTCTCCTTTATGGGTATGAATTGTCGTCGTCCTTCCCTCCCCAGACCCTGGCCATAATTTTCTATAGGCGAGATACATTAGGTATGATGATGATAATGATGTACTCTAATCACCAGCAATCTGATTAAAAATTCACTAAATTTTGCTTTTAAGAAGAAATCACTAAATTTCCAAAAAAAAATGTTTTCATAAAACTATATAGCAAAAAAAAAACCTTTTTTTCCCATTTATTTTAAAATTGTTATTATATATATTTGATAATAATTTTTAAAAAATGATCATTTAATGTTTGCATTAAAAAAGTCATGTATTCGATAAATTTAATCACGATAATATATACTTGCATTATTATGTGAAATTATATTTTTATTTATTTTATACTCATAAATCATACATTGCACGAGTATCTATACTAGTATTAACTGTTTAAGTACTTGAAAAGTAATTAAGAGGAATTAATGAAGTAAAAGTAAAATTTTCATATAATAATCAAAAGGTGAGATTTTTATATATTAATCAAAAAATGTGATTTATAATATCGAATAGTAAAGGTGAGATTTTTTAATATCGATCAAAAAGTGAGATTTTTTATTGCAGATATGATAAATGTGAGATTTTTTAATTTTAAATTTCTTAAAATAATAGCAAGTTCCTCAAAATATGTACTAAAAAATAATATACTAGTAATTAGAAGTGATAAAATCCAAATCTAGAGATTTGATGGTGTATACAACTCAAATTGCATGTCCAAACAAGGGAGAAATTATAAGTAACCAAATAGTGTTAAGAGTAAAAGACAAGCAAGGAAAACAAACATGTCCTTAGTGACAATTATTTGCTTTTCCCCAAATCCTTCCAAGTTCCATGCTTTCTTAATCTATTATCTTGCCCTTAATTTTTTTAACTTTATAAGATGCAGACTTATGGAGTTCGTTGCAGTCGTACTCGGTCCAATTAGTTGTAGAATCAAAATCTTATCTTATTTTTTTTGAGACGGGGAGCTCTTTGGTCGTGTTCTCCTCTATAGGTATGAGTTGTCGTCGTCCTTCTCTCCCCATATTCTAGCCATGGTTTTCTATGAGCGGGATATACTGAATATCATGATGATGACGACCACTAAAAGCTATTTTAATCTATGATTTGAAATTTTAATTGAAAAATGATTATGCAATATGAATAGAATGTTTCATGGTAATTTTGTCATATTTTATTGAGATTGTTTTAACTTATAATTGTATTTTTAATGCGAAAGTTTTTAGAAATGTAGCAGTTTCTATGGAATTTGAGAGAATACATAGACGATATTGTCTTGTTATAACTTATAGCAAATACTTTTTCTTTTTCTGAATTTGTTACATTACACAAATCGAAGTTAAAACTTTGTAATATAATATAAATTCAAAGAGATATAATTAAGTAGTTGATTTTCTTAGATGAATCGATCATTTTAGAAACGAATATTATATATCTGCAATTTTCAAAATCCACATGTGCACTTTTTAAGTATGAAATATAACATATAATGTTTGACACCAAGCGTAAATTCGATTTGTATAAAGACCGCTTAAATGGAAGGACATTATTGTAATTACATTTTGTATAATCCTAACTAAAAAATTTTAAAATTAATTTCATACTCAATTTCTCTTTATCTCAACTTTTGTCATATTTTTCTTATTGCTTTGTCTTATAAAGTTTGTTACATTTCTATTTTTCATCATGATTTATACTTTATATTTAATTTTTATTCATAAATACAACTTATCTTTTTTAACTCATTTATATTATTTTTTACTTTTTCATAAGCCTAACTTTTACCTTTTTTGTTTTTACAAAAATTATACTTATCGCAAAATTACGAGACAAAAAAATAGTCATAGTCATAGTCAACAACCCAGTATCACGCACAAGAACATGGTTTAGAGGCAGGAACAAAGAGAGTACTATTAATCACTAAAAAATGATTACTAGACTTATTGTTTGTTAAGTTATTGTGCGTATTCTATTTGTTGTGTATCTTTAGTTAGTTGATTCCTATGCATGACTAATATGCATGACTAATGTGTGTAAGTTGCAGGCTTTCCTATATCTCTTTGAAAACCCTTTAGAGCTGGGGAACTCTCTAACCGCACTCTCCTATATGGGTATGAGGTGTCGTCTATCTTTCCTCCCCAGATCCTGACCATAGTTTGTCTATAAGCGAGATACACCAGATATGATAATGATAATAATGACTAAAAAAAGAGATTATTATTAATTAAATAAATAATAAAAAAGATTAGGGGGATCACAATTTACAAGTAGATCTCGAAAGTTGATGCATTTGCTTTGGGGTTGGGCTTTGTTGGAGAAGGGAAAGAATATTCTAGAGGCAGGAACAAAACAAGGAGAAAAATCCAAACAACAAATAATTAAAAAAGATTAGAAAGCAGAATATGATTAGATTATGATTAATCTTAAGATTAGCAGTTAAAGTCAGCTCATTAACAGACGACTACTCCTTATTTCTATAAATTCACTGTTCTTGTCAGCTTGCTGTCCTTTTACTTGTACCTACTCTTCACTCGGATCGGCCCGGCCCGGCCCGGCCCGACCTGACCCGACCAATTTGATAATTGATACTAAACGGTAAAATTAAAAATAATTTATCGTGTAAATTTTTATATTAGTTATAAAATGCAGATATTAAGAATATTTTAGTGTTTATTATACTATTAGGGGTGAATCCAGAAAAATTTATTACAAGGGCCAATATTATATGCCTCTTATTGGCATAGTTAATAAGCTCGAAACGACCTTAGTCAAAACACATAGAGAGTCATGGGTTCAAACATTGAATATCAGTTTAACATACTACTTTATTTTTCATAACCTGGGTCATGGCTCATGCCAGCCCGAGTGACTCGGGTTTAGATACGCCTCTGATTACTATGCATAAAATGTATTATGACATTATCATGATAACGAAACACTAATCTTCAAATATGTGTTTTTCTTCACAAATTTCCATTATCGCCTAGTAACACTAATATCTTGTGTGGTAATGAATATTTTCATCACTATTTCGGTGCACGTTGCTTATTATTAGTCCTAAGTTCAGAGTGACGTTTAGTTCAATAAAACCTTGTTATGTTCCAACGTATCGATATAGTTTTGACGAACACAAGGAAGGTAAAAAGTTGAAATGCCTTCAAAATTCTAAAAACATTTTAAGAAAAGAAAAAAGATAACGTGGAGAGCAAAAGTGACAAATGAATACAGAAAATTAAGATTTACAAGATAAGATGACAGAAAAATATAATGAATGGAAAGAACTCATGTAAAAACCACTTAGATTGATAAATTTGTTTAAGTAGCCAACATCAATCATTTGGGATTAAGGTTTTAACGACATTGTTAGTGTGTGATTCCTAACATTAATATCAATAATATTCAAACGGTCATATTATTAGATCTTATTAGATTCTTGTCGATGTACATAATTTTGATATATAGTTTTATAGTCTTTTATAAAGTATATTAAATTAATTAATAGATATTAATTCGTGAATTAATCAAATTTGAATTCTTTAATGAACACATTCTTGGGTGAAACACAAATTAAAATCACAAGTTCATGCAAAAATAAAGAAGACATTGCCTCCTAAAAAGTTGTACATTTTTCTCCCAATAAATAAAAGAAAACAAAAGTTTTGTAATTATCATCGATCGACTTTATATGATTTTTAAAATTTAAGTTTAATAATAATATATTAACATGTTTTGGCAATTTGAATAATTATTTTATTTAATTTCAGAAGTCTAATGGATTGATTTTTTTATTAATTTAAAAGTAGACTATAGAATCCCTACAAATTAGATTGTAAGAGAATCTTGACACATAGGAAGAAAGAAAATTTTTTTTAATGAAAAGGTAAAGTACTCAACCACTAGATAATCTCATAATATTCTCGATTTTTTTTTCACTTTTGTTAATACGGCTCAATAGATAGATTTAGTTTGATTTATATGGAGTTTAATTCATATTGAGTATATATATTAACATTCCTAAATATCTTTATTCAAAAAATCTCATGTATAGGTTAAAGAGAAAGTGAAGTGATAATACCATCAAATAAGGTAAGACAATAAATAGTTTGATAAAATAATTAAAAATTATTTTTAATCAATAAAAATGAATTTCAAACTCTCTTTTTATGAGTTAATCAACTAACGTAACCTTATTTGAATTTATTTGTCATATTTGAGTTTATAATGAAAAAGTGAGACTTTCACTATATTTTCCATTTTACGTACGTATTTTACTTGTTTTCCATTATATTATATCTGAACTTATTCAATTGATTATATATAATACCAAAACTCTCACTAATAGAGATTTTATTTCTTTGATTATATTTAATATATATTATCTACATAATAAAATCAATTACAAATATTAATAAAGAGTAAAACATAAAGTAAAAAGCATTGTTGTTGAATAAAAAAACTAGAAAAGGTAGAAGCAAATTTCAACACCACTTAAAGTAATTAAAACACTACCAACAATTTTTTAAAGTAAATTTATCCAAATGGTGATTAAATCAAAAGTTTGAGTAGAAGAAATAAACACAAAAAAAGTAGCAATAATTGCAAAGTATGGAAGACTTAATTGCAATTATCAAGCATTTGATGAGATAGTGTTGCAAAGATATCATTTATACTTAAAGAAATGCTATTGCACTTTTGACTAACTAATTAATCAATTTGAACACTAACTTCAAATTTAAGCAAGTGGATTCTTTGAGCATACTCTCCTATATGAGTATGAATTGCTGTCTATCATCCCTCTCCAGACCCTGACTATAGCTTGTCTATGAGCGTAATACACGCACTAGATATATGATGATGTTGATGAACACTTATTTCAAATACATATATATAAATTAATTGGAGAAAAGTTGTTTGATTGATTGGGGGATTATAATCAATTATGTGAAATCAATATCATTGTCCTATTTGATTCATTAATTTGTCATAAGGATTATTTAGATTACGTTTTTATTACAGGGTAGGCTAAGGAAAGATAAAAACTAGGTGAAATTTGTATATATAATCTTACTAGGAAAAAAATAACACATGCTCTAATTAAGACAAGATTCGATTCTCAATTATAAAGAATGGATTGAGAATAACCTTCTGCTCCCCATGTAAATGCTCGATCCATTGAACCACAAACGCCTTTATTTGTTAGTGATAAATGGATTATTAAAAAGTTAAGTATAATTATGGGGTAATCATTTCAAATGAAAGAAGAGGATATAACTTTCTCCAATTCTAGCCTCATCATATGTGTCATGATGCACACCTTTGTGCTCCTTTGCCTATTCCCACTTCCTCACTCTTGAGTCTTGACTCCCCTCTAACTTTAACTTTTCACTAACATTTACACTAATAAATAATCAAATTCCTATTATTATAAACATGAGACAATGTATTTTGGAAATTTTTTCACTAGTTAAATTCAAGCGAATTTAAGATATTAGTATATAAATTAAAGTAGGTTAAGTAAGCACCTTTGTATGTGTTAGAAGAGTTTAACTATCATTCTTTTATTTTATTTGTTATACATTTTACAGTGGCGGATCCAGGGTTCGGAATCTCAGGGGGCACCAACTAATAGACGAGATTTCAACAAAGTTTTATTTGCAAAATTAACAACTATTTTACTCTTATTTGCTAAAATTTTAAAAACGACATACCACAAAAAAAATGGAACAAATTAAATCAATTGACCTATTTAAAAAAAGAGATAAAATAAATAAATAAGACAAAATACTAAGATGAGAGAGTATTTATCATCAAAACACTTCAGTATTACTTTTACACTTTTACTCTAGTCTTACCAATAGATTAGTCTACGTTAAATATTCTTTTTAAAAAACACCTAGAGGCACGTGACCCTGAGTGCTCCAACGTGGCTCCGCCACTGTATACATTTAAACAATAATTGACTTTTAAATCCAATAATCTCGGTCATGTCCTAGATAGACTGGATGCTAGATTTGAATTTTTATGGTTATTAAAATTTAGTTTTGATCCCTCTTCACATGCGCTACTAAATAATATTCCACTTAAAATAATGACAATATGATGCAATTCAAACACATAGCTTCTTGTCTCGTTGGTGTTTGATATATATCAAAAAATCAACTCTATTAAAACTTTGAACTTATAATTTAGTATATGTTACATATTCTAATACATACATCAATGATCATTTCAGACCTAAAACTATTAAAAAATATTTTCTACATTAAGAGTGAATGATAATTTTTAAAAAAAATATGGTACACACATACACTAGTGGAAAAAACCTCAAATACTGCGATATTTTGCCACAATATGTTGCAATTTTAACCCCAAGCATTAGTGATAGCAGCAGATGCCCTATTTTAAATACTGCAATTTAATTAAAACTGCAACACAAAAAACGCTATATGCTACGGTTTTTTGGGAAGGGAGTATATGCCACTAAGAAAGAGGCACCCCTCCTTCCAAGTCTACATTTTATTAATTTATTACTCTACACTAATTTTTTTTAAAATAAACTTTTTACATAAAGATCTTTAAGCATCTATAACTAGGCATTAGCTAGCTACCTCCATTTTAATTTCCTCTTAATTAAATCTTAATCTTCATTTATTTATCTCTATATAAGAAAGTGAGAAAGAGAAAGAGAATACATCTATTTTCATCATCTCTAGAAATTTATATTCAAATTAATTTTGCTCCATTTTTAGCTAAGCTTTAATCTTTTCTCTTATTTATATTTATTTTCAAATAGGGTTATTGATTACTCTATTTTTTTATCTTTAAAATAATTAAAATAGAATTTATACCTATAAAAGCCTAAATTTTTTTTTATCAAAAATGGTAAATCAAGATGCAAATATTACAAATGGTTTTCTACAAACCCCAATTGTTGGATCTAATGAACATTCACTTCCTAAGAAGAAAAGAAACCTCCCAGGAAATCCAGGCAAGTTTTGTTTTCCTTACTTTGTGTTCTTTCATTTTTGTAAAGAGTCGTTATTTCTCTGTCCCTTTGAATTTACAACTAAAAATGACATATTATGAAAGAAACGGGGCTTTTTTTATGATAGTTTTGAGGTGCAACCGCCTAGGGCCCAATTCATATAGGGGGCCAAATTGTGTTAATCCTTATAATTAAATTAGTATTTGCATAAATAGCATCCAGTATGAATCGAATTTACTGCATTAGGATTCTTACTTAAGCGCATGACTAAGGGCTTTTTTTATTTTTCGCTGAAAAATTATGAAAAACGGTCAAATTAGAAAATATTATTTTTAATTTCAATAGCAAACCTAAAAGAATGGATGAGTAATAAATTATTTTAGTACCATTTTTTTCCTATTAATTAACATTATTTTTGTACCCCTTTATTATGGTATATAATGATGAAGGTTAACTAGCTAGGTATATTCAGAAATATACACAAATTAATTAATAAATAATTTAATTAAAATATTTCAATTTAAATAACTCATTCCAAGGGGCGAGCAAGGTGGCTAGGGTAGGCCTAGTCCCAATCTTATTTTAACGTATATTATTCAAATTGTATTAAGTTAACTTTTCAAAAATCACGATAATTAAAGATATTTAAGTTTTAAGTTTGCATCGTGATCTGTAAAAAAAAGTTGAGTGGAAATTACAAGAAAGAATCGGGAGAGTATGAATATCGCACCATTTCGATAACTATGATCTGACTTTTCGTGTCCTGTTCACCTAAAACTCTGGCTTCGCCTGATACTAAATTTCCATTTTGTTATGTTTTAGATCCACAAGCAGAAGTGATAGCATTATCACCAAAAACCCTAATGGCAACCAATAGATTTTTATGTGAAATATGTGGAAAAGGGTTTCAAAGAGATCAAAACCTACAACTCCATCGTCGAGGACATAATTTACCATGGAAGCTCAAACAAAGAACAAGTAAAGAACCAAGGAAACGCGTTTATATCTGCCCTGAAAAGACTTGTGTTCATCATCATCCGTCGCGCGCACTCGGAGATCTTACCGGTATTAAGAAGCATTTTTGTAGGAAACATGGTGAAAAAAAATGGAAGTGTGAGAAATGTAATAAGAGGTATGCTGTTCAATCTGATTGGAAAGCTCATTCCAAGACTTGTGGAACTAGGGAATACAAGTGTGATTGTGGAACTATTTTCTCAAGGTATAACCTTTTTCCAAATTACTATAATCTTGTACATACGATCTTAAAATCAGGGCCGACCCTAGATATTTTAGGGTTATGGGCAAAATGGTACATTGGGGTCCTTTTCCTTTGCAATTTATAACCTATATAGACTTTCTACAACCATTGTTTTGCTTTTTTGACATAAGGGCCTGGGCGAAGGCCCCACTTGCTCCCCCTTAGGGTCGGCCCTGCTCAGAATACTATATAATCAAGGCGGATCGAACGCACTCGCTTCTGTATGTGTGTTGAATCAACTTGATTTATCTTTTTTATGTTACATATATGCAACACAATTTAATATTAACGGGTTTGACTTCAAATAATTACTAAGGCATAAGAATTAATATTTAGTAAAAAAGGTTCTCGTTAGTTGTCCTTTTTGATGCCTAAATTCATAGTATAAGCTTTTTATTACTTTTAAGAAATTGGAAAATGTGAAAATTTATTGATACAAGTATTAATTAATTATAAAAAGAACTATATCACTTTTTAAATTCTTTGTTGTTAGGTCAAAGGATGATAATATGATAGTTCATATAGTAATAAGCATCCTAAGAAAACTATGTTATGTATGTCTTTCTATATTTATATATAAATAGTATCTTTTATGATTAATTATATATATACACATATGTTTAGTTTAGTTGTATCCTTATTGGATATATCCTTAAGGTCTTGTTAGAGTATATAACATATCTTTGGGCCTCAACCATAAGCTTAAGCTTTTGGTTGAGTTGGTTGCTTAACATGGTATCAGAAGCCAACGTGACAAGAGGTCACGGGTTCGAATCTCAACCACTGCTCAATTAAAGTAGAATTACAGCGCCATGTATGAGGAAAACCTGTGTCGCATCCACACTTCTAGCCCAAAGGACTCTCGAGTGAGGGGGTGTGTTAGAGCATATAACATATCCTGGGGCCTCAACCATTAGCTTAAGCTTATGGTTGAGGCCCCAAGTTATAATCTATATATATATACTCTAACAGGTCTCAATACATGTTTAGATTGTATCTTTTATGATTAATTATATATACAAGATATGTTTAGTTTTTTTTTTTTTTTTGTAAATTGATATTATATTGTTAAATAACATTCCCTTTGTGTGTTTAAACAGGAGGGACAGTTTCATCACCCACAGGGCATTTTGTGACGCTTTAGCAGAAGAAACCGCAAGAATAAACGCAGCAAATGCCCAACATTTTTCCTCCATTTTTAAACCTCTAATTCCTTCATCTATTAAAGATACACAAACCCTAAATAACCCACATAACCCAAATCAAAAGGGACACTTTCCCTTTTTATTTCCTACTAATAATACCCAATTACCTCTAAATTTAGGGTTTGATCAAATCATCCAAAATCCCCCTCTTTTTTCCATCCAAACCCATAATAATTACCTTAAATTTTATGATCTTAACCCATCAAATAACAAAAATAATATTCAAGAATTAGGTTCAGAAAATAATAATTATCATCATACCCAGTGTATCCCGCTCATAGAAAACTATAGTCAGAATCTGAGTTTAGAAAATAATAATATTGCTTCAACATCTTTTCAAAACCCTAATACTTGTCCTATTATGTCAGCAACCGGATTACTTCAAAAAGCGTCACAAATAGGCTTAACGTCTTCTTCGACGCTTATAGATAATCGTGACCCTTTTTTTCCGGGAAATTTTGGGTTAATATTTAAGGGAAATAATGACATTTTGGATGACAATGGTGGTGGTGGGTCTTTTCATGGGTCGGGTGACGGGTCGGGTGATGGGTCGGGTGATGATCTTTCTACCGTGACAACAATGTATAATGTCACTAATAATAAGCGTCAAAAATTGTGTAATGATAATTATGTAGATAGTAATAATTGTACTAATTTTAGTATTGTACTTCATGGTGGTGTTGGAGGGCAAACTCGGGATTTCCTTGGTGTTGGTTCACAGCCCGTGTACCGGCCCGCATCGATCAACGGTTGGATTTGAGCTCTGAGGGCGAGGATGATGATCAGGATGAGTTAATGAGATCATCCCGTTCATATATAGGAAATTATGATCAGGGTTTGGGGTGGAAAGAAAGACAGTAATAACTGACACATACCCGTAAAGGAGAATGCAGTGCAAAAATATAATGTCGATCATGCATAGTCAAGGTAATGATGAAAAAAATTTAATTTGAGCTACGACGCTGTTAGTTGAGACTTGAGATAAGATTTTAACGCTAAAAAGTCGATAAGGGCTAGAGTCTTTACTTCAAATAGTACATGTTTCTAATGGTTGTTTGGTTTTTGGTGTTATGAGAATGATTCGTTATGTAATTTTTTATGAAATGTACCATGTTAATATTCCTATTCGTAATGTTCACAGTTTTTTTATTATTACCATCTAATGTTAAATTTTATGATAAGCAGCTAATAAGCATTAATTGGAATGAATTTTTTGAAGAAAATTAGATGAAAGGAGGATCCGAACAACCTTTTAACTTGTTAAAAGATTTTGTTTAATTAGAGTTGATCATGCATATTCTTTTGATCAATAGAAACCTCAAGATCGAGTGCACTCATTAAGAAATTCATGGCTATTTTTATCAGTAAAACTTTAGTTTTCATATTTTCTTTTAGAATATTTTTTTTGTTCTCGTAAAAAATGTTTATGAAAAATAGAAAAGTTGAATTTTTTACCTATATACACAATGAAAATATTATTTTATTAAATAATAAAATTAATGGAGGAAAAGTGAAAAATATAAGCATTTAAAAATATATAAAATAAAGTAAGTGAAAAAAAATATAAGGACTACCGATATTAATTAATATTAAAATATGAAAATATGTGGGACCATAAACATTATAATAATATCGAAATAACGTTAATGAAAATATATGGGGACTATAAGCATAAAAAAATTTAATTAGGAGCAATTAAGATTAAGTATGTCGAAAAAATCTTATATAAAGAGAGAGAATAATAACAAATTAATAAAATTGTTTAAAATGGAAAATGAGAACATCAATTTAAAATGAAATTAAAGGAATACAAATCTTTTAATATTTATGGATCTTCATATATTTATTTCTATATATATTTTAAGTTTTATATCTTTAGATATCCACTACTAATTAAAGTTGTTCATTGAAAAAATTAAATAAGAACAAAAGGAAATATAGCAGGTAATATTCATTATTAAAAAAAAAAATTAATATAGGTTAAAGTGGTGGAGGCAAAAGCAAATTATTCTCACTTTTCATCTTATATTAGTTATGTTTAATACTCTGTTTTCTAATGTTATTTTTATTTTGAATATTTCATCCTAAAGAGAGAAATTTGATTTATGTTTTTAACACATATTTAGAATATCAAATATGTTCATATGAAATTTTGTTAAATTCGTCTTAATATATATATTTTTATTATGTATTTTTCATAATTTTTTTATCATGTGTATTTAAAAATATTAAATTTTAAAATTCGTGATAAAACTATTAATTTTTGGCGATACAACTTAATAATTCTCACCGTAGTTTAGCCTATAAAGTATTGCATTTGAGTTGAGTTGCCCCACGGCCCACAACTAGTTTTCTATATTCACCACTCATACCCAACATAAGAAATTTTGAACTAAATAAGCAAAATAATATAAAAAAAGTTAAATAATAAGCAATGTTTTAAAATATTTTCCAAAATAAGCAGTTTATTGCCAGAGCTGAAGTTTGGGTTGTTTACTGTTACTAACAGCGAACAAAGAGGGCAGGTCAAAAGAAGTCTAGTTATTTTTGCTGTTAGTAACAGCGAACAAAATAAAATTGGTCAAACAAAAGTCAGTCTCAGATAATGATGAAGAAAATTTTAAAAAATATAAATAAGTTTGTTGTTTATAACAGCGAAAAAAGGAGCGTTATAGCATTGAAAGGGACAAAAAAAACCAAAACATGTTTGTTCGTTGTTTGTCTTTTTTAAACCATTTTCTTCATTCGCCGTTAGTTACAGCACACATTCTGATCTCATACAAAATTTTATAAATCTTATTTTGGTAATAAGCTTATTTTTTCAATCTTTTGCAAATTTACCCCTACTCATCATCATATAGATTACACAATAGTCACACACTCATATCACATTCCTTCTCTTAGACTTTTTTAGTTATTTGTGTGTATTCTATTTAACCTTTTTATAAGTTGTAGATTTCTCTCTCTTAAAAGGTCATTCTCGAGCTGGAGGACTCTTTGATCGCACCCTCATTTATGGGCATGAATTATCGTAGTTCTTCCCTCCCCAAACCCTGATCATAGTTTTTAATCACCATCAATAATCACACACCCCTCTTGTCCACTTTATTTATCTTTAAAGCTTTTTTTACTCCTTGATTTCATTTCACCATTCCTCTTATGGCTATTCAAATCTCACCCCTTCAACCAACATCACCATACAAGCTCCAACCTTCCCTCCAAATCCATCTTCCCCTTTCCCCATCAAATCTCTTTACCCATTTCCCAATTGCTTCCCTACAAACACCATGTAAAACCTTCATCTCTTTCAAGCAAAATTTCCATGGAGTTAGACTAAAAGCTTCAATTTCATTAACAAATGAAATTCCCCCAAATGCTCTTCGAAAAAAACAAGACCCTCTTTTCAGAGGAGGGTTTAGTTTAGGGGTTGATTTGGGTTTGTCTCATACTGGTCTTGCACTTAGTAAAGGCTTCACCTTTCGCCCTTTAACTGTAAAACCCATTTTCTTTATTCATCAAAATTCAAATTTTATTTTCTGGGTATTTTAATTTTTAATGGGTTTGTGTTGTTTTTTTTAGGTGCTGAATTTGAGAGGGCAAAAGCTTGAGCTTAGGCTTATGGACATTGCTGAAAAGGAGGTAAATTTTGTGTGATTTTAAGGGTTTATTGTCCAATTTTTTGTTTTTTTTTCTTTGTTTTGCATTTTTAGAATTTGAAGATAATGAATTGTAGGAGGTGGATGAATTTATAATAGGATTGCCCAAGTCAAGTGATGGGATGGAAACACCTCAATCCAACAAAGTAAGAAGTGTTGCAGGAAGGTTGGCTGTTAGGGCTGCTGAGAGGTATGGTTGATAATTGATCTTTTGTATAGTAAAATTAGCTTAATTTTGTATGATTTTTGATATACTAAGGATTAATGTTTGGGTTGCACAACTTGTAAAATGTTGCTGGATTTGGGTATGATCTATGTTACTTGGACTTGGGTACTGATGTCGGATACGTCTCGATATTCAATTTTACACTTTAAACGAAGTTTCTAAGTGCTATACCAATGTTTGAGCATTAAGGGTCGGACACGGTGTGTGAATCAAAATGAAGAGTCTGAGTAACATAGTGTATGATTCAATGATAGGTTGGTAATTTGTAATGATGATGTTGTGTTAGCTTGTAAGATTTGAGTGAAGCCAAATTGAGGGCTTTTATGTTGTACATTGTCAATGAATTTGGTAGGCATAAACCTATACTACTCTTTTGGTCATTATTGTTGTCTTTAACTCTAAGGCTCAGGCATTGTGGTGGTGGCGGTGGTGGCCAATTGGTTCATTTAGCGACCCCATTTTCTTGGGATCAAGGCTTTAGCATTCTTGACTTGACTGGTCTAATAAGAAGTATGTAGTCTAGGTACTCATGGACTCTTTTTGAGACTCAAGGGTGTTAAGGATCAAACATGGGTACTTTAGGTTCAATGAAGAATCTGACCGGCATAGGTTGTACCTGCCTTTATTTGTAATGTACTTACGCAGAAGACTCTTCTTGATGTGGAAATTTTGGTGTGACGAAGCTTTCCTTGAGACAATGCCGGTGCCATTGTCTTTTCTGCTTTTAAATTGAAGGAGCGTACTTATACTCCTTACGCCCCTCTGATTTTGCCCCATATACTATTTAAGTCTGTCCAACTGAGTTTGTCTCTTTACTATATTTGAACAAGACTCCACTTACCACTAAAACCCTCTAATTATTTCTTTTTCGTACATCAAAACCTATAATTATCCTACTATTGGGCATGACCCCACTTTCATTACCTCACTAAACCACCCACTCGCCCACTTTTCTTAATCCTTGTGCCATCTCGGTGAAGAGCAATCTCAGGGGGACAGAAGAGTGTATGAATTTTAACAGGATGAGTTTGTCCGTTTCACTGATTGTGGAATGGAATAAGAGTTTGAACTGTATTCCACATTTTATGTCCATGAAACATAAGGAATCACTGAGGTCTATTGCTGAAATTTTCTGATTAATGGATTTAATCTTTAAATGATCTTCCCATAGTTACAAGTTAGACATAGATACAGCAAGTTCCTGTACTGTTGGTCTTTCAGAGTTGATCATTTATGTATTATGTTTGCTCAACACTTGCAATGGACATATTGGGTTTGATTATGCATTGTATCCCGGACGACTAAACATTACGTTCCTTTATTATTTTTAGGGGATGGAGGGTATACTTGCAAGATGAATATGGCACATCAATTGAAGCAATGGACAGAATGATCAACATGTATGTTTTTTGCTACTATGCCTCGAAACCTTTTTCTCCTGTTATTTTGATTAAGAAAGACTTGGAGCACACAACGAAACTTTATCCTTCATCATCTTTTCAGATGAATGAATTCCGAGTAAACATAGTCTTAGGGGGGTGTTTGCCAAAATAACTTATTAGTCAATTTTATCTTATTTTCAAACAATTAGAGGGTTGGATGGTCGAACCAGTCAATGCTAATGTTTGGTAAATTAGCCGGTTGAAACAACTTATTGCTATATACTAGTTTTTGAACAAGTTGCTCATAGCAACGGTCAGCAGGTTCAAAATCGGATGGTCAAACCAGTTAATAAAATTAGCTGGGCTGGTCCTATCAGCCACTGTAATCAACTATCAGCTTCTAGTTAGTTATCATCTGTTATCAAACACCCTCTTAGTCTTTTTACAGATTAAAAGCCCTAACCAAATAAACTTCCTGAAGCTCTCAACAGGAAGCAAATAACTATGCCTCAAATAATAGACACAAAACTAAACAAGAATAGTCACAAACTCACAATTATGTCTGAACAAACTCATCGCATTCATTACTTTCTTTTACGTACTTTACGATCCACATAGCTCATTTGTATAACTTCTATCGACTGCATTTTTCAGGGGTGTCAACAAGTCCGCACGTAATGGGAAAATCGACGCATTTGCTGCTATGGTAAGCTTTAGAAATACATGTAATGTGATTATGTATGCATTAGCAAATTACTGGATCGGCACAATTAATTTTTCGCGTTCTTGCTTTTATCATCCTACTTCGTGCAGATGCTGTTAGAGAGGTATTTCTCAAAGTGCGGTGAAGAAACTGAACTTGTATGGCCTAAGCAGTTGGAATTACAGGAAAAGATTCGGAAAGGTCCCCCAGAAGATGATGATTTTTTCTCTTGAATTAGAATTCTATGAAGGTCTTTGTGCTTAGAAGCCGGGCCTGCTTTAGTGAGCGAGCCCCTTCTCGTTTTTGGTGGTCTGGACTCTGGACGGTGAAGGTAGAGCACAAAAGAGAGATCAGTCCAAAACCTCGGATTTCATTGAAGTGTTTTCTGATACTAGTTCGTTGAGTTGCGGAATCAATAAGCTTAACCTTAGCCTTAGCCGTCTTTTATGGCATTTGAGAATAAGGTCGCGGCTCTTATGCCTAAAGTTTCTTCACTCGAGCCATGTCATTATGATGACTTGAATCTTGATGTGTGTCGATTGACGAAGTTATAAACTTGGGCAATTTACACCGTTACCTACTAGGCTACAACGGCTCGTGAAAATCGGTGAGAAAGCTTGTCGAAGTCCATCTACTTGTTTTGGATAAGGTAACCCAACCTAAGGAGAGTGGGAGTGCTAGGAGACTTGTCCTTGTATCGGAATGGTGACTTTTTCAACTGAAATAAGATTTAATTCTCAACTTAAAACTAGTTTCTGTAAGAGTGCTTGATTTACGAGAAAATATATTAGAAGTAACAATTTGCTCATTTTGAGTTGTTTGGTTTGAGAAGAATTGTTAAAAATGTGAAGTTATATCTCTTTTGCAAACTTTGAAAGAGCCTAATCTTGAGGCAAGTGGGTATAATTACACGGATTTTGCATCACATTTGTTGTGCCAATTGAGGCAGGTATAGGTATGCATTTGGTGGGTAGCGACTAAACATGGTTATGAAAAATTGAAAAGTCTTATCCGCCATAATTAGTGGACATGAGGTCTTATCCACCTCATATCCACCCATCAAGCCTCATACCCGTTCACGTCATATCTATAATGTACTATATACAAAATTTTCTCTATAATGTAATATACAAAATTTTCTATTGACAAAAATAAGAATATTAATTTTATCATAGTATATTGCAAAGTTTATATAAAACTAGATATTTAATTAAGTTTGTAACGAAATGTGATTCTATTGAGCACATATTATACAATGCAAACATAGAGTTGATGAGAGACGACTTTAAAGTGGGTATAGTAGATAAAATGAGTTTAGATGCATACTATATCTGTCCGTCCATTTTGTCATCCATATCACTAAGTAGCTCCTACCTAAGCAAAACTGAATTAAATATTATATTACTCTTGTGTGTAATAAGTATTTCCTCCGTTTCATAATACTTGCTACTGATGGTGACATTTTTCCACACAATATGTTACACTCAGTAGCAAATATTATGAAACAGAGGAAGTAATAACAAAATGGTTGGTAATTGATTTCAACAAATTGCATTGGACAATATAGTTATCTACTAATTTCATCAAAGTTAAATGGTTGGCAACCATTTTCTATATTGATTACTTGCAAAACATTCTCAAACATAAATACAACAAATACATTGGAAAAAAAAAAAAAAAAAAAAAAAAAAAAAAAAAAAAAAAAAAAAACCTTGTGAATGTCAAAGTAAACACAAAAAATGAACAAAGTATAATGAAAATTTCTCCACAATAGAATTCCTTTGATTGGTATGTCATGAATACATGTAAAACAGATATACATAGGTGAAATCTAGAGGCAAATAGTGTCAAAAAGTGTAGTAGCTCAATTTAGCCTAAATTCTGTGCCTTCCATGCAATCTTTTTGCCCATCTCCTAGCCATGTAAGGGTCATGATAATCCCAACTATCAACACAACTTGTTCTTCCACCATTAATGGTCAATTCTCTACCATCATCTGAGTCTGTCGGGTCACCGATACCCACGACAACCTCGCCTACTCGAATATGCTCGTCAACCCTGAGCCCACTTTCAACGTAGCTATAGCCGATGCAGGTGTGATCGTGTGACTCGTCTACTTTAAGAAGAACCCGTCTCTCCTCATCGCCTCGAAGATCCCCAAGCCTCACTAGTCTTCCATTGTCGGGATCTCCGATCCTCAATTGAAGTTCCTTAACTACACCGCCTAGTAATTGTCCTAAGAACTCTTCTAGTTCGTGCATGATTGAGTTAGTTGAGGCCACGTGAAACTGATGAAGCGAGACCCCCGTACTCATTTCCAAGTCATTGATGGTGTGGTTATATCGACTACTAGTAGGATAATCGGACAAGTGTAGAATCGAGGAAAAAGGGTTTTCATGAGTGCGATCTTGGAGAATTTTAATACCTTTCCTGATTCCTTCAGCGGGATCAGCATGTCCGGCATAAAAGAGCCGGTCAATTACCTGAAGAGCTGCCCGTTTTCCATAAGATGTCATGCGTCTGAGTGGGAAGATGCGGGCGGCAGCTGATGAGTAGCTCACGACTGCCAATCGATCAATCGGACGTAAGGAATAGACTACAAGTGATATTGCTTGCTTAAGGAGCCTCAAATGGGGCCCATTGGGGCTAGCAACCAGCACCAAATCAATTGCTTGTTGAGGAGCCAATCTTACACAAAGGTATGCAGCTCTCTTGTGTTTATACCAAGGCGAGAGTGAACCGGTTAAGTGATCAGCCCCCGGAGGATATGCACTGGGTGATGGATTATGCACACAAGAACAGAAGCTTGATGGTGAAGGCGTTTGTGGAACATCCATCGGGATAAGGTTAAAGCAAAGACGTGGGTGGCAAGAAGCATGAGACTCGGGAGGCTCCACTGGATCGTCATCATTGTATTGAGCCGTGCGAAGGAAAGACCGTCTGTGCACCCGAAATGTGGAGATAGAATTGTCAAGGATACGAATGATAGGATCGTCTTGATGACGAGAGGGCCAACAAGGTGGATGTAAGGTGTGCGGCAGACGAGTCCACTGAGCACGACAAATAGGACAAGTTATGCTACCATGTCGTATATTTGACGAGATACATGATAAATGGAACGAGTGCGAACACTGTGATGTGAATACTGCTTTGCCCGGACTTTGACTTGATGTTGCATTGCTGCTAAGTAATGGTTCAAGGCATATTGTACACACATTCTGCCACATTCATAAGGAAGAATAGTGTTAAGAGTTCGGTAAGACGGGATCAAAAACGCATTCAAGATGGAAATCATGAGAGCATTTGCATTATACGCAACTTCCAACGAGCTTAAAAAAGCATATATCACCAACACGAGTAAGGAAGAACAAATATTAACCAAAAACAGGCTACCATCAACAAAATCTAAACCATTTCTGATGCTTAATTTTCAAGCTCGCTCGAGCTTGCATTAGGCGCCCGCTCATCCTAGAAAACGAAAATCTTATAATTTCTCATCCTTGTACTCTAAGTAGCACTATACAACATTGCACAAGGGTTCGGCTGTATCCATATAGTTTCAGTAAACGCACCCACAATCCCACACACGGTTTATGCACTACCCATCATAACCTTCAGAACCAACAATTTAGCGAAAATTCTACGAAAATATTCAGAGTATATAACATATCATGGTTCTTAACCACCTTCGTCCATCAACTTAAACTTCAGATCAACTCAACCAAATCCCTAAAAGCTTAAGCAGATGGTTGTGGTCGAGGTCCCGAGGATATATTATACACTCTATCAGCTACCACCACAAATACATTACAGTATTTAAAGTCAATACACAATAGTTGGATATATACAAGATTAAGAATCTGAACACTTCGGGTATACACGGTTAAATAATAATTTTGAGTCAATGAGCAATAGTTGCGAGAATTATTTACAAATTTTTCTAAATTAAAATAATAGCTTAATTTGGAAATATAAGATAAATATACATGTTTTTTTAATGAAGTCTCAAACAATACTCAATAATCCAAAAAGTCATACAGGATCTAGAATAATCAATAGATAACAATAACAACAAAAACAGATCTGACAAAGCTAGACATAAAATGATAAAATACATGTTTTTAATTATATAAATCCCACATTACAATTCAATTATGCCTACTTTATTTAACCTAAATTAACACCAAAAATATAGGATTAACTAAAATAAAATCTTCACTAATAAAAGTAATTTCATGGAGAAAATTTTTACCCATAAATGAAAAGTGACAAAAAATAAAATAAAATACAATTAATAGCATAATTAGAAGAAAACCCATGAATAAATTTACCTTAGATGAGATATTAGCAACATAATCAGCTTCCTTTATCTCTGACAAACTGTAATTTCCAGTTTCTTTAGAAGGAGAACAGAATTCTTCATCTTGGCCTGGACCCACATTCTGCTACAAAAAACCCAGAAAATTTTTTCAATCAATCAAAAAATTAAAAGTTTAAATTTCTAATTCAAGTTGAAAGAATCAAAATGAACTTACACAAGTGGGTCTTTCACCACCATGAACATCAGTGGAGCAAAAGGAAGAACAAGGAAGAAATAGAAACTTTTTGGCCGCCATTTTTAGCTTAGATGAACCCATTTTTTTGTTTCTCTTTATAATCAAATTGTAATAGTGAAATGTAGGAGTTTATTGAGTTTAGAATTGTGGGTGATTTATAGATTGATTTAGTGGGTGAAAAAGTGGGGTTTTGTACTTATAATTTAGGGATTTGAAAGTGAAAAAATGATTGGAAGATGAATTTGAATTTAAATTCTGGGAAATTGAAATTGTGAAGAAGAAAGATGGTCAAATTTGATTGTTTTTGAGATTTTTGAAAAGAAAAAAAAGTGAAAAAAAGGAAGAGAAAGAAGAATACTAATGGCAATGGCTTTTCCAATATGAAGAGCTGTTGCCTGGTGGAGCTGTGGTCAGTATGTGGATGGGTGCTGCAATGGGCCCGGGTACCCTATGTAAATTTCTTTTTTTCCCTTTTAGAGTGGTCCCACTTGTGATGCACTTTTTCTGTCCTTATAAATTTGCTACTTTAGGGCGTTCGACAAATAACTGATATTCTTTCTGTCCCTATGATTTTGCACCCATTAGATATTGGGTGATATTTAGTGGAAGGTGAAATTTGGTTAGAGAATAAGACAAAAAACAAGTTGATGATAGAAATGAGTGGTTAAGATGGGGAGAGAAAATAAATTTGTGGATGAGATTTAAAGAAGGAAAGTGGGGCCATTGCAAAAAAAAAAAGAAATGTGCAAAATGAGTGGGACAAACTAAAAATGAAACATGTGTGAATTGAGAGGGACAGAGGGAGTACTTGTTGGCTAATAGCTAATTACAGATTTATAGTGGGGGTGTTTGGCAAATTAGATTATTGAGCAATTTTGGTTTATTTTGATATAAATAGAGGGTTGGGTGGTCAAACGGGCTAATGCTAGTGTTTGGTGAATTAGCTGGTTGAAACAAATTATCGATACGAATAAGTTGTTTTTGAACAAGGTGCTTATAGCAGCGGGTTTGTACAAAATTAGCTGGTTGAAACAATTTATCGATACAAATAAGTTGTTATTGAACAAGGTGCTTATAGCAGCAGGTTCTAAATCAGTAAGTCAAATCAGCAACTATAATCAGCTATCAGTCATTTGTCAAATACCCATAATGTTTGATTTGACCAGTTAATTTTATTAATTGGTTTGACCAGCTCATTTTGAATCAGTTGTTAAAAGGAACTTGTTCAAAAACAACTTATTAATAGCAATAAGTTGGTTTAACCATATAATTTATCAAACATTATCATTATATAATTTAACTACTCAACTCTGTGTTTGTATCATAATAAGCTAAAATTTTCAAATAAACTATTTTGTTAAACTTTCCCTTTTCTCTTGTGTCCTACTAAAATAAAATTGAGTTAAGGAGAAAATGATTGCATTCTAAGAGGAGTAAGAAAAGTAACTTAAAAAAAAAAGAGTAAGAAAAGTTGGTAATAAAAGAAGATACTCCTATAAATAAAATTGTGTAAATGATTTTTAAGACCGTTAAAATATGTGGATGAAAATAAAAGAATATATTATGATTTATTTTTAAATAAAAAATGAAGTTATATGAGTGAGACAAAATAAAACAGAAAATGATTCGATTATTTGTTTAGACAAATAGTTATAAGTTTGCACACAAATCAAGAAAAAGATTAAAAAAATAAATATTTTAGTAGGGTGTTATAAGCATGGTTATGTTCTTTAGCGAAATAATTATCATCCAAAATATATATATATATATATATATATATATATATATATATATATATATATATATATATATATATATATATATATATATATAATATATATATATATATATATATATATATATATACTACCTCCGTTTATATTTATGTGCAACTTTTAGCCCAAGCACGGTTGCCAATGCAAAACTTTGTAGGGAGAAATTAGAGGAAGTAAGTATAGGTAATTAAGGGAAAGAAGGAGAGATAAAATGATGGAAGTAGGGATATGTAAGTAAGAGAAAGAAGGAGAGAGGAAGTAGGGATAGGTAATTAAGGGAAAAGAAGGATAGAGAAAATGATGTGATAGGTAATTAAAGGAGAGAGAATGATGGGATAGGTATTTAGATTAGTTTATTTTACTAAAAAGGGAAAGAAAAAAATGAGTTGCACATAATTTTTAGCGGACAAAAATGGCAAAAGTTGCACATAAATATAAACGGAGGTAGTATATATATATATATATATATATATATATATATATATATATATATATATATATATATATATATATATATATATATATCTATATATATATATATATAACCTTATCCAGACCCTAGTTTTTGAATGGAATATTGGGTATGATAATATATGCAATAAGTTGCGACTTGATAGGGCGGATGAATGAAAACTTACCTTTTATTTCCAAAATGTCTAATTTGATTAATGAAAATACTCAAACGAGTCTAGAACCCCTGAAAACAAGAAGAGATCATCATATATTAAAAAAATTAGTTCATTATATATATTATTTTAAGAAAAATATAGATACATTGTGATAAATAAATAGATAAAATAATTTATATGAATAGAGAACTAGAACGTGAGAATGATAATTAAAAGAAAGTAATAAACCATGCATTATTCAAAATTAAAAATGTAAATATGAGGTACAATTCAAATTTGAAAAATAATGTTAAAGTGAAGATGTATAGGTAAATAACAGTGATTTAGGAAAATAGTAAATTACGTCTCTATTTTATATGAGAGTTTTTGAGATTTTATTTTATCTTTTTCTTATTTGTTTATTTTGATATCATGTATTATGCCCTTTTATGGTCTACAAATAACCGTTATTAGGATTTTTTAAATCTTAAATGAGAGGGATCGAAGAAATATTATACTCCCTCCGTTCTTTTTTGTTCTTCTCATTTACTTTTTGCACAGTTTTCAAAGCAACTTTCGAGCCTAAATATCTCTAAATACGCATTATAAAAAATTATAAAAATTATATGATAATAAAGTATATATTAAGACGAATCTAAGGAGATCTCATATGGATATATTTTATCATCTATAAATGTATTAAAAATCTTGATCAAATTTCTCTCTCAAAAAATGGTATATTCTAAACGGGAAGAACAAAAAAGAACGGAGGGAGTACATAACTACCCTTGGATCTCTATTGTGCTAAAAAATAGAAGTACCAAATAATACTACCTTCATTCCACACAAAATGAGATATTTACTTTTTTGACACCATTCACGTAACACTTTTAACCTTTATTTTATTCTTAATTTTTAGATTAAAACTGGTCAATTAAGATTTTTTTTTATTCATCTCAATGCAAAGATTATTAGCATCCACTTTTTATAATATTTTGTTATGTATAATAAACGGATATTAAGTATTGAATAACTGCATTGGGTGTGCAAAACATAAATAGTTGAGTGGAAGGGAGGGATTAACAATTATTTGCAATTTACAACAACTCATAAAGATGATTTACTACTTTTATATAAATACTCCCTTCGTTCCATCGAATTTGAAGCATGGTCTATTTTGATTCATCCCAATTACTTTGCATCACTTTTATTGTTAGAGAATGGCCTATCATTTTCTTTTAATCTTATCCATACATTCTAACTTTTTTTAAAATTTCATCAACACAATCTAGTCTCTCCCTTTATTTATTACTTTTTCTCACTTGTCGAGACAGCTTTTTAACCTTTAATATCTCTAATTATTCTTAATTAAAAATTATAAACAATTGATATTAATAATCCTTATATTGAAACGAATCAAACAAAATCCCACATAACAATGTTTTAACTTATAGATTAAATGTAAAATACAAATTAAGAGTGATAAGTGAATAGTGCCCAAAAACAAACAAAACTACTAGCTTGGATAGGAGGGAGTACTAAATCCACCCCCATCTCTCTGATCCATTTTTATCATGACAGATAAATAAATAACTACTCCCTCTTATTCTCCCTACTTGTCCCATTTATTTTTTTTCACTATTCACTTATATATCACTCTTAATTCGTATTTTACTCTTAATCTATAAGTTAAAACATAGTTACGTCGGATCTTATTTAATTCGTCTCAATACAAGAATTATTAATATCATTTTTTTGTAATTTTTAATTAAGAATAATATGAGATATTAAATGTTAAAATCATGTATCGACAAATGTGAACTAAATGGGACAAGTAGGGTGAATAGGGGCGAGTATTATTTACCAATACATTCAAGGATCCTCATATACTTCCTCCGTTCCAATATAGTCGCAACATACGAAAAATAAGCACTATTCACTTATCTCCTTTAATTTGTGATTAATAAGTAATCTATAAGTTAAACATAGTCAAATGAGATCTAGTTTGATTCGTCGCGACGTAAAGAGTATTACTATCAAACTTTTATAATTTTATACTCCCTCCGATTCAAATTACTTGTCCAGTTTCCTTATTTGGTAAAGTCTCTTTACTTGTCTACTTTCTATTTTTGGCAAAACTTTTTACTACCCCTACTTATATTATTTAATAATACCCCCACTATCACCTTTTCAATTATTATAATCACTTAAAATACTCCACTACCACCTTTTCAATTATTATAATCACTTAAAATACCCCACTACCATTTTTTCTTAAAATCCGATCCAAACCCAAATTGGACAAGTAATTTGAATTGAAGGGAGTATTATACATAATTATATATATTAAGGATTGAATTAGTGCATTGAACTGCGTGAAAAAAAAAAACAAATGTTGCAAGTATTTTGAAACGGGGCAATAAATCGTATCAGTCCCTCCTTTAAACCCCTACTATATGCTATATATACTCCTATCTCCTATACAAAACCATTCCATTGTTTTTCATATTTACCAATACGTTCAAGGATTTTAACTTTGCGGTTTTTTTTCTTCTGCGTACGTTTCTTCTTCTCCTAGTCTTTTTCTTCAACCTTTTTTCCTTTATTTTTTCTACTCTTCCAATGTTTTTCATATTTTATGCTTTTTTTTTTTATTTAGTTTGATTTTTTTATGTTGATTTTCTGATTTTTTTTACTCTTTATGCATTATGATGTTTATTTTTCTTGAAATTTTGTATCTTTTTCATATTTTTGGCCATTTTAAATATATGGCTTGAACTATATTACAATGAAATATGTTAAAGATTACATTTTTATTTCAATATTTGACTAAAATCCTTAAAATATTGAAGGGTTTACTTGACTTGTGAATATAGAAAGTTGTAGTTGAATAATACCTTTTAAATATAAGTTTAGAGTTTCTAAAAATATGGTAAAGTTTTAATCTTTAGACATGTATACTTATATATTTCTAAATATTTTTCTAAAATCCTGAATATTTTTGAAGATTTTACTTGTTTTATGATTATGAGTATATTTTGTAGTTTAACTAAATTCTTTTAACTTGATTTAAATATGTCAAAGTTAAAATCTTTACTCTTTAGACTAACTATAAATATATTTATATGTAAAAATATGATATTTTTTTTTTCAATATTTGACTAAAAATATGCTTTGATTTGAGGATTTGTTGATAATCATTTGGGGGGTGTATTTTTTTTGGTTATTGTGTTTTTTTTGTGATTTGCCATTTTGTTGCAAAATCTCTGTTTTTTGTAGATTTGTCACCATCAACTTTTATAAACCTAGGAAAAGACTTGTTTTTTAATATTATTTTTTGACCTAATAGTAGACTTTATGATTTGGGTATTAAGTATTTATCATTAGGATATACTCCATTTCTACTTTCCATATTGGTATTTATCATTTTGGTATTTTATTAGAAAAAAATTGTGTACTTTAATAATGCAAAGATGGGTTTTTGTCATTTGTGAATATAATAACTACGATGACAAAATATTGAAACAAAAATTTTCAAAAAAAATATATTGAAACAAAAAGGTTCTTTTTATCCTTTTTGCGATCAGTTTTAACACATTTACCAAGTTTCTAGTTGAGTTTGAGTGAGATTTAAAAAAAAGGTTAATTCTTTTATGTTTTAATTTTTTAAAATTATTGTTCTTAATGTGGGTTTTTTTGGGTTAATTTCTTTATTCGAATATTTATATGAGACGGTCTCATCATTAGACATGCCTCATATTTAAGTTAAGTAGGGTAGTTCAATAATAAAATCTTTTAGCTTATAGACTTCTTGTTTTGAAGTCGTTTCATTGTAAGACGATCTTATACGAGAGGGGTGTTTTTTAATGGTTTCTAGTTTTTTTTGAAGATGAATGGTTTCTAGTTTGATTTCATATTATTTGTTAAATTTCCAAGTAAAGTTTCTAATGGAAGTAGTATACACAGATTCTATGACGATGTACTGATGTTTTCCTTTTTTAGTATTTCATGCCTTTTTTGAATCATATTTATTCATTTAAGGTCTCTAGTCAGGGTCGGCCCTAAGCAAGGGCAAGACGTGCCTACGCCCAAGGCCCCACAAAAATTTTAGTTTTCAATTACCGATTAGATTCAAACTTTTCTACGTATTCAATAGTTTAGGAGCCCATAAATAATCTTTCGCTTTGAGTCCCTAAAAACCTAGGGCCGACCCTGTCTCTAGTCCTCCCCTTGAACGAAGTATTGGTATAGATTGTTCGTTATCTTTTCTCCCTCAGACCCTGCTTCCAAGCGGGATGATGGTGATTTATTTTATTTAATTTGTATTTTTTATATTAATTGTTTAGATAGTGAAGATGAGTATACCAGGAGATCATGATGCTGCACTTCCACCACCACCACCTATTCCTGCAGGTGTTGTGCCTAGGAGATGTCCTATGATTAGGAAAGGCCTTGGCTCAAAGGGTCAAAAAGTTCAGCTCTTGACCAACCATTTTCAAGTCAGAATGGCTCATTCTGATGGTCACTTCTACCAATACAGTGTATGTATCTTCTTTTTCTTTATATGATCATATCTTATTGATTTTGTGTTGAATGGGATTTTTTAGTTGTTTGATCTGTTGATAAAAGGTCACGAGTTTGAAACTTTGTAGAAATCTTGCATTAGATTTATTTTTTGTGGTTTTCTTGATGATTGTAAAGTATATAACATATCTCAAGGCTTGAGCCGTCAGTTTAAGTCAATGGTTGAAGGCTTGAAGCCTCTGAATATGTTATATATATTATAAAACTAAAATCATTATGTTTAAGATGATTAAAGCCTTCGCATATGTTTTATACTCTCATTGACAATGTATAAAATATATTTTATGGGACTACAACCTACACAACCATTAGTATAAAATATCTTGGGTGTTGTTTAAGGTAATGGTTGAAGTCGCCTGATATGTTATATACTTTCCTTGGTAGCGTAATATTTTGGGTCATGTTTAAGTTGATGAAAGGCTAAAACTTAGAAGTTTGAATCTTGGTAGAAACCTTGTATCAGACAGTCTTGTTGTTTTCTTGATATAATTGTTAAGTATATAACCTATTTCGCGACTTCAACTATCAACTTGATAATTGTTATCTTGATAATATATTTTGGGTCGTTGACTTGCATATATATTTGGGAACAATGAACCTCACCAAATGTATGTGCAAGTTAACGCTCTTGACCCGTGGGTTCATAGGCCCGAGCCCACAGGTCTCTAGTCTCACATGTCCATACAAGTGGGCTGCGGTGAAATTATGTCACGAATTCTCACGGCCTAAAAGTTTGAAGCCTCGAATAATCGTAAAGTAAATAAACTTTCATTGATGCAAAACCATTATGTTTAAGCTGATGATTGAAGCGTTTGTAATATTTAATTATACCATAATCTAAAAGGTTTAACTTTTCTAATAAAGATTCTTATGGTGGTTATATGGATGTTGACAGATTAAAATGACTTATGAAGCGCTCGTAATATCTTATCATACCATACAATATTGTGGGACTAAAACCATTATGTTTAAGCTGATGATTGAAGCGCTCGTAATATCTTATCATACCATAATCTAAAAACTATATGCATGTTGACAGATTAAAATGACTTATGAAGATGGAACTGCTGTGGATGCAAAAGGGGTAGGAAGAGGAGTAATTGATAAGTTACATGAAACTTATAAAACTGAGCTTGGTGGTAAGCAAATTGCTTATGATGGTGAGTCTACTTTGTTCACTCTTGGAGCTTTACCTCGTAACAAGCTTCAGTTCACTGTTGTCTTGGGTGATCAACAAAGGTAATACAACTATTTCTATGTTCATGTTATTAAGCCTTTTTTATTTACCGGTCCCACCCATTTAGCTCCATTTGATTTTGTCTCGGAGAATAAGAATTTGGGTATGGTGATAAAAGTTGTGGGTGTTTAAAAAATGAAAAATTATCGTGAATAATACAACCTTTTGTCTACAATAATACAACCTTTTTCATTTACTATGTCTACGTTCTTGTTATATATAAAGCCTTTTCATTTACTGGTCCCACCCATTTAGCTCCATTTGATTTTGTCTCGGAGAATAAGATATTGGGTATGGTGGTAAAAGTTGTGGACTGTTTGAAAATATAAGAGTAAAAGTGGCTGTGTCATATAAAACATTAGAATTGCAGGTATGTTAAAAAATTAAGAAATTGTAATTAAGTCGGATAGGTTTTCATGTTTTTTGATGTATATTTCGCTTATTTAGATAAATGAAAAAAGATAAATCTTTTGTAAAAAAATAAAAATGCGATAAGTTTATTGGGACAAACTAAAATAGGGTGTTAAGTGAGGCTTAAATATGTCCAAACCCGCAACCCAATGTATTTCAGACTGGCCTCTATAAAATTAATAGTTGATTGAGGATCACAAAATCAAATAAAGTTTTGATGATCTAATTTGTACAAATAAAACTTAAAAGTTTGTGGTTTGAATTTTAATGCTAGTTAAAATATTTTATTTTTGTAAAACACTCATGCAACACTTTTTAGCATCATTATCTCTTCAAACTTTTTAAGTTCTTAATTTCAACATTTCTCCATTTAAAATTTGAAATTTGTGTTTATTTTTTATCAGTAGTATATCTATCAAAATTGAATTAAGGCTCTAACATTGTTGATAAGTTAGTAGTAAAATCGGCGTCGATCATTTGACTTGTATTTTTGCCACATATTGGCCCCCTTAGTCCAAATCACACTTCACCCCTGCATGCATCTGACCTCTCCAAATCCCGTCTAAATTGATGCCACTAATAGTATTAAGAAACCAACTCAACCAAAAGCTTAAAGTGGAATGTTGAGCGCATATGCGCGTCCACACTTCTAGCCCAATGGGACTCTCATGTAAGGGGGCGTGTTACAGTATATAACATATCTTGGGGCCTCAACCATCAGTTAAACTTTTGGTTGAGATGGTTCCTCGACAAATGGTATCATAATAATGAAATATTGTTGTTATGCATGTAATATATTTTTTATCAGTAGTATATCTATCAAAATTGAATTAAGGCTCTAACATTGTTGATAAGTTAGTAGTAAAATCGGCGTCGATCATTTGACTTGTATTTTTGCCACATATTGGCCCCCTTAGTCCAAATCACACTTCACCCCTGCATGCATCCGACCTCTTCAAATTCCGTCTAAATTGATGCCACTAATAGTATTAAGGAACCAACTCAACCAAAAGCTTAAATTGGAATGTTCAGCGCATATGCGCATCCACACTTCTAACCCAGTGGACTCTCATGTAAGGGGGCGTGTAACAGTATATAACATATCTTGGGGCCTCAACCATCAGCTTTTGGTTGAGATGATTCCTCGACAAATGGTATCATAATAATGAAATATTGTTGTTATGCATGTAATATATGTATATATGTTCACACATGTATGTGAAAATGTTGTTGGATTTCATACCAGATCTGCAAAGTCAGGAAATCCTGGTAGTCCTGAAGACAATGAAGATCCTAACACTGGTGAAAGGAAAAGACTTAGGAGGCCACAAAGATCAAAGACTTACATGGTTGACATAAGCTATGCAACCAAGATACCTTTACAAGCAATAACCAATGCATTGAAAGGTCAAGATTCTGAACAGTATCAAGAGGCTGTTAGGGTTCTTGATGTTGTACTGAGACAACATGCTGCAAGACAGTAAGTTGCACTGATTCCCATGTTCGAGTGTCGAGAATCTGACATGGGTATGTAAGTAAAATGAAGAGTGCGAATAACATGTGTTTTTGTGTATTTGCAGAGGCTGTCTTTTGGTGAGACAATCGTTTTTTCGTAATGACCCGAAAAATTTTATTGACATTGGTGGAGGAGTTCTTGGGTGTAGAGGATTTCACTCTAGTTTTAGAGCTACCCAAGGAGGTCTATCTCTTAATATTGGTAAGTGCTTTAGATTTGATTACATTATTTGAAGGAGTTAGATAAATGTATGATATGTTTGATATATTGCTTATACATAGATTGCAAAAGTTTCTTAGGCTTGTTTTTGGTCATAGTAGACCTAAGTCTAGGGGACCACACCATTGAATTTGCTGCATTTTCTATAATTAGCTCTCACGTTGAAGATTACAATGTAGCAAATTCAGTGGAAATGAGACGGAAGAATATACTTTTTGAATGTCAATTACCTATTTACTTAGGTTCTAAAAGTTTCTTGTCCTAGTTTTGGGTCATGGTAGACCTAATTCTATGGGACTGTACCATTGAATTTGCTGCATTTGTTATAATAAGTTCTCACATTGAAGATTACAATGTAGCAAATTCAATGGGAATGACACGGAAGAACATATTTTTGAAAGTCAATCACCTATGTACCCTCACATCATAACCTTGAGATCTTTTTGTTGTATGTATGAATGTTTGATGACAGATGTTCTAGTAATCTAATGTTTGAGATTCGTTTTATTTTCATGTTATCCAATGCCGTATCTTAACTAATATCTTTGTATCGAGAAAAATCAAACAAAATCACGCATGCTTAATTAAGTGTATCAATTAATTCGAACTAGAGAACGGAAGATAGGTTTTGTTTCAGTTGCAGCATATACTATCTCCACGTTTTACGTCCTAGATTTGATTCTCATTGCCACTTCCCATAGCCCTTATCGTCTCTCGGCTTCCTTGTACTCGAAAAATGTATTGAACCAACTTGTATATGTAGTTGGTATCTGTTTTGTTTTCATTGTATGCATTAGTTGATTATTTCTCTGTTTTGGTTTCAAAAAACAGATGTTTCAACTACCATGATTGTTCAGCCTGGTCCTGTTATGGACTTCCTCATATCAAATCAAAACGTTCCCCATCCTGATCAGATCGACTGGGTTAAGGTGATTCTGCTGATCCGACAGTAATCGAGGATCTTAAAGTATTTGATGCCCATTTTAAGGCTTATCATGAACTATGTGACTAATATATGGTTTTTGTGCATACCCTTTACTCTTTAGGCTAAGAGAATGCTAAAGAACCTAAGGGTAACTACCAAAACCTCAAACCTCGAGTTCAAAATCACCGGACTGAGCGACAAAATCTGCAGGGAGCAAACGTGGGTTAACTCTGCTGTCTGTCATCCTTGTCTCTAATCTTTATAGCGACTTTTCGAGATTGTAATGTGTATTTTGATTGAATAGTTTCGAACTGAAGCAACGCAATGGCGATGGGCAGCACCAAAGTGTCGAGATAACTGTGCACGATTACTTCGTGCAGCATCGTAACATCAGCTTACGATATTCATCTAACTATCCGTGTATCAATGTTGGGAAACCGAAGAGACCTTCTTACTTCCCTATCGAGGTAAGTTCTACTTTTCATTGAAACGACTAAGTAATCCCACATTCGATGTATAGATTTTGACTTGTTGAGTTTCCATAGATGTGTGATTTGGTTTCGCTGCAACGATACACAAAATCGTTGTCTGGACAACAAAGAGCGAGCCTGGTTGAGAAATCTCGTCAGAAGCCTCAAGAGCGAATGAGAGTACTCACTGATGTATGTTATATTTACCATTGAAAACGTGCTCCCATTTTTTGCCTCTATGTAGTGCTAATTTGTTTCGTGTTTAGGCTTTGCGGGCTAGCAATTACGCAGCAGATCAAATGCTTAGTGCATCGGGAATCAACATCAGTACTGAGTTCGCTCAAGTTGAGGGTCGAATCTTGCCTGCACCCCAGCTTAAAGTTGGAAGCGGGCAAGATTTGGCCCCACGTAGGGGTCGATGGAACTTCAACAATAAGGTATACGAGCTTAATTTTGCTCATTTGTATAGCCATCTCCGGTAACTTACTCTTATAGAGTTGATGTAGGAATTGTTCGAGCCAGTGGAAGCTTTAGACAGATGGGTTATCGTAAACTTTTCTGGTCGGGTTGATATGAACATGCTGTCACGCGACATTGTGAAGTGTGGCCAGCGAAAAGGAATGGTAAGCTCTCCTTAACGATTTTGGTTTTCGTAGATGTAATCTTGTTTATGTATTTGTGTTCGATTATAGAAAATCCGAGATCCATTCAAAGTATTTCAAGAGAATCATCAAGATCGGAGGCTGCCTGCTCCAAGAAGGGCGGAAAACATGATGGATTTGGTGAAAAATGGACTCCCTGGACCACCCCAACTTATTTTGTGTGTTCTACCAGATAGGAAAAACTGCGATATCTATGGTTAGTTTTCGACTTTCGACTTCTGCTCACTATGTTTGTGTGCTCGCTAAGTCATGAATTAGGGCTGCTCAATGGGCCGGGCACACATTATAAGCCCTTATCCGGCCTGATTTTGAAGGGCTTTATAAGTTAGGGGCAAAAATGGGCTCTACTATAACTAAAATGAACCGGGTTCTATCGGACTAAATTAGGGTCGGAAACGGACCTTTTAAAATTGTACAATTTTTTGATTTAAGTACTATAAATGACAATGTCAATGGGGATTATTAATATTTTTTCAATTTAATTTTTATAAATTGATAAATTGGGATTTAAATTTTTTGGTTATAAAAATGGGCCGGATTGGGCTAGGTCGGGCTTTCAAAGCCTGGCCCATTTGAAAGCCCATATTAAATTTAAAGAGCCGATATCCATTTCGGCCCATGTTTACTTAAGCATGGCTCAGCCCGACCCATTAAACACCCCTTACACATGATGTTCTTACACTTTAGGTCCATGGAAGAGGAAAGCTCTCGCTGAGGTTGGTCTAGTTACGCAATGCATATCGCCCCTAAAGCTGAACGATCAGTACCTTACGAATGTTCTTCTGAAAATCAACGCAAAGGTAACACTTTTATCACAAACGCGTTCACATATATATCTTCGAGACTAGATTGTTACGTGACATATATGTTGTTATCTATTTCCGTCTTTAGTTGGGTGGTCTTAATTCGGTGCTATCTATCGAGCATGCTCGAAACATCCCTTTTGTTTCGGAGGCACCAACTCTAATTATAGGAATGGACGTGTCACATGGCTCCCCTGGACGCGCTGATGTTCCATCGATTGCAGCAGTACGTGTTCTGTTTTTTCGCTTTTTATTGTTCAATTGTTCATCATAGTCGAACATTTTTCATACGTATGTGTTGTTAGGTTGTGAGTTCACGAGGATGGCCCTCGATTTCTCGTTATCGTGCATCTGTTCGTACACAATCTCCTAAAGTCGAGATCATCGATGGTCTTTTTAAGCTTGATCCCGAAACCAACAAGGATGATGGTATGATTAGGGAATCGTTGCTTGATTTCTTCAAGAGTTCCAACAAACGTAAGCCCGAACACATAATCATATTCAGGTAAAGAAATTTACATCGAGATGTTAATGAAAATGAGTTTTAGTTTCAATTTTCTTCGATTGTGTTATTGTCATTCATTGAGTGTTTAATGGGGCCGGATACGGGCCGGATTGGGCTTAAGTAAATATGGCAAAGCTAATTATACTTATCTTTTTGATGGTTTACAGGGATGGTGTCAGTGAATCCCAATTTAGTCAAGTTCTTAACATAGAACTTGATCAGATTAGAGAGGTTGTTAATTTATTATAACATGATTATTTATTTTCATTTTATATAGTTTTGTAGTTTGTAAAATATAAGCATATTTGACAAATTGTATTGTTATATAGGCATGTAAGTTTCTGGAAGAAAATTGGAATCCTAAATTCACATTGGTCGTTGCTCAAAAGAATCATCACACAAAGTTCTTTCAGCGCAATTCTCCGGATAATGTTGAACCTGGTGAGTGATCGTATCAGTATGTAAAAGAAGTTACTTTTACGATAAACTAATGAAAATCTTATTAATGAATTGTGTTTCTTTGTTCGTTTTTGTAGGAACTGTTGTTGATAATGGCATTTGTCATCCGAAAAACAATGACTTTTACATGTGTGCCCATGCTGGAATGATTGTGAGTATCAATCTTTAGGCTAATCCCTTTTTACCCTTTGCTTGTTTCTTGTTTCTTCGGTGACTTTCCTTCGTTTTATAGCAATGAAAGTTCATGCTATGTGATTGTATTGTGATGGGATAAAATGCTTGTAGGGAACTACTCGGCCTACTCATTATCAAGTGTTGATTGATGAAATGGGTTTTTCGGCTGGTGATTTACAAGATCTTGTTCATTCTCTTTCTTATGTGTAAGTTTCGGTATTTTGAAGTAACGTAGGAACTACAAACATAGTATTGTCGAGTTTCATATGAATGTATGTCCTAATTACTAACATTTTAGGTGTGTTTCATGCACAGGTATCAAAGAAGCACAACGGCTATCTCCGTGGGTAAGTTCTTGTCGATTTGTTGATTATATTTGTTCATTTGTTGATTCAATGTGTTATTGATAAGTGGAATAAATTTGGTTATCAGTTGCTCCTGTGTGCTATGCTCATCTAGCAGCGAGTCAAGTGGGGCAATTTATGAAATTTGATGAGTTCTCAGAGACCTCTTCAAGTCACGGTGGTGTTACTTCGGTTGGTAGTGTGTCGATTCCTCAACTTCCACGTCTTCATCCTAATGTCAGTAGTTCTATGTTCTTCTGCTGATAATTTCTTGCCTCAGTGCGAGGATTTTTTCGAACTAACTAGATAGTATGTCTATATTTAAACATTTAGTTTTTCAGTTACACGGTTAAGTTATTAATCACTTGTGGTCATGCTATTTTGGCGTTTGGCTAAACACTGGTAGCAATTTTGTGAACATCTTTGTGGGGTGATGTAAAACCTGTTTTTGCTACTTTTGTCCAATCTATGAGATTTTAGTTGGTATTCCCCCTTATTGAGAGGACTTTACTCTCATTTTAATTGGTTTTTTTAGTTTTATTCATCATTTATTTATGTGCATAATTTTCATTTCACAAATTTTTGTGTAAGACGGTCTTTTGAGAGACCATCTTTAATTAGACCGGCCCATTATATACTTTTTAAAATATTACTAATTTTTAATAGACATTAAGAGTGATTGAAATAGTTATTTAAATATTGAAAGAAGGCATTAAAGAGACGGTAAGTAAGCATAAAGGAAAATATAAATAATTTAAAATACGGTAAGTAGGTATTAATTTTTAATTGGCTGGACTTGTTATATATTTGTTAAAGAAAATAATAGCACATTAATGACTAATGGCCAAGTTGAGTTATGATTTATGTATAGTTCAACTTACTACCAATTGTGGTTTAAAAACTTTAAATTAGTAATCATGGTTTTTGATAATTACAAGTGTCTTTCCCATATAATAATGGTAAATAATAAAGGAAAATATCGACTTTGAAAGCAATACATGCTTGTAGTTTGTTGTACAAGCTCCACTTCATTACCACATAGGTGTATAACATAACTATAAGTCCTAAACAGGATTGAAAGTTTGGTTTGCTGTTAAATTTATTAATTTTTATTTTAGATTTTTTAATTCAAATTTAAATAAAATTCGGTTTTATTTTAAATTAAATCAAACTAAATTAATTTGGTAATTTTTTTTTATCCCAACTCAAATCAAATTTACTACTTTAAAACAAATCTAAACTGTAAATCGAATTATAAAACAAAATTAATAAATAAAAAAAATTAAACATTAGAGTAACAAAATAAGGATAAAAGTTGAAACTAAATTGTTGATTAAATGTTTATTTTTATATCTTAGAATGTTAATTTTTTTTAAAATCAACTACTAAAGTGAAAGTGAGCTTATCTAAAAATTGGGTTTTTAGTTTTACAAAAACTTGTATACAGCCGCCTCATTTGTGTAACCAATAATTTTATATACTTGTCGAATTTAAGCCTTTAAATACCCATTTCAAGACTTAAAAGCCAAAACTAACACGTAAAAGTTAAAACAACTACTTCAAGCCTTAATCTTTATATTTTACTTACCTAATTTAACTGTAAAATATTCATTTCAAGACTTAGAATGTACATTCCAATGGTCTAAAGTGTGTCAAGACTTAAAGGAGCTATTTTAAGGTCCAAAATGTCCAATTCAAGCTTTAAAATATCAACTTCAAAATTATGGGCTAGACCTGTGAGTGGTCTCACGTATGCGGCCGTCTCACATGAAATTTGTAGTTTTAGTTTTTAATATGTTCAATCCTAGTCTAAACTAATTACGAATGAAGATAAGTTTTTTATTAAGATCGTAACACCATGAGATGATATTTATATATATAAAATGGGTTGGCCCATCCCATCTACAAAATACTAATTTCAGTAAGTCTCATGGGAGACGGTCTATTCTATAGACGGAATCCATAAAGCCCAGCCCAAAATATAACATAGTATATTTGGGGTTATAATAAATTATTTGGGGTTATAATAATTATATTTGGTGTTATAGAATAGTATATTCGAGGTTATAATACCTTATATTTAGGATTATAACATAATATAATTGATATTATAATAAAAAAAATCAGTTAAGGGAAATTGGCTGGCCCAATTTTGTGGTCTATCCTATAGACCGTCTCTTGTGAGATTTTGTGTACTAATTTATATCAATTTTTTTATACAATTATTAAATACTATTGACAAAAAATAATAATATTAAAATTTTTTCATACGGTATGTATCAAATAAAATTTAAGTAAAAAATTAAATTTGTAAAGAATTTAATTTTATAGAGTATAGAGCAGTACACCACGAATTCAGAGTGAATACATGGTCGACTCTAAGCAAGGGCAAGGCATGCCTACGCCCAGGGCCTCCCAAAAATTTTAGTTTTCAATTAGTGCCAAGGTTCAAAATTTTCTATGTATACAATAAATTTAAGGGCCCATAAATAATCTTTCGCCCCGGGCCCGTAAAAACTTAGGGCCGGCCCTGAATGTATATACATGTATGGATATATACAATGAATTGGAAAAAAATTTATTGTATACATAGAAAGATTATTTTTTTTGACCAGTCAACTAAAGGAAAACAATGAATTGGAAAAAAATAATCTTTCGCCCCGAGCCCCTAAAAGGTTTTGAATAAAAAGTAAAGGAAGAAGATATTGAGGGAAATGAATTGGATAAAAATTAAAATTGAGAGGGAAAAATTTTCGATTTTGACCAGTCAACTGAAGAAAAACGTTACATGATACTTTTTGGAAAAGAAAAGGTTTTATTAGATATTTTTTGGCGAATTTTTTTTTATTGGGTACTTATTAGAAAAAAAAGTTATATCAAATACTTTCTGTCAATTTTTTTAAAATATAAAGGAAAAAAAATAATAGCAGTAGCACCGAATGTAAAAAACTGAAAATAAATAACCACACTAAAACTTTTTCAAATTGATTTCTCCAACTAAAATTTACAACATAAAATTTATTTACATGAATGCATTAAACAAAAGGTAAAAATCAAACACATATACTGATTTTTTTTTACCTTGCACTGGCTTGCAATTGATTTTTATTGAAACGTCGATAAAATTTTTAGAATAAAAAGACATGCAAAAATAAAACCTTTACTTCAAAGTTTTAATAGAAATATAAAAACTTTCCTAAAAACTCTTTTTATCAACTTTACAAACAAACTTTACACTAATTTTTAAATGAGACGGTTTCATGGTAAGATTATCTCTATTAGGCGTGTCCAATATACATTTTTTTATCTTAAAATGATCACTTATAACGTTAAAGAGATCACTTATAATTTAATTATAATTACTTCTTATAGTTTTAGAGTGATTACTTATAACCTTATACGATTGTTTATGATCTTGGTAATAAATAATTTTGATATAAATAGAGTTTGGGGTGGTCAAACCAGCTAATGCTAGTATTTGGTGAGTTAGCTCGTTGAAACAACTCATTAATATAAATAAGTTGTTTTTGAACAAGCTGCTTATAACAGCGGGTTCAGTGTTCACAAGCAATTGGTTACATCAGTTAATAAAATTAGCTGATCAAGTCAGCCACTATAATAATCAGCTATCAGCTATCATCTATCACTTATCAGCTATCATCTACCAATTACCAGCTACCAGCTATCAGTCATTTGCCAAAACTTTCATAGACTATCATATGAAGTCGTTTTATGATGAGACGGTCTCATATAAGACGGATTCACTCTAACATCTGAATGACATTTTTCTCTTTTTTTATTCCTAAGTTCTTGGAGTATAAATAAAAAAAACGGTAAAAAAAACTTTCGAGGAGAGAGAAAGAGAGAAATGGAAGGCAAGGGAATAGTGGAGATAGAAAGAGTGTTCTTTGATTTGTTCTTAGCAATTAGCAACAATTCTTTTAATCAATTCCCACACAAAAATAAATCTCTTCTTTTTAAAATTTATTTTATTATTGTTATTATGGGTTTATTTTTATTTTCTTCCCTTTATTCTTCAAATTATTATTTGTCAAATAATAAATAGTAAATTTGATGAAGAAAACTCCTACTAAGTAGTAGTAAGTACCAATTTTGTTGCTTCAATTCTTCAAACCCTTGAATTTTTCATTTTAATAATTACTATTTGAGTTTGGTCATTATAATTTTATTTTTTGTTATTGTTAATCCCCAATTCTCTCCTAATGCAAGTCCTTTACAAGCAATTTCCTAATATTCGTGGATTACATAATTTTTAGATAAAGATGATTTTTTCTTGATATATAGAGAGGAATCGGGATAATATTTGGGTATTTTTCCAATTTCTCTTTCAGTTTCTCTCCCTTGTTTCTTTCTTTTTATTGTTTGTTTTCGATTTTCTTTGTTTTTAGGGTTTGAAAGGGTTGTTCTTTGTGTTGATTCTTGAAAACCCTAATTAGTTTCTGTTTTCTCATCTGGGTTGTTGTTGGTTTTATGTTTTGCTAATCCTAAATCTATTTTGTTCGTCGACTTTAGGGTTTTGATTTTGATTGCGTTTCTGTGGATTTTGCAATGGGGGGTGGGAGTTTTGATGGAGAGGAGAAACTTCATGAAAATGGTGGTGGAGAACGTAAAACTAAGAGAATAATGAAGACCCCTTTTCAACTTGAACTTCTGGAAAAAGCTTATCAACGTATGTTTTTTTCTTGTATTTAATTTTGTTTTATTTTGATTTGATGATTTTTAGGGTTTGATTTGATTTGATTTTGTATTGTTTGTGTTATGTTTTTCTTCTTGTCTTTAATTTTGTTTTATCTTGAGGATTTTAGGTTTAGGGTTTGGTTTGATTTGATTTGGTTATTGTATTGTTTTTTCAGTTGATAATTATCCCTCAGATTCTGTGAGGGCAGAACTTTCAGCCAAAACAGAGTTAACTGATAGGCAATTACAGATGTGGTTTTGCCATAGGAGGTTAAAGGACAGGAAGGGCGAAAAGAAGACAAAGAAAGGGGATGCCCCACCGCCTGCAACCGCCTCAGTTGGTGTTGCAGTGGCTGGGACTCTGCCACGGCCGCCTGCTGTGGGTTTCGTAGATGATATGTCGGATGATGATTTGGGAAATGAACATGGTTCAGGGTCAGGGTCAGGGTCAGGGTCAGGGTCTAGCCCTTATGGTCATATGGATCCACACCAGGCCTATGTAGGTCATCCTGGTGGTGGTGTGTCGAGAATTAGTGGGCGTGGAAGGTACCATGAGCCTTCTCAATCACTAATTCAATACAGGGCTATTGCATTTGTGGAAGCACAGCTTGGAGAGCCATTAACAAAAGATAGTCCTGCTCTTGGGATAGAGTTTGATTCTTTGCCACCTGGTGCTTTTAATGCTCCCATTGGTAAGAAAATTTCTTACAATTTGTTTTGGAGATGGAATAACTTAATGTATCCTCATTATATTTTTCGTTACCCTGTAGCCTTTGTGGCTACAAGAGTGGGTTTATCCGGCCAGTTTTTATAAGGGCTTTGTAAGGGCCGGGTTGAAAATAGGCAAAGCGGAAAATTGGCTCTACTACAATTCAAATGGAGCGGCCTATAAAAGGGCCTAATAAAGGCTTTTATAAATAGAAAAAATGAGCTCTCAATTATTATAATCACAGTGCCAATCGGAATCATTGACGTTACTACAATTTAGTTATTAGAAACAATAATATAATTATTATAAATTGATCATTGAAGAATGGAGATAATAATAATTTTATATATGAAAATGGACTGAGCCGACTTTTTTAAGCCCGGCCCAAAAATGAAAGGCCCTTATCCGACCTGACCCATATTTATTTAGGCTCTACCCGGCCTATATCCATCCCATTGAACACCCCTAATCGTCCATTATAATCAGAAACCCAAAATTAATCTTTGGCCCGATAACATCTGTGCTTTTACTATAATTTGGTTTGGAGAATGAGTGGTTTTCGGTGTTTTATGCTGTCTAATATTGTCATTTGTGTTCTGGTAAGAGAATTTTGCCTAACATTTTAGTGGTATGGATACGAGTGATATCAGTTGTATTTGCTTATAAATATGAATAATTTGATGTGGATTATTCTTCTTTATTGTGTCATTTTGTTTTCCTGTGAGAAGTTTAATTGAAATTTTTATCTAATGTTGTAGCAATTACTACGGCACCGCAAAAGAAATCAGGAAGGACATATGAGGCTTCATCTTCAAAGGTAGGTTTGATTACTTAGTTAAATTTTCTATACTTTGTTTAATTTTGCATTCAGCAGAAGTATCTATGGAAGACAAGGTGGGGTGGGTTGTTAAGAGAATGCTTGCTTTCTCATAGGTGATGTGTTTTGTGCCACTTAGTGTTGACTTGTTTGTTATCAAATTATAAGAGTGATGCACTGGTATCTAGCAAGAAAATTAAAGTAAAAGAGTTCCCTGTGTTCTATTAAAAAAGGCTTAGGCATGTAAGCATGTTCATGATTGATTATTTGTATGTTTTCCCTTTGGATTATGGCCTTGGATTGATAGAATAAGTTAAAATGTATGAAAATAGCATTATTTTTGAGCTGGTCATATAAAGCCTTCTTATGCATGCATTTAAGCAGAGTCGTAGTAGAGCTCTACATGAGTACCAGTTTCTTCCAGAACAGCCAACTGTGAGAAGTGAGTCCTATGAAAGAGTTTCTCAATCTCACTATTACAGCTCACCGTCTAGTCGGCTAGGAAACAAGACACCTCCCTTATCTAACGGACGCTCATACATATATGGGCATGAAGAAGTGCCTGTGGCATATGGTGGTCCAAATCATATTATGCTGCCTACTTCAGAGGACTATGAAGCCATAGCAAGGAAGTCTCCGTATCTGAATGTGGGCATGGAATCACCTCTCAATACACATCTTAATTCAGGAAGGGATAGTGCACTTGTGCCACCTGAAATGCGTGTCAATTTAGAAGAGGCGGCTGGAAGTATGGAAAGAAAGCGCAAGGTATTGACTAACTTTCTTTCTTGATTGTGTCTGAACTACGTAGAACTAGAAGTGCTTCTGCGGATTCTTTGCTCTCGGTGCTTGTCAGTGGGTCATCTATTTAGTGTGGATGCTTGTCTACTTGTTTGTTTGCTGCAATTGACACGTTTTTTGTTTTATCTGCATTTTAGTTTGATGAGGCTAGGGTAGCTAAGGAAATGGATGCTCATGAGAAAAAAATGCGCAAAGACTTGGAGAGGCAAGATATTTTGAGGAGGAAGGTACTTTAGCTTCTTTTATTGATCAATCTAATGTCGAAAATCTCTTACTTTTTAAAATTTTCTTAGGTTATGTTTGGACATAAGCAATTCATTTCAAACTGTATATTATAATTATGAAATCATGAAGCAAGAATTTGATAATGACAAGGTTCGAGAAGTTATTCTCAAATTTTCGATTTCAACTACTTTAAAAATAATGATGAAACCGACTCAAATTCAAAATAAAATTTTATTGATTTGCCAAACATTAAATTTTAAGAAATTTTAGATTTTCAAATGAAATGATCGTTTCCAAACGTAGCATTTTATATTTTGACTGTGACGAACCCAATGTATTTGCATTTGAAGAGAGAAGAACAAATTAAGAAGGATATGGAGAGGCAAGAGCGTGAGCGAAGGAAGGAAGAGGAGAGGTTACTGCGTGAAAAGCAGCGTGAAGAGGAAAGATACCAGCGGGAGCAAAGACGTGAAACGGAACGCATGGAAAAACATTTGCTGAAGGAGTCTGCTCGAGTAAGTTTTGACGGATATTCTTCACATTCTCAATCGATTTTCGTTGAAGATATCTTGCTAATTATCTTGCACTAATCTAGGCTGAGAAAATGAAGCAAAAGGAGGAACTCCGGAGAGAAAAAGAAGCTGCTAAACAGAAAGCTGCTAATGACAGAGCCGTTGCCAAAAGGCTTGCAAAAGAATCAACAGAGCTTATTGAAGATGAGAGATTGGAGCTAATGGAGATAGCGGTGTCAAGAAATAATCTAAAAAATATCTTGTCACTTGACAGTGAAACTTTGCAAAATCTTGATTCTTTTAAAGGTAGCGCAGCTGGTTTTGTTTAGTATTTACTGTCCAGTATTACTGTTTAATTCATAAGAGTAAGGCTTATATACTATAGTATCGCTGATATGATATTTGTTTTTTAGATATGCTTGTGTTGTTCCCTCCAAAGTCAGTGCAGCTGAAGAAGCCGTTTGCTATACAACCATGGTTGGATTCCGAAGAGAATGTGGGAAATCTTTTGATGGTGCGGCTTTTATCCTTCCATATTCTTTTCCTGGTTTAGCGATATACAATTTTTGTTTTTGTTTTCCAGGTTCTTACATCGGATCGTTTACATGTGAATGTTTCTCTTTGTGCATGTATGCATTGACTTGATTTCCCCTAATCTTCCTGCGTGAAGACAGTTTAGAACTATGTACAACCATTATCATTTGAAAACTATTTATTTAGAGTGCATATTATGTCTAACATGTTCGAGGTAGAGTGCATATTATGTCTAACAAGTTCGAGGTTGAATGTGAGTAGCCATGCTTCACTGAATGTTTGGATAGAGGCATATTATTGTTTCTCGATGATACAACTAATATTATAAAAAGGTGAATTTTGATCAGCCTTAAATGACGGAGTAGCCAACCTACCTTCTGAACTCTGATCTGTAAATTTGTTTAATTGAGGCTACGTTCATGGAATCCAGTCAGTATTGAGTTTACTTGTGGCTCATCACAAGCTTTCTTGAATATGATACAACTAATATTTGGGACTTTTGGAGGGACGGTATTTGATGCCTTGTGGTTTTATTATCGCTTAATGATTAATTAGGCCTTTTTTTTTTGTTTCGTCGCTTCTCTTGTGAAGTTTCTTTTTGTGGTTGTAACTTTTGTTGTAACCGAACTATTATTCTTGACGTCAGGTTTGGAGATTTTTACTTACGTTTGCTGATGTTCTTGGATTATGGCCGTTCACTCTTGATGAGTTTGTGCAAGCTTTTCATGATTATGTAAGTTCATGGACTTGGTAATACTGAATATATTATTTGTCGGTATGGACAATGGTGTTTTAGCTCGAGATAACTTTTAACCATCGTTATGATTCTCTTTCTTCTAGGATCCTCGACTACTAGGAGAAATTTATGTAGCTCTTTTGAGGACTATAATCAAGGATGTGGGAATTGGTGTGAACAAAAACAATGTGGTTAATCCTGTTGGTGGACATTTTCAGATAGTTGAAGGGGTAAGCTTCTCTGAATTTACTATTCATGCTGTTTGGATAATAGTTGAGAATTTTTTTGATGGGTAGAAAGATTATATATTTGTTTTATCAGGCGTACACATGGGGTTTTGATATACGCAGTTGGCAGTGCAACTTAAGCCCATTAACATGGCCAGAAGTTCTGCGGCAGTTGGCTCTATCAGCCGGTTTTGGACCTAAACTAAAAAATAGAAATGTTGTAGAATTATGTTCACGGGAGGAGAATGAGGTATGGTTTTAATTCTAGCTAGTTTTCTTGGAGCCTTTTCTATTTTATACAAGTTTACCATGATGTCCGGTGAAGCCCCGATGAAGTTGACTCACTAATGGATCAAATCCATTGCAGTGTTGCTAACCGAACACACCCCCTTAGTTTTTTTTTTCAAGTCCATCATATTCCTCTCTAACAATTATGTAACAAAGTGCACTTTTTGTTTTTATGGAAGCTTTTTGGGTTGCAATTGATAAAATTTACCCATACTTTTACTGGTTTTACGCTACCAAATACCAACAAACATGGGACAATTCCCCCCTATTCACATGGGAACATTAGTGCAATGGTGCACTTTACTATTCTTTTTCTCCCGTTCTCAATCCGACCTGCCATCTTAGTCGTTTCGTATTTTACGTGCACAAGTCTAAATCCGATGGTGCTTTTTAGCTTTTCCTTATATTGAATGCCCTATGCAATGATGCTCTTTACTATTCCTTATTTTGAAGACTATGCTAACAAATTTCGAAATTTTCATGTTGTGTTTTCTCCCAATCATTAATATTTTAAAACTTGTTTCCGGCTTTACCTTAGTTATTGTTAGTCGTTCTTTTGTTCCTATAGTGAAGGTCCCTTCTCTCTCCTGAATATATTCTTTTACTAATCAATTTTATTGGCCTTTTTGATATTGGTTTCAGGGAAATGATTGTATTGACATAATATCTAATTTACGAAATGGAGCAGCTGTTGAAAAGGCTGTTTCGATTATGCGTGAGAGGGGTTATTCAAATGGACGCAGGTCAAGACACAAATTGACCCCGGGCACAGTCAAATTTGCCGCTTATCATATTTTGTCCCTCGAGGGAAGTGATGGGTTAAATATATTGGATGTTGCAGAAAAAATACAGGTGATGCATAGACTTAACATATTAATAGGCTATGTTACTTGGACTCTTCATTTTGCTTCACGTACCCTTGATGCTTGGACATTGGTATGACACTTAGACACTTCATTTTAGGCAATAAAAATAAATATATAGATGTATCCGACACTTGGACACTTACCATTGTCCGACATCAGTACCCAAGTCCAAGTAACATAGCTATTAGGCGTGTAACTGCTTTTTGTTTGATAGATTTCTAATTACATGGTTTTGTGTGTTAGAAATCTGGTCTTCGTGATCTAACCACAAGCAAAACTCCTGAAGCATCAATTGCAGCAGCTTTGTCTAGAGACACAAAGCTTTTTGAAAGGACTGCTCCTTCAACATATTGTGTGCGTTCACCCTACAGGAAGAATCCTGTCGATGCAGAGGCCATTCTCACTGCTGCCAGGGAAAAAATTCGGGTATTTAAAAGCGGTTTGGTAAATGAAGTCGAGGCAGATGTTGACGGGATGGAGGTTGATGATGCTGAGAAAGATGAAGACTCAGAGAGTGATACAGCTGAAGATCCCGAGATTGATGACTTGGTTACTGTGCTAACCCCGGACAAAGATGCAAATACCCCTCATGACATGAATAGTTGCGTGCCAAAAGTCGGGTCTAACAATGGAAGTGGATCGCTTTCCCATATTGATGATAAAACATCCAATGGAGTTGGAACTGCTTTTCTTGAAAGCTTCAAGATGCATGACAATGGATGTCTTGTAGAAGAATCAAAGGATGTTGATGGGATTTGTCTGGCGAATAATAATAGTGATCATGAAGACGCTGATATCGACGAAAGCTGTCCTGGTGAAGCTTGGGTTCACGGACTTATGGAGGGGGAATTCTCTAATCTTAGTGTTGAAGAGCGCCTCAATGCCCTGGTTGCCCTTGTTGGTGTTGCTACTGAGGGTCACACAATTAGTGATGTTCTAGAGGTTAGTACCCCCCCCCCCCCTCCCGCTTTGCCATCGTTTTCTTTCGATAAGAATGTTGATGATTCTTAATTTGAAATCTTCAATGCTATATTCTGACTCGGAAAACTTCGTAGGACCGTTTGGAAGCTGCAACTGCACTGAAAAAGCAAATGTGGTCTGAAGCTCAACTTGACAAGCGCCGGTTCAAAGAGGAATATCTGATGAAGACGCCTTATGCATCACTTGTCCCAAACAAGACGGAATCAAACGTGATGACATCTGCTGCGGATAATGGGCATATGCTTGCATTGGATGAAAAAGAAGCAATGGGAAATCCCGCACAGCAGCAAAAACTCATCATTGATTCTCATAATGACAATAATCTACATGCAGATCCTCACTCTGAAAAGAATTCGACAACGCCAAACTTTGTCTCGGGAGTAGATAATGCTGCTTTACAGCAGTCTGCATATGCTACTGAGAGGTGTCGTGCTCAGTTGAAGTCCTATATTGGACATAAAGCGGAAGAGTTGTATGTTTATAGGTCACTGCCTCTTGGTGAGGATCGTCGCCGGAACAGATACTGGCAGTTTATTGCATCCGCTTCTTGTAATGATCCTGGAACTGGCAGGTTATTCGTGGAACTGCGTGATGGTGGCTGGAGGCTTATTGATTCTGAAGAGGTTAACTCCGCCCCCTGTTGTTTTCTGTTAGCTATAAGTTATTGTACTAGGAAATCTCTTTTGATACTCATATATGGTGGGTTTTTGGTCTACTCTTTCAGGATTTCGACGCTCTCTTAGCTTCACTGGATGTACGTGGAGAAAGGGAATCTCATTTGCATGCAATGTTGCGGAAGGTCGAGTTTCTTTTCAAGGAGTGTGGTAGAAGGAAACAATTGGGTACTAGCACTGATCAGCATAACGTGTTCTCCGTAAAAGCCGAAGCATATGAAGTACCTTCTAACCCCGAAAATAGTGCGGGTACAGATAGCCCTAGCAGCAGTGTTTGTGCTACAAATTCTGAAAATCCCGAACCCTCTTCATCATTCAAAATAGAGACTGGTAGAAATAGTATTGAAATAAAAAGTTCCTTGCGAAGGTACAAAAGTTTTGAAGAGTGGATGTGGCAGGAATGCTTAAACCCATCAGCTTTACGTGCCACTAAGTACGGGAAGAAGAGGTGTCTTGAGTTGATCTGCAGATGCGATTCTTGCCGTGATATATACTTCTTTGAAGATAATCACTGTCCTATGTGCCATAAAACATACAATGCATTCGACACGACGTTTGATTTCTCCGAGCATGTAGCCCAGTGCCAAGAACATAGGGCTGATTTTGAAAAAAGCTTCCGGAGTCTAGAATACCCACCCCCGAGGATAAGATTACTCAAGGCTTTCTTAGCCCTTGTTGAGGTGTTTTACTGTACCTTCCTTCTATTAATGCATTTTGCTATGTTTTATGTATGGCTAAACATTTGCTGTCTCATTCTTTTCGATAGGTTTGCATCCCTCCTGAAGCACTTCAACCTGTTTGGTCAGATGCCTATCGAAAATCCTGGGGAATGAAGCTGTATATGTCTTCATCAGCAGAAGACTTTCTTCAGGTTTTAATTGCCTTCGTATTCTCGAGCATTTCTTCTCATTAATTTAGAGGTGTTCAACAGTCCGGGTCGGGTCAAAAGTTAAATGGGCTGGGTCGGAGCAGGTCAAAGCCCGTTTAAACCCGACCCACTTTGACCAGTTTTATAAAAGTCATATGATAGTTTTTTCCCCTGTTTTATGGCCTGTTGCGTCCGACGCAGTCCTTTACACCAAGGCCCGTTAATGACCTGGATCCTTATTTACCCAACCCGCTGATGACCCGTTAAAATGTGACCTGACCCTTGATCCGTTGGGTAGACTCGCCCTGTTAAACACCTCTACTCATTATATATCTTTCATTCTTTTCTGCACTACGTAAAATTTTGTTGGAATTTGTTCATCCTGAATGATGTCTTCCTGTACATGTTCTCTACTATATTTTGCATTCCGTCTCATATCACTTTGGTTTTTTACTTCCGTCTGCTTTAGGTCCTGACACTACTAGAAGGAGCTATAAAAAGAGATTTCTTGTCATCACAATTCCAGACTACTGGTGATTTATTGGCCTCTGGTAATACTGTTGGGTATGTTGTCAACGATCCCTCGTATTTTGGCGATATAACAATGCTTCCGTGGATACCCCAAACGACATCGGCTGTGGCATTACGACTGATGGAGCTTGATTCTTATATTTCGTACCTCCCAGATGAGAAAGCAAAGGATAAAGCGCCTAGGCACATTCTGGTAAGTATAATCCTAGTACTCTGAATTAGACCCATTTTCCTTTTAGTCCGTTCCGTTTCATTGAATTTGCGCTATTTTTATTTTTGGCATACTTCCTTTGTAATCCACACATCTAACTAATAATTCTCATACTTTGATGAATAACAAAATGATTTTAACTTGGTGATGGCTTTCATTTAGTTTAGACCAATGTCACTTTTTTTTTTTTTTGAGGGAGACCAATGTCACTTTTTTTTTTTTTTGAGGGAGACCAATGTCACTTTTTTTTTTTTTTTTTTGAGGGAGACCAATGTCAATTGATTTGCTTATCGTCTCGCAAACTGGAATTATGGTTGATTTTAGGCTTTTTTTGAACCATTTTGAGCGAATCGTGATTTCAAAAGGAGAATGAACTAGCGAATCATGTTTTGCAGTTTTAGACTACATTTTGGGTGGGAAGATATGAGAAAAGAATCAGTGATTCGGTTTGCCTTAATTTTATTTGAGAAAGACATTTTTTTATCTTACTAATAATTCATTGACTTGAATCCTAGTCTTCATATCTACATTTTCACTTTTGTTCAGTAACGACGTGTTTTTGCAATTTGGTTGTCCAGTTTTTTACAATCGAGCAAATGATTTTTTGAACAATTATGGAAAGTCTTGTGGGCTTTGTGAAAGTATACTTACTTGCCTTTTTGTTTATTTGCCATTGTACAATAGAAAATTCCTTCCAAGTACACCGGTGTGAGAAATGTTCAAGGGGACGTGCTTGCCGGTGTTTCAGGTGAAGTTCAACCGGAAGAAACGTCATTGATTGATAAAGGGAACAATCTTGGCGCTATTCCCATAGGTGTTACCCGTGCCCAGGGGGGCCGAGTGCGAACCCGTGGTGGAAAATCACAAAAAAGCAGGGTTGGTTCTCGAGGTGGCAAACCTAACAACATAAGTGTCGCCTCCAACGAGAAACTTGACGTACTGGGAGGATGGTCAGGCGGCAGTATTCGTGGCATGAGGGAGCATAAACGTGGTCGTCGGTCTGTTAGAAAAAGGCCCAAACCTGTTAAGAAAGCACCAGCAGTACCAACTACTGGCATGAGGAGTCTGCCCAAGCCTACTGTCTTCAACAAATCTCCTTCGGGATTTTCGGGGAGAGACGAATGGAACGGGGAAGAGAGTAGACGGACGATGAACGTCAACGAGCCTAGCTACTCAGATAGATCAAATTACGATGATGATAACAACGGGCAGGCTTCAGGATACGAGTACGACGACATGGCCATTGACGACTATGCTGCTGTTTATAACAGCCGGCCAAATACTCATGTACGAGAATATGACGGTGAATATAATGTTGACGATGGCGACGAAGAAGATGATCATGATGAAGTGGGTGATGACGGATATCGGGATGAAGATGACGGAGATGTCAATGGTGGTGAGTATGAAGAAAGATATGTAGATAACGGAGGATATTTGAACGCCGAATCGGATGAGGGGAACGGAGATGATGATGGAATGGGTGATGGGGATCAACATGGCAACTATCAATCTGGATCAACAGATTATAGTAGTGATGATTAAGATTAGTGAAAATAATTAGCATTTTTTATTATTAGATATGCTTAGTCTTTTTTTTTTCTTGTAAATGTGATGTAGTTTTGCTAATTTAGAAGTAGATTACTTTGTTCATCTTTCTGAGTTTGCATAAAATTTAAAACAGTGGTTATTATTATGAAAATTTAAGCATTCATTTATTTTTTTTTGAAAAATAAATACTTCTATAATATATTAGTTTAATAAATGATTTATAAATGTTTATTTATAATATAAAAATATATTATTTGTAGAGATATTTAGGGGTGAAAGTTCGGTCTACGGTTTGGACTTTCATCGAAACCAAATCGAACCGTATTTTATTCGGTCTCTATATTTTCAGACCAAATCGAACCAAATTAATTTCTAGACCGAACCAAATCGAACCGCATTTTTTATTTGTAGACCAAACCAAACCACCCAGACCAAATTTCCTAGGCCGAATTTTTTCTTAGTGTGCCGAATAACAATTTAAACTGCAATTATAATAATTAAGACAATAGCAAATTATACAAGATTAATCATAATAGACATAATGTCTTACAAAGTCATTCAAAATAACATATCTTGCAAAATACTAAACAAGTGTGGGAGTGGGACGGCGGTAGTACATGTATTATCAAGGGTTAGGGCTTTTAATTTTTTAGGTTTAGAATGTATTGGGTTTGGGCTAATACATTAATGTTAGTGGGCTATATGTAATTTCTTAAATATTTCGGTTTGCGGTCTAGAAATTCGGTTTGCGGTTTTTGAAAATTCCAAACCTAATCCAAACCTTAATATTTCGGTTTTTGAAATTTCAAACCTAATCCAAACCAAATTTTAAAACCACCAAACCATATTTGTTATTCGGTTTGCGGTTTAAATCCGAATAAGTTTCATCCCTAGAGATATTTGTGGCAACAAGTCATGTACTAGTTGGTTTATAAAAAATATAAATAAAATATAGTTCAAAAAAAATCAACAAATGTGAAAGAAAATAAAAATACTTTGTCCCTTTCTGTTAAGTGTTTGATAGACTTATTTCATTCTCCAAAAACACTACAACTAAGCATGATAATCAAACTTCTCAAAGGACTTAAAATAAAAAAAGTTATTATTAATAATTATATTAAAATAAATGTGAAAATATTGATTTTCAAAAAAATAATATTGAAGAATCTATATTTTTTTTTTTTGAGATATTGAACATTCTAATTGGTAACTTTTTTTTTTCAAAGAATGGCTTTTGTAATGTATACTCATATATCTATATTCTGTACCAAAAGAAACCTTAATAATACATTTATCAAATAAATATAATAATAATAATAACTACTTGCTGATTAAAGTAAATATTTTTTTTAAATATGTCAATATTTTATTAAATTTACTAGTTGATGTAAATAATGTAAACAAGCTTCTAGCAACAATTTTTTTTTTAAAAGTAACTTTCTAAAAATAAATTATTACAATCAACTAATCTACCTATATACTTATGCTAAAATAAGCAATAAACTAAAATTTTTTAATAAACAAAAATCAACTGTAACACCAAATAAAATTATTGGAAGTTTTTTCATTATTAGTAGCAACTAAAAGTCCATAATAAATCAAAAGTAATGAAAATGATATTTTAGTACATACAATGTGAACTCATGCAAACCATTGTCCATTACCAAATCACTCAAATATAGGCACAATTTTTCTTCTCATTTTCCCTACATTGTAGATCTTTGATCTTCGGACCGACCAACTCTCGACTCCACCTGTCCCAAAATCCGTTTCGAAAACTATATTACATCGACGAGAGTTTAGATCATGGACTTAATAGCTTCTTAATTCCGGCTTTTTGGTCGGAAGTCAACCGTGAAGGGAACTTAATGTCGAATTTGATCCTCAAGTTACCCCTTCGGGTGGGTTCTTTTGGTAAAGGCATTCCTTCCCTCGGCACAATCTCTTCATAGGTCGGATGGATCACGTTATTTATAGGGATCGTAAGGTTCCTTCCGTCAAGGGTTGTTAGATGAACGGTGTAACCAGTCAGAGCTTCCGCCAATGAAATCTTCTGGGTGATCACCAAATCATTTCCATCCCGAGTGAATAGCTTGTGTGGCTTCTCGTCGATTATGAACACCAAATCTGCTGGCGTTATTCCAGGTTGTTCGTTTCCTTTCTCCGGGAATGTAATCTTTGTTCCCTTTTTCCACCCGGGTTTGATCTCGATTGTTAGAATCTCCTCAACAGGTATTGTTTTCCTGCGATTTCAAAACAAACGTGTCGGAAAAAAAGTCCGAAGATTCACTCGATGTGAACAGCATACTTACACACGAAAAAACTATACCCAGTTCAATGATGAATCAGGCTACATAGTTTCAACTTATAAACAAACTATGATTACTATTCAAAAGCTCAACGACATGCCTGATCTCGAGCAAAGACCAACATAGGAAAAATCATCACCAACACACAACGAACGTCTACACAGAAATCCCGATGAAAAACGACTTTTAAGTTCAAAGGAGTTCAAAAACGAAACAATATTCATTATCTTAGCCTCGTAACGACAAAGAGGTTACTTCTGACGACCAACACCCCTAATTATAAATATTATCTACAGCTTAACATAAATTTTAAAGTAAATCTTTTATAAATACATCATATAACTCACCACAACATTTTAACACCATCAACATCGTCGATACTAATGTCATATAGGTTCAACGAAGGAGGAAGAGACAAAATCAACCAAATTACTTCCTCTGTTCCATAAGCTACCGAGTGTGACATGTTGTGTGGGAAAATGTCACAATCAGTAGCAAGTATTATGAAACGGAGAGAGTAAATCACAAGCTTGTGAAATCCTATCCTACTAAATAAAAATATAATCATGAAATTACAGTGTGAAACACTATAAACCATTTGTTGTTTCGAATTGCTATAATCGGCATGTAATTGAACCCAAAGTTCTATTTACAAGCACTACCAAAAGAAAAATATTTGTTTACCGCTCCCTTTAACCGTTTGAGATTGTTACTGCTAGTGACATGTTATGAAGGGAAGTTCATATATTAGTAGCAATCTCAAAGGGAAAGAATAGTATAAGTTGAACTCCTCCAGTAAAATCGATAATAAATTCAACGGAGCGAGAACTCTTCTACATATAATGAACAAGAGAGAAAATGAGAAATGATCAACATGAAATTGTGAAAGCTAGGTCCAAAAACACCAAGAACTTGAAATTCCGGATTCAAATTTAGTAAGTTAATGGAGGAACGGGTTAAAAACGAAGGGAAGTGAGCGACGTTTTAAGCTCTACTAATAACTATGGACTCACTTCCAAAAAAGGCTTGAAATCATGGATACTAACGCTTGCATTTTCTACTATCGAGTTGGATTGCCTGATTCTACCCAATCCCATACAACCGCATCTGATACCTTACAACACTATCAAGCCTATACAATTCCATCCAAAACCGAATGTCCGGGACGAGTCCCATTAAAATTTGTGCTAATATTGGTTTCATAATCAGTTTATTACCCTACGAAAAGTATTCAAGGTCCGACATTGTATCCAAGCTGAGTCACATGACTCGGTAATGTCCTCAAAAATCGTAAATTGAAAAGGCGAATAATTAGTCTGATTCTTTTAATTGCAAATCTAAAAGTCAATCTAGCAAATTACGTTACACTGATCCAATCCCATCTAATTAAGATTCTATGAGATATGCGAATCGTGCCTGACCCTGTATAACACACCCATGCCTATACAAATCGATTATTCAAGGTTTCGTATATTACGTTAATTACCTTACATAACATAAGATCCGCCACTGTATCCCATCCCATCCCATCCAATCTAGATTCAATAAGGTATACAAGAACATGCCTGATCCTACTACCCAAACCTATACAATCCAATCCAATCCATCGGGTATAAGACTCTACAATCAAGTATTAAACCCATATACATTAGGCAAAAATGGATCTTACTATCACCAACTTATAACCAACAGTGACGTTCAGACAATTTTTGGACCCTAGATGAAAATTGAAAAACCCTTGTATTCGTGAAGTTTCAAATTTTTTTTTCTTCAACTAATGTACGAATTTAAGATCATATAAGATACAAAAATATAATTAAAGTACTGATTTTTAATAATAAGGGTAAATTCAATTTGGGACCCTCATAAGCTAGGCCCTGAACAGTTGCACCTCAAAACTACGATCAGTATCGGCCCTAATCTAACATCAATAATCATAAATTTTTTGAAATTGTCAAGTATGGTAAATTTCAACAAATCACAAATAAATCAACAAAAGGACTTAAAAATGTGAGAAATTAAAGCTCACTTACCCACTAGCATCAGCAATCTCTCTAGAAATCTTCATCTTTTTGGTAGTTCCTTTATACAGCTCCTCTAAACTGCAGGGTAACTTGTTCTCAATCGGTGGCGCCTTCCGAGGAGCGCCATGGAAATGCATCGAAGCTCCACCACCACCACCACCATTGTCACTAAAACTTCTGAAAATGTCTTCCCCACCAAACATATCACTAGCGAACCTCGCACCTCTCATACCACCGCCACCACCACCACCGCCCCCAAATGGACTTGAGAACCCGAAGAAATCAGCAAAAATGTCTTCCGGACTACGAGAACTGAACCGGAATGAAGTGGGGCCGTCTCCGGTTGAGAAGAAGGTTGCACCACCAGGTCCACCAGCAGCATCTGGTGGTGGAACACCACCCTTAAGACCTTCTTCTCCATATTGATCATAAACAGCTTTCTTCTGGGGATCACTCAAAACCTGCAAAATTCAATTAATAAGACTATAGATGTCATACAGATTCAAGCTTATAGCAATACTACAAGCAAAAATCTTACAGAATACTTTTTCCCCTCCATTTTTTACCACTTATTGAGAGGCGTAATCTAAGCCCAGGAAATCAATTGATCATAAACCCATAAACATTGAATTATAAAACATATAAATGCAAGTGTTCGATTCTTGTATCCTAGATTCACCATTGCTAATTGATCTAAGAAGAAACATCTGATTTCCAATTATAATACCCAGAAATCATTCAATCAAACCAGCAGCTAAAAAAAATTCCTAATAAACCAAGGAAAGAATTAAGAAAGAAGAACACAGAATCGTATATCTATCTATCTATCAGTAAAAGAACAGCAAAATCTAAAGCTTTTGAAAATTCAAAATAAAAACCAGAAAGCAAAAAGTAATTGATTCATAACAGAGAACTTACATCATAAGCTTCAGAAATCTGCTTGAATTTAGCCTCAGCTTCCTTTTTATTATTAGGGTTCTTATCAGGATGCCATTTCATAGCCAATTTTCTATAAGCTTTCTTCAAATCATCGTCCTTAGCATTTTTATCAACCCCTAAAATTTTGTAATAATCAACACCCATTTCCTCTTTCTTTCCCCTTTCTTCTCTTTTCCTCTTCTTCACTTTGTCTTGATTTTTCAGTAATCAACCAAAATCTTTTTCGTGATTTTTCTTCGCAAATTTGATGGATGATTAATGGGTATATTGGTTTATATTGGAAAGTGTGGAGTAGATGATAAAGACTTAAAAAAAGAAGCAATAATTCGAAGGCGAAATTTGCTGAAATTCAAGGATGTGTAAAGAGTAATCTGGAAGATGTCGAGAATATTGTGGAAAGTTCTAGAATAATCCCGGAAGTTTTGAGATTATACGATACAGTATACACTCTGGCTAAACTCACCTGACTGTCACCAATTTATTATCAACGTCTTCAAAGATATGTTGAGGTGGCTATGTACGGTTAGATGGACTTTGGGCCGGTTGGATCGTCCATTACCTTGAATTGGCAAGCCCAATATTAAAAAAAATAGATAGACAATCTCCTGAGAGACCGCCTCTTTGAGAGACATCTTTTAGACTGAGTTCATTACAGCTTAATTTCTACTCTTACTTTATATATTTTTCTTTATGAGCGCAGAATCAATCAAAGATAGTCTTTCAAAAAGACTTTCGGCTGACCCAATTGAGACCGTCTCATGGTGAGACATTATGGACAGGGTCTGAAGAGGGAAGGATGACAGTAACTCATACCCACTAAGGAGAGCTCGACCAATAGGAGTCCCCCGGCTCGAAAAAGATAAAGACATGTTTCTGCCATGTGAGACCTAAATAAAACGCATATAGATAAAAATAAATAATAACTTTTTTTTTGAAGATCACATGCGGCATATTATTAACTTAAATCAAGCTCCGCCAAAGATCGAAGACTTGGTGGGAAAGGAGCCATACAAATTCTTGTTGGATTTCCATGGGCAACGGTGTTTCCATGTCTACGAACAAAGCTACAGGTGAATCTAGAAAAACGAGGAATACATTAATATGTTGGATTTTTGTTCTTCCTTTACAATAATAATAAAAAATCATACTCTCCCTTTAAATTATCAGCATATAATATTTTCTCAGTTTCTAAAACTACAAAATATTTTTCAATACGAAAATATTATCATCATTTTTAAAATTTTTATTTCAATATTTTCTCATTTCAATTCCATTCAATCTATACAATTTTAATACATTCACCATTTTTTAAATTGTTTTTGTCATTTTATAATATAATATATTCACTTAGATATAGCTCTTATATATCAATTATAAACCTTGACCGTACCAATATTACATTGATTTCCAAATATTCAAAAAATTTATTTGGAAACTCAATATGAAGGGCCACAAAGATTAAAATAAATTCTCAAAAAATAGTAGTCCACAAGTCTTAAAGTATAATAAAACAAAATTCCAATATTAATATATATTTATTATTATTTAAAGACAAAACAACAACAAAAAAACAAAATCTTAAAAAGATTTTGAATAAAAGTTCTCAACTCATAAATTGTGGACTACATCAATTGCCAACACACAAACACACTCCTTTTGTTTGTTTTTCCCTCTTATTTACAACCAATTTTTAGTCCATTTCTTTCATTTTTCACCCTTCAAAAAAACTAATCCTAATTCATATCAACTTTTAAGCATAAATCTTGTAATATAATTACCCTATTATCTTTTTATTACTTGAAAAAGACAACATTATTTTTTAGCCTAAATTGGTTTAATAATGTTGGTGGGTTAGTCTAGTAGTCGAGGGTTTTTTCTTTCACTTCTGTGATAGAGGTACGTTTGAGTATCATTAATCCTATTTATTCGTTGCTTGTGAAGATTCTCTAGCGATCGAGGGTTTTTTCTTTCACTTCTGTAATAGGGGTACTTTTGAGTATCATTAACTTCACTTATTCGTTGCCTGTAGAGATTCTCTAGTGATCCAGAGTTTTTTCTTTCACTCCTCTATCAGGGGTTTTACTAGTACTTTTGAGTATCATTAATTCCATATCTATTCGTTGCCTGTAGAGATTCTCTAGTGATTGAGGGTTTTTTCTTTCATTCCTGTACGTGTCAGGGTACTTTTGAGTATCATTAATACCATCTATATTTGGTGCTTGTAGAGATTCTCTAGTCTACGACTGATACTTTTGAGTATCATTAATTCCATCTATATTCATTACCTGTAGAGATTCTCTAACCTAAAACCGAATAGAAATGCTGGAAGTATCCTCTTTAAGCAATATGGAGGGAGATTTCTCAATGAGAAGTGAAGAATTCTTGGATTCTTCAGAGGCAAACTTGTTAGACAACATTGATTTTGATGATCTTTTTGGTGTTGAGTTTTTGCATGAGTTGCAAGATCTAGAAATGGATCCGGGTCTATTCCCGGATCTATTAAATGGATATGATGAAGTTGATAATGTTGTTGTTTTTGAGAAGGAAAAGAAAGAAGATCCTAGAAAAAAAGAAATAAAAATAAATAAGAATTCGAACTCGAATTCTTCATCATCGTCTTCTTCAAATAACAACAGAAAAAACAACGACAATAACAACAACAACGACAACAACAGCAATAGCAGCAGCAACAACAACAACAATCAAGCGAAGCGAAAAACGAAGGTGGAATGGACACCGGAGCTTCACCGGAGATTTGTGCAGGTAGTTGAGCAGCTAGGAGTGGATAAGGCCGTACCTTCAAAGATATTAGAGCTAATGGGAAATCATTGTCTAACTCGACATAATATTGCTAGCCATCTTCAGGTTTTTTTTCTTTTTTATTATTTTAATTTATTCTAAATTTAATTGTTCAAAAATTTTCAAATGAGACAATCTGACATTGAAATTATTTTTATTGGACTGAGTAATGTAAATTTACGGTCTTAAATTAATCACTTATACCCTTAGGGGTGATCATTTTTATAATCTTAGAGTAATCACTTATCTATACTATATACTAAATGCGTTATTCAGTAGGACACATGTCTTATGCACATTCATTGTTTTCCCTCCAAAATTCTTCAGTTAGCTAAATTGGGTAAGTAGGATAATTAAACTTGAATGCCCTATTATTTAAATCAATTGATGTTTCAAATGACAATAAAATTCTTCATTCTTAATTATAGCAATAAAATATTATTAAATAAAAAATTTCTTACTTAAATCAAGTTTGAAGATATCCGTGCGTGGCACGGGATTCAAGCTAGTTATAACTCTAAAGTGATTACTTGCAGTTTTAATGTGATTAATTAGAGAAATAGACTGATTATATATGTTCAGCTCAAGATGAGACTGTCTCATACAAAACCTATAAATATAATCTTTTTAATTATTAACATGCTATTCATCGATCAATATTCTTTTTATTATCGAGTAGGATCGTCTTATTTCCGTTTTTAAATATTCCCTCCAATTCATAGAGAATGAGACATTTGATTTTTGCACCAAAACCAAGGAGGGGTGGGGGATCACTTAAAAGTGGGTGGAAAAATCAATTTTTTTCATAAAAGGTATTGATATTTATGTGTTGTTGTGTAGTTGTAGTAAGGGTAAAAGGGTAAATTTCAGTGAATTGACCCAATGAGAAAATATCATATTCTCTATGATAGGATGCAGTAATAATACTTCCTCTGTTTTTTTTTACTTACACCCCAACATACTTTTACGCAGTCCAATGCGTTTGTCGGGTTGCTTATATCTAGAATTATATTAAACTAAAAATTATAAAAATTTGATATTATGAAAGTATTCGACGAGACGAATAAAACAAGATCCCACATGACTAGGTTTTTTTATCGTTTAATAGTCACACTATGCAAAACACTATCAAATGATGAATAGTGTAAAAAGTGGAAATGGTGCAAGTAAAAAAAAACGGAGGAAGTACTAGATATGTTTATCTGTTATCAATAGTATTTTTGGTTTGTATAATTTAAAGTTTATGGAAATAATAGTTGTACGATACATTTTCAGAAATACCGATCACATCGAAAACATTTATTAGCTAGGGAGACGGAGGCGATGCATCGGACGAGTTCAATGGGAGGCGGAAGAGGTGGTGGCGGTGGTGGTATGAGCCCATGGTATCCACCAACAATGGGCTACCCTCCAATGACAAACATGCACCATCCTTCATTTAGACCACTTCATGTTTGGGGGCATCCTCAAGCAAGGGTACCTATGCCAATGTGGCCTAAACAACTTAATGTTGTTCCTTCAACTTGTCCCTTAACACCAACATGGGCACCCAATCCATCATTTTGGCACTTAACTCAACAAAGAGTAAGTTCATCTCTTTTTTTTTTTTTTTTTTTTTTAATAATATTGAATATATTTATAGAGTTTAGATATTTAAGTGATATTTTTCATTATCACTTTTATTTTGCAATATTTATGCTACAACGAACTTATATCAGAATCTGAAATAGCTAACTGAATTGAAAAATATAGTTAAAATGGGAATAGTAATCTAGAGATGATATTTAGACTGAGTCACCGAGATCTTTTGAAAGATGATTTTTATCATTTTTTAAATATTTTTAGTATGTACGTTTAATTGATTAGAAAGTGTACTTTCACCATATATATGAGTATAATATCAACAAATAATTAATTACAATTAAATTGGTATAAACCATAATGGAAACTTAATAATAATTAAGAATATAAGAATATCCATAAGTGAAATAATTAAATTAAATTTTTCTCTTGTACTTGCTTGTTGTTTTCACCCCACTATCATCACCCCACCACACATATAGTATCAAATTGGTCCCTTGAAGTTTTGTAATTTGGGTGTTTCCTTTTCAATTTTTCGAATTATTATAATAACTTTAGTAATATTATTTATCATTTTTACACCTTTTTTAATAATAAAAGGACAAAATTCAATATTTATTTTTGAAAATTAGTATCAGCATGTTTAGCTAACAACTAGTTAAAGTGATTGATTTGATTGACTGGTGGGAATAGCTTGTTATATTTGTAGTTGATTATAATTATTAAGTCGTTTCAACCAACTAGTTTACCAAATGATCGTAACTAAATATTATAATAAGTTATTTTATCAAACATCCCTGTATCTGTCAAAAAAAATAATGAAATTGAATGATTGAGAAATATTTTAAATGAAGACAAATAATATAGCCAATTTTTATGGCAAATAAATTTGCACCACAAAAAAACAAAAGATATTTTAAGAATTATGTTTAAATATTCACCATGGGTTTTAAAAATAAATGATACTAACATGAGAAATTATGTTATAACTTGTAGAGAGTGGGAGTAGCACAAGTTCCGGTTCAAGGGATCCCACCCCATACAATGTTCAAACCAGATCAACATAGCCTTCTTCCTCAACCACCACCACCACCACCACCTCGGTCAGGGTCCCACTCTTCCATTGACCCTCATCCGGTACGTTTGAATTTTTATTAATAGCTACACTTTTCTTTAAAAAATCTCGCATTTGCTGTTCCTAGTCACCTTGTTACAAATCTTAACGCAAACTTAAAATTCAAAGTAATTTTAACTGTGACTTTTAAAAAATTATGAAAAGTTGATATTTAAAAATGTTTGAGTATATTACATATTCTGAGGCCTTAACCATCAGCTTAAGATTTTGTTTGAGTTGGTTTCTTGACTACCAAAAGCTTAAACGAATGGTTGAGGCCCCTAGAATATGTTATACTCCCTTCGTTCCTTTTTATTTGTCCACTTTACCTTTTGCACGCATTTTTTTAGCAAATTTTAAGCCTTAATATCGCTAAGTACGCATCATAAAAAATTATAATAATTATACATCAAGACAAATCTAACAAGATCTCACATGAATATATTTTATCATCAATATATACTTCAAAAATTTAATTTAAATTTCTCTCTCTAAAACTGGACAAACTTAAAGTGGACAAACAAAAAGGAACAAGGGGAGTCTACTCTAACAAAAAAGAATATATATTGAGAAGAATCTATCAAGATTCCACATGAATATATTTTACATATAAATTTATGAAAAATCATAATCAAAATAATTTGAAATTAAAATTCGTAAATTCTTTTTGACAAGAACAAAACAAAAACAGAATGAGTAGTCTATTTTATTATTTTATTGCAACATATTTATATTCATCTAAAAAAACTCTTTAATTTTCTTTAATTTCTTACCGTATTTCCCAATTATTAATACTCTCTCTGTTTCTCAAAAAAGTTTCCATTAGTTTTGGATGTATTATATTTATTGTTCTAAAAAATCTTTCTATTTATATCACAAATTTTATTCTCTTTTTAATATTTTAATAACTTTTATGGTCCACGCATATTTCATTGACTTCATTTTAACATTATTTTTATATTCCTTATGGTCTCTATATATTGCCACAAACCTTATAAAAACTTTTTTATTACTTATGGGCTATGGCTCGCATATTTTTCATTTTAACATTATTTTTATATTTCTTATGGTCTCTATATATTGCCACATTTTTTTAATTCATATGAATATTTCTTGTGAAAACTTCATTAAGGAGTGGAAAGACTATTATTCAACTAAAAAAACTCTTAATTTTTCTTTTAGTATTTTTTACTTCATTTTCCAGTTATTTAATAGAGTTTACAAGAAATACCTTCTCCCTCCAAATCCCTCCCCTTTCTTTCTCTCCATTTTCTTCAATCTAAACACAGCTTTAATGTAAACTAATATGTATTTATGTATGGTTTTTTATGATGATAGTCTAAGGAGAGCATAGACGAGGCGATTGGTGACGTTTTAGCAAAACCATGGCAACCACTCCCAATAGGGTTAAAGCCACCATCAACCGACACCGTCTTAGTGGAGCTCCAACGTCAAGGCATTTTCAAGATACCACCTTCTTATGCTTAATTAATATTTAATAAAGTAATGGCAGATCTTGAACAATTTTTTAAAACAAAAGTAAAAATGTAACTATTAGGAAATTTTTCAAGATCTGACGATCTTTGTAGGCGGATGTGAAGATCCGCCATTGGTTAAACACAAATTTGACGACATATTATATTCTACTTTTAGATGAAACTTGTTCACTTTTTCGTTGTCACCTAGGGCCCAGGCACCTTTATATGTGTGTTGGTTGTTAAATCAAATCGATTATTAATTTTATGTTATATGTTACTCAATAAAATATTTATAAGGTTTTTTTACCCTGTTTTTCACTTGTATGGGATACCATATACATATACTTCCTCCGGATTTTATTAGTTGCTATAGTTCCTGTAGCAACTACTGTTCGCCAAATAATCTTATTTGATATATAGTTCTCTATGTATATAATGTAAAACATAGTCAAGTGGGATCTTGTATTGATTCGTCTTAATGTGTATTTTCTTAATATTAACTTTTTAAAATCTTTTATCATATGAAATTAGAGATATTAAAGATTAATATCGCACATTAAATAAAGTGAAAAACAAAAATGTATCAACTATTAAAAACCAGAGAAAGTATATCATTTCTCAGCGTCTCTTCTCTCTATCAAATGTACGAGTATTATTTTGTGAATAAATTTTGTAAAATGAGGTCCGTGCTCTAATTGTATTTCTTACCCTTCTTTGTTACCATGTTTATTTTCTCCTTATAGCTAGTCTTGTATGTGATCGTCTTATTATCAGATAGACTTATATAATTAGTCAATTTTATATATTGATCACTTGAAGATTGTAACAGGTCAATTAAAACTATAAAAAATAATCACTAAAATTATAAGTAATCACTTTAAGATTATAATTAGTCACTTTCAGAATATGAGTGATCAATTTAAATTAATAAGTGATTATAATAAGACTAAAAAAAGTGATTAATTTAATATTTTAAGAAATTATTTAAGGCTATAAAGTTAAGATTGTGAGTGACCACTATAAAGTTATAGGCTATCACTTTAATAATCTAACTATAAATTAAACTAATCCAACAAAGAATAATACATAGATGTTCTCAAATGAGACGGTCTTACGATGAGACAAATTCGATTGCGTTGACCCAATGTCCACTTATTGGCTACCGTTTTAAAGTAATCACTTACAATTTTAAAAGAAATACTTTTATAGACTTAAAATAATCATTTATAACCTTAAAGCCATAATCATCAACCCAATATCCCGCTCGAAGACAGCGTCTGGGTGAGGGAATGTGACTGACAATTTTTACCCGTACTTTCTTGAGAGGGAATAATAGAGGAAAACGGTCAATTTCACCCCCTAAAAAATGAAAACCCTGCATAAAGATGATCAATTATAAAATAAGTTATATTCTAAAAGTGATCAATTAGAAAAATAAATTAATTATTATAGTAACGATGATAAATCAATACACAAACTCTTACTGCAAACGGTCTATACCATAGACCGCAGTTTTTGGGCCAGCCCATTTGTTTTAATAATTCTGATTTTTATTTTTAAAAAATTGAGTAACTGATGTCTTTTTTTGAATAACGTGCATAGAGTCTGTATAGTCATTTCAGACTACCACTCATTGTGGACCGGACTTTTGAAAGTATCGTCTATGCTATAAACGGTCTCTCAGGAGACCTGCTGAAATCCATAACATACAAAACTTGTTCTAACACAAATTCTTGCTATAGACCGTCTATAGCATAGACGGATAAATATAGGTCAACCTATTTGTTAAATAAGTAACTGAATAGTCATGTCAGCCATTGGGCTGAGCTACTAAGAGAGTCGTCTATGCCATAGACGGTCTCTCAAAAAACCTTCTATTGTTCTAAACCTTAAACTTTAACAAAAGTTGGGCCCTCAAACATTTGGGCCATGTGTTGTAGCCCATCTTGTACATGTAATCGCTTTCTACCACGTGAGGACCATTCCCCATGCACGTGTACGTCAAATCGTTATCATCAACAAAACAAAAGGCTGACTCTTTAAAACAGCTTGTCTTTGTCTTATATCGAATCGACTCAACCATGAAACAGGTCTATATAATTAACTTATTTTTTAAATTGATTATTTTAAAATTATAAATAATCATTTTACGATTGTAAATGAACAAGTTAATGTCTTAAATAGTCTTTTTAATACTCATAGTTTAGGATCGTTTTTAAAATTGTAATACTTCATTGTAAGGCTACAAATTATCACTTCAATGCTATAAATATACGTTAATTCATCCTAATAAAAATTTTAAGGCTAAAGTCAAAATTTTAAACCTGAGACAAACTTATATACCAATTGACTTAAACAAGTTATTTTCAATTTAAATCAATAAGTATAATTTGAAGTTAATTTATTTAATAATTTTTAGTTTTTATAGTAAGATAAAAAATAAACAACTAATATATATTAATAACATAAAAATAAACAACTAATTAACAAAATTTAAATTGAGGTCTTAAAAAAAGATAAAATCAATATTAAAAACCATAAAAATAAATACAAAAAATTCTATATGATTTTAAACCTAATAAATTGAACGAGTTAGGTTTGGATCAAGGAATTTCTCACCTGTTTATATATAACGCAAACACAAATCCAACCCAACCTCATTTTTTACGAGACCCCTAATTACAGCCTATAGGTGTTCAATCGGTCATCGGGCCGGTTTAAAATCGGGTAATAAGTCCACATTAATTTTTACATAAGTTTAAATTCATTTTGAAGTCGGGCCTATTATGAACATCTCTACCCTTAACTCTAAGTAACACAAGTACACCCGAGTCTTTTGGAGGCTTAAAGTTGTCAACTCGTCTACTATGAAATCGTTTCATTATAAGATAGATTTATACTCCCTCAGAATCAGTTTAGATGTCCCATTTGAGATTTCACGGATTTTAAAGGATTGAGTGGGGTTCATTAAAAAGGTGATTGTTGAGTATTTTAATTGATTAAATTAATTGTAAAGGTGGTAGTTGGGTATTGGAAATTGAAAAAGTGAGGGTATTTAGGTAAAAAAATATAGACAAAAAAGGAAATGAGACAATTGGTATGGTTTTGCCAAATAAGAAAATGGGACATCTAAACTGATTCGGAGGGAGTATGATTCATTTATTTTTCTAATTAATTACTTTAAAATGTGAGTAATTACTTTAAAACACTAACGGCCCGTTTGGTAGGTGGTAATAAATCGCGGTAATGGAAATGAAAAATTAGTGTAATTTTGATTGAAAAATCTCTTGCTACCTTGATGGCCATGCTTGACGTACAACCTTCAATCATCTCATTCTGTTCATAAAATTCATTCCAAAGCATTACCAATGAGAGAGGTGATATTAGGTGGTAATGGAAATTTGTGAAAAAAAACTTTTTTTGTGATCAAAGTTTCATTACCGTGGGAATGACATGAAAGTTTTAATTAAATTTTACACTATAAATCATTCCCATTACCTCCATTTAGTACCACTAACCAAACGGGCAGTAAATATATACAAATCAACCTAATTAGAAATTGTCTCATCATAATACCGTCTCACATAAAAATTTGGCTAGAGTTAAAGGTACAAGAATGGGATGGTAGAGTTAACATCAAAAAATAGCGACATGAAAGAAACTAAAGTTTGAGTTACATTCATATTGACGTGGCAGTGTTACTGTGGACCCCACCGCTTGAATGTGATACTCAATACTCGAGATGTTTCATCCCTAAACTGAAACTAAATTGTTTTGTGATATTTTTCACCGAGACACAAAGGCCAAAGTCATCATGTTTCATTATGGCTACATATAGATTTGTCTCGATATAGATATTTATTCAGGTTATCGGGTTAATATCGAACTATATATTTTTGATTGATGTAAAATTTTATTTTGTATCATTTGACAAAAAAAAAATTATTTTGTATTTATTCTATCTGCATGTTGAGTCGAAGGTTTAGAGTTCGATCCTTACTGGACACAGGTATCAATTGAGGGGTCTCTTGACTGCGTGCATCTCTCTTTTCTCCGTCATTGGGGGAACGAGTATGATTTGTCTGCATCTTTCAGGAAAAAGAAAAATCCTTCACCCGAACTCTGCCTTGTGCGAGATATTGAGAGTGTCCTTTACCTATTAATTTTTATATAATTTTAAATTCATTTAATCGAAACAAAGTTGGATGTTCTTACAATATTGGGTGAATGGGTAAAAACATGTCTATTTTTTTTTTTTGGAAATTAAAAAAAAACATGTCTATTTTAAATACACTAATCTCATTAATTCAAAAACTTAGCTCCAAAACAAATGGGGTAAAAATAATACATTGAGCAAAAGTGGTAGAAAAAGTATATTATATGAAAATGTGGAAAAAATTTATAGATGAGATATATATATGTAAGTTAAATATGAAAAAGAAAACTAAAAATTATTCAAAAAAGAAGAAAATTTAAAAAATTGTTACTCATGATAAAAATAAAAATGAAGTAAATCTAATGAAAAAATAAAGTTATTTTTTTAAAAAGTATGAAAGAAACAGGAATATTTGTTACTACTGACTATCTTGTAGGTCATTATCAGTTCGTATTATATGAAACGTCATATGAATAATTAACTTATTTTTATAATTGATCATTTAAAAATAGTAAGTAATTATTTTAATATATTAAATATTCATGCAACAACCCATAGTCTCATCATGATATATTGTCATTTGAGAATTCATTTTTCTTTGTTGCAGCTGTCCACTGTGATATGAGATTAATTGGGTCAGCCCAAACTATTAAAAAAACACAAATAACATCTTATACAAGTGTGAGTTTTCACAAATTCTTGCTATATATAGACCGCTTATAGTATAGACGGGTAACTATGGGCCAACTCATTTTGCAAAATAAATAATTGATTAGTCATTAGCCTTATTTTTAAATTTTGAAATCATTGGGCTGGACTGTTGGGAGAGCCGTCTTTGCTATAGACAGTCTCTCAGGAGACCTTCCGGTGACTTTTTATGTTTTTTTACTAATGGACTACTTTTACTAATAGACTATTTTTAAACACAAATTCTTACTTGAAACCGTCTTTTGTAAAAAACGACTCGCAAAAGCTCAGTCCAATTCTAAATATATATTGTTAAAACTCTAAATATAGATATAGGCTGGACTTTTGAAAGTCGTCTTTACAAAAGACAGTCTCTCAAGAGAGCAGCTGATTTTTAAACAATATGCGTTTCGCAAAAAAAAAAAAACTAACAGATATTTACAGATGGAATTAGGCCACATAAGGTTCGGCCCATTTGTTTATTAGGCCTACTAACACATTCGTGAGAAACTAACAAGGCTCGCTTAATTTGTACACAAATACTTGTGAGACATCGTTTTTTGAATGGCCCATAAAGAAAAATATAAAGTAAGTAACTCGGTAGCATCATCATACAATCATACAATCATACAGTTTATTAATTTTGATGTATTTTAGAAAAAGGCAAGTTGAATGTGAGTATGTCATTTGTTTGTTTTTTCATTGGATGATATTAATGGAATTGATTTATTTGCATTTTTTAAATTTCCATATTTACACGTTTTCATATTTACTCATATTACTATTTTTACAATATTATTATTATTATTGATGATGAGCTGCTCTATTTCTTTAATTTTCATTATATTGAAGTTATTTCAAAGGCTGAAAAAACTTCTATATAAAGATTTTGATGTTATTGTAATAGTAATTATTTTTATTGTTGACTAAAAGAATTTGAAATATTTTCTATAAGTATTATAAGTTTATCAGCTAATAAAAAATTATATTTAATTATTAGATAATTTATAGAATTAAGATATTTGTTTTGTGTTTTTTAAATATTGGCAAATCTTTTTTTAGAAAAAAGTTACATTGCTTCAATAAGAAATGAATAATTAATTAAGAACTATATAGACATATTTACCCACTTTTGTCATGGAAATAAGAAAGATATGGTTTCATATTTACTATATTAAAAAAATAAATTATAAAAGTAGGCATTTAAGGATATATTGTAAGTAGGCATTAAGAAGATTTTAAGCACACATAAAAAATAAGATAAATAGGTATTTAGGATACAAAAATAATCACAAATGGAAAAGCTCTAAAAGGGTTGTCAGACTTACCATTCGTCATTTTCCTTTAAAGTTAGTATCACATAGTAATCTTTAAGTTACAACTCAATTAAAAGCTAACGTAAACTTTTACTTTTCTTATATTTCAAAAATTTTACAAACAACATAATCATGTATTCAATAAATACTGTCTATTGTTAAATGACACTAAAATTAAGATGTTAGATATAATAAGTCAGATATTAAAAAAAGCGGGTCATATTCAAAATTAAAAATAAAATAAAATTCATTAAAATAGAATATTACTTTTGAAAGAAAAATGGTTTAATGAGCATAAAGCATTAAACTCTTGTTTTTTTTACCACAATTTAAATAAATAGGAAAATAAAAAAGGTCAAAAAGAAGGTTGTTAGAGTGATTATAAGAAGTAAAGTGTAAACTTGAAACTACCAACTGTTATCAAACACACTGAGAATCAGGCCCCACCTCCTTGATTGTCTCCTTCAATTGCTTGGAATTGGAATGGTTGGGTTTTAAGTGTTCACTATTTACTCTTTAGTGCCCACAAAATGGGTATAGTTGGCCATCAAGTTCAAATTAATATACATCCACTTTTATAGGGGCAAATTTATAAGAAAAATGTTTGGAAAATTAACGAAATCAAAAATTGTTGTAAGAGACAGTTTTTTCTAAAGACGTATTAGGTATATTGGCTAAATAGCCCAATTAATACAAATTAGAGAGAAAATAAAAATCTGGGCCTTTGTTTTGAGGTTGTCTATTTGAAAGACGGTCTCTCACAAGAGTAGCCGTAAGGAAATTATCAATGGTACCTCTGTGTTATAGCACTTTATTAATGGTGTCTTTGTATTTTTTTAAATTTTAATGGTACCCTTATCTTTTTGAGTTAATTACAAATGTGACATTGTTCACCTTTTTTTAGTTAAATTGACGTTAAATGTCATTTATAAGCAAGAGAAATTATCAATGGTAACCTTGTGTTATAGCATTTTATCATTGGTACTCTTGTGTTATAGAAATATTAAATGACATTTAACGTCAACTTAATTAATGGAAAAAAGGTGAACAGTGTCACGTTTGTAATAAGCTCAAAAAGGTAGAGGTACTATTGGAATTAAAAAAACACATGGGTACCATTGATAAAGTGCTATAACACATGGGTATCATTGATAATTTTCCTTACTCATATCTGATCTCAGTATCTCATATTCAACAATTAGAGGGATGCTAATTAGCATATAAACTTAATGGACTACTCTTTCTATTACCAGCTTGTTTTAAAAGATGGAATTCCATTAGGTTTGTGTGCAGTGTACACTCATCTAATGCGAGTTTATTGTGTACAGACAAATTTATCATGATAAAATACACAATATACACAAATTCTTAGTATTTGAGATTAGCTCAAAAATATAAGATGGATCAAATACTCATTTGTTTATGAGTAGAGTCATCTCATGCCTCAATTGTTATTATTTTGTTTTATATTAAACATTACAATATATAAAAATTTATAAAATAAATAATCCGAACTATTTATATAATCTTTATATCTTATCTAGATGAGTAGTTATATGCCAATTTGTTTGCTCCATTGAAGGAAAAACCAGGCCCACAAAAAGAATAGTAGGGTGATACCCTCTAGCATAAGATGATTGTATATATTTTTTTAAAGCAACTTAATAATTTATTGATAAAAATTCATACGACATTTATAATATAGTTATAATCGATCAAATACAAAACAATTTTAATAAAACAAAACTTTATATAGACAAAATCACGATCATTATAAAGGAGATCTAATACTGAATTCCTCCCTTGATCACGTTGTTGTTTACTTGTTTGATATATCCTCATCTGAGGGGGTCTTTAGATCTGATTTGGTTTTGAAATAGAAATAAGCTTGATATTATTGATCGTATTTGCCGCATTAATGGGTTTAAAGTCTCTTCTGGTGAGAGTTTGGAGTTTTATTATTATCGAATTGATGACAAGGCTTTAAACTTTTACCATGAAAAACTTTAAAACCTGATATATGGGTAGATCAAATCCAATAAATTAATAGACTAACTTTATATTATAGAGAGAATAGAGTTTATTATAACAAAAAGCGAAAAAAAGCAAAAATAAAGAGATTGGTATTTTAAAAGAAAAAAGAATGAGAGAGAAGGACTAACAATATACTTTTTGAGATGATTGTATGTATATTTGTATTTTATATTAATGTTTACTCATAAATTTGAGTAAATTAAGAAAAGAACAAAAGTGCACGGTCAAAAAAAGGAAAAAAGTTATGTAAATGAAATAAAAAAATAAATTAAAATTAAAAAACAATCAAAATAAAAATATAATAAATTTTATAAAACAGATTAAAATAAAAAAAAAATAATAAAATCCGTGTGATCAAGTAAGGATCTTGTTAGAGTATATAACATATCCTGGGCCTCAACCATCAGCTTAACATTTTAGTTGAGTTGGTTCCTTAACATGGTATCAGAAGTTAGGGTGATAAGAGGTTATAGGTTCGAATCTCAACCACCCCTCATTTAAAGTGGAAAAATTTAGCGCCATGTATGAGGAGGGCATGTGCTGCATCCACACTTCTAGCCCAAGGGCCTCTCGTGTGAGGGGGCGTGTTAGAGTGTGTAACATATCCTGGGACCTCAACTATCGGCTTAAGCTTTTGTTTGAGATGGTTCCCTCACAGATCTTTCACAAATTTAAATAAGCACATGCATTACAACCACCCAATGATCTTCTCTCAACTCCCAAATTTTCACTTTATATCACTCTCAAGTCCCAACTACCAATTTCTAGTTCTATGTTAGTTCTATATACATTCAAACAATTAATTTGGATGTTACTCCTCATGATCACAATTTAGGGCTGCATGTGCTTCATTTTATATTGAAAATGAGATATCACAATGGGTTGTATGACAAACGGTTGTTGATTGTTATTTGTTGGTTGTTGACTTTTTAGCTGATTTGTGTGAACAGTTGAAAGTTTTAACTTTTTCAATTGGCTTTAAAGTTAGGTGAAAAAGTCAATTGTTTATGAAAATATTTGATAAAATTAGGTATTGATTGATGGTTGTTTAACAGAAAAATAGTGAGAAAAACATAGTTTTTTTTAATTTTGATCGACTTAAAAAAAACCTACTTTTAAACCAACTAAAAAGCCAAAAATTAACTAAAAAACTCGTCCAATTAAAACCAATTACCAAATAAACCCTAGTATTTTTTAATTTATAATCTATAAAAATTTGTTTTTAATCTTCGATTTGATATAATATTTATTCCTACAAATATGATACACTCCAAAGTTCACAATTAAGTGCACAAAGGGCATAGAGCGTTATGATCTCATCAAAACTAGATCAATGCTTAAAACATTAAAATTATAAAATCGAAAGTAACGTAAGAAGCTTCACCAAAAAATATATTGTTTAATATTTTAGATATGTCTAATTTTAAATACGCTTATGTATAAAATATATTGTTTGAAAGAATATATTTATATTGTTCAAAAAAAATATATATTATTTAAAATAAATATGCTTAAAATTTTAGGTATGTCTAATTTCAAATACGCTTATGTATAACTATAGGTTCACTGTTCACCTAATATTTCTATTACTTTTGTGTTATGTAGTGTACTAACATACAACAAGTATTCAAATAAAATATTCTTGAGAAATAACAAGTGACTATTAATCACTAATAATATTAGGCTTGTCAAACAGATCAATTTGAGCAGAGTTTGAATTCGATTTTAACTTTAGATTATACACAAACAGGTTAGAAACCCCTTAATCGAATTAAAACACTGTAATTACGTATAAATTAAAATTACACACATAATTCATAATCATTTTCATATAATCTATCATAATCCATAATTAAATAATTATAAATTTTTAATCCAATAAAATAAAATGGTTTTAAAAGTACTACTCCCTCCGAATCTTGTCTCATTTCCTTATTTGGCAAATTCATATTAATTGTCTCATTTTCTTTTCTATCTTATTTTTTTTTACCTAAATACCCCCACTTTTCCAATTTCCAATACCCAACTACCACCTTTTTAATGGACCACAAACCACTCTTAATAGTCGTGAAAATCCAAATAGCACATTTAAAATGATTCGAAAAGAGTATAAAATAAAAGAAGTCAAGTGCAAAAACATCGCAAACTGCTACTTCTAGAATTAGTATATGCATAATAATGCATGTCAAAGTCAACTGAGAATTTTCATAGTTAAAATCAAATTGTTAGGTAAAAGTTGAAAATATTTAGATGAGAAATAATCATACGTACCAATTTTATACTAATAGTTATATAAGAACATGTGTGGATTCAGTTGGCTCACACGCTCGCAAGTAAAGTACTCGCATTTAAAACAAATATATACAAGTTTTCAAGGATGTTGAGGAACAAATTCGGAATCAAATTTTGTTGAATCTATGTGTATTCGTTAATTAATACCCTTTATTAATTAACCGTCAAACATGTATCCGTTAACTAATACATATGTATTCTTTAAGTGCGTATTACTTTTATTGTGAGGGATGTATTATGTATAGTATTCTGATCAATGATCTTATTCTCATAAGTTATTTATATATCACAGTCGCAAAGTTCAATATTTTACGAATTATAGCCTCTATGAGTCAAAAAGTGCAAGTATTGTTACCCTCTCACCGGATTCAGGTGAAGACGGGCTGTTGTAGTTTAAAATGATATTTGACTTTTCCAAATTGTTTTTGACATAATAACTAACCTCTAATCCTTCTTCTCATCACCTTCTCATCTCCATTTTTTCTCCAACGTTCAAGCTTCGACAATGTAAATCAAGCTTTACCTTTTATATTTTCTAACTCAACTTCTTCTAAATTCTAATCATCGTTCCATCCCCTCCATCTTTTTTTTTTCAGCGTAACGTTCAAGTTTCACCTTAACATAGCCTCTAACACATCTCTTTCCTTACTCTCCCTCCAATCTCATCAATTTACCTCTCATTCTTTTCTCACATAATCAACAAACAGTAAATCACAATAAAAATAAGGAAAAAATATCTATAATAATCAAACTGTTCACGATTTTCCTACAATAATTTCACCCAATTGATTAACCAGAATAGTCCCAACTTTGAGGGACATTTTCCTGGAGTAAACTCGATGACTGGATGACTTGCTATAGCAAGTTTTATTTTTAAAAAAAAATAAAGATAAATTAAAACAAAATATCGAATAAAATGTTAAAAAATTTGTTCATAAAAAATTTGTGATTTTTTTTTATTATTTAGAATTTTTTATGTAAATTTTCAAAAATATTTTAATTTTAAATTAATATTTAATTTATTTTTTGGTGAATTACCTACTATAGCAGGTTATCGGATTACCCAAGTTTACTCCAGGAAAATACCCCTCAAAATTGAAATTATTCATGGTTAATCAATAGGTGGAATTATTATAGGAAAATCATGAATAATTTGGATTAAAAGTAATATTTTCCTAAAAATAAAAACAAAACAAATTCAATAAAACAGACTAAAATAAAAAAAAACTAATTTAATTTAAAAACATAGACTCATTAACTTGACTTTCAAAAAGTGAAGATTAGGTAGACCCCACAAATGTTGAACATTCTCATCAATTCCACATGGAGCATGCCACACTACAACATTATGTACACAACCCCACCATTTATCAATCTCACCTATTTTTTCCCTTAATTCTCAATCCAATTCCTCCTCAATCCCCGCATCATTACCCGCCTCTTTTTATGTTTTCTACTTTTTTTTTACTCTTTTTTCTTTATTTTAACTATAAAATAAAGAAAATCCTAACCCTAACACTATAAACAAGGCCTTATAAATACACTATATACTATATAGTACTATATATCCACACTTAATAAAACATACCCTTTTTTTTTCTTAAGTAATGGCATCCAAAGTTAGGTGCTTTTTGTTCTTAATGTTAGTTTTTTGTTTTTGTACCCAAATTAATGGTAGAGAAAGCAAATTTTTCAATAAATTAAGTAAAGAAATGATTAATCATGAATCCATTACAATTTCTCCTATACAAGCACCCATTTTAGCTCCATCCCCATCACCCCTATCCAATGATGTAGAACATGGGTATGGATTGTATGGTCAAGACCCTTATGAGAATTATGAATACCCACCAACTACTACTAATCCCACAAAAAAAACAACTAGATTTGGTGAAGAAAAGTTTGTTTCTACCCAAGAAGAGTTTAGCAAGAACAATTTTGGGAATGGGAATGGGAATGGGAATGAAAATGAAATTGGGAATGGGAATGGAAATGGGTATGGGAATGAAAATGGGTATGGGAATGGAAATGGGAATGGAAATGGGTATGGGAATGGAAATGGTAATGGGAATGGGAATGGGAATGAGAATGGGTATGAGAAACAAGGAATGAGTGATACTAGATATATGGAGAATGGGAAATACTTTTATGATGTAAGTAATGAGGAAGGGGAAAATGTGCATTTCAAGACCAATAATTATGAAAATGGGAATTTGGAGGAAAAGAAGCAAGGAATGAGTGGTGAATTTGAAGTTAATAACAATGAAAATAATGGGAATGAGTTAAAAAAATTTGAGAATGAGAAGAAAGGAATGAGTGATACTAGGTTTTTGGAGAATGGTAAGTATTATTATGATGTTAATAATGAGAATAAGAAGAAAAATGAAGATGTTGGTTTTCATAACAATAATAATGTTGAGTATGCTAATAGTTATTATGAAAATGGGAATGGGAATGGGAATGAAAATGAAAAAAATGAGTTTGAAAATTATGAGAATAAGAATGGAAAATATTATTATGATGTTAATAATGAAAACAAAAATAATGAAAATTTGGAGTTTCATAACAATAATAATGTTGAGTATGCAAATAGTTATTATGAGAATGGGAATGGGAATGGGAATGGGAATGAAAAGAATGGGTATGAAACACAAGGAAGAGAAGGAAGAGGGAGATATAATTGCCCAAAGAAGTTTCCTAATGAGTATGATACAATGGAAGAGTATGATAGGGAACAAGGTTACATTGATGGTCAAGATCATTATGTACCTTGAGGGCTTGATTAAACCCGAATCATGAGCTGGTCTTGTGATTTGCGCGTTTTCGTACATCTTTATAGCAAATGTTCGATTTTATCATTTAGGAAGGATTACTTTTCGTTCCTACTTGTCTGTAAGAATTTTATAATTTACCCCGAATCAAAAAATACTCTATACTTGTATCTGGGGTGTTTTTTAATAGATTTTTTGTTATAGGTTTATCTATTAAGTTATCAAGATGTATGTTTCTTGGTTTTTTCCTTTTGGGTATTGCTAAAATTAGCCATGGTTTTTGTATTTTTAAGTGGAAAATGCTTACTTTGGAAAGAAGAATTTCTTGTCATGTTTTATTTGACAAAGAGATTTATGTGGTAGTGTTTGTTTGACTATCTTTTCAATGTACAATTCTTGTTATGCCGCAATTTACGCAAGTATTGATTTGCCTCACATTATTTTAAGTTGTAGTAACTTTTTTAATAATTATTACTCCTTCCATTTTATTTGACTAGTTCTATTTGACTTTTCACGGATTTTAAGGGTTGAGTGGGGTCCATTAAAAAGGTGGTAGTTGGATATTTTAATTGATTAAGTTAAGTGTAAAGGTGGTAGTGGAGTATTAGGAATTGAAAAAGTGGAGGTATTTAGGTAAGAAAAGATTAGCCAAAAAAGAAAATGGGACAAGTAGTATGAAATTGCCAAAAAAGGAAATGGGACGAATAAACTGAAATGGAGGAAGTATATTTTATTGTACTTATTAAAATATATTTACTATTTTAATATGTTTTAAGATTAATCTACATCGAAATAGTATGAACCAAGTATATTTGTATTAGACTTTCTCACCCAATATTCTCGGGTTCCATATAAAATGAATACTTTTTCATCCCTTTAACATCAGCAAATCAAATAGCATATTTATTGAGAAAAAGTGAATTAACAAATCAAAAGTTAATGAAAAAATTCAATTAAACTAACCATTTCATTTATCTTAAATGTCATTTATTAAACAATCATTTTTGTTTTTAATAAAAAAATAACTCAAAAGTGATTTACTAAATTTCCTCATTAAAATATGAAGAATTATGATGAATGGAATAGGAGCTCCACACAAAGGAAACAAAGCTCCTCCATTTTGAAATATTCGATATATAAGGATTATCGATATTATTTATCGTTTAAATTTATTTTATATATTATGGTTAATGTGTAACAAAAAATATAGTCAAGTAGAATTTAGTCCGAATTGTTTAATCGCATATTTTCATAATACTAACTTTTTATAATTTTTAGATGTGTATGATTTAATATATAAATTATTAAAATAACACATTAAATTACGTAAAAAGTCAAATGTAACAAGTTTAATGGAACAGGGAAGTAGTAAACAATCATACTTCTAAGTTCTAAGACAACATTCATTCATTGTTTCTCTTTTAAACTCAATTGAACTGGAAGAACCATTGACATTATAAACAATTTTTAGGTAGCACCGCTGACAATAACAACAATTTGTCAAATCTACGTGGATCATAGTTTCACAACTTATAACAAAGCGACACTATATTGCATTTAGAGGTGTTCAAAACAGACCTGATAATTCGATAGACACCCGACTTTATAACCGAACCCGATTTGACTCGACTTAAAAATGCATCTACAATGTAAAAACCAATGTGAACACAAAACCCGATTTTAAACCAACGCGAAACACCTGACCCGAATGAACACCTCTAATTGCATTGAATAAATGGGTAATTTAAGCATTAAATTGAGCAAATAACTATGTGAGATTTGATCTTAGAATCTTTTCTGAAAATGGCAATACTTACTCTAACCGAGACAAAATTTGATTTGCTTACATACCAGTTTATAAACTATATGCATGCCTACTGCCTAGCCTATGCTTAAACTAATAAACAAAGTGATGAATCATTTATTATTGATCACAAATTGGCCTATAAAACGGTTTCATCACGAGATGTAACTCATACAGAAAGTTAAATAGCTCTTTTAAAATATAATATTACAATATAAACTCCTTATTTGAGGTCATCTCACCGAAAAATAATCTCTCATAAAAATACCTAATTAATAATTTAAGAGTATAAATCAAGAATTTAAATTCTCATCAAACTTTTACCTAAAATTGAAATACTTTCAATTGTATTGACAGTTTGACACATTCAAACCCAACTGATTATTTTAAATTCTGGTAAAACATTAAATTTTCCATCAATATTCTCAAATTATTGTCCTACCATTTCCCCATTATTATAAAGTCTTAAAATCAATACAAAATAGTTAAAACTTGAAAAAAATTTACGATTAAATAAGTATAAGACATTTTCCACGTCAATAAATTCCCATAGGTAATCTTAATTGCTAGGCATTAAATTTCTGTTAAATGACTTTAAATTCCTAAACGGGCTAAATACCAAAAGGTTACATGGTTATCAAATTTATATGAAGTACTACCTCCTATTCAGCCTAAATATCTCATTTTCTTTTTTAGCACTATTCACTCATCACTCTTAATCTATAAGTTAAAACAGTCATGTGGAATCTTATTTGATTCGTCTCAATACAAGAATTATTCATATTAAATTTATATAATTTTTAATTAAGAATAATTTGAAATAATTAAAGGTTAAAATGTTGCCTCAACAAGTGTAAAAAAACTAAATGGTACATTTAAGCTGAATAGAAGGGAGTATTAAAAAGTTGCACTTTCAAGAAATTCACTTTTCCTATAATTTTAGTTTATTTTATCGAGCAAACAATCCAAATATGCAATAAGAATAACTAACAATTCTTATTGGACACAAAAAAAAATTCATTTCATAATTGAGGGAACCTACATTTTTCAACTAAAAAGCCCAAAAGTTTGTAATGTTACAACATTAAATATTCCTCAAATAAAATAAATTTCCGGCTTCTAAAATTACACTAAATTAAAATAAAATAAAACCTCTAATTCGAGGTCAAGCTTGAGTGTTCCAGCTAGCAAATTAATGCTCTTCTCTGTATTCTGGATTTTCTTTCAAAATGACAAAGCCTTCAAGTATAGGTGACAAAGGAATATACCTATAAATCAACAAATATAATAATCAGTATAACCAAATCTTATGTAGGCTCAAACTTGTTCAAGAATATGAAGTACTAAATAAACTTGGAGAAGTAATTCCTCCGTTCTATAATACTTGCTACATTTTCCATTTTTGACAATTTTATATCTACATTTCTATTTTTAGCTTTAACAAAATCATATAAATATGAAATATCTACTTTACTCTTATTTTTATCCTATGCTATACCTCACTAGCTTTTTTTTCCTATAAAGTGGAGGTATAGTTATACTTAATATGTTGTGTACACTTTTTCTTAGTTCTCATGCCCATGCAAATATAGCAACAAAAATAGAACGGAGGAAGTATCTTACTTTTCAGTAGCGAGTTCAGCCCTGTCACCAGCTGATAGAAGTACAGGAGTAGAATGAGTTTGGAAGCCTGTTATGGTCTTGGGTCGACCCGCTTGGCCGACAACATCAACAGCTTGACCAACTCGAACAGGAACTGAAAGAGGCTTCAAGTTCTCGTCCACGGTCAATAGCATTCTTGGCTGCAAAATCACAATGTAAAAGAACGGGGCAGATTAGCGCCTGTCTCGAAAGAAGTAAAAGGGATAGAGTAATACATATTGTGGTTTTCAATTAATATAAGTTTTTGGTTGAGTTGATTCCGTAACAATTTAACATGGTATTAGAACCAACATGACGATGTCAGCGGTTCCAACGACTCTAGAGCAACTTATTTCTCACCATTAAAAGCAAATAGAACCGCGAATATTGACAACAGATCTTCAAAAAGAGATCATTAATGGGTGAGATTTTTGTATTGAACAGGCGGTTCTACCTGTTCTAATTTTTAAATACCAACAGAATCGCTGACATTGTCGGCGGTTCTTAGTGCTCCGTTTAATCATTATCTCGATCCTAAGGGGATTACAGATTAGGAATTAAAATTGTAGTTATCCTAAAGTCGGAAATTTGGTTTATTTGGGTATTACTTTGAGTGACATCTCATAGAATACAGGTCAACGATTCGAGCCTTAAGCGCAATAGGGGGCAAGAAAAGATTTCATTTAAGTGTTAACCAACCTGCATTGCAAGGACAAGAAAGTACAGAATGTAGTGGTACTTCCCCAAGATGAGGGACTTCATGTCAAGACATGCATGAAGTGTTGTCACAAGACCAGCAAGTGCCATCCTAAAAGAGCAAGTTACAAGAAAGTGTTAAAGCCAATTGTCGACAAAAGCTTGCCAGTTTTCACAGCAAAACTAGCTATATCGAAATCTAATTGGCAAGTCCAAATAATAAAGCTCCTTACGGGGATAACAAGAAGCGATCAGAGTGGTATGGATTGAGTGTTAATAGACCCTTCCCCATATGAACAAGACCTTGAGCAATCCGAACCTGCAATGTCAACCCTAGTATGTTATGCAAGATACCAAAGCAGACAAATAATCTCAAGATAGTGTATATGTAACAAGAAGACATACACAAAACAGAGCACTAGCATCCTTGTAATAGTAGCTGGACAAATTTCTCAACATGCCAGCAATTCGAGCATTATTGGTACCCGCACCTATCAAACCCAAAGAAATAATAGCAGCCTGCGAAGAGTTGTATCAGACATGAAAAAGTGAGAAAAGTCTACCACATTCACATGTAAATGGATTACAAAAGATATTAATCAATTACCATCGCTACTTCTGAGTCAGAATCATGGCTTAGTCTACTCAACGTATCCATAACATTCACCTGCATCAAAAGTCCATTCATTTGAAAATAAATTAGCAACTTTAGCTATACCCTAACAATTACAATGTTTCAAATTTGTCGACTCTTTTGTCCTTATATTACATTTTCCATCTTCAGCAAATTTTATATGCTTGCTTCAACTTATGACATTGATTATTTTGATTTCCTATTTGTTCGTAGCCATGGTCAATAATCTAACAGTAGATCTAGTACAGTTTCAGTAAATACTTTAAAACCATGCAGGCACATAAACTCTTGACAAACTAAAGACTTGATGCAACAACAAACTATTTATCCATACAGAGACAAGAAAACCAAATGAACGTACTTTCGGATTTGATATGCACAAGAGCCCTAGGGCCAGAGGAACTGCACGGCGGATATTCTGCTCTCCATACTGTAACAAATGCTCTAGTGAACGAATTGCCATCTCAACACCCAATTCTTCTGCCATCGCTACCATGGCAATCCCCAGCACAGCTGGTCCTTGGTGGGTTTCACTCTTGTCAAGATGTTGTGCACAGTGGCCTAACAGGCTCTGAACCTGCAAATAGCAAAAGATACCGAATGAGAAAGCTATTTCAAGACACTTTGTAACAGTGCAACGTAAGCCATGTCCACAACAGAACCTTAAGGACATTTCCAGTTCCAGCATAGGCACAAGAAAGCAGAGTCATATCACAATGTGTCCTGATCTTTTCATTAAAAGTCTTGGAGACTTCTGCTGTTGCTTCTACACTTTCCTGTCAAAGAGTAAAGATAAATCAAAATTATGAGAATAATCAAACATAAGCTCCAATGTCATTTCAGAGGTAATAGAAAAAGGCGTCTAATAATTAACTGGTCATTAGGTAGGTCATAATTTGTAAGAACAACATTGATTTGTGTGCAATTATGTTAGAAATGTCAGCAATATATATTTTCCCTAAACACTTGTTACCACAAAGAGTGCGATGATGAACATTAGAAAATCAACACACAAACATTCAAGGAAGCCTAGTTATGGTGGAAAATCAATAGACACATTTTACAGGGAGCCAAGATGCATTCCAGTCTTCTGACAATGATAAGCATGTGTGCACTAGTTCAGATAAGATGAAGAAATCAATCAATAGCTTATTCAAGTTAAAGATATGCCATAATGAAAATACCTGCTTTCCCAGATACAAAAGGCCAAGGCCCAGGCATAGAAGCCTGGCTAGTGGCTCCCCTAAATCAGACTCACTTCGATCCATTAGTGCAAATATAATTGTCTGTGCAACATCCTCATTACAGGAACCAACAAATACCAAACCAAGTGATAGTGCAGTGAATGCAATCACATCAAGAGATGCCTTCGGGTCTCCAAATATTGGAGTCAGCTTGTGGCGTATCTGCAAAATAACGATAATAAACATTGATAATTTGCCAACTTTTTCAACAAAATCAGCGCTACATTTTTAAATATGAAAATGTCTAATCTTTTAGTAGTATTACAAGTCCTTCCAGCACTAGAATAATCTTAGATGCCACGTGAGCACCTGGACCAGGCTGAGAAGAGGTGTACAATTGAAAATTTGATTTGAGCTTTGTTTTTGGGAGCATTCTAAATGATCATTTATGATCTTGTCAGAGAAATGATCATTTATGATCTTGTCAGAGATTTGTTCTCTCATTTCTTACATTCTTCAAGAAACACTCTTAGCTTCATTCTTCAAGAACTACTTTTTATTTATATTGCTAAACTGATTTGTGGTTTTTCATATCTATATCAGTGATCACTTGACATCAGAGCTTAGCCAGTAAGCTACTTCACATCAAAGCTTCATTAGTGAATCCTATTAATAAGGACTTCAACACACAACCCTTCTACTATCACCCCATTCGAATAAATTTCAAAAAAGCTCTTACTGCCACGAGAATCACAACATCAAGTGTTTGATCAAGTTTTATTTTGGGTGCAATTTGGATGTTCAAAATCAAACCAATAATCTTTGAAGTTTGAAGTTCTGTAACAAATATTAAAAATACCTTAACTTGTTTATGTTATGAATAATTCCAACTACAAAATGTTTGCTGTAACTTTAGAACTACTTTAACTTACTTTTCTCATGAATTATTAATGTGACCACAACAACATTATCTCCCCACAATGAGAAAATTCAAGCCCTGAATTTGTGTTGTCCAAATAACTTCACCAAACGTATCTATTAGGAATCCTCACAAGTCACAATAAAACCATTTCTATTCAACCGATGATTAAAGGTTTCCATGAGCAAGCCTCAGTTTCCCTAACTGATAGCCAATGATTAGAGATCTGATGCGCTAAAAATAGCACCTAAGCTGGTAAGTGCATCCAAGTTACCAAATTTATCAAAACTCCCCTGGGTATTCTGCTTTCCAGCCTCCAAAGGTCATCCAAACTGACAGGCAAGTCACAGTAAAAGGGATTGCCAAGGTCCAAAATAGTCTATATCTAAGTAATTTTAGGTGTTCCTAACACAAGCTCTTTAAGATAAGCTGCGGAAACCCAAACTAAAAGCAACATTGGAAGAATCCAAGATGGAAAGAAGAATTAGCAAAGTCAATTCACTTAAACCTTAATGTGATACAGAGTCCAAACTCCAAACAAGAAAACAATGATTAAGCCACCAGTAAAATGTATTTTCTGCCAGACACTGCTCGTTAAAATCAAAGAACCAACAAGCTTCTCTTTCGTCATCTCTCGACTTGTAGCATTCAAAATTGTGATAGAATGCAGATGCAGATACAGATGCAGACATTACATACCTGTTCATTCTGCGTGTTTGCATAAGTAATGCCCAGACCCATAATAGCACCAATTCGAATTGCTGGATCTTCTTTATCAACGTAGTCAGCCAAAAGTGCCAGAGCCTGCACAAAAATAAATATAATAATTATGCAAATCATCATCACTGCAAGAATGCAAAATAAAATCCAAAAGATGCTAAAGTATCTTCCAAATTTCACTTACTGGATCACAATCATTTTTTATGCCACAGTTCACAACTCCAACACCAAGAAGTGCACCCGCAATGACATGATTGTCAGTACTATGGAAGTATTTGTCTAGTTGGGCAAGTCCCGAGTCAACATCCCACAGCAGAATCATACCCTGCCATCATAGAATTATTAAAATTTGAATCACAAAATGAAATGTAGCAAACACCATCACGATAGATGACTGAAAAGGTAGAACTCATACCAGACTCGCAGCAGCACTAGTTTTCCCATGTTCCTTGTTTTTAAAAAGCCAATTTCCAGTAGTACCACTACTGGAGGCATCATTAGAACCAGTCATCAGTTTATCCTGAAACAACCATTGAACCATGTTTAAAGCATTGCTACATCGTATAAAAGCCCTCAAAGGTCGAAATACTATATTGCAATACAATACCTGTCCAAAACCAGCATTTACAAAAGCATTTACAAAAGTAGCCGCCAAGTTTTGTCTTGCAGAATCAACAGTTGCGCCAGCACTAGCCCGGCCATCAAGTAAATGAGCCTAAATGCCAAACAAGTGGATACATTCAGCGCATAACAATATTAAAGAAATGGACATTCTTCATAATATATAAGAGTGACCAAAATTCCATATATATATCGCTTATCAATTATAAGCATAACATAACAGAACAAAGTCAAGGATACGTATTATATTCACAAAAACAAATGTCAAGATTTTTAAATATGCCAAGAACATAAAACTAATAGAAATTAAAATTAAGTCGGAGAAAATAAGATGCTAACTTGTTTCAAAGGCCAAACCAAAGTCATCATATAAGTAAGAAGACTGAATGACATCAAAGATTTTCTAAATTATATGAAGCAAATATTGCCTACACAAGATACTTACCAACCCCTTTTTGGAAAAGTATCTTAGTTAATAGGGTTTTTCTTGATGCTTCATTTTTTGACAAAATTATAAGAGAAAAATACACACGCTTGGTTCAAATGGAAGAAATGCACACATAATAGATTACCTTATAAATATCTTCGGGAGATTTAGCTTCCATGACCTCTATATCACGAGCAAGGGTCAAATAACCTTCACTTAACTTGGAATTATTGATGATTTCTTGCAATTGTTCCCTATCATCATCATCCAAGACCATCTCGTCATCAAGCTCAAATGACACACCCTACATCATGAGAGATTGCTCAATTACCAAACAAAAGAAACAATGCTTATATCAAGGAGGCTAAAAAGTTTCTAAATGTCCTCCTTCATCAACAAATCCACATATAGAATGCAGAAAGAACAAACGCCAACGATACAACAACAAAGCCAAAACCTTGATCCCAATAGGTATGGAGATAGACACCAAGTCACTAACAATAGATGAGGAAAAAACAAAGGAAAGAGATCATAAACAATAAATTCCACATTCCACAGTAAAGAAACAGAAAGTGGCATTAAAGAATCTTCATAGATAAAAAAATAAAAAAGAAAAAAGAAAAAAGCGCATTAGAATACATAAAAAGGGAATATAAATTACAACAGTTCAATTTGTTGCAAAACCATGATTGCAAAATGAATTATATGAAGTACAGAACTCTAAACAATAGCATTGTTTATTCTTGCCTTAAAAACTGAAAGTATTTATAGGTCATACAAGTTCTTCCCTCTGTCCCCATCAAATAACACCTTTTTTTAAGGAGTAATATTAATTTGTAGTTGAAGAATAAGACAAAACATAATTAGGTTTAAGAAATGAGAGGATGAGATGAAGTGAGAGAATATTTTTGTAGAAGAGATTGGAGTAAGAGCATTGCCAAAAAAAGGAGTGAAGTAGGACAAATTTAAATAGAATAAGTGTTATTTCACAAGGACATAAGGAGTATATAGCACATGGATTGAAGAGCATTTTAAATACAAGAAACAGCCAAGACTAGTCAGGGCAACTCTTATTATGAAATTTAACTCAAACAGAAATGAACATACAGCGTTCTTTCAGAAACGGGAAGCATAAATACTTACATGACGTGCGAGAATGTAACAGAACTGCTTCTTCCGCTGGAGGTCCTTACAAGATGTGAATATCTGCTTAACGTACTGCAAGACAGGATGCTATTAAGTGTGGATACCCAGTTGAAGTGGATGCAAATAGGCACCCCATCTAACAACCAGTTTTCTACCTTATCATCATTACATAAAAAAGGCCGTACAACAAGAGCTTAAGGAGATCTTCTAGACAAAGAAAGGCTCTATAGACTATAAATCCATCTAATGGTTTGGCAATCAAACAGAAGTAGCATTTTTCCAGCTTACACCCAAATTATTTTTGTCCATGGATAAAGTGAGCAATGAAAATGTGAAAGTCATCAATTTGAAGGCCCAAATCTTTCTATGTTTCCACATGTATGCAGGGTTGAAGTTTACCGCCTTCAACACCTAACAAAAAATTCATTATGTGCAAGGGTGGAACATCAACCCTGTATCAAAAGAGGCCATGGACATAATATCATGCCTTGAAAGTTGAAACCATTATCAGATAAAAGAAGTTCATCTGAAGTTCTGAACAGGGAAAAGACTTGTCTACCTGAGGATCATATAGAACCTAACATAACCAAGGAAAAGCAAATTTATGTCATGACTCATGATGAAGGGTTTCCATCATAAAGTGACCTGAAATGTCTTGGTACTATTTAACAAGGTCAAAAAATTAAGAGCTAGATGTTCTCAATAATGGATCTCTCTCCATGCAAGCTGAAAATTCCATTCAAAATAACATAGTTTGGTTTCAAACATAAATGATCTTAAGATATCTTGGCACAATTTTACAGCATCAATAAAATAAGATGTTAGATGGTTTCGATAGTAGATATATCTCTATGCAAGCTCAAAAATTCCATGCATAACATAGTTCTGGCCATTTTTTGCTAAACATAAGATTGCGGGTCAAAAGAATGAAACTACACTGTTTTTAAGAAGAACAGCTATTTTTAACAAGCATACTAATAGATACCTCTAAAGCATTAATGACTTGACAAAACAGAATAAAGCCAGCTATGATTAATTTTAACATGATGCTAGAGTTGAGCCACAACGACCCAGCAGTAAACTAGATGACAAAATTTGTACAAGTATTTTTCTATGTGAATCAAAATCAGTTCGGCACCAATCAAAATGAAAAACAATAATGATCTTCTCCCATAAAAGAAAAGTTGATAATAAAAGGATGAGAGGGAGTAAATAGGAGGTTAAAGAAAGTACGGAAGGCAAACCTGCAAGTTGTCAAGAAATAATGCAACCTGAAGTGCAGAGGTATACTCTTCGCACTTCATATAAATAGAATGAGCAATGTCCAGAACAAGCATATCATCAGGGCTAGCAAGATATCTGTCAATTTCACAAAAGAATTAACAGCAATATAGAAGGTATGAGATAGTAAACACAGTGCATAAACCAATCCTAAAATATGTGTAAACTCCAACTAAAAAAATTGGGCATATGGATCCACCATTTAATACTACAATGCTCTAGTACCAAGACAACACTTTCGGCTTTCAAAAAAAACATTAGATACTTTGTCCATACAACAATGAATGTAAATAGCTAATCCACATCATGAATACACCCTTAATCAAATCAGACAAAGATAAAGGCAATTAAAGAGGATGGCATAGTTAAAATTACTTTGCAGAAGCAGTCAAATACAGACATGTCCTTTTGTAATTTTTTTCATCCACATGCTCTTGCAACAAATCAAGATCTTCAACCTGAAAAAAGCAGTTAAGTTGGTTACAGCTCTTCAAGCTCAAAAGAAAATCTAAAAAAGACCAGGCCATACCTCCATAAGAAGATCTACTGCTTCAGGCTCAGCATTATGCTGCCAAAAATTTGAAATATAAGTTGCAAAAAAAGCACAAGTTGAAAGATATTACATAGATAATGCCACAGTAAATAGGTGCTTCTCCACATCAAGGCAAAACATACCTTCATGTGAAAAGCGACAATTTGTTGTACAAGATCCATCAGATCCTCGATTGAGGCTTCTTCATTCTGAAACATTAGGCAAGACCTAAAATAAGTTCACTGATCTCCCAAAGGAACAACTTGGAAAAACTAAGCATCTAACACAAACGATATCCAATAAGATAAACTAGAATCACTACCAACAAGGCAACAACCAACACAAAGCTTTCATTTAAACCAAACTAGCTATGGATACTAATATATTGCCCACCCTAATGAGTGATTTCACATCACAATTATCATTCCATAAACATTCAATACAATAGGAAGCTGAAAAAAACACATACCAAGCTGGATGGAGGAGTAGCTATTAAATCCATTTATACACAACGATCAAAGTTTAGCTTATACACAACTGTGATCACTAATCACACAACAAGCAGATAAAATCAGAATACCAATTTTACCTGGCGCTTTGTATATTCTTGTGCAATCTCTCCTGCCAAGTTCCTGCAACCAACAAGGATTTTCATAAGGTAGAGTGTTGGATGAAATACAACACAAGAATAAAGCAATGTGAAGATGACAAGCTTTGCTCATGGTTAAAAGCAGTAGTTAATAACAAAGAGACATTAGTACTTGCATTGTCATCTTAACCCTAAACTCCTAACCCTGAAACACAAAGCACTAAACAATGTAAACTTGAAACTCATGATGCAATACAACTACATTTGGTGTATAAATCTGCACTTATATCCCATTAACTACACTTTGTTTTAGGCATAATTTGTAAAACATTTCCAAGTACTTAATATGGTTTAGACCGTGCAATCAACAATCAGATGTATTAAAGGAACATAATGCTACTGCTGAAACATCAAAGCAGCATGTCCTTAAGAGCAAAAGAATGCCAAAGCCTTAACCCAACAATAAGGGGTCAACTTAATCATAACAAATATGCCCTACAAGGTAAGAAAAAAATAGTCGCAGACTATGAGCACCTCAATCTTACAGCGAAATCGATGTTTATTTAATCAAATCATCAACCTACTCAAGTTTTACCTCACATATTCATGACCCCAAGAACCAATATCGCCTTCAGATCCTAGTAATCTGTACTTTAAGCTCTCCTGCAAAATCATAAGAATACAAAAACTACTATCAAACACTTACAATCACAATTTACATCACATTGTCGTCTGAATGTTGGATGCAAATAATCAAAGACAGAATATTCACATATCCTTATATTTGCAAGTTACTTCGAAAAACTGAACTTCTCTTAGAGTTAGAGGAGAGATAGGTCTTTAGTTACACTTATTAAGACATACCATGTTAAAGTGAGATGAATGGAAAACCAATGTAATCAACTATCTTGGCATCCCGAAACTTTATGCTTGAGCCACCAATTTAAAGTAATAGTTGGTAAATAGAAAACATGAATTATAGTGGTTCATCATTTTTAAGAAACCATGAAAATCTATGACAAAATGAGTAAACGAAATTATAGCTTTTATGAAGCAACTTGCCCACTGCTCATCAAGTAATAGTTTCCTCAAAAACAGCATAAATATAAAAATAAAGGGTATGTTGGTGCACAAATCCTCCTCGCAAAGTGAGCATCCACGGCAATGTCCCGCTACACCACAAGGGTGTGAATGTATGATGGAGGCAAACCTCTTTCACGACTTAAATTCGATACCTTTCGGCCACACAAAAACATTGCGCCAAGGTTCCTTTTAATAATTATATCAAACTAAAATTCGTATTCTATATGATTCAAAAAGCAATTAAAAATTAAACAAATGTAGAAATAGAGAATAAAACTTGACAAATGTTTAAAAATTAAGAACTACAGAAGGGTAGCAAGCACATCATCTGCATAAAGTGCAAGAAAAAACTTCATACAAAAATAATGCAAAATATCAGTCGCATCACATTGCAACTACATTGTAAAGAATTTTGAGATTACTAAGACAATAATATAGGTCACAGCATACATGAAAACATACACATTGGCCGCAAAAGTGGCCAAACTGCAAACAAGATTTTACATTATGCATACAATACATAACTTAAATCAACATCCTGTGAGATTTGGGTGCCAAATAAATAAAAAAAAGAGAGAGCTAACCAATGGTTTAACCATCAAAAATAAAGCTATCCCAAGGATTCACCAAAGAGAAAAAAGAAATATAGAGTTTCGAAAAAGGTACTAATACTCACCCGTTCACCCTCAGCTGACATGGTCAATGCCAATACAGAAAGTATATCTGCTAGAAGTTTCTGCATTCACAAAAATATAAGCAAAGTTAGAAATCTATTGCTATAGAGTGTCGGCTTTTAGAGAATCTAAGAAATGCAATTGAGTTTTACCTTCAGATCAGAATCCTGCATTGTCTCATAGTACGCTTTAAGTGTCCCGTAATGAGGCCGGAGAAACTTCAAAGGCTTTGGAACAGAGGTCATAGAGCTAGTCGCTGATCGAATCTCCTGCCTACCGATGTGAAATAGACATAAATTAATAAGATATTCCTGTCTTCGGATTTCTATCACCAAAAACAAAACTTGCGGCAGTAATAGAAGTAAAGTAAGTTCAGAAACTATTCAAGAAAAACGCTACTAATTAAGGTATACCGGTAGTTCCACACATTGCAACACGCGCACAGACACAGGTGCAATAGAAGGGGTTCCCAACTGTTACTTATTAATTTCAAACAATCAGTTATAAACAACTTCAATTCTAAAGACATGTTCCCAATGCCTTTGACCAACATCAAATTGGAAAGATGCTCTAACAGACTACCGTGCTAAAAAAATTGCTTCCTTGTAGAATTCAACAAAGATAAACAAGTCCCAAAACCAATCCCAAGCTCTAGAATTGTGCACAATTCAACACTAAAATGTAAAAGAATGTATGGACCTTCTTATTAACTGCTCACATTAACTTGACAATCCTGCCATTCACTAAACCAACAACTCCAGTCCCCATATACCATCCTAAATTAACTAATACTCCAATTTTTATCCATCCCAATATTAGACTTTCATCTTTTAGCCGCCCCAATATATTGTTACTTTAATAGAAAATGTTCCTCTAAGAATCCCCAAAAACCAAATCAATGTATCCAAACTAACCAACACTTGTTTCTTGAATCCTAACCCTACACTCCAAAAAAAAAGTCATAAACTTTGTTTAAAATACAACACTAGCCTCTAAATGCAACTATTGAAATCCTATCCAATTACTTTGACAAAGGCTCTAAGTTATTACATGTTGTGCTAATTAAATCAACATACTTTGCTGCAACAACACTGTCAAATTAATCCCAAAAGATTAGATCACCAACATGTACCAAGATTAGTTAATTCAAGCGAACAATGAATATTCTTTGCTAGCTCAACCAAATAGCTCAAAACTATGTAAACACATTTAAGCTCCAATAAGAAACCTATACATTAACATTGCAGAATTCTCCATGATAATGCCTAATAGTTCGAAATTTAAACATTAAAAAAAAAAGCGTTAAGTACCTCATACTCTCAAGAGCAACCTTCTGTAAGCCAGGATCGGAATCCTGAACTCGCTCAACATATAATTCCAATTGCTGCTTCAAGGCTAAGTCCTCCTCAGACTACAATCAACAAGTTCATAAACAAATTACTTAAAACATCAATAACAATAAAATTTTAGAGAAACAACAAATCAACTCTTCAATTCATAACGTATTGAGACGATCCAGTAGGAAAAAAAAAAACAAATTAAAAAATCAACTGAAAATTGATTCGAGAAAATTACAAGATCTTCCTCCTTCTTCTCATCCTTCTTTTTTAGATCTTTAGCCGGCATAGATTCCTTGCCATTAGGATTTTTCTGGTCTGGTTCCATGGCGAGAAGAAAATTGCGACAAACCCTAGACGAGAGATGAAGTGAAAGACAGGGGGGGATTGGAAAGTGAAAAAGAAAACTTGAAAGAGGGGAAATAGGGAGGGTATTTATATTACTATCAGTCTGATTTTTTCAATGTTTTCTTTTTTTAAAAAAAAAGAATTTTTCAATGTTTTCTTTTGTACACTCGAATTTTATCAATTTTTTTAAATTTGTCCTAAATTTTAGAGTAATTAATTAATTTATCTCCATTCTATTTTGTGAAAATGAGCTATAGATTTATTTGGTTTATTAGTTGATTTTAGATCAGATGGTTCGAATTGATTTAAAATTAAATTTTGTGTTCATATTAACTTTTGCATAATTTAAAATTCATTTTGAAGTAAGATCATAGTCAGATTCGACTGTTACCTAAAAAAACGTCCAATTCGACTATAATATCAAGTAAATGTTGGGTAGATTTTGAACACTTCTAAAATGACCCCATCACTTTTACTTTATACTCCCTTCGTTCCTTTTTGATGTTCCTATTTGAGTTTTTCATCAAGATTAAGAAAAATGGAATCTTTGGTGGTAGTGGGTATTATTTTAATTATATAGTAGTAGGAAGTAATAATTGTATTGGAAGTATGAGAGAAAAAATAATTAAATAATAGTGTAATGTAATGATTGTATTGGAAGTATGAGAGAGAAAATAATTAAATAGTAGTGTGAAGTAAAAAAAGTGAGGTTTTAAGGGGTAAAAGTGGGATGAAAACTTTCCAAAAATGGAAAGTATTCTAAAGTGGAAAAACTTATGGAACTACCCGTTTTAATAAGGTGGAAAAACAAAAAGGAACGGAGGGAGTATATTCTTTCATACTTATAAACATTTTACTACTTTAACTTAGTCAGCATTATATTCAATTTTTTACTTTTTGTGTCAAAAACAAATGAAACTAAATTGCGGACTTATACCGATAAAAATGTTGTACAAATTCTCAAAGCACAATACTTCCTTTGATTTTGTTTTGGGTCTTACTTTGAAATATTTGATATAGAGATGTTTGAATATATTTTTATTAGACCGTGACAATTCGTCACATAATCTCACTGTGGCCTATTCGTGGGGACACGGGACACCCGTGGGCTCGGGCCCACAGGTCAAGAGCGTTGACTTGCACATACACTTGGTGAGGTTCATTGTTTCCCAAAACCATATGGCAATAGGAGGATTAGCTCAGCAAGTATATATGCAAGTCCACAACCCACTTTTTTATCGATGTGGGATCTTGTCTCACATGTGAAGTATTTCCAACAGTTTTTCATAGATAATTACTCCCTCCGTTTTTTTATTGTCCTATTTGAAGATTTCACACAAATTAAGAAAGGTGGAACCTTTGTATATAGTGGGTATTATTTTATTAATAAATGTAGAATCTTTGTAGATAGTGAGTATTATTTTATTAAAATAATGGTGTGAATTAATAATTGTATTGGTATTATGAGACAGAATTGAGGGTTAAATGAGGGAAAAAGAGAGTATAGGGAGGATAAAAACATTCCACAGTAGGAAATTATTTTAAATAGAACAAACTTATGAAACTGCCCATTATAGTAATATGGGCAAACTTAAAAGAAGAGATGGAGTATGAATTATATTGAATTTATTTGAGACTTTATTAGATTTTTCTTGGAGTATAAAATATTAATATATACTTTGAATAACTTTTTATCAAGCGTATATATTAGATATTGAAACACAAAATATGTGGTGTGGCTCATGATCCATTGTATTTGGTGTTATATGACACATTACACTAAGCACGGGGCTTACTACGCACGACTCACAGAGATACGATACGACATTATCAAAATTAAAACCAAATCTATAAATATTAACCAAAAATCTAATAAACTATTATTGTGTTTAGCAACACCTCCAAATAAAACATCTACGTATATCTGACCTCAATAAAACCATAGTCGAATTTGGATCACTAATTGGCCATCCAATCCATAAATTGGTGTGGCTAATGACTCAATGGTGTATCACAAATTACAATCATAATGATGCTAATGACTTAATCCTAAAAATCGAAATTTGATTGGAAATTACAATAAAAGAAATACAGCAGTCTTTTATAATTACCTAACAAAGTATGCCTTTTGTACCCCCAAGAAATCATAAGGAAAAATGGAAGAAAATTAAAGCATTTACTGGTGGAGTAAATATTTATTATATAATAGAATCAGTGTCAGATCCATGGTTCAGATTTTCCTGGCAAATGGATGAAATTTTGACACAGTTTCATTTGTATAATGAACAACATAATATTTTATATTATGCAAAATGAGTTGTAGAAGCGCAATAATCCCAATACAAAGTCAAAGTACAATAATTCAAAGACAAAGCCAAAATTTTTTATAATGTTGTTTTTTGAAAAATTTGACATACAACACCATTAAAACTCATAAGTCCATGTTTTTTTCAAATTACCCAACAGAACCAAAATTCTAAATTCTTTTTTTTTTTGTGTAAATTTTGGAGTTTTGTTTGCAATGAAGCTAGTATTATGATAGGTAATTACTCACCATTAGCCAATTTTTCTATTTGAAGTCGGCGGAACAACATTCTAAAACAATCAAGAAACAACATTCTTAAAAAAAACAAACATGATTAAACCAACAAGATTTAAAATTTAAGATTAAGTTAAAAATTAGAACATAAAGGTTAAAATTAAGATTAAGAGTAAAAATAATTAAAAATAAATAAAATTTTAACTTTTGAATGTCCAAAATTGCTGAAAATCGTGTTTGAAATCAGACCACTAAAATTAGTTTTTTGCCTGGGCACATACCCCGGGGGCCCAAATGTAAAACCGCCCATGAATGGAATAAATATTTATTATATAGAGAAAATAAAAGTTAAACTAAGAAAATAAAGTTATTGAAATACTCCTATAAAGTTAAGAGAATATATTTATTGTCAAAGGTAAATTATAGTTGTAAAGTGATGGAGAAAAAAAAAAGAATAATTAGTCCTATTATTTTGGATAAATATTTACCTATGGGATGAAGAGAAAAAAATTTCATTTTTCCCTAAAATAAGATTAATCATTTTTAATATTCTTCATCTTCCGCATATCATTATATTCTTTGTCATTAATCGCTCTTTTTAAATTCTCATTGACTTACATTCATTATATATTTATATTCACCCATAAACACCTTAATGCAAGCATGTTAGATTGTTAGATATACAAATTGTTCAGAATTGGTTGAATTGAATCGTATGATTGTAAAATTATTAGTCTAAATATTTTTTATAGATTTCTTTGTATGTCAAATTTCATGTAAAACCACACTACATATGTAAATAAAATTAATATTTTTAATTATTTTTGTCAATAGATTGTAACAAAATATACAAAAATTGATATAAGCAGTACATGGTAAATATGTGGTGGACGAATATAGAGCGAGTTAGTCATATATGGACATGTTGCGGGTGGGTATGGGGTGGGTGGATATGAGGCGGATAAGACAACATACCCACAACACACACCTATTCACTATCGTGATGGGCAAGACTTTTCATACTCATATCCACCCACTAATCACTGAACTCATAACATATCGCCCCAGCTGGGTAGAATGCAGTGCAATAAACCCATATAATTTTACCCGTTTGTCATCCCTAAATTAAATGTCTTCATTCGAGTTATCGAATCAATTTTAAATTAGGTGTTTGGGATCATTATCAAATTAAATCTTGTTCCACATTAGTTTTTACACAACAATAAATTTATTTTAAAATTGAATTAAAATCATATTTTAGTTACAAGGTCGAATCTCATGCCAAGCACAAATAATTTTAAAAAATTTAAATAACTTCTTAAACATAATTTAGTGTCAAATTAAAGAACTTTACTTACCACAATTTTGTCCAATTTTTTATTGCTATCTTTATAAAATTTTACTTATCCAATTTGAAACATGCATTAAACCTATTGTTCAATTTTGACTGGCCATTTGAAACGTTAATTGATCAAAATAATAGGGCATTCAAACTTAATTATTCTACTTACTCAATTTAGCTAAATGAGTATTTTGGAAGGGAAACAATTAACATAAAGGCGACATGTGTCTTACTGAATAACGATTTTGTTGTATAGTAAAGAAAATTAGATTGAATAAGAGAGTGCCAAGTGTAATTTTTTGATTGGCCATCATTATCAAAATATTTATGGCATGGATAATATTTGTATGATTTTCAACTCAGTCTATTTTAATCATTTACGGAAATAAAAATGTTGCATTCATATTAATGGCAAGAATAATTGCAGGTTTTTCAATTCATTCAAGTTTATTTTTTACAAAAATAAAAATTTGGATTTATCTTAATGGCATAAATATTAATGACAAGAAAATTGCATGATTTTCAATTCAGTCAATTTTATTCTTTTAAAAAATAAAACGTTGGATTCATAATAATGACAGAAGTAATAATTGTAGGAATTTTAATTCAGACAATTTTATTCTTTTACGAAAATTCTAAATTATGATTTATATTAATTGCAGAAATATTAATTGAAGAAATTTCAATTCAGTCAATTTTATAAGTTGACAAAAATACAAATTGTCTTTCAGTACAATAGAATGAACTACAAAATAAATACACCATTTGACCAACTTAATTGTCTGCTCATATCATTTCTCTTTTCTCAAACTTTAGCATTGGATTACAATATATGTATGTAAATACTTTATTACACACCTTCATTCAATATTTTCGTTCGTCTAAAATTTCATTAAGATATAAACATATTTGAAAATTCGTGCATTGTACGAATTTCTATCCTACTATAGTATAGATAGATTTAATTTTACGAAAATTATAAATTATGATTTATATTAATTGCAGAAATATTAATTGAAGAAATTTCAATTTAGTCAATTTTATAAGTTGGCAAAAATACAAATTGTCTTTCAGTACAATAGAATGAACTACAAAATAAATACACCATTTGACCAACTTAATTGTCTGCTCATATCATTTCTCTTTTCTCAAACTTTAGCATTGGATTACAATATATGTATGTAAATACTTTATTACACACCTTCATTCAATATTTTCGTTCGTCTAAAATTTCATTAAGATATAAATTTATTTGAAAATTCGTGCATTGTACGAATTTCTATTATACTATAGTATAGATAGATATTGTGTATATCTAACCTTACAACAGAATATAAATTGCAAGGACCTTTTGCAATCACTTAACGGACTAGGGTTTAAGCAAAAACCTAAGAAAACAACCATTATTCTGAGAAACTACTAAGAAAAAGGAAGCAGAGAAAACAAAATGGCCAGCTATGGCGCCGCAAGATCCATAATCCGATCTACCATTGTTCGCAATGCAACCTCCAAGTTTGCTTCTGCTGCCAAACCTGCTGCTCGGTCTACCTTTCGCGCGCCTATCAATAACGCATTATCTCAACGCATCTTTAGGTAACTTTTGAAGTTCAATTACATTTCAATTGCATGGTTATCTTTATGATTTCATTACTTTAGTTGAATTTTGCGGATGCATTGAGATTAAACTTGTATGCATTTATGGATTGTTTTCTGTAGGTGTCCTGCTGAATTGAGCGCTTGTTTGGAAACGATGCAGCCGTTCCATACTGCCACTGCTTCGGCGTTGATGACTTCCATGCTTTCTTTATCTTGCGGCAGTTATGGTTGGGTTCCTGATGGTACGTGATAGATTTTATTTCATTGAATTATGTGTAAGTATACTTTATGTTGTGGATTTCAATTCTTTGATGTGAATCATGGATTTTGTTGCTAAGTAATGAATTGCTAATTTAGGGATTGGTTCGCGCATTGATGATGAGTGTTTGGTGGTAAATGCTAGTAATAAGCTAATAAGTTGCTCTCATATTTTTCCGTCTGTAGTAGTTGGTGAGAGATGAGTGTTGTTTGTTGTATTGTGTAGAGTGAGTTGTGCAAATGTTTTCAAATCTGACATTATTTGGCTAGGTTTGCGAATGAGATGGATTCAAGGGTCTTGTTTGTTTGAGTTTTGGGAGGAAATACGCTGCCTTTTGGCTGCATCAATCACTTTAAATGCACTGTTGGATTGAACTAGTATAGAAGTGCCAACCTATAAGGATTACTCTCCTGAATAGCAGTTTTGAAATTCTCTACCAGATCAGAAGTGGTTTAGTATAAAAATTATGTAATCTAAAATAGTGTTCTAGGTAATATTTTCCTTTGGCCCTTCTTACGTCTTTTGAATGTCAGAATAACTTTGGCACTTGTCTGGTGCATGACACATTTCGTCCTTTTGAATTGGGATTTGTATAGTATATGACAAATTGAAATGTTTCTGTACATTCCAAGTACAGATTGAGGGGATGTTTTGCATATGTCAGTTCTTTTCCTTGAATGAACAGATATAATGCATCTATCAGTTTTTGATAAGCTTCCTAATGGTTTTGATTGTTTTTTCATGAATTAGGTATCTAGCCCACATTTTTGAGCCCCTTGATGCCTTTTCCTTGCTTTGGACCTTCTGTTAAGTAAGTGTTCACCAATTAATGAATATGTGTTGAGAATTGAATGGGAAATTATATAGCTTGAATGTCCTCTTTTTTACTTCTAGATTTGTTATGATCTCTGAAAGATGGTTCATATACATCTGCTCTGTTCATCGATTCACCCTCATACATCCTTTTAAAGTTTTTATTCTCGCTTACCTCAGTAGTTCAATTCATCCAATTTTCTCAGCTGATGAAAGCCTTCTGTTTATCCCTATTCTTGCTTTCTTGGTTTTCCTCAAAATCATTCAGCTAATTTGTCTTTTGTGCTTCTCAGCGTAATCTAAGCCAGCAAAACCCTTTTTCCTTCTCTTTTGTAGGCTAAATCAAGACTAGATGAAGATACAGTTTACTGAAGCAAAGGGGCTGCCTACATTCTGTTATGTTCTCCAGCTAAAATAATGGCTTGTCTTTAAGCAGTTTAGGTGGTGCTCTAGATAAAAGAAAAATATATACCGCATAAAATTCACCAATGAATTATTTGTATTTCTTTCCTACCTTTATGTTCTTTTTGAAGGTTCTCTATTTGTCTGCTATTGCAAGAACCATTTTCCTTCTGTTTAGAATCCACTGAAGTTCTCATTTTCTGTAAACTTGCTATCTCATATACTCATTCAAGCTTTATGTCAAGCCCAGTTGAATAGTGACATGAGTGTTTTTTTTAATGCTTCTACTATTAGTTTCTTAAACTGTCACTACTATCTATTGTAGGCTCGTAGCGGCTTTAGGACTACTTTACTTCCGAAGAATCTCTTAAGTGCTACCTACAAAGTTTCAAATTTTCTTTTCAATTGGTCACATCATGGGAGATTTTTTTCTTGAATTGATGCTGTCTTTTTGAACTTAACAAAGTTTCAAGCCTATTCTCATAGCAGTTCTATGTAGCATATTATTGTTCTTAGCTTGTGATTTAGATATGTTTTAATCGTGTAAGAGGGGACCATTAATGTTGTCTTCTGTGTTCACTTGTTGTAGCTCTCTTGTGTTCCTCTTATTGTAGCTGTCTTATCAGGGATGTGTTTGGTGGTAGATTTATGCAATGAAATGTTAGGTTTTGTTGGTTGAGATCATTATCTTGAAATGCTCTAAATTGGACCTATTTCATAACTTATGACACAAGGTTTCCTGTTGTAGTTGTATTATAGCTATTAGCCTATTACGCGTCACCTTGAAATAGGTTTGAGTGTAATGTTTGGCTACAATCATGTATTTTACATGCAATGGCTCAAAAATTTCAACGCGTGCGAGTGTGGGGCATCATTCTTGAAGCATATTACTCTATTACTTGATTACATTTTTTTCCCGATTCAAAGACTCTGTCCGACCTTGTCTAATACTTATCTATAACCCAAAAAAATCAATTCCCGTGGCCATTTACTTATATTCTATGCCTCCATTCATTGCTATTGATTTTTATATGCTCATACAAATCTCAATTCATGAAAGCAGTTTTTCCTGTGGAATTTTCATGGGGAAAAGAGTTTCATTTGTTTATTTATTTAAAACATGTTATCTTGCTAATATTTATATACTCTTATGTTCATAAATCTCCCACTAGACTTACAACCGACTTCTGTCCATTCAGTTTCATCTGTTCATGTATCAATTATCATTCTTGTATTTGTAAGCATTTTGAATGAGCATTCGTATGTATCCATGCTTGTATTGTTTAGTTAGATAGTCTTCATTCTTGCAACATTGGCTTAAATCCTTTTTAAGAGTTTTGTTATGCTTATAAAATATTTGATCAGCTATTATTGTTACAAAGTAAATTTAAAATATTCATTGAGCAAGCTGACTGACTCTCCATGCTCAATCAGCTTGCAACGATGATGTGTAAAACCGATAAGAGGATTCAAGCGTCTTGAACACAATCACCTTATTACCATTCTACTGCTGATATGTAAGATTTTTAAAACTAATTATGTAGTTAGATATTCTGTCATCTACGATTCTTCAATCGTATGACACATGCACTTTTTGCTATTGTTTTTCTCTTTGATGAAGTCATGTGCTCATTTCATGGATAAAAGTATGAATTGTGACTTGCTAGTTGCGACCATTGATGGTTGTAAATTTCTAATGTGATAAAAGAATTGGATTTATAATTTGAAGTTCTGGTTGTAGTTGCTCTAATGCTACTTGCCTACTTCATATTCTCCATTTTAGTGGGAACAGTCTATTGTGGTTATGGTGTTGATCGTCCTTCATATACTTACTATAATATTACGAGTATGATGGGAATTGTTTTCTGTAACAATGATGACATGCAATTCTAATTCACCCATTCTATTTGAGATAATCCAGGTTCCTAGGCTTGCTGTTTTGTAAAGTGAATTTCAGCAATCATCTTAAAGTGAGTCGCTTTATATATTTCTCTGGATTTAATTTTTATTATTTTGATTTGTCGATAGTGTCCGATTAAGTCTATACAATGCTATCAACTGATCGCATGCCTTGTCTTGATGGGGCCAATCATTTATAGTTTTTGTTTTAGGATTATAATGAACTATAGTAAAATGACTCATTAAATCATTTGCATTTCTTATTCATGTAAAGTTGTAAATGATGTTTGCTATCAATAGTCAATCGGAAAAACGTCTTTGTTATTAATATCAAACGTATAGTTTTGTACGTTCGACACCCAAACCACACCCTAGGTGGGAGCTACATAATGGCGTTGGGGTGCGGAATGTTGTTGTAATGCCATCGGCCTATCCTAGCCTTTGATGTCATCATCCTTGTGCTACGACAATGATGTCTATGAGCTGCGTCCTTTGCCATCTTGCTTCCTATATCAATTTACCTGTCTATTGCTTTTAGGCTCACGCCTTCCTCTGTCCATTGTTCTTCAAAAAGATGAGTTGTGTACTCAATAGTGCAGCTTTTCTTTCATTATCTATTAGTCTTTATATGCTTAAGGTGCTAATCAGTGATTGTATTCTGTAAACCTTCTTGCTATATAAATTTTTTCCTCTCCCTCCTCCCTTCTATTCAAGAGCATTCAACATATTTTGATCCAGTAGATAACCTAATATTGATTTTGAGAGGGATTAGTTCTCGATATATGCTGCTATTCAACACTTTTCCCCATCTATTTGACACCTTTTTTCTAGGGCTTTAATAAATCACTTTTGATATTTAGTTTCCTATTGTAGTAGCTATTATTGTACATGTGAATGTGATGGATAACATTATTTGATGAAACATATTTGATATTCCTGTAAACTTTAATTATAATATTCCCCAATACAAACGCCAGTATGTTTAACCAATTTGTTCATATTTTGATTATTTTTTATCTGTGAACATATTCTGTTTCTCACATAATGTTTTTGTTCTTTCTCCATCTTGCTGTATGATATGTAGCTCATTATGATGGTTTATCCAATTAAATCTTTCTCTTGGGTATGGATATTATAGCTATATAAGTGTTTAATGTTTTTTCTTTCACTTGAGGTGTATTTGTCTAGGTAACATAACTTTCAAGGATGAAACGTAGTAGTCAGGGTAGCATAGCTGTTAATGATATAGAAGGTTTAAATGAGACATGATACAAATAACTAGGTAAAGAAAACAAATACAATATGCGAACTTAGTTTCTGTATAACAATTTGTAACATATAGGGCCTATTACATTAACCAAAATAAATCAATGTCAGAATTTGTTGTCGGTAACAAAGATACTACTCTATTCGGCTCTGTTTAATATAATCTATGGAAGAATTTAACCCAATTCCCATCTGCATTTATTCTCAGCTTCTTTCCATTTCCTTCTATCGTCATATGAACTTGCAAATCCCAATCCTTTATGTTATAATTTGAAGTAAAATATACAGTAATATCTTAAAGTAGTTTATTTATGCTTTCTTCATGGAAAGTTTTTTCTGAAACATATGTTCTTGCTAATATTTATATATTCCATTCCCATAAATCCCCCACAAGACAGTTTACAACCCACGTTTGCCCAATTAGTGATCTTCTACGCATCATTTATCATTCTTGGTTCGTAAAATTTTGAACGAGCATTGATCTTTATCCATGTTCTTATTGTTTGATTAGATTAGATAGTCTTCATTCTTGCAACATTGGGATAAACCATTCAAGAGTTCCATCATGCTTATATATATTATTTAATTATTATTGTTACAAAGTAGATTTAACATAACCATTGAGCAAGCTGACTGAGTCTCAATGTTCAATCAGCTGGCAATGATGATGGGTAAAACTGCTCAGAGAAATCGTCAGGAGTCTTGAACGCAATCACCTTGTTATCATGCTACTGTTGATATGTCAGATGTTCAAAGAAGTGCAGAGCATTCTAATTGCTGGATATTTGATATTTGAGTTTAGGGACTTGATTATCTATTTAGTTATTCTGTCATCCTCAATTTTTCACTATAAGACTTTTTCAGTTTTTGTTATAGATTTTCCCCCTAGTACATTCATGTGCTCATATTGTTGTTTGAAGTATGAGTTACTTGCGAATTGCGACCATTGATGGATGTAGTTGTTCAATGTGATAGATAAATGGATTTATAATTTGAAGCGCTTGTTGTAGTTGCTGTAATGCTGCATTATGTACTCTAATCTTACAGTTTATTGTGGTTCTGTTGTTGATCATACTCCATATACCTAGTAATTAGTATAATACTATGTGACAAATTGACAGTGATGCTACTTTTCTGATGTAATGATGAAATGCAATCTAATTCATCCATTCTATTTGGGATGATCCAGGTGCATAAGCTTGCTGTTTTGTGAATTGAATTTCTGCAATCTCCTTAAAGTGAGTCTGTTTATGTATTTCTCTGGTTTTAATGTTATTACATTTTCATATTATCAGCGTCTCATTAATTCCATGTTATTATACCCATAGAGGTTATCACCATTCCAGTTGTAAGAAAGTAAAGGTTGTCAATGAGCTGCACCCATTGCCATCTTGCTTCCTTTCCTACTTCACCTGTCTATTTCTTTTAGGCTCACGCCTTCCACTGTCCTTTGCGCTTCTCCAAAGAATGAGTTGTGTACTCAATCATGCAAGTTTTCATTTCATTATCTATTGAGTCAGAGTCTGAGTTTGAGTTTGAGTCGGCGTCATCAACCCAATATCCCACACAAGTCAGGGTCTTTTCATTATCTATTCTGGTCTTTATATGATTATGGCGCTGATTAGTGATTGTATCCTGTAAATCCTCTAGCTGGTAGAATTTTTTTTCTCTTCCTGTTACTCCTATAACAGAGCAACCACTAATTCTTGAGCCAGAACGAGCAGAGAACCTTATTTCTATTTAGATATGTGACAAAACGTTGCTTCTATAGATTCAACACTCTTCCCCTTCATTTGACACTTTCCTTTTCTTTTTCTAGGGCTGTAATCAATCACTTTTGAGCTGCTAAGGCCTGGGAGCGAGGTGTGCTGAGGAGATTAGCTTACAATGTTCTTACCAATTTCGAGTTAGGATCTTTACTTAGAATCGGGAAACAATTGTGGCATGACATTACAGTTTACCGGTGTTTTCTTATCAAATTTGTCGCTATTTTGGAATATGGAGAACTTTGAACTGCTTGCACCTTATCTATTTCTCTTAAGCCTTAATGTTGCACCTGCTACATTCTTTGGCTTACTGATTCAGCCTCTTTTTTTGTCTTGAATATCCGTGCCTGTTTTGCCCAGGAGTTTGATTCTCGCAACCCTTTTTCCTCGTAGCACATGGGTGATGAGCGTGCTTCAATGATGGAAGATTTCTCAATAAAAGTTTTAGCATTCTTCTGAGATCAGATTCTTGCTGGTTTTGTTTCATTTTCATCATCTTCCCATTTCTTTACTAAAGGCTGGTAGAGACGTAGAGTTTGTGCAGCCATTATCCGCTCTATTTTTTTTTGCCTTTGTAGCATTAGGGTTCGAGTCACAACTCTTATCATCGCAAATTAGTGCGCACATCCACATGCCTGGGTGTGGAGTGGTTCTTTTTTTCCTTTTGTTGAGATGAGAGTTGTTCAAAATTGATCCGATTAATCAAAATTCAGTGCGATCGACCCGACCTGAAAATAAAATTAGTTTGTCAAAACACTCGAATGGGCTCCTCTAGCTTAGAGTCAAGGGAGTTTTAGTTTTAGTCTTCTTTCGTTGGTGTGCTGTATCTCACTTATGAGAATCCATTAATTGGATACTTGAGGAGTTGAAAGGGGGGTTACAAGGAGTGATTCGAGTGTCTTGATATTTTTTCCCTTTTCTCGTCAAATGGCAAAAGGAGTTATTCTAGTGTTTTGTTAGGAGTATATGCTTCTCTTAGTGTGATCATACATTCGTGATTATTTTTTCCCTTGGATGGAGTGAAACATGGCATGAGTGCATGACCTACTCTTGGAATTGTACTTGCACAACTCGCAGCCTGGCACGACATTACTTGCCATCACCATAGCAGGCCACGGGCGTGTTTTGGTCAACGTTTTGTGAGATTTGACCCCTATATGCTCATGTCGTGTCATGGGTCATTGTTTAAAGGTGGTTAACACAACATCATACGATCCATTATAAGTGGTCCGCATCAACAAGGCTTACTAGGAAGCCACCACTTCGACTTGACCTGGGACGACTCAAACACGACACTATTTTCATGTTTAGGTGGAGCCTTATTAGCCGAGATGACAGAGCATGTACTTAGAAGGATTTATGCCGATTCTGTCTTAAGTGAGGTAGGAGACATGACCCTGCTTTAGATTTGCTATGAGCCCTTGAGGAAGAAAAGTTTTCGGATATGTTCATCAACTAATTATAGTCTTTTTTAGTTTAAAACTACACTAAATAAGTTCAATTCAATTAAGAACTACTTAATTTCATTATTCATATTTCTATTGTTATTTATATGCGTACAAGAATTCAATCCAAGCAAAATAACATTATAAGTTCAATCCTATTCAAATAAGAACAAGGCGTTAAACAAATAAATAAGTAAAATGTAGGGCAATCAACAAATAAATAAGTTGTTCAAAACGAACTAAAAATAATCCCAACTACAGTAGTTACACTTACGGCCCGTTTGGTTAGTGGTACTAAATGGTGGTAATGGAAATGATTTATAGTGTAAAATTTTATCAAAACTTTTATGTCATTCCCATGGTAATGAAACTTTGATCACAAAAAAGTTTTTTTGTTCACAAATTTCCATAATAACCTAATACCACCTCTGCTATTGGTAATGCATTGGAATGAATTTTATGAACAAAATGGGATGATTGAAGGTTGTCAAGCATGGCCATCAAGGAAGTAAAGAGATTTTTCAACCAAAATTACACTAGCTTTTTATTCCCATTACCGCGGTTTATTACCATCTACCAAACGGGCCGTTACTGTCTATTTGAATTTTTAGCATTTCTATTTTGCCCCACCTCTTTCAATTGTAACAATTTTATTTTGAATAATATCACTCACATTCTTCATCTTCCCCATAATTTATTTTATGGCAAGTCTTGTATGAGACAGTCTCACCGTGAGGCGGACTCATACAAGGAGTCTAAAATTAAATTTACATAGCAGTTAACTAAATAAAAACGATTTTTTTCTTCATCAAAAAAAATTTTTTCATTTAATTTTAAGAAATTAAAATTTAGGTCAACTCATATTAAGCTGTCTCGCGGTGAGACGCTCTTAATAAAGAATTTTTCGTTTTTATTAATAACCATACAATTATATGCTGTTGCAAACACTCGCAGACAGAGATTATAGGAATATTTTTCATTGGTTAATATACAAAAGGGTAGAATCAATAAAATCTGTAGCAATCATACTTCTATTTCTGCAATCCTCACAAGGCTTGAACCATAAATTTGAAAGCTCACCATATGAGCATAAATCAGACTTCAACATTCCCAATAGCACATCAGAATTACTGAAAGTTGATACTATTAGAAAGTTGGACAAGATTACAATATAGCACATTACGACGTAAGACGCCAAGCAGAAAAAATTGCAAATACTAAAACGGTACCAGGACGAGGGTGTACTGATCTAAGCATGGTATAAGGTGCAAACGGTGAAGATTAACACGACTTTTCTGCGATTATCTTGAGTAAACCTGCACTTAAAACGTAAAAAAGAACATGCAAAAGCACAACAAAAACAGGGATACACATTCTAGCAAAAGAAGTGTGACAAATACACAAAAGGCAATGCTTCGTTAAAGATAATTAGCAGTTAAAACGCTTGAAAGCTGCAAAACAATAGCTTTAGCCTTTAATACACAGCCAAAAAGAAATCAACGTATTTCAAGTTATCAATCGACCTAAAAATTTTGTATCATTCATCAGCCACATTCACCAACTCGTACTCCACCAGAGAGAGATTGTTATCCTCCTTAACCTGAAAGCTAGCAGGTTCGGTAACCTCAACACGACCCCATTTGTCAACTGCTAGCCTCATAGAACCCTTGAACATGTCAATCTTGGCATTACGCAAGATCACAGTAGTCTCAGGCTTCATGAGGTCAACTGCAATAAAAGGAAGCCAATAGGACCAAATTAGTTTACCCAACAAAAGGAACAACTAATATGCAACAAGAAATCTTTGTAATAGACTGCACTCTGAAGAAACAAACAATTGGATTTCAGTATATTAGAAACAACAAAAAATTGACAATACTTCATGATAGTAACCAAATACAACTTCATTAACTTATCTAGTAGTATCTTCAATCATATTGCTTTAGAGAGTGAACTCAAGTTGCCGTAAAAAGGATACAGCGTTGACAATCCCATATGCGTTCACTAATTAAAGGTCTCATCAGCATGTAAGAAGTGAAGAGACAAAATTAGAGCTGAATCTCCTCATGCAAGGTAGAGTTTTCATGGTTTACAAAATAATTTGATGGAATAGAATGCAATTTTTGATTAGTTTTGCATCACATTGGTAATACTATCATATTGGGTCTATGGATCAATATTGATCATACAGTCAATAATTACAAAGTCAATTAATTCTTAGATTAATAAAATACAAATCAGGCAATCCAATTTTGCAAAAGTTTGACGAGAAGTTGGATTTCTAATTCTAAATTAGATACAAATCAAGTTTACCAGGCCAACTAATAATCTGAATCTGAAATATAAAAAAGGGATGCCACCAAAACAAGGCTAGTAAACTTCAAGAGAGAATATGCCAAAAACACAATTGAAATCCAACAAAAAAAGCCAATTACAAACGAATTGTTTTAAAAAAAATCAGGGCAAGTAGAGCAAGGAATACAATACAATAGGACCCATCCTTTCACTTCTATGTCATCTCTTCACTTCTCATCTTAATTTCTATATCAAGAAAATCGGAGTAATGTACGTTTAAAAAAGTGAGCCAAAGGAGAACGCCTTGAGTAGGCGATGGGTTGGGAGCCCTGATAGGGTTATCCGAGGCGATTTCTAGAGGTGAGCATCTCAAAGAGCCTTACAACACTTAGAAAGTTAGAATACTCAGGTCATTGCCTAAGATGCCTTAGTTGAGCGCCTTACACCCTCTTTTGGTATAAGCCTTAGAAGAAGTCCAATTAATAGGGGGCAACCACCAGGTATGTTTCCCATTCTCCTCTCTTCCTATGAGTTTCAGGGTGTCTCACCCCCCACGGCTAACGCCCTAGTCAAGGACCTAGAATCTAAGCTCTAAGACGCCTTGCGCCTTACAAAAACTAAGGGCGTAATACAAAATGACTAAAAAAACTAAATTCTACATTACTGTTCAATTGCAAAAGAAATAACATCACGAACACATACATACAATAAAATTCACCAGCCATTGACAGTCTTCTACTTCAAATGAAACTAAAAGAAATTAATTCATCTCCTCCGCCAACAATTTCAAATTTCATCATTATAACCCACTAATAACATGTTCAATATCAAAAAAAAAACAAGACAAATTCAAACTGAACATCTATTGGGTCACAACAAAAGTCATATCCAAAATGGTTACTTTCACGAACAGAGCATCCACGCAAAACAAAGTCCAAATTTCTTGATCAGAAAAAGCACCATTAACAACAAAAAACAAAACGATACAGAGAGAGAATATTACTTTGTTCGTTACGAGCAGTGAAAATAATGGTTCCAGTCTCATCACCAATAACACATTCAGCAATACGAGTAGGACGAGGATTAAGAGAAGATGCCGATCTTCCTTTATTCAAAACGGTTTTAGCGCTAATAACCTTGACTGTCAAAGTATGACCAGAAGATCCAGGTTTGAGCTGGTTAACCTTGATGAATACCGGCTTTCTCTTGGCAGTCGTGGTTGCAGCTGGAGCAGCAGTAGCCGGATTTGTTGTCGCCATTGATAGATTAGAAAAGATATAGACTAAAAACCAGAAAGCTTAAACCCTAACCCTAGACGTGAAAAAAAAGGGGGAAATGCAATCGGGAATAGTACGGATGAAACCCTAAATAAGAAAACAAAGTTATTAGTGGGTTAGTTAAAACTAACTTTGATTAAGCAGTTCGATCTAGATCGAAAATAAAGTTATGTGGTTGTATTTATATATAAAAATATTTTTATTAATTTTGATTCAGTAGTTTAATTTAGATCGAACTAAAAGGTATATGGTTGTATTTATGTAAAAAAAATGTTTTTGTTTTTACTAATTTTGTTTTAGCAGTTCGATTTAGTTGCTTTTACTAATTTTGATTTAGCAGTTCGATCTAAATCGAAGTCAAAGGTATTTGGTTGTATTTATGTAAAAAGAAGTGTAATTGTTTTCACTAACTTTGATTCAACAATTCGATTTAGATCGAAATCAATTGGTACGTGATTGCTTTTATGTAGAAAAAATTGCTGTTACTTTCAGTAACTTTGATTTAGTAGTTTGAGCTTGATCGAAGTCAAAGATCCATGATTGTATTTATGTAAAAAAAAAAAAAAGTGTAGTTGCATTTAATAATTTTGATTAGCATATGATTTAGATTGAAGTCATAAGTACGTGGTTGCATTTATTTAAAAAATAAAAAGTGTAACTGCTTTCACTAATTTTGTTTTAGTAGTTCAATCTAGATTAAAGTTAAAGATATGTGGTTGCATTTATGTAATAAAAAGAGTTGCTTTCACTAACTTTGATTCATCAGTTCCATATAGATCAAAGTCAAAGGTGCGTGGTTGTATTTATGTAAAAAAGGCGTAGTTATTGTGTATATGAGGTATGATGCACGATAAGAAGCCAATATCTTATATTTTATCAAGAGAGGTTGAATGATTTGTCAAATGATGAATTTACTCGACCTTTAACTAAATTTGTCTTTGACCTAAGTTCAAAAAAATATAAAAAATTATGTAAAAATCAATTTTGTAGGTCCAAAATTTTTCAAAATAGTGAGAAACTTATATGTGTTTTTTTTTAATTAAAATATACGATGTAAAATATATCCATGTAGATATATAATCTTATTAGATTTATTTCGATATATAAAATTTAATTTAGGTAATTTTTTAGAAAACATAACTATAAAAGTTGAGACTGGAACATGCCTTTGGAAAATATGCATTAAAGGATATACCGTAAACTTTTTGATACGAAGGGAGTGTTACTTTAAGATATGTTACTCTCTGCGTCTTTTTGAGATGCAACAATTAATAATTGCATAAAAACTAAGAAGATTATGAGGGTAATCGAATTGAGCGGATAAAATTTATAGTCAAAACTTTAAATAAATATGTGGATAATAATTAAAAAATTATTAAGAATATTTTCTAGATAAAAATATTTAAATATAGAGAGTTTAAAATAGCTAGATAAAGTTGGTGAATTGTGATGTTGAAGCATCTAAGTTAATTGATGGATATACACTACACATAATCATACTTGGCCAATTTCTTACTTTTTGGAAAGATAAAGAATCCAATCTAATATCTACAATTTCCATAAATAAATGAAAAGTTAAAGAACACAATACAACCCTAGCTCCTCAATTTATATTCAATTAATCATTATTTACTATTTTTTTATTTTTTTTTCTTAAAAGTACTCTATCAGGTGAAATTTAATCGAAAGAGAATTAGATTGAAGAATAAGATAAAAAAAAAGTAAGTGGGTATAATCATAATAAATTGTTAAGATGGACATAGAGTATAAATTTGTGAATGTTTGGATGATTTGTTCTATATTGATGAATTAAAGGTAATATGCACGTTTATGAACCACTGAAGCCTTTTTATTGTCATATGATTTTGGGATGATATCTATTAGGCTTATGTGGTGCGTCCATATTTTTCTGATGTCATTTTGACATCGACAATAAATCCAACCCAATTTAACATTGTACCAAAATCGACTGTTCCAATCATCGATCAACTAGGACCCTAACTGATTACTCCAACATGCAAACTTGACGGGGGGCATGAATGTGAGTGGACTTGGAATAGTATGTTTTACATTGATGAATTAAAAATGGTATGCGCACTTCAGCCATTGAACCTTTAATTCCTTCCATTGCCATACGATTTTAGAATGGTACCTCCTTAACTTATGAAATATATTCCCGTATCCCCCGATTATACACTGAGTGCTGACATTAACGCTATCCAACCCAATTTAAAATAATACCAAAGCCGACAATTTCGATCAACTAATAGACGACCTTAATAATCAATTAAAGACAAATTAAAGATAATGTGCACGTATAACATATAAGTGATTCGATTTCGTGCCCTTCCTTCCATTGACTTACGAAAAGTGTACATTATATTTTCCGTATTATATGTTGACATTAACCATAAGTCCAACTCAATTTAGATGCCATGAAAAAAAAGTCAAATCATTACTAGTAGTAGAAAAAGTAACAACATCAGTACTATACACTAAAATAGAAAATAATACAAATTAAAAGTAGACAGTTCCAATAAATTAATATAAAAATAAGAATTCAAATGGAGGCAACACAGGTAGCATAGTAAGAAGCAAAGCAAATGTGTTGGCATACTTAAACTGTCCATTATGCTGCCACATACTCTCTTTTGCATGTTCAACCCTAATACTATTTAGCCACATATCTTTTTCTCCATACTTTTCTTGTCCCCTTCTTTTTTCTTCTTTTTGTATAAATTAATTCTCTTTTCCCATTTCTTATCTATAATTCTTATCACCATTTTTTTCAAAAAAAAAAACCCATTAAAACCCATAAAAAACCCATAAAAACCCATAAAAAAACCCATAAAAATTACTATAGTAAGATTGAACAAAATGGGAAGTAGTGTATGTGAGCATCATTATCATACCCATAAGTTTCACCCATTGATTTCCCCTAAACAAGCCCTCCAAGATCTTAATATTCCTCCTAGAAAGCTTCTATCTCGTCGTAGTAGCGATCTTTCCGATGGTTACGATGGTGAATTTTCTTCCATGCATAAGTTATCTTCATCCCGAGAATCTGATGTTTTTTTCGACACCGATGATGATCCGTACTCATCCGATGAGTTTCGTATGTACGAGTTTAAGGTAAGAAAATGTACTCGTAGTCGTTCCCACGATTGGACCGACTGCCCTTTCTCCCACCCTGGGGAGAAAGCTCGCCGTCGCGACCCCAGGCGGTTTCATTACTCGGGGACTGTCTGCCCCGAGTATCGCCGCTCTGGGGATTGCGCTCGTGGGGACGAGTGCGAGTTCGCGCATGGCGTTTTCGAGTGTTACCTACATCCCGCTAGGTACCGCACCGAAGCGTGCAAAGACGGGAAAAGTTGTAAGCGTAAGGTTTGTTTTTTCGCTCACTCGCCTCGCGAGCTCAGAGTTCTCCCTCTTGAAGACGTCGAACGAAAAGAAAACGATGTCGTTCAACACGAACAACATTGTTGTAAGTATTGTTGTACACTTTCTCCTACTTCTACTTTACTAGGGTTATCCAACTTTTCTCCACCGTTATCTCCGTCGCCATCCCCGAAAACCCCGATGGGCCCACGGGCCGGGCTAACCCGATACTCGGACCGTGCTATTGCATGTGCTAGTAAAGGACTAAGTTATGAAGATATAGTGATTGCCGACTTATTAGGATCTATAAATTTGAATGAATCTTTAAGCCCTAATAAGGGTATAATTAATCGTCGAGAATTATGGGTTGACGTTAATGGTTCTGATAATGAAATTCCTAATAATTATATTCAAATTAATCCTTCTATTTTCTCTTCTAATTCGAGAAATTTATTTCCTAATACAATAAAAAATAATGGTGTCGAGGAAAGTCCCGATCTTCGATGGGTTAACGATCTTCTTATGTAGTTATTGTTGATTTTATGAGTAATTAAGGTTGATTATGATGATAATTATGTTAATTAATTAATTAATAAAGGGATGATGATATAAGTTATGTATTTTTTGGCTTGGTTTTGATTTTAATTATTTGGGATTTGTAATTTTAATTTTTCCAATGTAATATATTAGGAAGTCCCATAAATGTTTTGGGTCTTTTGGTATGTATTATAATGGATGATTATGTAATTTTATTAAAATATGTATTCTTATGAAATAATGATGTAATATTAATGGTTAATCATATTTGTATTATTGTATATGTATATTAAATGATGGTTGTTTTCTAATTATAGTAATAAATCATAAGAGTTTAATTGTGCAAAAAATTAATTTTCTAGTAATCTATTGGTTAATAGGATTATATGCTATTAAGACAATATTGAGTGTTAATTTTCGCCCACTATTAGCGGGAGCTTTTTACTTGGAATTATTGATATTAAACGTATCACTCATTTTGATTTATTAATTTTTATTATATATATATATATATATATATATATATATATATATATATATATATATATATATATATATATATATATATATATATATATATATATATATATATATTATAAAATTAATTAAAGTGATGATATTTAAATTATCACTTAATATAGGTAAGGGAAGGGGAAGGGACCATTTCGGTATCCCACACAAAGCTAAGTTCGAGTGAAGGTTTTCTTTTTCTTGAAAAATGCGGATAAATTATTTACGCCCAGTAGGAGTTGAACTTCAAATCTTCTGCTCCACGTGCAGACTAAAAATGCTTTTAGTAGAAGTAAGTTAAGTACAAAGAAGTATCCAATTAGAAAAGGAACATTATAATGGAGTTCAAATTTTGTATTTTTCATAGATTAAAATTAATTCTGGATTATTCTGGAAGGATATAACGAAGAAATGAGCTGGCATGATTGTGGAAAGATATATTGATTCTCCAATCTATACAGTACACTATCTATTTTGAGAAGCTTGTTTATCAAATATTATTGTGGAAAAATTAATTCTGTTCTGTGACTTTTGTCATCGCTTTTCACTTCCTTTTTTACCTATATTGCTTATAGTTTTTTTTTTTTTTTTTTTTTTTTTTTTTTTTTTTTTTTTTAATCCCTATGCTTGGCTAACGTGGGTGTAAGATGCAGGTTTTCGGATTTTTGCAGGTCCTATCCTTGAAGACTCCTCTAGAGCCGAAGGACTCTTATGACCGCCCTCTCCTTATGGGTATGAGACGCCGTCGACCTTCCTTCCCCAGACTCTAGCCATAGAGTATCTATGTGCGGGAACACTGGGTATGATGATGATGATGATGATAATATTTTAATGCTTTTTTTTTTTTGGTCAGTTTAATTAAAGAGATGAAATTTTACGAGAATTTTTTAATTGTATTAATTTATTTTGTTATGTACCCAATTCAATAATAATGAATTTTTTTTATTAAATTACAATGTTAACAAATTTTTAATCAAATTATTTGAATTATAAATTTAAATAGATACAAATCGTTCAAAATGAGTTAACAATTCATTTCTACAAGTGTATTGAATACTAATAAAATTCAAACAACTTTTCTTGAGTGTAATATTTTACTCTTATTTATAATAAGGAAAATGATATATACAACCCTAAGGGCCGTATATAAGAAAGAATCTTACATTTAATTTATTTAATTTAATACTATTTTTGCTTTGGAAACATAAGCAATTAATTATACTTTATTATTTTATCATTTATTATTTATTGAGAACTTAAAAATCATTATAAAAAAATTAATTATTTTCCAATCTTTAGATTAGATTCTCTTGAAAACTTAAAATTAATAATAATAAAATGAATTTGTAAATTTTTATGTACAACTCTAAGGGCTGTAAATTAAATACCATTACATTACCCTTATAATAATATATTTTTATTCAAACTTAAATCCGATAATAATAAATTTTTAATTAAATGATATAATTTATTATTATTTAAAGAGAAAATTATAAAAAAACACCTTATCTATACACTCTTTTTTATAAAACTACCTTATATAAAAATTTTTGCAAAAAACTACCTTATGTAATGCAATCTTTGCAAAAGACTACCTACTACTCAATTTCGTTAGTTGACCGGCATAATTAACGGTTGACTTCCACATGCCTGTCACGTGCGCAATTAGAAACTCACCTTCTCCTTCATTGAAATGTTGAGTAACGGGAATAGAACACCAAAAAATCCCAATTAATTACACCGGTCAACTAACGAAATTGAGTAGTAGGTAGTCTTATGCAAAGATTGTATTACATAAGGTAGTTTTTTGCAAAAAATTTTATATAAGGTAGTTTTTTAAAAAAGAGTGTATAGATAAGGTGGTTTTTTATAATTTTCTCTTATTTAAATTTTTATAGAAAATAAAATATTTTAATTTATTTTATTGAGAGTTGATAATTGGAGTGAAGTGGGGTGGACACTTGTATTTCATGCAAATGCAAGGAATGTAGGCTATAGTTTGATCATCATCATCATGTGATGTGATGTGACTTTTGTTATCTTCATTGTCATGTGAGGCTAAGTTCATATTTTTTGCCCTATTTTTGTGTTATTTACTCATTGTTTTCTTTTTCACATTTCATAATACTTGCCACAAGAGTTGTTCATTCGGGTCATTGGGTTGATTTCGAGTTAGTTGTTTCGGGTCGGTTTAAAATCGGGTTTTGTGTTCACATTGATTTTTACATAATTATAGATCCATTTTTAAGTCGGGTCAAATCGAATTCGTTTGTAAAACTGGGTGTCTATCGTGTTATCGGGTCTGTTTTGAACGGCTCTTGATCCATATGAGAATTGAAGGTGACATAATTAGTTAAGATATAAAAATGGGATAATAATAGGAAGAAAAATGGGGCGCAATACTAAAATCTGAAAAAAACAGATGGCATGCCATCCATAATAACCTTAATGATAAGAATATTACAGGCAAATAAAACCAATGGGTCCCATTTACCATCTTCAAACATTACATTTAATACACTCTCAGTTTCTGAATGTGGGGATGAATCAATAAATAAATCAATTTCTAGTAAATTTATATTTTTAGAGCACGTTTGGCAAACGACTGATAGTTGATAAGTGATAGTTGATTTGACCAATGGACTTTATAAACTGGTTTAACCTCCAACTATTTTGAACTCGTGTTATAAACAACTTGTTTAAAAACAGCTTATTTGTATCAATCAGCTAGTTCATCACATGCTAACATTAGCTGGTTTGACTACCAAACCCAAACCCACAATTTATATAAAAATAAGCTAAAATTAATCACCCCTTAATTTTAATTCCCACCATTATATATCGCACAAAGATTAAGAATTGACAAATCATTTACAGCTTGTTCAAAAACAGCTTATTCATATCAATAAGTTGTTTCAACCAGCTAATTCACAAAACACTATAATTAGTTGGTTTGATCACTCAACTCTCTATTTATATCAAAATAAGCTAAAATTGGTCAATAAGCTAATTTGCAAAACACACCCTTAAATTATTTAGACGAGAATAAGATAATATAATGAAGACTTTTTCTTAAGAAAAAAGTTATAATGTAAAAAAGACAGACTAAAAAGAAAAATAAATCAAAAAAAGTTATAATGTAAAAAAGACAGACTTAAAAGGAGTGTTCATCCTCTTGGATGTTCATGCTCTAAAGAGGGCTGGTCATGTCCGTTAAATGCATGTGGATGTGATAGGGACTCGCTTGCTATATTTTGTTTTTTGGCACTATTTATTGTTAAGCTTATTTTATATATTGCGGTTAATATGTAAGTAATAATATAGTCAAGTGAAATCTTGTTTGAATCGTCTAATCACATATTTTCACAATATAAACTTTTTATAATTTTTAAATGTGTATAATTTGACATATAAATGAACAAAATAGTACATTGGATTGCGTAAAAAAGTTAAATGTAGCAAGTATTATGAAACGGAAGAAGTACAGTAATAAACTTTAATTAATAATTTCAAGGTAGATGATTAGCATGTAGTATATATTCAAATAATAATATATAATTTAATCTTTATTCTATAACTATCAGTTTAAGTATTTGAAAATTTCCCATTTGGACCCTACCTTGTGCAAGATACCCAGAAAGCCCTTTTACCTTTTTTATCAGTTTAAGTATTTGATTGAGTTAAGTTTTATACTATACATACTACCTGAATTCGACGTGACAAAAAAGTTATGGGTTTAAATCTCATTCAACTAGATTATTTTAGCATATCATATCTGAAGAGGAAATGTGTTGTACTCAAAGATTTAGTAAAAAAGACTTTTATATGAGGGGATGTTATAAAGTGGAGTATATAATATTTTATAAGGTTTCAATCATCAATTTATGCTAAAATATAAGCCGCTAAAATAAACTAATTAATATGAACTACATTTTTTTTTAAAAAAATTAGGTTTTTAGCAAATTAGCTTATTGAGCAAAATTAGCTTATTTTGATATAAAAAGAGGGTTGAGTGGTCAAACCGGCTAATGCTAGTGTTTGGTAAATTAACTGGTTGAAACAACTTATTGATACGAATAAGTTGTTTTTGAACGAGCTGCTTATAGCAGCGGGTTCAAAATCAGCTGGGCAAACCAGTTAATAAAATAAGCTGGTCAAATTAGTCACTATAATCAGCTATCAGCTACCAGCTACCAGCTGTCAGCCATTTGCCAAACACTCTGATAAATTTTTATATGATCCGACAAGTCAACACCTTACACGTACTCAAAATCAGATCTCCGAAACTAGTGTGGGTGAAGATGGGGACCCTATAAATAAAAGGAAGAGGGCATGACTATAATGAGCATGGGGTGTTTAATTGTTTCCTTCATATATACATTCACACCATTCCTTATGAGTTGTAAACACTCCCCCTTTAACCAAGCATGTATTGTTACCTTCTTTTCTTGTTCTTGCTGTCTTCCTTGGAGTGGTACCCTCCTAGGAAACAAGCACACCATTAGTTTCTACATTATGTATGATAATACTAAATATAAATACTAATATAAGTGGACGAAAGAAATATGTGAATACGATTAATTCCGATTATAGTGACTACTTGCATTGTTACGTTAGTCGTCCCAATCCTTTTGTATGAGACTGTCTCACCTTGAGATGAATCCATATAAAAATTTCATTATGTGCTAAAAGTTTCTATTATTGGGCTATTAAATCCAAGTGTATGTGGGGCACGTCTCATAGTGAGATTGTATCATACAAGAATTTGTAAATAGGGTAAAAAGGGCTTGTGCCCAGGCCCACGAAAAAAGTTAAGTTGAATATGGGTAAAAATATTTGGAAAAATTACCCAGAATAATACGACCTTTCACCTATTTTCCAAGAATAATACGAACTTTCAATTAACCACCAATAATACGAACTTTGACATGTATTTTCCAGTGGTATACCTTACCTATTTACAATCGGTTCTACAGGTCAAATTATGACCGTTGCTTCTCACAACATGTTGAGGAAGACCAAAAAAGGCTGTGCAGACATGTTCCTCAACATGTTGTGAGAAGCAACGGTCATAATTTGACCTGTAGAACCAGTTGTAAACAGGTAAGGTATACCACTGGAAAATACATGTCAAAGTTCGTATTATTGGTGGTTAATTGAAAGTTCGTATTATTCGTGGGAAATAGGTGAAAGGTCGTATTATTCTGGGTAATTTTTCCAAAATATTTTTATAAATATTATGGCAATATTTTATGTGATGGGAAGTAATTTGGGTAAAAATATTTCTATAAATAGCTCAAAATGTAAAGTTATTAGATTTGAATATGTCCAAAATTATATGACAATAGTAAAAACTTTGTTTGTGTAAATATCAATTGGAAGTTGGAACACCCTTAAATTACATGGGAACAAAATGAGTATCACTTATCTATATTGGTGCAATATATGTGGTAAATGATTTTTTCATTCACTTTTTGGTTTACTTTTACCGCTTTTTCATTGTTCAAACAACCAAAAAAATATTTAATTAATGACTTTTAAGCAGACTTAAAAAACTAACTTTTAAGACAATATTAAGAGATAAAGACAAAATTAAAAAACTAAATAAATTTTCCACTTTTTTAAATAAACAACTAATAATACAATTAATTTTACCAAACACGTTCATAAAACTTCATATCTACTCACTACATATTTGAAACTCAATCCACAAAATTCATACCCCATAGACCATCCATAAGTGTAACATTTATCTCAAAAAAAAAAAAAAAAAAACCTTTGATTTACTGCCTAGTTCATTAATTTTTTTATGAGTTGGTTCTAACATTTATTTCAATTCAAATTCAAACACTTAATGTTAATTCACCATAATAAAAAGTCATAAATGTGAGATTTCTATTATAGCAACTTATAAAATTTGAAATACAAAATTAGTAATACACAAAATCTATCTTCCATATATATATATATATATATATATATATATATATATATATATATATATATATATATATATATATATATATATATATATATATATATATATATAAAATTGAATTAGTATACCAAATATATAATTTTAAAACTTTTATTAGAATTTTTTTTATTATTTATACAATTGGTTACTTAAATGCAATGGTTAGTTCTAATATTATTCAGGTTGTGACTATTTATATGTAAGTCAATTATATTTTCATGACAATAACGATTTTATTCGTTTAAACTTATATAAAACAATTTTACATGTTTTTGTATTAAATTTGATTTTAAAATATGTTATTAATAGTTGTATAATACTTTATATAAATTAATGTAATTTATGTTGAAAAATTTAATAAAGTCATGCATCGCACGGGCACTATTTAGTGGTATCATAAAGAGAAAGACATAAATATCTAATCATATTTTTCTCTAAAATTAGAAGTTTACATATTTTACTTTCCTTTTCCATCCTAAATTTTTTAAATTAACAAAAAAAGTATTCATCACAATAAAAAAAACGAATTATTATTTTCACAAAAAACTAATTTTAGCGTGAGCCATAATTTCGTCTCAATTTTATTTGTAATTACATGTAATTCAGAATTAAAAGAAAACATATTTTATTTTATTCTTCCATCCCAAACATCTTTATTTTCACAAAACGTTTTATATAACAATAAATAATTATTACCATTTGTACTTTCCATCAAAATGTGACACTAAAAATAAACACCCCAAGCAAAGAGCTAAGAGCAAAACATGCCTCTAAATACATTGAAGAAAAAACTTACATTGAACTCTTTAACCATGACACTAACTAGATAATTCACTTAATTTTACAAAGAGTTTTCCCTTAAATTAAATTAAAGATCGCTAATTATCACCTTATTGCATTTTTCGTTAAATTTGGAAAATTATTATGTGATAACAAACACCCCCTAAGAGCAGAAGATTCCTAATAGTTAAAACTAACATTACACTCGTCAATCATATCACTTTCTCGATCCGCAATCACAAATTTTCCTTTAATTAAACCAAAAGAATGCTAACCATCATTTCATTGCGTTTTTCATTGAATAAAGAAAATTTTCCCACGAAAACAAACACCCCTAGGAGCAAGACATTTCTCTAATTACATCGAAGCTAAAATTAACATTGCACTGTTCAGCCATAACACTAGCACGATCTACAATCACATCTGGTTCACACACATTTTATCCATTTTCACCAAGACTAACCCATTAAACTAGACAAAAGAACGCTAATCATCATTTCATTACAATTTCCTCCGAAAAATAAAAAAAGAATCATGTAAGCTTCACCCCTTAAGAGCAAGACATGCCTCTAAATATATCGAAGCTAAAACTAACGTTACACCCTTCAGCCATAAGAGTAGGTCGATCTGTAATCACATCGGATTCGCTTACAAGGGCACGAAGACATTGACATATTGTAAATGTTTTTCCCATTGCATCAATTGAGCTAAGATCATTGAGGGCAAAACAACAAGAATTAGGAGGATAAGGCATGTATTCATTAGTCAAGTATGAGTAGCAACCTTGTAAGTCAATTGTTGTGTCAATGATGCATTGTTGCTTCATTGAGGCTCCATTTAATAATCTTGATTCACCTAATAATTCAAGATTTTTGTTTTTTGTGGCTAAAACAATTCCAAAATACATCAAAATATGGCTTAGAATATGATGGTACTTCATATTTTTGTGAAGTCTAGTTATGATGAAGTTTTGTGCAAGTTTTTGTATGTAATGTGATACATTTATCATGCATATTTGTGAGCAAAAGTTGGTTGGTTAGTTTCTTTATTCATGTACATAGTATGTTATTATGTGCTATATACTCCCTCTCCGAATCAGTTTAGTTGTCCTATTTTCTTATTTGACAAACTCATATTAATTGTCCCATTTTCTTATTTGTCTACCTTTTTTTTACCTAAATACCCCTACTTTTACTACTCCCAATACCTAATTACCACCTTTACAATTAATTTAATCAATTAAAATACCCAACTACCACCTTTTCAATGGACCCCACACCACCCTTAATAACCGTGAAAACTGAAAACCCAAATGGGACATCTAAAATGATTCGGAGAGAGTATAAATTAGTGAAATTATTCAGAATAATCTAACCTTTCATATTTATTTTATAATAATCCCAATTTTTTTTATTAACAATGAATAATTTCATTTTTAGAGTCACATGCCCAGGAACATCGTTGTCCAAATGGTGACTGAATTTCACAAGTTAATTGCTCACAAATATATTAACACATAATCTTATTTTCATGGTTAATCAATAGGTGAGATTATTGCAGGAAAATCATGAAAATGTTGGATTATTATATGTAATTTTTCCTTATTTTTATGATTTTTTTTACTTATAAATTTTTCATGCAAATTGACTTATCGGTCATAGGTTACCTTGGTGCATTCACAGCAAAAATCCTTTATAGGTTGAAATAATTATGTTTAATCAAAGTTGAAATTAGTGTAAGAAAACCAATAAAATATTGAATTAATCTGGATAATTTTTTCTATATTAATTACATCGATTTATCGAGTAATCTAATTTGAAAATAATTTACAGTATTAAATCATTTTGAGGATATAATTAATACTTATATATAACACTTATGAGTTATGACTGAAACATAATAAATAACCCTTAATTAAAGTAGAATATGCTATCAAATGTAATACTTTCTTTGGTTTTTAATATTTGTTATTGTTACATTTATGTTTTTCACGTTATCCAATGTATAATTTTCATCTTTAATATTTTTAATTTCATATGATAAAGTATTTGAAAAAGTAAATTAATATTATGAAAATATAGATTAAGACGAATCAAATAACATCACACTTGACTATGTTTTATATCATACAGATTAATTGATAATTACTACAGAAACCATAACAATTATTAAAATTCGGTGAAAGTATTTTAGATTATCAACAAAATGTATGTATACCTATAGGTTGTAGTGTTGTACAAAATAGTAAAGTGAGAAACAAGCACATCATGTGTTTCTAACCTAAACAAATTATGTTACATTGTATTCTTGTGCATAACCTAAAATTTCAAGGTAAAGTAAATTACGGAGCGCTAGTTTAAAGTCTATTTTGCATGTTGTTTAAACTAAAATATTTTAAAATTAATAAGAAGAATGTTAAAAAAATTTTATTATCATAACAGATTTGCCAAATACGGCCTATAATTTAACATAACAGAATAGGATTCTAGCTAGAGACACATTATACTAGAGACTCTAATTAGGTGTACACAATACCTTTTGGCGAAGAATACATTTTACAATGTAGGAAATATTATTTATTTTAAAAAAATTTACACTATGTTGATTGTAAATTTAAGTAATGACATTAATTTTCACTCAAAAATCATAAAATAAATTTTATTGATACTCAAAAATGATAAAATTAATTGTAAACTAGGAACTTTAAATGATTGTTATGACTTGAGTTGTTTAGAGAATTTTAGATTTTCTAGTGTAGAAACCCGTGCAACGCACGGTTTTTTTTTGCATCGATATATAAATACGTATGATATTAAAAATGTCAAGGATAATATGCAGTATAAAAACTCAATTATGACAGTTATATATATAAATAAACTCTGTAGTTTTATAAATTGTCACAAATATATTATGCAGTATATTAAATTTTCTAATTTACTCAAAATATAAGGATGATTGTTAACCACAGTTACTATTTAATTACTTATGGTCAAAGATTATTACCCTATTACTTACTTTTTAAAATTAAATTACTTACTCTTTTGATATTCGCCAAATCTCATTCTCCCATTTTGGATAGTTGATTTGTATGATTAATAAAATTGCCTCTTAAAAAGTTTGACCATTTATGTAAACCAATTAAAATGCAATAATTAGCCTATTGTTTTTTTTTCAACGTATGGTCAATATCTTATTACTTACCTCCTTAAATTAAATGACTATTTGAGTATATGTCAATTTGAATTAAATGTCTATTTACTTACTTATGGTCAAAGATTATTAGCCTATTACTCCCATTTTTAAAATTAAATTACTTCTAATTTTCCACATTTATTATTTACTTATTTATGGTCAAATATTATTACCCTACTACTTACTTTTTAAAATTAAATTACTTACTCTTTTGATATTCGCCAAATCTCATTCTCCCATTTTGGATAGTTGATTTGTATGATTAATAAAGTTGCCTCTTAAAAAGTTTTACCATTTATGTAAACCAATTAAAATGCAATAATTAGCCTGTTATTTTTTTTTCAACGTATGGTCAATATCTTATTACTTACCTCCTTAAATTAATTAAATGCCTATTTGAGTAAATGTCAATTTGAATTAAATGCCTATTTACTTACTTATGGTCAAAGATTATTAACCTATTACTCCTATTTTTAAAATTAAATTACCTCTAATTTTCCACAGTTACTATTTACTTACTTATGGTCAAAGATTATTACCCTATTACTTACTTTTTAAAATTAAATTACTTACTCTTTTGAATTAAATGCCTATTTGAGTAAATGCCAATTTGAGAAAAGATGAATATCCAAAGCCTATCATTATTCGACAGGTGGCAGTGTTGATAGAGGAGATGCCACGTGTAATTAATCTCAGTCCTTTTAATATGTTTTATGATGATTACTTACTTTTTAAAATTAAATTACTTATTCTTTTGAATTAAATGCCTATTTGAGTAAATGTCAATTTGAGAAAAGATGAATATCCAAAGCCTATCATTATCCGACATGTGGCAGTGTTGATAGAGGAGATGCCACGTGTAATTAATCTCAGTTCTTTTAATATGTTTTATGATGATGGGCTAAATAAATACAAATTAAAGAGAAAATAAAAATATGAACTTCTAGTTTTAAGCTTATCTTTTAAAATGACGATTTTTTCTAGAGTAGTTGTAATTTTTTTTAGCTCTATTCAAGGGATAAATAAAAACTCAACTAATTTTCTCTTTTTAATTTTATTTAATTTTTTGTATGAATGACAAAACGACGTAGTATTGAGGCGCTCCTATTTGGGTAGTAGCCGTTACGAATCTGTCAACGTAGAAAATATAGAGAATTACACTTCCTTGCTTCGTCTCTTAGACTCCGACATTCGAAAATCCGACCGTTGAAGAAATCCGACCGTTGAAAAATCCCTCTCTTTCTCTTCTTCCCCTCCAAACACACCCCATTTTTTCACTCATCCCGATTCCCAAATCTCTCTCTATCCTGATTATTCTTACGGCCACAATTCTTCTTCCCCTTCCCTCTCCCCCTAAACAATCAAGGAACTACAATGGAAGATTCAAGTGCAACTGTAATTGATGAGATTTATGAATTCTCTGCTCCAAGATTTTTCGATTTCATTAATGGTGAATCGGATCAAGAGAAGCGTAATGCTGAACTCTGGTTTGAAACCGCTCTTAGTCACGCCCCTTCACGTACGTTTCTTCACTTTCAATTCTTGGTTTTACGGTTTAGGGTTTTATTAAAACTTGATTTAACATGATCGAATCTTAATGCTGAAATTTTCTTTTCTTTTCATTACATTTTTTCTGAATTCTGTGGACTGATCTAGTTTGATGAGTAACTGGTGTGTGATTACTGATTAGCGGTTTGCTAGAGTGAAATGACGAACTAATACAAGTATTTGATGATTAGTAGTAGAAATATTTTCGATGTATTTGGTGGAATTTGAGTATGATCGCTTTTCTTATTGAATGAATTGCAGCTTTTATGCTCAGAATTAGGGCTGCTAGATCTGTTCAACTTAGTAGCATCTGTGATTTTGGTGATGATACTCAGGAGACAACAAAGGTGAACCGAATTTCTGATTTCTAGTATTTGATAATACTGTATTGCATGAATTTGATTGCTTGCGAGATCATTGAACTTAGAATTGAGTGGATTTTAATTTCATGTATAATAATCTTAGGCACCTGAATTACTTGAGCCAACAAATTCATCATCAGTTGCCTCAAAGGAATTATCATCAAAGCCAGAACAAACTTCTTTTGGGTGAGCATATAAATGCTTTTACACATTTGTTTACTACGAGGTATTAAATAAAGGATTCATAAAGTATTAAGCTTCAATTTTGTATGATCAGGCACCAAAACATAGGAGTATCCACTGAACATGACGAGAATTTAAACCCGAATTTGATCAATGCGAAAACCCCTACCGAGGAATCTGTTGATAAGCAAAGTAATGAAGCCCCATCATGTGATAAAACTTGCAAAGAGAAAAGGTTATTCTGCTGGCTAGGTTTCTTCTTTGGGCTGTTACAATATCCTTTGATTGTTCTAGTTTTCTCATGAAATTTTGTTTATTGTGTTGATTTCAGTGCTGTGAAAGAAGCTGCTCCTGATGTGAAAATCGAACAGGAAATTCAGGGAAAATCTGTTGCGAATCGTCCTTCACAAGGTTGGTATTTTAGTGTAAATTCATTAGTTTAGCATTTACTTTTACAATTGCTGCTTATTGCTTATATAAGCAGATGTGTGCACGCCTAAACCGCTGACTGTTGCGGCCAAAGGAGGACGAACAGCCACCGAATCAAAGAGGCAGCAGACAGCCAAAAAGATTGCTAGTGCATTAAAGAACCCATCAGCATTGAAGTCTAAAATCCAATCACAAACAGGAAGTGCTAAACCTGCTGGTGTGAGGAGGTATAAAATTTAGTTTCACCTTCAAAGGGTGTTTGGTTTGAAGGGAACAGCAAATTGATCAATAAAAAATGCATATGAGTTACGGTTTTTGTTTTGTTTGGTTCGATAGAAACACTATAAATTCAAAAAAGGGTTTAGTTTACTTCCAATTTTGAAGATCAAAACTATTACCCTGGTTTTTTTTTAATTTTAAATCTTCTTGAACCATTGAAAAATGAAGAAAAATACTTGGGGAAAATGGCTTTATGAAATTTTTATATGCTTTTTACTCCATGGATGATGGGTTTCATCATCAATTATGCCTTTCTTATATTTCTTCATGTTTCAGTAACAGAAAGACTAGCAACTTAAGCAATGCTACTGGGACTCCTAACTTGGTTCAGGAGAACCAAGCCATTAAGAGGCAGAAGCTGGAAGATGGAAAAACTAGGCAGGTTAGTGTTTTTTCCCCTGCAAATTTTCATGGGTTTTTCGGAGTTCCACTTTTATTGAAATGTAATGTATTGTCCTTGCAACTTAGATTCTCAGCATCAAACCTCCAAATCTTCTGCACAAAACTAGACCAGGTGTCGCCACGAGCTCATCCAACGTTTGCTCTTTGACAACTAAAACAGCCAAAGAAGACAGGAAAGTAAGTTGCCTCAACATAATAATATTGTTGGTTACAGTTTCTCGAATAGATGCTGTAAGTCTAAAACTAATACACATTTCTGGTATGAACAGATTTATGTTAGGGATCCACCAGTGCAACCAGTGCCTTTCGTTTCGACGGCAGAGCTCTTGAAGAAGTTTCAATCAAGCACAAGAAACTTGTCACTGCCTAACAGCTCACTGTCACAAGTAAATAGTACCACCTTAATGCTGGTTGTTCCTTTTTTTTTTCTTATCGCGGGCAAGGCGGGAGAATTCCTACGGGCAAGGGGAAGGGGACCTTCCTCACTCCCGTGGTCTGTGGGTGGTGAGAATTGAATCCTTGCACAAGGGTGAAAGGCAAAGCCATGATTGTCGCCGATTATACATTTCTGAAATTAGACAAGTGGCCATATTCTTTGATCATCTTGGCTTAAGCATGGTGGCTGACTATGTTGTTCTATGCAGGGAAAGCCTAGACTGCAATTGACAAGGCCCAAAGAACCTGAGTTTGTTACTTCACAAAGAGTTCGTTTGGTAAAAGTGAAGAGCTCAGATGAGCTTGAGCAAGAAATGATGGCTAAGATGCCAAAATTTAAGGCACGTCCATTGAACAAAAAGGTATTAGGGATCATGGTGGTTTGTTAATTGTTACTTTAGTATTTTTTAACTTCTTATCAACATTTTATTGAGTTGAGTTGGGATCCTCCTTTGTTTCAGATTCTTGAAGCTCCTTCTCTACCTCCACTACCCAAGAGTCTTCCTCCAAAGCCAGAATTTCAGGTGGATGTCTTATCATCAGTTATGTTTTAGTTTTTGGTAGCTTTTATTGCATTCATAGAGCTTATTTGCAAAGTTCTAATCCTTGAAGGAATTCCATTTGGAGACAATGGAAAGAGCAAATAAGAATGCAGATTCATCCTCGGTGATTTCGACCGATTCTGCACATCAGGTATAGAGTCTGTTCGTAGTTCGCTGATCCAAATATGTTATGCTTATGCTTAACATGATTTTCCACTTTACTATGACAGAAATCTCAGTGGAAACCTAATCGTTTAACTGAACCGAAAACACCGGTGCTGCAAACATCCTTACGAGCACGTCCAACTAAGGTAAGAAGTTCACTGGAAATTGAGCAGGAAGAGCTGGAAAAGATACCGAAATTTAAGGCTCGACCTTTGAATAAAAAGGTAAGACATCTATGAGTCTTGTTTTACTCTTGATGCCTGGTGGATAGCAGCTTCTGACCAAAAACTTATGAATACAGATATTTGAAAGTAAGGGAGAAATGGGGATGTTTTGCAATATCAAGAAACAAGTAACTGTACCCCAAGAATTTCATTTTGCGATTGATGAAAGGATTCCCCCACCTTCATCTGTTGCAGACCTATTTGACAAGGTACCCTGCAATTGATGAGATCCACTGTTTCTCTTGTAAATTTTGAATGCTTGTTGTATTGTCCAACAACTGATAAGTTTCTTTTCATTTCAGCTTTCATTGAATTCCGAGTCAAGTCACGATAAAATCATCCCGAGAATTACGAGGCCGAATCCATTCCATCTTTATACAGAGGTATTTTGAGTTTTTCCATGGTATGTTGGATTCATGATTTACATTGGATGCATTTTACCTTACAGATTTTGCTCTTCTATATCCAGGAACGAGGGGCAGAGAAAGAAAGAAGGTTTATCACCGAAGTTGTGCATAAACAGATAGAGGAGGAGAAAGCCAGAGTTCCCAAGGCTAACCCCTATCCGTACACCACTGATTTCCCTGTGGTACGCTTTACCCTTACAACCCGTTTAGTTAATGGAAATGATTTATAGTGTAAATTTTGTTTATAATTTTTCATTACCAACCTGCATGTTCCCATTGGAATAGATTTTATGAAGAAAATGAGATTGTTGAATGACCAGCATGACTATTAAATTTTTCAAGAGATATTCCTCCCAAATTACAACTTTTCATTATCATTCCCGCCATTTAGCACTGATTACCAAATGGGTCGTTAAAATACTTCCCACTTACTTTCATTCCCATGGTGATGAAAGTTTGATCACAAATATTTTTTTTTTGTTTCTAATTTTCCATTACCACTTAATACTGCATGTTTCCATTGGAATAGATTTCATGAAGAATATGAGATTGTTGAATGACCTGATGACCATTAGATTTTTCAAGAGATATTCCTACCAAATTACAATAACTTTTCATTATCATTCCCACCATTTAGTACTGATTACCAAACGGGTTATTAAAATACTTCCCACTTCCTTTCAAATGTTTCCACAGTGTCTGATAGTTACTTGTCTTGGTATTGCAGATTCCGCCTAAACCAGATCCTAAAGAGTGCACTCAGCCCGAACCTTTCCAGCTCGAGAGTCTAATCAGGCATGAGAACGAAATGAGGAGAGAAATGGAGGAAAGACTTCGAAAGGAAAGGGAAGAAGCTCAAATGAGGATCTTCAAGGCGCAGCCAGTTTTGAAAGAGTATGCTTCGAACTTCATAACAAATTGATCTCCAATGAAGATTCTCGCTGATTTCTAACAACGAAAATTCACTGTTTTCTTGATAATTTTCAGGGATCCAATTCCTCTTCCTCAGAAAGAACGTAAACCCCTTACGGATGTTCAGGAATTTAACCTTCATTTAGAGCACCGTGCTGTTGACAGAGCGGAATTTGATAAGAAGATTAAGGAAAAAGAAATGATGTACAAAAGATACAGAGAAGAGGCCGAAGCTGAAAAACAGGTGCATACATTTTCCATTGAAGCTGCATATCGTTTTTCTGTTTGGGCCTCTAATCGATGACACGTTTATATGTTTCAGATGGAAGAAGAGAAGGCCTTAAAGCAACTACGGAGGACTTTGGTGCCCCATGCTCGACCAGTGCCCAAGTTCGCCAACCCATTTGTACCACAAAAGTATATACCCCATTAGACCAATTTTAGTCATTTGTAGGAACAATTTACGATTTATAGCCGTAAAGTTTAGCACTTATGCGAGTTACAGGCTCAATGTTTATTTTTTGTGAATTACAACCACTAAGTATTAAAGTTTACTTCGACCGCTTAACCTAAAATTCCGACCACCAAAATGATCGGAATTCTGTATTTTGGCTTGATCTGCAAATTTTGATACTTTTGGTGGTTGTAATTTGCAAAAAATAAACATCAAGGCAGTAATTGGCTAAAGAGTTAAACTGTAAGGGTGTAATTTGCAAGTTTATGCCATTTTTTAGGCGTTAATTTGCATTATGTTAGCTGACAACGCTACTTGCGGTTGCTCTGCAGGTCCTGCAAGGGTCCAACAAATCCAAAATCCCCGAAACTGCGAGTTCTTCGAAGGAAAGAAAGAAAGGTATCTGCAGGATCCGAGATTAAGTCTGCTCAATCTGCAGCAGCTTCACAAATGAGATGATCAAGTGTAGACGGCTGACGGTGTCGTGTTCAACAACTCTGTGAACCCTTTAGGGGGCTTTGTGTAGTGAAATCAGCAAGATTATTACATTCTCTAATTCTTTATACATATTGTAATTCTTATTGTAGTGTTGTAAAGGTAGTGAACATGAAGAATTTGTGTAACAGTGTAAGCATCATAAGGGATTTTTTTGTATGTCAGAGAGATTTTTGAGCTTTTTCTCGTTGCATCTCTGCATCGTTTCTGCTCTTAAAAATGGTTTCAGATGCTAGGAGTTGTCTCATACTCATCTAGGCGGGGTTTTGAAGTGCGAAATTTTGAATGTATGCAATAAGGGATACGGCAAGTAATCATTAAGGATAACATAGGCGGGGTTTTGAAGTGCGAAATTTTGTATGTAATAAAGATAAGGCAAGTCAGCATACATAAGTTGGTATGAACCTTTAATGGTTTGAGCTTTGAGATATGTCGCTCTCAAGAGATTAGCTGTTTTGAGTTTTGACATACTTTCTCCGTTTTCAGAACTTGCTCCGTTTGACCATCTTGCACTATTGTCCTTAATTTATAAGTTAAAACATAGTCGGATCTTGTTTGAATCGTCTTGATTTAAAGTATATAGTATTAATTTGTGGTTTCGATAATTTTTTGATCTAAATAGAGATTAACAATTGAAAACGAATAAATTTGTGCATTTAGAGAAGAGAAAAGTCAAATGTCTTTCTATGACAAGTTTTATTTTATTTAAAAAAGATAAAGTAATTAAAAATGTCGAAAAAAATATTTAAAAAATATTTTAAAATTTTTCTAATTTTTTAAAAATTCATAATTTCTAAAATTTGCCAATTTTACATTAATTTTCAGTTTACGCTTTTGGTAAATTACCCGCTATTAACAAGCCATCCGGATTAACCAAGTGTAATTTAGGCAAATAAAATTATTCATTAATTGATAAATAAAATTTTGATGTAATTGATAAATAAAATTATTATAAAAAGAAATAGATTCATCACCATCATACCCAGTGTATCCCGCTTATAGACAAACTATGGTCAAGATCTTGGGAGGAAGGATAGACGCCTAGACGGCAACTCATATCCATACAAAGGAGTGCGATCAAAAAGTAACCCGGATTCTATAATTAGATTATTCTAGATAATCATACTCTAAACCTTAATACAAATTCTTACTTGAGACTGTCCCAAAAACGTGTCCAATTCTAGATATATATTATTACAACTCTAAATATAAATTTAGACTGAACTTTTAAAAATCATCTTTACAATAGACGGTCTCTCAAGTTAACACCTGAAACATTAAAAGCGGGGTTGCTCTATATTTGATTTTCACAATCACGGATACTATACTAAATCAATCCATACATTTGGGAGAAGTTGTATCGGCGACCTTTCCAGGTACGTTTTTTCTCTCTCCTCTCTCTTTCCTTCCAGAAGAACTTTCTTCTTTGTTCTTATCCATTTCCTACTACACTACTCTGGATCTGTTCACTTCATCACTTCATTCGATTGCAAAATTGTAATCATAATTCAACTGATTTTATTGTTTTCTGCTGCAATTGCTTCTGATTAAGCTTCATATTGATCTATACTCTTGACTGTGCTTTAAGTGTAATTTAGTACTGTAAAATTGTTTGAGAATTGCCGATTTTCTGATTTTACTTTTGATTTTAGTTTTGGTTTGATATCTTCTATTCATATGCTGATCCACTTCAATTTGTTGTTAGTGTTATCATTATCATGCTTATTTGTTGTTTTTCTTTTCATTTTTGGTCACTGTTTGGCTGATGAATTTATCCACTGTGTTGGCTTGGCAATTGCATTATTTCCGTTCAGATTTAGTAGATGATGAAAACCGCATAATGAATCTAGGACAAATGGATTGATCGTTGTATTGCTTATTGGTGCTATCAGTTGTGCGTTTTTGGTACTGACCTCGTATATATTAATATTTGTATCATCTAATGTATAGTCAAAATTTATATAATCTAAATTATGAAAATATATAATATTTCGATTAATCAAATAATATAATTCTGCTCAAGTAGAATTTTCTTATATTAGTAATAAAATTGGATGATGAAGGATGAATAATATATTGAAATTATGAAGTATACAGAGGCAGTATTATCTATTGATTGGTCCTTGAAACAGTAGGAGAAATAAACATTAATATGACTGGGTTGTTACGTGTTGTTTTAGTCTTGATGGAGTACTCCTGTTCTTGCTGTGTACAGTGTATAGGTACTAGTAAGATTTGATTGAAATTGAGAGTAAAGAGATCATCCTGGAATTTTCTTACTTGTAAATAATTTTTTACTTATCCCTATTATGTTGAAAGTTTTAGAATAAAAAACTTATTTGAGATGTTAGTATTATGATTTTATCCAAATTTGTTTTGGTCAAACCGCCGAGTCTCACACTACCTTCATTTTTGTCTTTATCTCAGCTTTAACTTTTTAATATCGATATAGTTGAGCTCAATTGTGCCAATTACTTTTTGATTGGTCCTTTTGAGTGCTTTTAGCTTTGTCTTCTAAACATAGTCAATTATATGTATTTCCTTTTAGTTTAAAGTCTTCAATTTTTAAAAAAAGGCATTTTTTTTTTGTAAAATTGATGATAGTAATTCGACCTTTCACGCATTTGCTGCGAATAATTACAACTTAAGATTATTATCTGACAATCCAACTTTTTTTATGTATTTGCTCCCAACATATCCAGTGATTTGAATCGTCACAGCCCCACCCCTCCTGTCTGTCATCGGTATGTTGAGACTTTGGGAGCAAATACATATTAAAGATGAGATAGTAGAAAATAATCAATACGTGAGATAAATCATAAGGGATAAATAAAATGTCGGGTTATTTTCGATAATTGTTTTTATTTTGTCAATTGATTTCTTTATGTGGGTCTCATCTTGCTTTCTAAGACATATTTTTACCAACGTGGTTTTGTTTGAGATACCTTAAACTGTGCGCCTTTTAAGTGAGATCATTGATATTCATTTGATCATTTCAATTAGTTTTCTCATAATGTGTTCTTTGATGACTTATATATCCGATTTTTGTTTTCTTAAAAAATGTAGTCTTAAGCATTAAAAACACTGTTAAAGGCTGTTTTGAAGTACATGCCTAAGTTCTGGGTGTGTTAATACTTAATTTGACCAATTTCTTCAAATACAAATATATGATTCCCTTAGAAGCTCGTACTAGCTTCTGTTTTGTTGGAAAGTGATGACATTTAATGCCATGTTATAGAGTATCTCAAAAGGAAGAGGTATTAAGGCAACATAGTTAAAATCTTTGAAGGAATATAACTCATTTTAGGCTAAAGCCATTCCGGCAAGTTCCTCCCATTTGATTTTACAGGTCATCTGAAATTGTATGGCTCTTAGGGGCTCACGACAAGGTTTTATTCCGCAAAAACAACACCTTCAGCGTTTTAAAGGTCATGTTGAATTGTGTGCCCCTTATCACGTAAACCAGTGTCGACGTCCATCATGTGTTCAAGAGTTGTAGTCATGAGTTCCCGGAGGATACTATCACAAAAATGTCAAATTTTTTTTATTATTTAGAAATTTAGAAATATAGTATAACATGAATTATTTTAAATGTGATTATAAACGAAAACTAATTTTTATGAGAAATTGGATGTAACACAAGATATACTTTATTTGGCCATCAAATCTACTTGAACTAACATTGTTTCTTCTATTTACTCTTATTTTGGTAAACATTTCCATTTAGGAACATTCCTGTTGCAGTCTTTACTTTGATTTTAAGTACTTTAAGCACCATTGATTAATCATTTAAGCCAAAATAAGATTCCATATGTTTCTTACTTTGATTTAATTTCAATCATCTTGATACTAACGACTGCTCCATATCTCTAATATAGCTCTGCATCACTTTTGACTTTTCAAAAAGCCACTTGTTTTTGTGTCAGAATGCTATTTCTTTGTTACTGGACTTGTGGAGGGTGTTTTCTTTTACTTTCTGCATACAGAATGCTATTTCTTTTGTTCTAGACTTTGATTTTTTTTCTTTTTGCTTTGGGTTTTTTATTTTGTACAACAATTGCCTTAAAACTTCTGGAGAATTTGAGTGTGATACCAATAATATTATCATTTTTAGTTTTCATTTTTCTGTGAGGGATACTTTATTCTGTAGTCCTGAATCCGTGGTGGCTTATTCTTTTTTTTTAGAGGTTTGCTTATAGATTTTATCTAGACTGTAATTGTAATTAACATTGTCATCACAAGATAATTTCATTACGTCATGCTACAAGAAACTGTGAGAATGAGATGTCTCCTTTAGGTTTACATAACTAAGCTGTCTAACCTTTTGACAATGCTTTCTTTATATTCTTTTCGAAATAATTAGTCTTTTTATAATGAAGCTTGACTGTACCTAGTGGGTTCCGTTATGATTGTGTTCCATTTTCTTTGCAGGTCTACACCTGTTCCGGTAAAAATGGCAGATGGATCAGGGTATCATTCAGTTTATAAGAACATACAAGGGAAGTCTTTTGTGATATCTCAACTTTCGCCAAGTTTGCAAATGAGGAATTGCAACACACACAATTTCAACAGCTCCTATGTAAATGGAGCCTTCCAGAATCCTATGCTGTACTTGTATCAGGGTACTGGCCAGGCACATCTGTTTCCAGTTTCTTCTCAAATATTTGTCCCTGCAGCAGCCGAGAAACCACAAAAAAATTTCTGGGTTGATTTCCTCATGGGAGGGGTTTCAGCTGCTGTTTCTAAAACTGCTGCTGCACCTATTGAAAGAGTTAAGCTCTTGATCCAGAATCAAGATGAAATGCTCAAGACTGGTCGTTTATCTGAACCATACAAGGGCATATCGGACTGTTTTGCTAGAACCATGAAGGACGAAGGCATGATTTCTCTCTGGAGGGGAAACACTGCTAATGTTATTAGATACTTCCCTACCCAGGTCGGTGACTAGTTATTGTTTTTCATGGGCTATGGTCTTGGAATGCTTGAATGTAGGAGTATAGATTTGGCATTGCTATTGGTGGTGAGTGAGAGACGATGATCTTTCTACGACCGACCTCTGCGATCTATATGTCTAATAGATGCTCCCTATCCTTTAGTGTAGTGCAGTAGTTTGTTTACTAACTTAATTACTTTGGTGTGGGCAAGAATTAGAAATGAACAAATGAGAAAGGGAAAACTATTTGTGCAGATAGATGTTCTGGATTCATAGCTGATTTCAAATTTTGAGATTTGCTAAATAATTTTTATTTTTTCTGTTTCTGATTGTTCTTTGTACTACTTTTTGTTGACAATTATTTTTTTTTGTATGATAGGCCCTGAACTTTGCTTTCAAGGATTACTTCAAGAGAATGTTTAATTTCAAGAAAGACAAGGATGGGTACTGGAAATGGTTTGCAGGAAATTTGGCATCTGGTGGGTTAGCTGGTGCTACTTCCCTTTTCTTTGTGTATTCTTTAGATTATGCAAGAACCCGGCTAGCTAATGATTCTAAGGCTGCCAAGAAGGGTGGCGAGAGGCAATTCAATGGTTTGGTTGATGTTTACAAGAAAACACTGAAATCAGACGGTATAGCTGGGCTTTACCGTGGCTTCAGCATCTCCTGTGTCGGAATTATTGTGTATCGTGGACTTTACTTTGGAATGTACGACTCACTCAAACCTGTGGTGTTGATCGGTGGATTACAGGTAACAATGTTGGCTCTTTATAAATGGTACTTAAGTATTTCACCGTAGTGCTTCTGGTTTTTGCTGGAATGGTTGAATGTAGGGATATTTGCTCTTTCAACCTTGTTTTTACCATCTTATAGTTTTAATTGAACTCCTTTTTTTAAAAATTATTTTCGGGCAATTTTTGGCTTTGCCCCTTCAAACTTTGACAATGTTAAGCTAAAATTCGTTCCATTGATGCTTGTAGGATAGCTTCCTGGCTAGTTTCTTGTTGGGTTGGGGTATCACAATTGGTGCTGGGTTAGCTTCCTACCCTATAGACACCGTGCGTAGAAGAATGATGATGACCTCCGGAGAAGCAGTTAAATACAAGAATTCTCTTGATGCTTTTAATCAGATCATCAAAAAAGAAGGATCAAAATCACTCTTCAAGGGTGCTGGCGCAAACATATTGCGTGCTGTTGCTGGTGCCGGTGTTCTTGCTGGTTATGACAAGCTACAGCTAATTCTCTTAGGCAAGAAATATGGTTCCGGTGGTGGTGGCTAAGGCCTTGATGATGACGACAAAAAACAATATAAATTGCATTACTAGTGTTGGTTGTTTATGCATATGATCTTTAGAATAACTTTGATAGAACCTTCATGTGTTATCGATTTTCTCGGTCTGTGGAAATGTCGTTCTTTGTGCTCAAATTCATGCTCGTGTTTCGTTTTGGTTGGCATGTTTCGGCCATGGAACTATTTAATGGAAGTGAAATAAGTGATTACTTGGTCCTTGTTTGTAGTAAGTGTGGAGTGTGAACTCTTATTGATCATGTGTTTGGCAATACCATATGTTTGCTTCTATTTTGCTTGCTAAATCACGAGTAATTCGTTTCGGACATTTTTCTCATACTCAGTTCGTCCCTTAAATATGTTTTTATATTGCCTTGTTAACAAAAATATAATTTTTTTATATTCAATTTATTCCTTAAATATTATCTTTATGATTAAAAGAATAGTATTTAATAAATGACATATTACTTCGTCCCTGTGATTGTCCCTCGTTTCTGTAACTACATTTACGGCCCGTTTGGTAGGTGGTAATAAACCGCGGTAATGGGAATGAAAAATTAGTGTAATTTTGATTGAGAAATCTCTTGGCTACCTTGATGGCCATGCTTGACAACCTTCAATCATCTCATTTTGTTCATAAAATTCATTCCAATGCATTACCAATGAGAGAGGTGGTAATAAGTGGCAATGGAAATTTGTGAACAAAAAAAACTTTTTTGTGATCAAAGTTTTTTTTTTTTTTTTTTTTTGATCAAAGTTTTATTACCATGGTAATGAAATGAAAATTTTGATTAAATTTTACACTATAAATCATTCTCATTACCACCATTTAGTACCACTAACCAAACGGGCCGTTAAAGGTTTATAAAATTTATTCAAGGTCAAGGAATTAAATTTTATTTCAGATTTTAAGTGATGTTTTGTTCAAAATTAGACCTAAAATGAATCAATTTGGTCGTGTTTGGGTTAGATTTGTTATGAAAATGTTGATTATTAGTTTTTTGGGGGTTAATTTGTGTTTTTGTCTTGGGTAATTTTAGGTCGGGTTTAAATTTAATATGCAACTCATAAAATGAACATAATAATTCTGAATCAACAATTTATTAATAAAAGTAAAGTTCAAAAACATTTCATTACTTAAGAAGCAATATAATAAGGGTCATCTTGATCTTGGGTTCGATTAATTTGACCAGTTTAAATTTAAATATGTCAAATTCAGATCGAATATAAGTCAAATCGAGTCATTTTCAATTTCGCGTCTATTCTAAAGCGTTTAGTGAGATTGGGTTATGCACTTCAACTGATATTGTCAACTTGAAAGTCCACAAACTAGGCCTCATTTCACATCAATGTTTGAAAGAAGAATGATTCTTATGATGTAAACTTTTCATCTTATTCTTTTTCTGAATATTTTTCCTTGTAACTAAATATATTCCTATTCCATTTATGACATATGACAACAATTATCATGAACTATTTCTATCCTTTCAAACAACTAACTTCCAACTTTACTTTTCACAAAAGAGCGAACTCGGAACACTCGTCTCTACATGGGTATAAAATCAACTCGATAGTCATTTTTGTATGTTATATATTACGCAGTTCAGTATTAATATGGTTTTTATCAAATGACTCGAGTCATTACCTGGCCAAGCCGATACCTAATATCCCAAAACTTTCAAAACAACAATTTCTATTACTTAAATTTGAAGGAACTTGATAGTGCTCCTTTTGATCTAGTGTTAGAAGATCAAGTTATTGTTATCACTCTTTAGTTCAACTCGTCTGTCATTTTTCTATGTTATATGTTACACTGTTCAATATTAATATGGTTTTTATCAAATGACTTGAGTCATAACCTAGACAGACCCGTACCTAAAATTCCAAGACTTTCAAAACAACAATTGTCCTATTTCTTAAAGTTGAAGAAACTTGATAGTGCTCCTTTTGATCTAGTGTAGGAAGAACAAGTTGTTGTCACTCTCTAGTTCAACTCGACTGTCATTTTTCTATGTTATAAGTTACCCAGTTCAATATCAATATGGTTTTCATCAAATAACTCGAGTCATGACCTATTAGGCCCATACCTAAAATCCCAAGACTTTCAAAACAACAATTCCTATTCCTTAAATTTGAAGAAATCTCATAGTGCTCTTTTTGATCTAGTCTTGGATAAACAATTTGTAGTGACTCTAGTTCCACTTTCTAGAGTAAGGAGGTAAATCCTTTTCAATCATTTATCAACCTGTCAGTCATAGTCATAGTCATAGTCATTAACCCAGTATCCCGCACAAATTATCTTCCTGTTCCTTATCCTAAAAACCCGAAAAGAAAAACCGTCCTGTTTGGTAGCCATCATGTTCTAAACAATAATATCTTTAAGGATGTTGTTCTTCAACTACCTTAACATAACTGGTACACCAACTTCTAGGCACCAATGTATACTGCAATGATTTAACAGATGACTCGAGAGCATCGGTATGAAAACGAAGGTTTTGAGTCCCTTACAAAAGCGGAACAAACAAACAAACAAACGAAGGGAAAAAAAGTCGAAAAGATGATTTGGTTTAGGCTTAGGACACATACTACTTTGGTTGTTGTTCTTTATGTTCTTTCAATTGTACACAAACTCGAAACAAAACACGACACGCAGTCTTCAGATGGTAACGAGAGTCTAAAGGAGGCATACATAGCGTTACAAGCGTGGAAAAGAGTGATCTACTCAGACCCGACAAACTTCACATCGAATTGGGTAGGATCCTCTGTGTGCAGCTACAGAGGAGTATTCTGTGCACCATCAATCCATAACAACTCCACTACTGTTGTAGCTTCCATTGACCTGAATCACCTAGACATAGCCGGTTTCCTTCCTGAGGAAATCGGATTACTGAAAGACCTTGCTGTCGTTCATTTAAACAGCAATCGATTCTGTGGGATCATCCCGAAAACTGTTTCAAACCTCACCCTTTTGTATGAACTTGATCTAAGCAATAACCGTTTCGTGGGTCCCTTTCCTGATGTAGTCCTTTCATTGCCTTCACTCAAATTCCTCGATCTTCGATACAACGAGTTTGAAGGCTCCGTTCCATCTCAACTTTTCAACAATAAGTCCCTTGATGCTATTTTCCTTAACAATAACAGGTTCACTAGTGTCATCCCTTCTAATTTGGGTATGTCTACAGCATCTGTTATTGTCTTTGCTAACAACAAATTTGGTGGGTGTTTACCTCCGACTATCGCCCATTTCCAAAACTCGATCGAAGAACTTTTACTCATCAACACAAGTTTAACTGGCTGTTTACCAGTTGAACTTGGATACCTCTATAAACTTAGAGTATTAGATGTTAGTTTCAATCATTTGGTGGGTCCCATTCCTTATAGTATTGCAGGTTTAGCACACTTGGAACACCTTAATTTTGCTCATAATATGATGACTGGTGAAATCTCTGATGGGATTTGTGTGTTGCCTAATTTGGCTAATTTTACAGTTGCTTATAACTTTTTTTGTGAAGAAGGTGGGATTTGTGGGAATTTGTCATCTAAAGGTGTTTTATTCGACGATCGTCGGAATTGCTTGCCTGAGAAGAAGTTGCAGAGGAGTAAGAAGGCTTGTGATGTTGTGTTGGAGCATCCTGTTGAGTGTGAGGACTTCCATTGTTAACACTCTTATACATGTTCTTGTTTGTTCATGTTTACTATTCACTAGGGATGAATAAATGAACTTTCTTTGAGCTAATCTTGTATGAGACTGTCCTTCGGTGAAACGAGCTCAAAATAAGAAGTCTATATGCTGATAATTTGTATTAGTTAGGCTATTTAACCTATGTCACCGAGAAATCATCTCATACGAGAATGTGTGCTTTTCTTTTTCTTTTTTCCACTTTTTAGGTGTTTTGTGAGATCATGTAAATAAAGTTGATACTCGTCAATGCTTTTCTTTTTATACAAGATTATTCACTTTAGAGAAAATAAGTCCAGATTTTAATGTAAAATCGGAGAATTTCCTGTATGTAAGTTTTATTTTGACTATTAGATTGAGGCTATGATACTAGTAAGTCTATATCCAATTTACCTTAATTTTACTAAATTGAACGTATTTTTTCACTTAAACAAATGTACTACATGAAAATTCATGCTCCTAATTGAGTGAAGAGCTACTTTTGTGAGAGATTATCTCTCAGGAAACGACCTCAAACAAGGGCTCTATAATTTCATAATATGTACGAGAAGGGCTATATAACCCATATATAAAGTGCAATTAATTTCTCGGTGAAATCGTCTCAAATAACAATTTGTGTTGAGTTTTATTCGATTTTTAAAGTACTATTTCATCCTTTCATTGGCATCTTTTCTTTTTTTTTTTTGAATCTTTACACTATCAATTTATAAAAACTACTCCAAGTATTATATTTGTTCTTTGGTAAATTCAACAAATACGTGAAAACTGAAAAAGTGTTGCATTTTATCTAGAATGGTATAATTTCTTAGTTTCGACAGCGTTTTTCAATTGTGGTAAATCACCTTTAGAATTGATCTAAATAGAATTAGGTGTTACAATTTTTATTTTCACACAACTCAACACACTATTTTAACACTTTATATTTATATTTGCAAAGTAAAAAATACACAAAAAGTTATTTATAAAAAAATATGTGAAAAAATATTGTTCAACTAATATATGAAGGGTAATACTCCATTAGTCATTAAAATTGAGCAAAAGTAAAAACAATACTCTAATTTACAATATTGAACCAAGCTACTAATTTGGTCAGAATCTTTTACTCCTATGACTATCCCCGTCTTTCCCCCTTCCTTCGGAACTACCTGATCCGTTCGGAGGGTCATTTCTCAGTGGCTGAACTGGTGTAGAAATCTGCTGCTGCATTCCTGGCGGCCGCCTGCAAGATTACCGACTTCTATAAGAGCGTTCTAGAAAAAACACACTAATATTTTTCCACGATGAAGCTTGAAATCGTAACACAACAGTCAACTTACAAAACGTAGTCGATTTGGCTATTGGGCAAAGCCATAGGCACTGGTGTAGACATCTGCTGCTGCATTCTTGGTGGCCGCCTGCAAGATTACCGACTTCTGTAAGAGCGTTCTAGCAAAAACACACTAATATTTTTCCACGATGAAGCTTGAAATCGTAACACAACTGTCAACTTACAAAACGTAGTCGATTTGGCTATTGGGCAGAGCCATAGGCACTGGTGTAGACATCTGCTGCTGCATTCCTGGCGGCCGCCTGCAAGATTACTAACTTCTGTAAGAGCGTTCTAGCAAAAACACACTAATATTTTTCCACGATGAAGCTTGAAATCGTAACACAACTGTCAACTTACAGAACGTAGTCGATTTGGCTATTGGGCAGAGCCATAGGCACTGGTGTAGACATCTGCTGCCGCATTCCTGGCGGCCGCCTGCAAGATTACCGACTTTTGTAAGAGCGTTCTAGCAAAAACACACTAATATTTTTCCACGATGAAGCTTGAAATCTTAACACAACTGTCAACTTACAAAACGTAGTCGATTTGGCTATTGGGCAGAGCCATAGGCACTGGTGTAGACATCTGTTGCTGCATTCCTGGCGGCCGCCTGCAAGATTACCGATTCTGTAAGAGCGTTCTAGCAAAAACACACAAATATTTTTCCGCGATGAAGCTTGAAATCTTAACACAACTGTCAACTTACAAAACGTAGTCGATTTGGCTATTGGGCAGAGCCATAGGCACTGGTGTAGACATTTGCTGCTGCATTCCTGGCGGCCGCCTGCAAGATTACCGACTTCTGTAAGAGCGTTCTAGCAAAAACACACTAATATTTTTCCACGATGAAGCTTGAAATCGTAACACAACTGTCAACTTACAAAACGTAGTCGATTTGGCTATTGGGCAGAGCCATAGGCACTGGTGTAGACATCTGCTGCTGCATTCCTGGCGGCCGCCTGCAAGATTACCGACTTCTGTAAGAGCGTTCTAGCAAAAACACACAAATATTTTTCCACGATGAAGCTTAAAATCGTAACACAACTGTCAACTTACAAAACGTAGTCGATTTGGCTATTGGGCAGAGCCATAGGCACTGGTGTAGACATCTGCTGCTGCATTCCTGGCGGCCGCCTGCAAGATTACCGACTTCTGTAAGAGCGTTCTAGCAAAAACACACTAATATTTTTCTACGATGAAGCTTGAAATCGTAACACAACTGTCAACTTACAAAACGTAGTCGATTTGGCTATTGGGCAGAGCCATAGGCACTGGTGTAGACATCTGCTGCTGCATTCCTGGCGGCCGCCTGCAAGATTACCGACTTCTATAAGAGCGTTCTAGCAAAAACACACTATTATTTTTCCACGATGAAGCTTGAAATCGTAACACAACTGTCAACTTACAAAACGTAGTCAATTTGGCTATTGGGCAGAGCCATAGGCACTGGTGTAGACATCTGCTGCTGCATTCCTGGCGGCCGCCTGCAAGATTACCGACTTCTGTAAGAGTGTTCTAGCAAAAACACACTAATATTTTTCCACGATGAAGCTTGAAATCGTAACACAACTGTCAACTTACAAGACGTAGGCGATTTGGCTATTGGGCAGAGCCATAGGCACTGGTGTAGACATCTGCTGCTGCATTCCTGGCGGCCGCCTGCAAGATTACCGACTTCTGTAAGAGCGTTCTAGCAAAAACACACTATTATTTTTCCACGATGAAGCTTGAAATCGTAACACAACTGTCAACTTACAAAACGTAGTCAATTTGGCTATTGGGCAGAGCCATAGGCACTGGTGTAGACATCTGCTGCTGCATTCCTGGCGGCCGCCTGTAAGATTACCGGTAAGAACATTCCAGCAAAAATACACTAATATTTTTCCACAATGAAGCTTGAAATCTTAACACAACTGTCAACTTACAAAACGTAGTCACTTTGGCCATTGGGCAGAGCCATACGCACCATTTGCACGCCGGATGGGATTTGCCCACTCCCGGTTACTGGCTGTTATCACAAATCAAACTCACATGAGACAACTGAGTTAGAAAAATGAAAAAACAGATGCAAGGTTCTTAGCACACCTGTTGGTATCCGCTCGCAACTCTATAACTAGCCCCGAATGAATCATATGGATTTCCAGCAAAACCAAACGTCGGAGGAGGGTAGGTTGCTTTGGTCTTCGTAATCGTCCAAGGCTTAGCCATAGAAACTTTTAAGATCTGACCTGCATTGCCATTGTTAAAGTTTTGACTCCACTAAAGTCGAGAGAAGTTAACAATCCTAACGAGGCTGTTCTAATCAAGAAAAGCTAGTTTAAAAAAAAAGTGGTAAATTTTTTTTCGCATTTAATTCTTATAAGTATCCAACCCGACCCGACCCTTTAAGCCAAGGCCCTTTAATGACCTACCCCACTAATGACCTGTTAAAATGTGACCCGCCCCGTTGAACACCTCTAATCAGCAGTAAAATCAGATACTAAAACTAACTAAATAACAGCAGTACTGTCAACAGTGTCTACTGTTTCATTCCCATGTCTAGAAAAGCTAGCATCGATATGGACGGTTTATTCCTATATACGAAACACATTTGGTCAGTCAGGTTACCGGTTCAAAAAAGTCGAGAGCTGCAATCATTGCAAAATGCACACATCCATTTTAGTGAAATGGACTCTGGACCTTCACATGGTCCTCCCTCCCAAATCAAGAGTCAACATTAAACATGACTCTATTAACGCATTACCATCAATCTCGTACTTTTCAGTGCCTTTGACAGCCTCCAGCGCACTAGACCTTTCACGAAAATAGATATATGAATATTTCCCTGGTCCATCAGAAGGTAGCAGCAGGACCGTCGTGATTACTCCATGGCGCTGAAAGAGTTCCTCCAGCTGCTCATGAGTGGCACTGTCGGGTATATTTTTTACATAAACCGTTCTCCCCTGAAAAATCAATAATATCGACAAAACTTCTTACATATAAGCAACTGCATTGAGTTTAATAAAATTAGATCTCAGCAATATGTAAAAAATGGAATCATGCGATAATCCTTAAAAGTGAAATGAGTAATGCATCATCACTTCCCCTTCCCTCAGACTAGCCCTCCGCCTACCTTAAAAAGTAATGTATCATCACTTGATTTAGTGAGATGGTGAGCTGACTGATAATTACTATGACTAGCCCTCCCCGTCCCTCAGCCTAACCTAAAATTTGGCATTAACATGTTAGGAGAAAGATGGTAGAGAGACCACATGCCGCACCCAGAACCCAAAATTGGGAGAAAAGTTTAAGTTTCAAGGCTCTATGCAAATTCTGTATTTCCCCCTATTTTCTTCTCTTCAAAAGTTGAAGGCAATCTGTATTAGAGTGTGGTATTCATCCGTGTTGCTATATTAGATGAGCAAGAAAAACAATAGCAGAAAATGGGGAAGCAAGGATTGTAATGTATTGTTATATTAGATGAGCAAAAGAACTCATCAATGAGTAACTCCATAGTATAAATACACTTTCTCTACAAATTCATGCCTGATGGGCCCTTTGATTATGCCTGATGGGCCCTTTGATAACAAAAAGATGTTATCATAAAAAACTTGATTATTCTGCCCTGTTGTGTACATCTTCATTACATCACCATATTTTAGGGGCATGTAGATTGGATCACATTTAAAAAGCCAAATTTCAAAATAACATAGAAATGATCAAGATGGCTATATTAACACAACTTACATGAGAAGCTGCATAAACATCAGTTTGTTGAAAAGCCCATGATGCAGATGGGTTGTTCCCTTCCAGCTCAAAACTTCCATTGGACATTTTTTGTCTAGCATAATCAGCACAGGCATGATTGTAATAAGAAACGAAAGCAAAGCCACGATTGCAACCAGGTGTTGAAGCATCCTGTCATGAAGAAAGAGTAAAGAGCATAACTGAAACAGTAACAGACCAAGCCACTCTGCAATAGAATAAATGGCAGAGTATACTGTCACCTGCTTGAGGTCAATTATCTCAGCCCCAGGGCCAACTTCATGTATAAATTTTTGAAACTGATCGGCAGACCAGCTTTTAGGTATTTTTTTAATATATAACCGGTTCTTTGCATACAATGAACACCTGAGGGTTTTCCCCTGTAGTAGTAAAGCAATGATATGAGAAATCACAAACCCTGCTAAGAAGTGATATTAGCTAAGAAGTGAAATAACCTTAAATTCCTTGTTCCGAAGCTCTTCTATTGCTCTCTGTCCATCTTTCTTCGTTTTGAATGCCACAAAGGCACGTCCTTGAAACTCACCAGTATCCTTATTTTTCATTAATCTAACCTCAAATATTTCACCAATAGGCTCACAAAGAACTGTTAGATCTTCTTCCGTAACATCCTTTGGAAGTCCGCCAATAAAAACCTCGGATCCGTGTGGAGGGTGCGAAAGAAGCTCAGAATGCTTTTCTTTATCCCCTTCATTAACTAAAGCAGTATACTTGTCTTCACCTTCCCCATGTTCATCACCAATGGGACTTTGATCAGGTTCTGATAGTTGCTCTTTCCCGCTGCCATCAATTCCCAATTCCTCGTATGGTTCATCGGCTTTGTCATCATCAGTTTCCTTCACTGTATCGTCCTCAACGCCATCAACATCTTCATTTGTCTCTTCCATGTAACTAACTTCATCAAAATCCACAAGCTCGTCAATATCTGAACCCTCTGCCAGATCCTCAATCAAGCTTTAATGGCAACCAATGAGGATGCATACACGCCATTTTTTTTTTAATAATGGAAAAATGTGGATAAGACATGAAAGGGAAGGCAACGATAAAAGTTGAAACAAAAGAAGGTGTTTTTGCATCGGATTGTTTGTGTTTGATTATGATGTGTGAATTGGGTTGTCCTGATACCAGGATCAACACATTACAAAACTGGATAGACGTGTTACACATAAAATTATAGGCATCACCCAAGTAATTTCCAGGATAGTTTGTGTTTGATTTATATGTGTCATGAAGTGATACCAAGGACCTAGAGAGTGGCATTTAGAATGTGTATACTATGTATAGCTATAGAGGATTTTGAATGTGTTCACTGAAATACAAGGATCACGGAGGTTTCACCATAAAAGCACTTCCATCAAGGATACCACGTTTTAGTCACCTGCGCCTCCAATGTCATATTTGAGTAACTTTAAATTTGGGATCATATCAGCTCTGCCCATGTACAATTTGTGTAAAAATAAAACTTATAATTATTCCATCTAATAAAGATGAAACTAAAGATGAAACTAAAGCTGAGTGAAATCTTCCAGATTGTTTTTTTTTTTTTGAAATTAATCTTCAAGATTATTAACATTAGTTATACCTAAAAATGGCAATACAAAAACTCCTATAATGCAAGGTTGAGCGCAATTTTCATTTCATACATCATACCTACTTTTTTTCATTTTATTTTTGCAAAGAACTTTTACGTGAAAAAAAAAACTAAAATTGATTTTTGTTCAAAACTTAATAAATTGAAAACTATATATAAAGGCAGAAACTAGATCCAGAAGCTAATTTGAAAAACTCTAAGAGGGTGTTTAGTATACAAATCTTAATGATTAAAAACAATATCAGAAAAGACAATTTGCGCATCATGTTTGGTTGGACTGTGCTAATTTACCTTACTGGCAGAAACTGTTAGAGGCACTTTGTTACCAATTCTTAATCTTGAGTAAAAATACAACCAAGTTAGGTCATCAACTTATCAACTAAAAAGAGCTTCTCCAGTTCTCTCAACATTGTCATCATCTTTACAAGGGTGCATTCTGATCAAAGTTACTCAAATCCGAAACCGGATCATCTTTGACAAAATTTGCAAGACTCGGGCAGCCTGTCATGCATATTGCTGTCTCTTACCTCTCTTGCATCCTCATTGGATCAACCACCATCATTTCATCAAATGAACCCCAATTTTACTATTCCTTTTCAATTATACATCATATTTCTCTCGCAAATGGCATGAACTACTCCTCAATTCAATTTCAGCACTTACTCTTTCTCTTCAAATCAGCGGCGATTTTAGGAATATTGAGAAGGGGTAGCGTAAAATATCACTAATGCTATGATTTTAAATAGGGTACTACCCCGCTAATATATATTAACAGTTGCAAAAACACTAGTTCAAAAGCAAAAATTGACAAATTAAATTTGTAGCTGAGGAAGATTTGAAACCTTGACATTTTACAACATGCTTAAATGCCTTACTAACTAAGCTAACATCAATCTTTACTCCTTTGATATTAAGGGTACCCCTCTCCTCATTATGACCATTTCCTCTTTTTACTAAACATCTTTACTCCTTTCAATGATTTCAAGATTCAATATTCATTACTTATTCCAATCAATAATGACTCCTATTAGAATCTTGCTTCTCAATATTGCCCTTCTTGGTTTCTTCCCATATTCCGAATTCAAACAAAAAGAACAGCAAAGATTGAAGGGAGTACTATTAATCAATCGCTATTAATTTACTTCTTATGCTTTATATATAATCATGTTGGATGATATTTGATCTCTATGCATACTTTCATTATAAGTTCATATAATATTTAACTGTACACGATCAAATATATTAAGGATAAGCAAAAGGCACAACTCATTTGAAGGAGAGACGAAGTATGAAAAGGGAATTTTCTTCCCATAGTCATCAAACAATTCATAACAATAACACCTTACATTAGTACATCACTCTTACCCTCCTAATGCTAAACAACCCTAATCATAGAACTACATCCTTAAATCAACAACAAATTACAGAAAACAGTAAATCGCAAAAACCATCACACTTCGTGTTATACAATTAGCGAATACGCATACAAATCAATCCAACAAACTCATTAAAATCAAATCATCAAACAAAGAAAGCAAATACACATGCAAATTCAAACAAAAAACAATATAAAAGGGATTAATCGTCTAAATTTCAAAACAAACCCGATTCCAAAACAAAACAAGAAAAACAAAAAAGGTAAATAAATTTTAAAATCAACCTAGAAACAGCAGAGGAATGTTCAAGTAGAGGAGAAATGGAGGAATTGGCACTGAACACTGGTTTCTTGAATTTAGTTGGAGCAGGAGGATCAGTTCGGTAACTCAAGCTCAGGACTAAAAAATGCCGCCTTCCAAAATTGTTTAAAAATACAAAAATATATACTCCCTTCCTGAGAGGGGTTCATAACAGAATAGATGACCAGATTGACACCCGACTTTATAACCGAACTCGATTTGACCCGACTTAAAAATGAATCTACAATCATGTAAAAACCAATGTGAACACAAAACCAGATTTTGAACCGACCCGAACACTTGATCCGAAACCAACCCGATGACCCGAATAAACACCTATACTTCCTCTTATTTAATTTGCAATATTTTTTATTTTGGTTCGTCCCATATAATTTGCATCATTTCTATTTTTGGATTATTGCCCACCACTTCTTTTAAATCTCATCCACACATTGTAACTATCTTCTAATTTTAACCATACAATTTATTCTCCCTCTTCATTTATCACCATTATCAACCTTTCCTTACAAAAAGAATAATTTTTTCTTTGCTTTAAATTATATAGACGAAGGGTGTATATAGTTGAATATTTGTTGAAAATAGAAATATGTTGGAAAAATAAATAACACTACAAAATCTCATAGAAGCATTTTGGAGGAGAATTTAATAAATAATGGTTATCTGTGAGTTTAATAAATTATCCTTATATGGTAGAATTTGATCGTGTGGAAGTTTTGTTAATTTAATTTATCTTTTTTATTTTATATATTTTATTATTATGATTTTTTTTTTATAGTGATTGACAAATTGTTGTGATTGATTAGAAATTTTTAATTATTTTGTTATCAACTTAAAATTTATAAAAGTGATGTTTATATCTCGACTAAGATAAGACCTTGTGTAGTGTCGTTAGTAAACTCATTTAAATCGTTAGGAATAATTATAATAAAGATATCATGGTAATATTTTTAATAGAAAGAAATTAAGCAAGATAATAATACATGTAATTAAAAAAAGACAATATTAGTAATGTTTTATTTTAGTGATATTTATAAATTTATAGATAGATTATAGAAATATGTAATACCTTTATTTACTTTAATTTGTTACAATCTAGTTTAGCATTCTAAAAAAATCAATTTAGTGAGTTAGAAAAAGTAACAACAAAATTTGAATTTATTTTAGGAAAAATTATTGTGAATACTCTAACTTATTTTTTATTATCTGTTAATAATACCATATTTTGAATTTTTTTATAAACTAACATTTGTTTTCAGTTTGGTGTGAATAGACCCTTGAAAAAATGATCATGCATTATAATAAAAAGTTTGGAAGATTGCAGGTGTCAATTTTGAAGAGAACTTGCCAAAATTCACTTGTTGACTAAAGACTAATGATATGACAATTGATTTTGAACAATATATCTACAATTATTTGACTAATATTTATTATATCTATTATTAAATTATCTTTTGACCAATATTTATTTACAGCTGATTTGAGTAAATTAAAGAATATAATATACTGCCTAATATATTGTTGAAAATTTTCAAAAATACAAAGTTAATTCATACATATAACCGTCAAAACTGAATGTTTCTACCGCATAATATTTCTAGCTTTTTTTTAATGTCATATATTTATATGCGTCTATGTTTAAAAAAATCGTGTATTGCACGGGGTTCTACACTTGTTTGCTATATTAGTTACCCATCATCTTCTTCCTTCTTTATAATAATCCAACATATTTTCTGTTACCTGCCTAAAATCCTACCTTTAATTTTTTTTAATAATCCAACATTTCATTTGAGTTTGTTGCCGATGGAACTTTCAAGAAGCTAATGAAATTGTTATTATTTCCTAACTTTATAAAGTAGATCATTGTACTATAAATCATAATTGTCTCTGTATACATTATCCCAACCGACTTACTCGACTCGATCCGACCCGCTGACCCGACCCGCTAATCCACATCCTAAATGGCATGTCAAATTTTTTAGGTATAACCGGATAACCGTTAAAATCTTTATAGTGAAATTCTTTACAAATTATTCGTCAAATTCTGGATATAATTGTAAAAAATTTAGAAAGATATTAAACTCAATAAAATAAATTCTTTTTCTTTATCATATTTTATTTTCTTGATAAACAAAAGTTTCGGGTAACATTTGAAAATTTTGCTTACCATTATTTTGGGGGAAAACTTCACATTTTACTGTACGAGCGGGGTTCTTTATTTGAAATTGGAAAGAATCAAAGCAAGGATGCAGCAATCAACCAGTCGGATCATCATCATTCATTAGTGAAATTGCCAATCGCCATAAAATCTACATCAATTTTTGAATCAGATTTGTGATTACAAACCCTAAATTGTGATTTTAGGGCACAAATTATTCCAATTCTGTATAATGTCCAGTGGAAGCGATAGTTCATGGGTAGGGAAGAAGCCGCTCAGGCGAGTTGGTGGAATGTCAGATGCTCTTTCAATTGCTTCTGATCTTGGTTTTCATGTCTCTACTCCTCCTCCTCCTCCTCTTCCTAAGGTTTCCTTTCTTTTTCTCGTATTTTTTTTGCTGAATTTTTCTACTTTTGGTTAATTTCATACATGTATTATCCCAAGTTTTAAATCCCCATTTTGTAAGCAGGGTTTTAGCTTCTGCATCTGTTTGAAGATGGAGTGTTGTTGATCTGTATTTTCCCTTGTTTCGATCTTGGTTTGGATTTTATATACTATATTAAATTGCCTTCATTATGTGTACTTTTTGTTTACATGAAGTGGCAGCTGATGTTGGATCAATCATTTTTTTGTTACCACTCCAGCTAGGTGGAGCCGTTTAATGGCATTGGCCTAATGGAATAATGTTGATATGTTCTAAGATGGGTATCCATTACTGCTGTCATATACTCATATAAATCGATCGAAAGTCCCCGAATCATGAATTTGTCTGATTATGACTTTGAATGTCGACATTGATTTTGTGCTATTTGGTCATTCATATTATCTTTTGTTAGGTGTAAAATATGTTTTTTTTTTTTATTTTTTTTATTTTGGTTTTGTTGCAGATTTGTTTCTGAGATGCTTATGTGCCATTTCTGTTAAACCCATGTTGCTGTATTTTTTTCCTTTGGGTTATTGTCTTTTTTGTTGAGATTTTTCTTGTTGACATTCTCTTTGAATCAGTTTATTAAGCTGATGTGGTTTTTTTAATACTACTATATATTAGATGTGCTTTTGCTCATGTTTATCTTTTGTCAGGAAGAGCTCCAAAATTTATCTGCCAATGGGGAAAGGGGTGATGATTTGGTTAGGGTTTTAAGAGACCTTACAGCAGTTCAGAGAAAGATTGCTGATTTAGAAGTAGAACTGCGAGGTAGAAAGGTGATACTTTAAAGTTCTTTTATTCTGCACTTTCTCTTATTTATGGTCCTAAATGCTGTGAGTCTGTGACATACTCCTCTATGTATCATGTTATCCAAATCGAAATCTTGGCGCCAGATATTTACGCCTACCAGAAGCTATAGACGCTTCATGGTTTCTTTTTCTTTTCCTTTTCTTTGTTGGTTCCATTTTAGGTGTCAAGTTATATTTTCTAAGTTTTGAAATGAAACAGCTGTTGAGATACTTTTTTCCTACTTGAACATCTTGTTGCTGTCATTGTGGCAATTGGCAAAACTAATGTATGAGTGTTAATTAGATTGGAAGTTTTCTTGGTATTGCCTGTTTCTTTAGCAGTACTTTAAGTTCTAGCTGATCTATAAACTTGATTGTATTGAACAGGATGACAAGAATGTGGCATATTTAACACATGTGAGTGAAATGGAAAAGAAGATTGAAACTTTAGCTAGAATCACTACCATACTTAAAGATGTGATTCAGAATAAGGTATTGTATTAGCTTTTTTTGGCTTTGTTATTTTCTTGCAGAAAATTGTTGAGCTTCGATTGTATTTGAATCCTAATGCTTTGATTTTGATCGTAATATGTAGCTTCCAATTTCATGTTTTTAGATTGTAGAAGATATAGATGCATTTGGTCAATGAACAAACTATTAGCTAAGTATACACTGTGATAGAATCTTTTGCATGTTGTAGCAGTAAATGCCCTTACGAATAGATGTCCACCTACCTTAATTGCAGAATACTAGGAAACTCCATCTAAGAGAGGTTTAAAAGGCATGAAGTGTCCTGAGGTGTTAAGGGTCTTCAAAGCCTAAGCGCTACGCGCAATATGAAGGTGCTAGCCTTTACACGTAAGGCCCCCTAATACCCAAGAAAAAGAATTAAATAATCTAAAGAAACATAAAAAGAAAAGAAGAAAAATACATAAGGATAAAAAAATATAGATGGTTCAAATGGCCTTACGCTTAAAGTGCTTGACTTGGGTGCTAAAGGCGCTCGTATTGAAGGATTGCCTTGCCTAGCCTTATTAAGGCACTAATCCATTGCGTGTTAGAAACTCTTACCTTAGGTATGATTTCAAACTAAGGAGGATAGAAAGATATGGAATGGCTTACATATAACTATACCTAACGAAAATTACTGCCTAGATAGGGAGATATATCATTGAATAGAAAGAGTAAATTTTAGTCTATCCATGGAAATTCCATGCATAAATGAACTATTTAGACAACTTGAACATTTTTGAATTCATTAATAAAATTCCATGAACGCCATGTACTCTACGTTAGGTACGGAGCAATCACGTAAATATAAATGCACTTTTTAGATCTTTGTTTGCAATTTGTTTATATGAAGAAAAAACATCTGTTTTTTTCTCTCAATTGTCTTTGACATCTTGAGGTTAGGGGAGGTAAAACGTAATCACGTAAATATAAATGGTGTAAGGATTTTGTAAAATATGTTTTACTTATGGTGTAAAAGTGATTGTGAAAATATATAATATTGATATTATTATACTCATATAGATGCCATATGCATTGGAAGTGATGTTTTTTTCATGTTTAGGGTGAAGCATTAATCAGGATTGATTTGTTGAACACCATCTTCTCCACCTTAGTTAAACTAATGTTTTTATGTTTAATGATCCAGGTTATCTTATATTGTTTGCATTGATTTTCAGGATCGCATTATTGCTCGTCTTCAACAACCTTATTCGTTGGATTGCATTCCTGTAGAAGCAGAGTACCAGGTTGGTAGTGAGCAATTCTTGCTCATAGTTAATTCATTTTAAACTATAGCAAACTCATGATTTCTTACATACATTATTTGTATTTACCCTATGTTATTAGCTGTTTGTGTTAATACGCTAATTTGATTAATGGCATTAGCAAAGCCTCAATTTATATTTGATCCATGGTGAGCAGCGCTTTCATGCTCATCCTTTATTTGAAGGAGGTAGGGTTATGTTGGAGAGAGCTTCACCCTTACCTTTTTGCATTTTCCTACATTTCACTTGCTTGAAAAACAAACTTTTTTATTATGACTTTAAAGTTTCATGCTGTTCTGTTGCTCGTAAAATGCAACGCTTTATTGTTTGATTTGTTGAGCTAAATCAATCATGTTTCATGACTTGATGTTGTCCTATCTTTGGAAAGTTGTACAGGTGCACAATGCATACAACATTGTGTAGAAGTTTTAGGCATGCAATTATGAATTGAAATGTGGTCCTATAGGCTATATGCATCATGCAAAGGTTAAAACTTAGAAATTTAGAAATATTTTCTAATGTTTTTCCCCAACAAATGCTATTAGTTACTACTCAATTCATTGAGGAGACATACATCTCAGTGTCCACAACTCAAATACTCATAAGTAGACTACTTGCATCCCTGCAACACCAAAAAGTGAGCAACAACATTAATTCCAGAGCCTTAATCCCAAAAGATTGGGGTTGGCTACGTGAACCAATACATCAGTTTAATGGTTATTCATATATCCATTCTGATTTTTTTACTATCTCAATTGTAAATTTAGATCCTTATACTTTTCCACTCTTGTCTTTCCAGTCATCTTCGGTCTTCCTTACCCTCTTTTAAAGTCTCTCGAGCTCAAACTTTCTATCTTTCTTTCCGGTTCGGTAATACCCAGTCTTTGTACATGTCGAAATCATCTTAAACGATTCCTTTTCATCTTTTTCTCAATATTTGCAACTCTGAAACCCTTTTTTATATCTTTGTTTCGAATTTGCATTCCCCAATAAGTGAGAAGGTACTAAATCAAAGGGTGCACACACATCAAAGGAAAAAGCTGAGAAGTAGTTGCACAAAGATTTAGGGAGTGTTCTAACCAGAATCAACTTATTGGCAATATCATCATAGATCTAGAGCTCCTGTTTTACTTCATCAATGCGATGCAGTGGATAGAACAGATGGGAAATAGGATCAACATGATGGAATGGTAATTAGAATAGGGTCAAAGAGGAAACTATTTTTTTAGAAAATAAGGGAGAGAAAAGAAGACAAATTTAAGTAGGAGAGAAGAGATAGACCTAGTCACTCAAAAGAGAATTTGTTCATTGCTGAGCTCTTGAACTTCGATTTTATGATGATGACCTCAAAATCAAGTTTCTTCTATGCAACAGTGGGACTGTGGGAGAACCCTGGAACTTGGAGAAGAAAGGTGGGAATGGGTGGCAATTAAAACAATAGAAAACAGAAAACTGAATAAGGCTGAGGCGCTCTTTGTGATTGTGGGTCTTTCCTCAATCTAGGCTCGATAATCTCTGTTGGGTGACTGGGTCATTACAATAGCAAATCTGTTTGCCATTACTGTCACAAATCTTCAGTCCTCCGGTTACTAGGGTAGGTTTGTAAAAAGGGATGTATTAGAGCCAATAATACTAATAAAGTAAACCTACTTGTATGTTATCTATACAATTTATAATTTGATTCAAATTTATCAGAAACTGAAACAAATAAAACATGGTTAAGAACTCAGATTGCTGAACTATTTTTTGAAAAAAACTAATTGACAGCTCATTACACTCATAGAGAAGTTAAGCAGTATCTTGCGTGTCGTAAATTCCTTAAAATTGTGTTTAGAAACTTAGTTGATTTATCATTGATATATGTCTGAAAAGTTCCTTAAGGTTCTCTCCATTTTCTCTACTAACCCTTGTCTTTATGATTTGTTTTGCTTCAGTCACTCCATCAGGACGAATTCATGTTTATTTTTCTTATGAATACTGAATCATGTCCGTCGATTGCACCCTGAATTGTTTTGTTGATTTTTACAGAAGCAATTTTCAGAATTACTAATGAAGGCGGCGAGTGATTATGGTGCATTGTCTGCATCGGTTGCAGATTTTCAGTGGAGCCAGAACTTTAAGGAACCACCTTCAGTTTGGGCAGTATGTTTCCACATACTTTCTTGAATTTTATTGGATGCATTTGGACAATTACGTAATTTTACTTTGTTCTAGCGCCGAGTCTCCAACTTCCTGTGTCAAGTTAATCTTATACTTCAGTCTTCATGCGTGTTCATATTAGTATAAGGTGAAGTTTGGTATCAAGGAAATCTAAAGTTGAGTTTTTAAAGAACGGCTGGTCGACAGAATTTAAAAGCTGTAAAAATTGAGTCGTGAGTATTAAGATCAAGGCATTGTTGCTGTTTAAACTGCAGTAAATTTGTTTTTCATTTCTTATATTTGCTTTAGTATCGATTTATTTCCTGCAACTTGCTCCATATGTTCCCTTTTTTATGTTGCAGGAGATGCTACGTCCGATTCCAGTTGCCCTGGCATCATGTACACGGTTTTTTGAAGCCATGTCAGCTATGAGGGAATCGTTTACCACCCTACAAAAGCTGAGAGTGGGACATTCTGCTAACTCCCTACCATCCACGCCTGCCAAGGATTTTTCGCAAAGAACGGGGGACTCCAATTGTGTTACACCACCACCCTGGAAAAATGAATCTAGTTTTGATGATTTAGCTATCGAGAGCACGAAGGGCGCAGACGCAGAACTGCAGGAAGGGGATGAATTTGGTGAAGCTGCTAACTTAGATGACAATAGCCGGCATAGGTCGCCATGGCCATCTGTTAAAACTTAATACTGTTGGGCTGTAAATTGTATCGATTTTTTTGCTCATTTCTTTTGATGTGTGTGTAATTTAATGACCTTTCTCGGTTTAATCTGTGTTGTATGATTCACATACGAGCGATAAAGCAAAATGTTAAGCTTTTCACTAATCCATTCTACAAGAGAAAATGTACCAAGAACCGCTCTTGGTAGCGGACTTACGAGTGCTTTGTATCTTGTACCTTAACAAATACTCCTATATGCTTTTAGGAACATTAAAAGTCTGCATAACTTCAGGCGAAAGTTAAAATCAGTTGCATTTTAATTAAAAAATCCATTATTGTTCAGATATACATTCGTTACATCCTTGCCCAAATTCGTTTATGCAGAAAACTTGGGTTATTCAAATATTACAACAAAATCCAAGCTTCAGGTAAGGCACATTATTGTTCGAAAACAAACTCGACTTCTCCATAAAATGACAGAATCAGAACAAAATCTAACCTAGATTTATTACGATTTATGATCCCCTTGTCACACTGAATAATTAATACATGTATCACATTTTGTAACCAATTGTTCTCCAAAACATCAAGTAATGCAGTTTCAGATGAAGTATATTCCTGCTGCATAATCAAGCCGATTGGCGAAAGAATACTCAAAGTTGCATATGCAATGAGACATCGAAACAATTGATCTTAACCCTAAACAACCATTAAGCAAGCTGGAGACGTTTGATCTGCTGAATTTGCTTTGCGGGGCTCAGACCCTTTGGGCAGGCAGCTGTACAGTTCATAATTGTATGACACCTATAGAGCTTGAACTCATCGTTAATTGCCTCTAGCCGCTCCTTAGTGTACTCATCACGGCTATCAGCTATCCATCTAAGACAAAAATATATGTTTAGCAGAGTTTCCCATTAGAAGGTTCATAAAATTACACAAAAACAGAAATAAAGGGGGCTAAAGACCACAATGCAACATAATTTTTTATTAGTTTTTCTACTCTGCTCTTTTTCATTTATCCACATTTCAATGTATGTCCATTTTTACACTAGCCCAAGATGCTCATGACTCTCTTTCACCCCCCGCCTAAACAAACCCCTCCCCCCCCCCCCCCACCCACACACACAAGCATTAGAAGTACCGCTAACCCGCTATTATATACTACCTTAACACTTTAAAAATGGAGCACAAACACAGAAGGGTCAACTTCAAAAATAAAAGACAACGATGCAATGTTTGAATCCTTACAAGACATGCTTGGAATGGATAGGCTCAATTACGAAGTATTTGGATGAGGGCAATCATAGTCAGAATCAGAAATTTCCTATAATGGGGTTTCAACACCTCAGCCATTAAAACCACTTGATCCATCCTACATTCCATCCAAAACCAAATTACTTTCGCTAAGACTCAAACCACCGCAAATCTATCGACAACCTCTTGAACATAACCCAAAACCAGAAACAACCAACCCAATTCCCTCATCAGCGATGACATCTGACCAAATCGCCCATCGGGGCTCTATGAATCACCACGAAACAACAAAACCACAACTAATAGATTTGAAAGAAAGGAAAAAAGGGGCATACTACATTAATAAAAAGCTTATATTTGACTGAGTTCGACCTTGAATGCTCCAAGCTATAATGTTCCAAGACAAGCTTATAGTGAAATGCAATACACATACCACCATAATGCTGAACTTGTAGATCATGAACCCATAAAGTAAACTAGTACCTACTACTTAAATAGGTAACACTTATCCTATGTTCCTAAGAATTGAAGAGAAAGAAGCAGTTAGATGTAAGAAAAACTAGCATCTATAACTCACCAAAAGCTTCAAACCCAAGAGCAAAAGCAAACTTAACATTTTCAGGAAAAAAGAAAATCTCAGCAACAACAATCATAACTAACAGTTTTAGTCTTAAGCTCTCATACAAATTCAAATTCCAACACTATACTTACATTAATTTTGAAATCAGAAAAGTAGAAAACATTTCATTTTTACGTGAGAGTGAGACTATACCTTCCCAATTTTCTTCAATTGAAGTTGTGCCCTACTTCAAAATCATTCCCTAATCGATCATTGATATAAGAAACAAAAACTAGTTCTTTGATTCACACAAAGTTTCATAGTCCTAATATCATCATCTTCGTTACCAACTATAAATTCTCCCTATTTTATACCTCAGATACATACTATTAGATCACCAACGCAAATTCCAGCAATATTGGTTTAGGATGGGCCAAAAACACTCATTTATACATGTGTGCTTAACCAACTCATCTGCCATTATTATGTGATATATTATACAATTCAATGTTTTTTTTTTTTTTTTTTTTTTTTTTAATAAAAGACCATGGCCTAATGTTAGAGTATATAAGGTATCCTAGGCCTCAACCATCAGCTTGAGTTGGTTCCTTGACATGGTATCAGAAGCCAGTGTGACAAGAAGTCACAGGTTCGAATCTCAACCACCCATCATTTGAAGGTGGAATATTAAGCAGCAGGTATGATGAGGGCCTGTGTCGCATCCACACTTCTAGCCCAAAGGGCTCTCGTGTGAGGGGGCGTATTAGAGTATATAACGTATCCTGGGGCTTTGGTTGAGTTGGTTCCTTGACAACTAAGCATACACAGGCCTAGATATCCATTAAATTGAAAGACAAAAAATATAGAGGGAAAAGAGCACTGACCGATGAGCATGAAGCAAAGCAGCAGGACCTAGATAGGACTCAGGATTCCACCAATAACTAGGGCAAGAAGTACTACAACAAGAACACAAAATACACTCATACATCCCATCCAACTTTTTCCTATCCTCTTTACTTTGATAATACTCTTTCCCTTGTACAGGCGCAGGATTCTTCCTCTTCAACCAAGGCTCAATACTCTTATACTGATTATAAAAATTAGTCATATCCACCACCAAATCCTTAATAACAAACATATGAGGAAGCGGAGTAATCATCGTAGCACTACCACCTGATTCAATCTTCGTTAAACAAGCAAGACCATTACAACCATTAATGTTCATAGCGCAGGAACCACAAATACCTTCGCGACAAGATCGGCGAAAAGTGAGTGAAGGATCGATCTCGTTTTTGATCTTGATTAGTGCGTCGAGGATCATAGGACCGCATTCTTTGAGATTGATTTCGTAGGATTGAAGTTCGGGTTTTGAGGGTTTGTCGGGGTTCCAGCGGTAGATAGAGAAGGTTTTGGTTATAGGAGTGGAAGATAATGAGGAGGAGAAACGTGAGAGGAGGAGTTTGGTTGTGGAGGAGGACAAAAATGGTGGAATTTTCCGGCGGAGGAGTCCCGTCGCCATTGATCACAGCTTAGAAGGAGGAGAATGAGGGAATTAGGGAAATTGGCGAATACAAGAAGAATTTTTGGTTCTCGAGTTTAGGGTCACCAATTTATAATTTCCAATTTATGAATATGATTTATAGTTTATGCGGAAAATTTCTATGAGCGGGAAATACTGGATAGGATTAATGATGATGATGATGAGTTTATGCGGAAAATTATTAATGACACTTTTGTGTTTTTGCGTTTTATCAATATATTAAGTTTTTTTTTTTTTTATAAATGGTACCTTTATGTTATTGAGTGTCTTGTAATCGTAAAATTATCAATTTTTTGCACTTTATTGTTAAAGCTTAAAATTAGTCCTTTAAAACTTGGAATATGATATTTTAAATTTTGGAGAATATGTTAAACTTGAGTTCTCCAATATGCCTCTTAGGCTTGAAATAGGTTTTGTATTATTAATCACTTGAAACTATCGTATCATCAGTTATAATCTTCAAATAACACTTCACTATTTTTTTTAACCATTATCATCATCAATATACCTTCATTTCCACAATTATTTTCACCAATATAATCAACGCTAAAATCTCATATTATCAATTTTAATCATTTAACAATACCCCTCACTATTATTAAACAAGTGTATTTTTTCTTTTTTTGAGTTCAGAACATTCTATATACTACCTCCGTTAATTGTTTTGTGCAACCGCAGTACAAATTGCGGTTGCCAATGCAATTTTTCTTAAAGTAAAATTAGAGAATGTGGGGTAATGTAATTAAAGGTAAGATAGGAGAGAGAAAGAAAGAGAGAGGAAGTAGGGTTATGTAATTTAGGAAAAAGAAGGAGAGAGAAAATGATGGGATAGGTGATTAAAGGAGAGAGAAAATGATGGGATAGGTAATTAGATTGGTTATTTTTTACTAAAAAAGGAAAGTTGCAAATAACCTTGAGCGGACAAAAATGGCAAAAGTTGCAGAAACAATTAACAGAGGTAGTATTATTACTTGCTTCATTCATAATGAGACGGTCTCTTGTGAGTTTTTGTGAAATTATTATACCACATCAATATATTATGGCTTTTTAATTTCATCACACTGACATAAACTTGTGTATAATTAATCAAGTACTCCCTCCGTTCTTTTTTATTTGCCCGCTTTACCTTTTGCACGCATTTTTTAGCAAATTTTAAGCCTTTATATCGCTAAGTACGCATCATAAAAAATTATAAAAATTACATATTAAAAAACTTTACATCAAGACAAATCTAACAAGATCTCATATGAATATATTTTATCATCAATATATACTTCAAAAATCTAATTTAAATTTCTCTCTCTAAAAGTGGACAAACTTAAAGTGGACAAACAAAAAAGGAATGGAGGGCAGGAGTATTTTACAACTCTTGATATGAATAAAAACATAATGTTAGAGTATATAACATATCTTGGGGCTTCAAACATCGACCGAATATATTTTTGTAAATAATGATTATTTGTGAAGTTAACAAATCGCTCTATGAGGCAGTCTCACCGAGAAACGCGTCTTATATATAAGATAAATAATCCTATGAAAATATAAGCTCTTTATATAGAATTCTTAATTGAAGTCGTCTCATTGAAAGACGAGGTTGAAACTCAAAAAGGGTTAATGAAGGCATGCAAACGTACACCATGTGCTTTCAAGCATTGCATTATCTTTACGTATTTTTCTTGTTGCATTGGTTGCTAATCATAGATTGTGTATGATAATCGATGAATAATTGCAATATATTTGAAATATAATTGAATTTTGGTAGTTCAATGATCTAGTACGAGGATTCTAAGCTACAAAAAGTCGTATAAACTATAAACGATACTAACTCAAATACTAATCGAATTATTAACAAAATTTACATGATGACACGAACTAATCGAATAAAAGATGGCTTTAAACACTTGTAATTTTCTCTTTTCTCCGTTTCTTATAGTCTCGAAGCGCTTTCTCGACATCGTTAGGAGCTGCGGATAAAATCCAGTTACTAAACTCGAGTTCTGTCATATTCATAAACCGAGCAACAAGACTAAATTGCCGTTTTTTACTTTCTCTGGACGAACTCTTCCTTTTTAAACTCCTACTATCACTCAACTGTTTTACAACAATGGGAGGATCCTTCATACTGTTACTTGAAGTCTCTCTGTCTGATTCAATGACTCTAGCCCCAGCTCGTGAGTTGACGATATCTTCGTTTCGGTGAGAATATAAAATACCTACAATGAAACAAAATGTACCTTCAACAGTGTCGACAATGCACGTCTTTATAGTTCAATGCAGCCATAGTCTGGATAACAAAACGGGAGGGGAGGGATTTAGAGGAAAACATGGACAAACTTTGTTAAAAATACAATCTCTCCTAAAGTAGAAAAATTTGTAGGGAAAAACTCATTTTTCTTCTTTTTCCCTTCCCTTCTAAACAAAAAGGTGCACTCTCCCTCCTACTCCTCCTCTTCCTTTCTCCCCTTCCCCTTCCCTTCCCTTCCGTTTCTCTCCTAAGTTGCTATCCAAATATAGCGTTGTCAAAGTAACGCAACAGTTAACAGTACGTTGCAAAGGCTTAATCCATGCCAATTACAAATGGGTATGTGTTTCTACATGGAGAAAAGTTTTGTATTTGTTGGACAAGCTTAATAGTTCCATCACCTGTGGAGTTTAATATCTGCAGTCTCTTCTAAGGTTTGAAGGTCAAGTAAGGTTATTAATCGGTGTCAAAGATAACATCGTTATGGCATATGCCGCTTAAAGGTCTAAAGCATAAAGGATAAGTGTCACCGAATAAAACCTGTTTTGATGGTAGCCCCGTCCCCTGTGCGAGTCTTGAATAGAATACACATTATATTTGGGGACACACATAATAACACATCTTGCCTTTAGATTGTGTAAGCTAACTGGCTTCGTACATACTAGTTCTCAAGGACTGAGGCTTTTGGGGACCTTAGTTGTCATTGAACTATTGAACCAGATAGCTCAGCCTTTCTCATCTTAAGTGCATGTGAATGGATAGAAGGGAAAAGGTGTTTTTTTGCTTCCAATGGTTAGGAACATCCAAAAGGCATTCATGCTTTCTCATGGTACGTTCTTGGTTTGTCATGATCACTTTTAGCAAGAAATATACATAATTTGCAAAGTGAAGCTCCTGCTACTATTAATTACAGAACTGAACTCCATAAGAGATTTTCTCAGGTCTTATATGGAGCTCTGAATTTTCTGGTAGTGGTAGCCAAGTAGGCCCATCGCCATGAGATGTGACCTTGAAGAATCTACCAACCAAATTTGTGCATTTTTTTGGGGGAGTGGGGGTGGGGGGTTGAATGAGTATATGATGCTAATTGGAGAAGAGAGATGGACACAAATAAATAACAGTACAACACTTACCCAATTCCTCAAGCAGTGGCTTTTTTGTAGTTGTGCTCTCCGCGGCAACTGAACTTTTCACCCCCGAATCAAATTCTGATAAAGATTCTTTACCTTTTTCTTTTGGGGGAACAAAATGGACTCCAAGGTTATTTACATTCTGGTGTTTACTTTCTTGACCCGTACATTCAAGTCCGTGCTTTTCATGCAATTCAATGATCTCGCTGGTAAATAGCTTGTCAGAAAGATCTCGAAACAGATTACCTATTCCAAAAAGCTCCCCTTGAAATTGCTTATGGTCCTATTGAAGAGGAAAGAGATAAACACAGTGATTTGAAGGGAAATCAAAGAATGAGAGAGTACTTAAAAGTGTAAGTTAATGTGCTTCTTTACCCACCTGAACGCCTTCAAAATACCGCTTCTCCATCTTCCCGGAAACTGCAATGTTTGATAACTGCTGTTTGTACACTTGGCGAGTATAAACAATTTCCTCTAGAGAACCCGCAGCAATAAGGCGGAAAACAACAACATGCCTCTTCTGACCCAAACGAAACGATCTGTCTTGAGCTTGTAGATCATGTGATGGATTCCAGTTCGGATCAAATATTACTACACGGTTGGCGCTAACTAGGTTCAGTCCAAGGCCACCAGCTCGAGTAGAAACAAGGAAGACCTACATAGAGAATTAGCAGGTTAACATCCTGCAACAGAAACTAGTAAATCTGTTCTAGCTGGCCAATTGTCAAATATAAATATACCTGCTTGCTAGGACTTGAATTGAAGTCATTAACAAGAGACTGACGCAACCCAGTGGGTGTAGAACCATCAAGTCTAGAAAAGCAATAACCTTTGCGGGTAAGAAACTTCTCCAATATATCAAGCATCCTGCAAAAAAAACAAAATAGTGTAAGAACTATGGCATACAAATTATCTCGATTTTAGCATTAGGCAGATCTAGAAGTAAACACAATGTTAACAGCGTCGGAACAAATGTAATCATTCAGAAAGTTTGAACAATACAATCAAAACAAGCTATGAGGACCGCACAACATAGAGTCCAAAAGGCTATGAAATCATTCAAGTTTTCAGGTCAATTATATTTCACTTCACAGTTGACAGTGAATCTCCAAAACTTGTCATGAAACAATATCATTTTTACCTGTGGTATTAAGATTAATAATTTTACAGGGTACAACATAAAATATAAAAATCAGGAACAGAGACCGCATTGCCAATTAATTTAAGGTTAAATTAACTTTCAGAGGCCACAAGGATCATTGTTGTTGAAACAACAATTTGCAACTTCAAAAAAGCTACTACAAGAATGAGATTTGAATACAACCTGACAGAATAACTGAACAAAAGGACTTTGTCGCCATGTGAAATCCAAGATGCCATCAATCTTTCAAGGGTTCTCATTTTTCCACAATCTTTTGCATCACTTAGGCTCATAAAACTTTCACTTTGATCGGTGCCACCTAACAAATCAATATCATCACCAAAAACTTCTTTGACCAACTCAGCATCTTTCTTTTGTTTGTCCTCATCATCTTTTGGATTTGGTTTGATAAGCTCTAGATGATTGCTAATCTGTCATACATAAATGATGTACAAGACTGTTCAGAATCAATCACATGCAACACATGCTCTTGAAAACATTTGATGTCATAGAGAGAAAACTCAAATTTGCGACCATTATCACAGTGAGACAAAATAATGGAAGTGCTAAATTGTTCAAGTAATGTGAGCTCTTAATCTAGTAACTTCTGTCAGTCTGTGGCTATCTACTCCATAGAGCTCCCAACTTATCGGTGATTTTAGTTATATACCCTGTGTTCACAACTAATTTTCAGATGATTTCCACCCTCCTGAAGAAAAGAAAATGGACCCACTGGAAAGTCGAAAAGTGAATCACAAGAATGTTGTTAACTTCGATATTAGTAGGTTGGCTAAAAGAAATATAAGAGTTATGCTTCTACAAGTGGATAAGCTTATAAAAAAGATCTTTGTAGGTGTGTCTGGGTCAGTGGAGTGAGGCCTGCCTAAGCAAGGCTAGACTTACATGTTATTGTTGAGGGGAAATGAAAGGATAAAGCTGATACATGACTTCTTGTCTGAAAGATGGACCTCTCTTGAAAAACAATTTAAAAATATGCATGGAAATGGTGCAACAACCTTGTGGAAGGACTGAAAGCTGGTAATAATATAGAAGTGGACACTCAATCAAGAGGAAACAAGTCATAGCAATTTAAGCATACTAACATAAACCTCAGAAAATCTTCAAGACCAATAAGTTCTATCAAAATAAGGTAAGTATCTCTCATATAAGCCACTTATATCAAAACCAATTAAACCCTCTGATCTTTTTTGTTCTTCCCATTTGAAATATGGGAAGGAACCAAGAAGAGTACTAATGAATGATAATATTCGATTAAAAGCCATTATTAATTAAAATAAATAATGATCAATGTAGCTTGAAATCATAAAAAGGAGTAAAATTAGTAAAAAGGGAAAAGAGTTATAATGAGGGGTAGGGTACCATTAATATGAAAGAATCAAGTAATTTTTAAGGGTTAAAATTGCAAATATATGATGGCCTTTTAGTTAAATAAGTTAGACAAATGAGAATATTTTGTCCATAAAGTTGTCCCAAAATTGAAATATTCATAATGGGAAGAACTTGTGAAATCTCCGACATCCAGAATTTTAAAATGGGCTTCAAATTCTACATGGACAATTGGACATAAGCTACATCTCCAAAATCTTCAAACATAGCCTAGTAGATAAGACTTGAACTTCAATTAATGGACCCATACACCTAAACAACATGTATTTTCTAGCACAGATTTGCACTTGCCTGTATGTAAGTCATGCTACCATAAGTAAACATGAAAATGTTATGATCCATTGCAAGGTATGGGACTTGTCCCACATCGGTTGTAAAGTGCTATTGGCGTGGGGTTTATAGGCAAATGAGCTCTCTCACCTAATTGGCTAGTCTTTTGGATGAGCTCTTCTGTTTGTCCTATAACAATGGTATCGGAGCCGGACTCAAAGTGGGTGGCCTGCACAGTGGGTGGCTTGCGGAGTGGGTGGCTTGGAAGAGCCAGCCGTGACCCAATGAGGACGTTGGCCTTATGGAGGGTCGATTGTTAAGGTCCATTGCAAGGAATAGGACTTGTCCTAAAAAGGTTGTAAAGTGCAATTGGTGTAGGGTTTATAGGCAAATGCGCTCTCTCACCTAATAAGCTAGTCTTTTGCGTGAGCTCTCTTATTTGTCCTATAATAGGAGAGTGATTGTTTAGAGGTAACATAGGATGCAATACAAATGATGAGCAATAAAAAGATATGTTGTGATTAATTATAAAGTATGGTCTACAGAAATGAATAAAGATGATCTTCTTTAAATCCAGCCTTTTGGGTTTAAACACCAAAAGAAGAGAGCATGCAAACATAATTAAGAAAATTAAGATACAATTTAAACTAGCACATCATAGTTAAAAAGCATGAAACGGAATAAGTTCTCTATATACTTTTCCCACCCTCATAGTCAGATTTGTCTATTTTTTTCTTTTCCTTTCTGAATGTCGTTAGTGTCGTGAGTAAGAAAGAATATCCAAGCACCCTATAGCATACACAGAAAATCAGACACTAACCTGCTGAAGCTTGAGAATGCAGGGAAGAATGACGCAATTGGGACACCAATTACAGCCATCAGGGCTATCTCTATGAAGATATCTCCATATGATTCCATCAGGCACTGTTCTATGATGACACTCTCCCTGACTGAGTGGGCTTCCACATGAGCAAGGAAGGTCCTTGTTCATAAGGCATTGGATCTCTGGTTGCTCCAACATCCTTTTGTAGGCTCTTTTCTGCAATTCGCTCATTTCACAAAACACAATATTATCTTCTTTTCCCAGCATAAGATTTCCAATGGTCTCCTCCTTTGTTCTCCTCAGTAAGTATCGGTTAAGAAGTGTGACAAGATGCTGTCTACGCTCATCCGCAATTTGAACAAACTTCTCATTCGCACTGGACCTCTGCCCAAGTTTGAGAGGTTCATCATAAAAATGACGGAAATGTTCTCGAGTTCCCAAAGACCCTGGTAAAACCCAATCAAACAGATTGAAAAGCTCCATAATTTTATTCTGCATCACGGTCCCGGTTAGACCATACCTTCTTTTAGTTTTAATATTGAGGCATGCATTATACAATTTTGACTTCTCATTTTTCAATCGATGTGCCTCATCTACAATTACAATGTCCCAATTAACCTCCGAGATGACATTTCCATAGATTCTAAAAGTATCAAAACTTGTTATCATAACCTCAAGTTCCTGAGCCTTTGCTTTATCAACAATTAAGTCACGATTTGGACCATGGCAAATAGAAACACGGAAATTAGCCCAATTAGAGAATTCGTTCTCCCAATTTTCTATAACCGATGCTGGACCAATAATCAGCACAGGACCCTTCTGATTTCTCTCTGCAGCTGACAGCTTCCCAGCCTCTCCATCCTTGCCAAACACAGCAGCCAAGAAGGCAATGGTTTGAATGGTCTTTCCCAATCCCCTACAAAACATAAAAATCGTGAACATGACATTCGTGTGCGTTCAGTATTGCTAGTGCCTTTTGTCTGCACACAAGCGTCAAACTTCACTTGGTTTGTACCCTTGTCACCCTTATAAAGAATGCAACACATGTCCTGAGCATGACTTTTACGCTCAAAGGCATAGTTGCATCACCTCAACACATAATCTGATAACTAATCAAAAATATTTCCAAACATAAACTGATTATCTCCTAACTAATCAACAATCATTATAAACTTTAAACAATTATATGCACTCACATGTCATCTCCAAGAATGCCTCCAAGATTTTTCTTGTACAACTGGTATAGAAATTTAACTCCCACCCTTTGGTGTTCAAGTAGCCTACAATTGATAGATGCAGGAACCTGTGAACAAATATCCTTCTTAAAATTCAACCAAATGAGAATCTTAGAAGAAAATGTCATTTTGAAACATTGAGTAGCATCATTTGTCCAAAAACCTTCACAATAATAAAATAACTTTGTCATAACGAGGACGAAAAAGATGTAGACAAGCATTTTGAGTAGTGTTTTATCTATGGCCAACTTCAAAGCAACAGGCCTAAAACCAGTAACAAAAACATATAGAAAATGATGTAGTCAACAAACTTATGAACTTGCCACTAAACTAAATCAACAACTCTAAAGAATATTATTTGTTACTAATAACTATGACAGATTAGGCCTTCAATGCATAGTCAATCCAATCCAAGTTTGTTAAGCTTCACTAGATGGGACTTGAAAAGATTAGAAGTTTAGGGCTAGATAAGGATTAAAAATCAAGCAGACAGGTTTCATGTGAGATTTTTTCAAGAAAGTGTTAGCAGTTAAAATGTATAAGTAACTTGCATTTCAATTCTCATTTGATTTCATCCACACAGTTATTCTCTCTCTTAATTTAATACCAAATATCCACTTTTTTCTTTAACACTCTATTTGTTTTTGCTACTAATTTAAATGAACGGAGTAGTATAACTTTACCCAAGATCACTGCCTAGAACATTCCAAAACCATTCTTTGACAAGTTTTGACCAATAATATCTCAAGATGTATGATTAGGAAAATTCAGAACAAACAAGCAGGAGGTATTTCATAATTTCCATTTCATATTTCAAATAATGAAGAAGAAAGAAAGCAACCTTCTCCAGTAAAAAAAGAAAAAAAAAAAAAAAAAAGAGAACAACCATAAAATCTAATAGCTGCCACATGTTAAAAGGTAGCATTTGAAGGTATGTTAAACAAGAATACAATCTTCAATGCAAAATACAAACGTACTAAGAACCTATTCCTAACTTTTTTTTTTACTTACTCTGGTTTCTCATAATTAATACCCTTCTTGTTTTCACGTTATCCATGGTACTATTTTTCCCTAATGGCCCATTTAGTTGTTGGTCCTAAACGATGAAAAGGGAACGATTTGTGGTGTCAATTTTCGTAAAATGTATCTTGTCATTCCCATGGTGATGAAACTTTGATTATAAAAAAGTTTTTCCATTCACAATTTTTCATCACCACCTAATACCACATCTCCAAAACAATAATGAATCGGAATGAATCTTATAAAGAAAAAGAGATGACTAAAGCAGAACAAACATGACCATTAAACTTTTTCAAAATATTATCCTACCAAAATCACACTAATTTTCGATTACCATACACCATCAAACTACAACAACCAAACCAAATGGGTCATAATATCTTTAGAAGTGCTTAACTAAAAATATGAAATTGAGACGAAGCAAATAAGATCTCACTTGACTATATTTTCTCCATACATAAAAAACAAAAAGTGGCTAACTATGCAAGAGTAGCTGCTATTAAAAATCGAAGGTAGTATTTGATAAAGTCAAGCTATATTCTCCTATGGTCCAATCCAATTAATGTAATTGCTTAGGAAAGGAAGTCAAAGAGATGCATATTGCACTGCCCCTGAACTGAACTGAACTGAACTAAAAAGACAATACAATATGCATTTTCATGGGTCAGCACAAAGACTGAATGGGTCATACTATAACAAAGACAATACACTTCGTTCCTCTTAGATTGCAATCATACTATAACAAAGACTGAATGGGTCAGCACAAACAACATTACACGGTGGTTGTATTTTAAGCATGATAAATGTACTGCATTGACAGCTTTTTAGAAATTGCAAATGTGAATAAGCAAGAAAAAACCAAACAAAATCAATCATACCAAACACAAGAATTCAAATGCAGTTTCTTGCGTATGAGTGTCAATTCCGGTTATCAGTCAGACTTTACTTCAGGGGTTTGGGGTTGGATTATTTTCTGTATAGTTTGCATAAGTTTGTATGTCTTAGTGGTTTCATTTTCATGCTTGGGTCTATTTTGAGTCTATTCAGGTCACTCTTCAGATAAATTTTGACCAGATTGAACATCACTTATAATGCCACCTAAATCTCTATTCATGAATCCACTAAAACCACACAAAAAATTCTCATCTATACACACACTCTATAAGAAACCCTAGTATCTAAAAATCAAAATTCAAAATGAGCAAGTAATCAATCACCTGAACCAACGGAACTTCATCATCAGAAGACAAAATCAACGGCTCATAAGGTCCCGTTTCTCCGAGTTGAAAACCTTCCAATCTGGGTCTCCCAAACCCTTGTAATCGATAACCCTCTTCCTCATTATCATCATCATCATCGTCATCACCTTCAGAAATTGGTTTTTCCTCTTTGAATAATGATTTGTCTTCGTGTTTGCATTCAACATGGATTGAATTTGAAACGGTTTGTTCCTGTTTAGAGCGCAACTTTTCGGGAGGAGAAAAGGGCAAATCCAAGCGAAGAAGTTGCTGAGAAATGGAGGTTTTAGGAGGAATTCTGCGAGGCCGTTGAGGAAGATTTGAATTCAAAATAGGAATTGAAGATTGGGATTGGGTAGAAGAAGATGGAATTGAAATGTTGGAGCAGGGTTTTAGAGAATCCTTCAACGACATGGAAGAAGAAATTGGTTTGTTTGAGCAACTGTTTTTTTTGTTTCGAGCAACTGTTATTCAAAATAAGCATAAATAACATAGATTTTTAATGTTAGGATTTTATGAATTAAAAAATTACTAAATTATGATCTACTAATTTTTTGGTAGAGGTCAAATAAATCTTAAATTAATTAGAAATTAATAAGTTACTTGTAAGTTATGGGCAAGAAATTACAAGTATCAGGTTGTATCTCAGTTGGAGCATGTATCACTTTTCTCGGATAAAGTTTTGAGTTTGATTCTAATTGATCCCTTTCCTCCCTCCCTGTACTTTGTACTCAACAAAATAAAAAACAACGAGGCCACAAGTTCACAAGTAGAAATGAAAATAGTGTGGGGACGCAGCGTCACATTTCATGCCAAGGCGAGCCTCGTTCCCAATGGGTCATGCCCAGGTTGGTCATCAATTGTCTCGCGCATGTCAACATTACATGGCAAATGAACGTGGGTTGTATAGCCCATGTCGTGTCGTGTAGCAAACCACAAGTCATTTTTCTCCTCTTAAATAGTTATAAAAAATTTGTTTAACAGTTCATCTCGATGAACCATACTTATAGATATTGCACCAATCTCATAAATAATTCATGTGACATGATATGTCCATGCTTGTGTCGCCCCAAAATTCATCTCGATGAACCACACTACACATTTGATGCATAGACTTGGAAAGTTTCAGATTATGAAAAATTATAAATGTGTGAATTTTACTAAATATGCTAAAAAGTGCTTTAATTTGGTTTTCACATAGGTCTAAGGTTGAGTTTGTAAATATTTAAATCAAAATTTGTTTGTCAATATGTTAGGTGGGAATTAGAACTAATATTGGAGTTTTTTTTTTAGAAAAGTGATACAAAATTAATAATAATAATAGGATTATGATAATTTAGAAAAAGTACATTGATCAATTAATATTATAACTTCACTTATAATCATTCATTTCTCATAAAAATCTAAATTAATTTAATTTAAAGTAATTCGGAAACAATATTAGAGCTGTTACAACACAAGAACATGAGTCATTTAGTTTCAAAACGAACAGCCGATGTTGCTTCTGATTGAAGATCATCCTACCCGAATACGCTTTCCTCCATTGATCAGCAACCCGAGATCGTAGAAACTCAACACCACGAAGGCGAAGCTTTTTTCAAACAACGCATCAAGCCCGTTTTCTGTATACAATAACAAACATGACAAAGACATGACGCCCTTCTACCGATTTTATGTTTACATTCGTTCATTGAAAAAACATAGTATCGAGTCCATTCCATTAGTATGTTTCACCAATCAATCCAAACCCCACACATTTTGCATTCAAAATACTAACGATATCAAGCTCTCACGTGGGTGATCAAACGAAAGGGGTCGGGATCTTACAGAAATGTAAGGATGCAATCTATAAGCCTCAGCGCACGCCAAATATCTCCTGCGGTGGATCATACACAGAACGCTCAGGAAAGAGTTCCTCGAAGTCCTTCTTAACTTTGTTTCTCAGAAGGGGGTGAGGAAGAAGACCCTTCAATAAGATCCTAAACGGAAGTTCCTCAGGAAGATCCGGAGACTTCAACATGTCCTCGTAGATATTCATCGCATCTGCAGGAGAACCGTCCCTTAAGAAACCTCGGATGACTTCACTATATGTTTGGGAATCGGGAAACAACTCCTCTTTTTTCATGTCAGCCCAAAGTTGCATCACATCATCCATTCTTTTACATCTCGACATCGCAATAATCAAGTCTTTATACAGATATGCATCGGGACTGTACCAGTCTTGCTTCTGAATTATTCTGAAGATCTGATACAAATAGATTATCGTTAAAACGGCTCTACATTTGACAGTAGTTCATATAATTCTTTGTTAACAAAATCGAACAAGATAAACAGTTATTTAACACTTTTTACCAAGATAATCGTCATCTCGCTCTATGGATTTAAAAAAAAAAACATTTTCCCTCCTCATTTTACATCCTAATATTATAACATTCCATGATTAGATCAAATTACACTATACTAAATATTCTAGTGTAAAGCTGTCAGCACTCAGCATCTAGAAGATTTCAATGACTTTACTTTGAGTCTTTTATAAAATCAGAAACAAAGTTGCCAAAATGTGGGAGGGGAAAGAAGGGTAAGTCCCTTATAATTATAACCAACATATCCAAGTGTTGAGCAAAAGAGCAAAACTTTTAGGGGGTGTTTGGTGAAATAGGTTATTGGGCAATTTTAACTTATTTTGGCAGTTTCGAACAAATAAAGGGTTGGGTGGTCAAACCATCTAATTCTAGTGTTTGGTAAATTAGCTGGTTAAAACAACATATTGCTATTAATAAGCTGTTTTTGGACAAGAACCGGTTGATAAAATCAGCTAGTTAAATCAATCACTCCAATAAGCTATCAGCTATCAGCTATCAACCGTTAGCCAAAAACCCCTAAGACTATTGCCAACACAAAAGTTTTGATTTTTACTCAAGATGCTAATTTTTACCTTAAGATAGTGAAATGGTTTTTACTAAGCTACTGATACAAAGAAGACAATAGAAGAAGCATGATAAAGACCTTTCCTGTTTGCTTCCAAAATTAACACACAACGTACAGCAAATCTTTACCAAATATCTCCACAACAAATGGTTTACACAGACTAAAAAAGTTGGATGAACAGCTAACAAAACCAATGCTACTATTTGGTCAAACATGTAGCCATGTCACAGCTACCAACAATCAACAAAAACTCCTAAGTATTGTTTTATATATATTGTATTTTATCTATTAATTAGCTGCAACTATAGTACATTGGCACCAAATAAACATAGAAAATTTGAATGATCTATACATATTCACCAATGAGCAAAATATTCAATAATAGAGTATTTTTAGTTCAAGATAAAATAGAAGACAAGCAATTTCTAAATGAAAATGTACTATGTATTTATGTACAACAACATTCCATTACGCCCTTATGTGGCTCCCGCCTATGGTGGCGTTTGGGAGATCGGGATTCAGGTTTACCCAACATTGCCCTTGTTAGTGATAGAACTAACAAAAAGGTAGTTTCCAATTGACCCGTGGTAGCAAACACGCGCAAATTCACGTAAATAAGAAGTGCATATGATTTAATAAGTCATTTTAGTGCAATCCATTATAATCAAAAACCAAATAACTAAATAACTTTGGCCACATCTAAATGAAGAATGTAGTTGTGTAATAGACTAAAATGTACAAACCCTAAAACAAGAAGCCATCCAAGTATTACTTACACTCTTCACTAGTATTAATATTCGAGAAACATGGATTGACCTAGTAGTCGAAGACTCAAACCTTTCACCCCTGTAAATGGGGTTTGATTCTCACCAACTACACGAAGGAGTAATTCCCCTCCGCTTGCCTCCGGTTAGAATAACGGTCACAAAACGACTTTCACAGCTGTTTTGGCCTATATTTTCAATCTCGATAAGCTCAAAAACCTTTACAATACAATCACAATAAAGTGATGCAAACAATATTTTGCACTATGGTTTAGCTACATTCCCAACCTAACAGTAGCATAAGAATTAATGACTAAATCAACATAAACTTGAGAATCATAAGAAATTAAACTATAAAATCAAAAAAAATAAATAAATAAACAAAAACAATAAATTCAAAATTATAAGTGAAGAGAAAAACCTTAAGGGCTAAAGAAACCTCCTCTTGACGCTGAAGTTCAACAAGAACAGCAATCATATCCATCTTCAACAGTCTTAAAACATGAAGTTTGATAAATTTATCAAGCTTTTCTTCATCATCTTTAAATCTCTTCAAACCCAAAATTACAAAAAGTGCTTCTTTTCCAATCAATTTCTTTCCCCTCCAAAGGGGTCCTCTTGGTCTTCCATCATGGTAATTTCTTCCAAAAATTAATGAAAACCCATTTGTGGAATTGGAAAAAAACACCCCAGATGCAGAGAAAGATATCTCTGTTGATGTTCTAAAGTTGGGGTTTAACAAGAATGAAGCTAACGGATTATTAATGGGTAAGTTTTGAAGAATTAGAGGGATCAAAAATGGAGGTTTTGATCTAGATAGTGCTCGAAACAACATTGGATTACTGCGTCGAGAGGGATTTGAATTGGGGAGAATTGGAGAAAGAAAGGGAGTAGTTCATATTCGTTACATGAAAATAGACTAATAGGGTAACTTCGAAGTTTATACTTTCTCCGTTCCAAAATACTTGCAATATTTGCTTTTTCACGTAGTTCAATACATTAATTTAATTCTTAATATCTACAATTATATATAGTATATAATTATAAAAAATTGATATTAATAGTCTTTACATCGACACGAATCAAACAAGATCTCACTTGACTATGTTTTAACTTATAGATTACGAATTAATCACAAATTAAGAAAGATAAGTGAATAGTGCTTGATTTTCCAATGTTGCGACTATATTGGAACGGAGGAAGTACTAACATTAGTTGTAGTCTCCGTTAGAGCAAGTATCATATTTTAAATAATATTTTTAAGGAAAAATTGTTTTGAATAATCTGACTTATTGCCAATTTGCTATCCATCCTATTGATTATTTATAAATAATTTGACCCTAACTCTAAAAAAATAAATAAATAATCCGACCTTTTAATTACGTTTGCTCACAGCACCCCTTTTCACATTTTAACCGACTACTATATAGCTACTTACCACCAAAGAAAAGTTGGGGTAGACCAACAAAGAAGCATAAGGAGGAAAAAGAAGTAAGAGTAACGGCTAATAGGTACCTACAATAGTCGGTGAAAATGTAGTAAGGGGTGCTGTCAGCAAAAAATATACAAAGGTTGAATAATTTAGAAATAATCAATAGTTTGGATTATTCACAGCAGATGGGCAACAGGTCGGGTTATTCAGGACAATTTTTCCTATTTTCAATTTGAGTTGCTGAAAAATGTCATCTAGACCTACCCTTATAATCAAAATTTAATATAAGATAAATAATTTTTGAAATATTACACCTAAAATATATTAATTTACCTAAACAACATACATATACATAAGAGTTACATTATTAATGTTAGCAATTTTGTTTAATACTTAATTAGTAACATTGTTAGTAGTTTTGTTTGAATTTATATAATATTATTAATTTTATTGAATTGATTTTAGGTCAAAATTAAAAATTACTAACATTGCTAAATATATTCGGTAAGAACAAAAATGGCTACAAAGTTACCGTTTATGATGGTTTTCTTATTTATATAACTACGTTCTCTCATAGTGTAAGCCTACTGAGACTATTAGCGATGAAACGACACGAACTTAATTATGATATCTTTTATAGACATGATTTTGAATGATTAGTTAGGAAAACAAAATTCACATGATAATTTAACAACAATGGATACTTACAAATTTTTATCACAATTTTTTTAAAATAAAGCAAACATTTTAGGGTTGCATTAACTTTAACTTAATATTTTGATTTTCTACTATATTGTAAGGATTTTTCTTTGTAGGATTTAACTATATTGTAAAGCAATTTTAGGTTTCCTCAAAAAAAAAAAAAGAAGCTATTTTGGGTTAAATGGGTTAATATTAAGTGGGTTTAATAAAATAATAACTTGAACATAGTTAGTAATGTATAGAAGGTGACTGCACAAAAAAACTCAATTTTACTCATTCACCCACTTGCCCTTGAGAGTTGAGATAAAACTTTTCGTACTCATCTATTCACTACTCCCTCCGTACCATTTAATTTATAGTATTTTTTATTTGGGATATTCTATGTGGTAACTCTGAGGTTTTGGGTTTTCCACGCGGTAACCAAAACTTTTTAAAAATCCACATGGTAACCCTGAGGTTTACCAAATTGTTCCATTATGACCTTTTTGAACATAAAGTGTTAGCAAAACGTTAAACATTAATTTCGAAGCTTTAAAGCTGTTGTACGCCTATATATGCGACTCACCATTTTAAATGTCATTACTCTCAACCATTTTCCCCAAAATATAAACCCAAACTCCGCCATCTTTGGATTCGGAGGAAAAAAATATGATTTTGATGAAAAATAGTAGATATGAGGGTTATATTTTGGGGAAAAAGGTTCAAACGGATGGCGTTTCGAATGGTGAGTCGCATAAATATGCATACAATAGCCATAAAGCTTCAAAATTAATGTTTGCTAACGTTTTTATGTGCAAAAAGGTCATGATGGAACATTTACGTAAACCTCAGGGTTACCGCGTGGATTTTTTAAAAGTTTTGGTTACCACGTGGAAAACCCAAAACCTCAGGGTTACCACGTGAAATTTCTCTTTTTATTTTAATCCGTCTCACTTAATTTGCATTATTTCTATTTTTGAATTATGGTCCACCATCCATACATTTTAACTCTCTTTTAATTTTAACTACACAATTTATTCTCTCTTTATTTATTACCATTATCTACCTTTTTCTTAAAAAACACTAATTTTCTCTTTGCTTCAAACTATATGGGACGGAGGGAATATCTAACAAATTTATAACCAAACTCGTTTAAATTAAAATGGGTACTATGCAAAACCTACAAAATTTTATTCCTCTACCAAAATCCAATAATCTAATAGCAGATATACAGTTAAAGAAAAAATGATTTTTAAATACCCACCAAATCAAATAATCTACCAGAAACTTTACAAATTACAATACATCCAGCTGATTAATCATGTTTCCAATATGAGTGGAAGTTTCAGCCAGTTTCACCAAGAGACGGTCTGTCACAAGAGTAGCTCATATATTATTGCAAAGGAATCGATCGACTTTGTTGAAAGTTGGATAGATAGTTCATACGGTTGAAAAGAGCATTCGCTAGAAACGAACTGAACCTACATTTTGCACTCTGCCTATTCCGATTTCGCCCAAAAGCAGTTGCCACAAAATTGGCTGCATTCAGCTGCTCAGTTCAAAATTTCTTGTTCCTACCTCACCTGAACAGAGAAAGAAACACATATAAGAGAATTTTGCGATAGTATATTTTATAAATGACTTTTATGAGAACGAGAAGTACCCAAACATTTTTTTTACATAATGATCGTCACAAAATCCACTGCTTCAACCCACTTTTCAGGCGTTGTACTTCTCCATCTCAACCCCTTCCGGTAATTCCTTCCTTATAATCAGCACTCGTTTTTTACACTATGACATTAACTCCTCCCTTTCCTCTCTATATTGCAGTACTTCCTCCTTTCCATTCACAATCCCTTTCCTTAGTTGTTGCTTTTCCTCCTCGACATAGATATCACAAACTTCTATTTTCCCACTTTCTCAGAATTATTTCAACTAATCATACCAAAACTTTCAGCTTCAGACCCATATCTGCCCAGGTCCAAACCCCCCTCCCCACAAAAAGGTCATTTGACATGACAAACGGAAGAGGGAAAGGAGAGACCAACAATAGAAACCGGGAAAAAGCATCAGATTCTGACAAGAGGCATAGTGGTGCAACCAAAAAGGTCTTGTGAAGTGTCCATTAAATTTTTTAAAAAAAGCGTGTTCGCTTCTACTGAAATGAACTAAACTGAACTGCAGTACTGAAGTGAACTTGACCATGTAAAAGAACTCAAAACGAGAACCATGATCATGCATAGGATAATGCCCATAATTTAGTCGAAAGGAACTATGTAGTGTACTATGAAAATGATGGAAACATGACGGGATATTGTTTCAATGTCGAAAATTCAATAATACGGATGTAAAATACAGCCACTTACTTTTTTTTATTGACATTTTGCTCATATTTTACGAACTTACTCATTTTATTTTGCAGTGTCACAATAAAGAGCAAATTCCACCAAAAAATGCAAATTTCTAATGAAAATGAATGCTTGACGTATACATCAAGATGTGGGATACCAGTAAAGGGATTCCATGATTAAATCATGCTAACAAATCAAGAAATAGATTGTGCATAAGATCTTGAATAATGGTGAAAAATTAAATCAGACTTTATCTTGTTATCATGAATCGAACCCTTCTATCTGAGCCACGCATTACTTACCAGGAAAAGTAATGCAAAATTAGCATCAGAAGTCTAAAGCTCCACATGGTTTTCCTTGGACCTCTTTGCTTCCTTGCATTTGTTTAGTTTCCTCTTTACAATCATTGTCATGACCTCGACTTCTCCCTATTCCCAACTTAGGAAGACCACGATTCAATCCATCAAGCAAAACACAAGCCTTGCACCATTTCTGCACATAATCAAGAAATAAATGCATCCTAGGCGTGAGAGAATAACAAAGCTTGCACAGAGATGATGAAGTAATCATTGAGCTTTATTCTTTGGGATTCAACGTTAAGTAAAATCTTTTTTCGGATTTGGTGTGCAAGAAACAAGGATACGCCGATTTCTTGTACTCTAACATCTCTTATCTCAAAAGAATCATGTTCCGATTCAAATATAAAACAGCACAAGGAGGCAAATCAACAGCAATAAAGTGAAGGCAGACAAAAATGTGTTTGCTTGAGACCCAAATCAGTTTTCAGACCAGATGTTAGAGAGGTACTTAATGAAACCATGTAAGTCATGGAGGTTTATGATCAGAAAGATGAAGCACAATTTACCTGGCTTGATATATAACCACAACGCTCACAGGTACCTTGCTCAGGCATCTTTGTAGAATTAGCGATTCTAAAACTCTCCCCTGATTTGATGATGTCTAGTATTGCTCTGGGTCTGAATGACACATTGTAGAAAATCAGCAAAACGCAAAAAGCTTTCAGAAGAAAGTACAAAATTAAACAAAAAAGACCTAATTCTCTCCAAATCTTTGATGAATTCCCGTGCAAAACCTCGGTAAGCATTTGGAGAGTAAATGCCTGCAAGTAAACAAAGAAAGCAAATTCAATACTTCTAAAAGTCTTTTAAAGCCAAAAACACTAAGACCTTGTTCAGTTAGAGGAATTCAGAGAGGAAGGAAGAGAAGGGAGTGGGGGATTCCCTCATAAAGGATCATGGGTGCAAAGGAAACAGGGGATATTTTCTGGTTAAACATCATAGAAACTAATCTTTCCGCATTCCATAATTGGAAAAATTTGGAAAGAAATGAGTTATCATTTGTTTGCAGTTCCTAGTTTCACTCACATGATGTCCTCCATAGTCCATTCTCCACACACACGCCCGCCCACGCCCCCCCCACCATATTTGATCAATATTAGTATACGCTTCAGTGTACCTCTCCTCCATCCCTTACTCTCTCTTCTCTAGATTGTTCTCTCTCTTTCATCATTTTCCGTCTCCCTCTGTTCCTCTTTGCCCTCCATCCCCACCATTCTCTTCCTCAGAAATTCATACATGTCACTCACTTTTTCCAATTTTTCACAACTATTCAGCTTCCCTCGTACACATAATTTAATTGTTTCGTCTCCAATTTTTATCGAATTCACATAATATATCATGATTGATTATCTTATCTCGAAACTCCATAGAAAAAATAAACAAAATGTTTTATTAAATTCACGTAAGCAAATCTAGTTGAAATCAATGAGGTTGTTTTTTTTTTCTTAATCAACAAATATGTAGATTAGGTAACCTCCAAGCAAACTTCAACATCAATTTCTTTTATTTACCAAACTCAATAATTCTAGGCAGGATAGGAAAAATCAAAACCTCTCTCCCAATCATTTCTTTTATTTACCAGTAAATCCAAACAATAATAGTTTAATTTTTTTATTTTTTTTAAATATTATTCTTAACTGTTGAATTTGGTTCACATGTAGGCTAAACTCATAGTCAAACAAAATATTATACAATTTAACTATCGCATTTGTTTGTTTACATTATTGACTTAATGGGGAACATCAAAAATACACGATGAAGACCAAAAACGAGTCGGCCTGAATCAGGACTTGTCTAATAACCAGGATGGGTCCAGCCGTCTAGGTTAAGGGTGATACTCCAACTCAAAGCAGCAGAACAGTAATATTTTAGCAATGCACGAATTGGTAAACACATACACATATACTGATGAATATACATCCTATTTTTTTGTTAGATCAAGCCACTAGACACTCGCTAGTAATAATAGTAACAGAAAACATATACTGAAACAAATCAGCCAGGTAAATGCAAGTTCATACTTACATTCAGTGGAAAAGTAATCCAGCCTCTTGAAATATGCATACGTAGGTGCAGTCAAGGTTACATAATAAAACATAACCAATATCAATAGATAGAAAAGAAGCAATAATAAATCAACAGTTACATTCAGTAAACTTATTTAAAATATGTCAAATCAGAGGTCAGGTAAAGCTTTACAACATGAAAACTTTAATGCAAGGATATATAACAATCTCCTTCTCGTATGTATACTTAAACGGCTTGCATCTAGGAATTGGTCCATCTTCGCCAGTTGTTATTGAGGTGCATCTACTCAATCTACAGTAAAGAACTACCAGACTCAGCAACAAAGTAAGGCAAGTGGAAATTCATACATGGAAACACAAACGCAAGGATAGTTAACATCAAGGCACTAAATTTACAAATGTGAGTAATGGGATTCTAGTTTCCCTCTTCGGGGAGGGGGGGGGGAGTATGCACTGAGAGATACCACGACCAGTAAAGAGAGAAAATACCTTGCAATATCCCCACGTAATATATTCAAGAGTACTGTTTCTGCAATATCATCTGCATTGTGTCCAGTAACAAGCTTGTCTACTTTCAACATTGCAGCACCTCGGTCAAGGGCCTTGAGGGCAAATAGGCAGATTAGGTGAAATCAGATAAATACTCTATTCATTTCAAAGAAGAAAAAGATCCAGAAAATCTTAGACAATAGTTTCTCCTTGAAGAAAAGAGACACAATTATTGACTTTGGAAGGGAAGAATACCAACTAGCATACCTGACGTCTGAATACCCCACAGAAAGTACAGTTGTTCTTTAACCCTATCATCTTCACTATCTCATCCATAGTCCACCCATACAAATCTTTGTATGAAACCACTTTCAAGGGCAGCCCATACTGAGTTACAATGCACGCAAGTATTCAAATTAGAACATCACTACCTAAATTATAGCAAGATAATAAACAATGACAGTACTAAATGCAGTGAAGATGAATTGAAAAAATAATTTAGACCACTAATAACATGCAATTGCTTCAGTCCCAGGTAAAATCAATTCGTCAGGAAACAAAACAGTGCAGAACAGCATGTTATTAGGGTAGAAAATGATTTATCTCATTAATGAACTGGGTTTAGTAACAGGAAGCAAAATAAAATAACAGCGGAAATAAGAGATGAGTAAGAACAAGAAAAAAGATTAATAATATTGAAGATTGCTAGACAATTATCAAAGTGCATTCGACCGCAGCATCACTCCCATGTAAACTCGTGAAACATTTTCTGGATTCCCAATTTTTTCTTCTGCCAACTATGTCACATGCTTATGATGGTGCAAAAATGTGGCTTTTCAATGTGGTCGCTGCCACGGTAACAGTTGCTAAACAGCTTTCACGATCAATGCGGATGGTTTTGCAATTTTCTTGACCTATATTTTGGTTGCGGTATGCTAATAACTTTCACAAGTCACAATACAGCCACAATACGTGCTGCAAGTGATATTCTGCACTATGATGCTGACCAATGTCACATGGTCGCTAATCACCTCGTGAACCGCAATTCGAAAAAAGGGAATCATGGTCAGTTTTAGGCTGTTTTGAGCGAATTGCGAATTCAAAAGGCAAACTAACATGCGAATTATGTTTCATTGATGCTAACAGAACAGGACACATGCTCAACTTATTTTCCACACAATACAAACTTGCTGCAACAAAATAGGAGACAAACTGTGCATTCAACAATAAAACAAGGCCGATCACCTAGTAAGGCAACATATTCTAGCAAAATGCCTTTCTTATAATAATAAGAGAGAAGAGGGGGATCAATGAACCAAAAAATTTCCTTTCATTGACTCCTTATGATGATCATCATTCCTCAAGTTTGAATTCTGATGGTGAATAACTAAATTTAGTCAATGCTATAATCGATTATTATATGGTTGCTTCCTCTCCAAGCACATTTCCCCACACTTTACTATCCAAGAATCCCCATTTAAAAAGACAGTAAAGACAAAATCTAAGCTTTTCACATGTCATTCAAATTTGACTGGCTTATGTGAGTTAGAGGTATAATTGGCAGTTGGCACTAGCTTTTAGAGTACACTTGGATACTTCACCTTGACCAATCCCTAATCATCCAAATTACAAGAGATTGGCCCAAGTTTCAAGTAGACAACAAATTTTCAGGGAGCAGTTTTAACAGGTTCGCTACCATAGTTCTAAAAACTCACCTAGGCGCGGGATAGCAGCTTGAGCAGGCAATGTTTTGGGCGCCTTGATAGTGTTAAGTGAAGCTATTCTTTAAGGTGTGTGCCTCATCATACTTTAGACGTGTTGCAGATATGTTATCCCAACTCTCTTCTTGGGTAGTTACTAGTTAAAAATTGCACTTTATCGTTGTTGTCATGAAATGTGTAATATCTGTTCCAACTCATAAGTTATAAAAAAATAATGTCAAACACTCTAACTACATAAAAACATCACCAAAATGATTCTTTTAAATAATTTATTAAATTGGTTAAATGGACTAAAAGCAACCTAGAGCTAACATTCAAATTTTTAGTAAAGTTGCAAGGGTATTTAATCTCCATACCAACATCTTAAGTTTCAAACCATAATTTGTACCCATAGTAAATAGCAAAATATAAAAACAATTGAACACGTTTCTTACATGAGTATGAGGCAGAACACAAGAACTCATAACCCAAGCTCCCGAGGACGAAATCAGTCAACGTTTAGAAAATAACTCCTTTAAACATTTTTAGGGTGCATATGTATTAAATACATCAATTATTCAAATATGAAAATGGAAAATCAGCATTTAAAATACTATGGATGCAGTTCACTCACACAATAAAATAAACGCATTAACAACTAGAGCTATTCAATCACATCAATGTGCTGGGGATTCGGATGTGGTGTTATAAGTCCAGTATTTTTCGGTTTTGCTCATGCGTCATCATATCATTTAGGTTTGCCTTTTGTGTTCTTGTTCTTTTCACTTTGGATCAATTTCGACCCAATTAGACAAATCATAACAACTCAACAAGAAAGAAACAAACACAATCAGAATTAAATGCACAATTGTTTTCAAACAGATAAGGAAAAACTTCAAATTTCAATGAAAGAACAGATCACCAACTCACTTGAATTTCATTCCTCTTAACAGTTTCAAGAGAGTCATCCCTGTAACCTGTGATGCCTTCATCTATAGATAATAGGAAAAGATCCAAGCCATAGTTGTGTCGACGATTTAACTCTGACATAACATATGCAAGCACAGTGGAATCTGGAAAGCAGATAAACTTCAAATTTAACACTTGAGCAACTATTAACATCAATATAGATGAAAAGACAAATCAATGGTAAGATTACTTGGTAATATTGAAATTTATCTAGAAGTATTCCAATATATAGAGTTCCTGATGTAGTAATTAGTATAGAAAATAACACAATCTCTACACCTCACGTAATGCCAACAAAAGTTCAGGCAACTGTTTCATTTTTCAAGTCAATATCACCATTTTCCGAATCCAATTCTAGCATTGGGCGGAAGAAGTTTAAGTGATGGCATTTCAAATATTGAAAAAGGTGTCAGTCATTCATAAAAAACAATACTCCTATTCCTACGTCCTGTAGAGATTACTACAATTTCCTTATTCATCCATCCCACTAAAAATGACCCACACTCTCTTTTGCTCTCATCCAACTCCAGTATTCCACACATTTTAAATGTTTTATCTTATTAAACTATAAACCAAGCAACAAAATTTATGAAATTGCACTTGTAAGCTGTAGCCAATTTTAGAGGACAGCGAGAGTATTAGCCACCCCAATTTAACCTAGTCTATATGCCGAAAAGAAGTTCAATATTAAATGTTCACATAAACGCATTGTTAGCATTCTACACAAAAAAAAGTCACATAACCAAACTCCATAAGTTATCCCAACTTCAATCTTGCCCGTTCAAAGAGAAGTGTTAGGTCAAGCTCACCTATACAAGATGTTAGCAGCTTAATGTTAAACATAAATTTTACCATAATGTAACTTCCTAAACCCTAATAAAAGAAGAAAGCTTTCTTTATCAAGATAAAGCTCGTACAACTAGTAATGCTTAGGTGATTAGGCCTCAAAACAAACTTCTCAATTTCCATTTTAGAAATCCCAAAATAACTTTCTCATTTTCTTTTACGTTAAAGTTATTTTTCTCTCCTCACAACAACCTTTTTTTCTCAATTTTCTCATAAAAACTTTTCCTTGCCTTACACTTTAAAAAAAAAATAAATCCAATAGTTACAATACATCTTATGCATGTCACGTTAAATCACGAACACGTTATAATTATGTGAAATTGCGCATGATGTTTGCAATCAACAATCAAGGGTTAATCGAAAACAATCTTTTTTTTATCACGAGGTTGACGCTGACCCCCTTTATATCTCGCCTACTTAGTGACAGAGAATTAAAGCAATGCAATAGTTAAACATCTAATCTTAATCCTCGTGCCAATATTCGAAGGGACATTTATATTAGGACATGGAGCTTGTTAATTTCAGTAAAATATTAATGATCAAGTTGCACACTTGCACTTAAAGCTCATTAAAAAGTCGATTAAGCTATTTAATACATATAAGTGATAGTATATACAATATTATTGCAAAAAATATTGTGCATGCACATGTAAGCACACAAAATAAATAATTTATTTCATTTTCCCAACTTCATGGTCCCATTAGATAAGGCGGCCGTGGCAGTCAACCACTGAAATTGGAATCAAAACTAAGGTGGGGAGTAGGGATGAAGTGGTGACTAAGGTAATTGTTATGGTGGTTCTAGACCCAAAATCAAAAGTTTGACTCATGATCACCCCAACCAAAATCCTATCCTCTTATAACCAAAAGGCCTGAACACTAAATAAAGCACAATACCTATAGTCTATTAGGTACAATTCATCATCAAGTATAATCATTCCCCACAAAGATTTATGTGGTATAAATTTTCATACCATTAAAAGAGCTCTAATCATCATTTAATATAAGATCATATTTCTACAGCCCAGATACAATGGTAAAAGATTATAATGGGTCATCTAACCATTATGCACAAGCTTAAACTATAGTTAAACAATGATAAAAGAAATCCCTTCTCATAACTAAGACTATGCATGCAAAGCAATAATGTGATGCAATATGCTAGTTAACAAAACAAAATCCTCTTATACTACCTTTTCCACCAGAAGCACCAATAGCAACACGTTCCCCGGGCTTAAACAACTTATTGTCAATTATGCAAGTGTGAATCTCTTGTTCAAACACATCGTAGAAACATTCCTTGCAAATCTTCAACCCCAAAAAAATTTAATTAGATTGTGAAACTGCAAATCTGAATTCTAAGCAAAGTAATTTTATCAAATAGCATCAAAACTATCAAAAATAAAACTTAAAAATCATCGCTAACAAGGATAAATGTTGCCACAACCGACTCCCAAATAATTGTCTATGTGGGAGGCTATTAAGGGCATCAAAATTACCAGAACAACCTATTTGTAATCACTAGCTAACAAGGATAACGTTGCCACACCCAACCACCCCCCTCTCCCCCCCCCCCCCCCCAAAAAAAGAAACCATGGGAAGCGATTGATGGCATCCAAAAATAATCAAAACATGCTATTTATAATCACAAAGTGCAACCGCGAAGGATCCTAAATTGAGTTTTCTTATTATTAAAAAATAATTTGTGCATAAGTGACTTCTAACATAGATGAAACCTATAGTACTAGACTAGGGCTTTTTACATTATTCGCAAAAATTGTTAGAAACGACACTAATAGAAATTGCTTTAACGGCACCAAATTATCAGAAAAAACTTATTTATTATCACTAACAAACAAGGTAAGATTGCCACACCCGACTCCCAAATCCCGTCTAGATGGGAGCCCCTAAATGACTGAATACCTGTTGCAGAGTTTTGGGGCGTTTAAGTGCTGGTCTTTTCAGATTACAAAGAGAGCAAAGGCGAGGTCCTCCTCCGTTTTTACAATTGCCCATTTTCTCCATCTTTTCTCAAATGGCTACCTGCAATTTAGCCGCAGAGCATAAACAACAAATTCAATACTCAAATGGTCAATAACAAATCCATTAATGCCCAATAAATTCAACAAAAAACATCGAAAAAACTAAAACACGAATGAAAACCTTAAAAAATTTGATTCACTAATTCGTCGAAATCTGTAATTACCTGAACTCCGTGACACAATAAAAAGTAGGGATTGCAAATAATTTGATGAATTAGAGATTATAGACGTTGCTTCAAATATTCTATGCAAGATTTTTGGGAGACTTTCTTTTTATATTTGTTTTTTTTTTGTATTATTAGCCTTAACACAAATCATCATACAATCTTATAAAAAGAGTGTAAAATTCCACATGGCACTCTCTGAGCGACTTGCCATATGAAATTTATCTTACCTAATTTAACATTAACTCATTCATTTAATATATGAGTAGTATATCACAATCATCATACAATCTTATAAAAAGAGTGTAAAATTCCACATGGCACTCTCTGAGCGACTTGCCATATGAAATTTATCTTACCTAATTTAACATTAACTCATTCATTTAATATATGAGTAGTATATCACAATTAGATATATTTTATTAATTTTCTTGGAATATAATATTTTTGAATATAAAAGACACATATTTGCCTTAAAAAGTATGAGAATTTTAATTAATACTTATATTAACAATCGAATTTTATTCATTGAAATAAGTACATATTCTAAAATTGTTTATTAAGTATACAAAAAATTATAATTTTATACTAATAACATGTAATTGCATCTCTATTTAGAATATATTAAATATATAAAATTTTATACTAATAATTTCGTGCATTGCACGAGTTTTTATACTAGTTCTACTCATAAAAATTTACTTTTAGAGAGAATAACTATAACTATAGAAAATTCCTGATAATTTTTTTTTTTCCAAAATTACCAACTAAAAAAATATTTTGCCAAAAATCCATAATAAAAAATTTTCTTTCCCAAGAAGTACCAACTTATTACAGATATTAATTGACCATCATCTTTTTGTTTGACTCATAATTAAATGACCTTTGCTACGGTCAATTTAATTGTAGCTTCTACGAAAGAGATACACTAGACATGATGATGATATACTACGTAAACATACGAAATATCATTAATTCACTATTGTTACTAGTTTTTTTGAAAAATATCACTTATATTTAATTATTATTATATTATTGTTTTTATATTAATTATTATTATATTATAATATAATAAGTATTTGCTATAATTATACCAATTAATAACACTATCTTCGTCTCTTAAATCTTAATGATTGTCCAAGAGACCACAATGCAAAAAAGAAATAAAAATTTGAACAAAGAATTTTGTATTGTAATGGAGTTTTTTAATTATAAAAAGTATTAACAAACATTGAATAATTTTTTACCACCTGTCATTTTCAAACAACGACTTATTCTTTAAAATAACTTGTAGCTTATAAAAGCACAAATCAAGATTCACCAAAATTTGGAGGTTTGGTGGAAAACGAGCCATTCAAATCTATTCAATAGCATTACAAGTAACCCATCTAGCAATCATATGGGTTACGATAATACCAAGTCTACGAACAAAGCTATATTTGAAACGAGAGAAACAAGAACTCAACTCTGAACAAGTTATCTCAATTTGGGGCCATAACTCTTGGCGGCCATGAGCATGTGGTCAGGCTGCAGCCCATGAGAGCCTACCTAGTAGCTCATGCCTTATTCTCATCAACAAATTTCATCTCTCGCTACTACTTTCTCGTCGTCAGTTCCTCGTGCACCTGATTTTCCTTTATCCTTCTTTTTCTTAAACATAACTATCATAATCCAAAGATATGCCATAAAAAGTAAAAACCAGTTGCAATGACATTCACAAATTGTATTAGAAAGATAGTTCAATGCTATCAGTATACAGTAGTTGTTCCTACTCAGTATCATATAGTTGCATTCAGATTTATGCTAAATTCTCGATATCATCTCTTATAGTTACGTCAGATGTCCATTGTGAAAACTCCTACTTGCACTTGATTAATCAGCTCTGAAACATCTTGCACTTCATTGTCGGGCGTAGTCAGCTCTGAAACATCTTGCACTTCACTGTCTGGCAAAGACGGCTGTGAAACTACTTGCATTTCATTGTCTGACGTAGTCGACTGTGGCAATTCTTGCTCTCTACTGTCGGACGTAGACGACTGTGAAACTTCTTGCACTCCACTGTCGCTAGACCCATTATCGGCAAGACATCGGATAGTAGATTTCATTAGAGATTGCAACATCCTTTTGAATATATCCGAGCCAGGTTTGGGTGCATTCACGCCCTCTTCAAACCATTCCTTCACATTACACCCCACCTCCGCACCTTCACTATACGCCAAACATGCCATCATGATATCAAACTCGCGAGCACGAAAATGTCCAACAACCAGATCCTCAAAATGCTGTAAAAAATTCCATTCGCGTAAGCCCTTACAAATATTGATAGCTAGGTAACACTAGGAAACAAATAGCACAAAAAGAAACGACGTAACTCATTTTTTATGCAAGTCTTTAAGCGGTATTAAATGGTAATGGAAATTTGTAAACAAAAAAAAAATTTATGATCAAAGTTTCATCACCATAGGAATGGCATGAAACTTTTAACAAAATTTTACATCATAAATCATTCCCATTACCACCATTTAACACTAATAATAAATTTTCCAAGTATTAGATGTGATACCTGTGGTGGATTTTTAATTATACACTGCATCAGTCTCAAGGATTCAATGAAAACACTTTCATTATACTTCCTGGCATTGTCCATTCTATCCTTGCCCTTACACGCCGGAAGAAAATCTTCGTTGAATAAGGGCATTGCATTAAGGACTAAAGCTTGGAGAGAGACCAAAACTTGAAGCATGGTTGACTTATTTGGCATCCATCTCTCATCTAATGAACCCATCCAAGTGTTCAGCAGGCTCAAGCAGATATGTCCACCTGATTGTAAATTGGGATTTAGACTAAATCCATGTGCAAGAAAACGGACCTTCTGACAGAAAAGAGAGTGTCAACTGTCAGGAAATTCATACAGCTGATAAGGGGCATAATCTAACATCAATGCAATCTCTTTTAGCTTATATGATGCCCAACAAATAACATATATACTTCCATTATCCCTCTCATTTTGCACAAGTAGCAAAATAACTGAAATTTTGTGGAAAGGGAAATTGTACAGAAGATTGAGACAAAATAAAAAAAACAAGTGGAAAAGACGGGGAGAGATTATAAGTTTATGGAAGAGATTAAAAGGATGGTGGGATCACTGCCAATAAAAAAGGGTCGAAAATCAATGAGACATACTAAATGGAAAGTGGTGTAAATTCAGAGAAACAAAAGAAGTACAACATTTTTGGATGAGATGACCCAACAAGAATTACAACAATAATCTATCAAGTATCACCCAAATGTCATTAACTAACTGGGATTTGGGGGTTGAATGTACATAGCGATACCTTTTCATTGTCTTATTAATAACGATAAAGTTGTTTCTGATTGACTCAAGAATAGTATATCATCAATTACATTCAAGAAATCAAAGATTCAGCTTTTAAACATACCGGTGGGTCGAATGGATATGAAGGTGTAAATAATGCATCAAAAATATAAAGGCCATCATGATATGGTGTACCAGCTGATCCTACAATGACCGCCCTCAAAAGATCCATCCTAGATTCAGAAACTCTGACATATATACCGTCTGCAAATGTGTAAGCATGGAACCAATGAGACTTTACCCAAATGCACAAAGAAACAATAAAGATTTGTAACTTACCCAACCCCATGACATAAAGTCAAGGGGACATAGACAGAGCAAGAATTATTAAAAACAAGATTCACAAAGAAACACATTTGTAACTTCCACTAATGCATAAGGTTTCGGATATTCGCAACCTTACCAGGCAAGTCCGACTCCAATAACTTCCACGCATTTTGAATTTTCTCCGACCATGAAACGGAATGCTGCAGTTACAATCAAAGAACACATGAGCAAAAAGTTTACAAGGATAACTCAAAGTTCTTGCATCATATATATTACCCCTGCTTCAGAAGAGTGCCACAAGTAATGATGATCAGAAAAATCTTGAACTGAATCAAACTTCTTAAAATCCATTAATCTTCTCAAGTCATTAATTTTTCTTTCAACATCACCCATGTCTTCTTTTTTCGAATTACTGTAAATTTGTTTTTGTTATTGAACTACTAGAAGCAGATGAATACATACAAGAAAAGAAAGAAATACAGATTTTATCAAACAATCTTTTTAACCTCATAAAATTTGTTACTTCTTACGTACTTATAGTTGAGAGTGAAGTCAAGAAAAACAAATTTAAACCGTAAAACAAAATCCTAACTAACTAATTAATTAATTAGCTGAGCTGTCAAAATATAAGGAAGCATTGGATATAATGTGGGTTATGTACACATACCCTTTACCTTGCTTATCATCCTTCTTGTGCTTTAATAATCCAAAATCTGCCGAGAAATTAACGCAACCAGAAGAAGCTTAACCAGAAGAAATCAATTCTATCAGAAATGATAAGGGATCGATGAGATCCTTTGCATCAGGTGGCTTAATGTACCATGTGAAAGTAAGCAACTCAATCAAAAGGTTAAGCAATGGTTGTGCCCTAGAATATAGTATGATACAATACCCGACCACCTGTTAATGGAATCGAAATGAATACCTGTTGCCGAGCTATGGGGCGTTTAAGAGTGCGTCTTCTATGATTACAAAGGAAGCATAGCTGCATAGGCGAGCCCCTCCTCCATTTTTACAATTGCTCATTTTCTCCATCTTCTCTTAAATGGCTGCCTAAAGCTAAGCTGCAGAACAAGAACAACAAATTCAATACTCAAATGGTCAATAACTGATCCATTACTGCCTATTACAAAAAAAAAATCCATAAAAAACAAGGGAAAAGTTAGAATACGAATCAAAACCCTAAATAAATCAAGCCAGAAAATTGATTTTATAAAATTCGTCGAAATCGGTTAAGAATTGTTCAAGTAGAAGAAGAAGAAGACAAAATGGAGAAATTGCAAACAGATTTGGTGAATTATTGGACATTGCTTCAAAATTATTGGACATTGAATAAGGATGAATATAGGAATATTAGATGATTAATTTGACTATTATTAAAAATTTTAGTTGGGACTATAACATATATTATTGAAATTTAAAAACAATGTAATAAATAGTGGAATAGTATGTAATAATGATGCAAAAATTACTTAGAATAATTTAACATTTTTATGGTTTTTCAATATTAATCTCACTTATTGATTACTTTATAAATAATTTTAATTTTACACCAAAACTTGGCCGAGACGGCCTCAAGGTGAGACGGCCCAGCCCAAGTCGCGCGCTATAGGGGAGAGTAAACTGCAATATGATCAGTTTCTATCTTAACACATTCATTTTCATGATTAAAGTGTTCAGTTTTAAGACTAAATGACAATTGTCCATTTATATCAATCAGTTTTAAGACTAAATGGATCAATTGTCCAATAAAGTGTATCAGTTTCATTGATAATAGCCTCAATTTGATTCTTAACAGCGTCTAGTTTGATGGATATAGTGATGACAACATGCATGACGTTCCACACTTACATGGAGACAATGAAGAAGTAAGGAAGGTAGTAGAAACACTATATAAGGCAACAATTGATGAAGTTAACAAGATAACTGAAAAGAGCACTAATGAATTGAAGATGGGGTAGAAAATCAAACATATAATTTGATTCAATACCATTATTTGTGAAATCATATACAAATTGTATATCAATCTTTTTTTAAGAGGACAATTAAGTATGTTAAGAGCACAATTGAGTATTTTAAAATAGCAATTTAGTAAGTGAAGTGTATACTTTAAGAGGCGAAAATGAACTGACTAAATTGAGGCTATTATCAATGAAGCTGATACACTTTATTGGACAATTGATCCATTTAGTCTTAGAACTGATTGATATAAATGGACAATTGTCATTTAGTCTGAAACATACTAGAAGCATAACTGATCATATTAGAAAATGAACACTTTAACCATGAAAATGAATGTGTTAAGATAGAAACTGATCATATTGCATTTTACTCTCCCCTATAGCGCGCGACTTGGGCTGGGCCGTCTCACCTTGAGACGGTCTCGGCCAAGACCGACTGTTAATTTTAAGGGCTATTTCACTAGGGTAAACTTGGGTAAACCAATGACCTGTCATAATAAGTTATTCACCAAAAAAAATAAATTGAAAACTAATTTAAAATTAGAGAAAAATTTGAAAATTTACATAAAAACATCTACATGATAAAAAAATAATATTTTAAATAATTTTAAAATATTTTTTTCGATATTTTATTTTAATATATATTTTTTTAAAAAACATAAAACATGCTATAGCAAGTCATCCAGTCACCGGGTTCACTCTAGGAAAATACCCTTTAAAGTTGAGATTATTCATGGTTAATTAATAGGTGGGATTATAGTAAAAAAATCATGAATAAGTTGATTGCTCATGGTTAATTAAAGTTGAGATTATTCATGGTGAATTTTTCCAATGACTAAAAGTGTCATATGATGTTTACAACAGAAAAGCAAATCAATCAAATACATAAGAGGTTTAGTCAAAAAGAAAATCTATATATAGAAAAGTCACGATTATTATATGGTAGATCTGACACTTAAGTCTTCCCTCTATTACATCGTTGTTTGAAACAACTTCTTTCGAGAGGCTCTTTAGAATTAGTGTTGCTTTGAATTTGAGATAATTTTAATACTATTGAGTGTATTAGCTGAAATGAAAATCGTGATGACGGCATATATCTTTTTGTTATTGAATTAATAACAAGAATCCAACACTCACAATTCGAGACTTTAAAACCCCAACATATGGCTTGCAGTTTAGTTATTTTATAAAACCAAGTCAAATTAAAATTAGTTGATTTTTTATATTTCAAACTAGATCAAGTTTGAAAGAGACTTATTTTTTAATAATTTGAAATCATCTTCATTATCAATTTCTGATCAATTGATTGTATAAAATCAAAATTTATTTTATAGGAAAATTTGGATTGTTAAAAATATTTCAAAATATAATTAGAGAAGAATTAGGAATAAATAAGAATTTTAGTAATCCTAATTAAGTATTAGCAAGGGTAATAAAAACGAAGATATAATTCTGAAAATCTTATAGTTACCTTATTGCTTTTGAAATTCAATATTTCATGTAGGATGTGAGCCGATTTCACCATAAATATAAAAGTAGTTAAAGTTAAGCATTTGAAAATTATTTCTCATATCTTGTCATTATCAAAATTTTCCTCAACAATTTCATTATTAAAATCAACTATTTTCATCTCATCTCTTAATGCTACTTTCATTTCGTCAGTTCATCACCCACCCGATTTTCCTTTATCCTTGTTATTCTTAAACATAATTCAAAGCTACTAATATCATAATCCAAAGATATGCCATAAAAAGTAAAAAACCATTTGTTTACCAAATCAAATGACATATTCACAAACTGTATTAGAAATATAGTTCAATGCTATCAGACAGTATATAATAGTTGTTCCTACTCGAATCATATAGTTGCATTCAGATTTATGCTAAATTCTCGATATCACATCTTATAGTTACGTCATAAGTCCATAAAGAAAACTCCTACTTGCACTTCACTGTCAGGCGAAGACGGCTGTGAAACTACTTGCATTACATTTCGGAAGTAGTCGGCTGTGGCAATTCTTGCACTCCACTATCGGATGTAGTCCGCTGTGGAATATCTAGCGCTCCACTGCCAGACGTAGTCGCCTGTGAAACTTCTTGCACTCCATAGTCGCTAGACCCATTATCAGCAAGACATTTTATAATAGATTTCATTGAATACGGCAACATTCTTCTGAACATTTCCGAGCCAGGTTTGGGTGCTTTCACGCCCTCTTCAAACCATTTCTTCACATTACACCCCACCTCCGCACCTTCACTATATGCCAAACATGCCATCATGATATCAAACTCGCGAGCACGAAAATGACCAACAACCAGATCCTCAAAATGCTGTAAAAAATTTCATTGGCGTAAGCCCTTACAAATATTGATAGCTAGGAAACACTAGGAAGCAAGTAGCACAAAAAGAAACGACGTAACTCATTTTTTATGCAAGACTTTAGGCGGTATTAAATGGTAGTGGAAATTTGTAAACAAAAAAATTTGTTTATGATCAAAGTTTCATCACCATAGGAATGGCATGAAACTTTTAATGAAATTATACATCATAAATCATTCCCGTTACCACCATTTAACACTGAAAATAAATCTTCCAAGTATTAGATGTGATACCTGTGGTGGATTTTTAATTATACACTTCATCAGTTTCAAGGATTCAGTGAAAACACCTTCGTTATACTTCCTGGCATCGTCCGTTCTATCGATGCCCATAAAATTCGCCGCATAAATATCTACTTTGAATAAGGGTTTTGCATTTAGGACTAAAGCTTGGAGAGAGACCAAAACTTGAAGCATTGTTGACTTATTTCGAATCCATCTCTCATCTGATGAACCCATCCAAGTGTCCAGCAGCGTCAAGCTGATATCTCCAGAGGAAAAGAGATTGGGATTTATACTACAATCATGTGCATGAAAATGGACCATCTGACAGAAAAAAGAGTGTCCACTGTCAGGAAAGTCTTACAGCTGATAAGGGGCATATTCTAACATCAATGCAATCTCTTTAAGCATATATGATGCCCAACAAATAATATATATACTTCCATTATCCCTCTCATTTTGCACAAGTTGCAAAATGAGTGAAATTTTGTGGAAAGGGAAATTGTACAGAAGAATGAGATAAAAAAAACAAGTGGAAAAGACGGCGAAAGATTATAAGTTTATGGATGAGATTATAAGGATGGTGGTATCACTGCCAATAAAAAGGGTGGGAAATCAATGAGACATACTAAATGGAAAGTGGTGTAAATTTAGGGAAACAAAAGAAGTACAACATTTTTGGATGAGATAACCCAACAAGAATTACAACAATAATCTATCAAGTATCACCCAAATGTCAATAACTAATTGAGATTTGGGGTTGAATGTACGTAGCCATACCTTTTTATTGTATTATTAATAACAATAAAGTTGTTTCTGATTGACTCAAGAATAATATACTATCAATTACATTCAAGAAATCAAAGATTCAGCTTTTAAACATACCGGTGGGTTGAATGGATATGAAGATGTAAATAATGCATCAAAAACATAAAGGCCATCATGATATGGTGTACCAGCTGTTCCTACAATGATAGCCCTCAAAAGATCCATCCTTGATTCAGAAACTCTGACATATATACCGTCTGCAAATGTGTAAGCATGGAACCAATGAGACTTTACCCAAATGCACAAAGAAACAATAAAGATTTGTAACTTACCCAACCACATCACATAAAGTCAAGGGGACATAGACAGAGCAAGAATTATTAAAAACAAGATTAACTAAGAAACACATTTGTAACTTCCACTAATGCATAAGGTTTCGGATATTCGCAACCTTACCAGGCAAGTCCGACTTCAATAACTTCCACGCATCTTGAATTTTCTCTGACCATGAAACGGAATGCTGCAGTTTCAATAAAGAACACATGAGCAAAAAGTTTACAAGGGAAACTCAAAGTTCTTGCATCATATATATTACCCTTTCTTCAGAAGAGAGCCGCAAGTAATAATGATCAGAAAAATCTTGAACTGAATCAAACTTCTTAAAATCCATTAATCTTCTCAAGTCATTAATTTTTCTTTCAACATCACCCATCTCTTCTTTTTTCGAATTACTGTAAATTTGTTTTTGTTATTGAACTACTAGAAGCAGATGAATACATACAAGAAAAGAAAGAAATACAGATTTTATCAAACAATCTTTTTAACCTCATAGAACTTGTTACTTCTTACGTATTTATAGTTGAGAGTGAAGTCAAGAATGAAAACGATGACGTATTAGCGATCGAACGACGAGTTTCAATCACTAACACCACCAAGATCGAAATATGTGAAGTCTTGTGTTTACAAATTACGCAAACTATAACTCGATGTTTGTAGGAATAAAATGCAATAATAAAATGACACAAATGTTTAAGGAGGTTCACCCAAAATTGGCTACGTCCCCCGTGGTGTAGTATCTCTCTTATATTATCACAATTTGAGAAATTACAATTAGAGAAGAGATGAGGCTAAGTGTTTAGGCTATGGGTTATGTGTTTGATTTTGTGGATGTTTTTTCTTGCTAATGAGATCTTAATATATATAGTGCTATGTACACATAATAATTAATTATACACTTAAAAGCCATCTTAATGCAAGAAATAAGTAATGAAACAGCTGGATGGCATACAAATAGTTCAATCCAAAGTAAGCTGCTGCCTTCTGACATTCTGTTTCATCCACGCTCGTTCGAGTGGAATTTGGCTCGTTCGAGCATTACAAACCAGCAGCTACTGTGATCTTCAAACCAGTGTGCTTGTTCGAGCCTTATACTGCTTGTTCGAGCACTATCAGTCCAGCCCATTCTGTTTTGTTCGAGTCTCTTGCAATCACCTCATTAAATCATCATTATTCTTGTGTGTTTAAGTCACATCTTAATTCTCTCATAACTTCAAGAATTAATCCATACTTAAACACCATATTAACCACAATTTTAAGACTCCAATCTTAACTCACCCATTAACTTACTCCATAGGATACCATCCTAAGAGTCACACTTGATTTATTTTGGTGGACTCAAGTCACACCATTCATAACAAAGAAAAACATAATTAAACCGTAAAACAAAATCCTAACTAACTAATTAATTAGCTGAGCTGTCAAAATATAAGGAAGCATTGGATATAATGTGGGTTATTTACACATACCCTTTACCTTGCTTATCATCCTTCTTGTGCTTCAATAATCCAAAATCTGCCTAGAAATCAACTCAACCAAAGGAAGCTTAACGAGAAGAAATCAATTCTATCAGAAATGATAAGGGATCGATGAGATCCTTTGCATCAGGTGGCTTATTGTACCATGTGAAAGTAAGCAATGGTTGTGCCCTAGAATATATGATACAATACCCGACCACCTGTTAATGGAATCGAAATGACTACCTGTTGCCGAGCTATGGGGCGTTTAAGAGTACGTCTTCTATGATTACAAAGGAAGCATAGCTGCATAGGCGAGCCCCTCCTCCATTTTTACAATTGCTCATTTTCTCCATCTTCTCTTAAATGGCTGCCTAAAGCTAAGCTGCAGAACAAGAACAACAAATTCAATACTCAAATGGTCAATAACTGATCCATTACTTCCTAATAAAACAATATCGATAAAAAAACAAGGAAAAAGTTAGAATACGAATCAAAACCCTAAATAAATCAAGCCAGAAAATTGATTTTATTTAATTCGTCAAAATCAGTAATAAAAACTTACCTCCATGATTACGAATTGTTCAACTAGAATACAAAATGGAGAAATTGCAAACAGATTTGGTGAATTATTGGACATTGCTTTAAAATTCTTCGCGAGAACAAAGAGCAGGCAGCACGATTACGATTACGATTACGATTACGATTACAGTGTGTAAGTGTAGAATCCGTTTCTTTTCTTTTCTTTTTTTTCATTTTTGTCCTCAATTTGTTTTTTTTTTTCATTTAAAAAAACTAAAATAAAACACGACTGACATAAGACTTAAAAAATTGACAGTTTTTATTTTCTCATGAGATTGATGATGTCATTAGATAACGATGAATATATAGGAAGATTATATGTTTATTATGTTTATAAAATGATTAATTTGACCATTATTAAAAACTTTAGTTTATTACCATTGCTAATACTTAATTAGGATAACTAAAATTCTTATATATTCCTAATTCTTCTCTAATTATATTTTGAAATATTTTTAACAATCTAAATTTTCTTAAAAGATACATTTTGATTTTTTACAATCAATTGATCAGAAATTGATAATCAAGATGATTTCAAATTATTAAAAAATAAGTCTCTTTCAAACTTGATGTAGATTGAAATTTAAAATATTAACTAAATTTAATTTGACTTGGTTTTATAAAATAATTAAACTACAAGCCTTCAATCTCTTTATTTTTGTTTTTTTCATTCTGTGTTATAGATAAAGATCGTACTTTCTATATCATAGTTATTCAATTAATTTATTGGATACGATTAACCCATATCTTGGGGTTTTAAAGTCTCGAATTGTAAGTGTTGGATTCTTGTTATTAATTCAATAATAAAAAGATACATGACGTCATCACGATTTTCAGTTCTGCTAATGCAGTCAATGACTCAATAGTATTGAAATTAGAAAAAATTATATTAAACTACCTAATGTATACACTCTTTTTTAAAAAAACCACCTTATATAAATTTTTTTGCAAAAAACCACCTTACATAATACATTTTCTTGCAAAAGACAACTTGTTACTCTAACTCGTTAGTTGACTGTCATGTTTAACGTTTGACCATTTATTCTTACTGTCACGTGCCTGTCACGTGAGATTACTTTAAACCCATCTTCAATATCAGGAAATGTCGAGCAACAAAATCACAACCCCCATTTCATTTCTTCTCTCTACTAGAAGTAAACCCTAAATTCTAATTCAATAAATTTCATTATCTTTCTACCATTCATTCAAGATATATCTATTTTAATTGCGTACTAATGTTTTCCCCTTCTTCAGCAGCAACATCAAAGCTCGAGAAATGTGGGTGTGGAGCTCTATTAGTGATGATGTGACTTAAAGGATACAACATCAATATGAATACATAGTCATAGTTAAAAAATCAAATAATTAAGTCAACTATATTAATTAGTAGTGATGTCATCATTGAGTTTTGGAGGGAAATTTTTTGTTGAGGTTGCAACACGTAAACAATATTAATTAATGATGATGTCAGCGAGTTTTGTTTTAGTACTTCCTCCGTTCTTATTTACTTGCAATATAGTTAACTTCGATACTATTCATTTAGCAAATTGACTTTTATATTGTCGGTAATCTATAAGTTAAAACATAGTCATATGAGATCTTGTTTGAATTGTCTGGATTCAAAATTTATTAATTTTGAGTTTTCATAATATTTCAATATTTATAATTAGAGATATTAACGATTGAATTCGTGCATTGGGGAATATGAAAAAGCAAATGTTGCAAGTAAATAAGAACGGAGGTAGTAATAGTTATAGATAGATTATAGATAGATATAGCATAAATATGATTAGTTTTAGAGGCCCTCTATTGAGAAACCGTCTTTAGTATAGACGTTCCTCAAGTACCCAATCCATATCATTTTTTTTTAAATTTATAAATTTGGCTATGCCAAAACTTGAGACGTCTATCGTATAGACACGGTTTAAACTAACAATTTGTGATAATTTTATTTTAAATGAAAAAAAAAAAGAAACGAATCGGATTGTGCGTCTAAAGTCTACCCTCTGCACTCGTCTCTACACTTACACACTGTAATCGTAATCGTGTCTGCTCTTTGTTCTCGCGAAGAATTTTGAAGCAATGTCCAATAATTCACCAAATCTGTTTGCGATTTCTCCATTATGTCTTCTAGTTGAACTAATTTGTAATCATGGAGGTAAGTTTATTACTGATTTTGACGAACTTAATAAAATCAATTTTCTGGTTTGATTTATTTAGGGTTTTGATTCGTGTTCTAACTTTTTCCTTGTTTTTATTGATTTTTTTTGTATTAGGCAGTAATGGATCAGTTATTGACCATTTGAGTACTGAATTATTGTTCTTGTTCTGCAGCTTAGCTTTAGGCGGCCATTTAAGAGAAGATGGAGAAAATGAGGAATTGTAAAAATGGAGGAGGGGCTCGCCTATGCAGCTATGCTTCCTTTGTAATCATAGAAGACGTGATCTTAAACGCCCCATAACTCTGCAACAGGTATTCATTTCGATGCATTTAAAAGGTGGTCGGGTATTATATCATATATTCTAGGGCACAACCATTGTTAACCTTTTGATTGAGTTGTTTCGTTTCACATGGTATAATAAGCCACCTGATGCAAAGGATCTCATCGATCCTTATCATTTCTGATAGAATATTTGGTGTTATGTCTGAGAACGTATTGCATTCGCATTTAATATATTGCATTCACATTTTTAGATTAAAGTGCTCTGTATGAGGGATGTGATAGACTATGTAAGGGTGTGACTAAGGGTTGTTCAATGAGCCGGGCCGAAAACAGGCTATACTATAATTAAAATGAAGGGATATAAAAAGTCTCGATAAGGGCCGAAAACGAGCCTTTGTAAATAGTATAATTAATGTATAATTTAAATATTATAAATGACAATATCAATAGAATTATTAATATTTTTTCAATCTAATTATTACAAATGATAAATGGGGAAAAAATGGGCTGGGTTGGGCCTGACCAGGCTTTGAAAGTCCGGCACATTTAAAGCACATATTAATTTCAAATGGCCTTATTCGACCCTATCCATATTTACTTAAGCCCGGCCCGACCCTTACCCGGCCCATTGAACAACCCTAGGTGTGAGCATCGACTTCGGCTTAAGCGTCTTCTGGTTGAGTTGATTTCTCGACAGATTTTGGATTGTTAAAGCACAAGGATGATAAGCAAGGCAAAGGGTATGTGTAAATAACCCACATTATATCCAGTGCTTCCTTATATTTTGACAGCTCAGCAATTAATTAGTTAGTTAGGATTTTGTTTTACTGCTTAAATTTGTTTTTCTTGACTTCACTCGCAACTATAAATACGTCAGAAGTACCAAGTTTTATGAGGTTAAAAAGATTGTTTGATGAAATCTGTATTTCTTTCTTTTCTTGTATGTGTTCATCTGCTTCTAGTAGTTCAATAAGAAAAACAAATTTACAGTAATTCGAAAAAAGAAGAGATGGGTGATGTTGAAAGAAAAATTAATGACTTGAGAAGATTAATGGATTTTAAGAAGTTTGATTCAGTTCAAGATTTTTCTGATCATTATTACTTGCGGCTCTCTTCTGAAGAAAGGGTAATATATATGATGCAAGAACTTTGAGTTTCCCTTGTAAACTTTTTGCTCATGTGTTCTCTGATTGAAACTGCAGCATTCCGTTTCATGGTCGGAGAAAATTCAAGATGCGTGGAAGTTATTGGAGTCGGACTTGCCTGGTAATGTTGCGAATATCTGAAACCCTACACATTAATGGAAGTTACCACTTGGTTCGATGCAAGAAATGGCTTCTTTAAAATCTTATGTGTTTCTTTGTGAATCTTGATTTTAATAATTCTTTTCTGTCTATGTCCCCTTGACTTTATGTCATGGGGTTGGGTAAGTTACAAATCTTTATTGTTTCTTTATGCATTTGGGTAAAGTCTCATTGGTTCCATGCTTACACATTTGCAGACGGTATATATGTCAGAGTTTCTGAATCTAGGATGGATCTTTTGAGGGCTGTCATTGTAGGAGCAACTGGTACACCATATCATGATGGCCTTTATGTTTTTGATGCATTATTTACATCTTCATATCCATCCAACCCACCGGTATGTTTAAAAGCTGAATCTTTGATTTCTTGAATGTAATTGATGATATATTATTCTTGAGTCAATCTGAAACAACTTTATTGTTATTAATAAGACAATAAAAAGGTATCGCTATGTACATTCAACCTCCAAATCCTAGTTAGTTAATGACATTTGGGTGATACTTGATATATTATTGTTGTAATTCTTGTTGGGTTATCTCATCCAAAAATGTTGTACTTCTTTTGTTTCCCTAAATTTACACCACTTTCCATTTAGTATGTCTCATTGATTTCCCACCCTTTTTTATTGGCAGTGATACCACCATCCTTTTAATCTCATCCATAAACTTATAATCTCTCCCCGTCTTTTCCACTTGTATTTTTTGTCTCATTCTTCTGAACAATTTCCCTTTCTACAAAATTTCACTCATTTTACAACTTGTGCAAAATGAGAGGGATAATGGAAGTATATATATTATTTGTTGGGCATCATATATGCTTAAAGAGATTGCATTGATGTTAGATTATGCCCCTTATCAGCGTAAGACATTCCTGACAGTTGACACTCTTTTTTCTGTCAGATGGTCCATTTTCATGCACATGATTGTAGTATACATCCCAATCTCTTTTCCTCTGGAGATATCTGCTTGAGGCTGCTGGACACTTGGATGGGATCAGGTGAGAGATGGATACCAAATAAGTCAACAATGCTTCAAGTTTTGGTCTCTCTCCAAGCTTTAGTCAACAATGCAAAGGCCTTATCTAACGAAGATATAACGGACGAGGCCAGGAGGTGTACTGAACGTGTTTTCATTGAATCCTTGAAACTGATGAGGTGTATAATTAAAAATCCACCACAGGTATCACATCGAACACTTGGAAGATTTATTTTCAGTGTTAAATGGTGGTAACGGGAATGATTTATGATGTATAATTTCATTAAAAGTTTCATGCCATTCCTATGGCGATGAAACTTTGATCATAAAAAAAATTTTTTGTTTACAATTTTCCACTACCATTTAATACCGCCTAAAGACTTGCATAAAAAATGAGTTACGTTGTTTCTTTTTGTGCTACTTGCTTCGTAGTGTTTCCTAGCTATCAATATTTGTAAGGGCTTACGCGAATGAAATTTTTTACAGCATTTTGAGGATCTGGTTGTTGGACATTTTCGTGCTCGCGAGTTTGATATCATGATGGCATGTTATGCTTATAGTGAAGGTGCGGATGTGGGGTGTAATGTGAAGAAATGGTTTGAAGAGAACGTGAAAGCACCCAAACCTGGCTCGGAAAGATTCAAAAGAATGTTGCAATCTCTAATGATATCTACTACACAATGTCTTGCTGATAATGGGTCTAGCGACTATGGAGTGCAAGAAGTTTCACAGGCGTCTACGTCTGGCAGTAGAGCGATGCCGATAGATATTCCACAGCGGACTACATCCGACAGTGGAGTGCAAGAATTGCCACAGCCAACTACTTCCGACAATGTAATGCAAGTAGTTTCACGGCCGCTTTCGCCCGTCAGTGAAGTGCAAGATGAATCAGAGCCGACTTCGCCCGTCAATCAATTGCAAGTAGGATTTTTCTCTATGGACTTATGACTTAACTATAATAGATGATATCGAGAATTTTGCATAAATCTGAATGCAACTATATGATACTGAGTAGGAACAACTATTATATACTGTCTGATAGCATTGAACTATCTTTCTAATACAATTTGTGAATATGTCATTTGATTTGGTAAGCAAATGGTTTTTACTTTTTATGGCATATCTTTGGATTATGTTACATTGATCGATACTAGTAGCTTTGGGTTATGTTTAAGAAAAAGAAGGATAAATGAAAATCAGGTGGGCCATGAACTGACACCAGGGCCGTCTCATAAAATTTGGGGCCCCTATGCAAATTTATGTTCTAGATCTTTACAATTTAAAGAAAAAAAAACTCAAAATACTAGTATACGATAAAATCTTTCAATTGATTACACTAAGTAATAATATTTGGCTCTTTATAACTTGTTTACTCTCGTGTAAAATAGTATACAAGTGCTTGCGGTGAATGAAATAATAAATCAAATAAGTATAAAACTAAATTTTTAGGGCCCCTGTGATAATGAGGCCCTGTACGGTAGACCGCTTTGCACATGCTAATCGACGGCCATGACTGACACGATGAAATTTGTTGATGATAATAGGGCATGAGCTATGTTTTTTTACAAGTATTATTTGGAAAACATTAATTTATTATGAATAGTTGATTTTAATAATGAAATTTTGATAATGACAAGATATGAGAAATAATTTCCAAATGCTTAACTTCAACTACTTTAAAATTTATGGCGAAATTGGCTCACATCCAACATTAAAGATGGAATTTCAAAAGCAATAAGGTAAATATGGGATTTTCAGAATTATATCTTCGTTTTTATTACCCTAGCTAATACTTAATTAGGATTACTAAAATTCTTATTTATTCCTAATTCTTCTCTAATTATATTTTGAAATAATTTTAACAATCCAAATTTTCCTAAAATATAAATTTTGATTTTTTACAAGCAATTGATCATGAATTGATTATGAAGATGATTTCAAATTATTAAAAAATAAGTCTCTTTTAAACTTGATCTAGATTGAAATATAAAAAATCAACTAAATTTAATTTGACTTAGTTTTATAAAATAACTAAACTGCAAGCCTCCAATCTCTTTATTTTTGTTTTTTTCGTTTTGTGTACAGATAAAGTTTGTTCTCCCTATATTCTAGAGTTATTCAATTCATTTATTGCATATGATCAACCCATACAATAACAAAAAGATATTTGGCGTCATCACGTTTTTCAATTCAGCTAATACAATCAATAGTATTAAAATTATCTCAAATTCAAAGCCATACTAATTCTAAAGACCCTCTTAAAGGAAGTTGTTTCAAACAACGATGTGATAGAGGGAAGACTTAAGTGTTAAATCTCCCTTATAATAATCGTGGCTTTTCTATATAGAATTTTGTTTGACTAAACTTTTTATGTATTTGATCGATTTGTTTTCCTGTTGTAAACGTCATATCACACTTTTATCAATAAATCATTGGAAAAATTACCAGAATAATCAACCTATTCATTATTTTTTTACAATAATCCCACCTATTGATTAACCATGAATAATCTCAACTTTTAACTTTAAAGAGTTTTTTCCTAGAGTGAACCCGGGGACCGGATGACTTGCTATAGCATGTTTTATGTTTTCTAAATAAGATAAATTAAAATAAAATATCGAAAAAAATATTTTAGATTTATTTGAAATATTTATGATTTTTTTATCATGTAGAATTTTTTATGTAAATTTTCAAAATTTTTCTCTAATTTTAAATTAGTTTCTAATTTATTTTTTTGATGAATAACTTATTATAACAGGTCATCGTTATTTCTTAATACATGATGACAAAATTTTTTATAGTTATCATTCTAATAACGAAGATATGATTCTGAAAATCTCATATTTACCTTATTGCTTTTAAAATTCCGTCTTTAATGTTGGATGTGAGCCAATTTCGCCATAAATTTGAAAGTAATTGAAGTTAAGCATTTGAAATTATTTCTCATATCTTGTCATTATCAAAATTTCATTATTAAAATCAACTATTCATAATAAATTAATGTTTTCCAAATAATACTTGTAAAAAAACATAGCTCATGCCCTAATAGATCATCAACAAATTTCATCGTGGTCAGTTCATCGCCCACCTGATTTTCCTAATAGATTATCAAAATTTCATTATTAAAATCCTTCTTTTTCTTAAACATAACCCAAAGCTACTAGTGTCAATCAATGTATCATAATCCAAAGATATGTCATAAAAAGTAAAAACCATTTGCTTACCAAATCAAATGACATATTCACAAATTGTATTAGAAAGATAGTTCAATGCTGTCAAACAGTATATAATAGTTGTTCCTACTCAGTATCATATAGTTGCATTCAGATTTATGCAAAATTCTCGATATCATCTCTTATAGTTACGTCATAAGTCCATAAAGAAAGATCCTACTTGCACTTGATTGACGGGCGAAGTCGGCTCTGATTCATCTTGCACTTCACTGTCGGGCGAAGGCAGCTGTGAAACTACTTGCATTACATTGTCGGAAGTAGTCGGCTGTGGCAATTCTTGCACTCCACTGTCAGATGTAGTCGGCTGTGGAATATCTATCGGCATCGCTCCACTGCCAGACGTAGACGCCTGTGAAACTTCTTGCACTCCATTGTCGCTAGACCCATTATCAGCAAGACATTGTATAGTAGGTTTTATTGAATACGGCAACATTCTTCTGAACATTTCCGAGCCAGGTTTGGGTGCATTCAAGCCCTCTTTAAACCATTCCTTCACATTACACCCCACCTCCGCACCTTCACTATATGCATAACATGCCATCATGATATCAAACTCGCGAGCACGAAAATGTCCAACAACCAGATCCTCAAAATGCTGTATAAAATTTCATTCACGTAAGCCATTACAAATATTGATAGCTAGGAAACACTAGGAAACATATAGCACAAAAAGAAACAACGTAACTCATTTTATATGCTAGTCTTTATTTGGTATTGAATGGTAATGGAAATTTACAAACAAAAAAGAAATTTTTTATGAACAAAGTTTCATCACCATAGGAATGGCATGAAACTTTTGATGAAAATTTACAGTATAAATCATTCTCATTAGTCATTACCACCATTTAACACTAGAATTAAATCTTTCAAGTATTAGATGTGATACCTGTGGTGGATTTTTAATTACATTCTGCATCAGTCTCAAGGATTCAATGAAAACACCTTCATTACACCTCCTGGCATCGTCCGTTTTATCCATGCCCTTAAACTTCGCCGCATAAAATTCTTCGTTGAATAAGGGCTTTGCATTTAGGACTAAAGCTTGGAGAGAGACCAAAACTTGAAACATTGTTGACTTATTTGGCATCCATCTCTCATATGATGTTCCGGGCCATTGGTTCAGCAGGCTCAAGCAGATATCTCCAGTTGACATGAGATTGGCATTTATAGTACAATCATGTGCATGAAAATGGACCGTCTGACAGAAAAAAGAGTGTCAACTGTCAGGAAATTCATACAGCTGATAAGGGGCATAATCTAACATCAATGCAATCACTTTTAGCATATATGATGCCCAACAAATAGTATATACTTCCATTATCCCTCTCTTTTTGTGGAAAGCGAAGTTGTATAGAAGAAGGAGACAAAAAAAACAAGTGGAAAAGATGGGGAGAGATTATAAGTTTATGGATGAGATTAAAATTAAAGGATGGTGGTATCACTGCCAATAAAAAAGGGTGGGAAATCAATGAGACATACTAAATGGAAAGTGGAGTGGTGAAAATTTAGAGAAACAAAAGAAGTACAACATTGTTGGATGAGATAACCCAACAAGAGTTACAACTATAATCTATCAAGTATCACCCAAATGTCATTAACTAACTGAGATTTGGGGTTGAATGTACATAGCGATACCTTTTCATTGTCTTATTAATAACGATAAAGTTGTTTCTGATTGACTCAAGAATAATATATCATCAATTACATTCAAGAAATCAAAGATTCAGCTTTTAAACATACCGGTGGATCGAATGGATATGAAGGTGTAAATAATGCATCAAAAATATAAAGGCCATCATGATATGGTGTACCAGCTGATCCTACAATGACAGCCCTCAAAAGATCCATCCTAGATTCAGAAACTCTGACATATATACCGTCTGCAAATGTGTAAGCATGGAACCAATGAGACTTTACCCAAATGCACAAAGAACCAATAAAGATTTGTAACTTATCCAATCCCATGACATAAAGTCAAGGGGACATAGACAGAGCAAGAAATATTAAAAACAAGATGCACAAAGAAACACATAAGATTTCAAAGAAGCCATTTCTGTCATCTAATCCAGTGGTAACTTCCACTAATGTGTAGGGTTTCAGATATTTGCAACCTTACCAGGTAAGTCCGACTCCAATAACTTCCACTCTTCTTGAATTTTCTTCGACCATGAAACGGAATGCTGCAGTTTCAATCAAAGAACACATGAGCGAAAAGTTTACAGGGAAAACTCAAAGTTGTTGCATCATATATATTACCCTTTCTTTAGAAGACTGCCGAAAGAATTGATGATCAGAAATATCTTGAACTGAATCAAACTTCTTAAAATTCATTAATCTTCTCAAGTCATTAATTTTTCTTTCAACATCACCCATCTCTTCTTTTTTCATATTACTGTAAATTTGTTTTTGTTATTGAACTAAAGAAAAGAAAAAAATACAGATTTTATCAAACAATCTTTTTAACCTCATAAAACTTGACTTCTTACGTATTTATAGTTGACAGTGAAGTAAAGATAGTCAAGAAAAACAAATTTAAATAGTAAAACAAAATCCTAACTAACTAACTAATTAATTAGCTGAGCTGTCAAAATTTATGTTTTTTTTTTATAATTTAGGACTTTTTATATAAAATTTCAAAATTTTTCTCTAATTTTAAATTAATTTTCAGTTTATTTTTTTTGAATTACATGTCATTGGTTTACCCATGTTTAATCTAGGCAAATACCCCTTAAAGTTGAAATTATTTATAGTTAATCAGTTGGTGAAATTATTATAGGAAAATCATGAAAAAGTTAGATAATTCTAAGTAATTTTTCCTTGGATATAATGTGGGTTTTGTATACATACTCTTTGCCTTGCTTAAGCCGAAGTCGATGGTCACACCCTTACATAATCCATCACATCCCTCACACGAGCACTTTGACCTAAAAATTGTAAAAGTAATAAAAATCTAGCAAATTATATAAAAAAAATACTAACATAAAAATATTTAGATATTAGTAAATAATAAAAAAAAATACTAACATAAAAATCTAGTTGTTCAATTCCAATACTCCTCCCCCATTCTATAATTTCCTACATGTGAATGCAATATATTAAATGCGAATGCAATACTTCTCATACATAACACCAAAAATTCTATCAGAAATGATAAGGGATCGATGAGATCTTTGCATCAGGTGGCTTATTGTACCATGTGAAAAGAAAAACTCAATCAAAAGGTTAAGCAATGGTTGTGCCCTTGAATATATGATATATAATATAATACCCGACCAACGATTCCCGGCCTTTCAATGGCATCGAAATGAATACCTGTTGCAGAGTTATGGGGCGTTTAAGAGTACGTCATCTACGATTAAAAAGGAAGCATAGGCGAGGCCCTCCTCCATTTTTACAATTGCTCATTTTCTTCATATTCTCTTAAATGGCCGCCTAAAGCTAAGCTGCAGAACAAGAACAACAAATTCAATACTCAAATGGTCAATAACTGATCCATTACTGCCTAATACAAAAAAATATCAATGAAAAACAAGGAAAAAGTTAGAATACGAATCAAAACCCTAAATAAATCAAGCCAGAAAATTGATTTTATTTAATTCGTCAAAATCAGTAATAAAAACTTACCTCCATGATACGAATTAGTTCAACTAGAAGATAAAATGGAGATATTGCAAACAGATTTGGTGAATTATTGGACATGCTTTAAAATTCTTCGCGAGAGCAAAGAGCAGGCACGATTACGATTACGATTACGATTACAGTGTCTGTGTAGAGCGCAGAGGGTAGACTTTATACATAATCCGTTTCTGTTTTCATTTTTGTCTTCTATTATTTTTTTCATTTAAATACTTCCATCCGTACTTATGAGATAGTAACAAAGAGAAAAATTGTGAGAATTAAGAAAACGGTAATAAATGAAGAGGGAGAATAAATTGTGTGGATGAAATTAAAAGAGAGTTAAAAGGAAGTAGTGGGCCATAGTCCAAAAATAAAAATGCTGCAACTTAAGTGGATGGACAAAAATAGTATGCTGCAAATTTATAAGGACGGAGGGAGTAAAAGGGAAATTCTGAGTTCGAAAATTATGCAGGGGTAATTAGAATCCAAGTGAAAATTTGTAATTATTAAAAAATTGGATGGTGGTAATAAGGAAGGAAAGATAAAGAATTTGATGAACTCAAAAGAGTTAAAATGTGATAAGATTTAAAAAAAAATAGTGGGTTATTGTTCATAAATAGAATCAATGCAAAATAAATGGGATAGAGTGGACAGACAATTGCAAAATTAGATATTTATAAATTTATTTATCTAGATGATCGTACATTTAGTCAGGTTGTGTTGGATTATCCTAATAGTAGGTTGTGCCTAGGTTGCATGCGTGCGAGCATAGCCGCTTCTAGGTAAAACCCTTTCTCGAAATATTGAGATCGAAGAGTCTTGGCGACTAGGTAAGACGGTAATTAATCTAATTGAGATCAATTCGATTCTCATTGGAAACTATACATAGTTGTATCAGACTAAAATTGAGTTGCTTGAGTTTCAACGACCAACATAAGCCTCTATTCGAGTAAATGGGTATATGTAACTGATTTAGACTTAATTTAATGTTTTTGTTGGCTATTAATGTTGATTTCCATGGAAAAATTCGAGTCGAGATATCAATGTTAGAAAGAAAATTATTTTAGATTATTTAGAAATCATCGTCATTATATAAAAATTTAAGCAATTGTATTGTGAAAATAAAAAAATATATGTTTTACGATAAATTGGATTGTTAAAAACATTTTAGAATGTAATTAGAGAAGCATTAGGAATGATTAAGAATTTTAGTAATTCTAATTAAGAATGCAAGGGAATAATTATAATTATAATTCTAAAATCTCATATTTATGTGGTCTATTTTATATAATTTTCACATTCTATTTTTAAGCAAATTAGAAATGCTTTCATCATAAAATTGTCTCATTTCAAATTTATGAAAAGGAAAATAAAAAAGAAAAAATTACCTAGATAACTCAACCTATTCGTGATTTTCCTACAACAAGTTAATAATCTCATCTATTGATTAACCATGAATAATCCAACTTTGAGGGATGTCTCCCTAGAGTAAACCCGATGATTAGATGACTTGCTACAACAACTTTTATTTTTTCTAAAATAAGATAAATTAAAATAAAATGTCGAAAAATTTAGAATAGATTGGATTATTCAAGGTAAATTTTTCAATAAAAAAAAAACTCAAATTAATTTAATTTAAATCAAAATTTTAAATATTTAAAATTAAAGATGGAAGTAGACATCAAAATAAGGCAAAACCTTGTGAAAGTGAGTTGTTATGTAAAAGAGCCAAAAGCTGAATGTCAATCACAGGCACAGCTGGGCCCACATTTCTTTCAACAAGGTCGAGTTTACAATCACACTTTCAAATGTCTAAGCAATCATACCAGTCACATTCACCCAATTTATCCAATTATTTATTCGGAATTGCAACATTTACTGTTAAAAGTTCTAAGATAACGTGGAGGGTAGAGTAGCTGAGGAAAACCTAAGAAAATGTGGGTTGAACAGATTAAGAACGACTTGAGTGAACTGCACCTCTCTGAGGACCTGATTAAGGATAGGAATAGTTAAATACGTCAGATTCACATTCTAGACTAGTAAAAGTCTCTTTAAATGTCTTTCTTGCCCTGATGTCTAACTGTGTACTTTCCTACCCCAGCCCCTTATCCTTTTTTTACCTATCGGGTCTTTTATGTTATCTCAATCTTTGTTTATGCTATTGTAGTTCTTCTGTAGGTAGTTTTTTTTTTAGTTTTTTTTATCCCCAAGCAACAGTGGAGCTCTCACCTTTTGGAGAGTACAGGTAATTATCCATCACCATCTCTCACCCAGACCATGTTTTCGAGCGGAATATTGGGTTGATGATGACTATTAAAAGTTCTCTACATAAATTTATGTAATATTACAATTTCAATAGGACAGATAAGTATTTTTTTACAAAATATTTGTATGACAATAATCATAGAAAATTAAATAGTAGTATAATAATCATCAATAGGCTCAATATAATTCACTCATAAATACTATGATCGAGATAGATAAATTGTACCGTAATATTATTGTCTTAAAAACAACAAACAAAATTATAATCCATTTCAAAACTTACTAGGCAATAGGAGATTCTTAACTATTCACAATATATATAGTGATTTCATGCCTCCAAATTGCCCTATATTCCTATAAACTAACCATCAAACTTTTGCGAATCGGCCATGGGCAACATCGGCCAAGAGATTAATCACACTAACGACGACACGAGTACATAATGTGAATCCATTTGTAGTCTTTGGTCCTAAATGCGAGTATGGTGGCACGATCCATTGTTGTCCGTCTAATGATCTTCATTTGCGTAGCTTAACATATTATTAAACTAGAACATACTTGTCGGACGATTTTCACGTTCGTATATCATAAACGATATGGATATCACCGGCTGCGTAGACACAAGTTTTTAAGGTTTCCTTGCAAGTTTGAACGTTGATGCAACAAAGCCAACCTGCATGATTGTCCTGTTATAAGGTCGTAAGTGGGCTTCCGTTTCCATGGAATTAAACCGAAATCATCATGAAAGTCGTTCATTCCTTCGACAAAGAATTGCCAAATGAATGAACCAGCGCCCGACCCATTCTTTTTGGCTGACTTGTAGAAGATATCATAAACGAGTTTGATGAGTCTATCTCGGTGTGAAGGATCGAAGTCTTTGTTGTCACTTGACAGCCCGAATTCAGTCAACATTACTGGTTTTTTAAGCTGTTTATCGCCATCTTCGATATGAGATGACACCCATTTCTTGACAAACTTCAGTTTATCTTCAAGATTATCCACGGTCAACCTAGCAAAGCGTGAAACGATCAGCAACGCAGAAGAGCAGTTCAACTAAAGCCCGATGCAACTATGCCCCACCCCTATTTTCCCTTTTACGATAAAGGCTATAAGGAACTTCTATGAATTTTAGCCACTCGAACAATGTGCTAGGATCGGCCACCCCCCTATTTTCCCTCTTATAATAATAACTATAAAAAACTTTTATGTATTTTAGCCACTCAAACTATAATCTGGTCTTTTAGTTCACCCTGATCTTATTAAGTGGCCCCCACCAAAACTAGGTTTGGGGAGTCGAATATACCCAAGAGGTTGTTTCTGATTGACCGTTGGCAACAAACATCATCTGCAACTATATAAGACTAGTCGGATGTACTAGAGTAATCTCGAAAGTACCTCAATGAGTTACGGCAAAAAATTTCGTTTAAACAAAAAAAATCACTTCTAGAGGACAAGGGCAGGACAAAATACTCACCACTGGTCAGGGTACATGTGAACAGAAGCAAAATCAATTGTCGGTATATCATTGTTGCGAATAAAATCGGTCCCTATAGTAGCTTCCCATTCAGAAGGGTTTAAAGCTGATTTTGCATTCTTTAGACCATAAAATCCCTCAAGGCCAACTGTAATTAGATGTTTGTCGTCGATGGCTTTCACGAATTCCGACATTTCCTTGATCCAATCCTGCAATTAGTAGCCATGGTCGCACGTGTATAACAATCTATTTGAAAAATTTATAGTCACAAAAATAAATCATCGTATGAGACCAAAACATCGTCTCAGGGTGGTTTAGGAACTCACTTGAAGGGTGTCACCTGAAGGGTCCGTCATGCAACGTGGTTCATTTATCAATTCCCAAGCAAAGATTACAGGGTCATCCCGGTATTCGATTCCAGTAATAGTGTTCTTCCTTGTGAGCATTGTCTAGAAAATATTCAAATAGGAAAAATTACCATTTTAATCATATATAATCAATAAAAGCAAAAAGATATAGTATTAGTACAACACAACAACAATGACAAAGTTTTACTCCCAAGGGTCGGCTTCATGGACCAAAAACAAAAAGATAAATGAGAGAAAATTCCCAACTCGAAACAAGCCACCAAAACAATAATCGCTTAATTATACAGCATAAGCCCGATACCATGGATCTCATCAAGTTTGCATCCGACCGCATGTCTCAGAATTAGCATTTTTTTTTTCTGATAAGGAGAATTAAGATTTTTTTTGGCAAATAAGATTTTTCATTCACCAGAATAAAGGTCTATACTTTATTGCATCAGTATGGAAAACAAAGCCCACCTTCTATGAAAACATTGTATATATGTATTCTCAATGGCTATACTTTACTTTCCGATAAAACTAAAGTGTGCTTAATGTCATAAGTAACCAAGAACCGCAGAGCAAATGCATCGATTTATGGCTAATATTCAACGAAAAAAAGAAAGTACCTTGACATAGTTCTTGAAATAGGTTTGGATAGATGGATCGTAGAAGAATGAATCATTGGAAGCGCTTATTCCGATCCCTTCTTGCCATGCCCATTTTACATATTGGGTTTTTCCACCATAAGCTTGCAAATTATTGACTAAACTTAAGATTAGCCTAACACCATTTCTTCTCGCTTCGGCAATCACATAATCCAAAGACTGCAGCACACATCAGATCCGAAGTGTCGTATCAAATTATTAAGCAACAATAATTATAGTTCAATAGTGCATCACAGTAACAGAAAAGTAAACACAATGATTCCCTATTATATGTTCAATTCCCTTATCCTATCTGGGGTCAGGGGAAATTTTCAAAATAGAATAGCCAATCATCATTATGTCAAGCCCATATTTTTAAAGGTAAGAAAAACAATGCTTGATGACTTAAAACACTCATTAGTAATGATTAACCAGCTCATCTATGATCAATACATAAAGTTATACAAAAAACCTATCATCATAGAAAACTTTACGATTCGAGATCAACCAAGCAGAAGCTTTATTCAATCTAACTAGCTACACAAGACAAATTCTCGAACAGAATATCAGATTAAGCTCATTAACAACACTCTATGTTACTCGGACACTTTATTTTGCTTCATGTACCCGTGTCCAATCCTTATGCTCAGAGCCTCAAACATCGGTATGACACTTATACACTTAATTTTAGGCATAAAATTGAACATTTAGACGTATCCGACACTTCACACTTGGACACAAACACGTATCCGACAATAGTACCCAAGTCCAAGTAACATAGATAACACTACAAGCAACAATCTAACAATATACCCATTTCAGTAGAAATTTCCAACATAGAATTAGAATATCCAATCCTCATAATTATGCCAAACCCATAATTAAGAAAAGAATGCTGAAATGATTCATAACCCACCATTATAATTAAGAAAAAGGCCCTAATGGTTAAACAGTAATGATTGACCAGCACATCTATGATCATACAAAAATTTTATCATCATAGGAAACTTTAAACAAACAATTTCTCAAACAGAAGATCAGATCAAGCTTATAAATAACACAAAAAAGAACAATCTGGCATTATACCTGAAATACTTGTTCATCAAAAACACCAGGGGAAACTTGAAGAGCATGATAAGTACCATCATTGAAAGCCCATGTTCTACAAACAGTGAGCCCCATTTTAGATCCAGCTTGAAGCATTGCTTTCACTCTGGGTCTACTAAACCCATCAACAGCATGATCCATTAACCAATAAGAATTCCAACCATTTATATAAAAAGGTTTTCCATCCAACATAAATTGATTCCCAACCCTCTCTACAAAACTAAAAGTTGGTTCCTTTGCAACATTAAATCTAAAATCACCACCAAATGACATGTAAGTGAATGCAATTAATGTTGCCATACCAACAATTGGGTAAAACCATCCATTTGTTGCAAACATTTTTATTGTAGAATTATTTGATTTAGGCTTGGTGGGCATGCAAAATCTGGTAATCAAATATATGAGATTCCTTACTCTTTTCACACTCAACCCTAAAAAAATTGTAAGAAATCCCCAAATCAGAATCAAAAACCAATTTTTATCAAAACCCAGATCTCAAAATGAATTCTACAGCTCAAATTAGTAATACCCACATCAATTTTTGCAATGGAAACACCCAACAAATCAAAATCCAAAACCAATTTCTGTCAAAACCCAGATCCCAAAATGAGTTCAACAGGTGAAATCAGAAATACCCGGATGAATTTTTGCAACAAAAACACCCTACAAAGTTCCAAATTAAACACCCACACCAGAAAAAAGAGGGGTTTAACAGGGAAAATGAAGAAAACCCAAGAAATGTAAGAAGAAAACAAATGCAATAAGTTTACAGATAAGGGATCTTAAATGTAGAATAGAAGTGATTGAGACAAGTAAGCATTGATTTGAAGAATCATGAGAATATGAAATGTAGTAAGTAAAAGTATTTGGATTTAAGGTAAGACAAATCAATTAGATAAAAATGGAGATTAGATTGAATTAACAAGAGACCAAATCAGGAAGAGAGTATACCTAACTCTTTCAACACTCAACAATCAATAAAACCAAATCAAGAAATGAGGGGAGACGTATGTCAGTGAGGTGGGGAGGGATGTTGGGACGTCGGTATTCAACCTGGATCCTTAGTCTTCACCTTCCATTTTTTTAATTGAATTTGATACCTTATTTGATGCCTCAACAAAAAAAAAAAAAAAAAAAAAGTTATTATCTGTTCTGATAGGATTGCATCAGGGAGAAAGAGGTAGATTTTTGCGAAAATTGTAATAAATGAAGAGATGGAATGGATTGTGTCAATGAAATTAAAGGTGGGGTAGGATGTGTTGATGAGATTAAAAGAAAGTGGTGGGTCATTATATAAAAATAAAAATGATGCAAATTAATTGGGACAGATCAAAATGGAAAATGCTTCAAATTCAATGGGATGGAGGGTATATATTAATTCTGATAGGATTGCATCACGGAGAAAGAGGTAGATTTTTACGAAATTGTAATAAATGAAGAGATGGAATGGATTGTGTCGATGAAATTAAAAGAGGGTTAGAATGTGTTGAGAAGATTAAAATAAAAATAATACAAATTAAGTGGGACAGTCGAAAATGGAAAATGATTCAAATTCAATGGGACGGAAGGTGTATAGTAATTCTTTATTGAGCTCATTTTACCATGGGGATGACTTTAATTATGTCAGTCTAAACTATTTTAAAAAAGGAAAATTTGCTCAAAATAATCCCAACTATCACCCGTTGGCCAAAAATAATCCCAACTATCTATTATTTTTTAATAATCCCAACTATTCACATAATTTGTTGAAAACAGACCCGCCTCTTTTTAATGGGCTATAACATGTAACTTTTTAAGTTATTTTTCTTTTCTTTTTTACTTAACTGTTCAAAATAACCCTTTCTCTTCATCTATTAATCAAAAAAGAAAGAAAAAAGCGGAAAAGTTACATGTTATAGCCCATTAAAAAGGAGGCGGGTCTGTTTACAACAAATTATGTGAATAGTTGGGATTATTAAAAAATAATCGATAGTTGGGATTATTTTTGGCCAACGGGTGATAGTTCGGATTATTTGGAGCAAATTTTCCTTTAAAAAATTGTTTCCTGTATAATTTTTTATGTTTTTTTACTAATGGGCCTTTTGTATGAACTCGTTTCACGGTGAGACAGTCTCATACAAAACGGGCTGAAAAAACTGTATGCAAGTGTTTATTGCTTATTGTCGGTCTCAATCCGGATAAAAGAATAAGATGAAAGGTAATTTGTGACTGTTTGCTCGGTAAAATTTAGTCATATCATATGATTATTAACCAAAGCTAAAAAATATTTATTTATATGGAGTAATCACTTTAGTCTTTTGAGATTAAGACTTTAATATTATTGATTTTTTTATTATGCCTTACCCAAAAAGACAAGATCTTTGGTTGATCCAGCTACTTAAATCCAATAGCCAATCTTGTCTCACTCACAAAAATAGTACTATATTTTTTCTAGATATACAATCACAAAAAATATATATTTAAATAAAAAGAGTAATTATATAAATTATAATATATGGAGTATATTCATTAATAATCCAATTGCCAACCTTGCCTCAATCACAAAAAAAAAAAATACAATTTTAAATACAATCACAAAAAATACATATTACAACAAAAAAAAGAGAGTATGTATTCATTAACTCATAGATTTATTATAATACGGATGATATTGATTATTGAATATTATGATGCGGTGGGTAGAAAAAATAAAATATCATTTCTAAATTTTAAAGTTTTTAATTTTCGAAATAAATTTAACTTTATTTTTTACACATATACTCCAACGTTAAAATATCTCTATAAAAACTAAAAATATCTAATTTAAGGTTTAAAGTTTGTATTTTAAGCTTAATTTTCTTTCATTAGTTGTTAAAATAACAACTTTAAGATCTGAAATGTCTACTCTAAAGATTTAAAGTTGTCGATTTCAAGACTTTAAATGTCTATTCAATGTCTTAATTGTTCATCCAAACTTTTAAATAATAACTCAATTACTCAAGAGAATTATTTTTTTAAAAAAATTATTTTCAATTTTTTTAATGGTTGGATTTAAGAAATGGGTTGGGCGGCTTGTAAGTGATCGCATGTATGTGGCCGTCTCACAAAAGATTCACTAATGGAAGATGTATCAAAGAAAAAAGTAAATTTTAGATGTTAAAATAATAAATATATAAGGTTTTCTTTAGTAAAATGTGTTAAACAAATATAATTATTTTTGTCAAAAAAAATTACTCAAAAATGGAAAGATTTATAATGAAATTTTTTTATGCAATATTCATTTAGAAAATATGTTAAGAATAAAAAAAGAGTAGAGATTTTGAAAAGTTTTAATTTCTTACTTTCATTATCACTCCAAACTATAAAAGACATTTGACCGATTTTAGGTATAACAACTTTGCACATGGTTATTTTGACAAACTTCTTCAAGACTTTCCTAGATTTATTTTTCATTCACCAACTTCTATCACATTCACCAATCACCCTCCAAATCTAATATTAGAATTTTCGCAAAAACTTGGGTGAGATTGTCTTATTTGTGAGACGCGTTTTATTAGGCCAATCATGTATGAAGTACTTTTTTTTACTAATTTTACAAATTAAAATGTCAATTTCAAGAGTTAAAGACCAATTTGAAGACTTAAAAGATCAATTTCAAAGACTTGAAATTGACATTTTGTTTTTGAAGATGAAATTGACATTTTAAGTCATGAAATATGACAGTTTTAAGACTTAAAAGGTCAGTTTTAATACTTAAAATACCAATTTTAAGAAGAAGACCATTTATAGGACAATAAATTCTCACTTCAACTTTAAAATAGAATGACTCAAGCATTAGAGTAGATATTAAAAACTGTGAAATTGACCTTTTAAGTCTCAAAATTTGATTTTTAAGTATTTCAATTGTCTTTTTAAGTCTTAAAATTAGTGTGTCGGAATATTTAAAAAAAATTATTAAACTTCAGCCAGTTGCACGGCTAAAGCCATCTCACAGTCACAGTAGTAAGTAGAGTGACGGTAGAAATTTTCCCTAATTGTTACTAGTACTTGTTAGGAGAGGCAACTTGATGTTACCTGGCGCAAGAGGCCTTTCTGGCTTTGGCCCAGAATTTAGAATCAATCCACATCCACAAATTCTTATTTGAGACCGTCTTTACAAAAGACGTCTCAAGATTGGGCCAACCCAATGTTTAAATTTAGAAAAAAATAACTATATTTACTAAAAAAGGAAAATGGGTTGGACTTTTGAGAGCCGTCTTTAGAAAAGACGGTCTCTCAAGAGAGACCCTGATCGACATATAAGTGAACACAAATTCTTGTGAGAGACTATCTTTGATTGGTTAGCCCATAAAGAAAAATATAAAGTAAGAGTAGAAATTACGCTTTAGTGGGCTGGACCTGAGAGGCATCTCTCAAAAAGACGGTCTCTCAGGAGACTGGCTGATAAGTGAAAATTTGAAATATATAAGCAAAATTATATTAAAAAAATCAATAAAAGTCACTTTTTAAAATATTAAGGTTTGGAGTATGTTCGCCCAGGCCCATTACTTAATTTGAATCAACAAAAGTCAGTTCAATAATCAGTCGTTCTTAGTAACAGCGGCTGATTGTTGACATGACTATTAGACCGCTCTTAGTAACAACGGCCCATTATTAAACTGAGTCAACAATAGTCAAGTTAAATGCCCTCTTACAAGTGGTCTAAAAGTAAAAAAACAAAAAAAAAAAAACAAAATTCACTTGCTACAATATTGTAAACCAGATGATTATGGTATGTGAAGTAAATATTAATGTTTTACATAGTCGGTGTTTAATTAGATATGTGTCATAACTCATAAGTCTAATATTTTCATTTTGTTTTTGAATTACGTTGGGGATATCTAATATAAATCAATTAACCCCTTGTAAACTTGTAAGTGAATTACCGTTTTATTTTTTGTTTTGCTTAGGTATATTTTATAAATTTCTAACAGGATCAAAAATATCACAATTGAAGCCAACATCGAATTATTTAGGATTGATTATGTTGAAAGTCTATGCAGCATACACATTTTTAGCTTAAAAGATTCTCTTATAAACGTATGATATGGTATATTGGTATAACACTTATTTCAAACGTCTCTCATATCACAATCAACAGTTTACATTTTTAGTTAATCTGATTTCTGTGTGTAATAATGCCTAGACAAAGTGACCTACCATCTAAAATTTAGCAAAAGTAATAAAAGATTTTGAATTAACACAAAAAAAATAAAATACTTTTAGTATTTCCATTCCTCTATAGTACAAAGCAAAATCTCAAAATACAAAGGTAGAGATAGAGAGAGCTCTAATGCCCAAAATAGTATAGACTTTACTTCTACTTAGAGGACATTTAAGCAAAGATATTTAGAGTGCTATCTACAAGTTCCAAACAAGCCAAATAAAGTATTTGTACAATATTAACACCTTTTCACTATAAAACTTAGCCTCATATTGTCATACTCATAGTCATGGATACACAACTAATATCATAAACTATAGCTTCCTTCATCCCATTAAGATTATACGCCATCAATTTATAGTTATAAGTGATTACTGTAACACCATGAAAAGTGATCATTTTAAAACTGTAAGAGATACTTTATGACCGCAAGCGTACATGGGCCAGCCCAATAGATATATATTTTCGCCGTGAGATCGTCTCATTTGAGAATTTCTGCAAAACTAATATACATATTCACAAAAACATGGAAGAGACGATCTCATTAGGAGACCGTCAATTTGGGCGGGCCTAATTCGCGCGTGTAACAATATTTCAATTTTGGGGGCATTTATCAAAACTAAAAAATGCCCTGAAAATGAAAAAATTACCAGATTGTTACACGCGGAAATTGGGCTGGTCTAAATTAACAGTGTCATTATGAGGTCGTCTCGTCCAAAACCAGCTGTATCATCTCATGATCAAAATTCTAATCATACTTTTCATTCCAAGAATACACAAGAAAGAAAACCCAAGAAAGAGCCAAGACAAAATCCCCAACCAATTGTCTAGGCCAATCATTAGCAAGATCTTCTAATCTTGTTTCAAAGTTAACCCTCCAAAGTCCCATTGCAAAGTGAAGAACAATACACCCTTTTGCAAAAAAGCTTTGAAAATCTTCATCTTTAATAAAAGCTACCATGAACAACAAAAACCCAATTACAAACAACAATAACCCAACAAAGGAATCCGATATTTGAATCAATAGTTGATCATGTGGGTTTAACCCGAACCCGAGTAGCTTCCTAGCTGTTTCGGATCCATGCCCAAATGATGATATTTCATATGGGCAAAACATGATGGAAAACCCACATATTAGAGCTATCATGGAGTGAAGGATGCAAAGCATAAAGAAACTTGATGATGATGATGAGATTTCTAATTTCGACTCCATTAATCGAGATGCGACAATTACAGGGTAGGCTGAAGGAAGAAACTGCTAAAAAGCGAAACTATTTGGGGTAATAGAGGTTTTTCTGGTACAGGGTAGGTCGAGAAAAGAAGGGTTACCTGTTAGAAAAAATCGTACATACTTCGACTGAGACAAGCAGAGCGGTGAGAATCAAATCTAAATTCCTATTAAGAAAAACGACTTATGTTTCATTTGAGATAAGATCTGATTCTGTAAAAAAGGAGTAGAAGTGATGAATTATGCTAGAGTTTTTTGAGTTGAGTTGTATATAGTTCCATGGATGAAATGGTGGCATGTGAATTGTGAAGTGAGAGAAGATAAAATGAGTAAAGTAGAATTAATTTAGGATATGGATATGGATTTGATATGGGTATTAGATCATGGTATTGTATGTGTGCATTGAATATATGGGGGCAATGGCAAATGGGAGAGTGAACATTGGGGACATTGGTATTGGCCAAGTATCATTATTATATGTTAATTTTTTGACTGACTTTTGATTTATTGATTGGTTAAAAAAATAAAATTATTTGATAATTGATTTTTAAGTCAGCTGAAAAATTGACTTTTGAGTCTAAATAAAATCGTTGTGACTGGCTTTTGATTTGTGGGTTTGCGTTTTCTAAAATAATGAAAACACGTGGTTAATATATAATTTTATCAAATATCTTCATAAATAGAGTGATGAAGTATTAAATAGTAATATTTCACTTGAATAAGTTTTTCAGATCCACAACTCACTCTGTGTCTCTGTCCCATTGTAATTGCATCATTTGACTCAATTATGTGAGGTTTTGGAGTCAAATAATGTTATTTTGGTGAGACAAAAAAAATAGCAATTATTTGAGATCTAATAAGAACTCACTTAAATAATACATCAGCACAAAGTTTAACTTTAATGTTACTAATTCATAAAAGAATATAATTTTATTTGATTTACATAATGTATATTTTTATAACATTACTTTTCATAATTATACTCTACAAAAATAAAAGTTTTGTATACTTAAAATTTATTATTAAAATATAATATTTTTCAAATTAATATGCCACTATAGTCTATAGAAAACTACTAGTAGTGACTAGTGAGTACTACAATTGTAGGGATTATATATACCAAAAGTAATAATTACCATCACACTTAATATATCCCGCTCATAACAATTATGATCAATATTCAAACAATAATGAAAAAAGTTGCAGCCAACAAGACCCTAACTTAAAAAATCCTTCCTCCGTTTTGAAATGCTTGCTACATTTCGATTATGAACACTATTCATTGTTGAAGCTTATTTTATATATTGCGACTAATGTGTAAGTAAAATAATAGTGAAGAGGAATGTTGATTGAATCGTCTAATCGCATACTTTCATAATAGTAACGTTGTATAATTTTTCGATATGTATAATTCAACATATAAATGAACAAAATAATACATTAAATTACATAAAAAGTCAAATGTAGCAAATATAATGAAACAGAGTAAATAACTACTATAAAATATACTAAACTATAGGAATCTAATACCACAAGTCTTTATAGAGAAGATAAGACTATGTGCTAGTTTGGCTTCTTGTTAAGATTGTTGGCCGTTGGGAATCTAGTCCTAACTTGTCCTTGTGCGAAAAATTGAAAAGGATAAGCAAAAAAATAAAAAAAAATCAATAAATAAAACGTTTTTGAAACTTTATCCCAGAATAAGCACTTTTTCTCCTAAGCTTAGGTACGGACCGGTTCGCTGTTACTAACAGCGAACAAAGGGCTTTTTGTGTTCGCTGTTAGTAACAGCGAACAAAATAAAATTGGTCAAATTAAAGTCAATCTCAAATAATGATAAAAAAAAAATAAAAAATTAATGTGTGTTCGCTGTTAATAACAGCGAACAAGTAGGTTAAAGATCATCCTGCTAACACACTTGAATTACATTCAAGGAAGTGTAGAGAAGTATTGCCCATGAATTGTTTGCCTTGCTACACGTGTGCAAGCCATTATACACTTGGCTCCTTCTTTCCTTATTATCCATGCCTACCAACAATTTTTGTCTCACAGTTTCTATCACATCTTTGAGAAAAAGTGTTATACTCCTGAAGAGCGATGCTTCCAATCTTTTTTTGCTTTGGGTATTTTTTGATTGAAAATGATATCTAACAGTTGTTAGCAAAGATTTTCAGTGGTATGTCTTCAATTTTTTCAGAAATTTGCAAATTACCTCAGGGACTCGATAGTGAGACCAGGATGCAGTTCATTTTTGACTGAATCAAAGAGTTCACTCCGAACTGATTGAAGATCATCGAGCTTAAGGCAGCAGAGTTTGAGCAACAGAGACATAAAAAATTAGATGAGAGAAAGAAAGGAGAGTGATTGGGATCCAACAATGGCGGCATTGAGGACGATTTGAAAGAGAAATTGAAGTGAAAATCAGGGAAAGGAAGAGGAAAAAATGTTGAAAAAGCTTCCATAAATACTTTTTTTGAAGGTCTACGGCTCGTTTTTTTTCTAGGGTTTTTTCGAAATGGAGTTGGATAATGGTGTTTAAGGTTTGAATGGCGTTTTCTTATGGGATTATTGTGGGTTGTGTTTGGGTATTTGAGTGGTTTTCATAGTCCGCCATGGATGGATAAAGAAGAGGTTTTGAGTGAGATGAAATGAAGGAGATTGACTTTTTGTTTTTTATGGTGATGAATATGCTTGTTCGCTGTTATTAACAGCGAACATACATTTTTTTTTTTTTTTTTTTAAATTATTTGAGATTGACTTTAATTTGACCAATTTTATTTTGTTCGCTGTTAGTAACAGCGAACCGGTCCGAACCTAAGCTTAGGAGAAAAAGTGCTTATTTTGGGATAAAGTTTCAAAAACATTTTATTTATTGATTTTTTTTTATTTTTTTGCTTATCCTTTTCTTTTGTTCTCCTTGTGCTACATAAGCTTTACACTTTTGTTTCTACTCAAGCTAGTTGTTTTCAACTCCAAGATAAGCTTTCTTGTTAGTTCTTGCCCATAGTAATACCCCTCATCCGTTAAATTTGTTATTGACAGTGACATTTTTTTTCATAACGCGTTATTTTTAATGATAAATTTAAAAAGACGAAATAGTATTGTTACTATCAAATAAAATGATTTTTTATTATAGCCTTATCTATACCAGAAGCGCTTGCGGCTCAATGGATAAAGCATCTGTATGTGGAATAGAAGGTTTGGGGTTTGACCCCTATTGGGTGCAGGTATCAGTTGGAGGTTTTTTGATTGCGCACATCTCTCTTTACTCCCTTATTGGGGGAACGGATATAATCTATTAGCATCTTTCAGGAAAAAGAAAATTTCCCTACGCAAACTCTGCCTTTGTGCGAGATACTGAAAGCATCCTTTTTATAATTAAAAATAATCTCCTACTTTTGTATTTGTGTTATTATGAAGTTTTGCAATATGAACATTAACTTAAAGGTTGAAAATAATCATGATTTTTAAGTTTTTATATTTTATTACCTGGTCCCAAATGATTTGCTAGATAATTTATCTCAAGATTAGATCATAAGATCGATTTTCAATGATCATTCTTATCACCATTTGCATTAATCTTACTATAAAAAAAAAAAAAAAAAGAGAATGGGACAACAAAATTGAAATAGAATATCTCATACTTCAATTGAAGTAAAATCGATTTCTCATTTAAATCGAAATAAAATCGATTTAAATTAAATAGTCATATTTATTCTCTTTTAACCATATTATTTTTCAATAAAATTCACTCTAATGTATTACCCTTTAAAAATATAGTATTAGATAGTAATAGAAAATTATAAATAAAAATATTTTCATAATCAAAATTTCATTATCGTGACAATAATATAGTAATCATTCTTGTTTCCATTATTTAATACCACTACAAACAGATAATTTAAGATTCCATCGTATCCCTTTATTCTCTGTCGGTAAAAAATATCTCCAAGGGGCAACTTACAAACGATTTCAATCATTTTAGTAGTAAAATAAATATTTTGTGCAAAAATCAACTTCAAAAGTCAAGTATGATCCATATATTATCTACTTCTCTATCTCTCATTTGGATAAGCTTATCTTTGTATCTTGTCGCTTTTTTCGTGTTTTTTTTTTTCAATTTCCATTGAAAAAATGTCCTTATTTCATGGTCATGCTATTTAAAATATTTGATTTGATTTGATATTTGATTTATTATGTTCACCTAAAAAATTAGAAATTGATTTTTAGTGTATTGAATCTAAAGGTGTTCAAAACAGTCACAGACCCGATAGACACCCGACTTTATAACCGAACTCGATTTGACCTGACTTAAAAATGATCTACAATTATGTAAAAACCAATGTGAACACAAAACCCGATTTTGAACCGACCCATAACACATAACCCGAAATCATCCCGATGACCCGAATGAACACCTCTTGAATCTGAATGAGAAATATTGTAGACTATTCAGTAATGTTTCAACTATTTAGACAAGATTGGTATATATTTATTTATTAATATTCACTCAAAGCATAAATGGATGATCTTATACTCTTATTTGAGAAACATAATTCATCATTATCATTTTGAAAAACACTAAAAAAGATTTGAAGATTTTAGATTGACAAAAAATTGAACAAGTAACAAGTCACAACTTAAAATAATGGTGTTGTTTGATTGTCACGGATGACACAAATTGAGAAAGCGAATTAATTGAGAAAGCGAATTTAAAGAAAGATCAATTCGCTCTCCCCCGCATCAAAACGAGAACAGGGTAAAGCATTCAAGTACCATCTTCGTTATCGTTATCATTACCGTTACTCAATGACTATCGGTAAAAATCAACTTCAACCATGAAAACTCCAGGTTAAAATGATGGGATTGCTTGGTTCGTCATGGATGATGTAAATTGAGAAACGAAATTTAAATGAAAGATCAATTCGCTCTCGTCTCTCTCGCACGCATCAAAATGAGAGCACCAAACTCTATTTGTTCAGAAGGAAAGCATTCAAGAAATGAGAAATCCTAAGACATCATTGGTTTTAAGATCATCTTCGTCATTATTACCATCACTCGATTCCAAATCTCCATCTATATATCAGATTCGGCCATCAAAATTCCAAGCCAAAAACAATCTTTGACGCCACAATTTATAGAAGGAAGAGTTCATCCTCCCTCGATTCTTTCTCTTTCTATAAATTCTTGTTATCCCTAGTTAAGAACGGTCATTCAATTGTTGAGATGGTTATGTTACAGATGGAGTTGGTGATTGAAGACGGTAGTGGTAACGTGATGGGCTTGTTGGTGGCTGTTTGATGTTGGTAAAAGTGTTCAAAACAAAGGCCTAGAAATTCTTCTGTTGTAGGTATAGCTCAGGGAAATATGAAGGAAACTCGTACTAGGAAAAGGAAAAGTAAAAACACTATCCGATCTGGAATATCCGGTATCCAACATCCTCTATTCTAACATAGCTAAGATGAATATTGCCAATAGAAAAAATACACAACTACAATTTGAAAGCCATCAGCCTACAATTTAACTATACCGGGAGGGGGAGGAGTTGATACTACAATAATCAGCAAGTTTACCGAAAGAAACTTGAACTTTAGAGCACAAGTTGCAGCGGCTTACAGACCGATAATACCAGGACTGCTGGACAGGTACATCATCCACCTGAGCCTCATTTAGCCCTGCTCATACATGACGATTGTGAGCAGTAAAATATACAGGAAAAATAGGAAACAAGACAACAAGGTGAGATGCAAAAGTACGAGGCAAAAAAATCAAGCAAAAAGAAAACCTTCACTTACGTATTCATCATTAGAGTAATATTGTCTCCTTTGAGAAGGATCCGCCCTATCAAAAAGGTGATACATGATTTATAGTTGAAATAAAAATCAACAAGTAGAACACAACAAAGGAATGTGCTTGAGCAGATAGACTTACCAAGTGACTTTTTGGTCTTCTTCTTAACATTCAACTCTTCAGCATCGTCTAATACCAAATTCATGTACTCATCAAAGCCCTAAAGAAGACGTAAATAATAATAAAGATGGACAGTAGCGGAAAAGAATGAAAAATGCAAAAACAAAAACATCAGACATGAAAAACAGATAGCCTTTAAGACAAACATTATGTGGCAAGCGCCATACCCACGTCCATGTGAGTTCTGAGTATGCAACATGTGTATATAAAGCAAAAAAAAAAAGAGTCCAAGCAACCAACTAGACAATAGCCTTTAAAATTTCACCGAGTTGACAATAAAACCAACCTCAAAATAAATCAACAATCCAACTTGTCCCCAAGATGTTTTCAAATTGTTGGCTCACTTCCCAGTTGAGATTGTAGACCGTTGATACAAGAGTCTTTTAAGCAGAAAACTAGTCAAGACCAAAGCCATTAAACTTGACCAAATTAAAACTCTACCGAATCTTAGTTCATAAATTTTTTTAAAAAAACATCACATAAAGCTGTCATCTGATCTCCATTAATTTGCATCCAACGAGCCAACCAAAGTCCAATGATTGATCAACATGCCCAAATGTATAAAGTGCTCACCAATAAAAAGTTCCAGACTATTCCCATTGACTCAGTAGTTAATAAAACTGGAAAACCTCTTGTGGCCCTAAGGACTCAAATATGTGACCTCTAGGATATAATCCCAGAACTCAACCATCAGGGTTAGAAAGTTGTAATTAATTAGCACAACTCATGAAAAAGGTTTTCCTTAACTAATTCTAAAAAATTAACTAAATCAATCCAACAAAATCAATTACATCTCTTCTACTTCAGGCTTAGTTTCAACCTAAATAACAACCAAAGCAACCTTAAACTTAGTTGTAAAAAGTATGTGGCGCAAAGCACAAAATGGTGCAAGAGTCGTGACCTGCGCTCCATAAACTCCAACCAAAAAATGTAATTATATGATTTTTTGAATTCAGCATCTTGGCCCAAGCAAACCCTATGTCTCGCCTAGACTTCAAATTGCGATGTTTACCGCAAGAAAAATAATTGTTTTCAAGCTTGTTGACAACAAAATATGAATATCATGTTGTTTGAAGTATTATAGGAGTATATGTTAAAATTTTGATTTTTAAGCTTTAGTAAAAAGTTCATGTCGCATACAAAAAGCTTGCGCCATCGCCCTGCACTTTGCGATTAGCTCTAAGGGCCTTTAGCACCTCAATAAACCTCACGTTTTTAAAACTATGGCTACAACTTTAAGAGCATCTCTCATTTTACGCAAATTGCCAAACCTTTCAAACAACATCACCCAATTGATATATTGAAAGTGCTCACCAATCTACCAACACTTAAAGTTCAAATTTCCATGCAATGCATATCCAAGGTAAAATAAATACCAACCAAGCAGTGAGCTTGGTAATTGAAGCTACAAAAAATTGCAAACATTGTTACTTATTTAGCTTTCCTGCTCATCATTTCACACAAACTAACAACAATTCAACAGTAAGTCCTGGCTTGTACCTACCATTATCTGAATTACAAATATAATCGAATTTTGTGAACAAAACTTCCACAGATAAACACACTATGACTTTCAAGTCCATGATCTAATCTGAACACTGCAGGACAAGTCCAGAGCAAACACTCACTTTGGACATGTAATGTATCCTGGCAATCCTATGCTAGTAACAAGCTAATAACCTTACGTCCAAACATATCAAACTTTATGCAATCTAGTCCAGGAAACTTTCTCAAAGAAAATCAAAAAGTACCTAGTCATTTGCAAATGCGTTTCCACCAAAACCCCTCATCAAACACAATAATTCGACAAATTTGATGACTACGAATAAAAAGCTTACAATAATTCGGCCTTCAATCCGCAAGTCCTTCTGCTCAAAAAGCCATATCTGTATACGAGCTTTCTGCAATCAAAAATGCAAACAGAAAACAAATCAAAAGGAAATTTAAAGCAATGAATAATTCAAATTGATGTAGCATTAAGATTGAGACTTACGCTTTGAAGAAACCTGAAGATCAGGTTCTAGAAATTGTAAACAAGGAAAAAAAGAGTTAAACCGTAAGAGAAGAAAAATAGGGGAAATAACATAGCCATGGAAATAAAGAAGCGATGAGTATACAATTGGTTGGGTCATAATTCTCTGAACTTTTGTGCTCGCCATTTTCGCTGCTGCTTGCTTCGAATCGTTGTCTTCTGCTAAAACCCTAGCTTCAAAGTTCGAACCTCCGGATTGCGGGAGACCAGTCTGTTGTATATATAATTTGTAATTCGCAAATCTTTGCTATATACCGTTTATATCATAGACGTATAAATATAAGTCAACTCATTTGTTAAATGAGTAATTAAATAGTTATGTGAGTCATTGAGTTAAGCCGATGAGAGAGCGTCTTTGCCATTAGATGGTCTCTCAAGTCTCAGGAGACATTCTATTTATAATTTTTTTTTTAAAAAGTAATTTTTAAATAAATTACATTAATAATCACTAAATTGATGGATTTAAGATCATAATTGCTATCTATTATTATAAGTTATAACTAACTAGTGTAGAAACCCGTGCAACGCACGGTTATTTTAGCATCGATATATAAATACGTATGATATTAAAAATGTCAAGGATATTATGCAGTATAAAAACTCAATTTTGACAGTTATATGTATAAATAAACTCTGTAGTTTTATAAATTGTCACAAATATATTATGCAGTATATTAAATTTTTTAATTTACTCAAAACATAAGGATGATTGTTAACCACAATTACTGTTTAATTACTTATGGTCAAAGATTATTACCCTATTACTTACTTTTTAAAATTAAATTACTTACTCTTTTGATATTCGCCAAATCGCATTCTCCTATTTTGGATACTTGATTTGTATGACTTAAAAAGTTTGACTATTTATGTAAACCAATTAAAATGCAATAATTAGCCTGTTATTTGTTTTTTCAACGTATGGTCAATATCCTATTACTTACCTCCTTTAATTAAATGCCTATTTGATTAAATGCCAATTTGAATTAAATGCCTATTTACTTACTTATGGTCAAAGATTATTACCCTATTACTTACTATTTAAAATTAAATTACTTCTAATTTTCCTCAGTTACTATTTACTTACTTATGGTCAAAGATTATTACCCTATTACTTACTTTTTAAAATTAAATTACTTACTCTTTTGATATTCGCCAAATCTCATTCTCCCATTTTGGATAGTTGATTTGTATGATTAATAAAGTTGCCTCTTAAAAAGTTTGACCATTTATGTAAATCAATTAAAATGCAATAATTAGCCTGTTACTTTTTTTTTCAACGTATGGTCAATATCCTATTACTTACCTCCTTTAATTAAATGCCTATTTGATTAAATGCCAATTTGAATTAAATGCCTATTTACTTACTTATGGTCAAAGATTATTACCCTATTACTTACTATTTAAAATTAAATTACTTCTAATTTTCCACAATTACTATTTACTTACTTATGGTCAAAGATTATTACCCTATTACTTACTTTTTAAAATTAAATTACTTACTCTTTTGATATTCGCCAAATCTCATTCTCCCATTTTGGATAGTTGATTTGTTTGATTAATAAAGTTGCCTCTTAAAAGTTTGACCATTTATGTAAATCAATTAAAATGCAATAATTAGCCTGTTATTTTTTTTTTCAACGTATGGTCAATATCCTATTACTTACCTCTTTTAATTAAATGCCTATTTGAGTAAATGCCAATTTGAATTAAATGCCTATTTACTTACTTATGGTCAAAGATTATTACCCTATTACTTACTATTTAAAATTAAATTACTTCTAATTTTCCACAATTACTATTTACTTACTTATGGTCAAAGATTATTACCATATTACTTACTTTTTAAAATTAAATTACTTACTCTTTTGAATTAAATGCCTATTTGAGTAAATGTCAATTTGAGAAAAGATGAATATCCAAAGCCTATCATTATCCGACAGGTGGCAGTGTTGATAGAGGAGATGCCACGTGTAATTAATCTCAGTCCTTTTAATATGTTTTATGATTATTTATAATTTATTATTTGAAAGTTAAAATTGACTACTTTAAAATTATAATCAATCCTTTTAATTTTATGATAGACCTCTTTAATATTAGTTATTTAGTTATAGTTGTTCGTTCTAAGGTCCTTATTGATCTATTTAAGTTTATATAGTTGAAATTTGATCGCTTAAAGGTCATAATTGATCACTTTTAGGTCACTTTGATGACTTTTAAAGGTAATAATTGACTCATTTAAGGTTATATACTTTAAGTTAAAATTGATCACTTTAAGAGTAAAATTAGTTACTTTTATGTCAAAATTAATTCCAACTACAACCACAAAAAACAATAAAAACTACTAAACTGAAAATGAGTCAACCAGTATGTGTTTGGTTTCACAATGAGACATTATCTTCTGATACTATGTGAAATAAGTATATTTGATATGTAAATGTAAGTTTTTAGCAAGTCTGAGATTGTCTTACCATGACACAAATCTATATGATTAGCTAGTTTCTCTTTATCACTTTATAATCACGGTTTATAACCACCTGCCAAACAGGCCATAAAACCTTTAACTAACCCTAGTGGGGCAATCCTAACATCAAGAAGGCCACTAAACGCAACTGTCTCACCGTAAGTCGCGCGCACTACATAAATAAGATAAATAATCCAATTAATATGAATTATCAGTGTTTAAATTTATTATTTTGAGCTCATATTAGCTAGTATTTTAAAATAAATAATGGTGCAGATGTCAAGCTTTCATAACATCAATATTAAATAGATATTTAATATTATTATGCGCAAAATATAAAAAAGTCTATCAATTTTAATATTTATTTTTATTATTATAACAAAATGACATACTTTATTACATTTGAAAATTTTATAAGTGCACAATTAAATTAATTTGGCAAATAAAGTATGCATATTTTGAATTACATTATAATTATAATAACTAATAAGTATAACATAATATGTTCATATTAAGTTAATACAATTAAATAAAATGTGAAGAAATAAAGCAAAATTATATAATATTGTTATAAAGTGTGTCTGACCGTAAATTCTAGTCATATCTCAAGGTGCAACGATAGTGTGTCAAATAAATACTTATATCTCCCAGTCATATGCCGATCATTGCTTCATCTACATTGAGCTCTTTTCTTCACAAAAATATATAAGCAACACAATCATTCACAGGACGATAACAAAAACAACACCAAGTGTCGTCGCAAAAAATTAGTTTTACATAGAAGCTCCATAAACATTTGATCAAGTTTTAGAACATATTTTCGTACCAGCAGTCTCAAAGCATTCACTATAGTCACTATCACTAGTCTGAGTAAACACGGAACAAAAACAAAGGGGAATATAAGCACACTTTAAAAGGAAGATGAGCCAAAATGGGACTAAGGTGACTAACGTATACCGTAATCTCAACCTCAACTTCGACAATTCCTCATTTCTTCTTTCCAGCTTCAGCAGCCTTGGTCTGGCAAAAAACATGTAGGACATGTTAGAATTAGCAGTTTAGCACTGATATCAACGAGCCACATTGTGATACGGTCTTCTTTAACAGAAGCAATCGTTCTAAACACGACAATAAAAGTATTTTCTTACCTTCTTAATACCGCGGATCTTTTTAGCACGGTTCTTTCTTTCTTTCATTTGTTTTCTAGATTTTTCAACTTTGGTTGCCAATCCATTCTGTATCAACAAAAGGGAGATAAGTGGGGGTGAAAAGATGGGTGAGTGAAGCAGAGAGCCTGCCACCAAATTGTAGTACACATAGAAACTATGCTAAGAGGAATCAATATCATTACCCTGATGAGCCTATATTTGGGCTCGTATTTCTTCGCACTATCAACTGAATCATAAATCAATCCAAAACCGGTTGATTTGCCTCCTCCAAAATGTGTACGGAATTTGAAGACAAAGATAGAGTTTGGGTCCTTCACATCATACAGGCTAGCTAATTTGTCTTTCAACTCTGCCTTTTTAAAGAAATGTTGATGGTAAGATAATAAAAGACAAGAAAGAACAACATACAGTAAATGACACAACCAGATATAACGATAAAAAGAAGAAGAATATCATTCCAAAAAACCATCAATGTAGCATAACCACCAAAAACATAAACTTCAGCAATACCACATAACCGAAACACCATTAAAAGTGACTAAAACCCATAAAAAGAATTCTATAAAGAAAAAAACATGAAATCAGCAATCATAGGGCATAATCCAACCAACAAGATTGTTTACAATGGCAACAAATAAATTCAAATAAAACATGGGCTGCAATCGTAGTTTATCAAAACTCTGCTATGAAACTTCAAAAACAAGGACAACTTAACTAAAAAGACTGTTTACAGTGACATCAAAGAAATTTAAGCAAAGATTTAATCATCAAAAGTCAGCCAAATACACATAGTCACATACAGCAACTCAGGCGAAAACCTAATTTTGGTAAAGAAAGAAACAGTGGATTTGGATAAGCATACTATAAACATGATTAATTCAATAATCCAAGTCAAGTAAAATGACACTGAAATGAAGCCCATAATCAACATTTTATAGGTATCCTGTATTATGCATCAAAGGAAGTATATCACAATTCACAATACTGTTATGAAAGTAACCTCGTAATGTTCTCAGACATCTCCAATATTCTTATCTAGTAGACCTTAAACATGGTATTATGAAGTGCAATACATTATACACCACATTCAATCGTATAAAACCTAAAAATAATAAAATATTAGAAAATCAATCAACTACAACTCAAAAAAGGAAGCCTCAACTCATACTTGACTAGGCCATGGCCCAAGTCATTTGATTGAAAACTATATTAAAATTGAGCTAAGTAGTACATAACACTATAAAACGAAATCAGCATATACGTAAAGGTGATTGTTTCGCCAAAGCTATACTAGTATCCTTAATTCGCCAATGACTCAAAAAAACATAAGAATATATTGTCTGAATTTCCGCATGAAGATCTAAGCAATTAGACTAAATGATATAATTGTTTTCAAAACAAAAAATCACAAGAGAAAAATGTACAAAAGGAAAAACAAACGAAATTTATATCGGCATCAACAATATCATTCAAAGCAGCGAAAATGTGATAATCATCTGATAAAGTAGTAAGATTTATCTTGAATACCTTAGAGACATTAGCACGGCCAGGATGAAGAACATCAATGATCTGAAACACACCAAAAGATAACAACAACACCTAACTTAGAGGGAGAAAATAAAATTCTATAGAAGAATATTTGAAAAAAAAAAAAAGAGAACTGACGAATTGCTTCCTGGAAAGCAGACGATTGGTCATGAATTTGCGGGTCCTGATAGTAACTGCCTTGTCCGCCATTGTTAATTTCTTCTCTAAGCAATGAACACCGAAATGGTGCGGCTGAGAATGCTGCTATAAACTGAAAAGGGTTGGTCCGTTCACGCCGTGTAAAAGGAATTTGGGAATGAAATTAGGGTTTATATATCTGGTGTGTTTTATAGGTTTTTAGAGTTTTAATTGGGCTTTCGGGCCAAGTACTTCGCCCCATGAAGCTACATTTGTTGACTCCCAAATTGTTGTGATACGGTTTTCTTCGAGAGACGCATTTGATATATGAGTCCAATTAATAATTTAAAGTGAAAGTATGAACACAAAAACTTGCGTAAGACCGTCTTATTTTAAGACCACAACTAGGCCGACCCATTACAAGCGTGTGTACTACACGCGCTCCGTAGAATTCCTTTTTTTTTGTTTTTTTTCATTTTCTGGACATTTTTCAATTTGGATCTTAAGGTATCAATTTTGATATTAAAGGTATCAATTTCAACGTAAAATAGTATTTAAACATATCAATTAAAGTAAATTTCAATTTAAACCTATAAGTGATCAATTGTGGCGTTAAACTGGTCAATTTCTGCCTAAATTGAAATTTATATCTTTAAGGTCAAAATTGATATCTATGGGTATGAGACGCCCTCTCCTTATGGGTAAGAGACGCCGTCGACCTTCCTTCCTCGGACCCTGACCATAGATTTTTATCTATGTGCGGGAACACTGGGTATGATGATAATGATGATGAAGGTTAAAATTAATACCTTTAAGAGAAAAATTGAAAAATGCCCAGAATATGAAAAAGAAGAGAGAAAGCGCGATGGACTGGAATATTAGGCTGTCTTAGTCTAAGATGATCTCTCCCTAGACCGTCTGAAATATGAATGTGAGCTTCTTATTTTGAGGTGATCTGTTTTGAGAGACGTTCTCCCACAAGAGTAGCTGTTCTTAACTTGGGCCCTTTAGTAGGAGTATTGTCCATTTAGTACAAGCGTGAACTTACATTTGTTAAAATATTATCCGACCCCATAAATTTAATTTGAAATCAAAATTTATCCGAGTTAGATAATAATCATAATGAGAAAGTTTGACTCAAGCTGTGACTAATTTTTGTAATCAATCAATATATATTTGTTAATCAAGATAACTCAAACCCATAGTTAGAAATGATTAAACTAAGGGCCTGTTCTCTTCGTCTGATCTGATTGGATAAGGTCTGAATTTTCTAAGGTCTGATCTGATCTGATCTGATCTGGTCTGATCTGGTCTGATTCAGTCTGATCTGATTTGAATCTTTCTGATCTGGTCTGATCTGATCTGATCTGATCTGATCTGATCTGGTCTGGTCTGATCTGGTCTGATCTGATCTGATCTGATCTGATTTGATTTCATAAAGTTATTATTATTATTATTATTATTATTATTATTATTATTATTATTATTATGAGTATTATTATTATTATGAGTATTATTATTATTATTATTATTATTATTATTATTTTTTTATTATTATTATTTATATTATTATTATTATTATTATTATATTATTATTATTATATTATTATTATTATTATTATTATTATTATTATTATTACTATTAGTATCTAATTAAGAATTTAATTAATAAATACTAATATTATTTAATTAATTAATTAAAAACTAAATTAATAATAATGTCATTAACATTATTATAATTATTAAATAGTCATTTATATTATTATTATCTAATTAATTAATTAACTAAAAAAATATTGTTCATTAATAAATAAATTAACATAATAATAGTATTACATTATTTATATTATTAAAATTATTATTATATATTTATTTATTAATTATTTTATTAATTAAGTAATTAATTAATTAATATTAGTTATAATAATAAGTAATAAGTAATAATAATAATAAATTCAAAAAATAATAATAATAATAATAATAATAATAATAATAATAATAATAATAATATTATAATATCAATATTAATATTAATAATAATATTAAAAATAATAATAATAATAATAATAATAATAATAATAATATGGTCTGATCTGATCTGATCTGGTCTGATCTGATCTGATCTGGTCTGATCTGGTCTGGTCTGATCTGATCTGGTCTGGTCTGATCTGATCTGAAACTTTCTGATCTGATCTGAATAGTTCTGGTCTGATCTGATCTGGTCTGATCTGGTCTGATCTGATCTGATTCCAATAAGAATAAGTAATAAGTCAAAAAAATAAGTTGAAGAGAACACCTTCTAAGTCATATATGTCCCTAATTATGCTTAAAATTGGAATCGATCATCAGATTTTAATTGAAACTGATAATCAAAATGTTGTAAATTTAAACTAATTCTTAATCTAAGTGATGAGTGTAAGAGAACTAATTTTTAGTATTGCAACATTGGAATAATAAAGTAATAAATACATCAACAAAACAATGGTATAATTGTCCGTAGTCCAAATGAACACCTTTATATGAAACTGTGAGCTACGATGAATACTTATTTGATCAACTACTCTTGTGAGAGATTGTTTCTCAGTGAGACGATCTCAAAGAGGTTCATATATTATACTCCCTCCGATCTTATTTGTTCTTCCACTTTGGGTTTTTCACAAATATTAAGGTAGATAGAATCTTTGGGTTGTAGTGAGTATTATTTTAATTAAATAGTAGAGTGAAGTAATAATTGTATTGGAAGTATGAGAGAAAAATAATTAAATATTGGTGTGAAGTAATGATTGTATTGGAAGTATGAGAAATAAAATAATTAAATAGTAGTGTGAAGTAATGAAAGTGGGGTTTTAAGGGGTAAAAGTAGGATGGAAACTTTCCAAAAATAGTAAGTATTCTAAAGTAAAAGAACTTTTGAAACTATCCGTTATAGTAAGGTGAAAGAACTTAAAAGAACGGAAGGAGTATTAGATAAATTTTCAAAGAGCACTCTTGTGAAAGACTGTATGGGTCTCTCTCATGGCGAGACAGTCTCGTTGACTTGATGTTTATCTTAATTTGTATTAGTTGAGCTATTTAACCTCTGATTAACAAAGGTTCAAGCTCAAATTAAGGTTCAAGCTCAAATTAACAGTGAGACCACTTCACATAGTAATTTGTCCCATTTGATTGATTAACAAAGGTTCAAGCTCAAATTAAGGTTCAAGCTCAAATTTCATATGTTCAAATTTCTTATGGAATTACCGTGATCATGATTTTTTTATGAGTGAGATATATTATATATGATGAAGATGATGATCTGTATTGTATGAACAATTTTTTCGTATATGTGAATTTGTTTTAGTCTTTTAGATAAAAATTTATCATTGACTATTAACTAATTTTTATACACAAAATTAAAAGTTTGCTTCATGCAAATACAAACATTATATCAAGAAAAATAATTATATTATAAAATTCCAACTATGAAGTTTTTCAAGGAAAAATAACAACTTTCATGCTCATGATTAAGCATTTTCAAGATAAGATGAAAACAATAATTTGTGCTAAAAATAATTTGTGCTCATTAACATGTTATGATTTATATTTCAACAATGAATAAAATACTTTAAAATTATGATTTTTAAAAACAAAATATAATGATTTTCTATTTTAAAAAGACAAACACTTTCTTTGTTATCTACTATCTTCCATTATTTTCTTCAATTTGGAAAATATCACATTGATTTGACCACTCTCATCTTTTTTTTTATCTACAATGTACTTTATATGTCCATTTAAATTTACTATGCAATAACTAAAAATCATTTATTTCAATTTGCTCATTTTGAAAATTTCAAGGGGTATTATTTTTTACTCATATCCCAAGTGTCACACTCTTTATATTTTAACAAGAAGTATGCAAAGGGTCAAGACCCACCTAAAAAGTGGTACATTTGCCAAGCCTTTGATACAAACCTATTTAGGCAAAGGTAAATGATATTTCCGATATCCTGCATAAGATAGGGTATGAGTGGGAGATTTTGTTTTACTGAAAGATGCGGATAAATCATACCTGTACCGTACCCCAAAGGAGGGAGCTCCAATTGATACCTGCGCCCAGTAGGGGTCAAACCCCAAATCTTGTACTCCACATGCAGATGCTCTATCCATTGAGTTACAAGGATTTTGGTTGATACAAGACATATTTATCGTTTGGAAATACTTTATGAAGATCATCTCATCGTGAAACAATTAAATATGACTGACCTAATATTTAATTAATTTTGGTAAAAAAATATAAATTGGGCTGCTTGTATGGACCCGTCTCAACGAACATTATCATTGATAAAATTAAAATTACACAAATTCTTACTTAAGATCGTCTTTTGTAAAGACGACTCTGAAAAACACAGTCCAATTCTAAATATGTATTGTTACAACTCTAAATTTAGATTTTAGGCTGAACTTCTAAATATATATTATTACAACAGACGGTCTCTCAAAAGATCACCTGTTAAAATTAATAGAATAAAAATCCTAATATTATGGGAAGATTTTGCTAATGGTATAAATTGTTATGGTCAAATCCATCATATTCATTGTCAATCCTTGTTCTCGGACTTTTATACTGTCTCAACATAGAAAAAAAAGGAGGGTTTATATCAAATCATCCCCAAAATCAACGCGACAATTTAATCTCAACAATTCAATATCATCAAATTTCATTACCATAATAATCAAATTAAAGACATTTTTCACGAATTGGGAAGACATTTTTAGGGTATGTTTGTCTATTTGTTTCTGTTTCTTTCATTTTTTTATTCTTCTAATTTTGACTCAAACATTTAAAAAATCCCGTATTTGTTCCATTGGAATTCGGAGAATTAACAAGTAATTGGATTTTTTCTTGTTTATTTGGGTGAAAGAAATATGATTGTTTAGTTTAATCTATTATTAGGAGTAGTTTTTATGATTCTTTTGTTCAATCTTTGAATTCAAATTCAGAATTTAATATTCTTATTGTTGAATTAGTAAACAAACGCCCATCAATTTTTATGTCGAAAACCTAAATACCCTTTTTTGGGTCTTTCCTTTTAACACGTATTATTGCAATATTTTGACTCAGTTCAAGATATTCTTAATCAATTATGATATTTTTCAGATTCTGGGTTTTTGCCAAATCTTTATCTTATTGATTGTTTTCTCCAAATTTTGTGTTTCTTTGAAGATTGGTTGATGAATGTTGATGGTTGGCAAACTGTGCATATGCGCTTCTTTTTGAGGGGATTTTGATTCTGATTTTGATTTTGGAATTGGTTAGTTATTTGGACAAGTTGTTGATTGGAGTTGTTAAAAAGTTGGTTTGTTGGTGTTGTTTCATGGATGTGCATATGAATTAATGGGGGAGGATTAAAGTTAGTTGTGGTAATTGAGCATGGGCTGTATAAGTAGTAAGCCCAAAGCAGTTGAAGATCCTGATGGCCCTGCAAGGCAGAGAGTACCAAGTAAAAGACTTTCTCGAACCACGTCTTCGAGCAGAGAACACTCTGATGCCTCTCAGACGATAAATAGAAGTGATAGTAGAAGGTCATTGATTGATAGGAAAGCAGGTAGTTCGATTCGATTAATTGAGGATCGTTCTGAGAGGAGTAGAGTGAAACCTGAGGAGAATGTTTTGGTCCATCAATCAGAGATCAGATCGATTCCTAAAGCAAGGGAAGGGGAGCAGATTGCAGCTGGTTGGCCTTCTTGGCTTGCTACGGCAGCCGGGGAAGCTATTGCCGGTTGGATACCTCGTCGTGCTGACACTTTTGAGAGATTGGATAAAGTATGCATTTTCTTCTTAATCCATATACAAGTTATTGTTTTTAACTTCCTTTATCTAATGGTGATTTAAGATTTATATTTTGTCTATTTTCATGGTGTTTTTATGAGCAATTGAGCATGTTCATGTAAGAACTTATATTACTATTATTCTAAGGCCGTTTCACCACTTCAAAACAATTTGTATTAGTGAAGTGGAAATCATGTGTAGAGACTTTAGCCCTTTACTTTCTTGTTATTTTGAATTGTCATAGTTTTGCTTTATGTTACTTAGACTTGGATATTGATGTTGGATACTGGTACGTGTCCAAGTGTTGGAAGCGTCTAAATATCTAATTTACGCCTAAAAGGAAGTGTCGAAGTGCCATATCAATGTCCGAGCGTCAAGGATCAAACATTGGTACGTGAAGCAAAATGAAGAGTCCGAGTAACATAGGTTTTGTTTGTTTGTAAACTTTAAGAAAGTGGTTCAGCAAAAATATGCTTGAATATAAATCCAATTATTTTTTTAGTATGAAAGCATTGTAAATTATAAGAAGTTACAATGGTCAAATGTTTTTAAAATTTGGCTATAAGAGATAATTAGAGAGAATATATTGAGATGGAGGGAGTGCAATATTTTATTGTTCCATATTTGTACAGAAAAATATTAAGACATGACTCTTTGTAATTTTACGTATCTTTTATTGTGTAACCAAGACTCTCAAGCTTCTGCCCTTGAAACACCACTGTAATAGCCGTATAAATACACCCACTAATCGATTTTTAATTTTTAATACTTTGATATACTTTTAATGTGAATGTTAAATAAAATTAATTATTAGATCCTAAAGCATAACTCCGATATAGATTAATTGCAGAGTTCTTTTATTTCAAGACATGGTTGTGGTAGTAAAGAGTTTTTGATTGGCAATGTTCTCTGTTGTTTTTACTCTTCTTGATGAAATAGCCTATAGAGTCATGTTATTTTTTCTTCTAATCATTAGGATAGGAGAACTAGTTGTGTTGTGCTTCGTAGCAGGAAATACTTGTATACAACTTTGGATTGTGCAAGCTCTAGCTATAGGGTAATAACATCTATTTTTGTAGATTGGAGAAGGGACTTATAGCAGTGTCTACAAGGCTCGAGATCTTATTCATGGCAAGCTTGTTGCTCTTAAAAGAGTACGATTTGATAACCACGATGAGCAGAGTGTAAAGTTCATGTCAAGAGAAATTCTTATACTACGTAGACTTGATCATCCTAACATTATTAAATTGGAAGGCTTAATTGCATCTACCACGTCTAGCAGCTTATATCTTATATTTGAATATATGGAGCATGATCTCTCTGGCATTGCATCACTACCAGGCCTGAAGTTCACAGACCCACAGGTACCTACATTGAAGCCCTTTTTTTTTTGCATTATCTTTTGTTTCTGCTAGTAGTTGAATGTACAAAATCTTAGTCCACATAGATGTATTTGTCAGGTAAAATGTTTCATGAAACAGCTTCTTTGTGGCCTTGAATATTGTCATAGCCATGGTGTACTTCATCGTGACATAAAGGGTTCAAATCTGCTGATTGATGATTGTGGCATATTGAAAATTGCGGACTTCGGTTTAGCAACTTTCTTTAATCCTCAGAAAAGCCTGCCATTGACATGTCGAGTGGTAACTTTGTGGTATCGACCTCCTGAATTGTTGCTTGGTGCTACTCATTATGGGGGTTCTGTAGATTTATGGAGTGCTGGTTGTATCCTTGGAGAATTGTATGCAGGGAAGCCCATCATGCCTGGAAGGACAGAGGTAACGTTTTTGGAAAATCATTTCAGCATCATTTGTTTAAGCTGTCTATTTGGTCGTTTAATCATTGGTTTTGGGTTTTGTTTTGTCCGTAAACATTTCTTTACTAGATTGTGTATAGCAGTTTGCTGACAATGGCCTATTTGTAGGCAAGTGCCATCAAAGCTGGTAAATATTGGCCTCCTTGTCTTAGTAAACAGCCTTTATGGGAACAAATCTTTCTGGTTGAGCTTTCTGATGATAATTGAGAAGTTATGGTCCTTGTGGTTGGGCCTGAAATTTAGTTTGCTTAACAAAATATTTAATGACTAATGAGGTATAAATAACATTTATGAATTGAGGGGAGGGCTGTAGTAGTGCTTGGTCTTTGTTGTCGTGGCAAAATAGTATCAATCTTGCCCATCCGGAGTGCTTTGTTTTGGCACTTTCATTGTATTAGAATTCAGAGATGTGTTTGGGATGCTCCATGAAAGAAACATTTAACCGACTGTCTCTTCAGAGTGAGTAGGTTGAAAACAAAAGGCTTGTACTTTGTGATTGTTTAACGATAAATCGCTTTTCCTTCACCTTTTCTATTGAAGTTGCCTCTAACACATGTTTGGCAATGTTTTTTAGGTTGAACAATTGCACAAGATTTTTAAGCTTTGTGGCTCTCCACCAGAGGAATATTGGGAAAAGTCAAAGCTACCCCATTCAACAACTTTTAAACCTCAAAGACCTTATCGAAGACGTGTTGCTGAGAGATTTCAAGACATTTCTTCTCCAGCATTAGCTCTTATAGAGACTTTACTTTCTATCGATCCAGCCTCTCGTGGGACTGCCACTTCTTCTCTTCAGAGTGAGGTATGTGAACACATTTATCTTCAGAGTGAGGTATTATAAGTTGGTAACTAGTGGAAAGAATAACCTGCTTGCAATTGTGATGGTCACTGAAACTGAAAGTCTTTGCTGAGTTTGTCAATGCATTGTTCTCTTTTCTTCACCACCCTCAATTTTCATAAGTGATAACCAGTAAACTTGATACATATCCTTGACTGTATCTACGATTTTGAAAGGACATAATTGGTGTAGCACATCATATTCATTGTCTTGTATTTGAGAACTATACTGTCATCTTGTGTTCCGTACATCAAACTAATCAATAATGTGTATCACTTCAAGTTGGATTTTATTTATGATTGAAGTTTGTTGATTGTTGATGATTTTAGTTTATTATTTCTTTCTCTTCTTGGACATATCCATTAGCCTTTTAATCATCAGTTTTAAATGATATTTTAGTGTATCTTTTGTCTTTTCAATGAGAATGAAGCATCATAATATTCTCTTTTGTAATTTAATCTAGCATTTTTAGAGTAGATTTACAAGTAACTTGGGCATTATGTTGGTTCTAAATTCTTAATATGAGCTATGAGCTCTCAAACTGTCATGAATATTTCAAGTGCACCTGCTTCCAAATGAAGTTTCTTTGTAGAGTATTGATTGGTTGGTCAGTCTATGTCAATGGCAAAATGCTAGCTTGCCGCTTCATTTGAGTTTATGTGCACCTGAGGATTGAGTCCATTCATCCTAAAGCTAACAATCTGTCTTGCTTCATTACCATTTTGTACTTGTTTGCTTTCTTTTGTGATTTAAATGATTGCTCGAGCTTGGTATGTTTATTTCTTCATTTTGCCTTTTTCGTTAGTGTTTTGACATAAGGGTTTTCAAATATTTTTATTTTATTTTATTTTGATAGTATTTGTTTTAACTTGCAGTTTTTTACGTCAAAGCCCTTTGCTTGTGATCCTTCAACATTGCCTAAATATCCTCCTAGCAAAGAGATAGATGCAAGAAGACGGGAGGAAATTAGGTTTGTCACATTTTTTGAAGCTCATTACTAGTGTATTGCTATATTTATCCTTGCTATTACTCACAGATTGCTTCAAGACTAATGCAAGTAGAAAACTTAGTGACCAAGGATTTAAAGGAAATTAATATAATCTAGAAAAATTGGAACTAGGTGGTTAGCTGATAAGGGTACTGTTATTACTTATTATTGCTTTATTATAATTATGAGCTAAACGTCATGTATAATGTTTTCACTTTTGGCGTTATCCTGCTCACTGTTCATTGGTGATCCCAAGCCAACTTGGAAGGAGGAGGCGAGTGCTAGTTTTGTGCCAACCGGTTCAAATAATATTATCACATCTTATGATAGTGAAACATTATTCTATTCTTATGGGGGTATTTCCTTTTCAACTACATTGCATAAATGTGATGTCTAATGACTAAAGACAATTCGACACTTTCAATTTGAAATAAGGAAGCAAAATTAACTCGATTTAAATTAGGATCAACGAACCTTTGGCTTAGAAGAAAATTGTTATAATTGGTGGATCGGACAAAGAAAATGATATTAACGTCTTATTGACTTGATATTGATAAGGAGATCATATAAAGATCATCATCATATGTTGCTAGTAAAGTCATACCAAAAGTGAAAAGAGTAGTTCAACAACATAAACTTCTCATCTGCATAAAAATAAGGCCAAAGAAAACGAGAAACAGAGGATAGTGAAGAGTTAAATGTTGGACACTAAAAGAAGACAATGTTAAAAACTTCCATAGTAAAAGTTGGTGGAGAAGCATATCGAGTAGCTTTGGTGAGATGCAAACTCCACTTTTGTTAATAGTTAAAACGGAGAATTATTTGTTTTTTTTTTTTGCGTGGCTAAAGAGAATTTGAATAAGTCAAATGGAAAGATGCGGTGAAGAAGGACTTAGCCTAGTGGAATGAAGAAGGAAATTTTTTTTGCTAGCCTTAAGAAATATAAATATAAAAGTAACAAAAGCGTTGTAACGTACAAGGACGCTAAGTTCAAGACAAAAGAAGCAAACTAAAAAAAGCAGAGCTAGAGTTCTGGTTATAAAAAGGTGTACATAAATTAGACTTGGTGTAAAGGGATAAGATAGTATAAGATGGCTAAGAGGAGACATGCAAACATTAAGGATATTAGTACGTGAATGCCTTATGGATAAAAGCTTAAAAGCCATTGAACCCGTGTTCTGGATAAGGATATCCATCATAAATGGATGGAGTATTTTGACGGGATTTTTAGTGGATATCGAGGGGACATAACTGGAAATTCTATATTGAATCATCCGGAGAAAAATAAGCTAAATTTTTTGTTTCGGATGAGGAGATCAAGCCCACTAATACTGAGAACAAAAAAGACGCGCGAGATTCTTCCAATTACTGAGAGATAAAATTAGTGAGCTTTTCTATGAAATGTGGGAAAGAGTGGTAAGTTTTCTCTTGAGTAGACGTATTAGAAATCATTTCAAAGAGCCAATTTGGATCGGAAAGGTCTATTATTTCTCTTTTTGAGTAGAAACTTGGAAATGTTTCATACACATACCTTTTGTTCAAAGTAGTTGCAATTTGTATTCCATTTAAGTCTATCTTGGACTCATTAAGCGTAAAAAAAGGCCATCTTGATCTTTGGGGATAAACAATTACTCTATTAACTCAAATAATACAGTTTTGTCTTTCTTCCGGCCACGACTAACCTAATATTAATAGGAAGCTTAAATTATAATTTCATTGCACCCTTTGGTATTGATAGTTAAGCTTGTGGTCGTTCAAATTGGTATGATGATCTTTATTTTGTGTGTTTTTCATGTGTCCTTTTATTATCTTGTAGACGTCAAGCTTTGGAAGGCCAGCGTGACAGGGTTGACCAAGGAAAGCAAGGCTTTCAAGCACCTGTTGATAATGTATCAGCCAAGGTTAATGCTGAATTTGTTTCATCATTGCAGGTATTGTGGCAGTTTTTTTTGTGCTTGAGCATGAATTATGACTTATGAGTCTACATTTTAGACAATTGTGTTAATTTCAAGTTAAGACAACTCTTATTGGTTGTTAAAACCTCCGGGCATACGAGAGGTTGCGTGGTCAAACACAAGCACATTAACATGACGTTTTCAATTCTGTTTTGTGGGTCCCCTGGCAAACGATAAACGCTTCAGATACAAAATTAAATAACTAACTCGTCAATATCTAGCTGAGTTTTGATTTTTGATGCTATCTACACTTTAGGCTTTTTCTAAAGAACACTCACATTAACTAAATAAAGCTATAATATGAGCTGACACATGAAAAATAACGCTATGTCGAAGTTTGCAAGGCCACATTTGTCACTCTATCTCTTTGTGTGTGTCCCACAATTAGGAGCGGCTAGAGCCCTATTTATTTTTGCAATTTCTTTCAAAATGAGGCCTTTCATTATTTCGAAAGATATTTCAACTTCAGAAAAATAATTCAAGACAAAATGTATTGTAGCTTTATATTCTAAAATTACTTCAAATATAAAAGAAGTTTACAAACAAATCACTTAAAAAGTCGAACCGGGCCTGGATAGCACCATTTAATATTTGAGGCCCCTTATTCTGGGGCCCCTAGGCGCCAGGCGGTCGACTACCCAGGGCCCTGAATCGGTCCTGCTCATAATTTCCCTAGAACTCGCATTTGGAAAATGAATGAGGGAAACTCAAAATGGATGGATGGAATACATGAAAAATACAAATGTGCTGCATGAATGATTGCATATATCTATTTAAAGGCAAACTAGGTCTATGGTCTCCGGTGTGACACATTTTTTTTTGCATGTTTTTACCTTGGTAACTTTACGATTTCCAATTACAGAAAAAGAGGATCCAATCCCGATCGAAGCCTGAAAATGAGTTGTTCAAATCTCGTCAAGAGGAGTTTACGTCTGACCCTCTTCTAGGTCCTATTGATGATTCAGAAGCTGCCAAAGCAGTGAGCAAAGAGATCTTCAACCGTCTTCACAAGAGAGGCGTGTATTCCGGACCATTAACTCGTGTAGGTGGATTATCAAATGGTGAGAGGAAATTGAATGATCCTCCATCATTTTCAAGGCTATCCAATTTAACAACTTCATCTAGTTTGGTAGCAAATAGGACTTCCCCTGTCAAAGAAACCCGACATAGATTTGGCCTTGATCAAAATAAAAGAGCACCGGATGCCACAGAAAGATTTTCAGGGCCTATCAATGATATGGAGGGCGTAAGAAACGACGATTGGATGTATTACTCTGGAGAAATGTCGGCTAGGCATCAACTCAAAGAACAAACACGTGGGAAAAGACCCGAATTGGTGAGGCTCAAGAAATCTATCGCCTTTTTGTGACATTACTTTGATAATTTACATTTCAGCTAAATTTTTCTGCATGTTTTGAATAATAAACGCCCATGTGTAATGACTCATTTGATCATGTGCACTTTATATTTATATGAAGTTGCACTGTATGTTTGCTACCAAGGTTCAATCGGAATCAACCTTTCTGAACAAGGGCATCCATCCGATTCTTAAAAACCCGCCTAGGTGGGGGCCACTAATGACAATGGAGTAATAATAAACTCTTCTTATATCATAGATCATGAGCTTCCGTTCTTTTGGAGTTTCGGTGTCTCTAAATTGTAGCTTCCCACTTTTCCGTTCATTTGATGTAAACCAGACTACTAACGCAAAGTTTTTCGTCTGTGTCTTGGTTTCCACTCTCCAGCATAGTCTCGCACCCGATGGGGACAAAATTCACTTATCTGGTCCATTACTCCATCCTTCTAGAAATCTAGATCAGATGCTTAAAGACCATGATCGTCGAATTCAAGAGGCAGCTCGTCGTGCTCGGAACGATAAGGTTAAGCACAGCAAAGTGCTGGCTTGGTGAATGGTTGAACGACTCCTTGTAGCCCGTCTTTATGGTTTTAGAGCGAAAAAATACAGCAACACAGACCGATTTTTTGTTCAGGCTTTAGTGTAAATACAAGCACACAATTGCAAAATATTGGGTGGTAGTGAGAAAATTTTAATTTTAATTAATTATGTATATGTATTTTGGGTCAAAATAGTCTCATAGCTACATATAATTTCTTCAATTTTAAAAGTATTTTAGTATATTAAATTTAGGAAAAATTCTCTAGAATAATTCAATCTATTCGTGATTTTCCTACAATAATCTTACATTGATTAACAACGAATAATCACAATTTTGAGGGGCATTTTTCTAGAATAAACCCGGTGATCGGATTACTTACTAGAACAAGTTTTATTTTAAAAAAAAGATAAATTAAAATAAAATATCGAGAAAAAAATGTAAAAAAATTGTTCAAAATAAATTTGTGATTGTTTTTATTATTTAGAAATTTTTATGTAAAATTTTAAAATTTTCTCTAATTTTAAATTAATTTGTAGTTTATTTTTTTGGTGAATTACCTACTATAGCAGATCATCGGGTTACTCAAGTTTAATTTAGGAAAATACACCTTAAAGTTGAGATTATTCATGGTTAATTAATAGGTAGAATTATTGTTGGAAAATCAAAAATAAGTTGGATAATATTATTCTATGTAATTTTTCCTAAAATTTAAAATTTTCAAATATGATGGTGATGGTTTAGTTTGTGGAGGGAGGATAAATAAAAAAGTAAAAAGCATATGAGACTAGTAAAAAATGTTATATTAACATTATATATGAAAATAGGTGATCATAAAATTAAATAGAATAGGGAATGTTGATAAATTGGAGACAAACTACCTATGTTCATCATCACGTAGCTCTATTCTGCATCACATACTTTATTTCAAATAATATAAGCATTTTTAAGAGCTATTTTAGTGAGAGACTATCTCTTGGTCAAATAATCTGAAGTACATATACTAATAATTTATATTTTGAGATTATTTAACCCATGTATAAAATGCGTTTTAGTGAAAAAATTTATGGCTTTTTAATTCATTTAAATTTGTTGTTAAATTTAATTTTATTCAAAAAGAATTGAACATATTCGTACAATAAAAAGGGGCAATTATTACATTAATTTCCCAAATCACAAGATCTAATATTATGGTATTGAATTGATCTTGCTCTTTGTCCACTAAAATGAGTGGTTATACTTGAATGGACAAGACAACTACCATTGAAGAGCCATTGTTGAGTTAATAGTACACATGGTATCAACATAGAATATACCCTTGGTGTACATTGTCCTATCAAGTAAAAATTTTCATCATTATTAACCCAATATCCCGCTCGACAACAGAGTTTGAATGGGAAAAGATAACGGACAATCTAAATACAAACCCCTTTCAAAGAAAGGACAGAGGAATGTTGTCAGTTTTACCTAAAAAAGCCAAAAAGTGAGAGACCTACATAGAGACAAATATGAGTGACATCGTTGTCCACAAGAGTGAAACTACCTACAGGAAAACAACATTAGACAAAACTAGAGCTGAAACAATATAATAAATACGTTAAATATAAAAATAGGATTAAAGGAGGAGGCGAGAATTAAGTTCAAATTCTTCCTAAAAAAGCGATACATACTTCAATTGAGACAATGTTAGTTGTTTTTGTAAAACAATCAAGATATATTTAAAATCTTTGAAACCAATTTACACTTTACTTAAAAATTTTGGTGCTAACTTAATTTTGTGAAATTTAAGCCAAAAATATTAGAAGATCAATATGCAACATACTTTGACGTCTCAATTATCAGATATATTTTAATTGAATTGGTTTCTTATAATATAATAATAGAAGTATTAATTTAAATTTTTAATTGAATTAATTTCATTATATTCCCTAACTTATAATTTTTGTAACTCGCTATTACATATTCTAAAAGTACTAATACTTTTCATGGATACCTTTATGCTCCCTTAGTTCACTTATGTTTATTCTACTTAGAATCTTAGCCAAAATTAAGGAAGAAACATCCTAATGGAAATTAAGATAAATGGATATATTTTTGTAAGTAACAATTTTAATAAGTATAATTAAATTAATTCACTACAAATATCAAAGTAAATTTTGTAGTTCTACCCATAGTGTAAAAATAAGGCTGTATCGCATCGGATCAGTCGCGTTGTAAAGGTTTTTTAAATAAATAAACCGATATTCCCCGCGTTATAAAGGTGTAAGAAATCGCGCTCTAGGCCGTACTAATGGATATCTTACGGTTTCGACCGATATTAAGGCGTTACGATATCCACATCAATTCCGTTACCGAATCACCTTTTCGTTACGACAATCGCATCCGTTACCGCATTTTTACAGTGGTTCTACCAAAACCAAAGAATACCGAATACACCACTTATAAATTCTAACATAAAATCAAAGGTGATTTCAATCAAAATCATACTTGTACATGAACATGATAATCAATTTGCATGTGTTATACTTATATGTCTACTATCGTATTAAATCATCATCATCATACCTAGTATATCCTGCTCATAGAATACTATCGTATTAAATATATTTAATTATGTTGAATATTTAGAGCATGTACGACATATCCAAAGGCATATATAAGGCTTGTACATGTACATAGACTAATCATAAACGTAACAACAAACCAAAAATGGGCTTGCTCGGATGCTCCTCGTTCGAGCAACATGGTGCTCGTTCGAGCACTTCCTTTTCGAGCACATGCTCGTGGGTTAGGCAGTTTGGTCCAGAACCTTCTGTTTGATGTTTTTGTTTGGGTGCTCGTTCGAGTATTTTCGAAATTTTGAAGTTAGAAACTTTCTGGAAGTTTTTATACGGAACAATGTGATTGTTTGTGAAACTAAGCTATGTTTCATGAAGTAAAGTGTTGTTATGAATAAATGTGTTACATCATCAATTGATGTATGATTTAGGATGAATCCATATGTCATTTCAACTCTATAAAGAAGAGTGAGTGATGAAAATCATTTATCATCTTAAAGAATTCATTTTTTATCATCTTTCTCTCATTCTCTAGAAACATAAAAGAAAGTGAACAACTCTTTTATTGTTTTTCTGATTTGGATCTCTACAAAAAGACAAAGTCGTTTAGTTCAATCGATTCGTACTAATCGGTTGATGTGATTGATTGTATCTCTTTGTGAATTTCCGGTCTCATTTTGTGGGGGAAATATCACAAAAGGAAAGCTTGTAGACGCCTTCAATCTATATCAAGATTTCTGGTGACGCCTTCGTCGCAAACTAATCTTCATTACGGTGTTGTTCATTTTATGGTTCATTCAAAGCAAAGAGTCCAATACCATACACAAAGGTTCGCATTATTATTTCTAACAAATCAACTCGAATCTAAAATAGATTCTCCCTTATATAGAAATCCAATATTTATAATTAGTACATGTGAAATTCATTCATTCGATTCCTATATACAAAACAAAGTAAGCTTTCTTTTCAGAATTGTACTATAAAATTCAGTCCATAACTTTACATTTGATGTTGTGTGATTTGCATTTGTGCACGTAGCTTTGAGAATGATCGTATCCTTCAAAAATGGATGACTAGCGTGGCATATGTTTCTTTTTTTTTTGTTTGATTTCGAGGTAAAAATAATTTTCTACGGGCAAGAGGGAAACGGAAAAGAGATTTATCTTTCTGTAGGTGTTAAGAATTGAACCGTCGAGTAAATAACTTAGTCAAAAGTTTTAGCTGACGATTAAAGTTCTAAGTAATGTTGTATACTCATATATTACGCTCCCTCACACTCTTTTTATACACAACAATTAACATTTCACTTTGAGATGAGAGGTTTGATATCATGTCAAGAAACCAGCTGATCAACCTAAAGTTGAAGTTAATAGATGAAGTCACCAGATGAGTTATATACTTTATTTAGGGTCGAGCCCGAGATTTTAAAGGTCCAGTGCGAAAAATAAACAATGAGCCCTATCGATATGTTTCCTCCGTTTCATTTTACTTGCAACTTTATGATAAAAAATATCTTTATGAGATATAACTAAAACAAAATGAAGGAAATATAAAACATTATGACGAGATTTGATGGTTAACTATCTTATTATTCGCATAAATATGTGTTTAAATCTTCGCAATAGCAAACTGTAACTTTCTTGTGGGTCCTAGGCATAGGCATTGTTCACCTTTTTAACATCATTATTAGAACCCCAAGCACTATGTCATCAAATTCTTGAAGGGATGTGCTTATAAAAGAGAGCCAATTGAATGCAAACATAATTCTATACCTTTATTCACTAAATCTCTAATCACTAGTAAGAGAAATGACTAGGGATTCAATTGGAAATGGGCAAGTTCCCATTTCAAATTTCAATTTACTTAATCTCAATGATTCACTTGTTGAATCTCTTATAAATCATCACAAAAATTATGTATTGTCCTCAAAAATTCCAATTGATCCAATTTCTTCACTCATATACACTAAAGAAAACCCTAATTTTCCTACAATCCTAAATTCCCACATTAGAAATCTTAGATTCATAACTCCAAGTACCCCAAAACCAATCCTTGTTCTAACCCCAACTCATGCATCCCACATTCAAGCATCCATTCAATGGGCTAAAAAACATAACATTCTCATCAAAATCCGAAGTGGTGGGCACGACTACGAGGGCTTATCCTATGTATCTAGAAACGATAAAGAACAACCCTTCTTCCTCCTCGACATGTTTAATCTTCGAAACATCGAAATCAACATAAAAAATGAAATCGCATGGGTTCAAACCGGTGCAACCCTAGGGGAACTTTTTTATGAAATTTCTAAAAACAGTAATGTGCATGGTTTCCCTGCAGGAGTTTGCCCTAGTGTGGGTGTAGGAGGGCATATTAGTGGGGCCGGGTATGGGAATATGATGAGAAAATATGGAACTACAACTGATAATGTAATAGATGCTCAAATAATAGATGTTCATGGTAGGTTACTTGATCGTCAAGAAATGGGTGAGGATCTATTTTGGGCTATTCGTGGTGGTGGTGGAGCTAGTTTCGGTGTTATTTTATCGTACAAGATAAAACTTGTACGTGTACCAGAAATAGTTACAGTTTTTCGAGTGTCCAAAAATATACATGAGAATAATAATGCTACTCAAGTTTTTCTTGAGTGGCAAGAAATCTCAAGTACAATTGATGAAGATTTGTTCATAAGATTAATGGTGGATGTAGTGGACTTGGAAAATGGCAAAAAGACAATAAGTTTGACATTTGTTGCATTGTTCTTAGGAGATTCAAAAAGGCTTGTTTGTTTGATGAAAGAAAAGTTTCCTAAATTAATGTTGAAGAAATCAGATTGTCAAGAAATGACATGGGCTGAATCTGTTCTGTTTTGGGGTGATTACCCAAATGGTACCCCAACTGAAGCTCTTCTTGATAGGTGCCCTTCAAAACTAAGTCATCTAACAAGGAAATCTGATTATGTCAAGGAACCAATCTCGAGAATCGACTTTGAATTGATATGTAACAAGATGATTGAGCTTGAAAGTCCTAGGATGATATTCAATCCTTATGGAGGGAGGATGAGTGAAATTTGTGAAAGTGCAATTCCATTCCCACATAGGAAAGGTAACTTGTATAAAATCCAATATGTAGCTAATTGGGATGAGAAAGGTAAGGATAAAGAGATACATTACATAGAATTGGTTAGAAAGTTGTATGGTTTTATGTCTCCTTATGTTTCTAAGTACCCAAGACAATCATATCTCAACTATAGGGATCTTGATTTGGGTAAAAATAGCCATGAAGGTGCTATTAGTTATTTGGAGGGGAGAAAGTATGGGATTCAATATTTCAAAGACAATTTTGATAGGTTGGTTAAGGTTAAAACATTGGTTGATCCTCATAATTTCTTTAGGAATGATCAAAGTATTCCGACTCTGCCTATGTAGGAGTCACTTATATTGTATTGTTTCATTGATTTATTTCTACGTCTTATCTATTTTTGTCTTGTATGAACGTGCTTTGCCTTTCTAATAAATCAGATTGCGCTAGTTTTATTGTGAAGTAATTAACTTGCCTTGATTCCACTTGTTTTAATTATAAGGCTGATAGCTAACTAGAGTAACTTATTTGACCAACTGTATCTTATTAACTTGTTTAACCAATTGATTAGGAGCGGAGCAAAAATTAAAATTATTTTGAAAGTCCTATGCAATTTCATATATTTTCAACAACTTTGTATCTTTAAACACTTAAAATATACTACATAATTTAATAATATGACCCCTAATTTTTCGGGGCCTTGTGCGGTCGAACATGTTGAACAAGTCCAGAACCTCCCATGCGAACTGATTATAAATATATATTAATTGTAGAATAACTAAAAATATTTGTATAGTCATTTTCATCAATAATTGTAGAATAACTAATTATTAGGTACAAAATACAACAATAATAAATAATATGGAGAAAAATATTTTATGAGAATATGACACATAGTTAATTTAAAGAAATCATGATGTCATTGTATTTTACTTTAGTTATACCATCATGTGGATCAAAATACACAAAAAGTAAACTTAATAAAACACAAACTATTAGAAAAATAAAAAATAAACGATAAATTCCGTTTAATTATTAAATGCTAACAATTTTACATGTACGTAAATAAAGCAACATTTTCTTTAAATTCATATTTCTATCTTTCATAGAAAAAATAAACTGATCTATAATTAAAAATCATCATTCTACCCAGTGTATCCCGCCCATAGAAAACTATGGACAGGGTCTGAAGAGGAAAGGACAACGGAAACTCCTACCCCTAAAGAAGAGCGCAGCCAAAAGGAGTCCTCGGCTCGAGAAAGATTAAAATAGGGAATACAATACGAGAGATAATTAAAAACGCATATAGATAAAATAAATAGGTAAAAACAATTATAAAACTTATAAAATTATAGTTTTTATGAGCGGAATATATTAAATATTGTTGATGGCTGCATTGTATATAAGTTGAAATGCATTCTCTAAGCTTGAGTTGAACTTTTGTGCATCTATGTAACCCTTTTCAACACCCACAGCAATCCTCAATGTCCTCATGTAGCTCATTATTGTTATTGTTAAGCTCTGCAAATATATAATTCATATATCAAAATTAATTTAAGATATTGACTTTTTTTTTTTCGTATTAGGCCGTGACAATTCGTCACATAATCTCACCGTGGCCCACTCGTGGGGACACGGGAAACCCGTGGGCTCGGGCCCACAAACCCATGGGTCAAGAGCGTTGACTTGCACATACACTCGGTGAGGTTCATTGTTTCCCAAAACTATATGGCAATAGGAGGATTAGCTCACCAAGTATATATGCAAGTCCACAACCCACTTTTCTATCGATGTGGGTTCTTGTCTCACATGTGAAGTATTTCCAACACTCCCCCTCACATGTGAGCCACATCATACCAGGAACCACCTTCGGCTCTGATACCATATTAAGCCGTGACAATTCGTCACATAATCTCACCGTGGCCCACTCGTGGGGACACGGGAAACCCGTGGGCTCGGGCCCACAAACCCACGGGTCAAGAGCGTTGACTTGCACATACACTCGATGAGGTTCATTGTTTCCCAAAACCATATGGCAATAGGAACTTTTCTATCGATGTGGGATCTTGTCTCACATGTGAAGTATTTCCAACAGTTCGCTATTATTAACAGTAAATAAATATTATTTTTATTTTTTTGTCCCTTCAAATATTATGATATTGTCTTCGTTTTGTTTGCGGTGAGTAATAACGAATAAAATTGTGATAAAATTTTTTTTCCCTTGCTCGCTGACTGCTGCTAGTAACATTGAACAAACCTGACCTTAGGTTCGAAGAGAAAAATACTTATTTTGGGAATTTAGTATCCCAAATTAAGCTTATTTCAAAGCTCATTAGGGGTTTGAATTTGAGTCTTTGACCTTAAATGAGCGTGGCTTTAAATTGACCCTTTGTTTAAATAAATAAAATCGGTTTTATATGGGTGTTAAACGAGCCATTATTATTATTATTATTATTATTATTATTATTATTATTATTATTATTATTATTGCTATAATTATGATGTAATATTATACTTATAATAGTTAATAGTCTTATTATAATTAACAAAAGTAACTATAATTAAATTAAAAGACATTTTACTAGATCTGACATGCTTATTTCAATGGTAATCTTAAGAGCAAAACTCTAAAAGGACTGGGCCAGGCCAAATTAGAACAACCCAAGAAAGCTTGGCCCATTTGAGCCTGGCCCAAGCCCAGGCCCGAGCCGTTTTTTGAACCCAGTTCAATCTAACCCCTATCCAACTCATTATGGTTGTATCTTAAAACACTTGTATGAATTTAATCACAAAAGTTTAAATCACATTCAAGTGACCCAAAGGCTATAAATGTTGCCAAGCCCAAATAATGGGCCCAAGTGATTTAAGGCAAAGTTTGAGAAAATTTGGGGAAAATTACGACCCTATTGTCCAATCGTTATCGAACCTATTGCACAAGTCTAAATCGAGCAAGCTTGTAGCCAATGTGATTCGAGGTAAGGTTAAGAGAAATCACGACGATTGTATAGAAAAACGCTTATTTAGTTGTATAGATAGGATGTTACCTGAGGAACACCTACAACCATGAAATACAAGCCTTTGCAGGGATGATTTGCCAACGACATTTTCTCAACCGGACCAATCATGTTTGAGACCGTCATTGTTGATTTCTGCAGTGTACTATGTATAAACTCTGCTGATGCCTGAAAAACCAGATAAACATCGATGAATTAAAGATGATGCGTACACTTTATAATTCGTTAAAGATGTTTACGACTAGAAACAAAACAACATTAACATAGCTAGTTAAGTAACTATTCCCTCCATACATACCAATGAGTTTGCAACATTTAATTTCCTCAGCTGGTCTTGGATGACACGACCTCATAACGAAATCGTCAATTTGGGCCGGCCCAATTCGCGCGTGTAATCACCTGGACATTTTTTTCATTTTCTGGGCAATTTTCAATTTTGATCTTAAAGGCATCAATTTTGAAAATTGATGCCTTTAAGGTCAAAATCGATAAATGCCCAGAAAATTGAAACATTGTTACACCCACGAATTGGGCTGACCCAAATTGACCGAACCGTCACGTCCAAACTTTTGTGTAATTTCCTTATTTGTTGCAATCTCAACATAACAGAAACAATACACGTAGAAATAAGTATTTGACGCACCTCAGGACCTCGACATTTTCGTAAGATCTCGAGGCTTTGACCGGTCAAATAAACAGCCAAAGAATTTCTTTTCCTTTTGATGATTTTTTGTGCTTGAGAGATGAATGTAAGAGGGTTAAAAGATTGATCATTAAGAAGAGAAGGTAACCCAACATGTAAAAATGCAAATTGGTTACCCCATTTAGTATTACTATCAGTTTTAAGCATTTCCTTAATGGACTTATAACCATCTATGTTTCTTGTGTTTAATAGTACAAGTGCTGTCGTTTCGGAATTGCTGAATTCTTTGCCTGTTGCTTGCATGTATAGTCTTGTGCCTAGGAAGATTATGCCTGTGATCACATCATTTATTGTCTGCAAGAGAACATTTTAATTTGTGTTAGAGTATATATAACATATTCTAGGGAGTCAGTCATCAGTTTAAACAGTTGGTTGAGTTGGTTTCTTGATATGGTATCAAAACCCTACGTGATGAAAAATTACGGTTTTAAATCTCAATCACTCCTCAAATTGAAGTGGAACATTTCACACCAGGTATGAGGAGGCTTTGTGTTCCAATCACAATTCTAGCTCAAAGTGTTCTCGTGTGAAGGGGCATGTTAGAGCATATAATTATTTTTTAGGGTATCAACCATCAGCTTGAGCTTTTGGTTGAGTTGGTTCCTTGACATTTACGGCCCGTTTGTTAGGTAGTAATAAACAATGGTAATGAGAATGAAAAACTAGTGTAATTTTAGTTGAAAAATCTCTTAGCTACCTTGATGGTCATGCTTGTTCAACTTCAATCATCTCATTATCTTCATAAAATTCATTCCAATGCATTACCATTGCGAGAGGTGGTAATGAAAATTTGTAAACAAAAAACTTTTTGTGATCAAAGTTTCATTACCATGGGAATGCTATAAAAATCTTGATGAAATTTTATAGTATAAATCATTCCAATTACCACCATTTAAACGGGTCGTTAGGATTAAAGAAATCAGAGAGGGACTAGGGAGTGAGTGGTTCCATAACGTACCATCATACCTAGGTAAACCGCTTATTGGGGTCGAAGACATGCAAACTATATCCGGTAAACCCCTACTTAACATAACCTAAACACCTATTACATTCATACCCGTTCCTTTAAGAAGGGAGTAAAGAGAGATACGCACAGTCAAAAAATCCCATTATTTAGAATGATAGAAATAAAAAGAAATATATAGTTTCATCAATCACGTATAGAAGGAAGAAAAATGAAAAATATTGTGAAAGTCGTGGTCGCAGCAACAACACGGTGATATAGTTGTTGTAACGTAATATATTGGATAAATTTGTGAGACATAGCTGATAGCTTTTACGCCTTTACAACGAGAAAAATATGAGTTATTTTTTAACAAGTCACTTGGCAAAAAGTTCACTGAAAACTATTTGTCAATTTCGAAAATCAATACAATAGTTAGTAGCGGGCCAGAAAAGCTATCAAAATTTATGCATGGGAGGAATAATATTTGTTCTTGATTTACACTATGGGGTTAGCATTTCTATAAATAGAATAGGCATAGAAAATTGGATTAAGAAATTAAATTAATATTATATTTTATTTTTGCATTATGTTTAATAAATACTCCCTCCGTTCCAGTTTAGATGTCCCATTTGACTTTTCACACATGCCGAGGCAACATTTTAACCCTTAATATCTCTAATTATTCTTAATCAAAAATTATAAAAAATTGATATTAATAATCCTTGTATTGAGACGAATCAAACAAGATCCCATATGACTATGTTTTAACTTATAGATTAAGTGTAAAATACAAATTAAGAGTGATGAGTGAATAGTGCTAAAAGTCAAATGGGACATCTAAATTGGACCGGAGGGAGTATGTAGCAAAATAGTCTTAAAGGTTTAATAAATTGTGCAATCAAATATGAAGTGCAATTTCCCGTAAAATTTTATTGAAACATTTATTAACCTCTACAAAAGAATGAAATTACTTTATAACCATGACTTGAATATAGAAGCACAAATTATTAATGAACACATATTTCTCAAAAAAAAAAAAGACTTAAATCCAGTGAAAAGATTATTCGTAAAATATCCAAAAATATACTTCATAGTCAACGGAATATATAATTATATTAAAAAATTGGAAAAATTACCGTGAATAATACGAACATTCATTGATTGGGCATAAGAACTAAGAAAAGAGAATTTATGGAAAAGGACTGATACAACCCCTTTGATAGGGTGGGTTTTTTAGTGAATGAACAAAAAAATTAAAGTAAAACGAAAAAAATTAGAAAAGTAGGCATTAATGTGGTTACTTTGCCGAAAATAATTTAACAAGTAATTTAAAACAGTTAAAAAAATATAATACTACTCCTATTATGAAACACAAGATGGTGAATAGCATGTTTAATTTTCACAAACCTTTCAAATGCATTAGTCTACCCTTAATTATAGTGATGTCCATTCGGGTATTTATCTATATATAACATCTCATTATTTTCGATTATAAGTATATATAAATCTTTTAACAATTATATTTAATTTTTAGGTCAAATCATACTGGAAAAGTTTAGACAACTCTACCCTCAAGTCTTAACACACATGTACATGACACACAATGACACACACAATATTAGAATTAACAGAGGTGATTGTGTGTATGCAAGTTAACGCTATTATAAGTGAAATATAATTCGCTAGTTAATTCGCTTTTTGGATTCGCTACTCGCTCAAAATGGTTCAAAAATAGCCTAGAACTGAACCATAGTTAGCTTTTTTCGATTCGCGACTTGCAAGGCCAATTAGCAAATCATATGACACAGGTTATCATCCATAACTTTGTGGGTCCAAGCCCGTACGTAAAATATGTTCATATGAGTATACCTACAGGGATGATCATGTGACGAACTATCACGACCTAATAACCTCTACCCTCAAGTCTCAACACAAACATGACACATACAAACACATCGCCATCATCATATCCAGTATTCCCGCACATAGATAAATCCATGGTCAGGATATGGGAAAAGAAGGGCGACGACGTCTCATACCCATAAGGAGAGGACGGTCAAAAGAATCCTTCAGCTCAACAAGGCTCTTCAAACACAACATTATAAAAATCAAACAAGCCAAGTGACATAAAGCAAAGAAATCTTACAGCTCCAATAGCATTTTTAACTTGTTTGACATGATCCAATGACAATTCAAGAGTAGATATTTGTATAGGATGAAACTCCACCCCTTGAACCCCAGATCTAATGGGTGTTTTATCATCACAAATCATACTACTTTTCACAACACTCCATCCAAAATCACAAGCTGTATTATAAATTGCAGACATTGTTTTAGGAAAACAACCCACATCCTCCATTCTTTTACTTTTTTCTAAACTTGGTTGAAATGATGGGAATGTTAATGGTATAGAAGGGTTATCTGCTCTTTGCATACATGATAGAAGTGCACCCATTAAGGAGAATCCATCCCCAAGTGCATGGTGAAATTTGAATATCATTTGACCAGCTGATTTTATTGTCGGGTATTTAAAGAAGTGGATTTCCCACATGGGTTTGTCTTTTGGAAGTGGTTTTATGGAGATTTCTGTTAGATATTGGTCAAAATAATCATTGTATTCTTGTATTGATAACCCATTTGGGTATTTGGGTGCATGTACATGCTCTTCTAGCTTCACTTCCACCCTTTTCCAATGCTTCACACCTTTCTTGTCATGTACCTGCATTATGTATTGTATGGAGTATTATGTACTATAATCTGATGATTGAGGCTCTAAGATATGTTATATACTCTAATAACACGCTTTTTGAGAGCTTTTTGGGATAGAATTGTTATGTATCTTATCAAACTGGCTCTGATGCCATGGGGTGTTTAGCAAACGATTGATAGCTGGTTACATTGGTTGATTTAATTAGCTGATTTTGAGCCCGATGCTATGAACAACTTGTTCATAAATAATTTATTCATAACAATAAGTTCTTTGAACCAGTTAATTTACCAAACATTAGCATTGAATGGTTTGACCAGCTAACATTATATTTGTTTCAAAATAAGCTAAAACTACTTAATAAGCTATTTTGCCAAACACCCCTATATCAAGGAATCAACTCAACCAAAAACTTAGGCTGATGGTTGTGAGTCTAAGTCTCTAAGATATGCTATATACTCTAATACACCCTCTTATATAAGAGCTATTTGGGTTAAGAGTGTTAATGCATGTTATCACGTTAGCTCTGTTACCAAGACAAGAAACTAATTCAACCATGACATATTATATACTCTAACACGCCCCTCACACGAAAGCCTTTGTGCTAGAAGTGAGGATGTACTACATTGCCCTACTCATACCTAGTTAAATATTCCACCTTAAATGAGGGGTAATTGAGATTTAAACGTAAGACCTCTTATCACGCTGACTTCTGATACCATGCCAAAAAACCAACTCAACCAAAAACTTAAGCTGATGGTTGAGATCTGAAGATATGTTATATACTCTAACAAGAAAGGGCAAGAAACTTACCATGATGGATGAAAATCTTGGATTGATTGGAAGGAAGATTTGTTCAAGTAAAGGAAATGTATTGGAATCATCAATGGGAATTTCAGATTCCAAGATCCCAAGTATACGAACTGACAATGCTTTGCTATTGAAGTATTGCCCTGAAGGAGATACAGGTTCATCTATTGTATCTTCTTCTTTGTATTTTGTATTAATATGTAGATTTAAATCCATTTTTCTTAATTACTTGGAAATAATGTATAATTATATGAATGGAATTATAAATTATAATGGTATGTTAGGTTTAGTAATTTATTAGGTAATAAGGTTAAGTTTGTAGGATATCATACCTATTTGTTGCATTCTTTTATAATGAATTTGGAATGCATTAATGAGGGTGAGTAAGAGTTGAAACCAATTGTTGGCTATGTATTTGGACTTTTGATTGTATCTTAAGTACCCGTGTTAGATTCTCGACACTTAGACAGTCAGATGTTTTATTTGATTTAACAGTATTGAAATGTTTTATAAATTAGCCGTGTCTAACACTTAACATGTACTCGTTTTGAATATGAGTTTTTGAGTCCGAGTAACATACGCTCGGTTGTGGTGTGGTGATATTTTGGTTGAGTTCTCACATTCTACCCACCAATTATTGGTGATGGAAAGCAATGATAGACCTTTGAGCTACTCTTATGATCAGAAGCCATTTCTCGATAAGATATCTCAAAATAAGAAGCCTATATGCTAAAAAATATACACTCTCTGATTCTGTTTAGTTGTCACATTTACTTATTTGGCAAATACATATCAATTATCACATTTCCTTTTTTGTCAATCTTTTTTTTTACCTAAATACCTCATGTTCACACAAATAATGTCCAAAATACCTCCACTTTTACTACTTACAATACCCACTACCACCTTTACAATTAATCTAGTCATTCAAAATAACCCAACTACTCACTTTTTAATGAACTTCACACCATCCTTAATAACTGTGCCCAAGCAAATGGGACATCTAAATAGAATTAGAAGGAGTATTAATTAAACTATTCAACCCATAAATAAAAAGATTTTCACGATCAGACCATCTCATACCAGAATTTGATAGACTATATAGGGTTCAATTTATGAGAGACCATTGTGTTGATCTTTGCCATTAGAGTTGGTGTTTTTTTAGAATTTTTTGGGAAAGTTTGATTTTGTGTGTCAAGTGTATGCTTGTCACTATCTAGGTTCCTGATATCAAGTATTAAGAAATGCAATTAAGGGTAGGAACATTCACTACATTGAAATTTGAACATTCTTAGACTATCATTTTTTTCACAACAAGATATCCTTTTCCACCTTTTTTATTGCATATATGAATGAGTGTCATTGTTGATGGAACTAAAGACACCAAAAAATATACTTTTGTTATATAAAGTTGCTGTCAAGAGTCAAGACAAGATAACTTTATTTTTACCAGGGTACGCTTAACCCTTAACCTTTGTTTAGATAGAGCCAAGTTAAAAGATACTCAATGACTGAATGCATGTTAAACAACTTTCTATTGGCGTTATTCGTGGCAACACTCTCTATTAGTGATTTTACAAGTACCCTTTTAACCAACTTTACTTTGGATCACATTAGTGATTATTCTCAATGAATATAAAAACACTAAAACAATTTGTTAAATGCGCACTTCTTATGATGTTCAGTTAATACATATGATGTTCGCTATCAAACGTCAAGCAAAGTATATTTTAAATTAGAAGTCACTCAATGACATTGAGATAATAAAACGTTAATTTGTATAGAAAAAACTTTTTATTGGCATTATCCATGGCATGACTTCCCTATGAATGATTTTCACAAAGTTCTCTTTTGACCAACTTTTTTGGGATCACATTAGTGTAGTTGAGTAAAGCAAAAGAATTGACTTGCAAAAGGTAAAGAGTATTTGAAAGTTTTTCTCATAGGTTGGCAATGGAAAGTAAAGCAAAAGAATGCTGGATTAGGTCATTCATGTGGATTTGATTCAACTCCTCTTCTCTTTAAATTCTCTAGAAAAAAACAATATAATTAAAAGTTTAAACTGATAGTTAAGACTTTAGGATTTGTTATGTATACTAACACGTCCCCTCACACGTGAGCCTTTGGACTAAAAGTGTAACACCCCGGCCCCTTGGATCGCCGGTGACTACTCATAGAGACTGTAGACTAGCCCCACAGTCCAACGCAAGTCATTCCAGTGCACTTTAGTCTCACTCGTGCGCACCCGGGAAAACTTTCCAGGAGGTCACCCATCCTTGCTTCCCACTAAGCACGCTTAACTGTGGACTTCTTAGCAAATGGGCTCCCATAAAAAAAAGATGCACCTTGTTGATATAAATAGTTTGTCAATCTTTTATAAATCTCAATCTGGGGTATTACAAAAAGTGTGTATGCAACATAAACCCTTCTGATATCAGACACTAAATATTCCACTTTGAATGAGGGATGGTTGAGATTCAAACCCGTACCCTCTTGTAACGTTAGCTTCTGATATCATATCAAGAAACCAACTCAACCAAAAACTTAAACCGATGATTAACTTAAGACGACATATTATGTACTCTAACATGAAATTGCTACTGAAAGTGACATTTTGACATTTTTCTACACCGTCACTTTCAGTAACAAATTAAAAAGACACAAAGAGTATACAACTAAAGCAAATTATTATTATTGTTAGAATTATTTTTACTGGTTGAGGAATAACAAATGAGATTTAATAAGGGGAAGGTAGTTGAGCAGTATAAATTGAGGAAATAATAAATAGTTAGGCCTACCCCATTTCTTAAAGACCATAATGAATGCCTTTAAGCAGGGACAGTTATGCTGCCGCAATGGTTCATGTGGGCAGTACACTTGCTAGCCTGTTCCTTCTATTCTTTGTGTTTATGGTGGAAATATCCCACCTTCTTTGTTGACTCAGGAGCGGAGCAAAAACACACAATGAATTTTTAAATTTAATTCGCTGTATAATTTCCGAATATGTGAGGCTGCTTATCTTTTAGAGTCTTGTGCGATTGAATAGATTGTTCATGCTTAGGACCGACCTGTTTTTGCAAACCTAAGTACAGCTATGTGTAGGCTCATAAATGTATTAATTGCTTAATTTTGGTCATGACTTACACTCTATTGATTAACTCTTATCGATGTATTTAACTTATTGTTTTCTTTCTTCACATATTTTTCTCATATTTCATAAAGCGGAAACAAATATGAATTTAGTTGGCTTTTTTTTTTTATTGAATTTTGACTTGTTGGGCGATTTTTGTTTTCTAATAAGAAACCAACAACCAATACCTAATTTTACCCAATATCTTTCTGAACAATTGATTTATTCAACTAGCTAAAAACCAACAAAAACAATTAATACTTTCGGCTACTCATTCAAGCCGGCTAAAAAGTCAATAACCTACAAATAATTATCTTTACGCCCCACTTTATATAAGACATCAAACTTGCACTTTAACAAATCTTAAGACATGAGCTACTTTCGTGAGAAATCAGCTTTCATTTAGACGGCATTAAAATAATGTCACCCCACATTATTTATACTTCTCATATGATTGAACTCTTTGGTATGTGTGCTCGTTACCCCCAAGGCTCAATCTCACTACTAATTAGGAAAATTTGAAACAAATAAGATTATAAAACAAAAAAAGTAATGGAATAAGATTGAAATCAAACTATTCCAAAAAGTAAGCGTCAAATGCCCATACTTGTGGTTTGGAGCTGTTCGCAGTTACTAAGTGCGAACAGCCCTGTTTTTTTTTTGACCTGTTCGCACTTAGTAACTGCGAACAGCCTATTGACTGCATTTTACCTGTTCGCGGTTACTAACTGCGAACAACCCTGAGTTTTTTTTTTGAAAATCTCTCTTCAGTTCGCACTTAGTAACTGCGAACAGCTCCAAACCACAGGGTTGGGCGTTTGACGCTTACTTTTTGGAATAGTTTGATTTCAATCTTATGTCATTACTTTTTTTGATTTATAATCTTATCCTTTTCAAATTTTCACTAATTAGTCCCTTTGTTCCTTTGAAATATATAACATCTTTTGACAAAAAAATATGAGAGCTTTTTTAGTCAAACGGTGTTGATTTAGATGGACATAGAAAGTACTTATTTGAAATATCGGTGTTTAATTGCACCAAGATGTGCGAGGAAAAACCTCCTCAAAATTTCAAGTCTTGATTTTCAAAAATATTTAAAAAGAAAATAAAAAATAAAAAAAATAAACTGATTTTATTTTTATTTTAAATTTTCTCAAACTCACATTAATTTTTTATAAATTATTTGTCATCTATATATTTCAACATTAACTTTTTTGAAATAACGTACATTAATTCAAAATTGAAAATTTCTTATTAAAATTACGTGCCTAGAAGAAATGGATGTATAAAATATTCATACGCTAATATTGTATTATTATCTTCTCTAATGTTAAAGTGTTCGATGGTTTAAAAATTATGTTTTATCTCAGCTGAAGCAGGTAACATTTTTTTCAGGTAAGATTTCGAGTTTGGTTCTTCTTACACCCTCCACTAGCCTCCCCTTCCTAAGCACTAAAATAAAAAAAGTTCAATGGTTTTATTTATTTCAAAGTGGAAACCTTCCAAAGAGATGAAATCAACAATATATTGCGTTCATCAAGCACATAAAAGACATTCATATATATAGTAGTAGATATATAAATAAATGTCTTTATAAGTATTATCAATAATAAGGTTAAGATCGCATACCGATACAACAGACCCCCTAACTCTACTATAGATGGAAGCCGCTTAATATATAGCCTATTACTATCGGGCATCATAAACCTTAAGGGTCGGGACAACGAGCAATGTGCAGACAAGAAGCAACGACCAGTGCCGGCCCTGGGCAAGGGCGAGCTGGGCCTACGCCCAGGGCCCATAAAAAAAATTGCCATTATGCTTTTGCCAGGAATCGAACTCATGATGCGTGCTAAGTGAGCACCATGTTTTGCCATTAAGCTGCAGCATCAAGTACTAATAATACATTTCATTGTTTAATATAAGTATAAGTAGAGTTGCTGTAGAAAAAAGAAAAGAACGCACATACACTTAATATTATTCCTATTTAACAATTATAATACTAAAAAATTTTTTAATATTATTTAACAATTATAATATTTTTTAATATTATTATAATTATAATATTTTAATTTTCTTGTGGTTTACTTGTTGTGTGACTATATATTCAAAATTTATGATTTTTTTCTATTTATTTTCTTTTATTATAATCTATTTTTTTTGTTTATTCGAATAATTTTATATTTAATTATTTTCCTAAACTTGTGAATGTTTAATATTTTCTCTTTGCTATTTGATGATAGATGGAATTGTGAATTTGTTATATGGACTTTTACGTGGTAATTTGAAGTTATAGTATTTTGATAAAAATAATTGATATAGTTAGGGCCCATAAATTATTTTTCGCCCCGGGCCCCTATTATCTCAGGGTCGGCCCTGGCAACGACAGACAGACATCAATAGAATTTGCGAATGTGCAGTATCTACGTCACTGTGTAGGCGGAAGCCTTGGTGAGCGTCTAAGGAATCAAAATTTCGAAAAAATATCAATTTTCGTCATGCCTTATATCCAAAAGAACAAAGTTGGCGCAATTAAAACAAAATAAATCGATAAACTACTTTCATATCAATGTATTCAATTCAAAGATCCAGATTAACGATACCTTTTTCTGAGATACGTAGCTCTAAGAGAAATAAATATTAATTTCCAATCAAAATTTCGGAAGAAAAAAATATATGATAAATCATAGTAATCTATGGATGAGATAACTGAGTGAGTGTGAATCCATGTCTTAACAAGAAAATGTAGCAAATCCACCAAAGCGGAAAAAAACGGAAAATTAAGCAAACTAATCGTCGTCTACACAAGTAAATCACACAAACAAAATACACTGTACATATATCGAATACAGTGACTATGGAACAACGGTGAAAGTAACTAACCACAAAAATCGGAAATAATGGTGAACCATCTCGAGACCTTTACTTCTCACATCTAAAAGTGTGTAGGTAATTGTGCGATGGTAAAACGAGTCACGATCACCTCTGCATCGACTAAGAAAACTCCTCGTCAATCACTCGTAGACATAATTAAGAAGAAAATAGGTAAAGGATGCAAAAGGAAGCGAAAGAAAAGACCTATGCCTCGGCTTCACAAGCCTCCTCTGATTTGTCGAGCTCGGAGCTTAAGATACGATGTAGTAATATATCGACTCTTTGGCTTCGTGATTTATGACTGATACAAACAAATATGAAAATTTTTTCAGCTTCTCGAGTTGAGTTTTTCCTACAAGGCTATTAGAAGATCATACGTACCCAGTATATCGGCGGTGTCCACTTCTTCCTTTGACCTGGAGAGAAAAGAAAGCGGAGTATATATTAATCGCTTGAATAGTAGTTTCGGAGGAGAATGTAGCACAGATGAGCGGTATTAATCATAGATAGTACTCCTAATTCAGAGCAAATGTCCCATTTGATTTTCCGACACTATTCAACAATCAATCTTAATTTGTATATTATTTCTAATCCAGATGTGAAAATATAGTCAAGTGGAATCTTGTTTGATTTGTCTCGGAACAGGATTATGTTTTTTGTGAATGTCACTTACCTCCCCTGCTTCAGGTTCGTTTGATTCCTCGAGCTCTAGTTCTGAGAAGAATGCTTCCAACACAAATGCGATAATCTGACACCATAATTAGGGATATAGATTAGTCACAACTCACAACTCACAACTCACAATTCACAATAGAAACTATAATTAAAGGGTAACAATACGAGAAATCCGAAAAGTAAAAAATATGCTTAATGATTGTGTTTCATAGCTGTAAATCTTTGAATTTTTGAGAAATTTTAACAAATATGACCAAATGGACGGTACGAAGAAACTTTCAACGGTTGGCCTTCGCACATCAAATTTCTGTCTTGGGAATGGTATAATTTGATTCTTCGTAACGTTCAGCATTACTTTGGCAATGCCTCGGAACGGGGAGATGGAGCGTAAAGAAAAAAGGGAATGCAGGGTTCATGCCAAAAACAACTAAGCTTACCAAATTCAAAATAAGCATGACGGTGATGACGTAAAAGCTAATGAAGTACAACAGAGTCCATGAAGTTCCTGTCAAGTCCCTGTATGTCTGAAATAAGAAGCAATAAAGCCGTTTCAATAATAATGAAATAAGAAGCAATGGCCGTTAAATATGTTTCAATGAATCTCATCCGGGCAGGTTAAGCGTCTTCTGCCCAACGTTGTGATTAAAGATGACTCACTAAACAGACACCATAAGGACGATTGATCTACAATACCGAATAATCGAGAATCGAGAAAAATATACAGTTATTTGTACATGTTACTCGTAAAACATTAAAAGGAAGTACAGAATATGCGATAAGCGATTATCACAAGAATAAATACCTCCATCCAGGTTTGCCAGTTGCCCATGACAACTAAATTGAATGTTGTCACCATTGCATTTGGATAGTCATTGAAATTAAAGAGTAAATAGCTGAAAGTTGTCAAGAAAAACAAAGAAAACAATTTGCAAGTTAAGTTTGCACTTTTGTGATTTACAGACTCAATGTTTACTTTTTGTGAATTACAGCCACCAAAGTATCAAAGTCTACAGTGTACAGGCCAAATCACAAAGTTCCGACCATTTTGGTGGTCGGAATATTAGGTTAAGTGGTTGGAGTTCTGCAATTTGCCCTGAACATTGTAGACTTTGATGCTTTGTTGGCTGTAATTTGCAAAAACTAATTCATTAAGGCTATAATTCGTAAAAGTCCAAAACTTTAAGGCTGTAATTTGCAAATCATCAAAAAACAAAATATGCAATTCAATTAAAAGAAAAGTCAAGAAAAGAGAGAACGCAAAAGATAAAAGAATTAAAACCTGGCAAGGAGACTAGTTAATGAAGACCACGGTAACTAATTTAAGACAATGCATAAATATCACGATAAACTGAATATCAATTAGACAATCAAACCGGTAACTAATTTAAGACAAAGGATACTCGTTTCCTGCAAGATCAGTTCCCTCTAATGCAGCATTTCCCGCATTTACTAGCCCGCCAAAAATCTGTAGAAAAGAAAAACACGGCTGGTTAGACGCATGAAGACCACGAGCTACACTGGGATGAATTGTTGGATCAACCAAAATGGAGGCGATGGGGAGAAAAAGGAGAAATGCATAAGTATCACTTTTTAAATACTTATTTTTAGAAGAATTTAGGGGGAAAAAAAAACATGTTATTACTTAATCCTTCTTGCTCCCCTCTCCCAAAAAAGAAAAGAAAAGCAAGAAATAGGAACGATAAGGAGAAACGTTACAAAATGTAGATGTATAAGCATTTGATAGGGATTGATTTTAGTTTTTCAGAAGAGATTTAAGATGATAAACATCACACCTGTACACCAAGAGAGCTGTAAATACACATGACGCAAAAGATTGTCCCCAAGTATGGCATCAAGCTGGGAATTAGAGTCAAGAATGTGGCAACAAAGGCTCGGTAGCGCTTGACTCGCATAAGCAGTCTTATTAGGCGTAATACTCTAGCAAGTATAAGATAACGGATCCTGTTCAAAGATAAAATGGAGAAAAAGAATGAGCTCAACAGAATCGAATGCAGCGAATAAAAAGTAGTATAAGTCAGGAAGGAATCCAAAACTTCATTTCAGGCGTAACCCCAGATTATAAAATCCTTACAAAAATCTCAGATTTTGTTGAAATAAAACCATGACTAGATAACAAAACACCCATAATAGGCATATCTCCTCATACATTATCAAAATTATAAGCATTTGAACGCCAACACATTAGATTAACATCCTAAAGCACCAAGTAGTTCAAATACCTCGAGCCCATATTTCAAAGATATGACACATAGAATTAAGAGTTAGTGGCACAAATGGAGAGCACACTATCATAAACTACCTTTGTAATCTGTTGTTTTTAGTTTAACGTATATGTAAGAGCTTTTTGGTCAAACTAAAAACAAAAAAGAAAACCGGAGGAAGTAACATATGAAATCATTTCCCGGGAATGAAAAGGACCATGAGAAAAGATTTGAATTAATGAAGTATTGAAGTGCATCTTGTAAAACCAAATAAATGTCCTCAAAAATGCAAACTTCCATGTGAATCAAGGGCATCATGTGAATGAGAGAAAATAAAAGCTTCACATTTCGGAAGCTAGTAGAGTTACCATTCTCCATTAGAAAGAAATGATTGGCCTTGAGGTGAGATAAATGTTGCTGTTTCACCAATAACTGCAAAACAGATAAAAATGACTAAGGGAACGGACAAAAGTATAGAATATGCTGATAGAATAAAAAGAACCCAAAATGAAACTTTAGCTCCTACATCAAAGTTCCAAAACAAATTAAGTTATACTTATTTTCCTCTTTTAGGAGATTCTGACTACGATTTGTTATGAGAAAGATATTTTATACGATTAGCAAGGCTACTCCCTATTCTAAAATTAAAGAATCCCATAAGAAAATCGATTTTGGTGTAATTTGAGTAAATGCATTCAGTTTATCTTCAAACAAATAAGTCGCCTTCTTGTATAGAACGAGAGAATTTCCCCAATTTCTGTACTCACAAAAAGGTAAGATTACGGAGTGAGCCAGAGATTCACAAAGACATAGCATTTTTCCTTACCAAGGGCTAAATAAAAGGTGGAACATGTGAAAGTAAAAACAATGATAGGTGAAGAAAAACTAATAAACGAAGCAAACAAGTTTGATCATTGAAATATCACCTATCACACAAGTTATGACAAAATCGAAGCGATTTTGACCATCTCTCCAATAATTCACAAAACCATATGCATAGATCTTTAAAGCCATTTCAAGAACATATATCCAACCTGTCAAAAAAAAAAGGAAAACTATTAAAAACTGTTAAATCGTGAACAAAGAACTTCCAATGCAAATACTTGGGAAATAACAAATCAACGATAAGGTATAAAATTGACCATTAATGTTTTGTACGCTTAGATAAACACGATCAACACCAAAATAATCCATACAGAACACTTGGGAATTGACTCGAGTTGAGAGCTTCTTACTATGAGACCAAACAGTAAGAACAAGCAATAACTCTGGAAAATGACGAAGTTAACTGTTAAAGGGACGAATCTGATCCATATTCGCCCATATATTCAAAAAGGCGAGTCGTGCGTGTTGTTGAATCCCTTTATGATTCGATATTTCTTGCTATCCGTATATTAGGTTTTACAAAAAGTTCAGCTTTTATTAAGTTCGTACTAACAATAATGAGGCTCCTATGCCTGTTGATCTCCGATTTCACTACAGGTCAAGTTAGTCATCGTCTAATTAGATAAAAACTTCCGTCAAGTTTTAGCAAAAATGCTTACTCAAAAGACTTCTGGCATGAGAAGTTCACATTCAGGATACAAACACCCCCTCCTATTCTAATCAAATGTCTCATTTAGTTTTGCACACTTCTTGATATACTAATTCAATCCTTGATATCTCTATTTGTGAAAATTATAAAAAAATGATATTAATAAAATTTACATTGAGACATATCAAATAAGTTCCCTATTGACTATTTTTTAACTCATAGATCGAGAATAAAATACCAACAAAGAGTGATTGGTGAATAGTACCAAAAAAGAAATGGGATATTAGAATAGGAGGGAGTAGTATATATAAATGTGAAAAAGGTATTAGTTCGTACCAAATACAAATTCTACAATTTGCCAAAATTGCTGAGCTGTACTATCTGCTATATCAAGCTGCACAGTCACCACAACAAATGAAGGAAAAAAAAGAAAAAAAAGAAAAAAAAGAAAAAAAAAAAAAAAAAAAAAAAACTCAAAAATCAATGAAATAGAAAAAGAAGAAAATTACTAAAGAAATTCAATGAAATCACATAGGGAGCTGAAGTTTCATCAAAGGAATTACTCATACCGTGGTTTCAATTATCACGGCAATTAAATTGATCACTAGAAGGAATGCAATAATATTTGCAAAAGTGTCACTTCGAATAAAGCGCTTCAACTTCTCAGATGCAGGAGAGTAGTAAACCCATGGAACGAATTCAAAACAGGATGGCTGCAAGAGATGACAATATGACATAAATATAGAGACGTAAACAACGGTCACATATAAATCCATTGAACATAAACATCGACACAAGGGAAAGTCATGGCACAAACTTACAATATCTTCCTTTGCAAACTTTAGAGCAATGGCATGACAGAGATCATCAAATTCTTCTTCATTAATCTGCCCAGAAATCATAAAGAGTTACATATTTAAAGAGCAACTATTGTTGTAGCATGTAGTACAAGACTTAAGGGGAATAAGACACAACCTTGAAATCATGACTATCATCCAACTCATCAAATATCAATCCAAAGTCTTCTTTTGATATTTTTGGCAGTGTCCTGCAAACAAAGCACGGAATGCACGAGCAGCCTAAGAGATAGGAAAAAGGTAAACAAGTTTTTTGAAAATAACAGTGACGATGTTAATTCTAAGGAGCGCTGTAAATTGCAGAAGTGTCAATAATTCTTGCGTAATCTGCTAAACCCCTGCAAACTACAATCCATAACACCTCAACCATTCCCATTCCCAGTCCACATACCACGGATTAGCTAAGAGCCTAAGAATGACATTGAAAAGCGGAACCCACAAACAAGCTATGCTGAGAGTCAGAACCAAAAATGTTGCAGGGCTTCAAAAAAAAATGTGATGCTATGTGTTCCTTTCCTCATTCCCAATGTCGATTCAAAACAACATTGCATTACCCTAATGCCAGTAAGTGTCTTCCACCTAGGTCGGATTGGGGTTGGGGGTCAATTGAATTGTATTTGCAGTTTGAACTATGAAACCTTACCCTTGTAATAAACACAAAGGGAAATCCTGACATAGCCTTGTTTGCAAGTACCATAAGCAAGTTTGAGATAAATAACAAACACACATGACTCAACGTACCATTTTTTTACAAGACAAAAATAGTTTTGAGGCTTGAAAAAAGAATGCTATTTCAATTTTATTCAATCTAGTGAAGATGTTGAAATCCTCAAGGTTACTATAAAAACCCATACAACAATATGATTTTCCAAAAATATTACTTCAATGTATTTCTTCATAAATAATAATAGAAGTTGGGGAGAAATGGCTGTATCAATCAATATTACCAATATAAAATAAATAAATAATATAAAAACTACAAAGAAGCATCATTTAAATAGTTTTCTGCAGAAGCTGTTCCATAGACTGAATAGATATAATCACCACCAATATTCAAGTCAAGGGGGTCTTTGAGGGGGTGCGAGGTGATCAACCGCACAAGGCCCCCTTTTTTCCGTATATGAAGAAGTTGATTTACGCGCAAAATAAAAGCTTTGCACAGGGGCCAGGGCCCCCAAATTTTTCAAGACAGCTCTAATTCAAGTTAAGCAAAAAAATTCAAGAACTATAAATCAATCTAGATTCTAGAGGGATGTTAATTTACCTGTATTTATTCAATTCGTCAAATAGACAAAGGCATTGCTCTTTATTTAAATATCCAAGGTTCTGTAAGCATTAAAGAGGAACATCAAACATTACTGGTCAATAATCAGGCTAAGAATACTTTTAGGAAAGCAAAAAACAACATTGAATTAATACAAAATACAATGATCCAGAGTCAAAACATATTCCAAAATGGGAGGACACAGGGTGAAGAAGATGGATCCAATTGATATCCAGAATCACATTAAATAGAAGAAAACAATTAAAATACTCACATATCTATCCATCAAACGAAAGGCCTTAAGCAGTATACTTTTCCTCATATTGTCCATCTCAGAAACTTGTTTTGCAAGCTGCATAAAAAAAAAGGAAACTTAATGTTGCGGTTACATCACGACTTATTTATCAGAAGAGTAATTTGTTTCACAATTCATTCAGTTATCTAATACGAAAGGGATAAATGTTCAAGCAGAAGGAAGGCACAGAAATATATAGCGCACATCGAAGAAAGAGCAGGTTAATGTACCTCACTTTTAAAACTGTCATACACAACGGCAAGAATCAAGTTTGTGACAAAGTACACCCCCAACAAGATGTACAAAACAAAGAACAGTGAGTACCATCGTGATACCCTGAGAAAGAAAACACAATTAAGAGCAATTAGAGCAATATGTTCATATATACTAAACAAGAATAAAAAGTCTGGAAAAAAATCAATTGCCTTTAGCAGAGCCTAAACAGAAAACACTACAAATTATTGCAAACCAACATGAAAAGACTAGATTTTATAAAATTATCCAATATATGAATATCTCCCAAGCGTTAGCAATCACCTTGTGTGTTTATCTCCATAAACAAACAACAGCATTCCATTTCCAATACCCCACTGTTTTTAAGTGGCTCCCACCTAGGCAAGGTTTGACTTTGGAGGGTCGATGCATAGAGCAAAAATAAGGTTGTATTGTGTCGTATCATCCATTTGCAAAGGTAACGAAATTTTACAAAACAGTAATACCCACATCGCAAAGGTGTAAAAAAACCGCGTTTAGACCATTCCAAGGGATATTTCATGGTTTAGTTCGATATTTGGCCGTACGGAACTGCATCAATGTATTCATTGCCACATCTGTGACGATTACCAACATTGCGCACTATAGTTGAATGTACGCAATCTTACTCTTGTTAGTGATAACAAAGAGGTTGTTTCCAATTGACGCTTGGTAGCAAAACATCAACAACAACTCACATAAATTTAAATTGCACATAATTTCATTAGTCATTTTAATATAGTCCTAATAATCCAAAACCAAAGAATTATATATCTTTAACCCCATCAAAATAAAAGATTCTCACTTTCGGCCAAATGAAAAAGTTGATGAAAACTACCCTCCTATGACAATTTGGAGTCATATAAAATTCAATCAAAGGTCAAATTAATCAATATTGCTTGAAACTGTTTTATGGCATAGTTCATTGCGGCTTACTGAGGTTTAAGATATGGAACTTGAAGTCCTTCATTCGTATGGGACTACAATGTGGGATTTATATAGGACAAGGGACTCTCCTCCCTTTAGGGCTTAAGCTAGCTTTTGGAGAGTACACATCAATTGTCCTATAGCATTTTACCAAACAATATAACAGATCAGATGGTTATTGACAAAAATACAAATAACGGTAATTATTCACTTATTTTTAAAGGCGATTCTTGCTATTTAACTAAATTTAAGTTATATTAGAACCTAAGATCCAACATGTGTACTTGAAGTAAAGTGACGAAGCCAAGCAATAGAGATAGAGTATAGGCAAGCTTGAAAAGCTAACAGAGAATATCAGATATATATGTGAGGTCTAACACTCATTAGTTATAAAGCAGCAGCCACCCTGTAATTTTCAATCACTCAAGGTACAGTAGACCAGCCCAAGGCAACCAAAATCTTCAAAGATCAGAGTAGGAAAAACATTGAGAGAAAACGGAAGGAAATAAGATAATTCTCAGAAAACAATCTTACTTGTAAGCAGGAATCCACACATCAGGATTGTTGGAAGTGGTAAACAGAACAAACATCTGATACAAAGTAGAACCATATGACGTAAAAAGTAATGCTCCCTGTTGGGTGTCTTCAAACATGACGTAAGCTATCCAGCTCGAAAATAAGAGAAACAGAAGTGTGAGTGCCTGCATTAAGTAATATACATGTTATCGAGAATTGAAAAGCAATGATCGTCCGTAAAAAGGCAATTATAGCAGTAGCAGCCGTGTAAAACCTAAAAAGAAAATGACAAAGACATCCCGCAATAGTACTTTTGTGAATAAATAATTTGGATCTAGTAGATATGCTTCCTGGATCTTTCTATATTTGCTATATATTAGCATATTATTTGATGGACATATAAGAAATTACTGTATTTCCTAAGTTTTTGGATTTGTCTCAAAATGCATGTTCTTCATATCAACTTTTTATGGCTTATACTTAAAGGAGACAACAACCACTTTTCGTAGACCCAATTTTATAAAGGGGCTCCCACCGAGGCTCTCAATTAGGCAGGCTTTAAGGTTCAAATGTACGCACCTTTCAATTATCATAAAATGCACAAATTTATTAGCCATTTTACTATAGTGCACGAATAATCTAAAACCAAATAACTATAAATCTTTAGACCCATCAAGAATAGATTGCATACCATAGTGCCAAAAAAAAGGGTCACAACGTATTGTATCAAGTCAAGTTGCAAAGGTTTTCAAATCTACCAAGTTGTAACTACCCACATCATACAGGCGTAAGAAACAGCGTTTCATACTGATTCAAGGAATATCTTGTGGTCTCATATGATATTTGACAATGCAAAAAATTGCGCCGTTAGCACATCACTGTGAATAAAACCATAATTGCAACTGAGATTTGTATGCGTATAGCTACATGAACTAAAAATATTAAGGGTCAAAGCTCAATGTTGAAGAGTGTGATTATCTTCTTAGTTTGATAAAGAAGAGTGTGATTGTCAAACATAGAAACTTAAAAACAAAATTAATAATAGATATATAGGCAGAAGTACATGCAAAATAACACTCTCCCAGTAAAGGGAAACCAGGAAAAGTGAACACTAACCCAGACATTGAGATAAGTAGGAAGCATCCCAGCTAAGACAATGACACTGCCTCTTAGTTCCCTAAAAATTAAATAAAATGAACAAGATCGGTTAGACAATATTCTGTATAACAAAACATTTAGAAACATTTAGTTAATATGTAGGCCATCTTTCTTCAAGTATGGAACAAATTTGAGCAAGATAATACCGTTATTTCTCTGTATGACAGTTTCCAAGAATGGAAACTTATACAATAGGCATGAAATTCCAAAATTTGAGTATACACATTTCAGGTCCATACATTTATCATACTAAACATGCCATGATGATTACAAACGAAATATATATGCTCGGGAACAAAAGAGGTACCTAATATTAAGAATGAAAAAGAGGACTCGTATATATGGAGCAATCCTGAAAGGAAGCAAATTGAGAGCAAGAGGCGATAGATAGAGCCCAAATATTAAAATATCTACTGCCAGGACAATTAGTAGAATAACCTGAAAGCAATAAAGAAAAAAAGAGAATGCGGTCTCAGTTTATGAAGTCATACAAAATTTCAATTAACTAACAATGAAACTGAAGCAAAGAGATAAAAAAAACGATGAGGAAGCAATTTAAGATGTTGTCCAGGATAGTTGAAAAGCTTGCTAAAGACCTTTTGATAATGTAAGTCGCACACGTCACTTGAGGTTAAGCACCCATGTGGTAACCTAAGGCACTATATTCAAAGTTGTGGTGGCTGGTGGGAGTTCTACTTGTTCTAACTTTTCATAGCAAAATATCTTTTGATTGCCAAAAGAAAAAATAAAAACCAAAAATTGTGTACACTCGATTTTTCATTAAAGTCTAATCAAGACTTAAGTCACCTTCTTAACTCTTTTCAACACTCATAACCCATATATGATTAAAATTATACCACTTTCCTTTATGAAGACATTATATAACTTGACAAGAGTTAAAAAAGGTACCTTTAATTTATTCAAAGCCTTCTTCCAGTAGATTTGTGAACCTTCATAAACAATTGGAAATATAGTGTGCGCAGCTAATATCAATGTAGTTACAATCTGCAAAATGATAGAATTTCATAATCATTAAGGCGAAATTTAGCAGATGTAAAGGTCCTCAAATTAAGCAAAATCACAAGCATGAACGCCCAGCATTTAGAGAAATATAAAATCAGCATAACATGATGAGCAAAGAAGCTTTACTTCATTGGACATATTTACACTGTTCTCTAACGTTTTGCGATTATAGGCTAGCTAGGGAAAGGAAAGGGCAATCGAATCTAGGACCTTTACTTCAACCAGCACAAAAACAGGCCTAGGAAAAAAAAAGGAAAAGCTTTTCCCTTACAAACGTAAAAATTTGATTTCTTTCTTTTTGTATGTACGATTCAGTGGGGTGTTAAAATTACTAAAATAAACTCAATTTTAGCTAATCAAACGTGAACATCCAAACATACGTGCAAGCAAAATTGCACTTACAAGAACTTTATCTACCACATTTGTAGATAACGTCAGCAAAACCCAGAACTATAAACTATACCTTATAAAACTTTAAATCTTCAATTGATGATTGAAACTAAGAACAATTGCTAAATATGATCAATCCATGTTACACTAGCCTCAAACAGTTTCAAATCTAATAGGCTTGAAAGCAATGATCTTTATTTTTATTTTTGAAATAAAATAAAGAGAATTTAGTTAAATAATACCAATCTAAATAAATCTTTTGTTGCAATAGACAAACACAAAAAGTGGGAGAGAAAACACGCTCATTGAAAACCGATGCTTAAAAATAGCTTATTCAGTATAATAAGATTCCATACCTCACAAATAAGAGACTCGGCACCAGTTAAGTATGGTAGTTGACCAAGGAAATAATAGTCTCGATCATTACAAGAATGTTCACTGTATCGCCCACACCACAAAGGTTTCTGTACAGAATTTGGACAAAATAAAATAGCCACACTTCAGGATTCAAAGATTGATAACCATTTGATTCAAGAGCATAATAAAATAGGAATCACCTCTAAAAAATTTATGGCTATCAATGCAAAATAGTTGAGCGACCAAAGGAAATCCAATCGAGTATAAACAAAATACAATTTTGCTGAACTTTCAAAGTTTTCCTCATCCAAAATCTCCTCAGGTAGACCAACACCATCTTCTGCCTGCAAAAGGCACATGTTAAGTGTTGAAAATTAAACGGGCGACATTTAGCTGTAAATGGACATTGGCAAAGGAGTTTCCTTACAAAATTACACTAGACTTATTACCACAACTGGTTATTACAGACGATAAACACTGCATCAATCTTTTTACCTCAAGCTTATAGGCAGGCTAAGGTGATACGAACCAATGCTCGAGCCTACGGACATTATCATGGGAAATAAACATTTTTCTTTAGAACGTAGTTACCAGAAACCGTAAAATTCCTACCTAATTCCAATTCTTAACCTTCGTTTCTAATACTCTATATTAACATTGTCTGAAACTACATTCTACACATATTTTTTTCCTAAGCCAAAAACCATATATAAATATATTATATACCATATACCCAAATTTTCTTTTCTTTTAAGTCATAATCTTTTTTACCTTATTTACCCATTCTATTTTTCTTTCTAAAATAAAAGTTGTGCCTACGTTTCCCACATTTCCAAAACTCTAAAAGATGGACATTTCTTTCTGGTTCTAAAATAGAAATGTACCAATGTTTCCCACATTTCCAAAACTCTAATGGCCCATTTGGTAGGTGGTATTAAACGATAGTAATGAGAATGAAAAATTAATGTAATTTTGATTGAAAAATCTCTTGGCTACCAAATGGTCATACTTGTCCAACTTTAATCATTTTATTTTCTTCATAAAATTCATTCCAATGCATTACCATTGGGAGAGAGGGTATTAGCTAGTAATGGAAATTCATAAACAAAAAACTTGTGATCGAAGTTTCATCACCATGAAAATGACATTGAACTTTTGATGAAATTTTACACTATAAAACATTCCAAATATTACCGCCATCTAGTACTACTATCCAAACGGGCTATAAAGTTAACATTTCTTTCCGGTTCTCGTATCGAATAGTTTTGTTTCAGGCAACAATGCTTTAAAATTTTGCATACTGGGGCTGTACTAAGGAATAAAAATCCTAAACCCAGGAGACAAAAGATCCAATTCCATGTCAAGCAATCTATCTAAAATTCCAACAAATCCTCTTTTTATGGAAATCCCAAACATGGTGGACCCCACCTCTAGATTCAACCACAATTACCCAACATTCCAAAACAAAAAACCAAAAATCTAATCATAAAATCACCAACAAAAATCAACAAAATTTCCCAACAAACAACAATTAATAACAATAGCAAGAACCCAAATGGTAAAATCAATGCAAACACTAAAACCCAGAAAAAATAGGTATACCAGATCCACAAGTGCAGCAGCCCTTTGATAAACAGACCCACGAGTAATTGCATCAGACCACCTTTTAAACACACCCTTCCGATTGCTACTACTCTCACCTCTCAGAAAAGGCTGATCCATCTTTTGTTCAAAATGCGATCCAATCCCAATCGAAAACAAAAACCCAGAAACTCAATTGATCAATTCCTTAATAGAAGACTTCAGAAATGGAAAAGGACAAGAAATTGTCAATATTATAGTACAAATTGACAATTTTCTGGTGATGTGAACAAGTATACAAGTGAGAATTAGCCACTTGGAAAGAAGATTAAGACATGGGTTTGGAGTTTTCGAAAGAGGAGTAAATACTTGATGAATATATTGAATATCTTATCAAAAGAAGAAGATGAAGGTTTGAGAATTGTGATAATGTGGACCTGCTTGGACATGGTTTGGTGATGGAATTTAATTAAGGATTTAAGGGATAGTATGAGTCAATGATATGCACATGCTTTCACAATAGAAATAAGGTTAAAAACTAACTTTTATGATCGGGTATTTATCCGACCCTGTAACTGAGTTCGAAATAACCCGACGTTAAAAATGAAGTTATAATTACGTAATGGACATAAAATTCGATTTTGAAATCTTATCCGCTCAATTGAGCACTTGTATGAATTATACTTTTTACATTATTGGCAGTGGTGGATTCAGAGTTCGGAGATCCATAGTGCATCAACTAATGACGAAATTTCAACAGTGTTTCATTTGTAAAATTAACAACTATTTTACCCTTACTTGCGAAAATTTTAAGTACAACATACCATAAAAGAAAATGGAACAAAATAAATCAATTGACCTGATTAAGAAAATTAGATAACATAAATATATAAGACAAAATGATTAAAATGAGGAGTATTTATTATTAAAAGACTTCAGTATTAATTTTATACTTTTACTATTACCAATAGAAAAGTATGCTTTGAATTTTTGTTTAAAAAAACGCCTAGGGGCACATGACCCCGTGTGCCCTCACTTAGCTCCGCCACTGATAAGGGCATGCTTGTATTGGGTGTAAATATTTAAGGGAGTAAAAAAAGTCAAAGTTAGAAAATGAAGTTGATAAATGAGAAATTAGTGAAATTTAATTGTTGTAGAGGTGGAAGAATTGTTGCAAATTAATGAAAAATGAAGGGAATTCTCAATTTTGTGGGGTAAATATTTATCCTAGGGGAGGGTGGGGGAATGTATTACCTCCATAATAGGGGAAATTATCTTCTTTTTTCTTCATTATTTTATTTTATACTCATTTTACCTTCTTCACAACTATTTCAACTACTTCAAATGCATCTCTATTTGCTTTCATTTCACTAGTTTGACTTTTTTTACTCCCTTAAATATTTACACCCAATACAAGCATGCCCTTATTGGTACTATTTCCTCCTTTCTTTTTTACTTGCAGTATAGTTGATTTCAGCACTACTCATCAAGCAATTTGACTTTCGTATTATTGGTAATCTATAAGTTAAAATATTTGTCATATAAAATTTTGTTTGAATCGTTTCGATTAAACGTTTATTAAAATCTAGTTTGCGTAATTTTATGATATGCATAATTATAGGTATTATCAATTGATTTCATGCATTGAGAATATAACAAAGTAAATTATGCAAGTAAATAAGAATGGAAGAAGTATAATTTTAAATTTATCGGTTGTGTTTGTCTTAAGTTCAATAAAGTGAAATCTTATTGAAATTTATTAATACTAATATTTGAATATTAAATATTAATACTAATCCAATGTGCATTTAACTAAAACCATAAGTAGTATTCTCTCGTCGTTCTATTTAATTTGTCTCATTTTTTATTTGAATACTTCCGATAAATTTATTCCATTATTTTATTGACATGATTACACTAATTTTACCTTTTATATTTTATTTTCAAATAAATTAATATTTTAATTTATTATATTTAATTTTTTAATCATGAAATTATTAAACAATGGGGCCCATGTGTGATCCCATCTATGATCTTAATGGACTGACATCAATAAATTATTGTTTGAAGAGTACATGGCGAACGTTTCTCCACGCAGATCTATTTGTAACAGGATTTTTATGTAGTAGTTAGTTGACGTTTCATTTTTTAGGGTCAATTTAGTAAATACCTCACTATTATTCAAAGTTATTAGTTGAAATTATTAACGAGAATTGTTGGCCGAAATTACAAAAATTCTTAATCAATAACCGTGATTTGTAAATCACCACAAAAAGACAAAAAAAAAATACTAATAAAATAAACAAAATCAAAAAAGATAAATCAAAATAACAAAATGCTCATCCTATCAAATCCTACCACATAAGAGTGATTTTTTAACCTTATAAATAACCGTTATTTACTAAGACTTTCTCGCCGAAATTATCAATTGCCTTGAACAACTAAAAATATTAACTGATAAATCAATTATTTAAGCTATATATTTAAATTGAAATAAGTATCGCATTTTCAGATAAAACTTTGAAATCAAAAAACTAACATCTCACCTAAACATCATCCCCTTTACTTCTAACTACAGCAAATAAGCTTCAAAACTTTTTTCATGTGAACCCCAAAATTTCCATTTTGTTTTTCCCAAAAAAATATTTTTTATATTTTGATTTAAAATATTTTAAAACTCCACTAAATACAAAAAATACTGAAAGCAAAACAAAAAGAAAAGAAAACTACAACTGTTGTCTGCCAAATCATTCATCAAATTGAGAAAAGCAATTGAAGTTGATACATATATTGGAGTCCAACAACACAGACAAATCCCAGAAACTGGACAATTTGCCTAGCAACAGCAGTAAATAAAGACGAGACAATCTCGCATAATAAAACAGCAAGACGGTCTGGATACCGAAAGACGACTAATAACTAACGACACAAATATACAACGTTTTCGAGCCCTCCATGTCCAAATGCAACCAAATACCGTGCATATCATATTAGATTTTTATTATAAACATGGATAGAGAGAACTGCAATAATAATAGAAGCAGTTGCATTCACCAGCTTTGTTGAGAACTGCCAGACGAATGCCCGTTCAACCTGTCAAGTACAGCATTGAAATCGACAGCTTGCCCACTTTCCTCCAGCCTTTGAATCACACTTGCCACATGATCAGCCCGGTAACCCATGCTCACCAGCTTATCTATCAGCTCGTTATAAGGATGGCTGCGCACGTATTGCTGGGGACTCGGGCTGCGAATCATACGATTGCTACTGTTTGGGGGTGGGGGTGGCTGGTTTTGAACTGATGGGTTAGGAGGCGGGTAGACGCCTTGAGAGTAGTGAGTTGGTTGAGGAGGTTGATGAGATCTGCCTCCATCACCATCATATAGCATGTAAGGTCCAGCAGAACCAGTTTTATATCCATCACCTGGTTGAGATGGAAAACCACCCTTCATGTGTGGGGAAGGCTGGGGTTGAACAGGTCTACCGGCCCCACCATACCCATAAGGCATTCCTTCCGGGTGACCCATTCCTGGGTGTGGAATTCCTGGAAACGGCATCTGCATAGGTGTGCTGCCTGATATTCCATCTTGAGGCGGCGGATTCATAGGTTGACTAGTCATGTAAAGAGGATAGACACTTGATTGGGGACTGGGAGCCCTAATCTGATTCTGTGGTTGCATTGATGGTTGCATTTGCGGTTGCTGGGGTGGCTGTGCTGGTGGTTGCATAGACTGAGTGACTTGCTGTGGCCATTGTTGTTGATACTGAGGAAATTGTTGGGTCTGTGATGTCTGATTCACTTGAGTTTGTGATGGTTGGGGAGCTTGTAACTGTGGCTCTCGATACTGCGCATCAGTTGAAAGATACGAAGGGTGTGACTGAGCTTGGGGATTAGGCAACTGATTAGAAGGCAAGTAATATGGCTGCATTTGACTATGAGTTTGTGATGGAGGAGGTTGTGGGGGCGGAATAGACTGCTGCTGCACAGCGGCATGAGTGGGTTGTTGGCTAATTTGACTAGGCAACGCTAGGGCCAATTGGGTGTTAGGGGCATCTGACACATCGTCATTCTTCTGTTCTGGGGTAGGTACCTTATTTTTCTCATCTTGGCCTGGAGATGAGGAGTCTTTCTGTGCAAGCTGAAGTTTGGCAAGTTCTTTTTGAGTTTCAGCTAATTCTTGCTTATCCCTAAGTATCTGGACTGATCTGTGCACCTAAAATCAAAATAAGAAAAAAAAAAAAAAACATTTAAAAGCATGCGTGCAGCTACAATAAAACAAAAATATCCATGTGAGACCAGGTCACATACACCCATATCCCCCACAGTTCTGCTTCAGTTGCAGTAAAAGTGGGATGCTATGAGCATAAAGAAACTATATGAGCACATCTCAACATACAAGTACAACAAATGTCAAAGCCTTAATCCCAAAAGATTAGAGTTAACTACATGAACCAATATTAAAAGGTCGTCCACATGGAAAGAAAAGTGAGGAGGGGAGATGAACGGGAAAGAGGGGGGTAGGGGAAGGGAGGGGAGGGGAGGGGAAAGGAAAGAAAAGTTATACCACATTTGGATAAGAAGAAAAACTCGGGAAGAGAAAAGGAGGGAATAAATCCTATCAGGTGTTAACCACATTTTGCAAAAACAGCGAATAGATTGGTTTGATCTCAATTTGTGCCAAAATTTTATATATCTTTGGTATCAAATTATAGTAGATAATTAACATGGCTCATCGAACCATGTACGCTTCTTATTCACGTAAAGTTGCAAAGTTATAGACGATGTCCAATCATGGGTCAATCATAAACCATCTCTAGTGTTCTTTCATGGTAAGGTTGCATTCAACAAACTATGCAAGAGAGACTTGGCATTGAGATGATGGCATGTTATCATAAAACCTTGCGTGAACTAAGTAAACAAGGACACCTTGTTTCTCAAAATCTTTTAGATGACCAGAAAACATCAGAAAAGAGGAGGGACAGGGGAAGTTGGGGGCAGATAGGGGGGAGAAAAAAACAGTTGAATGAAAGTGTGAAGAAAGGGTAAAGAAGTCAAGGTAATAACAATCAAGAGGGGAGGAGAAAAATGGAGTTCTGACAGTTTGTTTTCCTTCCAAGACGCCCAAAGGTTGGACAGATTTGCTGCTGGAACAAAGAATGAAGTATAATCCCATCGCACCCTTCACCTCTATCATTGGATATCCAAGTAAGAGAACTCATACCCTTCTATTTTCCTCCAAAAGTCCAAACTAATTTATCCAAACAAGCTGTCATTAGAAAGCATATGAATTTGACATACGTCCTGGTCAAATTAAAGGAACTTGATAACTTACTTCTTGAACGTGCTTCTCCAGAAATTTCAGCTTTGAATCTGATTCCCCATGATCACGGGCCAAGTCAGAACGCATTTCCCCGATGGATTTATCGAGGTTGTAGCAATACAACTCCAATTGTGAGAGGCGGGAACTAATTCCCTCCAAAAAACGCATGAGATTGTCAGAATATTTTTTCATGGTTCTTTCAACAGTTGAAATCATTTCTTGGCTCAAGGAGTCCTCAGGCTGACTATAGGCATTAGCTGCCGGAAACACTGATGACCTTGAAATTCTGCTTTTCTGAAAATCCTGTTCAATTAATACATCAACGTTCTTTATCAGCCCAAAAGACAAAAAGGGAATGAAAACAGTAGAGGTACAATAAGCTACACACTGCAAACACAATGGTCGCCTATAGACCTTTAGAAACTACAGAGATTTTGGAAAGAGCTGCTACCAGTCAAAAAAAGAAGATATAAAGAAATGCACTTAAATATATGTAAAACAGGGCGGACAGCTTATATAATTTCCAAGCAAAGCTTTCATTTTCTACTAATATTCCAATCACAACTGCAACTACTTTGAATCCCACATTTTCCCGCAGGATTTCATTTTCAGCATACTTCCATCCTAACATGAAGTAAAAACAGCGCCAAAATGCATTGACAGCCATAAAAGAAGACAAATTAAAACCATCAACTAACTGAGTTCATAACCTAGCTACTGCAGTATCGTTTGTTCGCTTGATCAAACATTGGATTTGACTATCCATCTGTTAAGAAACAAGGAGAACAGCACACACAGCAACAAAACAAACCAAACAATGATCAAGAGGCCAATTACAATCAAATTACTATAAACACTTTACTCAAAATTAACCTTAACGCCATCAAATTCAAAGTGAGCAACAGAATTACAAGTTACAACTATCACAATCATAGCTATAATCTACAACACTGCATTGCAATTCATTGTTTGTTCGTTTGTTTACAGCTTTGACACCAGAATCCCGAATTCTTCACCATACATACCATTATTTACAATTTGGTCACAAATCAACAACATAAATCCACCTCCGAATTCAGCTCTAAACTTAATAGATCCTTCCCCTCTAGCACAACCACCAAAGTCGATGTCAAATGGTCAACGCAACATAATGCTTAAGCTAATTGTAAGTCCTATAATTCAATATATTATATCATCTATTACATACCCTCACACAATAGTACAATAACATTATCGTTTGTTTACAGCTTTGTGACCTTTCATGTTGGCTTTTGGTACAGTAAAAAATGATCAATTAAACCAAATATTAAGGGGATGTTCATGTCATATTAATACATACCCTATCAATTCATAATAATCCAAACCAAAAAGGTAATAGCTATACACGCAGTAAAAACAGCTTCAACAAATTCCAAATACAGGATTAGATCTCACTTGTCAAACATCACAAAACCCTAAATACGAAAACAAGGTACAATCTTAAGAACAGTAATACCTTGGCAGAATTAATTCCAACAGACGGATCGGAGTGAACGCCATTAGAGGAATCCTGATTAGTATAATCTTCGTAAGAACAAAGTATATCATCAGAAGCAAAATCGAAACCTTTGGAACCCGAATTAGGTCGACTAGAAGATCCAGAAGCCATGATTACACTCCGAAAAACAGAGAAGATATTGAAGAGTAATTTGTCGACGCCGAGATTAGGGTTTGTAGTTTGCAGATAACGATAAAATTTGGGAGGAAGAATTTGGGAGGAAGAATTGGGGAAGAAGGTTACTTCATCCTGCAAGTTCGTATAATGCTTCTTTCTATACCCTTTTTATATAAAAAAAAAATGGAGAGATAAACCCGTTTTTTAATCACTGATTTTCAATTAAAACTAGTAGTTGTTTGACTAATGGCCGACTGTTAGTAGCTGATAGTCGATAATTGATTGAAGCCACAATAATTTTTACTTGAGATCATCTTTATAAAATATGCATCTTAAATGGACTGGTCCATCATCATCATTATCATTATCATCATCATCATCATCCTATCCAATGTATCCCGTGCATAGAAAACTATGAACAAGATCTGGGGAGAGAAGGACGTCGACGACTCATACCCATACAGGAGAGCGCGACCAAAAAATGGGCTGGTCCATTATTACTAAAAAAATTAATATCAAATGCGTGTTGTGTAATCTATTTGGAGCTAGTGTTATAACCTATTGAAATTGGTATTTTAACCTATATGAGTTGGTATTATAATTTATTAAAGTTGGTATTTAGAGTTGGTGTTATAATTTTTTAAAGTTGATATATGGAGTTGGTATTATAACTTATTTGGAGTTGGTATTATAAACTATTAAAGTTGATTTTAACCTAATAAAATTGGCATTTTAACCTAATAAAGTTGGTATTTTAACCTGTTGAAGTTGGTTTTTTAAATTTGGCGTTTTAACCAACTACAACAGGTTAAGTTAAAACACCAACTTCATAGGTTAACAACTTTTTTTTTTTGAAGAACAAGTTAACAAATTAAAGTTAAAATAATTTAGTTAATTATGACGTCAACTGCAGTCTGCAAATACCAACTCTAATAGACTATAACACCAACTTCAATAGGTTATAAAATCAACTTTAAATATGTTCAAATGTGCGCATCAAATTTTAGGTTTTTCTTTTTTTTTTAAATTGCTGGATTAGGCCCGGGAGAACAATCTCTCATAAAGATAGTCTCTCGTTAGAATTGTTGTTGAGCGGTTGATTTTGAACCTACTAAAATAAGCATTTGTTCAAAAATACTTATTTGTAACAATATACCAACCAATTTATCACCCAACTCTTTATTTGTGCCAAAATAAACAAAAATTTTCCAATAATATATTTTGCCAAAACTCCACTCAATTATTTTGTTTATTTAAAATAGTAAATTTTAATTATTTAAAATTAAACATTTAACTTTAGACATTAAAAATTAAAATTTAAATATTAAAATACTTTATTTAAATTTGACTTCTAAACATATTTCACCGCCACACATTAGCGTATAAAAGTAGTTTATTTATTTATGGGTAATAATTGAGCGCGAGAGACGACGGGGTTGGTGTATGGATAAGTACACGCGTAAACGCATAAATCATAAATCATAAATCATAATTCATACAAAAACAATCTACATTCATATACTACTTGCTAAATAAACTTTGGAACATATGGTTTTAGGTGACATGAAAAATGTGCCTTTCAATAAATTGGGATAACATGATAATGACAACCATAATAATAATCATAAAAAAGCTTTAATTTTAATAAATTCACATTGATTATATACAATTAATTAATACAAAAACGTTGTTATAGACGGGTAAATATGGGCCAGCCCATTTTACAAAATAAGTAACTGATTAGTCATCAGCCTTATTTTTAAATTTAAAATTATTGGGTTGGGCTGTTGGGAGAGCCGTCTTTGCCATAGACGGTCTCTCAGGATACCTTATGTTAATTAATTAAGTGACTAAATCAGAATTAGTTCAAGTTGTGTCTTAAGAAAGAGTTAATAATGGGTTTTTGGGGGGTTTGTTCTTGCTATGTTCTCAATTTTCAATAAAATCACTCTTAAAAATCTTTTTTCGCTTATACAAGTAACAAGGGTTAGGTTGTCTAGAATGATTTTCCGATGACTCTTACCTTAGAAAATTAATATAAGGGTTTGTTTATAGCGTAAGTCCTAAGAAAAATTTTAATAACTCTTGTTTGTCTTATAAAATATAAATGTTAAACGATGTTTAAATGATTGCAGGCTCAATTGAATGAAATTCGTTCTCAATAAATGTTGTTTAAAGATCAATAAATCATCAGAAAAAGTTGTGAGTTCGATGATCACTTAACACTCCCCTATCCTCGGTCTACCGTATAGTTACAAAATCGAAGTACATAGTCGAAACACAGATACACCAAGCAAGCAAGATGATAGAACTTGCAAAGCTTACAATAATACCATCCTGGTATATAATCAGTAAATACAGTCTTGGAATACAATGAAATAATATAGGATGTAACCATACAATCAATTGTACACAATGCATAATAAGTTATACAATAAAGATACATCTAAACATACTATGAGACGAGAAGCGGAATCAACGTATAGGCTCTTAGAACAAGCAAAACAAAGCAACGAATGAAGCGGCTAATATCACCACCATGGGAGACAATAAGTTCGATTGGTGAGCGGTGTTTGCTTTGACGTCTTTTGAAACTGGATCGGCCGATTTTTCATCACATTCAAGTCCGCGCTTACCTTCTTTGCACTCGTTGGCGAAAATGCCGGGAGGGTATTTACCGTAGAGATTTATGTAGCTAAACATAGTGCTGGCGCAGTTATTTGACTGGTCGTTTAGCTCATCTGAGAAAGGGCAAGCAAATTCCTTGAAGGCCTTACAACAGACATCAGCGGAATACTTCGGTCCTTTGCATTGACTTGTTATGATTGTGTAGTTTTGACCCTCGAAATTTACTGGGCAAGCTGCAGATCGAATGAAAAAATGAATTAAGAAAAAACCCGAGCATAATTCATACAAATTAGTCTATTTTCCAGACAACATAGATTTCATAAACTCGATAAATGATAAAGTTGTGGTAGTAGTAGTAATGCTCCATTCCGAGATGATTACAAGAAATCTGCTTATTCGAGTTTTAACAATCCCTGAAGTCTGAACACAAGATAATCAGATGCTCGTTCATTTCAAAATGTCGTAGCACAGTTCGCACAAGCCACGAAACAAAGTCTATTGCAAAAGATAATTAATTACATTTTGATGTGCTATCTACATAGTTTACAAATCAAAAATGGAATTAGTTATCAACATTAGGCAACATTTATCTCCTCTTCCTAATTAGAATTCTTCATATTTAGTTTATCAGGCTTATAGCATAGTGTAAAAACAAGGTCGTATCGCATCGCATCTGTCCCGTTGTGCAGGTTTTCAAAACAAACGAACGATATTTCCCACATTGTAACAGTGTAAAAAGTCGCATTTTAGGCTGTATCAAGTGATATCTCATTATTCGCCCAATATTTACGATGACCACATCACCGTTTCGGTACCGCGGCGCTACCGCATTTTTACACTATGGCGTATAGTAAGTCATATTGCCCTGCATTTGGGCTTTAAGCTGCTTCATCACTGAAACCAATAGCCCAATAGCATTTACATAACTAGCTTGAATTCCGTGCCACGCACGTGTATCTTTAAACTTGATTTAAGGAAGAAATTTTCTATTTAATAATATTCAAGCATGATTATCCTACTTACCCAATTTAGCTAACTGAAGAATTTTGGAGGGAAAACAATAAATGTGAATACGACATGTGTCCTACTGAATAACACATTTAGTATATAGTATAGAAGATACTGAACCATCTACCCTACTGGAAGAAGAAGAAGAACAGACTTAGGTCTAAACTTAGTCTACCCTGAAATTCCAGATAACCGTTATCTACAAAGACCTACCCTAGAAGCCAAACACAAGGATCCAACCAAAGTATAATTGTAGACGGAACATGACTTGAGGCTTGAGATGCTCGTCGGAAAGAATGCATAATCAGAAAAATAACACTTTCCAAGCAATGATTTTAAACATTACACTCCTAATTATGAATGTAAAGTCCCTTATCCCAATCCTAAATAACTTCAGTTTTTTTTTGATAAGGTTTGTATTCATGTCTGTTTTAATTAAGAAACCAATAATCATGTATCAGTATCATCTCACCCGTTCTGACATACTAGCGATATTCCATAATCAAACTTACAAAAATACTGCAGTAATCTTTTTGCCTGAAGTACTTTCTACAAGATAGCACTAAAATGCTGCAGTAAGATGTTGCCTTATCAATTTACATCAATTTCGCGTGTTTTTGAAATTTCCTTCGCCACATATACAGAAATACTCTTAGTTTATAAGGCAAGTCTCTATAATGATATGATAATATATTTCATTATTATATCACTCATTAATTAGAGGTAGTTGACTTCATATTGTTGAGATTATAGATTTTCCATTGTCGTACTTAGTTAGATATATATCCATCAGAAACTAACATAACATTTCGGATTTGAGTACCAATGCCTCAAAATTAACACGAAATCAATTCCACAACCCACATTGTATGGTCATTGAAAAAAGATTCTAAACACTTAAGTAGTTGACGTTGAACATAACCCAACAAAACCTCACCCGGATCGACAGCTTAAAATCTAACTTCATGCATGATCATCCTAAATGCACACATTTTAACAATACACAAGACAATGCCTTTGAAATATACAATAAATTTATCATCTATCCTAAAAAAATAAAAGAGAAATCCAACAAGTAACATTTAGCTCATAACAAAATATTGCCCACATGTATCACTTTCCTCGATAGGGACCTAGGTTCGATTATTAGTGTCCTCCCCTTCCCTCGGTAGTCGCTAGCCCAGAATACAATTGTATATTAGCAAGGAAAATCAGGAATGGGACTAAGATCCCGAATCATCGATTATTATTTCTACTAATATTAAATTGTGTAACTAAGAGTTTATCTTGTACTCGGAGCATGTATCACTTTCCCCAAGAGAAAACTGGATTCGATTCTCATTGTCCCTCCCCTAACCCTCACTTTCCCCAAATAAATTAAATTATATATTAGCAAGGGAAATCAGGAAAGGGTCTAAGATCCCGAATCATTCGATTATTAGTTCTACTAATGTTAAATTGAGTGACTAAGAATCGATCTACTATCGCTTGGAGCATATATCACTTTCCCCAAGAGGAACATGTGCTCGATTCTCACCGTCCCTCCTCTTCTAACCCTCAGTAGCCAAAAAATTTAAATTGTATATCAGCAAGGAAAATCAGGAATGGTCTAAGATCCGAATCATTAGATTATTAGTTCTATTAAAATTGTATAACTGAGAATCGGTCTTGTTTCACTTGGAGCATGTATAACTTTCCCGGTAGGAACCGGATTATTCTCAATGTCCCCTAGCCTTCCCCTTCCCTCGCGTCGTTAGAAAAAAAACATAAATTGTATTGCATATAACACAAGTATAAAACAGCTGAATTGAGTTGGTTCAGAGTGTTCCACCCTAAGATCCTGAATTCGCCATTGTTAAATATTGGAGCAAATATAATAAACACATGAGTTAAAAAAGAGAGAAAGAAAATACGTTTCTGGGCTTGAAGCAAAGAACGGCCTGTAGATCTGTGGGAATCAAAGATTGTATCTGCAAAAAATAGCTCAATAAGAAAAACCCATCTAAAATTAACAAAATTATTCAATAAGCATAACAATCCCATTACAAAAACACCGAAAAGAGAAACAAACGCACCAGAAATGTAGCTTGAAGATACCAAATTAAGCAACAAAACGAAAACGGCGAAACCCAAATACCGATTAATTGTCATTTTTAAGTTAATAAAACAAAAAAGGGTTATGGATTAATCAATATGGATAATTGATCGGCAATAGAGGAATTTAGGGATTCTGGTGTTTTATCAATGGCTTCAGGGATCAATTTTTTGGGATTTTTGAGGGAAATTTGGTGGGTACTCTAAAAATGGATGAAAGGGAAGAGAGAAAGCGCGTATATAAGTATCATGTGTGCAAGGGAAGAGGATCAGCCATCGCCCATTAGTGATCAGCTGTCATAAGCTCACAATAATAAGTGTTGACAACCTTGAAATTGTTTGAAGTTTTTCCATTTTATTCCCCCATCATGAACTCATAATCAGACAATTTTATATTTCAGAAAAAAAAAAAGACAATTTTAAAGTGATTGATATTGTTCCGATTTTTAAAGATTGTTCACCGTGGATTTTTCACGTAAATGGAAAAAATTAGAATTTTTGTGGTAAATGCGTATTATAATGATTGTATTGGTATAGTGAGAGAAAAAGACATTTAAATTGAAGATAAAATAAAGAAAAAAAAAAGGAAAAAATCATTGTCATTAATATATAGAGAGAGTATACTTGGGGAAAACACATTTAAATGAGAAGTATTCTAAAGTGGTCAAACATTTGAAATCACCCGTTATAGTAAGGTGGACAAACATGAAAAAACAGAGGGAGAAGGAGTATTAGTTATTAATTACTACCTCCGTTCCAAAATACTTGCAACACTTACCATATTAGGAAGTTTTAAATTACTTGCACCATTACTATTTTTGGCTAAAATAATCTACTTATTTTATCCTCACTTTATTCCTACCCCACTATCACCATCAATCATACATCATCCATTAATTATTTAATATACCCACAAGTCACAACCACTATCTACTTATAATAATTTTTTTTATTTTTATCCTACATATCACCATCAATCATACATCATCCCTACTTTTACCATACTGATTTGACTTGCCTAAATTCATGTGCCCAAACCCAATGGTGCAACTAAAATGGAACGGAGGTAGTACTAATTATATATAGATTTATTTCATGACGAAACGGTCTTATATAAGATAAGCTCATAAAGCTAATAATGTATACAGTTTTGTCCTAATTATTGGATTAAACATTATTTTCTGATGTAAAATGTTGAGTTCAATTGTTATTAAGTTAGTGCTTCTCCCAGTCTTCCTTATAATGAACAAATATAAATAATAAATAAATATAAATTTTGGATATTCTCCCAGTTTTAAAGTTGTCTTTTTAAGAGACGATTTCTCACAAAAATTGTTAAAAAAAGTATTTATATAAGTTGTGGATTGTGTTAGTGTATTACATTGGTCACCCACAAACCTTTTTAAGAACTATCACTAGCAACATTTAATTTAACATAAAAAAATTGCAAAGATACTATACTAATTAAGAACTTGCACTATTAGTGTAATCAAGGAACTGATTTACCAAATATGAATCAATATTAGAAATAATCCATGAAATACAAGTGAATCGTTTTGTTTCTATTGCACATATTTTGAATCAGTGGTACTTGGGGGTTTTGCTTTGATATGGTGGAGCCGTTCCTGGGACTCTAGGGCTATGTGGATGAATCGGATACTTTGAAATCTCCAAATTTGTGGAAGGTGGGTTTGATTTGTATATTCATTTGTTTGAATATTTGATGGACAATTTGTTTCATTTGGGTAACAAAAATCATTTGTTGGTTATTTTGGGCTTTTTTATCTGCCATTGTTTTATTAAACAGTAAAAGATAAAAAAGTTTAAGGTAGATGATGAACCAAAAAACGGTATCACCGATCCCGAAAAAACCTTACAACTCTGATAACATAAAAAAATTAATATCAAAATATGAAAAGATAAATAATAATTTTAATTTAGTTCTAAGTTTAAATCAGTTTGTTTTTCATTCTTATTAAATAAAGAGAGACAAAAAAACCCCTATAAATACAAAAAAAACATACCTTGAAATAAAAAAATAAAATAATACAAATATAATTTACCTTTTCTTGAGTACCCAAATATAACAAATACTCCCTCCTATTCAAATCAAGTCTCCACTTTATCTTTTTCACACATGCCGAGGCAACATTTTAACCTTTAATATCTTTGATTGTGTATAATTAAAAATTATAAAAATTTGATATTAATAATCTTTGCATTGAGACGAACAAAATAAGATCCCACATGACTATATATTACCTTATAGATTAAGAGAAAAATACAAATTAAAAGTGATTAGTGAATAGTAACCAAAAAGTAAAGTGGACAGGAGGGAGTATAATTTACTTGTTAAAGTTAAACAATCAAAAATTATTACAGAATAAAATCTAAATATTCTAAATATATTGCATATAATTAAATATACTACCTCCGTTTATATTTATGTGCAACTTTTGCCATTTTTGTCCGCTAAAAATTATGTGCAACTCATTTTTTTCTTTCCTTTTTTAGTAAAAAATAACCTATCTAAATATCTATTCCATCATTTTCTCTCTCCTTTAATTACCTATCACATCATTTTCTCTCTCCTTCTTTTCCCTTAATTACCTATCTATACTTTCTCTCTCCTTCTTTCTCTTACTTACCTATCCCTACTTCCATCATTTTCTCTCTCCTTTTTTCCCTTATTACCTATATCTACTTCCTCTAATTTCTCCCTACAAAGTTTTGCATTGGCAACCGTGCTTGGGCTAAAAGTTACACATAAATATAAACGGAGGTAGTATTATTTTCCACCGATTGGTCGGTGTAATATAACGGCCGACTTGAGTGTTCGCCCTAAGATTGCATGCTCTCTTTTAAAAGCCTCCAAATTCAAGCAAAAACTCCCACTTCAATTTCAGAGAGTTGATTTTCATCCTTCAATCGATCAATCACTCATCAATCAGCCATGGGTTTGTCTCGAGATTCTCTTCCCGACTCTGAAAACACTTCTAACGTGTAATAATCCAATTTGCATTTCCATTTTCGTTGCTTAATTTTCGATTTTCAATTGCTTTTGTTTCTCTTTGATTATTACGCTTTAATTTGTCTGAAATGGGTTTGATTATGGGTTTTAAGTTCTTACTGATTGTGGGTATTCTGCAAATGTATATAGCATCGATAAGCAGTATTTGACCGCTCCTATAAAATCAACTGTTGATAAATATCAACTCATTCCTGAATTTCTCAAGGTATGAATTTTGTTTTTGTTTTGGTATTTTGATTCCATGTTTTGTTGATTTAACTGAAATGGGTTTTATGTTTTCTCGGGAAATACTGGGTATTTAATCTGATGTTTATTTTGGAAAAAATTATATACACATTTTGTTGATGTAAATGAAAATGGGTTTTGTGTTTTATTGGCCATTACTGGGTACTTAATCTGATGTTTATTTTGGAAAAAATTATATTTATTTTGATTGATGGTTTGGTTTGATACACATTTTGTTGGTGTAATTGAAAATGGATTTTATGGTTTATTGGCTAATACCAGGTATTTATTCTGATGTTTATTTTGGAAAATTTTTTTTTGATTGTTTGGTTTGATACTCATTTTGTTGATGTAAATGAAAATGGGTTTTGTGTTTTATTGGCTAATACTGTTTAAATTGTATATGGGTCCTGTCTATAGACAAGAGGGTTAGTGAAAGAACATTTGGATTCTTACAACTACTTTGTGACTACCGGGATTAAGAAGATTGTTCAAGTTAACCACGAAATTCGATCTTCCACGGATACCGGCATTTATCTCAAGTATATATCTCTATTAATTGATTTAATTTCTAAACTAGGGTGTTTTAGCTGTCAACTTATAATGAAATTTGTTTTGTTTCTTTGCTCAATGGTTTGGATTTTATATTTTGTAGGTTTAAAGATGTCAGAATTGGTGAACCATCCTTTGTGGCGGACGGTGTTGCAGAAAAGATCAACCCTCATCAGTGCAGGCTGTCAAATATGACGTTTGTAATCGTACCTTTTTTACATTATTGTTTTAGACTTTGTTTATCCATATGGTGACTATAATTGCTTTCAGTTCGGAAAGAATCTGTTTGCTTTAGAAGAGAATAGGGAATTCCTGTGTTGGTACAACGTATTGTAATAAAACATGTTTATGGCTTAGAAAAATGATCCGATTTATTTTCTCAAATGTTTCTTGTCACCATGCTCTTGCAGGTATGCTGCACCTATAGAAGTTCATATAGAGTATGTTACAGAGAGTGGTGGTGAAAAGGAAAGACGCGAGAAGGTATAAGTGAATTTGGGCATGAATGCATGATCTTCGTAGGTGTATTTACTAGTTATTTTAATGTTTCTGACTTCTGTTTGTCTTATGCAGAAAGATGTAGTTATAGGAAAAATGCCAGTAATGTTACGGAGTCGTTGTTGTGTTCTAAATGGGAAGGATGAGACTGAGTTAGCTAAACTTGGTTTGACAATGCACCTTCCTTATTGCATAGTCTTTTATTTTTTGTTTGGTGATTATTGCATCATTGAATTATTTGTTTTCTCTTTTCAGGTGAATGCCCACTTGATCCTGGGGGGTATTTTATTGTGAAAGGAACTGAAAAGGTGGTTTTATCTTTTCTGTATCTTTACTCGCAGCTTTGATATAACTACTATGCAAAAAATTTTCTTCTGTTTGCTTTACATTATTTAGCACCTATAGATTTGCATGCATGATGTGGAAGTTGTAGATGATTCTTTCCTTTCTTACGGTGTTGCGTAGTTAGAGTTACAGATTTCAGCATTGAGTGGCTCTTGCCTTCTATTAATTTTTTTTGATTAAAACAAAATTTATTAACTGTAAAAGGGTACAAGAAGAGGGATGACAGATGAGGCATACCCGAATAAGATATTCCAATTACTCTTACAAAGATCTCCTAAATCAAACCATTAGTCTTTAAAAAGTGAGGCTATCCTAAACCAGATCTTACATAAGCTCATCTCCTAACTGGTCTCACAAGGAAAATTAGATCTTTTGAGTGTCAACCTTCCTAGCATGTTGCAATACTTCTGAACACTGACACTATATGGGCCTTGTTATGTTGTCCACTACTAATAGATCTCACTTTGAATCAAGAATTAAGAATCGAGAATCAATATTGGATTTTTGACATCTATAGGCTAGTGTGAAGCTACCACCTAGAGTCATAGAAGAAAAGGTATGGGGGAACAAGGAGTTGGGTTAAATAAGCTACCCAAACTACATTTTTTATCTAACAAATTACAAAACAAGATTCATGATAAAAAGTAATTGGAGAGCATTAAGAATAATCACCCTACATTAAATAAGTAGGTCTCATTATTCTTGCCATTCATCAGGAAAGTGTATCACCTAAATTCAAAATCATCGTTCTTGATAAAGCAAAACAATTTATATTTTTTTGGTTTTTGATTATAATAGGCCGTAATAAAATGCCTCATTAAATTATGTGTACATATTTTTGTGAAGTAAACACTCATTTGTTATGCAAGGGTAAGATTGTGTACAATTAACCCCTTCAAACTTTGCATGGGTAGGATTTTAGTTGGGAGCCACTTGATGGCATTGGGGCAACGAAATATTGCTAACAAAATATCAGGATATGCATAATTGTTGAGAGGCGCTTACCAGATAGCTTAAGCTCTACGTACACATGCTTTTTTGCTGAAGTTGTGGAATCAAATGCTATTAAGAACCCCTACACTCATTAGTTTCATTGAGATTGTACGTAATATTCTAGTGTTAGAGTGTCTTTCCTTGATAAAGTTTGTACTTCTAGATTGTTGCCAATGGTGGATAAATCAGCGAATTTCAGTAGCATGTTTTGATCTGGCCATTATATTTTTTTTATCTTGTATATTATATATACCTATTGCGGAGGAATGTGTAAACGTAATAGTTAGATTTTTTCGTCAATTGAATAAAAAGAGTATGGATGTATTTAATCATCTGTCTTTGAATTTTCTTATGTTTGTATTGATGAAAGATGGCCTTCTACTATTAAATGGACTTTCTTAATCTAACAAAATATTGGTCTTGTGGAGAAAATCAAATTAAGCTAATGATTGTTTCCTTCGGCTAATCATTTTGAGACTCAAGTAAATTGAATTATAATACATTTAGTTCTTCGTCACAACAACACTTAACCCTCATATTAACTTTAAGAGCCATTATAACAAGCTTTATAATATTTGTTCATAATTTTACCAAGGAACTAAGTTTTTTGGTTGGAAATTGGAATCCGTGTAAGTTGATCTAGCCAGTAAGATATTGCTCGTGATTTTATCGAGGACTATATTGATTTTTAAGTGTTTTCGTTGGAATTCACATAATTTGTCGAACATGGTCATTTATTAATTAAGATAGTGTTCAATGTGCAATGCATTTTAACTCATTGTTGTCTTTATTTTTTTGTTTGTAGGTGATTATGATTCAAGAGCAACTTTCAAATAACAGGATAATCATTGAAATCGATAAGAAGGGAAAGTGAGTATAGTGAACTTTATTTCTTTTGTTCATTTGTGAACCCTAATCAATTAAATCAATATGCAAAGTTTATCAATACCTGATACAATATTTTATATATATATATATATATATATATATATATATATATATATATATATATTTATTTATTTATTTATTTATTTATTTATTTATTTATGTGCAAACAAGATCAAAAAATTGCACCAAATACAAAAGTGGATGATTGGATTATGAGGAGCTTAGAAGAGGTCGACCGGAGATGACCCAAATAACATGAGTGAAGAATGGAAGTAAGAATTGAGATTTGTGAGAGCATATGACAATAGATTATTAGAAGTAATGGAGGAGGAGAACATATGTGAATGGTTATTGGAATTGAGTTTAGAATTAGTCGAATAAAGTGTAATCTTTGTTTATGAAGATATCTCACATTAAGCTGCTTTGGTTCATGTAGTTGACCCCGTATTCTTTGGCATTGCTGTTTTTAAGTAATGCTTTTTAATGTATTTTGTGGGTGGGATTATTGGGGACTTTTCATAAATTAGCACCATTTTTCTTCACACTAGACTTAGATTTGACTTTAATTTTCATTTCGTAACAAGTAAAGTTCTATACATCGTTTAAGTAATACTTTTATAATGGTATGGTACATCTAAGTTATCTTTGCAGTTCTTTGTAATTTTATTATTTTACTATTATTATTTGTAAGATACCACTTGCTAGACGACATATTAGGTTGAGTACCTTTTCATTTTTTTCTGCGTGTGCTAGTTTGGTTGCATCTGTTACAAGTAGCACTGCAACATTAAGGAGCAAAACTGTCATAGTGATGGAAAAAGAGAAGATATATCTACAGCTTAATCAATTTCAGACAAAGGTAATATTCAAATGCTTAATGTTCCTAACTAGTGTTACCTACTAATTGTATGAAAATGGGTTGAGGAACTATTTACTACCTAGTATTATATTTTTGTCAAACTAGCCCAAATTACTTGCCTATCTCAATGAATCTGTTTTGGATCAAAATTCGTGGAGGGATTTGTAGTTACTTTCTCACTTTTGATGTTGATTCATAACATGCCTTTAGGTTCCTATCATGGTGGTGATGAAGGCTATGGGAATGCAAAGTGACCAAGAAGTTGTGCAGATGATTGGAAGAGATCCACGTTATGGTTCTCTACTCTTGCCTTCTATTGAGGTGATTTTCATAGATCTGTTTTAAACATCATCTTTCATGAGAGTGCTAAGAGCATCGTTTAAGTTCATAAAACCAAGTTAAAATTTTTCAACAGTTTCTGATGAATATGCTGATTCATATCATGCCTTTAGGTTCCTATTGTGTATGCAACCTTATCCTTGTGATAATAAGATGTTCTTCTGATTGGCCCTTAAAAGTAAACGTATTTGGATTTTTACAAGAAGTATTCTTGATTTAGTGATCCATTTTAATATAGTCCATTATGTGTGGAAGTTTAGGTATTAATGGCACACTTATAACATAGAATAAAGCATATTGTTTAGTGTTTGGCAATGAGGTTATTCCTAGTGGCGAAACTTGAACAAAATTTTAAAGGGGGCGGAGTTTAAAAAAATTAAATGCAAATGAAATATAACCAATCAATACAACCAAAACTTATAACGTAAATATAACTAATCAATACAACCAAAACTTATAACGTAAATATTTAATTAAAGTAAAGCTCGATGCTCTTTTAACACTCTAAAATTGTCTTTAATCTCATTGACACTATATGTCTTTGCTATTTGTATATTGCTAAAAGAAACTATCAAGAAAATATTCGCCCATTTTGTTACCAAATTTTGTCTTTACTTTTTTCATAATTGATTGTTTTATTGTATGGATTTTCAGTAATTCAAGTATTCACTTATTTGTTTTATTGTTTTTCAGTTGTTAAATGATAATTTCATTCCTAATTTGATAATTAATTATCACTTATAATTTTTTTTCCAGTTATTCTCTTCTTTTAATTGTGTTGTTTTTATTTGTTGGACTTAAATCATAAAAAATTTATAATGACGATTGTATAAAAAAAAATTGCCGAAATCTCGGAGGGGCGAAGCCCCTACTCGCCCCTACTAAGTTCCGCCTCTGGTTATTCCTAATTTGGTAATAAACATATTTGTTTTGATCGACTCTTTGTCAATATTCTCATATTCGAAACTTATTGTACTCCATAGTGCAACACATTGACTATATTAATGTATCCCTACAGTACTTTAACAGCCCGTTTGGTAGGTGGTAATAAACGATGGTAATGGGAATGAAAAACTAGTGTAATTTTGGTTGAAAAATCTTTTGTCTACTTTGATGTCCATGCTTGTCCAACTTCAATCACATCATATTCTTCATAAAATTCAAACCAATGCATTACCATTGGGAGAGGTAATATTAGGTGGTAATGGAAATTTGTAAACAAAAAAACTTTTTTGTGATCAAAATTTCATTACCATGGGAATGATATAAAACCTTTGATGAAATTTTGTACTATAAATCATTCCCTTGCCACCATTTAATACCACCAATCAAACGGGCCGTAAATGTTTTTGAGCTTAATGCGACGTAAATAAGAGCCAATATAACCTCAAAACCATCCACATTGACCGTGAAGCCGTTTTGTGACTTAAATATCCGCATATGAGATTTTTCACCCTGTTCTATTCTAACAAATTACGTGCCATAGCTATCAACAATTTCTTGTGCAAATTTTTATATTTACATGAGGCATGCAAGCTTATGGAATGAGCCAATTCAAAAAATGGTGCATTTCCTACTTAGTACGTGGCATAGATATGACTTTTTTGTCGTATATTTTTATTTTCTCAAATGTGCTTTTACATGTGCGATTTTAGGAATGTGCCAAATCTGGTGTAGAAACACAGCAGCAGGCGCTTGAATATCTCGAGAAAAAGGTGATGGCTTTACTTTTACTGAAATAAACCTGGGTTATGGTTTTTGATTTTTTTAGCCTAGGTGGCTCCCTTAGAATTTGCAAAGTTTGCATGAAATGATAGTATAATACATTTGGTTTTTGTTGTTACTGATCTGAAAAGTGCATGTGGCAGCTTCATAAGTCATTCATTCTCTTTAGGTGAGGTCTAGTGTGTTTCAATGTATGTTTCCCACCTCCTTTATTTTGGGGTACTAGTTGAGCCGGTATGTTTCCCACCTATTACAGGTTTTACCTTTCTTCTGTTCTGCTGAGTATGAGTAGATCAATGGGGGGGAGGGATTTCAAATCTTATAATATGAAAATATGATAATTGCAGTTTAATAAGTTAGGTTGTGGAGGAGTCATAGCATAAGACTGTTCAGTGTTCACGATGTCTTCTCTGTTTTGTGCGTTTACCCATGGCTGTATTCAACTCTCTGTTGTTTATATTTTATAATTTAAAACATCTTTTGGAACTTTGATTTATGAGCTTGAGTGATAATTGATAATTGAAAATTATAGAATGTTGCTTTTGTGGACAAAAAATTTACTGCATTTTTTAAAAAAAATTATTGCAAAAAATAAAATAAAAAATTTACTGCTGCATTGCAAAATATTCTTAATTTTGTACTGCATTTTTTAAAAAAATTGTTAAAATGTGATCAAAGCAATTGTATCCAACTTCCAGGTACTTAGGTTCCTATGACTTATTGCTCTTTTCTAATTTAGATGTCACTTTTTTCAGGTCAAAAAACCACAATTTGCTTTTGGTCTACCAGAAAAGGTGCTTTTCTGTTCCAGCCTTTCTGGTAAGTGTTTAAATTATGGCATTTTGCCGCACTGTGCTGACAAAGTGATTATATTTTGGTAGGAAAATAGAGCATTGTCGATACTTCGGGATGTATTTATTGCGCATGTTCCGGTTAGTTGTATTGATTATGGGTTCATTTTCTGGGTGATTTGTTTAGAAGCTTGAAGGGTTCTTGTCCATTACATTTTACACTTCTGGTCGTGGCTCTTTCAGGTGCGTAATAACAACTTTCGTGCCAAGTGTTTGTATGCTGGTGTGATGTTGAGGCGCATGTTAGAAGCTTTCTTGAATAAAGCTGCAGTAGATGACAAGGTTGGTTGTCTGCTGAAATACGTGTAATGTGGGCCTCTAAATTTTTCTCTGCTGAAATACTTGTAATGTGGGCAAAGCTTACTGTTCTGTATGTGCTAGGATTATGTGGGGAATAAGCGGTTTGAACTCTCTGGACAGTTACTCTCTCTTCTTTTTGAGGTACTTTAAATGTGCAGTTTCCATTCTTTCCTGTGTAATTTATAAAATTTCTGCTATTGTTTGCATGTTTCATTTTAAATTGCGATGATGAATCTAGGACTTGTTCAAGACGATGCAAACAGAAGTCAGAAAAAAGGTGGATGCAATATTAGTTAAAAAAAGCAGGTCAAGCAGATTTGATTTTTCCCAGGTGAGCTAGTGGATTATATAGTTTGATGATCGCCAATTTTATAAAATTAATGTTCAAAGCTGCATTTGAGATTTAGGAGGATGCAATATTAATCAAAAAAGATGGAGAACGCGATCTAGTTGCTGTCTATTTGGTTTATTTGACATCTGAAATTCTGTCGTTAAAAGATATAGCAACAGTATAGCAAAAGCAATAGCAAAAAGAACATTTATGGGAAGCAATGCCTGCAGGTTGTTTTAGCTACTGCAGGCCAGAAAAATAGACATTTGAACATTCTAGGAATCTAATTCTCACATGTTCTTTTGTTCATTTCAAATGCGTTTAACCATTTGACTTACGTTATGACATTTGGAGGGATTATTCAGGAATTTTTATGAAAATGGATGTCGGTATATCCAAGATCAAAGGGCTAGTTTGGCAGGCCACTTCCTCTGTTTTGTGGGACGTGCAAATTCTTATATATTTCCAGTACCCACATACTTAAATCATTGTTGTCTTGCAAACAACTCTATATTATAATTCTAGGGTATTGTAAGTGGTATGTCAATAAATCATGTGATGTTTTATGTGCTTAGTTGTGAGATCAAGATAGATGCTAAAAGCCTTGTATCCACCAAAAATTCATCAGCTCAAATTTCTAGCGCATTTTGTTGGTAGTTTTCCCTGCTCTCAAATTTTTTCCCAAATCATCTTTTTTTATTGCTATTTTCTTGTGTTTTATACTTTTTTCTTTTTTGCTTGAGGTTATTTTTGGTAGTTAGAAAATAAAATTTGTAATAGATCCTAACAAATAACACTTTTTCCAAGATTTCGTCAAGGATTGTGTAAACATGCGGTGTAACGGTTGCAATCGTCATAAGATATCGATGATAAGGTAACGGAAATGATGGAGTTATTTTAACACTGAAATATCGGTTGAATTATGAGATAACCCTTGATCCCAAAACACGATTTTCTTTTGCACCTTTACGTGAGAAATATCAGTTCGTTTGTTTTGAAAACCTTTACACGACCAATACGATGTGGCCTTGTTTTTACACTATGTCATGGGGATTGGTTTGGCCAAGTGGATTTGCATTGGTGTTCAAATAGACCAGAATACCATAATAAGAGCCACTGTTACAAAATATAGGGTTCTTAACTTCTCTTTACAAAAATAATAGTTAAAAAAATTATGATTTTATTTACGGAAAGCATAAACACTTAACTTTTTGAGTCAGTGGATCACGAGTTTGGTGCCTTATTTAGTATTTCTTATTGTTCAATATTACTTTGCGTCTTTATAGCATATTTTTGCTTTGTGTTTTCGGAAATTCTTTGTGTATCTGTAGAAAGACGCGTTTAGGTTATGCTATTGGCAAATTTTATAAACGTATAATGGAAACCACTTTTTAGGAAAATGTTCTTTCACATCTTCAGGGTGGCATGGCTATTTTTATCGAGATGAGCAAATATTAGCTACATGTGAGTTTCCATCTTCATGCATGAGTGAAGGGAGTATGAAATTTGTGAAGCTTTTAATTTCTTATATCGGTTTTGTATATTGTAGCTTCTAATGTATACTTATTGCCCCAGTCTGTTAGTTTGTGGGGATTGTTTTGACATTTTGTGTCTTCTTTTCACTTCTTCTTGGCATATAGAATTGTTTACTGCTGTTACTTTAGTATTAGTAATACATGGCCCACACCCCATATCTTCTGTATCTTAAATTGACTATATTTCATTTTCATTTTCTTTTCAGCATATACTTAATAATAATACCATTAGCTTTGGTTTAGAAAGAGCTATTTCAACGGGAAACTGGTATGCTAAGCGGTTCAGGGTGGATCGGAAAGGTGTCACACAGGTTTACATTCTTCTGTTTTCATTTTTCTTGATTAGTTTTTATGTTTTCTCTTGGTGCTTGAAATGTGGGCTTTGGCAGGTGCTCGCTAGGCTATCTTACATTCAGGCATTGGGCTTTCTTACAAAAATTCAACCACAATTTGAAAAGTCAAGGAAAGTTAGTGGACCACGTGCTTTGCAACCAAGCCAGGTCATGCACAATTTCTATGTCATTTTGAGTTCTGCTATTATTCAACAATTTAATAGTTCAACTTTTGTTAATATATTGTTGTCTTGTTGTGCAGTGGGGAATGCTCTGCCCATGTGATACACCTGAAGGTGAAGCTTGTGGATTGGTAAAGAATTTGGCATTGATGGCTCATGTTACTACTGATGAAGAGGAAGGCCCACTAATATCTTTGGTATGTTTTTAATCTATTGTAATCCATCATCTTTCACAGATTTTGCAATTTGGGCCATGTTCTCATCATGTCAAACATCATTCCATTACCTCAATGCCACTAAGTGACTCCCTCCTAGGCGTGATTAGGAGAGGGTCGGATGGTATGCAACCTTACCTTTGCAATGTAAATAGGTTGTTTCCGATTGATCCTTGTCAATGATTGTCATCTACAACTTCAAATAAATATGAGTCCACATGAATAAATGAGCAATTTTAGTATAGTCAGTTTTTTTTCGAAATAATGAACTAAAAATATTTGGCTCCATCGAGAATATACATTGCATGCTTGATGTCAAGCAAAGAAAAAGGGAATGTCCTGCATTTCACTATGTTGATTGATGACGTGTTGGTCAGGTTGAGTTATTCTAGGTAATTTAATATTGTGACTTGAGTGATTTGATTCGAATTGAGAATCGTTTGTTCATGACCTTATCTCTTTTTGATTTAGGTTAATTAAATTTTTGAGAGCATCCTTTACTGATCTTTCATTGTATACTATGACGAATTGGATATTGAATGATTTGTCTGGTCACTCTCCTTCAAACAATTCCATCTCATCAAGCATGATCGCTCCTCCCCCGCTACCCTAATTTTGTATGGTGTCTTTCTTAAGTGGTTGTATTTTTGTAAATGACCTTAGTCTTTTGAATGAGTAAGAAAGAATTGTTTTCAAGTGATAATCCCAACTCCTTCAACTATTTCCTTTTTTGGCCTTCACCCTCATCAGCCATGATCACTTTCCCCCTACTACCCCTTCCGCGTCTCAAGCACAGAAAGGGCATGCTTTTTAAGGAAGCTAGTCAATGTTGAAAGAAATGGGTTTTAAAGTTCGCTACTATTACTCACAAGTCACAACTACTTTTTTTAAAGATGTCTCATGCCTTTTAGAACTCAGCTGCAGGTGGGAAGAGAGGTATAGGGAGACGAAGAGGGAGGAGGGTATGGTTGTTGCTAGGGCGGTCAGGGGAATGTAGTAGTCAGCGAGATGGCTGTATGAGGCAGTGGACACATACATATTGAGGTGGGGGTCAGAAGGGTGAGGCAGGGAGCTCAGTTTGTGGAATCATTCATATGTTAAGGGATAAAAAGTAGCAAGTGACTAATTAGATAATAACATGTGGTACATTTTTTATTAAAACACATTTGTTTGGTCTTAGGAATTGTTTTGGGAAAACCCCCTAAATAGAAGAGGTTTATATCCTCTAATCAGTTTATGGATAAATTGAAGGAATAAGTAACAAAGACTGGATTTCTGTTTGTCATATTATCTGCATATGACTGATACAAAGTACAAAACTACAAACTATCAAAAAGTTGTAATTGATAACCTATTATAAATTTATTGGCCCCCCTATGAATCATCCGACCTCCCTAAACCTCTCCTTCTGCTTGGCACGGGGGTAATGACATTTTGTTTTTGTTGACGAAGCTAATACAAATTTGTTGCAACTAGATCTCTTGGATCCTTAGGAGTCAAAGTGAATACTGGGCATTGGATTCCTTGTTATTCGACTTCCACAAGGATGCTGTTAAGCATTTATTGCTTATAGAGGTTGAACTTCCATTGGTATCATTGTTATGTAGAATGAAGTTTGGAGTACTTTAGAAAGGTACATCCGTACATGAGGTAGTCAAAGAGTATGATTGATAGTTTCTGATTCATCAATCGCTAAAATGTGCCTAATTTTAGACTTTAAGGTTTAAACCGATAGGTCGTACTATAGTAGGTTGGGTTCTAATGCTCCACCTATGCTATTCTAGCTTTTTACGCATTTTGACTTCTGGGTGGAGTTTTTTCACTAATATGTTAAACCTATAACTTTCTATGGGGAAATTTTTTGCCATGTTTAATTACAAGTGTTATAAAAACATCTAAAGGAAGTTGATAACTGAGAATATGTTCCAATGCAGTAGTACATAATATTATGTAATGAACAAGTAATTAGGGCAATTATAATGGAGCATTGCAACTTAGGAATATATGTTGTCCTAGTGAAATGAGGAAGCACTTACATTTTAATTAGCAAATGAATGTTGAATTTCTAGTTGCCTTTTTAAAGTAATGTTGTCATTAGTTATTTATTTTTATACAGTAAGTAACCCCAATGTTCAACATTAATATTGGCTCAATACCTTTTAATAGTCTTTTTTAGGATGGGGTATGGCTGTAAGCCGCGTTTCCTACAAACTAGGATACCAAATTAGAAAGAATTGAGAAGCAGTATGTGCAATTGTGCATACGACATTTTTTTCCATGACAATGTTCTTTACCAATGATCCATGCTTTGGGGAACGAATATGAAGCAACAAAAAAGTACAATGCTTCAGGCAATGCCTGCTCGCATAATGGATTCGTGGCGAGTGGTGACTGAAATTAAATCCTATTCATACGTGTACAATTTCTTATAAAAATGTCCAATCTAAGTTCTGTACATGCAGTTAAGTTACATCTCCAGAATACCCTTGATAGTGTTCTTGATTCTTTCCTCATCATACCTATCATGTTCAAGCTCAAAGTTTGTGTCTAATTAAAATAACTTGAAATAACTTATCATCTTTGCTTCCAAATTTGTTGAAGAAAGTATTTTTTTGATAAGTGTTTCTTCCTTTTTTCTCTGTTGTGTGCGTTCTTATGAATTATCTGTGTGGCAGCATTATCTTATTGGATTAACACTTAAATTGCATTCAGTGTTACAGTTTAGGTGTTGAAGACCTGGAGTTACTTTCTGGGGAAGAATTGCACTCGTCAAATTCATTTCTTGTGATAATGAATGGACTTATTCTTGGCAAGCATAGAAGGCCAAAGGTATATTATTACTGATATGACGAATGTTAGACATAGTTAACGTCACACACTTTTAGGAACATTGATATTGTCTAGAGCTATGGCTAGTATGGAGAAGGTCGCTATTCGTTGCTAATGTTCTAACCAATAGCCGACCCCAATCTTTTAGGATTAAGGCATTTGCATTGTGGTGGAGCTATGGGTGGTATACAAAATTTGGGCTGTATTTTATTGTTGATTATTATAAAATTCTCTCTTTTTGTTTAGAAATTTGCCACCACTTTGAGAAGATTGCGGCGATGTGGAAAGATTGGCGAGTTTGTCAGTGTTTATGAGAACGAAAAGCAGGTACTTCTTACTGATGTCAATTTATGTTTTCTACTATGTTATTGCAAAGTGTTGTTTTGAATTTTTGACTTGTCAGCCCATTCTATTGCCAACTTTTAGCCAATTTATGTTTTAACTTGTATACTATTAGGATCTAGTTTGATGATAGACTTCAACTTCTGAATTTTATCTTTTCATCTGAATTTTTGTTGAAATAGATGTATATCCCTTCTAAAAAATTTACTTATTTACAAACAGTGAAATTATTTGGTCATTGCTCACTTTTGTTGGCCAAATAGTGAATGCTATTGTTGTTGTCGAATATGCTTAGCCATTATTGGAACATCTTGTGTTTTAATTTATATGCAAATAGGTACTTCTTTGTACGCCTCCTTGATCTTGTCTCGTTAGCAACTTTGTACGCCCCCCTTTTTTTCTCTGCCTCTCTCACTCTCTTCTTAGTTGCTTAACCTCATCCACATGCTCTATTCCCTAAATAAATTTTTTCTCCATTGGGACAAAGGAAGTAACTCACAAGATTAACGTGAAGCAATCAGAATGGAGTACGATAGATTAGGATTTTGTGCAACCTAGCATACCTCATAGATCAAATAGGTTTTAAGAGCAACATAAGCACATCTGTTTTTTTAGCCTTTCAAGATGGGTCATGGTAAGAGCTAAGAAGATTGATCTAACAAAGATGTGTATCTTGAGATGGATCTAGAAAATTTTTTTGACTGATAGGATTTCAGATGGAATTGACTAGCTATAGGTTTTTTTTTTTTTGTTTTGGCAAATAAAAAACTTTTCATTTACCAGAATAAATCAAATACATCAAGTCAATGGAAACTCGGAAAATCCTATTTACATCAGTGTGGAACCGAGGCCCACTTTCTAGGAAGGGTTTCCCCGGCCCACTCTTCATATGCATACGGGCAAAAACCGAGGCCAAAAAACAAGCCGACATAACACCGCCAGCTAAGCAACTATACAATGCAACTAATAGATACATCAAATAATGACATTAGCAACAAATATGGAGACAGCAACTGCTCAAAGGAATTGCCAACAGCAGCAGCAATTGTATCCGTAGCATCAACTGGAATAGCCCCTTCAATCAACACAGCATCTTGAAAGAAGCCAGCAACTCTAAGCAAAAACAGTAATCTGATAAAATGCGAAGCAGCAGTGCAGACCACACATCCAAGATCAGCAATCCAAAACTAACAGCTCAAATGCATCAGGTATGCCATCAGCACTAGAATCAGAAGCTGATCCCCTCTCAGCACCATGTGAAACTCAAACAGCAGTATCACCAGTAACGGCATCACGTAAAAATCAACCGATAACAAAAGGCACATGCTAGCTGCTCTCAAACCAGCAGAATGAGTATAGGGAACTGCTGCTCAACAGACAGCAGCTTAACAATAACAGAAGGCTCATCAAAATCATGCAACGACAACTAAAACCAACAGATGGTTGCAGCACCAAATCAGCATGACCAAGAAACCAACAGTAGACAGCAGCTATGATGTGTACCCAGCAGCAGTGGCCCAACAAACCAGCAAGCATTCACACAGAACAGCACACAACAGTAGCATACTGACCCACAAGCTCCTTGCTTCCAGTAGCAACAACAGCAGAAAAGCTTACGCACGTAGCAAACCATAACCACAACTGCACGTTCAACCAAGCAACATCGCCCATCAACAACAAAGAAAAGGCCATAGCATAAAGAGGTCAACCACAAGCAGACCACAATAACAAAGTATAACGAACAGACTAACTAAACATGAAAAGACCAACCCAAAGGAAAGCAAACCAGCACACCAGCCATCCAAATAAACCAGCAACCAAACAACACAACAAGCAAAAGCTAACAGTAGCCCACTGCCTATCCCCTCAACAACCCATAAACAAAACAATTCAAATTTACCAACACACACGTGACCAATAGCCAGCACTCAGCATAGTAGTAAAGTTGTAGGACAGAGCATATTCAGCACAGACATGAAGAGCACCCATCATCAGATTAGCAAACTAAGATTTAGAGCAGTACACCTTAGAGTAATGTCCTGTTTGATCATGTTAATAACCTGCGTTGGCGACCTCACGAAATGATTCCACACCGTCTCATTCCGACACCTCCAAATTATAGTACAAGCATAAACAGCTACCAACACCTGCTGCTTGGCTTTAGAGAGACCTCGCTTCCGAAAATCCATGCTATGACTGTGCGAAACTATCTTCCAGACAGCCGCTTGGTTCCAAATATGAATATTTTGCACTCCAAGCCTTCCTACCTTCTTTGGAGTGCAAACCACCTTCCAACTAATATTCCCAGGTTTAGAAGAAAAGGAAACCCCAAACCAGAGGAAGGATCTACAAATGGAATTAACAATATTAATCACCCTCTTAGGAAGAATGAAGATTTGACACCAGTAAGAGGTGATACCCATCAAAACTGAATTGATTAGCTGAAGACGAGCAGTACAAGAGAGATGCTTAGCTTACCACGAGCTTATGCGTTTAGTCATTACATCTGCCAACTTTTCACACTTCGCAACATTTAGGCGTTTGGAGGATAACTGAACCCCTAAGTACCGAACTGGAAGAGTCCCCAAGGAAAACTAAGAGATGTTCCGAATAGAAGTCAAATTGGGCAATTTCACCCAGACCGGAATAGAAGTCAAGCTAGATTTCTCATAGGACATATTCGGGCACCAAGGTTTAACGATGAAAGGCTTCTTGTCAAATAAAATTTCATTCATATTGCAAGCCCGGTCCTGGTGCTCCTTCGAAGCAAACCGAACTAGGAAAACCCCTCGATTCACCATAAACACTTTATCGATGTCTAGGTCCTTCCATATGCGACGAACAAAACTGTCAACTACCGAGAGGGGAGGGTTGGCACAAGTAACAAAACAAACTACAGATAACTCCCAAAACCTAATCTCTGGTTCAATATCAACTTTAGAGATTCGTGCAATTCTACGAATAGGTTGTGAGCAAGAATTGTTCGACTGACCCTAATACTCTACTGGAACAGACAACGGGGGAGTAGGATTAGCCGGACCCACAGAGGGAGAAGGAGGTTTACTTGCCTGAGAGGAGGAGGAGCCCTAAATTACGGAGACTTATCTCAAACCCACGCGATCTGATGCTGGAGAAGGAGATTGATTCGCCAAAGCTGCTGCTTCACCATACGGTTTTGAGGTCTGGAACAAGTATCTTTCAGGAGACGAGTACGTAGCTCTATCAGAGCCACTAACGGAAGTTGTCCGGGGAACCGCCTTGACCTTCGGAGGACGACCTCTCCTGCCCATGGCTGAAGTTAAACAATCGCCATTCTAGAGAAGGATCCTAGAGAGAGGAGGAGGAAAGCCTGGATTGATATATTAAATTACTTTTGGACTTTTGTAGCTATAGGTTTTAGTTGCTTATAAGGAGCAGAAGGCTAGAGAGAACAAATATAGAGATGGACATTCAAGGATCTTATTGAAATTAAGGCTGCCAACAAATGATGTTGATGGAGTGAAAAAATTGATTTGAAGAAAATGGTTTGTTCAATTGTTCCTAGCACTAATAAGATGTGGATGGAGGATAAAGGTCTTTATGGACTAATACAAGTGACGTTTCTTCATGGAAGCATTTTATTGTAGATCATTGAATTATTTATAGGTGAACTAGCAATTAATGTATATAGCTGATCCACAATCCATCGTATGATTCCTCAAAGAGATATCCAACTTAGAGTTAAATGATGTAATACTTTTAATAGTAATCTAGTTAATATTTATTGTAAAGTGAGTATAGTATTTTTTTTTTTGTTCTAAAGATGCCTAGTGTTATCACTCCATCCATTTTCCAATGCTCTTCCCGTTTAGCATATGGCATAAACCAATGAGTATCAATGAGGTATAAGATTTCATCAAGAGTAATTATTGATTGGAATTAATAATAATTATCGTTGCATGACATCATAGAAATGAGTAAAGGAGAGAGTTAATATGAGAAGAATCGAAGTAAATTTTGGAGGGCTAAAAACGTTAATGTGTGATGGCCTTTTTAGTAAATTGTTGAGCGAATAAGGTTATATTTGTCCAAAAAGATGTTCGAAATGGAATTCATAATGGCAAGAAAAGTTTGAATTTTCTTTTGAGGAAAATGAGAATAGTGAATAAGAACGGAGGTAGTAGTAATCATTTTGGTAGAAATATTTTTTCTATGGTATTTCAAGATTAATCTTTTTGGGCTAAAGTTGTACTTTGTTTAATTTAAGAAGTTAATAAACCCTAATTCATTTAGTGTAGCATACTATTCTTATATCTTATAAATATTGAAATAAATATAAAAAAGGAATGAGAAAACGACACTGCAACATCAAAAGAGTTTAAAAAATAATGGAAATATTTCAGTAAAGAAAAAATTTTTAAAAGGAAAAAACAAAATAGAGTGTAATTCAATGTCAAAGATAAGTATGCAAATGTAGAAATACTAGTTCTTTACCATAAAAAACAAAGAATAGATAATTTTTTTGTTAATACTTATAAAGAATTAATTTTTTTGAAAAAAGAAAGTGTATTTACTACATATCAATTATCGTGTTATTTAAGTAGTTAAGCAAATTCGGACTCAATTTTAAACAATTATTTTCTTCTCCTTCTGATTCAAAGTATTGAATAAAATAAGACAATAAATTACATATCTCAAAGGAAACTTATAGTGCGCGTACTCTCTTCCCTTTACCTAGTAATAACCCCTGTATCCCTCAACTTTTCTACAAGTTCGTCTACGTGTATAAAAGTTCGTCTATGTGTATAAACATAAATTTATGTTTTGACTATTTTTTTTGTATTTTTATGTGTAATCTTTGTATATATGATTGTACAATTAAATCAAGTTATTAGTTTTTTTGTCTTAAATTTGTAGCAACCCTAATCTTTTGAGATTAATGATCTAGCATTGTTGAATTTGAAGTTATTTTAATAAATTTATGTGTATAATTTGGGATTTTTGTAATCCTTGGAATTTCACATTGTGGTCAGATAATAATACCCTTGATTCAGGCATAAGCTTCCACCATTGTATTTTAATTGCATTTACTCTTGTCTTCATTATTGATAAACAATACTTGGTAAATAAAGTGTGTTATGGTTGAAGTATTTGTATAATAGGCTGTCAAAGGTTGTACTCTTCGTTGTGGAGATTTCTTTAACAAAATTTTTGTGTTTGTTCATGCTAGTTTTTCATCTTGATGTAAAAATATTAACATATTTTTCTTCATTCCGGTGTGAAATTATTTTGTAAAGCTTGATTTATTATTCTTGCAGCGTTGTGTGTATATTGCGTCGGATGGAGGTCGTGTCTGCCGCCCTCTTGTAATAGCTGATAAAGGTATATCAAGGATCAAAGAACATCACATGAAGGAGTTGCGGGTGAGTTTTATGCAATGCTAATATGAGGTGCCTATAAATTATTTATTTCTTTACTATCCAAAGCATTATGCTTTTGTAGGATGGAGTTCGAACCTTTGATGACTTTTTGCGTGAGGGTTTGATTGAGTATCTTGATGTCAATGAGGAAAACAATACCTTGGTTAGTCACTAATTTACGTTTTGCATCATGTGTCCGTTAACTACCCGATCAATCAGTATATTTGATGTCAATGAGGATAACATATATTTGTGCGTGCTTGTTAGATTGCATTGTACGAAGATGAAGCTGTACCGGAAACAACTCATATCGAAATAGAGCCCTTTACAATCTTGGGTGTTATAGCTGGCTTAATCCCTTTTCCTCATCACAATCAGTCACCCAGAAATACATATCAGGCACGTGTTGCTTCTTTTCTCTAGTGTTGCTTACCGTTATTTCCCGGAAGCTAGCAAAATGCTTACTAACTTAGTTCCCTCATTATTCATTTATTCAAATGTCGATTTCCTTTTGCTCTATAGTGTGCTATGGGAAAACAGGCAATGGGGAATATTGCTTACAATCAGGCAAGTGGGATCTCATGGCTTTGATTAGTTTATGGCTTTATGGTAAGCTGATTGTTCATTATTCTCATTATTTATTCATGTTGCAGCTTTTCCGGATGGACACATTACTATATCTCTTAGCATATCCTCAAAGGCCTTTGCTAACAACAAAAACTATTGAATTGGTATGTTCACTGATTTATTCAAAATTTTGCTTCTTATTTATGTGAATTTGCTAAATATATTTGCAAGTGAGGTTCAACTTTAAAGAACCATTTTTTGGTTGTAAGGATAAGGTTTTGTCCAGCTCTAGAACCCGTCGAGGGTTTATGACCTTTGTTCTTTTTGAGGCTCCCTTATTGATTAGTTTCTTGAAAATGTATTTAGCAACTTTGTTTGACTAATGCCTATATCTGAACGAGTAGCTTTACACTTACAGGTGAAGTATGACCATCTTGGAGCTGGACAAAATGCTACTGTTGCAGTTATGAGCTACAGTGGATATGATATAGAGGATGCTATCGTTATGAATAAAGCATCATTGGATCGTGGTTTTGGACGTTGTATAGTGATGAAAAAGTATTGTTCAATTCTGTGCCAGTTACAAATTCAATTTTGTATGATGACTGATATATTGTTTTTTCTTTTGTATTTTTCACTTGATAGAAAGAGCGGGATTATGCAGAGGTATGAGAATAATACATCTGATAGAATCCTTCCACCAAAAAAAGAAGGATATTTCGCCGAAAAAATGCAGGTACTACATCAAATCTCTTACATTTTCTCTCTCAAAGTCGGAGCTTCCTGATGTAATTCATGTGAATGGTCTATCTTTTGTGACTCCGTATGTTGTTTTGGCTATGGATTTTCCCCCCTTTTGCAGTGTTTGTGTGAATTCTTGTGTTGTTTTCGATTGTCAGGAGTACTAGGAAGTTTTGTTTTCAATTGTCTACCTCGCTTTATGGGCTTTGGTGTACTACTTTTAATTCTCCGTAATGTGTTCTACTTTGTTCTCTTATTAGAGTGGGAGTTCTATATGGGGAGAGAGGGTTAGTTTGCGGGGTAAACGAATAGGGTGGGATTGTTAGATGCATATTTCTTGTCGTGCTCTTTTCTAGTTCATGTCTGATAATTTTCTTCTTTCGTTGCTGGAGTAGTTGGTATGCTATATAATAAGCATTATATTTCTTCTTTATTGAGTGTGTGGTATAATAATTTTGTCATGTGCTTTTACTGTTTATAGGCATTGGATGATGATGGTATTGCTGCTCCAGGGCAAATTGTTCGACAAGATGACATTTTAATAAACAAACAAACACCAATGGTTACGAGGGGATCAACGGCTAGAGAGATACCAGATAGGTTGTTTATTTTGTCCCTTATTTCTTTTTTATTTCCCGTTGTTTGTTTCTTTTCTTGTTTGTCCAATTTTTGCTCTTCATAAGACCTAATCATTGCTTTCAAAATTATGTGGAATATGGAACCTTAAATGATGAAACAATCCGTGGTTTATAGATATCAATATTGTGGATGGTAAATATTCTGACGTAATTTGGTATGCTTCTAGTCAGTATAGACCCACACCCTTCAAACTAAGTGGACTTGCTGGAGATAATTCAGTGGTAGATCGAGTGGCACTCTTTTCTGACAAGAATGACAATATGTGCATAAACTTCATCATTCGTCAAACTCGCCGTCCTGAGGTGACAGCTATTTAAAATGTTCAACACTATATAAAGTTGTCAAAGCAGATCGCTAACGCATTATGTCTTGCAGGTTGGTGATAAGTTTAGCAGCAGGCATGGACAAAAAGGTGTATGTGGTACCATTGTTCAGCAGGAGGATCTTGTATTTTCTGAGCGTGGCATCTGCCCCGATTTGATTATGAATCCTCATGGGTTTCCAAGGTATCTATTTTGCTTGTACTATTAATCATCACCTAGCTATCTCGAATACTACTAGTCATATGGGTTAGAATTGATGATATGTAGATTGTAGAACTAGAATCATAATCAATTGGTAGTTACGTAAACTAAATATTCAAATTTTAGTTGGTGTAGCAGTCCGTGTTTGACTATTGCTTTAGTACTGTCAAAGCTTCATAATTCAGCCTTCTATCCTTTTTTTTCCCTATCAAAAAAAAAAGTTTGTACGAGACCCCCTTAAGAAACGAAAAATTCACCCAATTTTCTTGAACCGATGAATATCAAACTTGGCCAACCAAAAACTCAAATCCCTACTTTCTATATTTTCGTATATCCTTCACACAATCTTGCTGATTACTATGGTCCCTGACTCCTTCTATACCTCAAAAAATAACTTAAATGCTTCGCCACAAATTAGTGTTGGACTATTGCCTAGTTGAAGAGTACAATGGGTGTATATTCCTTGAAAATTTCGGTTATAAAATGTGCTTGGAAAGTACTTCCAAGTTCCAATGTAAAGAAAGTTGATCGAGAACATCCGGCCGCTGAGCCTAGGCCGAGGCAAGAGGACACCCATCCAGAAGAATGACCCTATAAATCCAACAATCTGATTTTCTAACCTTCCGTTTGTGGAGAAAATAAAAGTTGAAAGTTGAAAGTTCAGGCCTCTTTGCTTACCCACTTCGTTACTAGGATTAATTTTGTTTACTAAGTTCATGTAATTTGTTTATTATCGGATGTTTAAAGTACCGATTTTTCATGGGTAATTTGAAATGATTCGCCTGCTGCTGTGCTTGATTATTGAAGTTATTGTTATTGTTTTTTCGTTCACTTTTATTTGGCCTGCTTTTCTTTTAAAGTACTCTATAGAGGCATGGATTAATACTTTTAGGTTTTTGAAATCTGCTTTCTTTTGAATAGTTGAAGTACGTTTACCATACTTGAAACATCAATGTGGGAATAAGTAAACATTCTCATATTCAATAAGATTATGTGTTTACTTAGTTTCCCATCAAAAAAGGAAAAAAATTAGATTAAAAAAAATTGTGCATATTAAATTACTGAATAAGAGATTAACATTTTAAAATATTAGGGCCCTTATATATTACTTTTTCTCCGAGCTCTTTAACATTTTAAACGGTCCTAATCGTATGAAACATGTAGTTATTAGCAAAGAATTAAGTGTGTATTATGCTGTGCTGGCAGCATTGCATGACAGTCGATTTATGCATTGCATTCAAGTTATGCATTTAGTATGAATTGATTGTTCTGGTGAATTTTATTTGTGGGCTTATACGCTTTTGTTTTATTTAGTCGAATGACTGTTGGCAAGATGATAGAACTTCTGGGAGGAAAAGCTGGAGTATCATGCGGAAGATTCCATTATGGAAGTGCCTTTGGAGAAAAAAGTGGTCATGCCGACAAAGTTGAGACTATAAGGTTTGTAATCTTGCATTGGGTGGCAATAGTTTATGTTTTCTGTAATTTTTTTTCTGAATGCAGTTCTTACTTTCTTTCAGCGAGACCTTAGTGCAGCATGGATTCGGCTACAATGGAAAGGATTTTCTCTATTCAGGTTTTCAATGTTCTTTGACACTGAGAGATTTGTTCCTGATTTTCCCTTTTGGTTTTATTTTCTTTCATTCATTGCTTTTGGCAACCTGATGATGCGACAGAAAGCAAAAAGCAACCTCCTTGTATTACATTGAAAAGTTTAAATAGATCCGACCACACAAACGCTTCCTACGCAAGAGGTTCTTAGTGGCATTTGGTAATAGAATGTTGTGGTAATGACTTGCAAGTTCATGTGTGTTATTTGGGACATAAGGTGTTAATCTTTTATCCTTAGGAAAACAAAGTTTCCATATTGGCTTCTTATCCGCTATAGTCACTTGCCTATATATTCTCTTTGTAGTCTCCCTCCTTTTATGTAGATTGTAGACTCAGTGTTCATCTTTGAAATAGGATTTACACGGCTTTGATGCTTAGTATGATTCTAAGTCTGGGCTCAGCAACACATACATAAGGTGTGCACTTGTTGCACATTGTGCTTTTTGCGATTTTCTTTTTTTTTTGGGAAAATATTTTTAATAACCAATCATAAAATATTGAAAAGTGCTCCTTTTGGAATAGAGAGAAAGAAAGAAAAAGGATTTATTCTTGTTTTTAAAGAGATAGAATGGGAAAATGAAAAAATATAAGGACATGCCAAGTCTTGAAACTTTGCGGACTTCTTTTCTAGTGCTCTTACAGGGCTATGGTAACTTCCTTTTTTCTTTCTTTTTCTTTTTCTCTTCTATCTTCTTTCTTGTGGATTCTTCATATTTTTTCTTTTCTTCTACATTCTTCATCTTTTTATCTTTTCTTTTTCTGGTGTTTAGTCTAGATATATTATTAACTTCTCAATATTAATATCATGAATTTCGCACTCCTTCAACTCTTTTTAATTAATGAATTGCACAACCTTACCCTTGTTATATGCTTATTAATGATTATAATCCAAAACATCAACCAATAACTTGAAATGATTTGATGAACCATTTTAACAGTCCATTATAATCCAAAACAAAAGAACTATACATCTTTGGCGCTAAAGAAATAAGGGATGTATTTGAAGCAGGATATTATTTTAATAAAATATTTTATGAAGTCATGTTATAATCAAGGGTAAATTTATTTTTGCATGCAAAAATAAATATTTAGAAGTATGATCTATATATTTTGGAGTATATTTTTTCTAAAATGTCCTTTCTTTAAAGTGTATGTCCTACTCTCAACAATGATTGTCCCATTTTATTGCTGTCTTTGGTCGAAAAATTTGTTCTTCAATATGCATCTGGCACCGTCTGTTCTAATATTCAAATGTATTGTATTATTGAGGTTATTAAATGCCTAAGATAATTAAAGGAATATAAGTTTTACTTCTCTCGTGTTTCAGGCATAACTGGAGAACCCCTGCAAGCATACATATTTATGGGGCCAATTTACTATCAGAAATTAAAACACATGGTAAGGTTCTATGCAATTTTGTGACCACCACTATGACATTTCATTAAGCGACTACTATGTGTTATTGGGAATGTAAAATTGTCTGCTACTTGCCTTCCCCCCTTCCACCCTCCCTTCTGATACACTCTGATTAGAATCGGACGCCCTGCATAATGTGTAGCTTTCTATTTGTATGCTAATGATAATCTTCATTGATAAAGTTTATTGATATTCTTTATGGAACTCGAAGCAACCAAGTTCACATTTTTTTATGCAACTGGTGAATGTTTTCTCTTACTGTCTAAACCCCCTATTAACCCTATATATTGCCACTCTCATAAGGATTAATAGCCCATTTGGTGGGTGGTATTAAGAGTAAAACTAGTGTATTTTTGGTTAAATTATCTCTTGCTACCTTGATGGCCATGCTTATCTAACTTCAATCATCTCATTTTAATCAAAGTTTCATCACCATATGAATCATTCTAATGCATTACCATAAGGAGTAGTGGTATTATAATAGGTGGTAATGAGAATTTGTAAAAAAATACTTTTTTTAATCAAAGTTTCATCACCATATGAATCATTCTCATTACCACCATTTAGTACCATCAACCATACGGGCCGTAAGGAGTGTAAAAACTTCCGGCTATTCCCAAAGGAAAGCAACATCCTAAACCTCTACTACTAGAAAACTTGTCTACATGTTTGAATCATGCAAGAAACGTCAAGAATCTTCAACGATTATCACCAAGATTTTCCACATTATTTTCACTAGGATAAAACTTGAGTTTGCCACTTATATGTGCCAGCAGCTTGCGTGTTGAGCTGAATTTGCATGCAAGTTAACCTAGATTCCAATTTCCAAGCTAAGTCCATGTAGAAGGACAAACATGTTCTTAACATTTGTAAAATAACTATCTAGAATTAGCTAGGTCTCCAAGTGATGCCATGATCTTGCGTGCTTGATTTTTGCAATGGTTCTTGTGTTGTTGCGACGGTATGTTGGTTGAAGAGAAACGATATGATTTGATCTTGTTTCTTTTGTCATTTTTATGGGATCATTTGATGTCTTTGGCTTCTCTTTGGCTTTACATTCATAGATTTTCCTTTATATTTTCCCCCTCATATAGTCATGTTCTTAACAGTTTCACTTTTGCTACACACAGGTCTTAGATAAAATGCATGCACGAGGCTTCGGTCCTCGTGCTATCTTAACGAGGCAGCCAACTGAGGGAAGGGCTCGAAATGGAGGTACTAATCTACGCTCTACACTGTTTAGACTGTGAAGAGTTATGTTTTCCCTCACACTAAATGTCAATTCAGGACTCCGGGTTGGAGAAATGGAGCGTGATTGTTTGATAGCTTATGGTGCTAGCAATTTGATATATGAGCGCTTAATGGTTTCAAGTGACCCCTTTCAAGTTCAGGTAAGTTACGATCTTTAGGATCTGTGCTCTTGCTTAATGCTTGGGGAAAGTAGAGCTTTCCTCTACTGTTTTTTTCGACTTCTTTTATTGTCCCAAACTCTAGCTTTAATTTATTATCCCAAGAATACTACGAATTCAAAATATTTAACAACAATCCGTAATCTGTGCAGGTTTGTAGATTTTGTGGATTGTTGGGATATTACAATCATAGACTGAAAGCTGGTATTTGTAGTTTGTGTAAAAATGGAGACAACATATCCACCTTGAAATTGCCCTATGCGTGCAAGCTCCTGTTTCAGGTATGTTTGTGTCAACCCCTCTGTCCCGCACACTATCACATGATCACTAATCTCCTTGCGAAATGCGAATTAAAATTTGCGAATTGTGGTCGGTTTTCGGTTATTTTAGGGTAATTTTGAGCGAATCGCGAACTCAAAAAGCAAATTAACTAGCGACTTATGTTACACTGGTCTCGCAACAAAAAATACATTTGGTCCAAAAATAATAGGACAATTTAATTTTAAAAATTCCACCTTAAAGTAGTTATCTTTTAAAAATCTCACCTTTTGATTATTTTTGAAAAAATCCGATCTTTGCACCCAATTTTGATGTACTTCCAGGCAGGTTTACTTGAAAAAAAAAGATTTTGATACGTGTCACCAAATGATTGGCTCAACTACCACCACTCTGCCTCCACTCCACAGCCCAACTACCAGCACCATCTTGCCCACTCCCCACCCTAACCGCCACCACCTTCCTGCCTACCACCATACTCCCGCCATGTTGGGTTCCCACCAACACCCAATCCACCACCACCCCATCTTCCAAGATAACCCATTACCCACCTCCTCTCTTGAAGCAACTCATAACCCACCTCCTCCATGGAAACACTCACACCACATAAGGGATAAATAACCCACCACCATCAAACCTCCATCCAACCCTTGAAATTAGAAACCACAAATTAAATCAAATAGGGAAGAGGGGTAAATAGCCACCACCATCAACCACCACAAAGCAGTCCTCCCACCATCACACGAACAACCGCAAATACACCACCACCGTCAATCAACCACCACAAATTAAACCAATTACTTCTCTCATTTTAACAATTGAAACAACAAATAAATTTAAGGAAATTCCACATGGTAGCATCCAATTTTTTTAAAACGCCAGTGGTAGCACTTTTGTAAGATTTTTCCACATGGTAGTATCTAATCTATGCACTATGTAACTGCCGTAGCATTTTCCATTAAATTCCATTTGATTCATCATTTTGTAAATTTTTTCCACATGGTAGCATTCAACTCATCATTTTCTGTTTAAATCAGTTGAAATTATTTTTGAAGCGTGATAGTTTGAATGAAAAAAAATACATGGAGATGTTCGTAAGTACCGCAATTTATACGTTAGTGGTTCATAGTTTTTTCTTTCAAGAAAATCGAAGAGTTGGTCTGTCTTAGGTCCCTATCAAACGAAAAAGATGTAAATTTTTGTTAACAAACTAAACGCTTTGCTTCTATGCAGGAACTCCAATCGATGAATATTGTTCCACGTTTGAAGTTAGCTGATGCTTGATTCATTCGAGGGTTGGTCAGACGATGCAATATTGCCGTGATATTGTCGTGGAAGGGTACGTCGATTTTGTTCTGGTTGCAGGACTCCCAACTTGTGCATCAACTTGAGTTTTGGGAGATGGGGTTCATTACCGAGAGGAAGAACATAGCAAGCACATAAGTAAGATGACGATATGTGACGATATATGTGTCTCGATCTCTCCGAAAAAGTAATCATATTCAAATGAGTGATAAATTTTTGTAGAAACTGATTTTTTTTAAATTATTGTGTCGATCATAATACAAATTTCTTTATTTTTATTATTTTTTCCGAAATGGTCATATTGTGTCGATAAAAATGGTTATTGTGACACGCTCGTGGCCTATTATGTGTCGTGTCATGTTGTCCATCTATAGGCCTAGCCCGTGTGCGTATCTTTGAGCAAACGATTCCTCATGTTGTCATGTTACAACTTGAGCTAGGCCAAATCTTTGAGCATCCTTTTGTTGCTTAATATGATCTCTAATTATCTCATTTATCTTTGGTTGGATAAAAGTTTAATCATCCTAAATGTCTTATTTGTCGTTTTTACTAAATGTTCAGCAAGTCTACTATAGATTGTCTTACTACGAGACGGATGCATATAATCAATTAATCAATTTATTTCTCTAATCAATCACTTTAAGGTTGCACACTCTAGGTTATAAATTATCGCTTTAAGACTATAAAAAAGACCACATGAAAATTATACGTAACTTGTTATTTTAAAATTGTAATGTGTTCTTAATATATACAATTACAAGTATTTATATATAAGACCGTAACAACCTATTTGGCTATTAGTATTAAATTGTGAGAATGATAATAGAAAGTTACCATAATGATTGAAAAATTTGGTATTACCTAGTAATGAAAAATTGTGAGAAAAGACAGTCAGAATCTCAATTAAACTGAACTATATACATTTAGCGTATTAAAGTAATCACTTATAATTTTTAAGTGATCAATTAGAGAAATAAGAGAATTATATAGGCATGTCTAAGACAGTCTCATATGAGACGAGTTGTTTCTATCACCATCATTTAGTACCAACAACCACAGAGTATATAAATTACAACAATTCTCGTATGATACGATATCATCGTGAGACAGTCTCATACAAGAATGTTCTCACCATTAGACCGTTATAAAAGACCCAGGTTCGAATCTCGGCAACAAAATTAATTCGTTGTTGCGTACTTGCAGCTTTTCAGAATTGGCGGGAACATAACCAACTAAAGAGTAGGAAAAAAAAGAAAGTAGGAGTAGGTGATTTTTCTGCCAAAAACCAAAATTTCAAAAGGCGAAGAAGAGAAGAAACTAGAAACAGAGAAGAAAAGGAAGCGGTGGTTCGGCTTGCGCTTTCCGGCGTTCTGTCTGGCTGTCACCGTCGTGGAAGATCACCGTTGAATTTGAAGACCACCGCCAAAGTAGACTCAGGCCGGGGCTACAATTGACGAACTCGGAAAAGGAAAAACCAAAGGACAACGTATAATTGCAAGTCTAGGGTTTCTACTTTCAAAAATGGAGAAATCAATAAGGAGACAAACGAATTATCGCGGTTATGAAGAGAACACTTTAGCCATCCTTGAAACCTTTTGTGCTCTTGACTCTTCACACGTCCATGACGATCGTAAGTTTCTCAAGTTTGTTTGTGATAGAGTGTATAACTTTTCCTTCATTTTATGTTTTAAATTTCACCTAAAATTTGAAAATTGAAACCCTAGGTTTGGCATTTCTGGAAGCTGTTCGTTTTTCTTCGATTGTCCCTGAAAACGGAACAGCTCCGACCTGGTAAACTTTTTTATTTCTTTTATTGATTTTAATTCATTCATTTAATGAGTTTTATGGAAGATATTGTAACTTTTAAGCATTATATTATAATTTCTAATACTTCATGAATGGAAAATTGTAGCAAAATGATGGAAGCCATTTTTGAAATTATGAGGGATGCCAATTCTTTGGAACTCATTTTAGCTAGTTATCGCCTTCTTTCTGAATTAGAAAAGGTATTTAGCCTCACTCATCTTTATGTTGTTACACTAAAGTTTATGCAACTTTGTATCTCATGAGTTTGAGTAATTTATGAAGTTTATAATTTAATTTTTTGAGCCATTTCTTGCTTGTAGGGGGTGTTAGATAAGTTTCATAGCACACATTGTTTGTTGATGTTATTGTAGTATTATTAATGAATAAAACTAGAAATGATGTTAATGCTTAGCTAGAGATATGCAGGCCTTTTTTAGAATTAAAAGGGTTTATATAAGTTGAATTCACGACTGGTCACTGCTATACTAATCACTAACCAAGAATATTAATATGCTTACATTTGCAGCGTTTTCCTCGAGTTTGTTTATTTAAGGAAGATAATAAGCTTTCAATTTCGGATAAACCTGCTGAGCTACTTGTTTTTGGAGAGGTAGTAATTTTGCACTCCACAATGACTGAAATTACTGCATACGTTGGCTTAGTTGGTATTAACTATCAAGTCTTCGGCATTTTTATTGCATTGTCTATGTTGGTATGATAATTTGACATGTGGTTTGCCATGTGTTATGGCTTTCTGTTTGCGTTTTTAGGCTTGGTCACCGTTTTCTGTTGGCCCAGATGTTGCTTCCAGTGACAGACATACAACAGATAGAAGATCTAAGGAACCTGTTGATGCTATTGTGAGTTATATTATCAAAATATTGTTATATATGGAGCATTGCAACTGTCTAGCATTTTATTATACATTGCAAGATATCTACTGCCATTCTGTTAGTTTTGGTTACATATTATCACTGAATTATGGATATATGAAAAAGCTATTACCGTTCATTAATTTGAATTCACAAGACTCTCTTACATTAATTGAATAATTGGAACATTGAGAAACCATTTCAGGAATTACGATTGGTTTTCCATTGTAACTTTGTTATCGTAAACGTTGAGTGTTGGGTGATCTGAGGGGAAATGAAGAGGAATTTTACTTTTGTATTTAGTAATGATATATTTTTTGATATTTGGATATTAAATTTCCTTTCTTTACTTTATTTTCTTTGCACATTACAACTTTGATTTTTTCAATTCATTAATTTTTTTTCTATAGATTAAATTGTTCCACATTTCTTGCACTCAAAAATTTCTTAATTTTTCAGCCATGGAGTTACTGTAATTTTACTTTGTATTCGTGTTTCAGAGTTTTCAGCTTTTGTTAGAAAGTCTTTGTGAAGTAGCTAAAGGAACAAAATCCTCTGACACAAAGGTATTGTTTTTATGATTTTAGTTATATCAATATGTTTATTGAATTGGAGCCTTGGTGCACCTGTTTAGGTGTTATTGTGTTACTAAAATGTAATGGTTGTGACCTGGAAGTAGTCTCCTACAATAATGCAGCATGAGGTTTCCCTACATCACACCTCTGTGGTGCCATTCTTGGTACTGCTCTGCTGGGACGCTTTGTGCACCAGGCTGCCCTAGCTATTATGATTATTTTAGAATGAAGCAGGATCCAAGTGATATACTTCTGTATGATATTAGACTGGACTTGCAGCCTGAGGATTTCATATTAACTTGTTTGTTTTATGATACAGTTAGAGTTCCTGACAAAGATGCTTCTGTTTCAATACCTAATTGATATTCTGGAAGGGGATTTTTTACCCCGTAACAGCAGCTTTTTAGGTAATTCTTTAATAGTTCTCATTTTTTCATCAAACAACATATTCTTGGATTTCTGACTATTTTATTTTTCTATCTCAGAGAACTTAAATTGGTCTTCTCTTAGAGATTCATTGCTGAATAAGCTTTTGGTATATGTCTCTACTGGAATATAATAGTTACTTCATAGCATTCTGTATTGATTGAAATATCTGTTTTGTACCTTGCATTAGTCTTTAATTGAACATGCTAGTCCACACAAGGGTTTGCTCATGGTGGATTTTGTGACAGGGATCAAGGCGATTAAATTACAAAAACTTGGTAAAAGATAGCCTCTTTATACTGTGTAATCAGTTCCATGCTCATTATCTCACAAACCATGATACTGGAGCTGCTAAAAGTTCTTCACCTAAGATGTACGAGAATAGCGATCCTGCTTTGGCCTTTTGTTTACCAGATGTAGAAAAGAGTACATGTAAAGCTGTGCAAAGATTTCTAATGATGGTATGTTTGCAACATTTATTACCTAAGAATCGAGAGAGGTTACATGATATCCTTACACTAATACTAGTATACTAATAAGTTACATTGGTGGCTGATTCCAGATGATGGATCTTGACTCATCAAGGAAAAAGGCAGGTATGCAAGGTCTCACTACCAGAGCGGATGGTGTAAGGTATCTTTGGTCCTCTGGATCTTTGATTTAAACTTTTCCTCATCATTTGTTACTTTTAATAACTGTAATTCTTCATTGAATGTTATTTTATGCCCTATCTACTTTTTCTCTTACCTGAATATGACCTTTTGTCTCATGTTTCTTGATTCTTTTGCTCTCTTTTATCTCATAATAACCTTTATGCTTTCACATGTATACAGAACACCTGTGTTCGAGTTAATAATGGACGAGCTCTCTTACCACAAAGACAAGATTTCTCCATTTCTTCAGGTATGAATTCTTGAATTTCATGTCTTATAGCTTCTTGAACTTGACAATATCTTTTGATGTGGTTTTCGTGCTTGGTTATATTTGGAATTTGTATATTCTTGCCCTCTAAAATTGGTGTCTTTGGTTCCCACTTATATTGCCTTTTGAGGGTACTCTTCTCTTACCAAAGAGACCCAGGTTCAAACATGAGCATGTCAGCATTGTTGGCTTTAAGGCTTTTGGCATTATTGTTTTTTTTTTTTTTTTGTGTTATTTCATGTTAAATGGAATGCATTAAGTCTATATTTTCACGCAAAATTGTTATGGAATTGCTATTATGGAGATCAACTATCATGTTTGTCACTTGTCCTGATGCCATTGGATGTTAATCAATGTTTTTGCAGGCTTTTGATGAGCCTAAATTGAAGCTGGAAATAGTGTCACAATACATTCAAAAGTACAACGTCAAAGTAAGCCCTAAATCTGCAGAAAAAAGGTTTTGGCATTGTGGTATGTGTAAGTAAATTGTATGATGAATAGAATCTATCTATAATCTATAATCTATCTATAACTAATACTAAAACAAAAAATAGCTGAAGTCATCATTTTTTTAAATTGCTTACGTGTCACTTTCTTAATAAAAATTTTCCCACTAAAGCACAATGATGATGTCATTGTATTTAAAACTGATATTTATAGCTTGGATTTTTTATGAATTACAGCCTCAAAGTTTTCTCGTTTTATGAATTACAGCTGCAAATTTTTTTTTTATGAATTACAGCCACCAACTTTTTAAATTGACCACCATTACGGCCAAGTGACCGGTTGAGACCATTGATCAGGCTTTTTACCGTTGACTTTCCATTTTTCTGATTTTTCCTTTTATGTTCTTTCAATTATTTTATGTTCTTTCAATTATTTATAAAAGCTTTATAATGTTATAAGATGTTTTGAGATGGTTAAAACATGAAGCTATCAATTTTAAATTTTTTTTTAATAAATATATCAAAAATTTAATAAAATTGTGCATCGCACGGGCATTATCTAGTTGATATATAAATACAAATGCAAACAGCAAATTCATGTTGAAAGTACTTTTGGCTGTAGCTTTTAAAGAGCATATCAGCATAGTGTCAAGAAATATCAGCAAGAGAAATCATTCCTTTACTTTGCCCCTGAAAAACATGCTATTCTTTTGTTTCTTCACTCTTCGCTTATTATCTTATTTCCTGAATGCCCAATGGCCATCTTCTCTTATTCTCTAATCGGGTGTTTACATCTTTCGATAGTAATACTGCAAGTGCATGACATAGCTTAGTGCACGCAACAAGCACATATATCCGCAGTGAGTGGGGGTTTAAGTCAATGGTTCCTCAATCGATTAGTGTGTATAAAAACATATAATATGATGATTGGTGATAGAGTTAACTAAAACAAGCAATTAAAAGTACTTTGACTTTTAGCAATAAATAAGCATAAAAATAAATAGGAGTGCAATGAACTAAAAAACATAAAATTAATAGTTTAAAAGATGAACAAGTTGATCAATAAGATAAAGAGGCAGACTAGACTTTCTCACCAAAATAGTTGTTATTAATCTCCAACCTAAGGACATGGATGAGGGTTATGGGGAAGAATGCATCTTAGGTACTAGTGTTTTCTCTCGAGCAACAAAAGCTTCTTAAAACATGCTTAACTACCTATTCTCCTGGAGCTAAACACATTTAAAGACATGGAGCACACATTCAATGATTTCAATCAGAACATCTACATATTCTCACAAATTTAATTGATTGTTCAAGTATGGATTATCATTAGAAATTGACATCTGCTCTCAATCCAATGAGACAATGATTATAGCAAAACTCATCTCAAACCATAAATTACATATCCAAGCCAAAAGCAAAAAAAAAAAAAAAAAAAAAAAAAACAATTAGAGTACTATTTGATGATAAATCCAAGCCTAAGTCAAATTGAACCACTCACTCATATAAAACTTGAACATAAGCAGAGAGAATAAATTCATGGTAAGAACTTGAATAACTAGCAACAACAAGATTAAAAGCATTGAAGTATACTTTACTAGCTTGGAATCAATCCAAAAAAGATAATCAAGTGAAAAATGAGGAACTAGAGAATGCCATTAATAAACTCCATAAAAGCTCCAATTGGAATCCAAGTATTTGATAAAGTGCTTCAAATAGAAAAGTTGAATAAGTGTTTGAAAGAAAATTCGCAATAAGAGTTGAAAATACAAAATGAACTATGGAAGGATACATAAAAGAAGATTTCTAAATTAAGCAACACTAAAGAAAGCTTGAAAATCAGAAATTATTGTGAAAAAATGATCCTTAGAGGTCTTCTTCTCCTTTTATAGAGGAAGGACTAGTAGTGTGATGCTCTCATGATTTCTGCACCACCCCTATTTGTGGGATAGATAGGCTCTAGATGGGGGGCAAATAGTGGTGGCGAGCTGCAAAGTAGGGGAGACAAAGAGTATGGGAGAATGACCCATTCAACAGCTTTGAAAATTTTGATTATTTCTGGCCGCCCAAATCGCTCGACCCGAGCCAACTTGCTAACGAAGTAAGACATGATTAGTTCTATTTGCCGTTGTCGGGGATCAAAAATCATGTCACCCATGTGCCAGAATCGTTAGAATTCAGGCAGAAAGTGAAAAGTAGACCTTCTCTTACTTGGCTTGCTTTTCTTGACTCGACTCGATGGGACTTGCCTTCTTGAGCCTCTAGAGCTTAGGTGAGCAGTGTATCGACCTAATGTACTTATTTTGTGCTCAGTTTGGATGAGTTTTACTTGAAATGTATAAATACACCAAAACACTCAACTAAGCGTATAATCCGAAATAAAGCAAGCATAGTTATGCAATATTTCAAGCTAATCAAGCCAAATAACGAGGACAAAACATGAATTTAATGCAGCTAACATTCCCTGTGTTATTTCTAGGTGCATCACATTGACATCATGTATGTGACAGTGAAATCATATTCCTTTTAACTTGGAATATTTATTTATTTGTTTCTAAATTAATTCTTTACTTATTTGTCATCCTTCATTAGGTTTTAGTTCCATATATCATGAGAAGTTGTTGGCATTTATGAAGAGTACAAAAGCCTGGTGTCAATGCAAACGTAACCTGATTCCTCTTTGGTATATTGACACATGTTGACTTGTGATATGATTTGCAGCCATCTACTCGCAAGAGGAAATTAATTGATTCTCCAGATGATGCAGCTATTACAGGATTCTTGAAGTGCTTCTTGAATAATACCAGTACAAAAGGCATTGTTAGGAAAGTTGGTGCTGAAGCAGTTCAAGTACTGTTGGCACATGCTCTTCAGGTGAGCAGAATATCTTCCTTCTATCCTCTAAAAAGATATTTATTCTTATTGAGCTCTTTGTTTATCAACTTTTGTGTTATAGCTGCTGTAGTTACTTGTCAATGAGAAACCAATATGTAGAACTATGAGAGGAGGTGGTATATTCTCCCAACAAGCACCAATTCTTTGTAAATTATTTTTGATGCTTTATGCTGTAGGCTTCTATGTCAGTTCCTGATGAGCATCTTATTAAAGAAATATCTGGTTTAGAGAATGGCTCCGGAAGCAGTCCACTCGTAAACATTTGCAATAGTATAATTTCTGCCTTCACAAAGCTCAAGGAGACAGATGCGTGAGTTTCTTTTTTTTTTTTTTTAATTTCTATTCTATCCTACTTGTTTTATTGTGCCTCTTGCCAATTATGATTCACAGATACCAATATGAGTGATCTTACAGTAGGCATTATTCTGTTCTTTTGCGTTCCTTTGATTTGAATAGTCGATGTCTTGTTGAATCTTTTACAGTGCTGGTAATTATTGGTGAACGGAAAAGTAGGTGAAGGAAAGAGTGGAAAGTGTCGGAGCGAAGGGATGAATAAGTTATGCTCTGAGAGAAAAAACTAAATCAAATCCTTCTATTTCCCTTCCCATTTACCCTTAATTCAAATCCATGGAAAGGAGGATGAAGCCTTTAATTTACTTCCATCTCCTTTCTTTCCCTTCAAATCCTCTCATCCTATGTCCTAATCCACTACTAAACTTTTAACTCTAAAACACAAACTCTTAAATGAGACGGTCTCACGATGATATCATCTCTATAGGACTGAATCAACGTACACTTGTAGTCTTAAATTGACCAGTTATAACCTTAAAGTAAGCACTTACAATCTTAAAGTGATCACTTATAACCTTAAAACTACCACTTTTATAGTCTTGAAGTGATCACTTGTAAATCTTAAAGTGATCAATTAGATAAATGAGCTGATTGTATGTGTCCGTCTCATGGTGACTATGAGACAATCTCATAGACGGTCTCATAGAAGACGAGCTGAAACTCGTTCTTCTAATTGTTTAATTTCAGCTTACCAAGATGCGATTTCGTTATATAGCATGAACTTAGTGCATGGCGACTTTTCGTAAAATAATGTGCAGGCACTTGGAGCTCTTGCCAATAAGCAAGGAAGCATTATTTACAGCAGCAACTGTCCTCTCTACAAGATCATAGGTAACTGTTTCCTCTTTAAGACATACTTCCTCTTGACCATGCAAGATTAACTCTTATGCTTTCATCCACCTGATTCGAACTACAACACATGTAAAATTGTAAATCATGTCCCTCATCTTTTGGGAATCAAAGTATGACACTAGATTAAGCTTTTTTTGGACATAGACATCAGATCATTTGATGTTCGTTAGTGTCACTGTAAATGACTTTTTTATCGACTTTTGACTCTTTATTTGCTTTTTTTTTAAATGATCAGTTATCATCCAACAATTAATTTTTATCAAACACCTTCATAATAGTTGGTTGAAATTGACTCATTATTTGGTTTATTTACAATTCATTCACTCTAAATAGTGCACCCCACACCTTAGATTTTGATATTTAACTTTGATATTTCCATTTTTTTTCTTTTTATTTAGTTTAATATAATATTTGTGTTGGTTTTCTTTTATAATTTTTATGATTTATTCTCACGAGTTAGTTTTTTGTATATTATTTAAAATATCAAGTGTATGGCATGAATTATACTTTATTTGAATGACTTTAGTACAATGATATAATTCCAATACTTCATTCTTTGAATGAGTTTGAATGTAGTAAAATTATGTTAAATTTTAAATCTTTAAACTCACACTAAATGCATATCTTGTTATATTCAATATTTGACTAAATCATATAAACTTTTGAAGTGTTTGCTTGTCTTAACTCTTTTTTTTTTTTTTTTTTGGAAATGCTTGTCTTAACTCTTAAGTATGATGAAATTAATAATTTTTGTCTAGAGACAAATTAATAAGATTTTACTTGATCATGTTTTAACTTATACGTTTATTATGAATTATGGGTGGTAAATAAATAGTGCAATATCTCTAATGTTAATTAAGTACTCCCTCCGTTCCTTTTTGATGTTCCTATTTGGTTTTTCACCATGATTAAGAAAAATGGAATCTTTGGTGATAGTGGGTATTATTTTAATTATATAGTAGTGGGAAGTAATGATTGTATTGGAAGTATGAGAGAAAAAATAATTAAATAATAGTGTAATGTAATAATTGTATTGGGAGTATAAGAGAGAAAATAATTAAATAGTAGTGTGAAGTAAGGAAAGTGGAGTTTTAAACGGTAAAAGTGGAATGAAAACTTTCCTTAAATGAAAAGTATTCTAAAGTGGAAAAACTTATAGAACTAATCGTTTTAGTAAGGTGGAAAAACAAAAAGGAACGAAGGGAGTATTTGACTAAAAACCTAAATATTTTGAAGAGTTTGCTTGATAATGTGGAGTGAAAGTCATTGTTTGATGATGATTTGGTGTTTTGCTTTGACAATTTGTTTAGTATTATTGGTTATAGGGTTTTTGATGATTTGCTTGCAAAGTCTTTTTTCTACTTCTATTATGTGTCACTGTCAACCTTTATAAACTTAGAAAAAATAAATTTTTCTTTTGAAATTATTTTTTGACTATATAATAAGTTATATTGTTATTTATTTTTATTTTCAGATTTTCTCGTTTCAAAGGTCTTACAGGCTTAAATTTATGTCATTTTGTAACTTAGTTAACCTTTATTATGTAGCTTTTATAAACAATATATATTGAATATAACGATGATAGATATTAATTAATTAATTTTTGTTCTAGTATTTTTTTTTTTTGACGAATTTTGTTCTAGTATTTGAAAATAAGCCACAAGCATTAAATATGAATATATGATGATGATAAATGCTGATTTTCGAGGATGCTCTCAGCATTCAGGAACATGTATTACGATGTATGTGTAACTTGCTCAGATTATGAGTTGGAAACCGAAAAAAAATATCTATAATCTATCTATATATCTATAACTAATACTAAAACAAAACATAATTGATGTCATCATTTTTTAAAATTGCTTACATGTCACTTTCTTAATAAAAATTTTTCCTCTAAAATCCGATGATGTCATTGTATTTATTACTGATATTTATAGCTTTGACTTTTTTATTTTCTAATTATGACTAATATTATCAATATTGATTTATTTCTACTTTTTAGGTCATATCATCTAATATATGATGAAATCATATATATTATTTTTCTTTCAAATATTTATAAAAGTTGTATAATGTTATAGGATATTTTGAGATGGTTAAAACATAAAGCCATTAATTTTTAATTTTTTTTTATTTAAATAAATATATTAAAAATTTAATAAAATTGTACATCGCACGGGCATTATCTAGTTAGAAAACTATAAAAACAACCAGAGCAAATAATAGAGAGGAGATCTTGTATGAACTTATTGCTCATTAAGTTCACTATTTATCAAGTTTAGATTTAAGGAGCTTAAGGTAGAAAATGTAAGATAGTGTAACGAAGCTGATGCACAACATTTTATCATGTATCAAATCTATATTAGACTTATTCTATAAAAGATAAAACGGTTTTCACTTTTCAATGCACCGGTGAGATCACTTATGTAGTTATGTATTGTTGGCCGTATTGTGTCAACTATAGGTAGAGGTAGAAGTTTGTCTTTTTCAAATACTAGTCGCAAAATTGTTATTATTTGGTGAATTAGTGGTGTGACTATTAGTAATGGAGGTTCGGACCATTATGTCGATTTTAAGTTAGATATTATGAATTTGCTTAAATTTTGGTCATGTGTTAATCTTTAATATATAGTTTTAAATTTAGGAAAAATTACCCAGAATAATACGACCTTTTACTGATTTCCCAAGAATAATACGAACTTTCAATTAACCACCAATAATACGAACTTTGACATGCATTTTCCGCTGGCATACATGAGCTGTTTATAACCAGTAGTACAGTTCTTTTTTTGACCGTTGTTCAGCACGTTTCAACTCGTATTATTAGTGGTTAATTGAAAGTTCGAATTACCGGTTGAAACCTGATGAGCAACGGTCAAAAAAAGACATGTACTATCGGTTATAAACAGGTCATGTATGCCAGCGGAAAATACATGTCAAAGTTCATATTATTGGTGGTTAATTGAAAGTTCGTATTATTCTTGGAAAATCAGTGAAAGGTCGTATTATTTTGGGTAATTTTTCCTTAAATTTATTTATAAGTCAGGTCATAGTTGGGTTCGGTTACAAGTTCGGGTGAATGTTAGATTATTGAATTTGTTTAAACACCTCTTAATGGAGGTTCTCCCTTTGTCACTGTGTGCTTGGTCTGTTCATTTTGCTTTGCAATATTTCTATTTTGGGCAATGTCTTACCGTTTTTTAAATTTTTACAATATATATTCTTTTATATTCTCTCATTTTTAATTATAAAATACTTGTGCAATTATTGATAAGTGAAAAGAGGGTTGGAAAAATAGTTAATTAATGAGTGTGGGGTGAGAAATTGAAAAAAGGTTATGCTAGTTTGAGATAGGAACTAAAGGTTGACAATTATGCATTGAATGTTCAAATAGGTATTCAATATTTTTTTTTTTGATAGAAGGTATTCAATATTTCATATAACTACTACAAAAAAAATATACATGAATTAAGTCTATACATGATTTTTTAAAAGATTTTTTATTGGACCAATTCAAAATACACTGATTGCTTTAGAATAATCACTTATAATATCAGAGTGATTATTTTATAATTATAAAGTAATCAACTAAAAATTCGACTAATTTTATAGATTTTGTCTCACGATTAAATGGCATAATCATCATTGTGTATGCCGCTAATAAATACTCATAATTAGACATTATCATACAAAACTTGTTGATTATATTCACTACATCTGCATTTTGACAACAAAATATTTGTACTCCCTTCGTTTTTTTATTCTTCCAATTTACTTTTTGCACAGTTTGTAAATGTCAAATCTCAATATTTCTAAATACATATAATAAAAATTTAAAAAATTACATAATAAAAAAGTATATACATGAAGACGAATCTAACGAGATTTTGTATCGATAAATTTTATCTTCTAAATATATGTCAAAAATGTTAATTAAAAATATTTCAGATGGAAAGAACATTAGAAAACAAAAAAATAAATTATAACAAATATAGCAAATTTAATATCGAGAAAAAGTATTTTTAATGAAAACAAACATCCAAAACCAACCTAACTAAACTTGATTCGAGTAAAATATACTACTAATATAGATAGTGGATAATACTCTCATTTCCAATAGCCCAAGAGACACATTATCTTTGCGTGTACGAGTTTATCTTATATTCTTTATAGCCTTGTTTATTTGGATGATCAGATCGATTTTAAATTAAATATTTTAAATCCTTTAAAATTGGATGTTAAATTCATATATTTTTATCAGAAGGTCTCTTAAGCGACCGTCTATGGTAAAGACGATTCTCTCAACAGCTCAACTCAATGGTTGACATGACTATTTAATTATTCATTTAACAAATAGGCTGGTCCATATTTATCCGTCTATATTATAAACAGTCTATAGTAAGAATTTGTGTATTTTTATATAAATTAAAAGTAAATTAATTTTTAAAAATAATTAAAATTAAATTAAATTTAATTATAAGATCGGATAAATATTAAATTGTCTTTTTTTTTTTTAAAAAAAAAGGAGGTTTGATTCTTTCCCATCACCAAACAAACTCCAAACCCCACCATTCACTTGGTGTCGCATTCCTACTTGTATATAAATCAAATTTACAAGTTCAGAACCTTCTTTATTCCCCCCTTATTTTCCACAACTCCATAATATTTTCTCTCTCATCACTTTCTCTCTCTACCTATCCATTGTCTCTTACTGAAGAAGCTTGGTTATTGCTTAGCACTTGCGTTTCTTGCCTCTGCAAATCTGAATTTGAATACACTAAGGAAAAAGATTAATTTAAGTGAATCATTACTCTTGGAAGAGAAAATCAAACTCTGAATCGGTATGTGTTTCAGCTTTTTTGTAGAGTTTTGCACTTCTGATTGATTGCTTGATTTTTTTTGTTATATTTGTGGTCTGTTGAGTGTAATTTTTGATTTTCGCTTTAGATTGTTGTATTACTATCTATTGATTATTTTTGTTGTAGTTGAGCTTGAAGCTTGATTCATGGAATGGAGTTTGAATTAGAGTCGATGAAGTCTGTTTTATTTGTTTTTGGTCAAGAACTGCCTAATTATCATGAGTTGTTTAAATTTCAAAGTATTGACTTTACTGCTGCTGTTTTGGTTTGATTCAAAGTTTAGAATAATCAACTCGTTTTTTGAATTATTTATTTGAAGGATTTTTATTCTAGGTTTTTTTAGTTCGTATATTTTTTTATTGTTCAAGAGTTAAAAAATTTTTGTGCATTAGTTATATTCCGTTTTGGTTTAGTTTTTCTCTATTCAAACTAAATTTGTTTTGGTATGAATTTAACTCATTCATTCTGGAAATGCATCTCACTGGGGAAATGTTGATTAAATCTTGTCAAAATTAATTGCGATGAATGTAATATGAACTACTCCATTGATTTGAAAGTGAAGTTTGGAGCGAGATATATAGGATCTGGCATCAGGTAGTGGAAATTAGGTCGTTTAGCGCAATTAGCCTTTTTCAAAATGATTTTTTATAGTATTGCTCTATATTAAAAAACTAATGAGAAATATTAAATACCTTTAGTAATTAATATCAATTGATGTGTGATATAATGATAGATTCTCTGTATCGTCTCTACCAGTAATATAAAAAATGCTTATACATATAGAGCGCGGTTCAGGCTATTTATTGTCTCGAGAATCAATTGGCTCAATTAACTTTTTTAGATAAGGCCTTTGGTTCAATTCAAGTAAATTTTTAAACTTCTCTCAGCATCTATCCCGCCGAGACCCCTAAAAAATGGCTATATACTCAATTTGTTCATTAAATTTGGTGCGCTGTGCAAATTGAAGCGAGGGGTTTTATAGAGTGTAGCAAAATCAACGAAACAAAGAGAAGTAGAGAACCTTAACCCATATTTTATTTTATTATTTTTTTGTCTGTGTATGGGGTGGTGGATGCAAAGTTGTAGGTCCAACAAGTACATAATGATATTTGCCAAAACAATAATGGCATTCATGACGGCCTACCCTCCTACATTCAATATGGTCACAACAAATTTTAAGGCAGATTCACATCTTTTCAATTAATTTTGTGAAAGATATTAAGAGTAGTAAAGGTTCCACTTTTTTATGTACTTAATTGAGATTGTGAACAATTATTAGGGTTATGGCCTTTATTTAAGGAGGGAGGTGGTTTTAACAATTACGTTTTTAGCAAGAGGATGAGTTCTGGTAAAAATGTAGTTATTTGGGATCATAATGTGCAGCAGTTGAACTTCAATCTTAGGTTATTTGGCTCAACTCAAAAGACTCACATTTGAGCTAATTATCATAAATTAAGCTCAACCTTGACTTAAAATCTTCATGAATTTCTTGACTTTGAGGCTGGTCTACCCACCGATTCATTAGTACTCTTGTGATCAGAATTTGATTAGTAAAAACTGAAAACAGATTCAGATATTGCTAGAACAAGGCAAAATAAGCGCTCATAAAAAAGGAGAAGGAATTGGGACATAAGAACACATGGTTTAATTTTTGGTTGACGACTTTGTGAGAGGCTGATTGGTGTTCTTACACTTGAATGAGAACTCTTCAATTCTGTATTGTGATGAAAAGAGTGGACTTAACAAATAAATTAGTATAACAATTTGGCGTTTGAGTATAAGCTCTTATCTTTAATTGTGATGAAAAGGTTGTGGAAACATCTTAAACATGGCGTCATGGCGACTTTTATCATCGAGTTTAAAATTAATTTCGATTTTCTTAATTTTGTTTAGCTAATTGTCATACACTAAATAGTGGTCAGAAATATCAACTTACTTAATATGCTAGTATAATATGTATAATCATTGACTTTCACCCTTCTCTGTAATAGTAATACTTGGTTTTTTTTTTAAAAAAAGTTTATCTTAGTTGCTTGAAGTTGTTAAAATGATGTGCTAATAAAATAACCAAGTTGTTGTCCTTTCTTATTTCGGATAAGATTTGGCGTGGCAGAATTCTCATGCTAAGATATTTTAATCACGATTCCCTGTGGTGGCCCCTTAGGTTGAATTTTGCAGCTCTTATCTTCAAGACTTCTACCCCCTTTTTTTCGTGTGTTATCTACTAGAATGTTCTGGATTGGCTACATTGTTCATTGTGGCAATTAGTTCTAACTACACAATGAGATGTACTTCTCTCACTGACATTGCAAAATTCCTTTCAGGTACATTGTATAAACTCATTTCTCCATGGAGTACTTTGCACAATCTGTAAAACAAAGCAGATCCAGTGATGAAGGCTTGGAAAATTTGAAATCTTCATCATCTAAAGATGCTGGCATGGAAACCAACACATCTAGTGGTTTTGATTGCAATATCTGCCTAGACATTGTTCGAGACCCTGTCGTAACATTTTGTGGTCATCTCTACTGCTGGCCTTGCATCTACAGGTGGATACAGTCCGAGAGAAGTTCTTCTGAAAACTTCGATCTACAACGACAACCTCAATGTCCTGTTTGCAAAGCTCAAGTCACGCAAAATACGTTGATACCCCTCTATGGTCGAGGGCAGTCTAGAGAACAGCCTGATCAAATAGGTGGCAAAATAGATCTCGTTATCCCTCATAGGCCTAGCGGTCCTCGTTGTGGGGTCCACACAATAATAACCGCAGCATCTACTAGTCCGCATCCTAGTCAACAACTCAATCACCATGGTCACTCTCACCCTCGCCATCACCAAGTACATCCACTCTACTCAGATGAGCATTCCCGGTCAACTACACTCGGGTTTGCAGGAACTACCACATACAATCCTATGATTGACATCTTTGGTGAAATGATCTATGATCGGACGTTCGGAAACTCACACACGACACTTTATACATGTCCAAACACTTACAGCGTTGCAACCATGAGTAGCCCTAGGTTGAGGCGGCATGTGATGCAGGTCGATAGGTCGTTGAGCAGAGTCAGTTTTTTCCTGTTATGCTGCGTTATCGTGTGCCTCCTCCTGTTTTGAGTCGAACAAACCGCCATACTCCCATCATCCATTTATCTTATACTTTTACTCCTTGTATATATAAAATTAGACCATTATATGACCACATTTCATGAAATGCAGAAAAATATCGTAATCAGGATGCTTGTTTTAGTGTCACTACTGGAATATCTCATGTATACACGCATGTGCAGATAAGTCATTGTATAGTTATAAGTCTTTGTATAATTGCTTACTTCTATCTAAGGGAATATATTTGTTGCTAACTATGTAGTCAAACATTTGATGTTGATACATTTCTTAAGTGAGTTGGTTTTGTATCATGTCACGTATAAGAATTGCTTTTTCTAGAAGGTTTTTAATTTAGTTGTTGTAGTATATATGTCTCTTCGAGGTTACGTTTTTGAATTGTGTTAAATTTAAAGGGATAGAAAATACTTGAATATGGTACTTTGGGATTATATTCATCGAGCTTTTTGCTAACTTATGTTTTTCTCTCTACTCTTTGTTCCTTGTTTTTTGTTCTGTGTCTATTTTTAATCATCACAAGTGAATTAGAGCAAAACGATAAAACGCTAGTAATTTTTTAAGATGTTATGATCTATCTATTTTCAAAGATATTTGCTTTATGTGGAACTTAACTTCAAAAAGATTGATAGTTTTTGTATTGTCAATTTTCAAACATAAAATTCGATGGGTTAAAGATATATAGCTTTTTGATGTCAGATTATATTGATTTAGTAAAATGACTCATTAAATCATGTGGACTTTGTACTTATGTTAAGTTTTACATGATATTATTTATTTAAGATTGCATACATCATCTAACTCCCTGAAATCTCACTTTCCGTGAAAGCCACTTAATAACGCATCATATAAAAATGGAGTAATCCTGAAATAGAAGCCATAAATCAGCATTACCACAAGGAAGCTACACTAAATAGGAGATGAAAAAAGGTAAAAATAACTACAAAAGAACCTTAAAGAAGATTTACATCCAACAACCTACCATTCCTATTCAAGAATTCAACTGGTAAAAGAAAAAAAAAATCATATTTTAGCAATTTTGTAACACAAACTTGGATCACTTTTTTTACCCATAAGTCTCAAATGCTCAGATGTTCTTCCCTTGGCAAGCTCTGAACTGTGTCGGACCATCTTCCGGGAGAATGATCACTGCTATTATTCGACGAAATATGAGCTTCTGCTCTCGTATCTCTTATCATCCTCAAAACGTCTTTCATTTCAGGTCGACTTTTAGGAGAAACCGCAACACATGCCATGGCTATACTCAAAAGGGCTCTTAGTTTCTCTTCGGAAGTTTCGTTTCCTGAACTTCCTTCGCCTGATTCGGTCTCCTCTTCTCTTACCGATTTAACCCATTTAGGAATGTCGGTCCCATGCTCTTCCACAAGGTCTTGAAACGGAGTTCTACCCGTCATTAGTTCTAGTAATAAGACCCCGAAACTGTAAACATCAGCTTGTTGGGTTGGTAGTTTTCTATAGTCCCGGCATTCAGGAGCACTATAGAACAGGGAAGCAGTGCTTGGTTCTTCTGCCGATTCAGGATTTCTGAATGAATGAAGACCGTAATCTGTAAGGCATGACTCGAAATCTGATCCAAGGAGGACATTAGACGATTTTAAGTTTCCATGGACTAATCCGAAGTTTTGATGGATGTAAAGAAGTCCGGTTGCCAAGTCTTCTGCAATTTTGAGGCAAGATGTCCAATGTAGCGGCTTTCCACCTCCGGATGGTCGATTGCCTGATAACAACAGAAGCAGAAAATTCAGTAACGCAGCGTCTGAGTAAAAACCACAACTGTTATGACTTATGATAACATTATAGCTAACGTCAAAATCAAGGATGTCGAGTCGTGGTGCAAAATCTTGAATGCAGTCATAGTTATGGTGCAAAATCAAGGAAGAAAGTTACAACAAACAAGAAGCAAGATGAGCAAACTGTCAATAAGGAACAACAAAAACATAGAGCAACACACATTGTATTAGATATCTTTGATACCCTTCTCGTCAAAAAATTATTTGTGTTTTATTTATGCAATTACACGCGATTACAACCAATAGAAGTCACTTAGATATGAACGCTATGTTTGGATAGGAAATAAGAGAAGGGGTACGAAAGGGAAAGGAAGGGAAGGGGTAAGGAGGGAGAGCACTCTGTTTGTTTAGAAGGGAACGGAAAGGAAGGGAAAGGAAGGAAACTTGGTGGTTCCAACTCGCTCTCTCTATAGTTTATCGCGGAGATTCATGGAAAATGACATGATAAATATCATAAAAATTTACACGACAAATTCATTCGCATTCCCACATTTAATACCAATTACCAAACTGACCATTAGTATAATGGTTATATTAAATTGTTTAATTAAGTTGAGTAACTTCTTATTTATGGGATCAAATGAGGATTTTATGAGTATATTAATCTCCATATGTAAATGTTTGTTTTGCTCTTTTAAAATCCTTTCCATTGCAATTAATCAATTAAAATATTAAAGCTCAAAAAAAAAATCAATTAAAATATTAAGGTTTACTTAGGATTGTAACCATGGACTAGGAGACACAATTATATATAATAAAAAGTTTGTTCCATGTTTTTCCCATGAGAAAATAAATATTACTATTATATAATTATGGGGTTTGACAAGTAATTTTGATAGTAAAGTGAGGAAAAAATACAAAAATTATACACATATAAAATCAAACGTCTTACTAGTGTACGAGTTCTACTAGAGGAATTTCGTTTGCGGTTTTTGTTTCGTGATTGTATATTTTAGCTAGTGGATTCAGTATACAATCTCGTCTCTAGGCGTGGATCTAATGAGTAGTACAAATGACAACACTTAAAAATAAATAAAATCTAATAATACGATAAGTCGACAACAGAGTGTAAAAATTGAATTTTGTTTAGTTCGTTGGGCAGTCACCTACGACACAAGGTGCTAAGGATCAAACCTAATTATTAGCAAGAATTTTTATCCTACATAGATTTAATTTTACCACGTGTACAGTGAATATATTGAGACGAATTAAAATGAGAAATGAGATATACCCATTAGATAGAATTAGTAAGCCATTTAAAATAGAAAAATTCCAAAAAAAATTTATTAAAAATGATTTTCATTTTTCATTAAATAGACTAAAAAGTGATGGGGCAAAAGAAAAAAAAATGATAAAAAGGATACAAAAATTAGTTGAAAAGCAGAGGGCTGTAATGGGATGGTCATGAGAGGAAGATAAGGACATGCAGTTAAGAGTCCGACAACCACGTTGAAGACTGACTACTGACTGACAAGTGGACGGTCCAGGTTGGTTTAACCAACTTAAATGAATGGTCTAGATAAGTACTTTCTACGTTACACTATACTTGCTACATTTTACCATTTACGCATTCTAATGCATTATTTTGTTTATTGAAATTATACAAATCTAAAAGTTATCAAAAATTAATATTATAAAAGTATACGATTAGACGATTCAAACAAGATCCCAATTAATTATATTATTACTTACGCATTAGTCGCAAACTTGCAATATACTCCCTCCGAATTATTTTAGATGTCCCATTTTCTTATTTGGCAAAATCATATCTATTGTCTCATTTCATTTTTTGTCTATCTTTTTTTCTACCTAAATACCCCCACTTTTTAATTCCCAATACCCAACTACCACCTTTTTAATGGACCCCATACTACCCTTAATAACCGTGAAACTGAAAACCCAAATGGAACATCTAAAATGATTCGGAGGGAGTATAAAATAAGATTGAACAATGAATAATGCACAAATTAAAATGTAGCGAGTATTTCAGAACCGTAGTTTTTATGTAATGACAAATTCCATAGTTGGTTCAGGGTTTAACATGCAACCAATGCCAGCTATTAATGCTTCTTAACAATTAACGTACTACGACAACAATGATATAGCTTTAATTTCAAAAATATAATTTGTAAATTACGACTTTAAAGTTTAGGATTTTTGAGAAGTATACTATTAATTTTTATTTTTTATAAATTACAAACGCCAAAGTCTTAAGTTTACAGCGTTCAGGTCACAATTCCCAAAATTCTGACCACTTTAGTGGTGACATCTTTAGGTTAAATGGTCGAAATTTCGTGATTTTACTTTAATACTTTGATGGAAGTAATTTTTAAGAAATAAATATTAAGATTGTAGTAATTCATAAAATTCGTAAACTTTAATGCTGTGATTCGTAAGTTATTCTTCAAAGAATTTGGATCAACTTCTTAACAATTACTAACATACAACAACGACAGAACCTTAATTTCAAAAACAGAACATAAAGGGGGCCAAATAATTTCTTTAGCTAAATCACATGAGAACACGACAATAAACCCACCAAATTTATTGATATCAATTCAATTTATTTGATTACAAAGTAGGCCAAAAAAAGAAATACTAAAGCAACATCAAATTCAATAATTTTTTGAAAATTTGTTTGCTCAATAAAACAATTGAAATATTTCGATTTTCTAGGAGCAGTAAATGGAAAAACTACAAATTAAAACACTAAAATTAGCCATAAATTTACAAACTACTCTTATAAGAGACCGTCATATGTTCCCTTTTTTTTGTTACTCCTAGTTTTATTTTTTAATTACCAAATCATTATTATAAAAAGAGAAATTCCACATGGTAGCATTAAGTTTTCATAAAACGCCAGTGGTAACACATTTGTAAGATTTTTCTACATGGTCACGTACATTTTATGCACTATCTAACTTCTGTAGCATTTTCCGTTAAATTATTGTTAACATTCATTTAATTAATCATTTCGTAAGTTTAAAGTAACACAAAAACTATACCAATATGACCCACATGCCATCTTCTCCAAATAATTATGACAAAAATTCAAAAATTGAACTAGTAAAATTATTTACCCAAAGAACCGACAGGTAAATCCCAAGTTTGAACCTTGAATGCACAATGATATTAGTATATGATAAGACCAACATTTATTACTAGCGGTGTTTGAATGCTGGTTTATATATTGGTTTTTTTGATTGATTTTAGGCTTTTGATTTGTTGTTTGGTTAAGCCAACTGAAAAATATATAAAAAAAAAATTATTTTACTCAATTTGTTTGTTGGTTTTTGGCTTGTTAAGTCACTTTTTCTTTAATAATCAGTCAACAGTCACTTCATAAACTTACAAAACATCTTCCTAAACAACTGTTTTTTCAGCTTAAAAGCCAACAATAATGTCAAACAAGTCAATAGCTAACAAACAACTGTCAAACACCCCTTAATATTTTAGCTCTTTATACACGTGTATAAAACTAATTTGACTGTCATTTTATACTTATGTTACTCCAATTATTATTATGTTCAAAATTTAATGTATAGCTCGAATCATATCACAGCTAGAGCCTAGAGGTGTTCAATGGGTTGGGTCGGGTGGGTCAAGTCCGTTTAAATACGATCCACTTTGACCCATTTTCAAAAAAGTTCATAAAATAGTTTTTTTATTTACTTCATGGCCCATAAGTCAATTCAGCTATAAATATGAATATAACAATATCATATAAAAAAAATTTTAAAAATGGTAAAATATTTTTTTACAACCAATTTCTATAAGACTATAACTATCCGACCTGCCCGGCCTGACACTTTACAAAAAGGCCCGTTAATGACCCGACCCGTTATTGACACAACCTGCTAATGACCCGTTATAATGTGACCCGACCCTTGAGTCCTTGACCCGTTGGGTCAACCCATTCCGTTGAACACCCCTGCTAGGGATGGCAATGGGTCGGACTCGGCTCGGATTATACATACTCCGACTTTGCTCCGGATAATAGTCGGACTTTTGTTTTCAGTCCACCTCCACTCGGAGTCGGATTATACATACTCCAAGTTTGCCCCGACTCGGACTCTCGGATCTCCAACGGAGTCGGATGCAGAGTCGGATTATTATCAAACAGTATCGTTATGATATTGTACTAATGATTTTAAAGCATACAAAATTAACAAAATATATTTTTCAAATACAATTTAACAAAAAAATATGTACGTCAATTTGAATTCAATTTTAACAAGAGAAATAATCCTTCTACTACTACAATTTAACAAAATTTTCTCGTATTTTGATTGGCGTATTTTGTTTTTCTTGATTTCATTTGTCGTATTTTGATTCATTAATCAAAAAACAATACCAAGTAGTTTTTCAAAATCGAAAATTACAACTAGTATGAGAGAGAGCTTGAATCAGTCATGTTTAGAGTTTTAAAGGAAACAAAATATAAGTGTAAAAGTCAAATGTCCTACAGGGTCGGAGTCGGGTCGGACTTTCGGATTTTTAATAAGGTCCAACTCCGATCTGTCTTTAACTCGGACTCGGATCATAAAGTCGGAGTCGGAGTCGGATGACTTTTGTTTCGGACTCGAATCGGATTATTTTCCTCGGATCGAGCCGGACTAGGGTCGGATTCGGACTGAATTGCCATCCCTAACCCCTGCCTCTAATCATAGCCTAGGCAGACTCGAACTTACATTCACTCAATGAAAAAATGAAGCAAAAAGCAAAACAACATAAAATAAAAAAGAGAAGAAAAGAAAACATACCATGAACAAGGGAGAAGAGACTTCCATTAGGAAAATAATCATAAACCAATAATCTTTCTTCTTTAGCTTGAAAATAGGCTCTTAAAGGAACAATATTTGGATGTTTTAATCTGCCTAAAACATGCAAATGTGTTGTAAATTCATCCAATCTTGGGTATTTTGCATCTTTTAATCTCTTAACAGTAACAATATAACCAGATTCCATTACTGCTTTGTATGTACTTCCTATTCTTCCTCTTCCTAATGTTTCTGCTGATGCTTTCAATAAATCTTCCATATTATAATTCATTTCTTCTTCTCCTATAAACACTAATTTTCCTATTTTGTCTCCTTCCCATGAAAATCCTCCTGCAAAACAAGTTCGGATACTCTCCTGTGAGACAGTCTAAGCCGTGCAACTAGCCCAAGACAAAATTATGACATACTAATTTCATGACTCAAAACTCAAAGTACAATTCCAAGAATTAAAAAACCAATTTTAATATCAATTTCGCCGTTTGATACATCCTACTTTAAAGTTGAAATGAGAATTTTAAGTTTTGCAATTGGTGTTTTAAGTCTTTTAAATTCACCTTTTAAGTATTGGAATTGATATTTTTTAAGTCTTGAATTTGTCTAATTCCACGACTTAAAAGACGAATTTGAAATTGACATTTTAATCATCAAATTGATCTTTTAACTCTTGAAATTAACATTTTAATCTGTGAAAATGGTAAAATATATGTATATAATTTGGTCGGCCCAATAAAACGCATTTCACAAATAAGACGATCTCACCCTAGATTTTGTATAATTGAAATTATTGGTTGATTTGGCCGACTGAAAGTATTGGCGATTAACCCAAATTATAGCATTTTGATTACTTCTCTTAAAACATTTTGAATACTTCTCTTAAAACAATTTTAAAAAAATTAATCGTCCAACCAAAAAGTTAAAAGTCTAATAAAAATCCAATAAACAAAGCTAATTTTGAATTATGTTAGATTAAAACATTTATTTTTGTAATGAAAATAATTAATACTCCATCCAATTTACTGAAAATAAAATATTTGCTTTTTCAAATTATTCATCATCCAATATACTTATTCTATGCTTTATATATTCTATGCTTTATATATTTTACTATACATAACTAAATATTATAAATCGTGGATATTAATAATCTTTACATTGAAATTAATCAAACATAATTTCAACATAATAAATGAATAGTGTCAAAAAGTAAATGTTCCTTTTGAAGTAATTATTTATTGTTTAACGCATTAATTAAATTTAAAAAATATACTTTAAAAAACAAAACATTTATTTTTAATGGTTTTAAAAGAGTTGGTCATTTTAATTAGTTTAAAAAAATTATTTAATTCACTAATATAAATATAAGTCAGTCAAAAAATTTTAAAAAAATATACGAGCAAAAAAACAAATAAATTTAATTTATCTCAACTCAAAAAAAAAACAAATAAATTTAATTTATCTATCAAACTCACCTCCTTTTCTCTCTCCTCCTGAAGGTTCCCCTTTTTCTCTCTCTTCACCCGGTAAGGCTGATGTACCCGTTTCTTCAACCCGCCCATTTTTCTTTCCGGATCTTCCGGGTCTCCGTTTGCAGAAGAAAATACCCAATACTATTCCAATCAGTATAAGGGCAATGCCGCCTGATATTCCTGCAATTAGAATGATTTTCGTTTTGCGACTTAAACGACGATTATGATGTCGTTTTAATGGCGGAATCGACATTGCTGGACCAAGATTACATTCAATCTGAACCCCACAAAGATCTACATTATTCATAAATGACGACTCATTAAACTGTAATAATGCTACAGTTCTAGGGATTTCACCTGAAAATCGATTATTCGACAGATTCAAAAACTTCAAACTAGTTTGATTCAAATCAGGGATTTCACCTGTAAACTGATTCCCATCCAAATACAACATATACAATCTGGGAATTTCTGAAATCGAACTGGGTAATTTCCCAGAAAGCTTGTTATTCGATAAAACAATGGTTTTAAGTCTGTGAAGTGAGGAGAGAGAATCTGGGAAAGGGCCTGTAAATTGATTAAGATTAAGGTAAAGGACTTTAAGATTGAATAATCTAGACATATCTGGGATATTACCGGTTAGGTTATTTGATTTGAAGCTTAAAACTCTGAGTTGACTCAGTAGAGAAAGTTTTCCGCCATTAATGGAGCCTGTAAGGTAAGAGTTTTCAACAACAAGTTTAGAAACTCTTCCTTTAATACATTCCTTAACTCCTTCCCATGTACATGGGTCTGAATCTTTGTTCCATGGAAGATTATTTTGTGGGTCTATTGTGGATTTTAAATCTAACAATGCATTTGCATCATTGATTTCCGCCATTGATGAGGGTAAGATTACACATAAGAATATGAAAATTAAGGGCATTTTTGTGAGATTTGGGGGAATGATTTTGTTATTTAGGGTTATTCCTAAAATGGGGATTTAGATTTGAAAGAGACATGGATTTGGGAAGAAGTGACAAGAGAGAAGATCTAAGAGAAATCATAAGAAGAAGAAGAATGAAACAATCACTATCTTATAGTGATTCATTATTAGTTGTGATTAGTGTTAATTGCTAAATGAAATGAAAATGTTAGTGTAATGGTGAAAGTGAGTGGAGAATAGTGTATTGTTCTTGGGTTTTAGCTTAATTCATTGGGGAGGTTTGACTCAACAAGTGACTCAATTTGGTTGGAAATTTGAAGTAGGTATGAATAGTATACTACTACTGAGTGTGACATTTTTCGTTATTGGGTGATATTTAGTGGAAAGTGAAATTTAGTTGGAGAATAAGACAAAAAACAAGTGGATGATAAGAATGAGTGGTTAAGATGGAGAGAGAAAATAAGTTAGTGGATGAGATTTAAAGAAAGAAATTGAGGTCATTGCCAGAAAAAGAAAGGTGGAAACTGAGTGGGACAAACTAAAAAAAAAGAGGTGCAAATTGAGAGGGACAGAGGGAGTAACAACTACTACCTCCGTTCCATTTTAGTTGCACTATTGGGTTTTGGCACAATATTTAAGGGCTATCAAATCAGTATGGTAAAAGTAGGGATGATGTATGATTGATGGTGATATGTGGGGTAGAAATAAAAAAATTATCATAAATAAATAGTGGTTGTGACTTGTAGGTATATTAAATAATTAATGGGATGATGTATGATTGATGGTGATATGTGGTAAGAATAAAGTGAGGATAAAATAAGTAGATTATTTTTGCCAAAAATAGTAATGTTGCAAGTAATATAAAACTTCCAAAATTGGTAAGCGTTGCAAGTAAAATGGAACGAAGGAAGTATATACTCCTCTCCAAAAGGTAAGGTTTTCCTTCGTCTCATAATATTTGCTATTGAACGTGACATATTGTGTGGTAAAATGTCACTATCAATAGCAAATATTCTGAAACGGAGAAAGTAGATGTTAACGTCACATAGAGTAGCAAATTTAAAGTCACTTCCAGTAAAAAATGAAAAAGTGTAAAAGTATTTGAGTCATTATCATCGTATATATTATATCTCGCTCATACAAAACTAAGCAGGATTTATAATAGGAAAGAAGACGACTTTCATACCTACAAACAAAGAGAGTATATTGAGTGACGAGAGTAAACACATTTAGGGAGTGTTTGGTATTAAGAGAGGAAAGGGGATGGATAAGAAAGGGTAGAGGTAATAATAAGTGTCATTGTTAAACGTTGTTTGGTACAAAAATTAAAAAGTAAGGGTAACAAATAATGAAATACTAGTAATAGAACTAAAGGGGGCTTTGTATATAGTTTTGTGAGAATTTGGAGAGAAAGGATAATTGTTTCCACAACATTTTAAGAGGTAACAAAGTAATGGTAACGGTTATCCAAATTTTATAACAAATAGCAAGTAATAGATTGTGTTAATAGAATCCATTAACTATAACAAAAAATACTAATCCAAACGCCCCTTAGTTGACTTGAGGTATCATATGTCCTCTCCTATCGTTTACATTTAACTTGTTACTTCCTATAACAAAAAATTTTAATTTGTATTTTGATCTTAATCTATATATTAAGACGGTGTTTGACAAATGACTGATAGCTGATTATAATGGCTGATTTCACCAGCTGATTTTAAACCCGATGTTATAAGCAGTTTGTTCAAAAACGGTTTATTCGTATTAATATGCTGTTTCAACTAGCTAATTCACCAAACACTAACATTAGCTGGTTTAACCATCCAACCCTCTTTTTATATCAAAATAAGCTAAAACTACTCAATAAACTAATTTGCCAAACACCCCTTAAATATAAAAAAAAATAAAATTTTATTTAATTCATCTCAATATAAAATTTATTAACATTAATATTTTATAACTTCTAATCACGTTAAGTTAGACTACTATTGAAAGATTGTGTGTTAGTAGTAATTCTATGTCTCTAATTCAAATTAGTAATCTCTTTTTTTTTTTCCTATAATTAACATAAATATTTTATAATTATTAAATAGTAGTATGAAAATAAAATATTTAAAAAAGAAATTAAAAAGTTAATGTGCACAAAAAATATTAAAAAAATAGTAAAAGGAAGCATGACACAGAAACTCACGGGACACATTCAGTTTCCACCACGATTCACATAAAAACAAAAACATAGTATCCTACCCTATCAACCACTTTTCTACTTCTATTATTTTCACTAATTGTCACAATTATAAGTAATTACAGCTAGGATTGTGGGTCCCCATTGTGTCATAAAGTTTGAGCTTCACATCTTTCAAGCTTTCTTTATTATATTTTGAGCATCTGCATATGAAGTATAAGGTTTGGAGTTTGATTCATACTGAACGTAGGTATCAATTGAGGGGTTTTCTGACTACGCGCATCTCTTTTTACTCCTTCCTTGAGGGGAACGAGTATGATTTCTCCCCATCTTTCAGGATAAAGAAAAACCCCCACCCAGACCCTGCCTTGTGCGGGATACTAAAAATGTACTTGGCCTTTTGTTTTTTTGTTATATTTTGAATAGAAATTCTTAAAATTAATAGTTTTGGTAAAACTCATTATTAAGAGATTTTCATGGCAAAAGTGGATCGTAAGATGGTTTGGACATATGCAAAAAAAGACTGCTGATTTTTTCATTAAAAAGATTTAAAGCATTAGTGCAGGGCATGACAAGTTGATTGACATAAGAAAACGTGAGTCAAGCAAATTAAGAACATCTTGAATGAGCTAGGGATAGAAATAGTTGGAGACGACAAATCTATATTTCAAACTACTAATAGTTTCTTTAGTTGTCTTCTTACATTAGTATCTAGTTGTTTTTATTCGCTTTGTTTTGTTTGTTTATTTACTCATTGTATTTTTTATATTGTTTCGGACCTAGTTTTTTAAGTAAATGAAAAACTTTTTTTTTTTCAGTTTTTTAAAACAAAATAAAATAAGTCAACCCATATAAAATCGTCTCACAATAATTATAACAAAATTGTATGTTTTCACATAAAATTTGCCAAATATATATTCACACTATTAAATACTCCTTTGTTTTTATATTTAAAATCATACTCACTAAATATTTTCACGCCCAAGGAATCATAAATCTCCATATAATTAATCTACCTTGGAAGTTGGAAGGAATCATGAGGCACAATAGTGATTCTCGTTGGTGAAATAAAATATTACCTCAAATAAAAAAAATTAAAAAATATATATATATTAAAGATAAAATATATTCACGTATTATCTTATTAAATTCTTTTGAATGCAAAGTTATTTATCATACTTTTATAATGTTTAGATTCTTTTATAATGCATAATTTGAAATATCGAAGTTTATAATTTACTTTAAAATGCGTGTAAAAAGTGAAGTGAACAAACAAAAAAGATCATAGGAAACATTATTCTTTTCCGTTGATTTTAGCTAATGATAACAATATTTAATTATAGCACAAGTTTAAAATAGGAGATAACTTAATACTCTATATCTTAACTCTGTCAAGATTATATAGTGAAAATCGAATTTTGTCTCAATTGGAGAGCAAGTATTAAACTTTTTCAGATAAAGTTTTAGATTTGATTTTCACCCAATATTTTCCTCTTTTAGCCTATCATATAAAAAAATAGATAATAGCATCTCAAGTTTAACTGAGAATCATAAATTTTAAAGACTTTTCCTTACACATTTATAATTTATAATAAGAGTTTAATTCTCATTACATACCAAACGATTGATTCCGTACATTGGGATTCTCCTTACTTAAAAAGATATACTACATTCGTTTCATAATACTTGCACCATTTTGGTTTGACACAAGTATTAATAAAAATGATTGGTTGATAAAAAAATATATTGTTATTCTTAAATAATGACAAAAATGTTGCATCGAGTAGGAATTAACGGTAAATAGAATAAATAATGAGATTTTCAATCAGGTCATAAGGTCGATTTTGGATTAGAAATTTCGAGCTTGTTCAAAATCTCATCTTGTATCTAATTTTTACATGATTATAAATCTATTTTTAATGTCAGATCAAATCGAATTCAGTAACAAAATTTGATAAATAACAAGTCATCAAGTATATTTTGTACACCTCTAAAAAAGAACACTCTTAGTATCCTGCGCAAAGCAGGGTCCGGGTGGAGGTTTTCATTTTCTTGAAAGATGTAGGCAAATCATATCCGTATAACCAAGGGGGGAGTAAAGAGAAATACTTGCAGTCAAGAAACCCTCAACTGATACATGCACCCAGTATAAACAAATATAATTAAAAAAATGAAAAAACAATGTATAGGTTAAAAGTATAAACAAATTCTTGTACTCTTCTAACTCTTCTTTCCGAATTGAGTTGCGGATATGTGAAGAAAGTTGCAATGATGACATGACTTTTTATACAAGTAAATAAATAGAAGTATAAAATTACACACAAATGCAAATAAGTTTACAATAAAAAAAGTTTTAATTTGATGGGACATATATGTCAATGTAATAATTTTATTATTAGTATCTCTAATGGTGTATAATTAAAAATGAGTCAAACAAGATCTCACTCGACTATATTATAACTAATACATTAAGAATAAATATATATGTTAAGAATGATTGATGAACAATATTCAAGTCAAATAAGACTATTAAGACGAATAGAAGGGATTAATAATAATAATTCATAAGAAAAATTACATAGAATAATCCAACCTTTTTATGATTTTCATACTATAATCTCATCTATTGATTAACCATGAATAATCCCAACTTTAAGGGGTATTTGCTTAGAGTAAACTTGGATAATCCGATGACCTGCTATAGTAGGTAATTCACAAAAAAAATAAATTAAAAATTAATTTAAAATTAGAGAAATATTTTAAAAATTTACATAAAAAATTCTAAATAATTAAAAAAGTCATAAATTTTTTAAAAACGTTTTCTAAACACTTTTTTTTGACATTTTATTTTAATTTATCTTTTTTTTGAAAAAAATAAAATTGCGATAACAAATCATCCAATCACCGGATTACTCTAGAAAAATATTCTTTAAAAATGCGATTATTCATGGTTAACCAATAAGTAAAATTATTATAAGACAATTATAAATAGGTTAAATTATTCAAGATAATTTTTTCTAATTCATATCCTCTATATACCCCATCCATTGGTATATACATTACACATAAAAAAACAAAGTTGGGTCCTCATTCAAATCAAATCCCCACATCCACAACACAACCATTGACAAATCAACAATGGCATCCCTTATCCAAAAAACCTCAATAATAATAATAATAATGATAATAATGGTTCAATCAATATGGGTTATGGGTTTCGATTCGGGTTTCGAATCGGGTTTCGTTTCGGGTCTAGGTTCAGGTTCGGGTTCGAGTTCGAGAATCACAAGGGGCCATGGAAAAGGAACAAGAATAGGTCATTGTTGGGTGAAGTATGTCCAACCAATTAAAGGATGTGGTGCACAAATAGAAGGTTCACATAAAAGTGGTAAAATTTTAGTGGAAGGAAAATGTTGTGGAGTAATATTATCTCTTACACCTTATTGTTTCAATCAAATATTCTCTACTCCTCCTTTTACTACTGATTTTGGTGCTCTTTTACAAATCTTTTGCCGTGATGCTGATTAATTCTGTCCTACTGAATTTGCTACATTTTTGTTTTTAACGTGGGCTTTTTATAACAAATGTTGTAATCTAGTTGGGAGGGACTATAGGTGTTTATTTGGGTTATCGGGTCGATTTTCGATCAGATGCCCATAACTATTAATCTGTTTTTATGTCGGGTCTAATGAGATTTAGTTACAAAGTCGAGTAAATTTCGTGTTATCGAGTCTGTTTGGAATAGATGGGAGTTGGGTTTTATTATTATGAATTTGGTTTCTCATGAAAACAATTAATGTTTCATGAAAATAATAAATTGAAGTTGAAAAAAAAAAACTGTATTTGAATGAGTATATTCAGTGTCGGCTGTTGATTGTTGGTTCATTCATCAATTGTTGGATTCATCAAGTATTCAAGTACAACTAAAATGAGAAGATTGATGATTTATTTATTACTTTTATTTATTTATTTTTTCACAAAATCTCACAAGAGACGGTCTATAGGATAGACCACAAAATTGGGCCAGCCCATTTTCCTTAATTGATTTTTTTATTATAATATCAATTATATTATGTTATAATCCTAAATGTAAGGTATTATAACCTCGAATATACTATTCTATAACCTCAAATATAAGTTATTATAACCCCAAATAATTTATTATAACCCCAAATATACTATGTTATATTTTGGGCTGGGCTTCATGAATTCCGTCTATAGAATAGACCGTCTCCCATGAAACTTACTACGGAGTATTTTTTTTTTTTGAGTTTGGCACACTTGAAATGGGGTTTTTTTTTAATTTAAGTTGGAAAAATATGTCAATAAATTAAATGAGAATTTAATACTAAAACTCTAATACTTTTAACAGTTACTCTTGTGATATACTACCTCTTATTCATCTTAATTGTCCCATTTAGTTTTTCACACTTGCCGAGACAACATTATAACCCTTAATATCTCAAATTATGCTTAATTAAAAATTATAAAAATTTGATAATAATAATGCTTGTATTAAGACGAATCAAACAAGATCTCACATGACTATGTTTTAACTTATAGATCAAGAGGAAAATACAAATTAAGAATGATAAGTGAATAGCGCTCAAAAATAAATGGGACAGTTGGGCTGAATAGGAGGGAGTACTGTCTTTCAAAGAAATGACCTAAAAAACAAGAAGCCACATTCTTACATTCTCTTTAATTTATATTCATTTGGCTATTTAGCCCATATATTTAAAGTGTCTCTTGGAGAGAACGTCTTTCACAACAATTTGTGAGCTTGTGTATGCAATGAGTGTAGAGTTAATACACAAATAAACTCTTTCACCCACCAGACTAGTCTTTCGGGTAAACTCTCCTATTTATCCTATAACAATGGTATCAGCTTGCGAAGTAGATGGCCTGAAAGAGCCAACTATGACCAACGTAATCGTAACCCAATGCAGTTGTGACCAACGTAACTGTGACCCAATTAGGACATTGTCATTACAGGACTTCGATTATTATGGTCCATTGTAAGGTATGAGACTTGTCCCACATCGATTGTGTATGCAATTGATAGAGTTTATAAGAAAAAACATAATTAAATAAGATTTTATTCGATAGTTTTTAATGAGATTTCATTTGATTGTCTTAACACATATACACATGATATCAACTTTTATAATTTTTAATTGTGCATAACTTAAAAAATATTAAATCTTAAAAATAGTTTATAAATTGGTGTTGATGACAGATCCAAGAATTCAAATTAGTGACATTACACCTATCATCGATTAAAAATTCTAAATAATTCATTTAGCCATTGCTTATAGTTATCACATTATGACAAATTTGTCACTTTACCCAAAAAAAGAACTAAATTATTTTCATAAATTTTTGATACAATTCCTGATATGAATTAACAATATGTATTATAAATATGTAGGTATAACTAATAAATCAAGTTTAACTCCACAAGTAACAAATCTAGCACCCTACAAGGCAAAAAAAAAAAAATGTAAATAAATACTACAATGATAGATTTTCCATTGGGCATCCTTAACAAATAGATGTTAGCTCAAGGTATTGATTAAAAACTACAATTAGGTGTTATGCAGGTGTTCTTTTGAGAGACCGTCTTTTGTAAAGACGACTCTCAAAAGTCCAGTCCAAATCTATATTTAAGTTCTTTGTTTAAGTCAATTATGGAAATATTTGTTTAAAACTAATTTTTAACTGTTGATTGTTATTAGAGAAAAAATAGGCTAAAAGTCAAAAATCAAAAGTCAATAAAAAAAACTACAAAAAGCAGTTTTTGATTTTGGTTTAAAAGTTAGTTTTTTTTACTTAGTTTAATGGTCGGTCACCAATCATTTTGATTGGTTGTTTGACCTTTTAGAAAGTTAGCTAAAAGCCAACAAGAAAGCTAATTACCAAACACTTCCGTTGTCTAAGAACTTAGCTAATCTATCTTCAAAAAAAAAGAAACTTAGCTAATCTCATATCCTTTTTGTTTTGATTTTTCTTCATTGTCGTTTCTTTTTTGTTTGCGCTCTTGTAATGGAGTCGCTCATAGATCAGCTAAATGGGCCGCTTGTGGCCTTAGCGATGAGGTTTGGATGTTGCCCCGACCTGGTTATGGTATACTTTGTATTATTATTTTGATATATCTGAGTCTTAGCCTTCCTTTTCTCTCAAAAAAAAAGTACATACTCCAAATAAAATAAGACCCGATACTTTTATACCCTCATACTTTGATATACTCTCAAGTGGTTAGAAATAATTACTTGACATTATATCCAAAAGAAACATCTAGGACAAATTATACTTCTAGTCAAAATCTTACTCAATTTATTTTTACTAGCATGTACTTCTGTATAGGATAAATTATGGTCATAAATTAGAAGTTCAAAATTAAGTTAAACTTTCAAAACCTTGAGAATTGGGTTTTATCTTAGTTAGACGGCGAGTATGATTTTATAGGAAAGGTCAGAAATTTAATTCTCACCTAGGTTTCGCTTCCCTCGGCCTATAATAAAAAAATTACTAATGACAGTTAATCCTCAATTTATAACTTGAAATCGGAATTGCTCAAAATAATACGAAAAGTTTCAATCATCCGATGTTTTTCTCCTAATTTGTAACGAGTAGTAAAGCAATAAGAAGCATTCAAGTATTAACGATAGAACGACCTGTTTACTAGAAAGAAAGACCAACCCGAAAATAGAAACAAATCTCGATATGGCAATACAACAAGCAAAGTGAAAGAGGAAACATGTAGACCAGTTGCATTCACGACTTTTGAAAAGAGCCGCTAAATTAAGCTCTCGTTTGGATGAAGACTGCTAAGCAATTATATAGTTTCGGGCAATAATCTCTTAGGACGGACTACGGAGGATCAAGAGTAGAAATGCAGCAGGTAGTTAAAGAACAGGTTGGGTGCATCCATGAGTTTGGTTGCTTGGGGCAGAAGGTGAGATTGCATCAGAAGAAAACAAACAAGTTAGTCGGAGATGGTATTCTAACCTAAGTCGTGAATCGTGATTCCCTACATTAGAATCATTTACTTTGATTAATGTTCAATATAAATGGGCTAAAACGTTACAGTTTCGACTTCCCAAATGTATTTACATACAATAATATCCGTAACTAAAGGAGATAATGTTTGGCTATCTAGCAAGTTTCTAGGCACTATATTTATTCTCCGCAATGAGCAAGCGGAAGCTATAGGTAATCAAAAGACGAATGATTCTTCAAATAGCATGCAACAATTGTTCGATTTTCAGCATCACCAAAACCCAACACAACAGTATACATGCAGACTTCCGTCATTTTAGCAAACGTATATTTCCACTCCCGATTCCTGAATGGAGTTACGAGATGCAAAATCTTAAAAAGAACGTAGAAACAACTAACCATAATTAACACGATAGAAGCTCCATATTAGTCGCTGGTGCTGAAATCCAAGTACATTCTGTATGCATCTCGATCTGCTGAGTAGTATTTTGCAACCAAAGAATCTATCTTGAAACCAAACTTTTTGTACAGATTTACAGCAGGAGTCCTCAAGGGGTCGACATGGAGTGATAACCGTAGGATATTCCTACTTTGACATTTCAGAATTGCCTTTCTAAGCATTGCTTCTCCATAACCTTGTCTTCTATATTTCTCTTTCACTGATTCCCGTTGAAGGGGAAAATGAAATGTAGCATAAATAAGTGTTCAATCAATAGGAACAATAAAGGTCAAGTAAAATATAGCGGATTAAGCCAAGGCACCAACAATTATTATAAGTTTTTTTGGCCAAATAGAACTAGTAATTTATAAAATTTGCAAACTATAGCTTAATAACCATAGTCTAATGACACTAATTCTTTGTAAGTCAAAGCCAAATAAGGTAATTCTAATGACACTAGTCCACCAGCCTGGTTTTAGACCTAATTAGGCAGGAAAACGGGTTCACCAAAAAAAGAAAATCAAGCACCATTCCCCCTCTACTCTTCATTTTATCTCATCTCTGATGGCTTTTACCGCTTCCTAAATCCTTGCTTCCACTTTGCTGTCACCGCCACCACGACATTGAAGCAATACGCCACTTCACAAACGTCCTTTGATGGCTCGATGCTCAATTCGGGACCTTTGCACCAGGCTCACAATGTCCTCCTTTCCTCTCTTGGGTGACTATGGTAGAAACACTCACTTTAATTTCAAAGAAGCAAAAATCACCGATAATTTTACCAATGAGCAACTTTGGAAGAGAAAAGCTTGGACCCAACAATGGTAGTATAATGTGTAGAAGATGAGTGAAAAACAGATGATGAACAAGAGACACAACATAAAAATGTTTATGAGGTATCTAAGGATACTTCGCCCTCAAAAGATTATTACTTTCATTAATATACTCAACAATTAATGACTAACAACACACATTTGAGAACAAGCTCTCAAGATAATGATTCCATTCAACAATGGAGATCACCCATAAACTAATACAATGAAGAAGACAACTCTAATGATTTACACAAATCCTAGTTTCTCTCATGTATTAGCCTCACTCTCATACTTCTAATGATGTTCTAAGACCCTTTTATATAGTCCCTCAACATATTCGAAGCCCTAGGAGGCTAGGAAAAAACCCTTGATGCCCAAGGAAACCCCGCAACAAAACAGAATACTTTTGTGGGCCTGCTGAAGCCCGCTCGACCGAGCCACACACAGCACGATCAGGTCGAGTGGCCACTTCAGAATGGCACTGTTGTGTTGCTGCGTGCTGCTTCGAGTTGCCTCCCTTCCCTTTGTACCTTGCCTTGATCAAGGCACAATTCAAGGCTCCTTTGGTGCACCCTCATGCATTGATCAAGTTCTCCCTTGCCTTGCCCAATGCATCCCTTATGCACCAAACTCATTTTCTTCGTTACACCATCACTATGATACACCGAAGATCCTCTTGTATTTCTCTTAACACTTTGTGCATTGGCTTAAATAATCAAGCCATCACCTTCACACTTAGTAGATTTAATACTTGCTTTACAACCTTTTTTATTTTCTGACAACGAGCAAGTCAAGTTTAATATCAACAATACTTCAAATCACCATTAATTTTCGCCCCTTTTCTTTCTAACAGCCTCTCTACATTTTTTCTCATTCTCCCTGCCTCTCTACTTTTTTTCTCTTCATTCTCAAAATCTACACCGGCCATCACTTTAGGAAACAAGTGGGCCCAACTAAACCCATTAACAAAACTCTTGAAGATTATTTTTTCGTCCCATGTTTTTTCTTTATTTTGCTCCATGAATGAACAAGATATTCTCGATCCTCTTGTTGAAAATTGTGTAGCAGAACGACCATTTATAACAATGGTGAATTGATGGTGGTTTAAGGGGGCAGGTAAATGGTTCAGAAGAGTTCGACATTGTGGTGGTGGTGGTTGAAGTAGAGACGCTTAGGCGTTCTTTTGGTTCTGCTGCGACACATAGTGGTGGAACTAGGAACTAAGAAGGTTTTCTTGCAACTGTGAGCCAGTTTGGCTAGCTAATCATACTTCAAAAATCGGATTTCATTAGGTGAATTGACCATTTCACCTGGATTTGGGATCAACTACATTATCAAAGAACTAGGAACTACGGAGGTTTTCTCTTCCTCTCCGAACATAGAAAATGCTAATACAACTATCAAAAATCGGTTTTCTCTTCCCCTTCCTATCCCTTACCCTTTTTTTCCTTTCCTTTCCTTTCCCTCCTACATTATTATCCGAACATCGATGGTGTAAATGCTAATATAATTATACAAAGCAAAACAAACAATTCATGAAAACTCCATTGAAATCAAACAAATACAAAACTTGAAAGAGTGTTTAAAAATAAACCTGCAAGTTTAGTGATGACACCACATAGTGAAGAAGGCCAAGAGTACATGACATAACCAGCAACTTCTCCATCAACATAAGCAAACAACAACCCACCATTCTTTTTACTAAGTTCTTGATCGAATGACCTCGATAAAGACTCATGTTTTGGGAATATCTTTTTCTCAATCCTAACTATTTCCTCCAATATTTTCGAATAATTAGTTGAATTCTTATTCAATTCTGAAATAGCCCCTTCAGCAATCACATCCATTGTCACCTACAATATAGTAACTATAAAGCATGAGTAATTGAAATCCTTTATTGATCCAAATTATTCAAAAATGATTAAATTAAAATTGAATACATAAATTGTTGCATCATAGTATTCAAAATGGATGTAACGATTAAGATCAATTCATCAACAAAGCAGTAAAACCTAAAAGGATAGGCATAGACATTAACATATCATCCATAATACAAAAAATTCATGCTGATGGAATTGTAGGGTTTAACAATGATAAAAACTAGGGTTCAAGTAGTAAAGTAAGAGTAATCATTTCCAATTAAGCCTGTTTCAAATCATGGAAGAAAGTGAGAAAGTAGAAACTGAAAATTCACCGGCAGCGGAGTAGAAAGACGATAATCTCCGGTGATCGGTATCCGGTGGTCGGTCTCCGGTCGCCGATACCCGGTCGCCGGTTAGAGGTTGATAATAATACTTTTATATGTGAGTTGAGTTTAATTTTTTTTTTTTGTAGTCACTCCACTTAAATAATTTTGCCCTTGGACATTTTTATTTTTTTTTGTTAATATTAAATTTTCTCTTTATAAAATTTCATTATTTCAATTTAATTTATCAAATAAATTAGACTCTCATTTTTTGTAATGTTTATGATAATTCTTACTTTTCAATCCTAGTTATAAGTGAAAAATAAATCAACACAAATATTAATATTTATATTAATATTATATTCTTAATAGTATTATTATGGAGTAATATTTTGCCCTTGGACATTATTATTATTATTATTATTATTATTATTATTATTATTATTATTATTATTATTATTATTATTATTATTATTATTATTATTATTATTATTATTATTATATGATTAATTTTGTTGTTAGAATTATTATTTGTGTTCTATATGGACATTTTTGGTCTATAATGCCTACGAAAAGATGATTGAAAGTCATATTCAAATTATTGTAAGGGAAATATCAACAATTTTCTTTTTATTTAAAAAGAATTACCTATTGAAGCACATTGTTATGTAAAAATCTACCATTTAAAAGTTTTAAACAAACAAATCTATTTATGTATGCAGTTTTTGACAAATAAATAAATTTTAATAGATAGATTTTAGTACGTAGTTATTGACTTTCATATCTAGCGTAAAAGTAAAATTTATGAAATTTATAAGTTGATAGCCTTGACAAAAATATATATATTGATAGATATTTTTAACAAAAAAATAATATTTCACAAAAAGTGACTTTTTTTTAGCTATTATTTAACTTGTTTTCTTTATTTTAATTCAACACAAATTCTTATATGAGACGGTCTCACCGCAAAACATGCCTCGTACTTGGATTAAATAGTCCAATAATGTAAACTTTTGAGGTCGTGTCACCGTAAGACGATCTCATAGAAGACGGGCTATTAATTTAATGTCTATGCTTAGTTTGAGTTAGTGCGACATAAATTATGGTAAGGGCTTGGGCTTGGGCTTAGAAATTAGAGTTTAACTTGGGTCAAATGGCTGATAGTTGATACTTGATACACATGCAAAAGATCATAGATAAATATAGAAATCCTAGCAAAAATTATAGTTGTATGATCGATATACTGGCAAGAAATTATACTTGAATGATAGGATACATTTCCGAAAAAACACAAATTTTTGTATGAGACGGTTTCTCTATGAGACGCAATCTATAAGTGGGTTAAATAGTTCAACTAATACAAATTATTAGCACATGAACTTCATATATCGAGTTCGTTTCACCGAAAAATGGTCTCTCATAAGAGTAACTCCCCAAAAAATTATAGTTGGATGGCCAATACACAAACAATTATAATCGATACACTAGTAAAAAGTTATAGTTGTGATCGATGAAGGTGTTGGTTAACCACAACTAAGAGAATACAAGAATTTATTGTGAAAAGATAAATATTTAATGAAAAAATAAATATAAAACTAAAACAAAAGAATTTGATTCTAGATCATTGATATCACCAACTCATGCTCATCATCTAGTTTGTTTGATTAAAAAACTCACACAACTTAAGTTAAATTACAGAATCTCCCTTAAATTAGAAAGTCTCCTGAGAGACCGTCTATGGCAAAAACGGCTCTCCCAACAGTCCAACCCAATAAATTTAAATTTAAAAATAAGACTGATGATTAATCAGTTACTTATTTTGCAAAATAAACTGGCCCATATTTACCTGTCTATGCTATAGACGATCTATAGCAAGAATTTATGTTAATCTTTTTTTTCCAATCTAATAGATAAGGGGAATTTAGGTTTGAACTTTTCCATTTCATTAAAAACTATCAATAACAATAGTACTCGATGTGATTCATTGCACGTGCAGAGTCGAGTGTTGGGGCTAGCCGACCATTTTGAAGGTCTTGAATCAGAAGCATCTCCAAGCATGTGTAACTGTGTAAGCATCATATCATATCATACCATACTATCATACCCGATAGATTTCACTTAGAGCAGGGTTCAGAAGTAGGTGACTAGCATTTCATACCGATATCCCTTTAGAAGAGAGAGTACGAGCCACTAGGAATGCTGTCAAAGAGACCTCCAAAATTGAGGTAGCTAACAAAATTGAATGAATCTCACAAAGAGGAAGAATTAGACATTGGAACATACTAAAGAAATTATAGCCAATCAAAAGCTATGTTACAATTATATAGCAACAGTTTTTCGTTAGCTTTGAACGATGATAGATACGACCGATCAAGTTTCGCCTTTAATCTCGAACCGAGGTAAGAACTATGAAGACATCAAAGGCAAAAACATCTTTAATGAAGCTAACGCAAGTAGGGACTTCATCAAGATTTAGGCGTAAGACGATACGCAAATAGTGCTTTGGCTATTCGATTTTATATTCGACATTTTCTTAAACAACTATCCGGGAAAGAACAAAAAATCAACATGATTCATGATCCGTAATCATGAAAAAATGACGAACCAAAGGTATAAGGAAAGAAGAAACGTAAAGATGGTGCAAAGTTTTCCGATATTAGGCAGGTCGCACGCAAAATATTTTTGGTTAACAAAAGAGTTTGCCAATTATCGGAAGCCAAACCTTTCCTGCATTTCAGCATCCCGGTCGTCTTTAATCTTTTTAGCAATAGCCAATATCTGATTATCGAAGAACCGTTCACGAACATAAGGTCGCTCCTCCGCCTGTATTTCCTTTATAGCACTCATATATGGGTTAGGAGGTGGTTTCTTCCCTTGAATACGCGCTATTTCCTTCAAACGCTTGAATGCTTGCCTTTTGGCCTTCTTCTCTGTTCGGTATTCCATCTGAAAGCAAATAATAACGGTTACTTACATGATTTTTAGAAAAATGGGACGAAACAATGGGGGTTAAAAGCAGCATATATGCAGGAGCTCGTACATCAGCTACAGCAATTGCTTCCTCCTCTTTTACTCCCTGCTCCTTTAGTTCAAGCACTCGTCCAGCGAAAATACGAGCTGGGATAGGATTGAAGCTAACAAGCCTGTTCATAACGGAGAAAAAATCAGATACCACTATGACGGAAGGTCTCTTAAGGTTCTATTGGTGGGAATGACGGTATAGCAATCAAAGCCATTCAACATACATATCTTGTGTTAATCCAATACTAGTCCATTACTTGGACTTGGGTACTGATGTCGGATACTGGTACGTAGCCAAGTGTTTGATACACCTAAATATTTAATTTTACGCCTAAAATGAAGTGTCTAAGTGTCATACCAATGTCCGAGCATCAAGGATTGGGCACAGGACGTGAAACAATTTGAAGAGTCCGAGTAACATAGATTCCATCTATTTTGACGCAATTTAACGATATTCTGAGATATATATTCTTTCTGTTCCATAGTGTCTAAGTGTCATACCAATGTCCATAATTTTCTCACATTTTCCTATCCACTAACTACAAACAAATTTCTCCCTCCTCCACTTTCACCGCTCTATCCTTGTGCCCAGCCCCAATAGAGTCGATAAAGTGCTGACACATGGGTACATTCCAAGAACAATATGAAATAGCAAAACGAAAAGAAAACATATAGCATATGTTACAAGAATTTATAATTGATCGTTCAGGAGTTCAGCTTGTCTACATTGTTGAGCCGCCATACTTGTTTGCACATGTAAAAGAGGGGAGAAAAAAGACAGTTGAGAAACAAAACATACTTGATAGGATCTTCATGTTTTGATTCTGGATGCATCCCGAAGAATTTTTTAACGTAAACATCCTCAGGAAGGTTGATAGGCTTGACTTTTCCATCCGAACGAGGGAACACAACAGGTGGGGCCCTGAGCATAACAAAGAAACAATTACATCTCAAGCGATACACAAATATCAAACGGTCCATCCAAAGATTTGTTTCGCCTAATTTCTTTGTATTTTCGTAAACCGGTTCCTTATGATATGACTTGAATTCGATAATTCACTTAGAACAATAATTCACTAACCTCCCTCCTCCTCCTACCCAGAAATAGCAATCTGAAACATGCTAATTGGTAAGCGCAAGAGGCAAACTATGGTCCCACGTAACAAAACAGTATGCAGATTGTGAAAAAGTACCCATTCTCTTACGGAGAATTTAGGCACACTGCTCCAGAGTCCCTATCGGGTTTTGGAATTTGATCTATATGGGTACCTTATAGTACCTTGTATAAAAAGGATCTGTCTGAATGTTTGTTTTGCAGTTCATATTTCATAGGGTAGGTGGTCAAGAGACCCGGATTTCTGCCCAAAGAAGCGTAATCTTCCTTTGTTGTCACTAAACATTGAAAAGCTTTCTAGGATTCCTTGTTACATGAGAGAGTGAACTTTTGAGTTCCTCTGGGTTCTGTTGTCCTATCGACAGGGAATTTCCAACCTTTTCAGGTCAAGTCCTAGTGTATTTTTCTTCTTTCGAGTTTTTGTTCTTCAGTGCTTCGTTTGAAGATATTATACATTCTAATAGTTTCAAACTTAAATCTTAGATGCGTAGACTTTTGACAAATCAGAAAAAACAGGTGAATTAAAAAATACCCTCTTTCCATACTCGTAGGACAGTTGGAAGTCACCAAAATACTCCTTTGTCCCTTTGAATTTGCTATATTGTGGCCAAAGCTCACATTGGGAACAGCAATGTAGCAAATTTACCAGAATCAGTTCAAAAGAGTGGTATTGAAATGTTGGATGCTCGAAAAAGATAGTGATACTCAATCGGAAATGGTGGGGAATAGAAAAGTACCATGATAAGAAACTATAGGGTATAACTATATAAGTGAAATATTTTTATCAAAAAAAACTTTATAGTGAAAATTTGACAACTAATATACTCGAGCAACGCACAAAGATAGAAGCCCAATACTTAACACACTAATTACCCAGAAACAAAATACTAAGTACTCCACTACACTACCATGGGACTCATGGAGCACACTTGCCACAACTAATTCTCCTTCAAGGTTTCAAGCAACAAAAATTCAAATAGGAATAGAATTTGAGATACTAAGGGCGTGTTTGGTATCAATTTTTTTTAAGGGCTGCTAACGGAAACGCATCACTCAATCCATTACATATTGTTTGTTTCGACTCTAAAGTAATCATTTACATTACTTTCATGAATAGAATCCTCTAATTTGTTATCGCTTGTAATAGTGGTGTAACAAATTCTCTTACCTCATTTCCTTTACTCTCTTCATACCAAACAAATAATAACAATGAACTTTCCATTACCCTTACCCCTAGGCTCTAATTATACAGTCCCTTTCCATTATATCTTAACATGTCATACCAAACACCCCGAAGTCTATTAATTGTTATCTATTAAAGCTTAGTTACTCATGATTCCCATATCCCAAACATCGAAGTTGATATTACTCAAAAGTGAGAACCTTCATTCCTTGTATAAAGTAATCAACAATTGAGCATCAAGAACTTGATATATCAATAAAATGATCCAAAAGGACACTTAATTACACAAAAATGTCCCAAAAGATGAAGCTGAACATGACACACGAATACACTTTGGACAAGGAAACTTCTTCTAGCTATCATCCTACATCGAAATTAGGAGCTCTTTCCACCCTCATAGCTCCGCTAGATATTCATGTACATCACTCATTGCTCACTCTTAGATACCATTTACAAGTTCAAAAAATTCACAAAGTAGTAAAAAAGCAACCATTTAAAAACACTTAATAAAAATCATTCATGCTCCTTGATTCAATAATTCGAAAACTTCAATCACCACACAAACAAGACAGAGAAATCAAACCGTATATACGAAAAACAAAGGCGAAGATCAATGCCCATTGAAGCAAATAATAATCTAATATGAAAAGAAATGGATACAGCAAAAGGGCATAGAAGAAAAGCATTCAAATAACCATTAAAATGGTGATCAAATCAGTGACTACTTATGAAAAAAAATATTGCAACTATAGAGTTAATTGTAAGTAATTTAAATTTAATAGTCGGCTCATAGGAACTATGAATCAGGTTTGGGGAGGGAATGAAGGCAACAACTCATCAGTGGCGGAGCAAAGATTTTAGAGGCATATTTATTTTTGTGATGCCTTTTAAAACGATAAAAAATTTCCAATTCACAAAATATAGCGTATTATATTTTAAAATTAGTTCAACTATATAGAAAAGTTTACAAACAAATCACTTAAAAACTATGTTGAACTAGGCTTGAATAGTTTAAGCCCCTTATATCTGAGGCCCTAGGCGGTCGACTACCCATAATAGACTTAGAACCGGCACTGCTACCCATACCCATAAAGAGGATGGGGCTAAGGAGTCACTCAGCTCGAGAAAGATACATAAAGGAGGGATTCCAACTTCAATAGTGGAATTAAGAAGGCAATTAACAATGCCCATTAAGTCAATTAGGAATTAAGAAGTGAACCCTAAATTCTAATTCATTATGAAAATTGATGAACACAATCATAAAACAAAAGGGTATAGAAGACAAGCATCAAATAAACCCAATATTGAAGACTAAATTCATGAAGATTTTAACAACTACACAAATAGCAATTGTAATTGTAATTGTAATTTTGATAGTAGCACATGATTTTCTCATAGTTAAGCAACAATGACATAACAAATCAACATCTGAGTTAATGGGTAATCAAGAAATACATCAAAAACGCAAAAACCCACAAATTGAAATAAAAGAAAAGAGAAAAGGAACAAACTTTTCCATGGCTTTGAGCCATACAGGCTCAGATTTAGCAAGACCCTTAACCAGTTTTCTGGTTTTAGTGAGAAGATTTCCTTTCATGTACGACATCGTTTAGTGAGAACTGTTTAAGCCGCCGCAACAAACGCTTATGCCTGCAGATTGCAATGGCTACTTGAGAAAGGAGGAGGTTTTGGTCCTTTGTGTTGCTTGTTTGCTTCAATATCTAATTGCGGAGAATCGGATCTTGTCTCGGTCGGACCAAATACCAGTTTTCCAAATAATTTAATGTAGAAGGTAAATTATCCATAATAAATTAATTTTTGTTTGGTCTGATGAAAATAAATCGGTGAATTATTTATTTTTAAATAAATTTTACCTATTAGCCATCATCATCATAAAACCAATATTCTGCTTAAAAACAGGGTCTAGGTGAGAAAAGGTGATAGACAATCTATACCCGTACTCCTTGACTAGAGGAAAGATGCACTTTTTCTAATTGCTTAATGTATTATACCTTATTTTAAAAAATAAAATTGATAGTTTGAATACCAAACACTCATTTTTTCTTGAATTCGGGTTCCTTGTATTGAATCCGTCTCACCGTAAAAGATATTATACAAGAATTGCTCGTGATCTAGTAAGTTACTATTTGTATAAACTCATTAAGACTCGGCTAAAATTGTAATTTTTTACTAAAACTTAATGGATATAGGTAGTAAATGACTTTTTTTATTGACTTTTGGCCTTTTAATTGATCGAATAACAAGAAAAAGTGCTTAGTATAAGATTTTTAACCCAAAAATAAAAAGTTTTATGGAGTACCTTTTTCTTAGTTTCTGACTTTTTAACCGACTTTTTCTATAACAAATGACTTACAATCACCAATTAGTTATTAACAAGGAACAATCCCCAACAACAGCCTTGTACTTTACTCATTTTCATTTAAACAGCCGCGAACTTCGTTTATCCTCAACAACAGCCATCAAAGTACCAAAAGTGACATCGAAACAGCCAACATGCCCAAATGACCGGTTGTTAGCATTTTCTTACCTTTGACCTAAGCTTATGACCGTTGACCAAAAATTAAAAAAAAAAAAAAAACCATTTTCTTATCTTTCACCATTCACAACTCTTCATCTTCAACACCATTGAATTTCTTCAACCATTCACTTTAACATTCACTACACAATCACTCATACTCAAAAGATAAAAATGAGCACTTTAACATTCACTACACAATCATCTTCAACACCATTGAATTTCTTCAACCATGGTTTGAATTTGAAACAATTAAAACCTTCAACCCCAGCAACAATTTCAAGAACAAACACATTTTATTCACTGAATCAAACCAGAAAAAGAAGCATTCAAATTAAAGCCTTTAATGGGTCATTTGAACACCAAACTTTATCCTCTAATTGGAAAATTACAGGAACAACTGCACCTTATTTGCCCAGATTTGAAGAGCTTGATACTACCAATATGCTTCTTCGTCAAAGAATCATCTTTTTGGGTTCTCAAGTTAGCTTCTTTTCTCTTATATTTTATTTATGTTGTTCTTTTGTTGGTTTTTGTGAAATTTTGGCTTATATATTTCTTGAGTTTTTGCAATAAAAGAATCATCTTTCTCTGATCTTGAACCCAAATAAACCAAAGATTCTTCCTTTAATTCCACCATAGAATCAGCCAATAAACCATTACAATCCCCCAAACTAAGCCAACCCAGATGCCAAATTTGTGATTATTGCAGAAGAAATTCCTCAATGTTAAAGTGAATGGTTGAAGAAATTCAAACCCTTACAATCCCCCAAACTAAGCCAATCCATCTTTTGAGTATGAGTGATTGTGTAGTGAATGTTAAAGTGAATGGTTGAAGAAATTCAAACCATGGTTGAAGAAATTCAATAGTGTTGAAGATGAAGATTTGTAAATGGTGAAAGGTAAGAAAATGTTTTTTTTTTTTTAATTTTTGGTCAACGGTCATAAGCTTAGGTCAAAGGTAAGAAAATGCTAACAACCGGTCATTTGGGCATGTTGGCTGTTTCGATGTCATTTTTGGTACTTTGATGGCTGTTGTTGAGGATAAACAAAGTTCGCGGCTGTTTAAATGAAAATGAGTAAAGTACAAGGTTGTTGTTGGGGATTGTTCCTATTAACAAATATATCCATAACAATTAACTTAAACAGCTCATTTATCAACTAATAATTTCAATTGATAAGTAATCCAACAAATCTACCATAACTCAAAAAAAAAAAAAAAAACTACCAAACAACCATTACCAAACATACCCCTTACTTTCTATATATAATAGTACTTCATTAGAAATTAAGGTCTTAATATCTTACATCTCAACATTCTATTAACAATTTGTAGAAACCATACACTTGTTTTAAGTAACACTTGCATACACTTTATAAGTAAACACATATACATAATCATAGTAATCAACTCAATATTCTCGCACATGCAAACACTTAAGTACAGAATAGAAAACTATTAGGATAGTTTGTGCACAATTTATAAGTCAATGAAGTCTTTCCTTCCATACCCTGATACTCATACGGTTTCAGGATGGTATTTTCTCGACTTATGAAGTGTGTGCATCTGCGTTTACCTTTACCCGATCTGATTATAAGCTGACATTCACAATACGTCCAGTCTAAGCTAAACTTGTGAGGTAGCACTTTCAAAAGTGGTTGAAGTATCTTGAGTATCACACCCAAATATGAGAAGAGACCTTGGAATTAAAGGCATATTAACATCCAAAAGGCCCTCTAAAACTTGAACAACTTGCCCCATTGATGGTCTTTGATTCTCTTCATCTTGTATGCACCAACAAGCAAGTTTGCACATCCTTATGACTTCATATTGTTCAACATTTCCTTCCAATTTCGGGTCGACAATCTCTATAGCATCTTCTCCTGCACGAATTTTACTCATTGCCCATGTCGGAAAAAAGTGTAATCTCCCTTGGGTTCCTTCCTGAATGTTTCGTCTCCCTGAAACGAGCTCGAAAAGCATCATCCCATAACTAAATACATCAGCTTTTGATGTGATTGCTTCCCCTGATATCCATTCGGGCGCTAAGTACCCTCTTGTACCTCTAATTGTCGTTAAAACTCGACTAAATTCTCGTCCTACCAGCTTTGCTAACCCGAAATCTGCTACTTTCGGACTATAATCTATATCCAAAAGTATATTTTCTGGCTTTATGTCACAATGTATGATACAATCCCTGCATTTTTCATGTAAATAAACTAACCCTTTTGCTGTTCCGATTGCGATATCATACCTTACTCTCCAACTTAACACATTTATGTTTTCGGGTTTGAACAGATGATTGTTTAATGATCCTTTCGGCATGTACTCATAAACCAACACTCGTTTAGACCCTTCCGAACAAAACCCTCTAAGACGAACAAGATTCACATGCTGAATTGTTCCTATCGCGCTTACTTCTGCTCGGAATTGTTTCTCCCCTTGACTCTGGTTCATATCGTGCAGCTTCTTTACAGCTATCACCACGGAATCTGACAATGTGCCTTTGAAAACTGATCCGAACCCCCCTTCTCCGAGCTTTTGTGAGAAATTTTTTGTGGCGATTTGCAAATCTTTGTACTCGAATCGTGTCAACGAGTGTTCCATCGTTTTTGTCGCTTTCAAAAACCGCCTTTTCCGTCTAAAATACACTACAAAAATCACTCCAACCAGAACAACCAACAACATAGCTATTCCTACTGATATATCAGTGACTAATTTCCTGCTCCCTGGTGTTTGTGCATCCGTTTTCGCCACTCTAACATAAAGAGTTTTCCCACTATCATCGGAAAGTTGTCGTATATTCAAGAGTTCCGTAAACCAAACAAAACACCCATTTTCATCGAATGCATAAGCCGTACAAGAACAATTCCCAAAACAAGCGTCTTCACATTCCCCTACAGAGGAAGCTCGGACAAAAACAGGATGTTCGGGCAATACTATACTCCGACTAACCAAAAACTTGTCTCGGGTTTTTCCTTCTTGACACGATAACTTTGTCGTTCTAGCACACCCTTGAGAGTAATCACTCACATTCCACTCCACTTCCTTCGTTGGCTCGAACCCTTGCAAACAATGACAATACGGCATTGCTGATTGGTTACAAACACCAAACGCGCCACAATAAGAATAAACTTGACATTGTTGTCCTGGTTCCGTCCAAAACAAAACCCATTCTTGTGTACTTTCCTGCCATGTTACATCCTTAAATTGTCCAGACGCATCCATTACAAACCTCGTTATAATCGATTGGTCATGAACAGAATAAGTGAGATAACTCTCGCGTTCATTATCAACATAGGTGACACTAATCACTTTTGGAAGAAACCTAAACTCCGGAATTTCACTGAAAATTTGTTGGCTAGGATTCCAAGGACCGCTAGTCCAATACTCAACCGTTTTGTTCCACAACATGATCAATCGACTAGCATTAGGATCGCGTTCAAAGCTATAAACACCGGTTCCTGGATCCTCCGAGTTCTTCCAAGAACTAAAACTTATGCTCGACTTTGTTACTTTGTCGATTCCAAACTTACTTCCTGGCATAAATGTATCCGTTGGATGATCAAAACTCTGCCAAAGTACAAAACCCGAATTTGATTCTTCGCGCAAAACAAGGTTCCCATCATCTTGGAGGACTACATGGACAGTTTTAGAGGTCTCAAACCTCAAATTTGTAGACCATATTAGAGATTTTGAAGCATTGTTTATAAGGACTAAATTACCATCATTTGATATGGTAAGTTTTGATGCATATAAGTCGAAAACCGGGTTATCTCTATTAGCAACCCAAATTACAACTTTCCCTGGTATGTTTTTGTACCATATTCCTATATAATACTTGGGTGTTTTTCCTGGTTTGAAGAACCCAAGTTCAAATTTTCCATTGGTTGAGTGTATTGTTTGGTTTCTTGTAAGATACCCATTTATAGTAAGGGTGTTAGCACCATAAGAGTAAGGAATTTGGGCTATGAAAAGTAATAGAAGAATAGAAAGGATGGATCTTTGTGTGTTTTTGATGTTCATGGCTGAAGAATAGACAAAATGTAAGAAATTTGGTGTTAGTTTATTGTGAATGAAGAGTTGAAGCACTTAATGAGAGTGTTGAAATATGTCGGGTTCAGCCATCAGCTTAAGTTTTTTGTTGTGTTGGTTTGCTGTCAGAATGCTAACTTCAAACCTCGTTCATCCAAATGAAGTGGAATATTTAGCGTCTTGTATAAGGTTGGTTCATGATGCATCTACTTTTTTAGCCCAAATGAAGTGGAATATTTAGCGTCTTGTATAAGGTTGGTTCATGATACTTTTTTAGCCCAAATGACTTTATGTAAGGAGACGTGATAAAATATGACCCTATTGGGTTTTTTTACAATAAGCTTAAGTTTTTAGTTGGATTGGTTTGCTGTCAGAAAGCTAACTTCAAACCTCGTTCACCCTTCATTAAAGTGGAATATTTAGCGTCTTGTATAAGGTTGGTTCATGATGCATCTACTCTTTTAGCCCAAATGACTTTATGTATGGAGACGTGATATAATATGACACTATTTGGGTTTTCTACCGTAAGCTTAAGTTTTTAGTTGGGTTGGTTTGCTGTCGGAAAGCTAACTTCAAACCTCGTTCATTCTTCTTTGAAGTGGAATATTTAGCGTTGTGTATAAGGTTGGTTCGTAATGCATCCGCTCTTATAGTCCAAATGACTTTAATATAAGGAGACCTGATAAAATATATGACGTTATTTGGGTTTTTAACCATAAACTTAAATTTTTTGTCGTGTTGGTTTGCTCTCAGAAAGCGAACTTCAAATCTCATTCACCCTTCATAGGAATTGAATTATAAGGTTGGTCCGTGTTGCATCTACCCTTTAATCCCAAGGGACTTTCATGTAAGGAGACGTGATAAAATATATGACGTTATTTGGGTTTTCAACCATAAGCTTAAGTTTTTTGTTGGGTTGGTTCAGTGTCACATAATTCGTTAACTAATTAGCAATTCGCTCAAAATTATTTAAATATAAGATCGGATAATTAGCAAATCATGTGATACTCAGTCGGTTCACTCTCAAAACCAGCTCACAGAGCCGAATCTCATCCACCTTTGTTTCTTATCGAATATTTAGCATCAAAAATGAAATGGTCTCTATGCTGCAACCACACTGTTAGTCCAAAGAGCTCTCGTGTAAAGAGACGTAATATAATACGTATATAACATATCAATTACGGACTTTAAAATTTCACTAAGAAATAAGCTTAAACTTTTGATTGAGTTCGTTAAATCGGAATTTCGCAATCAGTCTTTTCAAACAAGTAATGGCAAACCAATATCAACTACTCATAATAAAAGCTTCATTAAGAAATAACGTTGTCAAGACTTTTCAACGAAATGTTCTATCAGTATTCAAGGAATGTTGTACGAATTATAGCAACTTAGTAGTAATCGCCCGTTCGATAATTAGTACTAAATTGTGGAAATACTAATGAAAAGTTAATGTAATGTTGATTAAAATACCGTTTGATAAGTTTAATATCAACAATCTTATTCATTTTCTTCACAAAATTTCATTCCGATTTAGAGGTGTTCAACGGGGCGGATCAACCCAACGGGTTAAAGGTCGGGTCATATTTTAATGGGTTATTAACGGGTCGGTCAATACGGATCAGGTTATTAACAGGCCTTAGTGTAAGTCGGATAATTATAAGAATTGGTTGTAAAAGAATATTTAACCAACTATTTTTATATTACATAGATAGTTGAATTGACTTAACGGGCCATAAATATAATAAAAAACTATTTTATGAACGGTTAAAAGGGGCTTTGACCCGCCCCGACCCGTTAAAACATTTGACATGACCCGCGTTGACTCGATCGACCCATTTAAATTTTGACCCCACTCGACCCGTTGAACACCTCTAATTACAACGCATTATTTATAATGAAAAATTCTGAACAAAAACTTTTTTATGATCAAATTTTCATTACCATGGCAGTGACATGATACATAATTACATATCATAAAAATTTACACTACAAATCATTCTCAATCCCACCATTTAGTAATCACTTACTAAATGGGTCGTAAGAGTAATGTGTTGGATTCTGAGGGAGAAAATCACTATCTATCGACAGTAGATTAGAATAATATTTTTACACTACAACATAATTTGCTTTTAGTGGGATATATTTAGCAACATTTACTTCAAATGTCGTTTTTTCAAATTTCTTATAGTGTATATAGAGGATTTAGTGACATTTATTAGAATTTTTAACAACATATTAAAAGTCACACTAAAGATTTTACCGACATAGGATCTAATGACATTTCTCACAAATGTCGCTATAGACTATAGGGACAATTACATATGCCACTAAAGACTAAATTAAGTGTCGCTAAATCATTTTATGGTAAAACTTAAAATAAAAATCTATAATTATTGCACTAAAAATGTAAATTGTTGGCATTTTTTTAATGCCATTAAATATAATGTCGCAAAAAATAAATTTGTTGTAGTGTTAGTTCTAGCCATAAGTAATGTAGTACCACTTGGAATTGTAGGTTTTTGTAATGGTTGTAAACTGTTTTACAGTAAGTCTCATGGGAGACGGTCTATTCTATAGACGGAATCCATGAAGCCCAGCCCAAAATATAACATAGTATATTTGGGGTTATAATAAATTATTTGGGGTTATAATAACTTATATTTGAGGTTATAGAATAGTATATTCGAGGTTAGAATACCTTACATTTAGGATTATAACATAATATAATTGATATTATAATAAAAAAAATCAGTTAAGGGAAAATGGGCTGGCCCAATTTTGTGGTCTATCCTATAGACCGTCTCTTGTGAGATTTTGTGACGGTTTTAAACTATATGGTTTTGTAGAATAACATGTCTTGCGAGAATTCGTCTTATCGTACAATAATTAGCATAATATAAACATAAATTGTTGTGAGAGACGATTTTTTTAGAGATGTATTAGATATATGGTTTTGTAAAGACGACTTTTAAAAGCCCAGCCCAAATCTAATTTATGTTAATTTAAAAAACAAATGGCTGGTAAAATATATTATAATTCCATATACAAACCATTATATACCCAACTATGTAATATTATAACCCCAAATACAGATCATTATATATTCAACTATATGCATGTGTTTAGAAAATTTAATTAATTTTTTTAATTTAAAATCGGGCTGGCCCAAACTTGAGACGTCTCTTGTAGAGATGGTCTCAAGTAAGAATTTGTGTTTTTCAAATTGTTATTTATCATCATGACATCTGATATAGACCGTGTTGGCTGTCATTATAAAATATACAACATTCCGTCTGTATGAGACCGTTTCACAGTGAAATGACCTCAAAATAAGAAGTTTATAAGCTAAATGCTTTTATTATGAGATTATTTGATCTAAGTATAAGGCATATCTGACGGTGAAATCGTTTCAGAATTTGTGAAAATTGTAACACAATCAAAGCCTTAGATTTGAATTTATGTAACACATACCCATTGATACGCTAGTGGGCTAACCAATCAACCCAAGCCCAAACCCATTTGAACACTTAACATGAGATGAGCTTTTGAAATAATTAAATAAATTAATTTGATAAAAAAAATTAAAATAAGTTTTTTTCTCAAACTATTCAAGGTAAGCGTCTTCTTATTCGAGTCTAATGTCAGATTTTGTTCGCTTTTACTAATAGAGAGCAAGCTCATATTCTGCTTAAAAAGTCAAGAAAAACTTTGTTTATTGTTTGTAACAGAGAATAACTTTTTAAATAGACTGGTCAAATAGTCAATTAGAAGTTGGCTTTGCTCGTTATCACTTTTAAACAACTATTAACTTTGCTCGTTGTTGCTAATGATGAGCTAACTCAGACCGAAAGCTTGAACAAATGAAAATTAGTTTCAAACAATGTTAATTTTATAAATAATTACTTATTAAAATAAGCTTATGGGGTTGAGGTGATTTATATGCGATATACTGTTGTACCGCTATCCAACCATTAATTTGACTGGGCGTGTTTAACCCTGCTTATTTATTTATTTATTCGGTAGTATGGAGATTTCTTATAAGAGAGAGATAAAAATAATTTTTTATGTAAATGGTGATTATTAAACTTATATCACGAAATGTTATCCAACTATTTTACGAGGCAAACATGTTGAACTTGACGAACAATTCATAAACTTTAAATCGTACACTATTTAGGGTATTATAGGTAGACTAAGGGAATGTGACTATGTGAGGGCTAGAGCCTAGAGGAGAAGACAGCGAGAATCAAGACTAGGATCTTAGTTGGAGAACGTGTACTTAGAGAAAGTAATGCATTCTCCAACTAAGACAAGATTTAATTCTTTTAAATCACACTTAATTATGCTCACGAAAAATGTCTTAGTAATATTATACTCAAACTATCATTGAAGAGTCGAAAATTTGATTCTGGTTAATTATTGAAGAGTCGACTCAAACTATCATGGTTGTTAGTCGAAAATTTTCCGACTGAATTTTGACCACCACAAGTTTAATCAAAATTTTCGGGCCGGGAATTAAATTGAAAAAGATCAAAAATTCTTTGTCTTTCATTTCCGACTATTCACCGACTATATTCCGACCAGAAGACTAGATGAAAAAAAATTTAAATGAAAAAGTAAAAAAAATTCTAACCAACTATATATCTAGTTGATGGTTGGTAGCTAAAAAAGTAAAATAGTAAAATAGTAAATTATAAATTATTAAAAAAGATAATAATAATAATAATAATAATAATAAGGGAAATTATCATTGGTGCCCCTGTGTTTTGGCCTTTTATCAATGGTCTACAATCTTTTTTTTTTTTTCCAATAGCACCCCTGAGGTTCAGTCAAAGTAACAACCGTGACACTTTTGGTATTTTTTCCGTTAAACTTAACGGTAAGTATGATTTTAACTCAACCATGGTTAGATTATCATCTTCTTCTTCCTCTTGTTCTTCTTCCATGGTTGCCTTCATCTTCCATGGTTGCCTCTCAAAACTGAAGTTCACCATTTTAATCTGCTCGCCTCTCAAAACTGACGTTCACCATTGTAATCTGCTCGCCTCCCTCTTCCTCGAATCTGCTCATTTTCTCTGACGTTCACCATCTTCATCGGTTCACCATGGCTTGAAGAACAATTTTGTGAAATTTTTGTTTAAAATCTGAAATTTTTCGAAAATTAGGTTTTATTATACAATTTTATCTCCATTAATATAATTTGTTTTGGTTTATGTACTTGTTTGTTGAAAATTTTCGAAAATTAGGGTTAATTACTGAAATTTTTGTAAACAAGAGATTTTGTAAACATCCCACAAGATCTACAATTTTGCCCAGATCTCTTTGTAAACAAGTAGTAGTATGCCCAGATCTCTTTGTAAACAAGAGATTTTGGAGTTAAATATCCCAGAAGATCTACAATTTTGTGAAATTTTTGTAAACAAGTAGTAGTATGCCCAGAACTCCATGGATGAAGCTGAACAAGAACTGAACTCTGCCATGGAAGAATTCAGAAGGTTTGAAGAGGAATTAGGGAAGGAAGCCATGGATGAGTATTATAAGCTTTTAAATGTTGGTGAATCTGCTAAAAAGATGGGAAATTCAATGGAGAAAGCTGCTTATTTTGCTTCTAACAAATATGTTGAATCTGCAGTTAATTCTGCTACTAATTCTATCAAATCTGCTACTAATTTTGGTATTACATAAGGGAAGAAGATGAAGTTTCTTTTCTAATTTGTTGAATGAAAACAAGGGAAGAATTTGCAAATGGAAGAAGAAGGCAGCCATGGAAGAAGAACAAGAAGAAGAAGAGAACTAACCCTAGTTAAGTTAAAATCATAAACTTAACGGATTTTTAACGGAAAAAACTTGAAAAGGTCACGGTTGTTACTTACCCTAAACGTCAGGGGTGCCATTGGAAAAAAAAAAAAAGATTGTAGACCATTGATAAAAGGCCAAAACACAGGGGCACCAATGATAATTTCCCTAATAATAATAATAATAATAATAATAATAATAATAGTAATAATAATAATAATAATAAAAAATAAATAAATAAATAAATAAATAAATAAATAAATAAATAAATAAATATACTCAGATTGCTTCCTGACTAAATTATCGCTCGAAAATTCCGACTATTTTTGACATGCGGAAATTAACCAATATAGACATATACCGACTGATTTTCGACTATTTAACGCTTTGAAGAAAGTTAATTATTTTTTAAAAATTGTTTTGTATAATCTGTCCCATTTGCTATAACGACACCCTAACTTCCGGATGGAACAAATTATTTGCATTACATTGACTTTATAAGGATTCTATAAATCTCTTGTAATTTAGTTATGGCCACTCGTGTCAACTCATTTGTAAAATTAATATCTTTTTAGTTCCACTTATTTATCATTATCTGTTATTTTAATTCATCTCACTCAATTCACATAATTTAATTTATTATTTCTTTTAAGTGCATTAATACATTTGAACTAATTTTCGAATTTTTTGATTTCATCCATATAATTTAGGAAAATTTACTAAGAATAATCCAATCTATTCGTGATTTTTCTACAATAATCTTACCTATTGATTAACCATGAATAATCCCAGCTTTAAGGGGTATTTGCCTAGAGTAAGCTTGGATAACCCGATGACATGTTATATATAATAGGTAATTCACCAAAAAAGTAAACTGAAAATTAATTTAAAATTTGAGAAAAATTTTTAAATTTTACATAGAATATTCTATAAAAAATTAAAAAATCATAATTGTTTTTAGAATATTTTTTCAATATTTTGTCGATATTTTTTAATTTTATAGCAAGTCATCCGGTTATTGGGTTTACTCTAGGAAAATACCCCTCAAAATTGGAATTATTCATGGTTAATCAATAGATGAGATTATTATAAGAAAATCACGAATAGATTGAATTATTCTAGATAATTTTTCCTATAATTTATTTCACGCTCTTCATTTATTACAAAATATTCACATTTTCTCAAAAATCGACTTTATTTTTCTTTGACGCTGATTTTAAAAAGGAGAATAACATTTATATTATTTTAATATGCAATTATTAAGATCTAGCATCATGTGAGATATGGCCTATATTTTTCATTTTATGATACAAGGAGCTTTAATAATTTTTGCCGACACTAATAAGTTTGTACCAACACATATCTTGAGGATAAAAGGTTGTCATGTCCTCCAAGACACTTCTCATTCATTATGCCCTAAATCATGCTTATATCACTAATTACTTTTAATTAAATTATTAAAGTTTAATTTATGATTACAAAAATATCTTAACTAACTTGTATTATTATTAATGCTAATACATGTTAATAATTCGAGTATTTTCTTTGTTGCATGCTTACATCATTATATATTTGTTATTATTAAAATTGAGATTTTTTTAATTGAAATATGTGGTGACGATATACGATATCTCATAAATATGTTATGGTCATAATAGTTTTTTGATTTAGAACTTTGTTATATTTTGGAACTACGCTTTCAAGCGTCATATTTACATTGAGGAGTTGGGTTAGCAAGAGATTAGATTGTTCCAAATTTAACCTATGGACCCATTTACATCTATTTTTGTAAATTTATATAAATGTCTTATTTGACTTTTGATAATATACATCAGTCATTCTTAAGTTGATTGGTTCTTAATTATAATATAGTCATATGAGATTATATTTCATTTGTCTCAATTAGAGGTGGTCAATGGACCTGTTCATGGTGGGTCGGGTCAAAATTTAAATGGGTCGGGGCGGGTTGGGTCAGGTCAAGCCCATTTAAATCAGACCCTATTTGACCCTTTTTTAAAAATTTCATAAAATAATTTTTTATATTATACTTTATGTCTCGTTGGGTCGACCCACTTATGTATATAAATATACTTCCTCCGTTCCAAAATACTCGCTACATATCTATTTTGTGCACTATTCATCGTTCAAGCTTATTTTACATATTGCGACTAATGTGTAAGTAAAAATATAGTCAAGTGGGATCTTGTTTGAATCATCTAATCGCATACTTTCATAATATTAAATTTTTATAATTTCTAGATAAGGGTAATTTAAGATATTAATGATCAAAATTGTGCATTGGATTGCGTAAAAAAGTGAAATGTAGCAAGTATTATGGAACGGAGGAAGTATCAATTAAAAATATTTTTAAAAGGTGCTAATTTTTTTCTCGCAATTAATACTTATAATTATCCGACTCGGCCCTTTACACGAAGGCCCGTTAATGACCCGCCCCGCTAATGACTCGTTAAAAGGTGATCCGACCTTTGACCCGTTGGGTCGACCCGCCCATTGAACACCTCTAGTCTCAATGTAAAGATTATTAATATAACTTATTATACCTTTTAATTATACACAATCAAATATATTTAATAATAAAAATAGTGCATTGATAAATATGTCCATTCAAATAGGACAGATACGGTGAATAGAAAAGACTAGTGATATCATCAGCTGATCGAGGTTAGGAATGAGCATGGGTCTTGGATTTTAAGGTCTAAATTCGAACTGAATCGACCTTAACTTAAGGGTTTGGATCAGATGTAAAGACCCTTTTGCATCTTTTTATTTAAAAATTGTTATTGTTTATATGATTTGAAACTTTTTCGGTATATATAACTTAAATTGCATATTTGTATTTCAAAAATAGATAGATTTGATAATATATTGTAATATAGAGTATTAGAAAATCTTTGTTAATTAAAAAAATTTAAATAATTTTATACAAGTAGATGTAAATTGAACAATATACTTTTTATAGTTTTTTAAAAAAAAAACAAAAAAATTAGTTTTGGACGCAGATCCAGACCCTATAGAAATGGGTCTAATTAAAAAGTAGGATTTGTGGTCAAACTTTGATTGTTGTTAAATATTTGTGTAGTTATAAAATACAATTTGTATTAATGATAGACAAATTCTCCATTAAAATTGTTTCATTATTAGACGACTGAACGTAAGTTGACCTAATATTTAGTTTTGAAATAAACTGAAAAAAAAAAAGAGTTTTTCATTTATCTATTTATTTTTTTAAAAAAGAAAACATTAATGAACTGCTTGTACTATAAATAAAAATAGACTAATTTTTTATCAGGCAGTCTCCTGAGAGACCATCTTTCTGAGATACGTCTCTCAAGTCCAATCGATTAAAGTTTATTACCTACATTTACTCTAGTTTTTCTAATGGGTCAACCCAATTAGAGATCGTCTCTCAAAACAACTGTCTTTCACAAGAATTTGTGATTTTATATTAAGACGGTACGTTAATAATAATATCTAAATTCAAATGCAGTTGTGTTGACCGGAAATGGTATATTGTTGGGTTAGTTAGGTGACATATGGGTAGCAGTTAAATGGGGTGAACTTGTGATGAATACATAGTTTTGACTTTGACCCTTGTTTTTAAGGTTGTTAGGATCGAGATTCTACCTAGCTCCGTTGAGGGGTAGGATTGAAATCGGTAGAATCTGATCGTAAAATATGTGTTCTACAAATATACATTTGTTCTCTTTTTAAGGTTTTAAGGTGTAACCGTGTAAGTAAAAACTTATTTGACTTTATTTATTAATTTTTGAAAAAAATACTTTTATTAATCATTTTTAAACTGTAAATCAAAAACTTGAATTTTATAAAGGTATTGATATAATTATTTTAAATATAAATCTATATGTAAGTGAAACTTGTATTATTTGAAAATATTTTACGTTTGAAACTACCTTTGTAGGTAGGAGTGTTCACCGGTCCAAATCCGGACCGGACCGGAACCGGTTGGACCGGAATCTCAAAAAATCTAAGACCGGAGACCGGATCGGTTCCGGTCCGGTCCGGGTTTGGACAGCTTAGACCGAAAATATTTTTTGGGACAAAAAATAAATTGAAAAATAGAATATTTTAAAATAATTTAGCAAATTAATTATTATAAAATTAACATATTTGAATTAAAAAATTATTTTGTGTTGAAAAAATAATATTTTAAGTCCTTTAAAATAAATATATACATAATAATTATAAATATTATTCCTCTTCCAAATCACTTTTATGAAATCCGGTCTCATCCGGTCCAACTCGGATTTCAGCCGGTCTAGACCGGACCGGACCGGAAACCCGGAATTGAAAAAAAGTGAGACCCGGAGACCGGACCGGATGGCAGATGCACCCGGTCCAGTCTTAGCCGGTTCCGGTCCGGTCTTATTTTGCACACCCCTACTTGTAGGATCAGATCGTTGAATCGTAAGATTGTTGAATCGCGTTATGATTCTAGCACCTAAATTCTTGAGCTAAGTAGAATCGCACGATTTTACCACATTAAGATCCTACTTATGATCCGAATCGATTGCCCATTTTTAGATCGCAACATCGTAGAATTGTAGATCAAAATCGGAATTCAGACCGTCCTTTTAAGTAGTGGTTTATTTCTAAGATTACTATCTTTGAAATGCGGTTTGCTTTGTATGAAATATCGCTATTTAGAGTAAAAAAACATGTGTACTGAATACTGATTAGCGTCATATGTGAATGATGTGTAGAGATTTATTTTTCCTTTGGGGTATAATGAGAATTAAATTTTCCGTCAACAATATTTTGAGCAAAAATTCAAATTTGAAAAGACAAAAATTATTTTTTAAATTTTGCTCAAAGTAATGCTCAAATAAACCAAAAATTATTGAAGGACACTTTTTTAAAAAATTCCAAACGTGGGATTGAAATTAAGTGGAAATAAAGCAGATAGAACTAATTAAATTGTCAGCGATAAACCGATGCTAATATCAATAGTTTTATCTGTATAGAAAGAGCATCTGCATGTGGTGCAGAAGGTTTGGAGTTCATCCCTTACTGGGCTCAGGTATCAATTGGAGGGCTTTTTGACTGCGCGCATAACTCTGTACTCCCTCCTTGGAAAAACGGGAATGATTTGTCCGCATTTTCAGGAAAAACAAAGCCCCCATCCAGACCTTACCTTGTGCGGGATATTAAAAGTGTTGGAAATACTTCATATGTGAGACAATATCTCACATCGATAAAATAGTAGGTTGTTGACTTGCATATATAGTGGGTTAATTAATCTTCCTATTGCCATATGGTTTTGGGAAACAATGAACCTCACCGAGTATATGTGCAAGTCAACGCTCTTGACCCATGGGTTTGTGGGCTCGAGGTCACGGGCGGGTGTCCCGTGACCCCATGAGTGGGCCATAATGAGATTATGTGACTAATTGTCACGGCCTAATAAAAAGTGTCCTTTATAGAGTTAAGCTTTTGATTAGAACATGTAAAATTGATGATATAATCACGTCATAATTATAATGGTTTTACCTATTTTTGTAAAAAAATATACCACTTATAAGTTTTACACACAAATAAAACGTATAATTGAACTTTAATTTGATAAAAAAAATTTAAAAAGATAAAAAAAGAAAAAAAACTTTTTTTTTGTTGCTTTTGGAAAGTAGTAGGCGTAAATGGTTTACTTTTCATCAAATATTTGTCCGGTTAGTTGTCATTGTAGTGCTTGTGGTAATAAAAAGTACTAGTATAGTATTCGGACCTTTTTTTAGTTTTTCTCTTTTAATTGTAAAAATAATAAATTAGGTTAGAAATTATCTAACTATGTCGTTTGCATAGTCAAATTCGTGGTATCTTCAAAGTTTTTTATTTCAAGAAATTGATATTTAAATTTAAATTTAGTGATTTTTAAAGAGAAAAAAAAATTAAGTGAGTTTAAAAGGTGAATGGCAAAAATGAGAAATATAATAGAAAAAAATAGCGACACAAAGAAAAGAGTAACAACAAATAAGATGAACATAAACTTCTAAAGTAAATATATGGATGAAATTTTTTTTATAAATATGAGTCATATTACAAAATAAAAACAAGACAAATTTTAAATTAATAATGAACTAAAAATAAAAATAAAGAGAATTACATACTCCTCCTGTTTCTTTTCAAATGTCTCATTTACTTTTGGAATACTAATTATCAATCACTTATAATTTGTATTTTCTTCTTAATTTAGGCGTTAAAACATAGTCAAAACAAGATTAGTTTGATTTATTTCAACATAAAATTTATTAATATTTATTTTTTATAATTTGTATTATATACAATCGTCACTGTTCATCATTTCCTTTCTATGTAGGGTTCTCATTTTCTGAGGATAAAATTGACTGCTTATCTTTAGTATTCCCTCTCAAGGGAGTACAAGTATAGATTGTCTGTCACCTACCCTCACCAAAAACCTTTTTTCGAGCGAGATATTGAGTTGATGATGATGACAATTGTCACTGTTAAATATTAAAATAATACATTAATAAACAAAAAAAAAGAGATTTTAAATGATTTGTATACTTTAGTGTGGAGAAAGGTGTATCTTTTGACCAATTTTCATTAGGAAAGGGTGATCACTCGCACTTGCCTTCATGTGCAACAATTCTTTCTTACCCTTTGTGTTCAAAATTATTAAAGTGAGAGAAAAAGAGATTTTAAATGATTTGCCAAATATTCAATATGTGTTTGATTGACTTTTAATTTTTTTCTACTTTATTTATTTATTTTTGTATATGTAAAATATTAACCAACAGTGATTATGATAAAAAAATCGTCTGGGAAAATTAAATTAATACTAATTTGGGAGGAATTATTAAGATTAGGTAGTCATCTGACAACATTCATCTGGGAGGGTCAAAATGATATTGTACACTTGTCCATTACAATGGTTCATTATGAGATAGTAGGACATGTGCTAGAAGGAGAAGTCAAGAGCGCCATAGAAAATAAAGGAAAATCTGTTAAAGTATTTGAGGGGTTGATCACGTTCGAAACAAGCACAAGGGCATGCAGAGAATTTTGGGAATTAGTAAAGTATCAGAGGAATGTTTTGCACTCACGATCATGAGCTATAAATACTCATCAAGGAGCACATAAATAGAGAACTAATTTCTACTATTAAGAAGTACTAATAATTCAAAGTGATTTATTGCTAAGAGTATTACAAATTTACAACTGAATTTCAAGGACGACTCACATTGATTTTTAGCAAAACATTAATAACATGATCATCTAAAAGAATATTTTCATCTGTGATTATTATCATTACAAAGAACTTACGTCTAAATATGACTTAAGTAGTAATCCAACTGACAGTCACACCGCTCCTTAAAGGACCTAATAGTGCATGTATTTCTAATGTTACGAGTAAATTAAAAGGGAAGTATACGTGCTACCCTTATTTTTTTTATAATAATATCAATGAAGGTCTAATAAGTGGAGAATTAGCTAACATACAACGAAAAACGAACAAAAAAGATACAGAATCAAGCGGAATTAACGCCTAAACCGTTAAAGGGACCCACATATAGTGGCAGTTAGGTAAATTATTTTCTGAAATGGATGAGTGGGACCCACACCCACACAAGAACCACTGTGTAATGTATACTTACTTCGTTCCACTATACTTGTTATATTTACATTTAAATTTTTATGCAATTCAGTACATTATTTTGATCCTTTATTTACTGAATTATACACGTCAAAAAATATAAATAAAAAGTTAATATTATGAAATTACGCGATTAAACATTCAAATAAGATCTGACTTGATTATATTTTTTCTTACACATTAGCCGCACTATATAAAAAAAGCTATGATGAATACAACATCATCATCATCATATCCAGTGTATCCCGCTCATAGAAAACTATAATCAGAGTCTGGGGAGGGAAAAACGATGATAGGCTCATACTCAGAAAGGAGAGTGTAATCAAAAAGTCCCCGGATCGAGAACGACCTTTCAAAGAGAACCTACAGTTGACAAATAGAATAAAAGCATACACACGAATACAAAGATAAGATCAAAGAAAAAGATCAAGAGCAGCAAAAGGCAAAATAATAAATAATATCAATAATAAAAATATAGCGAGTATTACAGAACGGAGACGTATTAATGTGAAAACTGTGCGTGACAATTTCAGCTTTTATCTGCACTATAAATAAAACCCACCCGTTTCGGGTCTCATTACCCAAAACAATCTTCTCACTCCTTTAATTTTTAGGGTATACTCTGTTTGTTGCCCCTAAAATTAAAGGGACAGGACAACTGTCGGTAATCGTACTTCACTTTCTACACTCTTTCTCTCTCCTCCATTACTCCGCCGTACTCTCCGCCGTGTCAACCGTCACAATGTGGTTGAGTATTTGTTTAGTCGGCGTAATTTTAGGTTTAGGGTTTGAAAATGTGGTGTCGTTACCGTTGCACAGAAAACCCGACCCGCATTGGAAACCGGCAACCGCTACTTGGTACGGCGAACCTAACGGCGATGGTAGCACCGGTCAGTTTTTTCTTTTTAATCCTTTTTTTAAAATTATTTAATTAATTGGATGATTAATGTGTGTTTATAGGATATAGACTATGCTTTGCAATTGCACTCTTGATTTTATCCCAATTACACTAATTGATTTAAATTACGTTCTTAAAATTTAGCATTTTTGCGAATTACAAATTACAGTCATTAAATATCAAAGTTTACAAGTTCTGGTAAAAAACACATAAATTTGACCGCTTAACTTAAAATTTCGACCATTAAAATGGTTGAAATGGTGTGTTTTGGCCTGAACATACAAACTTTAATACTTTATTGGTTATAATTCGCAATGAATAAACATACTTTAATTCGCAAAAATGCTACACTTTAAAGCGGTAAAATCTTGTAGTTAAATTACATTTGTGCCTATCATTTGTATTTATTTCCCTTTTTTAGTTGCATTTTGGTACAATTGTATACATACTATGTAAAAGTGAAAGGGTATATATAAAGAAATACACTCTACAATGTATAGCCCATTTTCTTTTCAAGCTTGTTTTGTAACAGAATCATATAATTAATTTAATTTTCTAATTGATTACTTTAGAATTATAAGTGATTAATTTAACATACTAATTGTACGTGTCAGCTCAATAAACATAGTCTTGAATGAGAACGTCTCACAATTCTGTAATTAATCAATTCAAAATTATAATTATCACTTTAACACACTAAATGTACATATATCAGTCTATTAGATATGATCTCAGCATAAAACATTCTCATTTAAGAATGTGTATAAATTTGATGAAGTAGGTTTTGCTAAAAAAATGTTTTAGTTAATTTAATTTGACTCTTTAGATCGAAAGACCCATCGTAGAAGGTTGTATCAAACAACGATATGGAACAGTATATTCAGAATTGTCAGATCTCATACACAACAATCGCAGTTTTGTTAATTTTGAATCATATTTGATTAAAGTTGCTATATGCTTGCTAATTTTTATCTCTAATATAGATGTCATATGACTCTTTATTAATGAATTAGGTATTATTAAAAAAAAAAATTTTACCGTTGAGATCTTAAAAAAATTAATGAATGCAGGTGGGGCATGCGGGTACGGGTCAATGGTGGATGTGAAACCATTTAAGGCCCGAGTAGGGGCGGTAAGCCCGATACTATTCAAGAACGGAGAAGGGTGTGGAGCATGTTACAAAGTTAAGTGTTTAGACACTGAAATATGTTCTAGAAGAGCAGTTACCGTTATTATTACTGATGAATGTCCTGGTGGTTATTGCTCTGGTGGAAATACCCATTTTGACCTTAGTGGGGCCGCCTTCGGTCGGTTAGCTATTTCCGGTGAAGGCGGTCAGCTTCGTGATCGTGGGGTTATTAATGTCATTTATCGAAGGTCAGCTTTTTATCCGAAAACTATTTTTTCTTTTACTAGCAACACTTAAAATTCGCTAATTTATTAGTTTTTTATTCATCATGTTTTATAACTAATCACTAGTTCGTTGCAAATTTGTACGGGTAACATCTACTCACACAACTTTTGATTTCTGGTATGGCCGTAAAGAGTCCTTTCAAGTCAAAATTGGTCTTTTAATTAACATAATGGAAATTCGTATCTCAATTCAAATAAAATTCAATTTTTTCCCAAGTAAGATCTTAAGTTCAGCTTTCACGTAGACGTAACTTTCTCTTTTGGGTAAAACTGGTGTTCTCTTGAGAGACCGTCTTTTGTAAAGACGACTCTTAAAAGTCCAGTCCAAATCTATATTTAGAGTTGTAACAATATATATTTAGAATTGGTCTAAGATTTTTAGAGCGATTTTTACAAAAAATGATCTCAAGTAAGAATTTGTGATAAACGAAAAAGTGCCTTTTTATGCCGACACAATTGTAGTTATATGAAAGCGGCTTAAGGGCTTAACTGCCAAATGGAAAACGAAATTGGTAGTTATTTGGAATTAGTAGAGGGTAGAGGTATGGGAAATAGGAATGATTTTGTTTTGATTATAAAAAATATTTTATATTCTAACAAATTTGTTTTATTTTTAATTTTATTTTTTTCCAATTAATTTGTCTCATTTTTATTTTAAGACATGATCATAGCAATATTACTTTTACTCTGAAGTAAATTACTACATTCGTTCTAAAATACTTGCAATATTTGCCTTTATTTCACGGTCCAATGCACTAATTCAATTCTTAATATCTATAATTAGTATAATATAAAATTATAAAAATTTGAAATTAATAATCTTTACGTCGAGACGAATCAAACAAGATCTCACTTGACTATGTTTTAACTTATAAATTACTTATTAATCACAAATTAAAAGAGATATAAGTGAATAGTGCTTATTTTTCGTATGTTGCGACTATATTGGAACGGAGGATGTATTTCCTTTATTTTTAAATTTTAATTGTTTCACTCCTTTAATCTATTATACTTAAGTTAACTTTGTGACGTTTAACAACAACAGGTTTAGAGGTGTTTATTTGGGTCATCGTGTAAATTTCGGGTTAGGTATTTTAGGTCGGTTTAAATCAGGTTTTGTATTCATATTGATTTTTACATTATTTTAATCCATTTTAAAGTCAAATAAATCGGGCTTAATTCTGAAGTCGAATAAATATCAGATCATCGAATCTATTAAAAAAGGGGGACAAATTGCAAGTCTAAAGTCTAAATAGTGTATAATTATATTGTTTGGCTTTATATTTATTGACCGGGAGGTACTGTGACGTGCATGATATTGACTGCATAGGTGTACAGTTGTGAACATGTGGACTAGTTTTCTCAATTGTTCTGACTACACTTAGTTAGGAGTATCTTTTTGTTACTGTAAAAGATTCCAAACACCATAATTACACTCTTCCATTTATTTTCTTACTTTTGTCCACTCATTTTCAACCAATGGATGAAAACGGATAATATAGTGTTTGGAAACAAGTATTTTATTTTAAATTATGGATTTTAATTATGAAATCATAAATGAAAATTAAGAGAGTCCGTAATTGATCCCAACTTCCCTAGCTAGCTTCGTCTACGTGAGAGAATGTAGTGAAGTTGATAAATAGTCACAAACATCAAATCAGTATCCCGCATAAACTGAGGGTCTGGAGGAGAAGATAACGAACATATCATACTTGCACTCCCTTTAAAGAAGCGGCACACAAGAATGTGCGCAGTCAAATAAATCTTCAAATAGTGAGCTCCCAAAAAGAGAAAATCTTGTAAAGTGAGCGATGAGTAACGCCATAGTAAAGATAAAAATACAAATTAACTTATAAAGTGGATTATCTCGGTAAATTTATTATAGAAATTAAAGAAAATACTAAGAATATTAATCAAGATAAAAATATTGCGAAATAAAAACAGATCAAAATAGAAATATTAACGACGTTTATACGAGACCGATAGAGTAATAAGGGTATCTTTGTTCAATTTGGAAAGCTAATAAACTAGGGTATGCCCATCCTTTCTTTTGTTTGTCTTTTTTTAAAACATGCAATACTTGAACTTTGGGTTCCTTTTTCCTTTTGTTTTTATTTAAATGAAAAAGACTTTGAGGTTTTGGCCTTTGTAGAATGTGTAACAAAATGAGTTTTGGGTCATTTTCTTTGCTAACATTTAGCCTTTGGATCAAGCACCCAAAAGAAATACTTCCTTCTTTTGGATAAATGTTCTTTTCAGCTGACTTAAAACTCATTTTCCTACTCATTCCACTAATTGGCGGGCGGGCGGGCGTATTTGAGGGTGAATCATTTTCAAATTGGATTAACTTTAGATCATGTCATTTATTGTTGGGTTTTAGATCGATTTCAGATCGATCGAATTAAAAATTGATAGTTCTATTTACAAGTCTGTAACACCCGAATTACCCCTTTATACGAAATCAAAACCGTAAAGGACGGGAGGAAATTCGGGTGTTACGAAGTCAAGAAATAGTTATTTAGAAAATCAAAATATATTTATTGAATTGTGAACATTTTGATAAGAAGAGTAATTTACTCATTGATGTCTTGTCTTTATTAATTATTAAATTAAATTAAAGAAACAAAACAAAACATAGCTTAGTCAACAAAGCATTTATATCTAGGTTGACTATTGTTTCCATAGAGTTATAGAAAGACTCATAGTTGAACATAAAAGTTGATAAAAAAATTACCATGTGATTAATATCTTAATATTTTAATTTTTAATTTCTTATATACAACTTTAAGGATTATTATTTATATTATTACACAAATTTTCAAATGAATCAGTTTCATATATAGTAAAACCATTTCTATTAAGCTGACTCGATATACATTTATTGTCTTAAAGTGATCACTTATATTTAAAATTGATCACGTTTATAACCATATAAAATGATCATTTATAAAATAATCAATTTGAGAAATGAGCTTATTATATGAATTCGTCGTCTATGGTAAGACTGTCTAATACAAGACGAGTGTATATTGATATTTATTTATATTGTATGAAAATGATAGGACACCTTGTAAATATCCTGGAAAAAAGGTAGCATTCCATGTAAATGAAGGATCCACTAACTATTGGCTTTCACTCCTAGTGGAATTTGAAGATGGAGATGGAGATATTGGTTCTATGCACATAAAAGAGGTATTTTTTATTTTTATTTATGAAGGATTTATTTAATTTTATGTTTTTGGAAATTTTATTATTAAATACTCCTTAGGGTTAATAATAATTGTGAAATGACATCTTGTCTTGGACAAAAAGTTAGCATTGCACTATATATTGATCTTTTTGCCTAGAAAGCACTCAACAAAAGTAGTGGAAAATCTACTACAAAATTAATATATTTTCTTTGCTAAAATTTGTCCGCATCTTTCAAGAAAAAGAAAATCCCCCACTTGAACTCTGTCTTATGCGGGATACCAGAAAGGTCCTTTACCTTTACCTCTGAGCTAAAATTTCCTTATCGAATAAAGGAAAACGGTATTCAAAACTCTAACTCTAGAAGGATAATGTATAAGAAATTCAAACTAAGAATATATAAGATGATTTTGTTTCGTAAAGTCTCGAATTCAAATCAAAGGAGATATATTTTTCTTATTTCTCGGTCCCAAACCTCTGAAAAAGGTTGGAAATGCCACCTTCTGATCATCAGGATTGAGCTGATCTCACAGATACCGAAAAATAATTATAATCCTTATTTTTTTATTATACTCCTAATTTCTAACATGATTCATGCAATGAAAAAAGTTAAGAGGAAGTGCTTTAATTTATTGTTATAAAAAATTAAATGAATCCCAAATATCACGGAAGGAATACTGTAATTTCAGCAAGTGAAGAAAAAAGTAATCAAGATTATGCCACAATTATAGGAGTAATTATTCTAAAGAAAATTACAATAAAGTTTTGTACTTTAAATACGGGTTTTGCTATACTTTTTATTTTTTTCCATAAACAATATTTTTTTCAGATTTTTAATCGATATATTTAAATTATCTTTTTATTCCATTCACATAATTTTCATACTTTTCTGTATAATTTTTTGATATTATAGCAAATATTATGAGACAAACGGAATAATATAATGTCAGTTTTGGTCTTGACAATGTGGTAAAGCCTGAGTGCAATTCCACCTTATATTATTTTACAAACAATGCACTTTTCTTTTCTTGCTTGACTCTCTTTGGCTCTACCACAACATTAGTGGGAGAAAACATGCAAATGCTTCTACTTTAGACTTTAGTAATGACTACTTTTCCAAAGTATGGTAAAAAAAATATTTTTATCTTGAGATAAAAAACTGATTATGTTATTACGGGTTTTTTAATGAATCGCTAACATTGTAAATAGTTTTATACTGTATTTTGTGTTTCATTTCAAAAAGTTAACATAAATCCGCCAACATTGTTAGCAGTTTTACTAGTATAAAGTCGTAATTGGTGTTAGTAGTTAATTAATGTTGTCGGGAAAGTAACTCAATTAAATACTTTTACTGATGGTTGTAGCTCAAAGATAGCGCCATTTAGGTTAGAAGTATATAATGCAACACAACCTTTATTCCACTTCGAGTAAGGGGTTATGAGATTCAAACTTTTAATTTTTTTAACACGTGGGCTCTGATACCAATTCAAAAGTCAAATCATTTATACCGAAAAAATGCTAATATTATCAGTTTTTCTTTAAACTCAGTCTACCTAGATAAAAAAAAAGTTATCCAATAGGACTTTTTCTTACAACCAAGGCACTTTTCATGTCTTGCTTGACCCACTTTGGCTCAACAATTAGAGTGGGAGAACATGCAAAAGGTCCTACTTTTTAGCCTTTTTGATTCCCACCATAAATCTTCCATCTTCTTGTAACTCCAATAATAATAATGCCTTCTCATACATTAAATAATACCCATTTTCTATATACTATTACTAATCATTTTGGGCATGTCCCTTAGTGCATATTCTATAATAATTAAGTCACCTAGCTCATGTGCCCCATTATATGCCAATTGCCATGCCCAACCAAGTTGTCCGTTATTTGATTCTTAACTAAATTAAACTCCCAAAACTCCCCAATGGATTTATTTCTAAAAAGAATTAATTTTTTAGTTGAAGGTTGACCCACAAAAAATTCTGATTCAATTTGATGATTCTGATAGAGTATATAACATACTATAAAACTGTAACTATCGACTTAATTTTTTAGTTGAAGCTAAGATATATTACGTACTCATCGATCTAAAAGGAAATTTGAACATGTTTTTATTGTTATATAATATAATATAATAGTTGGTAACCAATAAGGATGTTGAATAATATTCTTATAATGTTTATAACTTACAAATAAAGCTCCAAATGTCTTTTGCATCAAATTAATGAAAAGGGTAAAACAAGTAAAGTGTCAAGGGAATAACACGAAGATTAAGAAATTGAATTTAATAGATTATTTCTTGTCCTTTTGCGAGTTAATTGGGAAATACTCCAAAAGAGAGAAAATAAAGAGTAAAGATTGGTAATTAAAGTATATTAGGTGCGCTATTTCTTGTCTTTTTTATCTTAACTTACAATATATGTCGAGGGAAGTGGAGAGATATGTGAGAATCGAACTTAGAATCTTCACCTGAGCAAAGGGATACATTCTCCAATCGAGATAAGACGCGATTATCATATAATGGCATACACAAATTCTTACTTGAGACCGTCTTTTGTAAAGACGGCTCTCAAAAACCCAGTCCAATTCTAAATACATATTGTTACAACTCTAAATATAGATTTGAGCTGGACTTTTGAGAGTCGTCTTTACAAAAGACGGTCTCTCAAGGGATCACCTGAATGGCATTATAGTTTAATTATTGTTTATAGATCATGATATATAATAATGTTTGGCTATAGTTAGACATTACAAGATGCCATAGAAGTAAGAAAGATCAATATCATCCAATAAAAGCACTTAGATTTAGATTAGAATTTGGAATTTGGATGTATGTTAACTAACAACATGTGATATTTGTTTTGATTGGATTGATCAGGCAACATCAAATGAATGGATAGAAATGACTCATTTGTGGGGAGCTAATTGGTGTATTATTGGGGGACCTTTGAAGGGTCCATTTTCTGTCAAATTAACTACACTTTCAACGGGAAGAAGTCTCTCCACACGAGATGTGATTCCGCGGAACTGGTCACCAACAGCTACTTACACTTCTCGTCTTAATTTTCTTCCTTAGATACTCCTCTTTCCCGATGAAATTTTTACGTTTTTCTTTGAAAGTTCTCGCACGAGCAAAAGAATCGAAGTATTTTATAGGGGTTTTACGCGGTTCACATTGCTCAAACTATCCTTGTTTTTTAAAGGGAAATGACACGAAGCATTCAGTGCTCGTTCATTTTCCTTTTTTTTTTCTCACTTTTACTTTCAAGTCTTTCTTAGAAGTATTGTATTTTAGTAGCGTGGATTGGGATGGTTTTTTAGATTATTCTACTGCTACTACTACTGCTACTATGAAGCGGAACAATATAGGAGCCCTCTTCGGAAGGAGAAGAGAGAGCGACGCCCATGTACGTGGATGTAACTCTAACTACTTGTAAAATATCATATTGTACTATTTCAACTTGTAAGTTTGAATGTCCGTGTGATCTTATTTTCTTTTTTGCAAGTGTAAGTTATGATGCAAAACATATTATATTATACTAATATACTATTATTATCTTTTGGAATTAGAGCTTTGATACTATTATGTAATATACAGTTTTTGTGTTCTACCTCTATCTTTTCTTGTTTATCGATATATATTTTCACATTATCTACTCATTACATTGTTATTCAAAACATAAAGTTGAGTTCATGAATCATGATATAGTATTAGTATAAGTGTATAACTTGATAAAAGGTTGAGTTCAACTCTCATACATTCACTTCAAGAGAGCCCGTACGACCATCTGGTGTTAGAGGACATGACATATTAACAAAAAAAGTTAACATTAAGCCTATGCTCGAGTTCGTTTTATGACAATAATCTTATGCACAAAGACAACCAAAGAATGTGCATTAGTACATCAAGGATTACACCTTAAAACTTCTACAATACAAGAAAAACCTTCTATAGTCTCATTGCCACTATGCGAATGCCTCTAAAGCGAAATTTAGAGAATCAGATGTATGCAATCTTTGTTTTCTACACTTTATACAAGGTATCTTTCTACAGAATACAGACCAAATGAAAACCTTGATCATTATCTCCGCGCTTTCTCTTCCTAGGCCAATCCGACAAGCTTTTCACTAACGTTCCACAATCTCCGCACTTTCTCTTCATCACCAGCTTCTTTTAACAACCGGATTTCAAATGATTTCGAGCTGTTGTTTTGTTGGAAAATACCCACATGTGATCCCACGTCAAAGAATTAGAGAGAGTTTGACTAATATATATATACATGATGGGCTACTCCGCCTAATACATATTGATTTTAAGATGGAATCTCATCGAGTTTATGTGTAGCAAACTCTCCTCTTATTCGGGTTCTGTTGTGTACAAGGCCGATAACAAAACTATCATGTTCCAGTTCCAATAAACCCCTGTTTCATCAAGCATGGATCACAGTCCCACCTGTCTTTGTAAGCCTTTTCACCATTGCCTTCACCTCCATCGATCATTGGCGAGGTGTTTGCTCCGCTAAGCCCTCCGAATCTCCTCAAATCTCCAAGCTTAGCTTTTGGAGATACATTCCCTGCTAGTGTCCAATTTCACATAATTAAGAAGTGCACGTAATTTAACGAGTCATTTCACATAGTCCATCACAACCCGAAACCAAAGAACTATAAATCTTTGACCCCAACAAAATCAACATTAACAAGCACGTCCGCAACAACACAAAAACATGGGATTGAAAAGAGGCCAAGTTCCATTACTTTCAAAAGAATATGATTCAATTATTTATACAAATTACAGAATATGCAAACATTTACAAGTATTGAGTAGAAAAATCAGTATGTAAATTCCATCCAAGAGTCTTCAAATTCAGATTCTTGTGGCATTATCAACAAATCTTGACAAATATCATTTTCAGAGAAGGAAATAGTGTCTGCTCTTGGAGGCATAAGTGAAGAACAACACTTTTTACACACAAAAAGAGGAGGAACTGTTTCTGTATCTTCAATCCCACTACATCTTGTATGTTGCCAAACTTCACATATATCACATGAAACCATTCTTTCCCCATCATCATCTTTAGCCCCACACGAACATTTTACCGTCCAATTATCAGGTCCGCCCACGAACCGCCACTCACTATTCGAGTCGATCCCTTTTCCTCTGACCCAAATTTCAGAACCCGATTCAAGAGCACCGAAAATTACCTCTTCATTGTCATAATTTTCCATTCTATCTATGTTTGTTACCACATAGCTTTCCATGATGCAGTATGTGTCTCGTAATGCTTGCTGGGAAGCGGCCTTTAGGTCCCTAACCGAGGCGTGTAATGGTAGAACAATCAGCTCACCAGGGGAATGATTGTATGATGATTCCATGTCTGAAGTTGGTAGGAAATGGCATATGAATCTGAGTAACTGATCATTTTGATCTTTGAAAGGCCATTCCTTTTCGAAGTGTTTGCTGTCTAACGTTACTCTGACCGACAAGCTCGAGATTTCTGATTCCGGGAGATCAAATAACAGTTGTTGGTATAAGGTGTGTATATCTTGATAAATGGAAGATCCTGATGTTGGGGTGATTGTGATAGGTGGGTTGGGATGTGATTTTTGTTCCCTAGGTTTTTCCGGTGAAGGCGAAGGCTCACCGACTTTTTGGATGGTGTAATGTAGTATTCTGTTCAACGGGTCGATTCTACGTCGTACTATGTGATCACCCACAATCACATTGTTCATGGATTTCAACACAAAATCAAGCAGTCCTGTGTCTCCGATGTGAGCTCGAGCTGCATCTCGAACTTCCTGTCGTGTCATTCCTTTGTTAACCGGTTGACATTCCCTATTGGCTTTCAGGGTGTTGACAATTATATCAGCTGTAAATTCTAGTCTTCTCTTGGGCCATCTGCTATCTAAACTAGCTACTAGAGACGTAAAGTTTCGGCATTTCACAGGCTTTGCTTTGCTTGAGCAAGTCTGCCTACTTTGTGCATAACTTTTTGTTGGGATTGTCGGATTTTCAGGCGCTGGTACAGACAGTGTCACTTTCGTCGAGGGAAATTTGGTTGTTGGAGAAGTCTTAAACGACTTCAAGGTCATCAACATAAACCGAAGGAGATCTTTGAGTGTGATGAGATTCGTCTTGCTCAGATTTCGGTAGAAAGTTATGATCCGTTTTACATCCGCCCACTTATTTGTGTTTTGGGAATTCGAGACCAGGTCATCGAGTGTAAGTGAGCTAAGAACATCCAACGCCTTTTGGAAATGATGCTCCTGTACCCCGAAGCTTCCATGACAAAATTTGTATCCCCATCTACCGAACCATGTATGTCCGTATGCAACACCGTGGAGTAATCGAAGATCCATCGATCTCTTCCTCGATGTATCCTCCACTGATATCTTCCTACACAAAACAAATGCTATATGCATTAGTCATTTAGAATTTGCGTGTTGTGAAGACTTGTCAAATTAATCGGCATTAACACAAGAAGTCGAGCAGAAATGTGTTCGATTTGTACAAATGTTCTTACCTTGTATGAAGATTTGTGCATATACGATCCCATAGATCCATGATTTCTCTTCCACAAAGATATTTGGAACCTCCTTCGATCCCATTGATGCATAGGATATGCCCGAAACCATTGCAATGAATCATTCCATGCAGAAGGTGTGTTTGAAGCTCAAGAACCTCACTGTTCAATGGCTTGTTCCATTCAGAATCTAAGGGAATTATCATGTGATACTTCCTTCTAGATAGGTAGTGATGACTCCATCCTAAATCAAATAATTCCATTTAGAAATCCAAAGTTTATACTTAATCATGCCCTTGGATTGGTAAATAACACAAACCAAATCTTAAATAAGCATGTCAAGGAACCATCTATAATTAAAACCACAAACTAATTGATGTAACCGCAAGATATCTTATATACTTAATCACGCTCTCTACATGAGAGCGTCGTTTCAGGTTAGTAGTGTGGATGCTGAACATGCCTCCTCATAACACTAAATATTCCACGATGACTATGTGACCTTACAACCATCTATAAACAAAACCACAAACTAATTATTACTCCTATAACTCAAAATATCTTATAAACTTAATCATGCCGACATGTCGTTTTATATGAAAGCCTTTCAGGTTAGAAGTGTGGACGTCGAACATGCTCCCTCATACACAACGCTATACATTCCACTTGAAACGAGGGGATATCCTATGTACTTAATCACGCCCTCTACATGAGAGTCTTTCAAGCTAGAAGTGTGACGTTGAACATGCCTCCCTCACACATTACTAAATATTGCACCTTAAACAAGGGGTGTGTAAGATTCAAACTCATAACCTTATATCACGTTGGTTATCGTAAAAATGGACTAATTCACACTAGAATGACCTCATCCTTCATCCAACTTCTAACACTCTAGAGAACAACAATGTAGCATGTCAGGTTACAATAAAGGCCAAATTATCAAAAATAGACTAATTCCTCAATAAACAACATTCTTGATGAGGGTCTACTTCCTCTGTTCTGAAATACTCGCACCCGATTGTAACATGTTGTGTGGGAAAATATCACTATCAGTAGAAGTATAAAAAACCAAGAACACCCAACCATTCAAGAAACAGCCAAAGATCAAACAACATAGAAATTCACTAATTATTCCTCCAAGACAGAGTAAAAATGCACTAATTCCTCAAGAAACTACATTTTGGATATGGGTATATTAACTGATAACTTAAACAACACACAAGATTCGAGAAAAACAAGAACACCCAACAATTCAAGAACCAGCAAAAGATCAAACAGTTGGAGAACAAACAAATGAGCACAAAGATTCATTAACCTAAACCCATTTTCAAGAATCAAAAACCAGACAAAAACATTGATCAAAATCAAGATTCAGTAAATTACCAGTACAACGACAAAGATCACAAAAGGGGTTTTTAGAAAGCTTTACATCTTCTTCAATGGTGTAAAGTGGAATAACCAAATGTCTGCTTTCATGAACAAGAAGAGTACACCAAACATTCATGGAATTGAGCTTATAATCTTCGATTTCAGCACATTCTTGAAGAAATTCCCTGATATTATCTCTGAAAGCTCCATTTGGTTGAATTGGACACCCAGGATCACAGAATGTGTTCAAATTGAACAGTTTTGGAGCTCTTTTTTTCTTCTTTAATGTCTTTAAGATTGGAAGAGACATTTCTTTCTGGGTTTGATTTCTTGTTCTTCCAAGAATTTATATCTTTCTGGGTTTCTTGGAATTTCGAAGAAGAAATGAAATTCAGAAGAAGAAGAAGACGGAGAAGTTTGTTTTGAAGTTAGTTAAAGTCGTTACACAAGTTTGTTAATGTTGTACTATATTTTTTATTTTAAAATTTTAATAATTAAAGTTAATTTAAAATTCAACAAAATGAATTTAAAATATAATTTTAAGAAAAAACCCATTCGGGTGTTTAGGCGGGTATTTGGTATGATATCTCGTATCTGATTTAATCATTTAATATGGGTTGGTTTTGAGTCAAGTCAGATTATACTCAATTTCAGTTAATCGGGTCAATTCTGAATAGCTATAAGATTGAATATAAATTTTAATTCAATTTTTGTAATGCTCTTGATTAATTTTTTTTGGTGAAGGGTTATTTTAGAAGGATAGGAGATTTTTTAGGGGTAATTTGTAAAGGAAGGATATGAAAAAATTGGCAAATTTAAGATTTTAAATAGGGGTTAAATAGTCAATATACTAGCGAACATTATAATCAAATGATCGGAATATAATCAGTTAAATTATGTAATTGTTGAGTGTTGACTAATTTGTAACTAACATGAAGATTCGAACTATATACCTCCCGATTTTAACATACTACTTCAACCACTAAACTAATACTTCCTTTGTTTTTTTACTTGCGCCCTAAAACACTAATTCAAGCGTTAATATCTTTAGTTATACACATCAAAAAATTACAGATCTAAAAATCAATAAAATTAACATTGAGACGAATCTAACAAGATCCCACGTGAATATTTTGACCTATAAATTAACGACAATATGAAAATTAAGTGGCATTGATGAATAGTGTCAGATTGTCCTGAGGAAGTAATTGATTTGGTGATGCATTGATGCTCAATTAACCATTATATTACAATTAAAATTTAATAAGCTTGGCCAAAAAAAGTGATACAATTTTTGTAAGGATTTTCAAATTATGTTGTATTATTGGAATATTTATGCGAATTTTGAGAAATTTTATCTTTTTTCTTACGTAATTTTTATGATTTTAATGACAATTGAATTTAGTAGGGTAATTTTAACGTGATTGAAGAAGTTTCACAAATATGAAATTACAAGATGTGATTATAATTAAATTAGAACAAAAATAAAGTTTTTCACAAGTGAAATAAATAAGATTACTCATTCAATTTTAATGTTACCTTGTAAAAATAATTAACGTGAAATAAATTAAATCAAAAAACTTAAGTTTTCCATCGGTAAATATGAGATATTAATAGTTTAAAGTAAAAATGATTCAGCTTATATATTGACAAACGTTAACATAAAAGTATTATATCAACTAATTAAAAATGGAGAATAATACTCCTATTACGTAAATTTAAAATTGAGGTTGTAAATCATAAAAAAAATATAGATATGCAAAAAAAAAAAAAAAAAAAAAAAAATAGGGGCAATAAGAGATTTACAAAGCATAGGACATGGATTCCATTACAATGTAAAAGAGAATATACAAGTTACAACCACTAAATCCATGCATGAAACTTTACATCTTCTCTATAACAGATTTTTATGGACCTTCAATTACATTACATCACCCAACAACCTCCCATGATCTTACCAACAATTCTCGGGCCGAGGCCCGTTAGTCATAGGGTCCATCAACGCAACACGAAGCCAAATTCATCGTTAAATCCTCACTAATCAGTACTACTCAGTTCCGCTCATTTTCCAATATAAATGTAGCAAAACAAGTCGGACAGAGGGGTAGTAGTTCGTTCACCCATGCTACATCGACACTTAAAAGCGAGTTTTTTAGAACAAAAAAAAAAGAAAAATGAAGTTAAATGTGGGAGAATTCTTGTGGGGTCAATTTAGACTATATGGGTATTAGAAATTAGAAAGTATGATATCATTCAATCAACCACGCCTAATTCCATTGAAAAAATTGAAGTCATGATGTTGAACTTTGAGTTGCTTAAGCCATGAATCAGCCACACTTGAAAGTGACACAACTCTATCATAGTCGGCTCCGGCTCGACCCGAGACCCATAAAGTCCCTTGCATTTTGTAAGTAGCAAGACCAAATGAAGGAAGAGGAATACCTTCACCTTCCTTTCTCTTCTTTATCCATTCCATATCATCATCATCATGGTCCATATCTACATGTTTTGTTAGTACACCTTAGTCAACAATTACATAGACTTTTGAAACAAAGTAATGTAAACGCATACATCCCTCCTCAGACCCTAATCATAGCTTCTATGAGCGGAATAATGAATCAGAGTCATCAACCCAGTATCCACACAAGTTAGGGTCCGTGGGAGGAGGGTAGCAAAGATTCTGTGAGCGGGATATACGATGCACACATGAAAATTATGATGAGCTAGAGTCATCAATCCAATATCCCCTAGGACCCGCACAAGTCAGGGTCCGGGGGAAAAGGGTAGCGGAAATATCATACTTATCCCCGAAAGCATATGATGATGATTAGGAATGTGAACACAAAGATCAAATTTCAAAGATAAGAAAAGATGTACCTTGGAAAGAGGATGAAAGGGTGTGGTAAGTCAAGAAACAAGCAGACAAGTCTTTTATGGTTCTTCCCATTGGAATGTGATATATTGGGTACCTACACAAATTTTGACATTTTTTCATCATTCTTTTGTTAAATAAATGCTACTCTACTTTGACTTGTTCAACTTACTTACCTAAACTACTATTGCATCTTGTGTAATCTTATCAAAACTACTGTCTCTTCGTCCCTTTGAGTTTACACCATATAACTTTAAAAGATCGCGTATTTGTGTCATATGGTGCAAAATCAAAGGGGCAGATAGAGTAGTAACAAATTGACATTTTTTCATCATTCTTTTGTTAAATAAATGCTACTCTACTTTGACTTGTTCTACTTACCTAAACTACTATTGCATCTTGTGTAATCTTACCAAAACTACTATCTGTCTGTCTGTCCGTCCCTTTGAGTTTGCACCATATAACTTTAAAAGATCGCGTATTTGTCATATGGTGCAAAATCAAAGGGGCAGATGAGTAGTAACAATCTCCTGAAGTTCTTTATTTGAGAATAGTAAAAAAAATCAAAATGGCGTAACTAAAACATACTAGGCTCTAATTTCTACATATAATAAGACAATAAATATGAAAAAGATTTGAATTATTAATTCTAACTTGATTTGAATGAATTCTAATTTCTAACTTCCTTTTGGAGGTGTATTAAATATGTGGTCATTTGTTGAAAAACTTATTATTTTGACAAGTTAAAAGAAAACAAACCCAACTAGAAAAGTAAATTGAAGTATAAAAAGACACACTTTTATTGAATAAAAAGTATAAAGACACACAAATTTTCATTTAGTGAATTAAAAAAAGAAATTGTAGCTTTTGGGCAACTATTAATATTAATAGTATTTATTAATACTTGTACCATTTTGAATAATGATGTCATTCCTCATTCATCAAGATTCAATGCAGTTCTAATAAAAATATCTATTTCTTTTTTAATAAATCAAAAACTTCAAATAAAATATATTAAATATTAAATAACAACAACAACAATAATAATAATAATAATATAACTATACGAATTTCGGAAACAACCTCTTTGTTAGTGTTATCATTAATAAGAGTAAGGTTGCGTAAATACGACCCTACCAAACCCCACCCTAAGTGGTTGCCACTTATTGTCGTTGGGATAATTGAATATATTATTATTATTATTATTATTATTATTATTATTATTATTATTATTATTATTTATAATTATTATTATTATTATGGAAAATTGTCAAAATGTACCTAATAAAAAAAATTTCCAAAAATACCTAATAAAAAAAGTTTTTGCCAAAAAAATACCTAACAAAAAGTTTTCTGACACTTTGAATTTTATAGGTATTTTTTGAAAAAAAAGAAATATTAGATATTTTCTGACACTTTTTTCCTTATTAGAAGGTCTCCTAAGAGACCGTCTATAGCAAAGACGACTCTCCCAAAAACTCAACCCAATGATTTTAAATTTAAAAATAAGGCTGATGACTAATCAGTTACTTATTTTGCAAAATGGGCTGATCCATATTTACCCGTCTATGCCATAGACGGACTATAGCAAGAATTTGTGTTTCCTTATAGAGAAGGGAAAAAAGGAAGTGGTACATACCAGGCAACAGCCATCCAACTAGCTGGGGAAAGATCAACACTTCGTAATGACATTAATCCAGGATATCTACGAGCTAATTCAGTTATCTGAATAATAATAATAATAATACAGTCAAAATTTGCATTAAAATATGTTCTTTGGAGATCTAGTCTTACCCCAAAAAAGCTAAATAATGACTTGGTCTTAAATATAATCAAAATACAATAATTTAACCATTTATATTATATGACTTGGTCACAAATATAATCACCTATATGCCCAAGATTCTTTCGGGACTAAGACTCTGTCATTGTTATTGTTGACTGATTTTGCTATGTGTTCTATTTCTAAATATCAAGTTCACATGTTGAAGTATCGCAATACGACCTGGTTATCAAAACCGACTATAACTCGACTCGAGCTAAAAATTAGTCGCATGTAACAATGAGATCAGATCTAAAAGATATTTACGTACACACAAGATGTTATGGATCACATAATGTACACAAGATGAGTGCAATATGCATTAAGGGCATGTGGTCACTAACTCAAGCATGTGTAGTTATTCTAATTATATCTTGACACGCACACTATGATATAATGCTATTACCATAATCACCCACTAACATTGAAAAGTTTTCAAACCCCATGTCCAATATACACCTTTTCTATCTTCTATGATATTGGAATTCTATTTCATTACATTTTCGGGTAAAATCGACCGCTTTTCTCTAGTCCTCTCTGTGAAGGGAGTACGGGGATGGATCCTGCTCTCGAGCGGGATATTGGGTTAGATGATGATGATGTTTTCTACCACAATATTTAATTGAGAATTTTGTGCAAGTATATATCTATGACACAAAAGATCAAGTAAGGACTACAAAAGTAAAAAAAATGGAATTATTTGGTTGTAATTTGTTCCTTAACTAAGCATTACAACATGTTCTAAGGAATCCTTATAGTGTAAAAGCCAAGATTTTTCATGCTTTATTAAGTACTACCTTCTTCAAAGAGACAAGATGTCATTACCCATCAAATCACAAAGAAAAGAGGGACAAAACGAAAGATATGTCATGTACTACACACCTTCAAGAACAATCAAATAGTATTGACAACATTCATTGCCTCAATCTTTTAAGACTAAAGCTTCAGCATTGTTGTTGTTGTGTTGAACAAGGGCCGTATCGAATCACATTGACCGCATTGTAAAGATTAAGATTTTCAAAATAAACGAATCGATACTTCAGGTGGCATTTTAAAGGTGTAAAAAAACCGCATTTTAGGTAGTATCAAGGGATATCTTACAGTTTCGACCGATATTTAAGCGCTATGATAACTTCATCACTCCTGAACTGCATCAACGTTGTTTTATAGCGATCGCGACCGTTACCGCATTTTTACACTATGGTTCTAGCTCCTAATTCAACGGATTTTAAAGGGTTGAACATGCCCAAATTTTTATTTAAAACAAAAACAACTTCATATAAACAAAAAGTCAAGATTAAGTACACGTACGTGATATAATGAGTCATTTTAATGAGAAAATATACCTTGTCCATAAGAGGAACTCTAGCATAAGGAGTTGATCTCTCAATGTATTGACAATAAAGATAACCCAAACGATCATTCAATTGCCACATACTTTCTTGCTCAAACCCACCGGATCCAGATCCGGACCCGGACCCTTCTTCTGAGGAGCATCCATCCCATCTCCATAATTCACTCTCATCACTACAAGACTCACTACATGAATCTCTCATCTCACCATCTGCAGAATCTGTATATTCCCTGAAACCCATCATAAACCACCAATCAATAAACACCTCCCTAAAATATCTCTACTACAAATTCCATCCTTTTTCAATTTAATAATACTACATATAAATAAAAAAATATTCCCAATCCAATTATATATAGTATATCCATTTTCAATAACATCAATTAATCGAAATTGAATATGACTCGACTAAAACATAATTAATAAGATATTTGTGTACACACAAAACCCGAAATTGAACTGACCCCAATAATCATATCAAATAATCGAAACTGAATATGACTCGATATAATATTTGTGTACACACAAAACCCGAAATTAAACTGAACCCAATAAACATACTCGATTAATCGAAATTGAATATGATTTGACACGAACATAGTTTACAAGATATTTGTATACACACAAAACCCGAAATTAAACTGACCCCACCTGCACACCCGAATGTATACCTCTAATAAATAAATAGACTATTCTTTAAAAGCATAGATTCAAAGATTTAAACCTGAAAAGAGGAGGAGGAGAGCTAGTGAAAATCTGGAGAGCAGAAAGAGAAGGAACATAATATTGAACAAGAGTTTCACCATTATCAGCAAGAATGGGAACACCTGCACCATAAGCACTCCATTCATCATAACATTTCCAAAGATCAGTCAATCTGAAGAACTCCACATTTTCTCTTTCCCATGGATGCCATAGTTTATTCAAGCTTCTAATCTCTGACTGCAGATTTTGGAAAATATGAGATGAATTAGATAAAGATTAATGATACCTAGAAAAAAACCCAGATCGAAAATGTTAAAGAAAACAAACCTTGGGAAGGGATTGTGAGGAAACAACGGGAGTAGTGCAATGGAGGAAACAATCCAAGTTAGAATGCATTGATGGGTTTTCCATTACCATGATTAATTGATTGATTGATTGAAGAATGGATAGAGGGAGATGGCGATTGTCTCCCTAAATTCAAAAAAAATATGAAAGGTAATAAGAAGATAATCAAAACAAAGGAGAGAAATTAGGGAAAACGAGATTTTCGGATGAAAATAAGTGATTAAAAATGGAAAAAATCAGCTGGATTAGGAAAAATTGCTGACAGAAGAAGATTAGTAGCGTAATTCGAGGAAAATCCCACTAAAATTGAAAGGAAAACAGAAGGAAACTTAGGGATTGAAAATCGATTTAGGTATCTTAAAGTTAAACTAAGAAGAACATGTAAAAGTCAAGGAAAAGAAATTTGAAAAAAAAGGAAATTCTTCCAATGGAATTCAGTCTGACATTGATGAAATTGATGGGTAAGATTGAAAAATTGCAGGAAAAAAAGGGGATTGAAGATTACAGATTGAAGATTGAAGATTGATTTGGGGATTGAAGAAGAAAATGAAAAATGGAAGAAATGGGAGAAGATTATAAGAAAGATGAAGAATTGAGGAGTAGATTTGTGTCATTTATTGGTTTCATCTGTCCCATTCTAAGTTTATGCATTATTTAATTCCACCTCTTTCTTTTTTTATTTAGATTTTGAAGTAGTATAGGTATATTAATTTTTTATTCATTACTTGCATTAAACTAATCACCTCATCTCGCCTGAGACCGTCTCACCGTGAGACGAGTCTATATAATTAGCTCATTTCTTTATTAAGATCGTAAGTGATCGTTTAAGGTTATGTCTAATAGTCGGTCTCTTGAGGGATCATTTCTCAGACCTAGCCCAATAAAAGTTAATACATGTCCTTACCTTACATTTTCTTTTATGGGCCGACTCAATTAGAGATGGTCTATCGAAAAGATCGCTTCTCATAAGAATTTGTATATGAGTAATCAATAAACAGTCTAAGACTATAAAAATGATTATTTTGAAATTATAGGGGATCACTTTAACGTTATAGATGATCACTTTAAAACAGAAAATGTATATTGGGCCAGCCCAATAGAGATGGTCTAATCGTGAGACAGTCTCATTTAAGAATTAATGTAATTATGTAAACTAATTGATCAGTTTTATAAAAGGATTTCTCATATGCTATTTTAGGGTGTTTTATTTGTTATTCTATAGGAGAATCTTTCAATTTATATCATAAATTTTGAACAAAAATAACATTATTCATTCTATAGTAATATTTTTATAATGGCTATGGATCCATACATCTTCTATTAACTTCATTTTTACATTTTTATATTCCTTATGGTTTCCACATGATAAAAATATTTTTATTAGTTGTAATATTTTTTCAATATTCATAGTATCCAGTTTTCTTCCATCAATTTATTATATTTAATAAAGTAATATATTCACTACCTAAAAACTTCTATTTTTTAGATTCACATGAATATTCCTTCATTCCTTGTGAAAACTTGATTAAGAAACGGATCGACTATTAATTCAACTAAATGAAAAAAATCAATAATTATCTATTTTTGTGCTTGGTAAATGGCTTTTTATTTTTTTTTTATAGACTTATGACTATTAATTTGTTAAATGGTTTTTTTTCATTGACTTTGATTTGTTGGTATGCTTTTTTTTTTTTTTTTTTTTTTTTTTTTTTTTACAAACAACCAAAAGTTAATAACTAGTTTTGCCTAACATCTTCCTAACAAGTTAGTTTATCTAGTAGCATAAAACCATTAAAAATCAAAAACATCAAATATTTTCAACTCGTTAAATAAGTCAATAACCAACAATCTATAGTCATAAACACCCCTTTATTTAAGTAAGCGTTTTTTATATGGATTTTGCTAACAAACGCCCCGGAACATTAGTTAATAGGGAAAAAATCATATATATAGAAGTAGTAAATTAAACTAGCATGTATTTCAAACTTTAAATTCTAAAAATATTAGTTATATTACCTAATATAGCATAAAACCTAAGATATACCAAATCATGCATTAAAAACAATATATTATTCCTATGTGTTATTTTATTTTATAAATTGCTTTTTTAAATATACTTATTATTCTTATTAACAAATGCATTCGGGTTTTTCTAATCGTTTTCCCTTATAGATAGTGTAAATTTTCCTCTAAATCATAGTGAATTTTGCTTTTTAAGAGAATGTAATAACGTGGCTGAGATAATTTATAAATCTAAAAATGTAACATAAAGATAAAAAGTGATAAAATAAATTTAAACAGTCATCAATTATCAATAACAATAAAATTTGACCTAATATTTCATTTTTTTTAGGTCAAGTTATTTTTTCATTATAAGTTAAAATAAATTTTCTAGAACAAATGAATACCAATATATATGAGCAATATGCATTAATTACACTAGTCCAAAACTAACATAAAATTAATTTTTTATATCAATTGATATAATTAATTGTTTAATTTTAACTTTATATGTGTAACCTCATTATTGTAATTATAATTTTATATTATTATCTTAAAATATTACTAGAATAGTCAGGCCTTTCCCATTTTGTCAATGAATTAAAAATATTTTATAGTAGTAGTTAGTTTCCTAATTGATTGTCAATTTTTAATTTAGTCTTTCAATAACTTTATAACATTTTTACTTTTAAATATTATTCTCACCTATTTTTTTATTTTTACTCATATATACATATCCTTCTACTTTTAATCTTACTCGTATAATTTAGCAATTCCTACTAATTTTTTTTTTGAAGATAATTCCTACTAATTTTTAATATTTATATTAACAGCTCTTTTTTATATAAGACCGTCTCACCTTGAGATCGAGATTCATATAATAGGCTATTCATTTAATTGAATACTTTAGATCATAAGTGATCGTTCTAAGGTCTTAAGTAATCACTCTATGACAAAACAATGAGTTTTTAACATTGTAACTGAACATTTTAACGTTATAAGTGATCACTTTATGACCAAAAAAGTATATTGGGGCAGTCCAATAAAAATGGTCTTTAGTGTTATACTCCCCCCAATTTACAGCTACTATCTCATTTCCTTATTGGGTAAGTTCATCTCAAATGTCCCATTTTTTATAGTCATGATTTTTTTACCTAAATACTCATTGTTCACACAAGTAATGACCAAAATACCACCATTTTTACTACTTATAATACCCCAAGCTAATTACCACATTTACAAATAATTTAATTTAATCAATTAAAATATTCAACTATCACCTTTTTGGTGGACCCCATCTCACTCTTAATATTCGTTAATTTAATCAATTAAAATACTCAACTACCATGTTTTTTGTTTGTACCCAACCAAATAGGACAACAAATATGAATAAAAGGAAGTATTAATTATTAGCGTTGCAATCTATTAAGACTAGAGGTGTTCAAAATAGACTCGATGACCCGATAAACACCCGACTTTATAACCGAACCTGATTTGACCCTACTTAAAAATGGATCTACAATTATGTAAAAACCAATATGAACACAAAACTCGATTTTAAACCGACCCAACACACATAACCCAAAATCAATCCGATGACCCGAATGAACACCTCTGGTTAAGAGGGGAGTTATAATTTGATGGAGATAAGATAAAACTCCTAATCCCATGGACCCATAGTATGTTGTGGGGTATGAATGAAAAGAGTGGGTCCACATAAAAATAGTTGTGTTAGGAGTAAGTCAAAGTTTTGGATTTTTCAATGGTACTCCACTTCTATTATTTTAATTATTTATTATTTTAATGGTGGAAAAAATCTATCAAAATTCATGGTACGGATGAATTATGAGATGTTGCGAACCGCCAACTCTATATAATAACCTAACCATGATTAAGGGGACTACCCTTCAATATCGCTGACGTGTTGGGCAATGAGTTATTACAAATTCGGACAGTCTTTTTTAAAGATCATCTTTAATTAGACTGATAAGAAAAAATTAAGGTAAGTTTACGGTATGCATTTAAAAGATTGTAAGTACTTAAGTACTTACTGGCTGATGAGTTATTAGGTTTAATTATTTATTTGACCATTTGATATTCAGGCAGTCTTGGGAGAGACTGTCTTAGAATAAGACGTATTCCTGACCATTGTGCTTTCTCTCTTTTTTTTTTATTTTTGGGGCATTTTTAAATTGTACATTTAAAGGTATCAATTTTGACATTAAAGATATCAATTTCAATTTAGGTAGAAATTGATCAGTTTAACGCTACAATTGATCACTTATAGATTCAAATTGGAATTTTTTTTGGAAATAAATTGAAATTTACTTTAATTGATATGTTTAAATACTACTTTACGTTGAAACTGATATCTTTAACGTCCAAATTTAAAAAAAATGAAAAAAAAAACAAAAAAACTTGAATTCTAGAGGGCGTGTGTAGCACACGCGCCTGGAATGAGATGACCCAGTTGTGATATTAGAATAGGACGGTCTTACGCAAGTTTTTGTTTTTAACAATATTGAATTTGTTGATTATTTAGTTAATTATTATTTGTAAAAATCAGATATTGAACAAAAAGTCATTTATAAAATACACCATAAATCTTAATTTTATTTGTTTGTTCTTTTTTATAAAAAACTCACGTTAATTAATTAGAAATGAAAGGCGGTAAATGCTACCAAATATATTTAACCATGAAAAAAAGTACTCCTAGAAAAAGATAACATAAATAATTTTAATGTTTTATGTATGATTCTATCTGTCTATTTCATTATCTTACTTACTTTGTACTATTTTCTCTTTTAGTAATGATTTTCGCAATTCCCTTTAAATTTCATTCGTAAATGTATTTTTTTTTCTTAATTTCATCTATTTATTTTTTTTCAACTTACTTGTAGTATTATTTATCTTACTTATCAACTATTAGGTAAGTGAATATAATTTATTTCTATAATGCATCATTATATTTTCACAAATTCGTACTTGAAACCGTATTTTGTAAAGATGGCTCTCAAAAGCTCAGTCCAATCCTAAATATATATCATTATAACTCTAAATATAGATTTGGGCTAAACTTTTGAGAGTCGTTTTTACAAAAGACGATCTCTTAAGAGATCACCTGATATATTTTTACTCTTAGAACATGATTATTAGAGATAAACATTTAATTAGTATTCAACTCCCAACAGATATGAAAACTCTATCAAGAAAACATAGAAAACAAAAATCAAAAGATCACTCAAAGAATAGAAAATAATTTTTTTTATCAATTAAGATAGCTTTATACACTTTCGATTTTATTGCACTTTAAAATTCAAAAAACTCTCACATATTTAAATTGATATTGCAAACTTAAAAAATAAAAGGAAAAATTGTTTCTAAAAAGCCAACCTTTTGGTCATCTGCAAATATAGAGTCAATGTTTCCTTTATTCAATAAAAAGACAATTTTTGTCTCATTTTTGCAAATAAAGGGATAGCAAGTAAGTTTCCAACTCTAAATTTATTGAATAAATGAAACGTTGACTCTTTATTTGAAATATTGGCTTTTTAGAAACAATTTTTCCAAAATGAAAGTTGACTGATCACAAAAGAGGTTAAAAGTATAAAATACATTTTCCTTCATATGATTTCTTGAAGAAATTCATCTAGGAAAACCAACTACTCTATATATCTTTACAATTTTGTAACGTTTTTCTTTTTGATTTGTCCCTTTTATTACTTGAATTAAAGGAACAAAATTAACAAATACTTTTATTACTTTTTTATTCTCATATAAACATTTTAACTCTTCACCAAAAACGCTTGTGGCTCAAAAAATAGAGCATCTGCATGTGAAGCAGAATGTTTGGGGTTCGACCCCTACTAGGCGCAGGTATCAATTGGGGGGTTTCTTGACTGCGCGCATCTCTCTTTACTCCCTCATTGGGGGTATGGGTATGATTTGTCCGCATCTTTTAAGAAAAAGAAAACCCCCACTCGAACCCTGCCTTGTGTGGGATACCGCGAAGATCCTTTCCCTTTCCTTTTAAACATTTTAACTCTTTATCAATATCATCCACACAGTTCAATTCATTTTTATTATTTCTTAATATTTGTGTAAAATTTCTTTGTTGCAATCTAAAAGAGACTAAAGAATTAAGAATATATTTCTTAAAAAAAAAAAGAATTAAGAATATATTACTTGATTTATCCAAGCACAATAAGAACCAATGAAGTTCAATAGAGTAAAGTATTGGTTTTGTCTATATATAGTTTACTTCATAAAATTTGTTTATTTTTAGTCAATCAATAGAAGAAGAAACCAAGCAATAAGTTAAAAAATGTTAGATAGTCAAACAACACATTCTAATAACAAAGGATTCCATATCCATTAATTATCCATCTAATTATATTCCACTATAGAAATAAGATGTTGTATTCATCTATTTTGGTCTCCCACTATAAAAATAAAGAAAATTATTTAGAATAATCCAACTTATTTATAATTTTCCTACAATAATCGCATTTATTGATTAATCATGAATAATCTCAGCTTTGAGGGGTATTTTCCTAGAGTAAATCCGGTAAGCGGATGACTTACTATATCTAGTTTTATTTTTTCAAGAAAAAGATAAATTAAAATAAAATGTTGAAAAAAATTTTTAAATAATGTTTAAAAAATTTTTATGATTTTTTTTAGAATTTTTTATATAAATTTTCAAAATTTTTCTCTAATTTTAAGTTAATTTTTAGTTTACCATTTTGGTGAATTACCTACTATAGCAGGTCATCGGGTTATCCAAATTTACTCTTGGCAAATACCCCCTAAAATTGAGATGATTCATGGTTAATCAATAGGTGGAATTATTGTAGGAAAATCATAAACAAGTTGGATTACTTTGGGTAATTTTTCCTAAAATTAATCATTTTTCTTTGATTTTATGTCGTTTTTATTTTGGATTATTGATTTAATTTTGCTATGTTTTTATTTTTAATCGGAGGTGAAATTAGAATATATTTCAAAGTTAGGAGAGCCAAATAATTAATGCACTAGCAAAATAACGATATATAAAAAGAACTGAAAATTAAAAGTTCTTTTATGTTCTTTCACCTTATTATAATCAGGTAGTTTTAAAAGTTCTTCCACTTTAGAATACTTTTTATTTTTTGAAAGTTTTCATCTCACTTTTACCCTTTAAAACTCCACTTTCTTTACTTCACACTACTATTTAATTATTTTCTCTCTCATACTTCCAATACAATCATTACTCCACACTACTATTTAATTATTTTTTCTCTCATAATTCCAATACAATCATTACTTTCCACTACTATATAATTAAAATAATACCCACTACTACCAAAGATTCTATGTTTCTTAATCTTTGTAAAAAATCCAAATAGGAAGATCAAATAGGAACGAAGGGAGAAGTATATAGGAGATAATAAGCTCCTCAGTAGTAACATTAAGCTTCTTGAACTAGATATATAAGTAGAATAAAAAGTTTACTAAAAAAAAAAAGTTTTATAAGTATTAGTTAGAAATAGTATTATTTTTTCCGTGGTCATAAATTCTATTCTCATCTAACTTTCACCTTCTCTCAGCCTACCATGTAATAAAAAAAAACTTAGGCAATGTCAAAAATTATAAAGTAAATATCTATTCGTAAATCAAAGAGTTTTATCCTTTCATCCTTGTGAATAGTGAGCTATTTGATTTTCACGACCTACAGAATAATTTAATTTTTTTCTTCTCTTTTATTGTCTACAGAGGATTCTCCTACCTTAACCCAATATTAATTAAAAAATTGATGTTGCAAAAACATTAAGTGGATCCTAGTAACGTGTAAGGAAGACATGAAATCTTACATAGTCGCATACTTGTCAAAAGATGATGCTCCATTGATACTACTTTGGACCACCATAATTAGTGATTGCTATGTCTTTAAGAAGTGTCCCAAATACATGGGGTTCACCCCACACATCTCTATGGTTGTTTTCTATCTAGAATAATGGGTAAAAAATCTTTTGAGCAATTTTTAACGAGTAGTCTTTTGAGAGATTGTCTTTTTTTGACAATTAGCCTACAATTGTAGGTTAGCAATAGGTTAAGGATGCTAGAGGGAAATCCACATCAAAATTGGTATTATTTAGGGTTAATCGAAAGTTCGTATTATTGTAAGGAAATTAATGAAAGTTCATTTTATTCACGGTAATTTTTCCTAAAAAAAAGCATAAATTAGGAGTGAAATAAACTTATTGCCATTTATAAGTGCCTACCGCCCCAGAGCTCAGGTTTGGTATTGTTCGCAGTTACTAACTGCGAACACTACTAAATTTGAGCTTTGGGGCTGAAGGCGCTTACATTTGATGATAAATTAATTTTTCTCTTATTTTATATTTTTTTATAATTATTAATCTTATCTAATTCAAATTTTCCAATTACAATAAAACTTGGTTTTTAAGTAGGTAGAAATAGCTATTGAAGACAACTATTTAAGTTTGTGGACTTGGGCTGATCTTGAAGTCCATACTTAATCATATGAGTAATCCATTAATTTGTTGTGTTTTAGGCATCATTTGCGGCAACTACTCATTAAGATTGTAGACTGATCCTGTAAATTGACATAAATTTTTTCGGTGCTCTTTTTTCTCACTCATGCGAATTGTGAGAACTTACGAAGAGTTTATCAATCCAAAGAGTATTCTACACCAAGCACGCTTAGTTATGGAATTCTTATTAAGTAAGCTTATCTGAAAAGAAGAAAAATATTCAAACATTTAAAGCTTAATCTATTTACAAAGATATCAGATCTAATCAATCCATTTTTTTAATTGAGTCAAAAACCTCATCCAACCACTCGTTTCAAGTTAAGTCGATGAAGTAGGTCAGATAAGTTTTTGTCGGGCCTAATTATTTTGAAATTTATAAAGTTCTATCTTTGAACCAAACAAAAATTATCATTGCTAAGATTACAATTTTCTTTACTCATTCAATCATATGTACATCTTATTTATGTGAAATTACAGATGACATTAACTGCACAGGGATAATTGAAAACAACTTTTTTTTAGTTTTATCATTAACACTGATAAAATTGAATATATTCGACTCTCTCAAAAATACCATCCCAAATGAGAAGGTATACAAACATAGTGTGATAAGAGTTTTTATTAAAGCCATAAATTATTGCAATACAATTGATTTAAACTAATGGAACTAAAAACTTAAAGAATCGAGTAGAACGAAAGCAATCGAATGAACTATGGTACATAACTACACGATTACGAACACAAAAAATATGAACAAATTAACAAGCCGATTTGGCCTCGACAAAATGGGCCTAATACAATTTTTATCGAGTCGTTTCTCAAACAATGAGACAACTACATCTACGCAGATCATTTCCGACACCAACTTGCTGATCATCGAAAAACGACGAACAAATGATTTCAAGAAGGCGTAGCGGCAGCCAGCATAGGTCGGAATATATAGGATGCCGACAATTGAATAAATACTACACAAAGGCATTTCCGAAGTTCAAATGGAGAATGTACATGGGTACTGGGCAGTACTCATTCGTGTCAACTTTCCGTTCTTATATGTTGCGTTTGGATTCGATTTCGGATGAGTTCGAAGAATCGGGATTTCCTGCTTCTAGAGTCCAAAACTTCGCAAAATCTCCGTTATATGCTGTTTGAAGATTTATTCGGTAATTGGATTTTTTGAAGGCGAACCTCTTTGTAACATGCTTTGGAGATCTTGCACAACTTCAGACATAAGTGGCCTAAACTCGGGTTCAGACTGCGATATAACCAACACATACTTGTCAACTTGCAAGGAGTAGAACAAAATAGGCATGAAAAATAAATCAAGAAGCATGATGCTATCGACATTTTAATGATACTAACGATTTTGTCGAAGTTAAGAAAAATGGTCCGTTGCTAGACTCTATCGGCATTTGAGTCAAAATATTGTATTATTCTACAACATTACACTATTCTAATATCGTTAAGTGGGTCCCACTTAGGCAGGGTAACGGAGTCGGTTGTACACAGTCTTACCCTCATAAGAAAGACTTTCCGTTTGATCTTTAATTGCAAGCACCATTTTGCAACTTCACTCGAAGAAGATGAACATATGATTTAACGAGCAATTTTACTCTCATTTATTATAGTCAAAAACCTAAGAACTATAAAATACCAACTTTGATCTTTATAATCCATAATGGATCTATTAATATCGTCGCTTTAAAGAACATGGTCAACATCTAGAGGTGGTTCAAGCTACAATTGAGCGTAGATACGTTAGGTTTCTAGCTAAAGTAAGCAATACGTACGATTTCACGCTAAAGTAAGCAATATGTTAGCTTTAAAAGTATAAGAAAAGAATTCGAGCATATAGAGGTCCTAAGATTTACGTCGAGAATATTACAAAACAGGGGATCATATTTACCTGAACACATCGTGCAATGATATCAGCAAAGTGCGATAAAGATTTAGTAGGATATTCGCCACTGAGGGACGGATCAACCATCCGTTGTAAAGCATCGATATCATGGAGCTGAGGAACTGCCCATCTCACCAAAAATTGCTCCCCTCGGATACGTGTCCTGGAGGAAATTTTAAATAAATATGTGCGGTCGATAATATGCTAAAATTCAGAAATGTAGATAAATAAAAATGGCATGTTCACATCTCTTACCTGTCATAAGACATTCGACCCGTCAAAAGTTCCAACATAACCACTCCAAAGCTGTAAACATCGCTTTGGGAATTATAGATTCCCGACTCGAATTCCGGAGCTCCATAGCCATAGGTAGATAAAAGGTGCCCCGACAACTGAAGATGAACAACATTCGGGACAGAAACATTTTATGGATGAGTATAGTCCGTAGTAGCCAATCAATATAAAATGCAATCCATTAGCATCGTGGCTTCCTACTACCCTAATGCCAAGTGGGTCCCACCTAGACGGGGTTCGGGAGTGATATAAACAACCTTACTCTTGTAATAACAAAGAAGTTGTTTTTATGGAACCTTTATTTAATGATTTAAGACGATATTATCGTCCTTGTAAATAATTTTAGGATTAGTAATATTTTCCTAACATTAATTCTACGCAATTGAAGCAACAGAATACGAACCAGAAAAATCATGTTGCAATGTCAGATACGTCTATTACCTGGCTGACGGAATTAGATGCTATCAAAGATGCCAATCCACAGTCAGAGACCCGCACATTCAGTTCATCATCAAGAAGGATGTTCCCAGATTTGAAGTTTCTATGAATTACGGGTGGCTCACAAACCTCGTGCAGATATCTGAATGTATAGCATAAGCAAGGTGATAAGATACATAAATTACTGGTTTTTCATTGAAAAAGTCTCGAATAGGCCATAAAAAATCATATGCATGACAATGATGAGGTACTAGGAAGATCAAAAGTTGGAACATGGGGGACTTAAAAAGATGGCGAGGAAGACCGAAGAGGACATGAGTGGAAAGGATATGAAGGATTTAGATTTACTGGTTTAGATAGTAAAAGATCGAAGTGAACAGAAAAGAAGAATCCATGTAGACGACCATTAGAAATGATCAGCTGGTTCATGTAGCCGACAGGGATTCAGGCTTTGACATTGTTGTTGTTGTGGGGGCCATAAAAATCATATTCAAGCAAACAAATTAACTAATTACTAATCAATTTAACCACCGTGAAAAGTTAACTTGAAGATTCATATATTTAGATGCTAATTGAGACATTTACTTACTCCAAGGCTCTAGCCGCTCCAAGTGCCATCCGCATTCGCAAATTCCAAGAAAGTTTTTTCCTGTAATCATCGTCTGAGTGGAGCGCATCTTGCAGAGACCCATTACTACAATACTCATAAATCAACAGGCGCTGACTGTGTTCTGAGCAGTAGCCAACCAGGTCCACAACATTGACATGCCGAATACTATCGATGTTATTTACAAGATCGATAAATTCGTGATCTTTCATGCGGCTAGAAACACCCTTGTCAAGCTTCTTGACAGCCAGTAGCTGCAAATTAAACCCAGATGCCATGTTAGAAGTGTTTAGCATGGGAAAAGTTTTTAGACAAGCTGTATACCCCCTCCCGGCTCCCACCCGTCTAGCAGCCAATCCATTACGACTAAAGGTGTTCAAAATAGACCCGAAGATCCAAAATTACCCTGACCTTGTAACCAAACCCTATTTGACCTGACTTCAAAAATGATTTACAATTATGTAAAAAACAATATGGACACAAAACCTGATTTGACCCGACTTTAAAAAAAATTTACAATTATGTAAAATATGGACACAAAAACCGATTTTAAACCGAATGAACACCTGCAATTACGACAAATATTGGACTAAAAGATTAACAACAGAAATGCTGCCAAAATTCTAAATACTACTGAAAGCATGGACTCACTACATAATGAAGAAAAATGTCGTCAAATTAAACATTCAACTAAGAAATATGACCAATATTGGCATCATGCCTAAAGAGGCCCTTAACTAAGACTCCCAAGTTCCTAGTAGGATCTACAACTTAAAACAACTCAGGGTTTCTTAAAGAACGGTAGAAAATCATACCTTTCCATTAGGAAGCTCAGCCCGATATACAGTTCCAAGCATGCCACTTCCTATAAGATTATCTTGTGAAAAGCTGTTTGTGTATTGCTGAAGTGACGCAATCGTGAAAGACTTTACTGAAGTCAAGGGAAGAGGTCTGGAGGATGGCTTTCCGGCAACAGGGTTAGGCGTCACGATTACTTTCTCGGCGGAAAATTGAGGAGGAGGAGGTGGGGGCGGCGGAGGAGGTGGAGGTGGAGGTGGAGGCATCATATAGTCAATGTCGCTAAAACTCATATCACTTTCAAGCTTCCTCAATGGAGTTGTCGATCTTTGAGAATTGAGCTCCTCACGACTTTGTTGTTTTGCAATTGCAGCAGTCCTCCGAACTTCGGCTTGCGGCTCATCTTTGATCTCCACAACAGCGTCTTTTTGAGCTAAATACATGATCAAAGATTTTTTTTAACAAGGGTAATATACAATGGCATCGGGGTAAAGACCATTTTTGTTTAGTATGAGTAATATGCCTTATGAGTTGTGACTCAATTGAAACATTAGTTCATACTCCCTCCATCCCATTGAATTTGCAGCATTTTCCATTTTGGTCAGTTCCACTTAATTTGCTATCATTTTTATTTATGGACAATGGCCCACCACTGTTTTTAATATCATTCATACATTTCAACTCTCTTTTAATTTCATTCACGTAATTTATTCTCTCTGCATTTATTATCACTTTCTTAAAAATTACCCTCTTTCTCTTTGATGCAAATCTATTTGGACAGATGAGTAGTCTTCAAGAGAAATAGATATACAATAACAGAATGTAGGCTAACCTTTTTCAATTTGATTGTTAGCATGACGTGGCGGCACATTATTGAGAGGGTTCTCTCTGGCACCCATATATGGTTGGATTTCATGTCTCTTTGTAGCTCGGTAATAGTCTCTACTTCTGCTAAAACACCATGGTAAGCATAATAGAAGAAGCAAAACCAAGATTATAAATCCGATCACAGAAGCAATTGATATGCCGACTATCCTTCTCGTTTTTGCGGACTGAGCTTTGTTTTGAGTATTCTGGTCCTGCTGTGTAGGTGGCAAAGCTGTGCGATTTCTAGACCCCGATCCAGAACTAGAAGCTGTGCCAGAACTGGGAGAAGTTGTGCCCGAGCGAGGCGATGATTGCTTTGGTGCCCCTGGGGTAGTGGGTGAAGGCAGCACTGAGGGAGCTGACGTCGAAGGCATTGGAGCAGCGGAGGTGTTAAAAGGATTCCCGTCTCTCCTGTTTAACATAGTTTCATACTGGCATAAGGAGGCTAGAAAATCTCAGATCACAAGGGAGGAAGATACTGACTTTATGCCTATATAGGAGGTATTGTCAAAATTCCAATGCAAAAGTTGATCGTGATTTTAGTAAACGGAAATTCTTTACATAGATAATTCGCGCCTGACATGCTATCACTAATAACAATGGATTATAGAATCTAATAAGTTCAGTTCAGTTCAGTTCAGATTACAAGGGGTGTTAATGGCATTTATCAAAGTAACTTTTTTGTTGCACTTTATTTCAAGAAACATCAAATCTACCTACTAAATAATATCTTTATCTAAAATACTCTTTAGTCTATAAAACACATTTTCTTACAAAAAACGGCAACCATTAATTCAAGTACCCACTTTTGATCAAAGACCGGACAGATACCAAAGCCTTAATCCCAACATAAGGGAATGCACAAATATGTGTTTACAATTAAAGTTACCACCTTTTGATCATGAAATGTAAAGGCCCCATTATAGCCTTGAACACTAAAAATTTACCTACAAATTCGGACATGCAACAGTACGTATACCATATAGCATGGGATCATAAAGTTAGATTTAAGATTGCAATTTTGTTATTAGCTAATACAACACATGATTGTGGATTATTTTACAAGTCAAATTAAGGATGGCAAGTGCATAGAACAAGCCAAGGTAGCCAACTAGGCATGCTAAGGAAGAGTACAACGACAAAACTCATCAACATTCTAATGAAGTGTACTGAGGAAAGGTTTTTTAGTTGGTTTTACTTTCGTTAAGCCAACTAATTTTAATCTAATAAGGAGTGGTTTTGTTTTATGAGTTTAATTCATAATAGGTTTTTAGTTATATTAGAGTTTCAGGATTGTTGATTTTGTAATAAGGATTGGTTTTGTTTAATATGTGAAAAAATTTTGGGAGTTGTATCCAATTATTAATTAATATTTGTTTAATTGTTTCGAGTATTTGGCAAGCAAGTATACAGATTTTGCAAAATTGTCTCGAGTCTCCAAACCGGCGTTAGCAATACACATCACTAAAGACCTATAGGGATATGCTCTGAGTCTGATAAAGTCAAGTTTGTACAAACCTTTCCGCCCTAAAAGTTCTTTCTTGAGCAACAAATTTCGACACTAACGATATTCACTTAAGTAATCAAGTTGTTCAAAACATAATAAGGTGTCATCAGTCATTTGCCAAAAAAGTTATATTGCAAAATAGAACAGCCAGCTAGAGTTCTCACTTGAAGTTGGGAATACTCAGCAATTTATCAGGTATCGGTCCATTGAACAGGTTGTTCTCTATATTCCTAAACAGTCAGAAAATATCAGTACTGTCAGCAAACAGAAAAGGACATGAATGTTCATTATTTTATAGGAAGGAAATCAATAGGAGCGCATACAAGTCTTGCAGGGGAAGAGGCTCAAGAACATCGAGGGTTCCCGACAGCTGATTGTCCTGCAAGTGACTGCACAACAAAAATTAAAGTTACTGCTCAAGTACTCATAGAATTGACTGTTTTTTAGAGAGGGTGAGCCTACAGGCTGGTTAGAGCTGACAAATTCTCCATTGAAGGAGGCAACTCTCCGCTTAAACTGTTATGCGCCAAATCTCTGTAAAAAAAAAATTGGAATATTCAGTCGACAGACAAGGAGTCAAGGTGTGGACTACGAAGGTACGCGATATGTGTGAAAACTTACATGCTGGACAATGCTGTAAGAGACTGAAAGCCATCTGGTAGTTCACCGCTAAGATGGTTGTCATTCAATTTCCTATAAGGCAGAATAGTCTAAGCTATTAGACGATGATGATTCCAGGAGAAAGAGTATAACTATAAGGAACGACAAGAACATACAACGTAGTGAGGCTGGTAAGAGTGGAGATAGAGCTTGGAATGCTTCCGGTCAAATTATTACCTGAAAGAAAACTGGCATGGTAAAAACTATCATATATTTTGCATATAGTATACTATTAGTGAGAGTTTAAGAACAGGATATAATGTCAACATGCAAGAAGTTGCAGGGTACATACAACGCCTCCAAGGAAACTGGAAAACTTGATGGAAGACTTCCACTAATATGGTTGTTGCTCAAATCACTGCCCAAAAAAAATAATATTTTACATAACATGATCGGCTAACAAAGGATAAGTAACTCAATACCGCCTTACAACAACAACAAAAACAAAAACAAAAACAAAAACAAAAACATCAAAGCTTCAATCCCAATGCCTTTAAGCTCAAAAAAAAAGCTTCAATCCCAACAACTCAATGCCCCGTAAATATAAATTAATAAAAATTAGGGGGGGAAATTGTTGAATTAGTGCCAATTGAGAGACACATTTTTTAATTAATAGGTAAATGTTGTTAGAGTATATAACATATCCTAGGGCCTCAACGATAGCTTAAGATTTTGATTGAGTTGGTTCCTTGACATGGTATCAGCAGCCAACATGACAAGAGGTCACGGGTTTGAATCTCAACCACCCCTCATTAAAAGTGGAATATTTAGCACCAGGTATGAGGAGGGCATGTGCTGCATCCAAACTTCTAGCCCAAAAGGCTCTCGTGTGAGGGGGCGTGTTATACTATATAACATATCCTAGGGCTTCAACCACCAACTTAAACTTTAGGTTGAGTTGGTTCCTCGACAAATATTGTATATGCAAGAGCTATTCATTCAGTAAAATATTGCCCACAATTGAACCAACACAGCTAGGTTACTGCCATTCAATAATTAGAGTTATGTTTGAAGTTCTTACATTGTTTTGATTGACGAAAATGATGCTAGGTCGTCACCCAGTCCACCACCTAAGTTGGCACCCACGAGACTTCTGTAAATCAAACCCAAATTAAAAGTTTGGAAACACTCATGAAGATTTCTGTTGCATAACATACACAACTGGAACAAAGAGTTCCTCTTACATTGAGATGATGTTGCCACTAACGTCGCATTGGACTCCTTGCCAAGCTTCACCGCATGGATCTCCCCCGGTAGCAACCCATCCAGGGAGTGGAGAACCAAAAGCAGCATATAAGCTGTTGATTGCAGCAACTATGACAAAACAAACTAATATTAGAAATATGCTCAATGAAGAATTCTTCTATAAAGAAGTAATTGTATAGAGTTGACAAGAATGTGATTGATCTACCGTCAATGAGTACAAAGAATAATTTACAACTTGGTAAAGTAGCATTAGATAATTTATAGGTCAGAAAAATATTCTTTGAGATACTTCTATAAGACCATTTCTGTACTTTTCATTAAGTGGTTTACCAAATTAAAGACAAATGCTATAGCTTGAAGTTTCTATCACTGCCATAAAGCACGGCTTCTATCCACCGAATACCAAAACTTCACCAAATATTTTCCTGATATTTGTGACACTACACAAATATCCAGTTGCATATCTTACAAGCCAAGCAAATTTCAGCAAAATTTTATGTACCTTGACAGTTGACTCTTCATTTAAGCATCAAGAACCCGTGTGGGACCTTTGACACTCGACATAGGTATAATAAATGGACACACCAATTTGGGTTCATAACTGCATTCATAAAATACCCAAGTGGGACACTTAGACACGTATTCGAGTCGGACATGGGTATAAGAGTCCATATTGCTGTTCCTTCTATTCTCCACTGTTTTTTCATTCAACTTCACATTCAATGCCAAGTAGAAGAGCTACTCTTGTAAGAGATTGTCTCTCGGTAAAAACGACCTCAAAACAAGGAGCCCATATGCTAATAATTGTATTGATCGGGCTATTCAACCCATGTTCAGAGAACGTCTCACAATGATACAGTCCCACACAACAATTAGTGCAAATAAAATTGAGCAACAACCTAATGCTACTTCTTCATTTCTTTATACTAAAACAGCATGCTCATTATACATTTATGCAAGCAATGTAAGTAATTTTACACAATGCCAAGAAAACCCAAGTTCATTGCACAATTTACTCCAATCCCAAAAATCAATAACAAGGGGGAAATTAAACTGGTAGAAGTTAGACTTACCATCACCCGAATTCGTCAACCCATTAGCCAAATGCAGCAGAAATATGAACACTAACACAAAGGAAAGCTCAGCCCAGCTCTTTACACCTGGGTATTCCATAATATGTACTTTCCAAACCATTCATCCAAAGATCACCCTCTTAATTAATCCTCTTCCATACCTCAAATCTACAAATATAACTGAAATTTAGTACCATAGTAGAAGCAAGCAAGAAAACAGTGGCTAAATGAACCAAATCCCATAGCAATTTAGCTATTCATTAAAAAACAGGACTCATTATTTTAGAAATACACCTAATTATTGGCTAAGTACAGCTGGCAAACACAGTAGATTCTGTAATTCAAAAACCCCATAAATATTATACAATAATAACACAAACAAACAAAAATGCAGAGGGAAATAAGCAATAGAATGAGATCTATATATGATGGGATGAACATACAGAAAGAAAGATCAAATCTTTAAGGAAAAAAGGGAAGACCCATTGATTTTAAGGATAGAATAGTTGCAAATTGAGCTAGTCTATGAAATATGAACACAATGAAGTACAATAAAAAAGAAAATCAAGTGAGTATATTACCTAACAAACAAAATTAATTTGGGAATGTTGGGGTTTGCTCCAATTGATTGTAAGTTGAAAGGAAGAAGGAAATAATTAGTAGAAGTAAAGATTGAATCAATGAGTGAGGAATTAATTAGGGGTAATGTAAATGAGAGAATATGATGGAGAGAGAAAGGAAAAAGCTAGAGAGAGAATGAAAAAGGGTGGGCTAAAAAGTTAGAGAGAGAAAGAGTGAGAGGTTAGAAATGAGATGAAGGAAGTTGGTCTGAAAGTTAGCAATTTGCAGACAACACCAGAAGTGTAGCACACCATTTTCTTTAACATTTACAAGTATTTTTCTATCTTTTGCACATGTTACTTTGCGTTGAAAACAGATACGATGACTTGAGATTGATCCGACTTTAAAAATGATTTACAATTATATAAAAAAACAATATGCAGACAAAATTCGATTTTAAACCAATCCAAAATACCTAACCTGAAATCATCCCGATAATCTGAATGAACACCTCTAACTCTACTAAAAAGAAAAGACTAGGTGAAAATTAAACGAATAATTTTTCTCTCAAACTCACAAAATACAATTTTTTGTATGTGTTTATAATTGTGTTTTAAAGTCAAGTTTCGGTATTCATAATGACGAGTTAGTTTTGAACACGATAATCTAAATAATTTGTTGAAAATAACTTATTCATAACAACAAGTTGTTTCAATCAATTTGTCAAACACGGACTTTGACCACTCAATCAATGTTTATGTAAAATAACCAAAAATTAATGTCTAAGTACTCAATCTAACTTAGTTTACACAAAATTAGTGGGCACAAAATTAGTGTTATCAAGTGAGTAGAGAATGTGAAGTTTGAGCTGATTAGGGAATTATGCTCAATATAAATAGTATGAACTAAATTAATATTAGACTTTTACTTTTTGTAAAAGTCTTAAATGAACTTAGTTTACACAGAAATATCTGTATCTATTTATTTAAATAGTAGAATTAAATTATAATCTCTAAATAACAGGTTTAAGCTCGACTTGTGAGAAGATATAAAATAAGCTTCATTTAAATTTAAAAACTACTTTAAATATAACACATTTAAATTTAAAAAGTGTCTCACTTCAATAGCATAAAAATATAAATATATTTTTATGGTAAAAGGTAGGAGCTAGAAAAAAAAATAGGAAGTAGGAGAAAAAAGTTGTGTTACACAAGGTGTTATTGAAAAGTAAAAGTGTACACTTTTCAATATTATATTGAAAAATTAAAAACTACTCGACTCTTAGAACATTGTTGAGACAAGCTAAACATTAAGTGAATAGTAGATGTTATGATCGTTAAAAGAATCAATTCAACCAAAAGTTTACGCTGATGGTTAAGGCTTCATAATATGTTATATACTCTTATACGCTCTTTTACACGAGAGCTTTGTGGACTTGAAGTGTGGATGCGACACAGGTCTTCTTAATATCTGACGTTGAATATTCCACGTTAAATGAGGGATGGTTGAAATTGAACCCGTGACCTCTTGTTTCATTAGCTTCCGATACCATGTCAAGGAACCAACTCAACCAAAAGTTTACGTTGATGGTTGAGGCCCCAAGATTTGTTATATACTCTAACATTGACGATGTTAAACAGTTGTTTGATGGCTTAATTAGTTTGTTTGACTAAATGGTAGTATCAAGTATTTTGTTTGCTATCAACTCATAAATTTCAGGACATTAATTTCGATAGGGTCTAAGATTTATAGTTATTGATTTTGAATTACAATAGATTTTACTAAAGTGACTCCTCAATTTCGATAAAGTTAATTAAAAACAATATCCTTATCATCACTAACAACAAGTGAATAGTAAGAGTAAGAATGTGGACTTTTAAATATCAACCTAAATGAGAGTCACTTAATATCACTAGTAGTGGACAACTAGTCTCTTGAGATACAGTCTTTTTGAAAGACGTACAAGCCCAATCCATTAAAGATTAATCCCTACTTACCGTATTCTTAATGCCTACTTATATTATCGTTAATGTTTACTTTTCGTATCCTTAATGCCTACTTTCAATCTCTTAAATGTCTACTTACATCAGTCTTAATGTCTACTTATAATATTTTACAAAATATATAATAGACCGGCCTAATTAGAGATAGTTTTTTTAAAAAATTAAAGAGTGTAAGTAAACGGTCGGTCATTAAGTATTAAATTATGACTAAATAATGACTTAATGATTTTTCTATTGTCCGTGGATTTTGAGGTCTCCTTCCAGCTCTTAGGGCACATGCCCTTCTTACTTTTTTTGACATGTGATTTTAAAAAACTGAAAAAATGAAAATAGAATCTTAAAGTCTGTTTAATAATCGGTATTGAATTGTGTGAATGATAATTGTCTATGCATAGAAAACGAGTCAAGTTATCCTTTCCTAGAAGGGGTTGTTTGTGGGATTGGATCCTACTGTGGAGGGTCCGAGTAAGGAAATCAAATTCGGCTGATGACATGCAAAACGAACAGAGTTACTTGTCCGAAGGCTGTCTCCCGGAAAGCTCCTCCAACGCTCAAGTCAGTGGTTGGTATAATGAAATAAGAATTGTATGCAAGTGACTGAGTGAGTATTGAGAGAGAGGGAGAGAGAAAGCATAATGGTAATGAATAAGGATATATATAGGCACCTGAATAACTGTCCAAAGGGTATTTTCGTGATTTCACCGTCGATGTGTACTTTGTTGAGGTGTTGACTGAGTTGTTGGGCCCTTTGACCTAGCCTACGAATTAGGGGCTGGTTGACCCAATAACAATAATATATTTAATGTAATTTTAGTAGGATTATTCCTCTTGACAAGTTTAAGGTACATGTTTTTTTTTTTTTTTTTGAGTTTCTTTAAGGTACATGTTTGTTCTTTCTCATAAATCTTCTCAATTTCTTTACAAAATTCATTCCAGTGCATTATCATTTAAAAATATGGTATTAAAAGGTAATGGAAAACTATGAATAAAAGATTGTGTTTGATCAAAGTTTCATCATTAGCATAGAAATGACATGATACATATTACGAAATTTATACTATAAATTATTCTAATTAGCATTATTATTTTATACCAATAACCAAGTCATTGGAGTCTTATGACGTTTGATAGCTTTTGTATCAACTTAAGTTTTAATTTATAGCATTAAAATATAGTCGTTTTATTCATTATGTCTTCATTTCTTTTGACTTTTTTGCCCTAAAACTTAAATAACTAATTTTAGCCACCTTTCTAAAATTAAACTCTAAAAAAGTATAAATTCAAGTATCCTCTTGGGCCCTTGGCAAATGTTCGAGGCAAGAACCTCGAATTTTTAATTAGAAAATTTATTGGTATTTTAATTAAAAATTATAGTAAATAATATTTTTTGAATAAAAGACAAGTCACATAAAATATGAGTATACACCTAGGTATAGACGCACAAAACATGCGATTATACCTAGGTGCAGTGCGCAGTCACACAAAATGTGTGACTTAACCCTTTTTCAAAAAAATATTATTATTATTATTATTATTATTATTATTATTATTATTATTATTATTATTATTATTATTATTATTATTATTATTATTATTATTATTATTATTATTATTATTATTATTATTATTATTATAACTATCTTATTTTATTTACGAAATTTTGTCAAATATTAATTGACAAAAAAAAATTTAAATTAAGTCTCAAACATTTTCAAAAAATCATATGAATTGTGTTTACATTGAACGAGCACTAAATTTGATGAATTAAGAAAAACTAAAAGCTTTTTCCAGGGACATCAAAATTGAATTTTGTTAAAAAAAATTGCAACACGGTAGAGAAAATGACAACAAATAAGAAGCTAGTTAATTATTTGTCAGTTAAAAGTAATATATATATATATATATATATATATATATATATATATATATATATATATATATATATATATATATATAGGGTCAAGTTCCAGTGAGAACCAAGCTTATATGAGAACCGTGAGAACCAATCGCCTTGATAAAAATGTGTTACTTTTTTATAGAAAATGTGTTACTTTTGAACAAAAAAATGTTACTTTTGTTTTAAAAAAAAGCTGTTACTTTTTAGCATAAAATGTGTTACTTTCAAAAAAAAATATTTTTTTCAAAAAAATAAAGTAACACGTATTTTTCGAAAAGTAACACATTTTTATGTAAAAAGTAACACCTTTTTCAGTGTTTTTTTCAGAATTTTTTTCTTAAAGTAACACATTTTTGCCCAATAGTATCATAAAATACAGTAACACCTTTTTACCCATAAGTAACACCTTTAGTAAATAGTAACACTTTTTTGTTAGGCTGATTGGTTCTCACGGTTCTCATATAAGGATGGTTCTCACTGGAACTTCTTCCTATATATATATATATATATATATATATATATATATATATATATATAATATTTTCTAGTCAATTCTTCAACTAGTTTACTAATTATTATTTTACTTTTAAGCAACAAAAAAGTTAACCAGCTTTTGATTTAAATTCTATCCATTAGTAGAAAAATTGACTTTTGAGTTAAAATGAAAAAGTTACTCCAATTCGCTTTGGCATTGGCATTGGTATGTTGGCTAACTTTTTATAATAATAAATAAATAGGTGAAATGTGAGCTAAGATCGAAATGATTCGAAATACTTTGATGAACAATAACGATTCAATGAATTAACAAACGTTAGACGAAAATAAAAATTGCAAAATGACACAATGATTTAATGAAGTTCACTCAATGATGGCTACGTCCTCCGTGGTGAATAGTTGTTTACTTATACTATTTCAATGGAGTAAAACACTCTTACAAATAAAGTATTACAATTGAGTAAGAGATAAAACAAAGGTTATGTGTTTGAATTAGGGGGTTATGTGTTTTGATGATCACTTTAGCTCCCTATTTAATATTTATAGTGCTCATTACATTAATGTTAATACACTACCTTAATGCAGAGAATTAACAACAATGAAACTGATTAAAGAGACTTGAAACATCACAAAACAATACCTAGGTTGTCAGATCACTTAAGCTCCCTATTTATAGTGCTCGTTCGAGCATGACCATCAGCAGGCTACTGTCAACAGGGGCACACTGTGCTCGTTCGAGCCATGCATGTGCTTGTTCGAGCACAGGTCTTTAGATGCTTCTGTTGGCTAATGTTTTATGTGCTTGTTCAAGGCACTTGTGACTCTTCATATGCCTTGTTTGAGCATTCAATGCAGCAACCCCTAGAAAACCCCAGACTCATTAAATCATCATTCATCATCTCATTAACTACCAAGTTTAAGCCACTACTTAATTCCTTCATTACTTCTTAGAATTAAACACACTTAAACACCATCATAACATCCACATTCAACACTACATTAAGTCATATACTTAACACACACATTAACACACTCATAGGATTCCATCCCAAGAGTTCATACATGAATATACACTTTAATTTGTGCACTCAAGTGACACCATTCATTACAATAGGTATTACCTAATTCTTTTCCAAAAAACACTGAAAACATCGTAACCTTTCATGATAGATTGTCATGAAATTAAGGAGTTTTGATCATGTAACCGAACGAAATGATAATTGCTAAAAGAAATAACCATCATTGAAAACATGGTAACCTTTCATGATAGATTGTCATGAAATTAAAGAGTTCCGATCATGTAAGCAGACCAAATGATGTATTGTTAAAAAGATAGCTTTAACCAATGCATAGCTTTAGCCAACACTGAAAACATGGTAACCTTTCATCATAGATTGTCATGAAATTACGGAATTTCGATTATGTAACCACACCAAATTATGTAATGTTAAAAGGATAGTTTTAACCAACACATAACTTTAACCAACACCGAAAAAAGGATAACCTTTCATGATAGATTGTCATGAAATAAGGAGTTTCGATCATGTAATCGGACAAAATATAGTATTGTTAAAAGGACAACTTTAACAAATACTGGAAACATGGTAACCTTTGTCGTGAATTAATTAGTTTAGATCATGTAACCGAACAAAATAATGTCTTGTTAAAAACATAGCTTTAACCAACACAGAAAACAGGGTAATCTTTCATATAGATTGTCATGAAATTAAAGAGTTCATGTATCCGGACCAAATGATCTATTGTTAAAAGCATAGCTTTAACCAACACTGAAAACTAAAATAGAAGCTTAAGAATTACCCTGACTTTAATGAAATGAATGGGATCTCAAAAGTTGCTTTGCATTTTTCCATCCCTAGTGGCTTGTATTCCAAACCTCAGGCAAATTGAAACTAATGCACATATTGGCAGATCTTGCTTTGAGAGATGCTACAATCACATTAATGACATATCTCTGAGACTCTGACCAATAGGCCCCGTTCCTTCTACAAAACTGTTTCCATAGGTTAAATCTTACCAGGTTTTGTTCCTGTCAAGGACACTATCTTTTCCAATCTTATTTTCATCGTACCCGTTGTATTCTAAAGCTATGATTAAGGTTCAAAAAGGTAGAGAAAACAACAAACTAAAAATAAAGTGGATGCGAATCGCGATCAAAATGTAATGACTCGGGTCAAGGAGTCAAGGGCATTATCGTCTTTTCATATTAATTAGTCTTTATGTTTTGTAATTAAATTAGTTGTTATTTTTGATAGTTGTCTTGTGGGGACTAGGCTATATATAGAGTCATCCCTTGTAATAATAGAATTGTCTTTTGAATAAAAATAAAGATCATTCTTTAGGAGTTAAAGGGCAGACTCGAATTGTCCTACGAGAGTCATTGGACAAACTAGAAGTGTCCAAACTATCACTTTTCGGTAACGGATCTTGGCAATCTATTACAAAGACCTCCAAGTAAAAGCAAAAATAATTGTTAAGGCTAATAACATGACTGAATATATAAAGTAATCATAAAGATCAAACCAATAAATGGGGCTGAGGTGATGTATTACGCGTTGTGACATCTCAAATAATTCCCATCTACTTCTCATTTAAAAAATCAGTATGGATTATTAAATGTAAGCAAAAATAACTCAAAATACCCTTTCTAATCCCAAATTAACACAAGTCATAATAGACTAACAATGTGTAGCAAGGTTGTTAGGATCGGGATTCTACGTAGGATCGTTGAGGGGGTAGGATCGAAATCGGTAGAATCGGATCGTAGGATCGTGTGATCCTACAAATATACATTAATATGCTTTAGATAACTGATTTTCAATTGTATTTGTTCTTTTTTTTTAGCTTTAAGGTTTAAATTTATACTTATTTGACTTCAATTATTATGTTTTGTAAAAAAAATACCTTTAATAATCATTTTTAAGATACGAATCAAGAAAAACTTGAAATGTTGCATATATATACATATTCATACATAAGTATAATCTGGATTATATAAAATATTTTTACGATTGAAGCTACCCTTATAGGATCGGATCGTAAGATCGTAGGATCGTTGAATCGTGTTATGATCTTACCATTTAAATCCTGGAGTTATGTAGGATCGTACAATTCTACCATGCTAAGATCCTACCTACGATCCGGATCGGTCGCCTAATTTTGGGTCGTAGAATCGTAGAATCGTTGATCAGGATCGAGATTCTGATAACCATGATGTGTAGGTTCATAATAGACTAACATATGTCATGAAATTTCAGCTTTATCACTAAAACACACCCATTCTTACCCAACACTATTTACTCTCCAGTATCAATTACACTAAGGCAAACTCGTGACTTTCTACCCATTAATCCACACTCCTTACTCTCCGCTTCATTAGCCCATGGAAATGAGTATTTTGGTACTCTAATGTTAAATACATTACAATTTTCACAATTGCCTTCTAAAGTCTATCCCAAAACTAAACTAAGTTGTCTACATATTAAGTTCTAACAATTCATTATGAAGACAAAATATTTTTCCCTAAATAAATAATGTAAAGAAAACAGAAAACCTAATGCTTGAAATTTCTAAATTCAATTATATTTCCATTTGAATCAATATTAGCTTCATGTCATTTCAACAAACAACCACTAACAAGGTTATCACTTTTAATTTAATATTACTACAATAACTTAGATTTCGCCCAAAAGTCAGCTAGTAGTAACATTATTGATTTTTTCTTCGTTTGTCATCTTTGTGTACAACATGCTATTGCTAACAGTGTTACTCTCTGTGCTAAACTCTGCTATATTATATTATTTCCTTTTAGACAGCATTTAAGAAACAAATTTGAACAGAGTATGAATTTTCTGACCATTAGTGACTGAATGTCAACGGTGGCGCAGCATGAATAACAGTAGCAGCAACAATATCCATCATTCACTGCAAAATTAATAAGATAACTCAAATTTAAACAGAGCAATGACTTCTTCAATCCAAATTACTACTAGCTTTTAAAACTTTTTGAAAAATTGATTCTTTAAATTAAAAGGATTTCACAAATAAAACTAGAAAAATAACCAAAACTGGTATTAGAAATAATAGAGATAAATCAATATAGAGAGAGTAAGAAAATGTAGCTGCTGTAGTAAACTCCAATGCTTGCAAGGTAGAAGCAAAGGAGAAAATATACAAAAGCAGCACAAAGTAATGTAGCTTCAAGGGAACGAGTCAAATGGGAATTGAACATCCGCATAAACCAGTAAATGAAGCTTTACAACTCGAAAATTTTCCAACCCTAGATAAAGCCATAAACGGTACAAAATCAACATCCTAAATACCCTAATTTGATTTTTCATCACCTACTGTTCGATCCATCAACTATGCTTATGATTAAGACAGAATCAGAAACAATATTACATTATTATCCATATCAAAATTGCAGATTATTTAAATCTTACAATTACAAACTAAGAACTGCAGATCCAAAATGAAAATCAGAAGTCAACAAAAAATTCTAATAAATAGCATTCAAAATAGGCAGAATGTAAAGGTTAAACATGGTTTGGCAACCCGACATGACATTTTATCATCAATACCTTAATCAATGAGTTCAATCGAATCTTAACGGCATGATTAAATCCGTTGATTAAAATACTGAAAACAAATCAATCGATTCGTTAATCAACAACTATAGGACAAAAATTGCCAAAAGACCTTCAATACCCTCATCAATGGCCTTAATCATACTATTGAATACGAAATATCAAACAGAAATCATATATTCGATGAATGAATAAGGTCATTGACAAAAGTAGTGAAGATGAGGCAATATTGCGACTGAATTACTGGTAGTCACAAACTGATTGATAAAATTGATCGTGATAAACCCTAATTTGTAACTCATGAAGATAAGAAATAGAAAAATGCCGCATAAATGATTGAAAGTGATAGAAACTGATTGATAAACCCTAATTTGTTTCTATTGATTATGAATGAATGAGAAAATCTGGGAATTGGTTCAACATTTAAAGAGTTTTCTAGGGTTTTTGTTGTGTCGGCTTCTTTAAAAGAGTACTTTTGGTTACTGTTTGTCGTTGGTTGCTGCTTAAAGCCGTTTCAAAAATGTACTCCACCGCGAACTTCGCATCCTAGTGTCACGGGCTCACTTATTTACCTAGTGAAAACCGTGCGGCACTAGTGTCAATGACTAACGATTGCACTAGCTCAGCCTTAATCTCGACCCCTTAAGTGTGCAAGCCGATGAGCTTAGTTAGACTTGCTAAGAAAAGACTTATTAAGTGAGTATTTGTGGAAAAGGCTTTATATTTATAAGAGAATGCTCTTACAAAAGAGTTAGATGCTTTACAAGAGATTTTGGAACTTGTTGGAACTTGGATGACAAAATGAGCCTAAGTGCCTATTTATAGGCAAGCCCCCTTACCTTGGGGCCATTCTAGAATACTCCTACCCTAGAGTTATCTAGAATACTATACACTACTTTCCTATATTATACACAAGTCTAGAAAGTCCTATAAGGTTCTGGACAGGCCCAGAACACTCTAGAATACACCACACTATTCTATACTACTCTAGTATGTTCTAGTATTTACATGATAGGGCTAGAACCTTCTAGCACCTTCCAGACCCTTCTTGAGTGTTCTAGTATCTTCTAGCACACTCTAGTACTTTCATGAATGTACTAGATATCTCCAGCATATTCTAGAACCTTCATGAGTGTTCTAGATGCTTCTAGAACACACTAGAACAGTTTAAAAGCTTCTAGACCATTCTAGATCCTTCTTGATGCTTCTGCTGCCGGAAATCTCGAGGTAAATATGAAATTGTCGACACGGACCGAGCCATTTGGGTTTGGGCCGTGTCATTCTCCCCCACTTGATGTATGCATCGTCCCTGATGCATAAGTTGCTTTGTGCAAGCTCCATGTTGCACTCTACTCTTGCCTAGCCCCCTAGGCACCTCGCATGCTCCATGATGCACTGAGTCTTTGTTGGCTCCCTTGGCCTGACGTTGATGCCTCCAATGACGCTTGCCCCTAAGCGTCCATTTTGCTTGCAAAGCCGCAATCCTCGACTTGCTTACGTCCTTGCTCGATGCAAGAGGTAGCTCATACTTTGCCCCTTTAGATGTGATGGTAAGCACCCCATTGTCAACCATCCACGGTTCGACCTTGGTGAGGAACTCCATGCCCAGCACCACTTCTTGATCATCCATGTCGACTACCAAGAAGTCGACTTTGCCCGACCATTCTCCCAAACGGATGGGCACACCCCAGGCCCTACCATATACGGGTATAGCCTCTGAATTTATGGCCTTCATCTCGCCATAAGCACTTGTGAACCTTACGCCTCGGGCCTTGGCTTCCCCTATCGCCAAGAAGTTGTGTGACGCCCCTGTGTCCACGAGCACCCTAGCGTCCACATGGTTCACTTTCCCATTGACGATCATTGTGCTACTCTTTAGCCCTTTGCTCGTCATCCGAGAGATCTCTTCTTTAGGCTTATCGACATCCTTTTTGTCGACAAGTCTAATGCTAGCTAACTTAGCTTGGTCGTCCTCTTGATCAAGCTCCTGGATAATGGCAGCCAACTTTGTCCTTGTTGGACAATTACGTGCTATGTGCGGTCCATCGCACAAGAAACAACCTTGAGCCTTCTTTGCCTCGTCCCCCTTGGATTGGACCCCTTTAGACTTGCTCCAAGAAGAAGTCTTTGCCCCGATTTGAGCTTTAGGAGACTCCTCCTCGGCCCACCTATTTAGACCGTCTGTGAAGGTGAAGAGCGCCTCCTTAGGTGACAAATCTGGGATTTCCAACATAAGATCGGAGAACTCCTGCACATACTCCCGAGTATGCCCCTCTTTGTGGTGTAAGCGACGAAGTTTCGCCCGAGCCTCATCTTCCGCATCTGCGGGTAAGAATTGCTTGCGAAATTCGTCCTTAAACCCATCCCATGTTGTAATGCTACACTCTTCATCCCCCATTGGAGTTGACATACGTTTCCACCAAGACAAGGCACTATCCCGTAAGTAAAGGCGAAGCTTGAAAGATCCTTACCGAGTCATCTGTCAAGCCCGCTGCCCCAAAATAGCGCTCCATGACGTAAAGGAAATTCTCTACGTCCTTTAGCTTGCGGCTACCACTATATGTGTCTGGCTTTGGAAGCTCCAACCGAGTAGCCGTCGTCCTCACGACGCTACCTGACCCAAGTGCATCAACTCGTGCTTTAAGCCCCCTGGCTTCTGCCCTAACCACGTTGAGCTCTCCCCTTAAGCTCTCGATGTCCGCCTGGAGGTTACTTAAGAGGGAAGCATTACCTTCGTTAGCCTTGTTGTTACGATCCACCGCCTCATTTAGAGCTAGAAGCATGTCATCCCGCACCTCTTGTATGGCCCCAAGCAATTCCTCCCTGAATTGCTCCATACAAGCCTTGACTATCCCCGTCACGGTGCTATTATGCTTCTCCCATCGCTCTTGGTGTTCCGCGACCTTTAAGGCTACTCGAGCTAACCTCTTTTCCAATTCCGCCATAGGTTCCCCAGAGACGGACTTGTCTCTACTCCTACTGCCCTTCTTAGCAGCCTTGCTTGTGTCCCCAACAACAATTTCTTGGGCAACACATGACTCCTTTTGGCTATGCACGACATCTGATTCACCCGCCATTTGTATAGCTTGTATGACTTGGTGTTGAACGAGGCTCTGATACCACTTGTCACGGGCTCACTTATTTACCTAGTGAAAACCGTGCGGCACTAGTGTCAATGACTAACGATTGCACTAGCTCAGCCTTAATCTCGACCCCTTAAGTGTGCAAGCCGATGAGCTTAGTTAGACTTGCTAAGAAAAGACTTATTAAGTGAGTATTTGTGGAAAAGGCTTTATATTTATAAGAGAATGCTCTTACAAAAGAGTTAGATGCTTTACAAGAGATTTTGGAACTTGTTGGAACTTGGATGACAAAATGAGCCTAAGTGCCTATTTATAGGCAAGCCCCCTTACCTTGGGGCCATTCTAGAATACTCCTACCCTAGAGTTATCTAGAATACTATACACTACTTTCCTATATTATACACAAGTCTAGAAAGTCCTATAAGGTTCTGGACAGGCCCAGAACACTCTAGAATACACCACACTATTCTATACTACTCTAGTATGTTCTAGTATTTACATGATAGGGCTAGAACCTTCTAGCACCTTCCAGACCCTTCTTGAGTGTTCTAGTATCTTCTAGCACACTCTAGTACTTTCATGAATGTACTAGATATCTCCAGCATATTCTAGAACCTTCATGAGTGTTCTAGATGCTTCTAGAACACACTAGAACAGTTTAAAAGCTTCTAGACCATTCTAGATCCTTCTTGATGCTTCTGCTGCCGGAAATCTCGAGGTAAATATGAAATTGTCGACACGGACCGAGCCATTTGGGTTTGGGCCGTGTCACTAGGAACATCATCATCATCAGCATACCCAGTGTTCCTGCACATACATACGTTTGGTCAGGGTCCGAAGAAGGAAGGTCGACGGCGTCTCATACCCAGAAGGAGAGGGCGGTCATAAGAGTCCTTCGGCTCTATAGTAATCTTCAAGGATAGGACCTGCAAAAATCTGAAACCTGCATCCTAGGAACATCGAGTACTCAATTTTTTTACTCCCTCCGAATCATTTTAGATGTTCCATTTGGATTTTCACGGTTATTACTTAGGATGATGTGTGGTCCATTAAAAAGGTGGTAGTTGGGTATTTTATTGATTAAATTTAATTGTAAAGGGGTAGTTGGGTACTGAGAGTAGTAAAAATGGGGGTAGTTAGGTTTTTTAATTGATTAAATTATTAATTGTAAAGGTGATAGTTGAATATTGAAAGTAATAAAAGTTGGGGTATTTAGGTAAAAAAAATAGACAAAAAAGGAAATGGAAAATTGATATGAATTTGCCAAATAAGAAAATGGGACATCTAAAATGATTCGGATGGAGTATTATTTTTAGGAAATTCTATTTGTTAACTCTAAAGTTTCGGCTATTCTATGTGGTAGACAAATATTTTTTAAATTGACGTGATAATCTTGATATTTAATTTTTCAAGTAGCAGACAAAAGGAATTAAGGAAGTTTTTTTAGTAACTTTATGCTATTTTTACCCTACGTAATGACATTTACAAAAAATATATAAATGTCGTGATCACCCCTATTAACCACGTATTTCGAATTCCAGTCGAAATAAGTACATAACGTTTTGTCTATCACATGGAAAAATTAAAAGCTCAAAGTCACCATGTGAATTTTGAAAAATATTTGTGGAAAAGTGAAAAGCTCGGGGTCACCACATGGAATTTTCCCTTATTGTTTTATTTGAAGTTAGGCAAGAGAATTAGTCGTAGAAGTTAACTATATGCTTCGGTCTACATTTGTTCTTTAGTGAAGGTCCACAATGAATGTTTGCGAGAATTGAGAAAAGTATAATTTTTTTATGATGAATGTATTATTTTTTAATAAATTTAATGGAAAAAAAAGTGGAGATTATGAACATTAAAAAATTAGTAAATGAAAGTTAGTGGAAAAATATGAGGGATTATCACCATTCACCAATAAAAAAAATGTATAATGCTAATAGGAAACATGTGCATCATCATCATCATCATACCCAGTGTTCCCGCACATAGATACTCTATGGCCAGGGTCTGGGGAAGGAAGGTCGACGGCGTCTCATACCCATAAGGAGAGGGCGGTCATAAGAGTCCTTCGGCTCTAGAGGAGTCTTCAAGGATAGGACCTGCAAAAATCCGAAAACCTGCATCTTACACCCACGTTAGCCAAGCATAGGGATTAAAAAAAAAAAAAAAAAAAAAAAAAAAAAAAAACCTATAAGCGATATAGGTAAAAATGGAAGTGAAAAGCGATGACAAAAGTCACAGAACAGTATCAAACTAGTCTAGTAATCTAGGACATGAATAAGGCGCCGCCATGTGGCTCTATCCCTGGTCAGGTCCTTAGAGAGGTGTAGTTCAAGCAGGTCGCTGTTAATCTGCTCCTCCCACGTCCTCTTAGGTCTTCCCCGGCTTCTCTTGCCCTCCACTATGATGCGTTCGACCCTTCTCACTGGGGCGTCATGGGTGCTTCTCTGCACATGCCCAAACCATCTGAGCCTGTTCTCCCGCATCTTTGCAGAGAGAGGTGCAACCCCTAACTTTTCCCTAAACTCCTGATTTCTAATCCTGTCCATCCTTGTCTTACCACACATCCATCTCAGCATGCGCATCTCTGTTACATCCATTCTCTGCTCGAAAGCCTTCTTTACAGGCCAACACTCCGTTCCGTACAACAAAGCCGGCCTAATCGCTACGCGGTAGAATTTCCCTTTAAGTCTATTAGGAAATCTTTTATCACAAAGCACCCCAGTCGCTGCTCTCCACTTGAGCCAACCTGTCTGTATACGGTTAGCAACGTCACCCTCAATCTCCCCATTGTTCTGAATTATTGAACCCAAATATTTGAACTTGGACGTGCATGCAACAGCTTCTCCCCTAATGGACACCTCTGGCTCCCCTATCGATTCTATCCCACTAAAGTTACATCGCATGTATTCAGTCTTCGAGCGACTTATGCGCATCCCCTTGCCCTCCAAGGCTTCCCTCCATTCCTCCAATTTACCATTAGCCTCCTCCTTAGTTTCTGCAGCCAATACTATATCATCGGCAAAAAGCATACACCATGGTACGGTTTCCCAAATGGATTTTGAGATTTCATCCATAATTACCGCAAAGAGGAAAGGACTAAGTGCTGATCCCTGATGTAGGCCCACTCTAATACTGAAAGACTCTGTTAGCCCCACCGGTGTCTGAATGTTGGTCAAAACTCCATCATACATGTCCTGTATTACCTCAATATATCTTGATGAAATACCTCTTTTCTTGAGGCTATCCCAAACGATGCTTCGTGGTATGCTATCATATGCTTTCTCCAGGTCGATGAACACGAGATGCAAATCCTTCTTTCGCTCCCGATACTTTTCCATCAGCCTCCTCAAAATATGAATCGCCTCAGTAGTTGATCTCCCCGGCATGAAACCAAACTGGTTCTCCCTAATCACCGTCTCCCGTCTAATTCTTTTCTCAATAACTCTTTCCCACAGTTTCATAGTGTGGCTTAGGAGTTTGATACCCCTATAGTTCCCGCATTCCTGTGCATCGCCCTTTTTCTTGAACAAAGGGATAATTGTGCTAAACCTCCACTCCTCCGGCATCTTACTAGATCGCAGGATAGCATTAAAGAGATTAGTAAGCCATTGAATGCCCTCATCACCTAAGCTCCGCCACACCTCAATCGGGATATCATCCGGTCCAACTGCCTTAAGTCTCCCCATCTTTTTGAGGGCTTCACTTACTTCTTCCTTGGTTATGTCACCAAATGACCCACAAACCCGTGTTCTTTGTGTGTCCGAAGTCTGTCGAGTTTCCTTTGTAGGACCCCTTGACATATTTAGTAGTTGGGAGAAATACTGATGCCATCTTAGTTTGATGTCCTCTTGGCTAATGAGAACCCGTCCACTCTCATTATTAAAATATTAAAATGAACAAGGTTTTTTTGTCTAAAATTTGTGATATTCTTCAATGGAATAACAAATAAATACTCAAAATGACAAATTGAAACTTCTTTAAAGAACGAAAGGGCTAAAAGATAAGAATCATCCCATTGTTTTTCCATTCAACAAATGGAGTCCATAATTTTAGAGATTATTATACATTAATTGTGAATATTAATCAAATAAAAATTATTTTAAAAACTAAACTAAAAATTAAAAGCTTTTCATACTATGTAAATAAAGACACATATTAGAATATTTTTTCAATATAAAAAATATAGAGGTGAAATAGGTAATACTGAATGAAAGAAAGTGAATATTAATTATTTTTTTATAATTGTAAAATAAAAAAAGTCATAAAAAATAAAATATATGTATGAACACTATTGTTGTGATTGCTAAGTCAAAGGCATTAATTTAAACTCATCCAGTGTCATATAATTTTGTATTTCAGGCCTATTATCATTGTACTACGTGTATCTTTAAAAATTAGACGTATTTTTAGAAAATTAATAAACATTAGATTATTGTACTAAGTGTATCTTAAAAAATTAGACGTATTTTTAGAAAATTAATATAAAACTTTAGATTATTATGAACAAATTTATTTTCATATAGTATGGAGTAATATCTATAACAAATTTTCCTTTGAATATTTTTTATGAGGGGTAAAGCAAAAAAAACATAAGTTATTTTCCCAAAGTAAATTAAAATTGTTCAAAGTTCTTAAATTTGCAAAATGAACTTAATTTTCTAATATAGAACTATATATTTTTTATTACAGGTAGGCTGAGAAAAAAGAGCTAAGTGGAAATCGATTCAAGACCTGAAATGCAATAGTTGTTCTAATAGAAATAAGACATTAATAATTTAGTACAATATGTAATCAATGCAAATTCTTCTATAAAACACTTTTTATTATATTTTTATTGAATAAATTACCTTATTTTAAAATTTTTAAATAGTTTTATTTATCAAAACATAAATAAAGAATTAAAAGTTTTTAACATTATTCTAAACAAAATATAAATAATTTTATCACAAATTCTTATGAGAGATAGTTTTTTGAAATACTATATCTAATTAAATCAGTGAACCGGTCCATAAAGGAAAATATATAGTAAGTGCAGTCGTTAAGCAGTTTTTTTTAGAAAATAGTATGGACCGACTCATTTGAAATAAAAAACAATCTATAACTATTACTAAAACAAAACACTGCTGATGTCATCGCTTATTAAATTTGCTTAGGTGTCACCCTCTCAATAAAAAATTTCCCTCCAAAACTTTAAGATGATGTCATTGTTATAATGGCTACTATTAATATCTTTTACTTTACTAATTTTTATGACTAATATTATCCAAATTGATTATTTTTTTACTTTTTATGTCACATCATTTAATGTATTAAGAAGTCATAAAAGTATATTTTATTTTGTTTTTTAAAATTTTTTTTTATAAAATCTTAATTATGTTTTTTATTAAACGGGTATAAGATATTTTGAAATGGTTAAAATATAAAGGCGTAAATTTTTTAATTTTTTATTAATATAAATATGTCAAAAATTTTATTAAAGTCGTGCATCGCACGGGCACTATCTAGTTATATTTGAATTCACAATCACACATATACGAAAATCAATTCCTTTTTTAAGAAATAACGTGGACCGACTCAATTAAATTAAAATACAATTATATTTTAATTCACACCTATATGAAAATCAGTTTTTTTTTTTTTTTTTTTTTCTAAATAGCGTGGACTGACTCAATTGAAGTCGTATTACAGTTGGTTAAAAAATTATTTTATTTATCAAAAAATGCACCATTGAGTATTGACAAAAACTGAAGCAAGCGTCCATGGTTTCCGATCTCTTTTCTTCATCACTCTGATCCACCTGAATTGGAGTTCTAAAGATTTCGAGTATAATTAATCGCTCAAAATTTCTGAACGTCGACGCAAATCGAATTGCAAATAAGGTTGTTCTCATTTCTTTTTCCTTTCTTCATCATTCGCGACAATTTAGTATGATAATGTTGTTCTTGTTATTTTTTAGGTTTAAATTTTAATTATTGGTCATAAAGTTGATTTTTTGGAGCCTTTTTTTTTTGAATCTGATAGCTTTAATTTGTATTTTCAATCCTCAGTTCTAATTTTTGGAATATTATTTGATGTGATTGATGATTGTGATGGATTATATTGATTTCGTCGATTTTATCTGTTTTTAGATTCATGTTTGTTGATCGAATTTGTTGATGACTGATAATACAAAATGGTTATTGATGAAAATGGAAATGTTAACAGATGTCAGTCCCTCGATCTATGGATAAGTCAAGTGCTCTTGAATACATCAATCAGATGTTTCCTACAGGTTAGCTTTCTCTCTTGAATTGTGTAGGGATTTAAGTTTCATTCAATTTGGAGATGTTGAAGTTGTAAAATTATGAATCAGTGGCATGTTGATTTGTGATAATATTGTATTTGTTTGAAGCTTAATTAGTAAATTTATTTTGTGGAGAAATTATAACAATATTCGAATGATTTCTGATTGTGTTGTTTTGTTAAAATCAGAGGCATCCTTGTCTGGTGTTGAGCCTCTTATGCAAAAGATTCATGGTGAGATTCGTCGAGTTGATGCTTCCATTTTGCAAGCTGTTCGACAGCAGGTAATGACTTGCTGCTCTTAACTTCTGAAATCTTAGGGCTATCGTTTGTAGGTGTGATATATTTGGTGTTTGAAATTGTTATTATGTGGATCAAGTATGTTCTTACGACTGATGCATAGTATTAATGAGTGTGTTTTTGTTATTTGGGATTATGTTGAGTTTATTCTTTTGTCGAGAAGGGCATTTATGAAGCTTGATGTTGAGGATAGTAATTTTGTCTAGAGAGAGCTATATTTGTAAACTTTGGGGATACAGTGTTGAGATGAGCAGATACTAAAGTGCATTTCTGTTGTACTTAGGTTCATGGGGGATGAGATGTGAACTACATAAAGGAGAAAGAGAGAATAACAGCTTAATAATTATGGACATCATGGACTTATGTGTTTAGAAATATTATAAGACTAACAAAAATATGAGTTTGCTTGATTGCCCATTACTATAGGGTGGAAAGTATTGATATACAAGTTAAGAAGACTATGATCACATTTAATTTAGGTTGGAGTTTAAATGTTTGTGCTTGCTAAGAGAGGGTATCTGGATTCTGGTGTGATGTTGACTGTTGGACTTGGGAGGTGAGATAGGATCATATATAGGGAGTTCATATAATTCATATTGTGAGTATCATTATTTGACCAAACAGTAGTACTTTAGTTGACTCATCAGGATTTAGTGCTTGCTTTGCAATCGCCGCAACAACTTCCTTTTTTTGGTTTAGGTCCGACAATGCATTATTATAACAAATTTTCAGGTAATGTTGTAGTTTTTCTGTACTAGAAAATTGTGGGTCTAGGTGATAACCTTTCTTCTACCTTTCAATCTTTCCTTGGCTGGTTAAAGCTATGTTTATCTAGATTCTTGACCAATAGCTCATTGATCAATTCACTGCTCTTGTAGTTGGGGCTTCACTCTGGTTGTTTGCTAACTTCATATTATTTAGAGTAATTCAGGTACCAAGGCCAAAGAAGATCTTGCTGCGGCTACACACGCTGTGGAGGTTTGTACTCCCACTTTATGAATTCACTTACTTTGCTTCTTCCACTAATCAATCGTATGCTCTTAGTGTAATGGTATTTACTATTTAGGCTTATCCTTTTTGTGAAAGAATATTTAGAGTCATGCCAGCTTTTGATTGCGTCAGAGTCTCTGTTCATATGAATAAATTGTCTGATTAGTCATTTTTAAATGATTGTTCTATTTGAACAGGAACTCATGTATAAGATACGAGAAATAAAAAATAAAGCTGAGCAAAGTGAGACAATGGTTCAGGAAATTTGCCGTGATATTAAGAAGCTTGATTTTGCCAAGAAGCACATAACTACTACTATAACGGCCCTTCACCGTCTTACCATGTTAGGTAGGTTTTTATTTTTCCTTTCTACATTAAATGATTTTTACAAAATATAATTAGTGGTTTGCTTTTGTCTACGTTTACGTGTTAAATTTATGGTGTGAGCTGAAGCATCAATTCTCTAATTGATAGTCTTAGACATGCATAATCCATGTGTTGTGCCAAATTCCGTTCACGTTCTGTTAATTTCTCAACTGAAAATCTTAGACATGCAAAAATGTTGTTGTGCCAGTTTATGAAGAATATAAAGCATGAACACAGACTCTAAAGCTTTCTGATCCCTTTTTTCTAGTGGAGTTATATGTATGTGGCAAATGGATAATTCAAATTAAATTATTTCTAGAAGAATGCTCCTATTTTTCTTTTCTACTTTGAATAATAAAGTAATAAATTTTGGTGTTCATACATATTAAAACCTGTAGTCTGAACTTCGAAGCTACTTTGAAAAATAGACCCTGATAATATGTGCTTTATGCCCCTGAATTGCTGTAAGGTATGATGCAGTGTAATATTTGATATGGCGGTCACTAGACGATATGTGCATGCGTTGCTGCAGGAACTTGCATTATTTTGGTCATATGAATACATTGAAGCCTCTATATCTCACATGGTAACTTGGTTAGGTGTATAATAAAGGACTTTGGATTAGGATGATTGGACCCGGTGGCAAAGGTTGACCAATCTAATTGGGGCAAGTTGCTTAGAAAAAAATCTATTTTTTACTGTATAAACTTGCTACCAGAAAATTATATCCAAAAGTGATAAATTTCTCACGTTGAATGGTTTGGAAATTAGAGCTCACTAAATTTATTAGCAGCGTTTCTTGATGAGACCGAAGCTAAAAGTTTCTATAATGGGGCTATTTAACCAAAGTATGATGCATTTCTCACGGTAAGACTATCTCATTCAAGAATTCGTGATTTACCAGATGCACTACTAAATAGTTTTGTTGGGCTCTAAATTAGTTGAATTTGAGTATTTTTGGTTTAATTGATTTAAAATATTGAGATGGTAAAACGATGTTAGGTGCACTACAAAACAATTTTATTGTGATTAAAATTTTATTGAATTTGAGTTTTTTTTTTATTTTTTTTTATATTTTTTAGCATAAAAATACTGAAATGATATAAAGGATTACACAAGTTTTCAAATGAGATGGTTTCATGGTGAGATCATCTCTCTTGGCTGACCCAATGTATCTTAAAGTGATCACTTATAACTTTAATATGATCGTTTATAGTCTTGAAGTGATCACTTATAACCTTAAAATAATCATTTACAATCTTAAAGTGATCGATTAGAGAAATGAGCTAATTATTATATGTGCCCGTCTCTTAGTTGGACGGTCTATACAGACGAGTGGGAAGGATAACAGATGCACCACAAAACAATATTATTGGTCATAAAAATCTAGTAGTTGGGTTAATTTGAGTTTTATGGTTCAAGTGATAGAAATTATTAAAATGATAAAAAGATATTAGAAGGGGATTTGAAACCCCAACCTAATCCCTACAGTTAAGTTATGATTTAATTAAAATCAACTCTACTCCCTTATTATGATGCAACTTTATATAACCTCTAATATAAATTAAATATGAATACTTCAAGGGTGGAGCCTCTCCTGTCCAATGATTTTCTCATTGATTGGATCTGCCAAGCATCATATCTGGGTTTTTGTACTTTGATTTACTGTTATTCTCTTCTGCTTTGATTTGTACTTTTCATTTACTTTTATACTCTTCTACTCAATTTTTTGAAAGGCTAAACTGCTTTTCCTGTTATGTATGGTTATAAAGGTTCATATGTAACTTTGTCAAATTTGATACTCGAATTTGAATTGAGAGTGAAGTTATGATGTCTTTCCAATGACTTGGCAGTATCTGCTGTTGAGCAACTTCAAGTGATGGCTTCAAAGAGGCAATACAAGGAGGCAGCTGCTCAATTGGAGGTACCAAGCTGCCAGTGGGCAAGCATTTTTCTTCTATTTAGGAGGTCAATAATTTTTAAGCTTACATCTTGGTTCTATACGAGCTGAACCTTTTCCTTTGTTTTTTTCGCTGCATCTGTTGGCTTATGCATCTGGTTTTTTTTTGTGTATTCTGACCTTTTTATGCAAAATTTGCACTTCAAGTGTACTCATAACTTTATGACGTTGTAGCTGGAAAAAAACTATGTACTTGTTTACTTGACAAACCTCGATTGGCATATATTTGAAGTTGTCTACAGTCATTGACACAACTCTAATGTTGGATCATCTTATAGCACTTGCTGGTTTTGTTGCTATGAGCAGCTGTTACATATTGGTCTTTAACTTCATATATCATCTTATATCACTAACTGCTTGCTGGTCTTTTTTTTATTTGTAGATGACCATGTTCTTTGATGTATTTCAGGCTGTAAATCAATTGTGCAGTCATTTTGAAGCTTACAGGGATGTTCCAAAAATAACTGAATTACGAGAGAAGTTCAAGAATATTAAACAAATTTTGAAATCTCATGTATTTTCTGACTTCTCTAGGTACATTTGTTCTATTTTCTTCTTTCATATTTGTGGAAAGAGGCTTGTTGCCCTCTTTTTTCAGTTTGAGGTCTTCAGGTGTTTGAAAACCATGTGTGTTGCATTTGTTCATCATGCAAACGAATTATTGTCTAGATCTAAATGTTGCTTCTTGGATTGAGCTTGGATTTGTGCTTGAGTATAGATTTAAACTTTGAAAATGTTTTCAACTCCAAAAGATTTGTAGTCGAGACTCAAGAATAAAAAAGGGGATGGTGCCATGGTGGTAGTTAATAATTTTAAGTTTGTTGTAATTTGTGGAGAACTTGGACTAATTGTATTTCTGTGACATCAGTTTAGGTACAGGAAAAGAGACAGAAGAAGCTAACTTATTACAGCAGCTATCGGATGCTTGTTTGGTTGTTGATGCACTGGAGCCTTCTGTACGGGAAGAACTGGTGAAAAGTTTCTGCAACAGGGAGCTTACTTCCTATAGACAAATCTTTGAAGGAGCTGGTGTGCATTCTTTACTTCGTTTTCTTTATTCTTAACAGAATTAAAGAATTCTCTTTGTATCTTCATCCATGAAAAGATTTGATCTTTGCTTCTGTTACTAATTGTACCATATTGTTGTATTGTTTTGTGTATTAGAACTTGCTAAGCTGGATAAAACAGAAAGGAGATACGCGTGGATTAAGCGTAGGTTGAGAACAAATGAGGAGATCTGGAAAATATTTCCTTCTTCGTGGCATGTCCCATATTTGCTATGCATCCAATTTTGCAAGTTGACAAGGTTCATTATCTGCCCTCTATAGCCTTTAAATTTGGAACACATATTTGTTCAGTTGGATAATTAATTTTGACTGGCAACAATTTTACCTGGGCTTTTGGTCATTCACAACTATTTGTAATCTTTCATTTGAAACTTGTTGGTAGGTAGAGATAGAGTGACATAATATGAGTATACCAGTGCTTTTCATTTCTTTATGTACCTTTGGAGTTGGACTTTTTTTTTTCTTTTTTTTTCTTCTAATAATCAAATGCTGTGGCGAGCTAACAATTTGTTTTGACATTTGGTTTATCTGAAGTAGAACTAGTTTCTTGTTTGCATCTTAATTAATTTCTTTTTCATCAATTTTTCTATAGGAATGAAAGGATAATCATTATTATTTACATAATGTTTATTCTACTGATATTTCTTTTCCAAACCTCTGCTGTTATAGGACACAGCTTGTGGAGATACTTAATAACCTGAACGAAAAACCTGATGTGGGAACATTGCTGCTGGTAAGGGGTGACGAAAATGATTATTTTTTTTAGATTATGTGCTTCGACAATTCAGAATGATTGATCTTTTTTTGGCTGATATGCCTTGAGTATTGCTCCAACTGTGAAGTAGATGTACTTGATATATTCTGCAATTTTATAATTTTTAACAATTTCTTGACTGTACAAATCTATTGTAATTTGTCTGCACCTAACTTGGTGATTGTCTGAGGATAATGAGCTGATTATGGCCATGACCTCCTATGATCATGTTCCCCTATTTTTTAAAAATATATCATCAGGTAGGAATCTATCTGCAGAGAAAATGAACACAATTGGGTAGTCAAACCAGTTCAGAATAGGTAAGCTTATCATATCATGCAAGTTGGATATCAAAGCTTTGAGCAATTGCATGGGCGAGTGCTGCAGTCTGACTTACAAAATCTTTTCTTATTCAAATTCTACAAAATAGGCTTTGATTTCTTAAGGTTAGAGAAAGATCATACTAGTAGGGTTTTTACCTTTAAGGAAGACCCGTTTATCTGTTCATGATCATAGATTTTACTCAGTAGCCACTAGTTAGTTGCAATTTTCACTGCTCAACTTTTGGTGCATGAAGGATTCCTTTGCAATTCTTTTTGTTTTTGTAGAAGAAAACCCAGAAGCCATGACAATTTGTAAACCTTCTTGTCTTTGACTTTCGGTGCATAATTTGAGATGAATCTAAGTGATTGGCAGTTGGAGTTTCTGTCTTTTGCAATATGGGGAATTAGTTTATATATCAAACTGCAATTGTTATCTTCCATATGTTTTTTGAATGCTTTTGTTGCTGATTGCACATTGTTGCCTTTTCTATCACTCATCCGTTTCTTCAAAAATTGTTAGGCACTTCAAAGAACTCTGGAATTTGAAGAAGAATTGGCGGAGAAGTTTGGTGGAAGTTCACCAAATAGAGAAGATAAGCATGACGCGGACGACACAGATAAAGGGGATAGTCTCAGTCAAGCTGTATCGGATATCAAAAAGAAATATGAAAAGAAGCTTGCTGCGCACCAAGGCAGTGGGACTGATGTAAATATTATAATTTCTTGTGTTGCCTGAGGATTCTTAAGGAATGTATGGAGTCTTTTCTGTTTTGGTGCTTATATCTGGTTTTCTTTGTTATGACAGGAGAAAGACAGTCTGAAAGAATTTTCTGTACCTGGAGCTGGGGTAACGTTTTTTTTCCTCTCAATCTATTTCTATGAAAGGAAAGGGGCAGTTTGAAAAGTTTGATACGGAGTGCATGAAGATGTACCTTACTATTTTGAAGGGATGCTAAGTGAATTTATGTCATACCATTAAAACTGGAATGTTAAAATTAGTGCTAAATTTTTTAGTGACTAGTTATCTGGTTTTTGAATGCTAAAATCATTTATAAGAAATATACAGTCTAGACTTTTTTGTGAAAACCACCTCGAAGTTTCCCTTCTATAACTAAACCGCCCTAACTAAATCATTGATACTACAGTACCCCTCCTTTAAGTTGTTTTAGTAAAAAATGGCTAGTTTTTTTTACTAGCTCATGGAGACAAGAGTTGGAGTCACGAGGTTTCATATTAAGTTAGAGTAAGACAAAGTATATAAAGTGTAATTTTAGTACAAACGAGATAACGAGAGACACTATAAAACAAGAAGAGATAGAAATAGCTTCAAGTGGATGCTTCAAATACCTTGGGTCCATATCTCAGAGTACTGGGGACATCCAGCAAGATGTGATCCATAGAATTAAGTGTGGGTGACAAAAATAGTGAGCAATTACTGGAGTATTATGTGATCGAGGTGTGCCCTTAAACTTAAAGGGAAAATTATATTGAAGAACATTTGACCATCGCTACTATATGGATCAACTTGTTGGACTTTTAGAAAGGATCATATTAAAAAAATGAGAGTGGCGGAAATGCAAATGCTTCAATAAATGAGTGGGCATACCTTGAGGGATAGTTTTTAAAACGAAGGTAAGGAGTTGCAAATATTGAGGAAAATATGAAAGAAGTTCGTTTAAGATGGTTTGGGCATGTGCAATGACGGGGTATTAACGAATCGGTAAAGATAATTGATGCTAAAGCTCGGGAGACTTAAAAAGAGGGCGAGAAAGATTAAAGATAACTTGGAGAACAAGAGTGGAAAAGATATGAATGACCTAGACTTACAAATTGAGATGATGGAAAATCCAAATGAACGAAGAAAAATACTCGATTGATCCTAGATTGTTTAACATAAATAGAATTACAACTTTTACTTGTTCGGGTTTTAGTGGCTAGCACACATCCCTTATTTGTTGTGTTTGATAATTTCTTCAATTGAAATCACTACCCTTTACCTCGACAGAACACTGCACCTTACCCTCCCATAAAACTCTTCACGCGATTGATGATAAGACAAATTAAAAAAAGAGGTGTTTTAACTTGGGATTTCTATGATTAAAAACTAGGGACTTCTGGTTTTATGAATGAAGGGACCTCTTATGGTTGGTTTTTATATTCTTAAAGTATTCTGCATCCACATTTAGTAGATGTGCTGTATTCTAAGACCTAACTATCTGTGTGCGAGAATCTTGCAAGCTACCAATTTTTAATTATCTTACCTTACATTGGAAATTGACTTGAAAAGGGTAACCAAACATATACTGTTTTACAGTTCAATTTTCGTGGAATCATCTCATCTTGCTTTGAACCTCATCTAAATGTGTATGTGGAGTTGGAAGAGAAAACACTTATGGAGCATATGGAGAAACTTGTTCAGGTATTCTTTCTTAATACATAATCTTTTGCGTTCCTCTTATGCACCCATATATAGTTGTATTATTTGGAACGATGTTTATGTTTCTGTTGTCACTGTAGGAAGAAACTTGGGATACGGAAGAAGGAAGTCAGACAAATATCTTATCTAGTAGCATGCAGGTAGACACTCCTTATCCTGTTTCATAACATTCATGTCATATTGCTCATTTCAAATGATGTTATAGATCCCCTATTGTTCTCCTTTTGGAGCTTCTTTTGTAGCAAAGTGGTTATGGTTGTATTTGGCATTTAGTGTTTGGCCTTCCCAAATTTGGAGTGCCTTTTCTTTGTGCATGATAACATGAGATGATGGTTATGTGTATTGTTTTTTTGGATGATAGTACAATATTGGGGCTCGAGGATAGTTATCATGCAAGTAGCATCTTCGTTGTGCGATGTGTGAAGCGCTACGCAGTCGTGTGCCTCCTGCTCTGGAAGCGCAAAAGAATATCTATTATTTTATTTAAAATAATTTCTGGAAAAAGCCCTGTTGCATTTTGACCTACACTTATGACCGCCTAGCCTTGACATGTTTGAGTTACTAATAGTGCTTCATGCCTAGGCGCAACTTTCCAAATTAAAATGGAACTCATGTAACATGGATTATTTTACACGATGACATGTGAGGCTCAATTAATCGAACTATTAACTGTTACTGTAGTTATGAATGAACCCTTATTGAAACTGAGATATGAGGTTAGAACCCATCTAATTATGAACATATCGTAACATTTTAGAAGTTAGCTTAACTTAAGTGAACTTATCTTAACTTTTTGCAATTTTGTATTTGTGAATTGAACTTAGTAGCCCTTTTTGAATCTCATGTGAGCTAATGTTAACTCATCTATACAAAATTTCTGGGAACTTGATTTTTAAAGAGACATATTTATGCTTATTTAAGTTATTATTTTATTTATAAAATTGTTCTAACCTTCATTTGTTAGAACCTTTTTTTAGGTAAAACACTTTCAATCTAATGGCGTTGATTACTTGTGAATTGTGATCACTATTTATTGGAAACAAATCAAGTACAATGTTGTTTGGACTGTTTATAATTTATTGAGCAAGAATAATATTCTAAACAATTTTTTACACTCAGTCATTGGTAGAATTTGAAATGAAGTTTTAGCCCTTTCTAGGTTTGCCTTCATTACACCTTTCTGGTGGGACCCTTCCCAGCACACTTGCTCAGCACGGGCCACCTTTGTTTAGATCAAAAGGCTAACAATTTTCTAATAAGTAGAGAAAGAGAGCATTTTGAAAACTTATTGGAGTGAGCCATAACAGAAATTGCACTTTCTTTTGAAGAATTTCTTTTTAAATCAGAATATAGATATTAGGCAGGACTATGTCTATTGTGACTTGGATCACGTTTTTCCAGGAGCAAGTTACTGGTTTAGAAGTATACAGGGAAAGAGGTTTCCTTGAGTCTAAATGTCATTTTTTGTTTGGTTCAACTTTAATTATGTTAGCCTCTTTTTTATTTCATTTGTTCTATTGACGAGAATTTAAAACTCAAACTGACTAATATGTATTGTGATTTCTAGGTTTTTCTAATAATCAGACGAAGCTTGAAGCGGTGCAGTGCTTTGACAAAGAATCAAACATTGTTTAATTTGTTTAAGGTAGTTTATTGGACTTATCATAAAAAGATGACTTGCTGTGTTTTACATGTTTTCTTTTATTTCGTGGTAAACATTGATATACTAAATGGAAGTGTGTATATATACTATTATCTTGTTGTATCACGAATGGGTGCAAGTACTCCCACCATACCCATACCCACCAAAAACTTTCACCTCCTTTCCACCACCCAATTAGGTAAACTTTTATACCCATGCTTGCTCACTTGGATACATATTAAAAAATTCGTACCACTATCCAATCAGGTATACTTTTCACAGCCATACCCGCCCCATCCCCGCTATATACCCATGTTATACACTTATGCCTGTGGTCCTGCGCCATCCCCACCTTATACCCACACATCTTTATAATGCTCATTAATCAGATTTAACGAAAATGATTTCTAATAAATACTGCTGCACAACAAATAAATAGACAGAAATTCTTTCTAAGAACTATTCAAATTGCGTTAATTGCATAGCAAACAAAATAGACAATAATATTTCTGCGTAGCAAACATAATAGACAATAGATATGAGTAGGCATCTAAGTGTCCAGCTTCACAGATTATAGATTATTTTTTTATGATTTTGGCCGCGCTCTCCTTTATGGGTATAAGTTGTAGCCGTCCTTCCCTCCCCAGACCCTGCTCATAGTTTTATGGGCGGGATACATTGGGTAATATGATGATGATGATGGTCCCAAATGAAGTTTCATTATGTTCCTAGCCATTTTGCAGCGTTGAGGATTCAGCATGGACTTAAGATGGAGTACAGAGTCTGAGTGTCTGATTAATAAAATCTCTGATCACTCTAGCTTGAGTTGCTTGTAAGCCAACTTAAGATATAATTTCCCATCTTTGTGAGATGAAAAAGATGGTGCATGTCTTCTCAATTTGTAAACTTTACTGGAGTTTTGTAGGTTCTTTGGGTTCTAGGTTTACTATGTATTGCATGAACATTTGGTATTTAATTAATACAATTTGATAATCAAGGATGATTTCTCTACGTTAAAATGCATGATAGTAATGGTAGCTAGAGGCATTGTTTTGTGAACTTTGAACTCTGCTGTATTGACTTGTAGCTTATTGTTATCTGTACTTTGGCATCTAAATTATATATTTCCCTTTGATAATCTAGTTACTCCTTGAATGTGTAACCATTTTTTTACTGCATTTCTTGATTATTAAATTGCAAAATTGCAAGTTCAAGAGTTTTAGGTTTGAAGAACTTTTGGGATTATATATTTTGCATTCTGTTATCAGGTGTTTCAAAAAATTCTTAAAGCATATGCGACCAGATTGTATGCTAGACTGCCAAAGGGTGGAACAGGAATAGTAGCTGCAGCCACTGGAACTGATGGCCAGATTAAGGTCCAACACACTTACTTTCTTTGTTTTATGTTTCTGATAATTCTCCACCGTTGCATTGACAAATGACGTTTTTCCCGGCTTCTCATTGCTCTTTTTTATATCTTAATCAGATATCTGAAAAAGATGAAAGGATGATTTGCTACATTGTCAACACAGCTGAATACTGTCATAGAACTGTGAGTTTCCTTCAGCCAACTCATGAGTATTTATGTATTTATTTTCCTTAAAATTTACTGGCTCTGAGGCTCAGCCTTTGAAAATGAGGTTTGATAAAGTGATTTTAGGCAACAAGGGAACTCCAACCTTACTCAAACTGACTATTAGCATACACACCCATATAAGAAGTTTAGGCAATGACAATCGAACAGCCGACCTCTTGACTGTGAGATGCATTTCTTTTGGGGATCCATTGGCTAATATATTGTATTCTATGCTTAGCATGTGTGATTGGCACAAATAAGGTTGCTAATTTCCTACACTGCTTTTGCTGTGAGAAGTTGGTAAGTTGGAAACTGATGAAAGAAATGGGCAATGACTTGGACTCTAGTGAGTTTGCTTGATATTTGTTCTCTTTGAGTATCTTCGTATTAGGAATTAGTCATACTATTGAGTACTAACTCCTAATAGAATGATAGTCTAATCTGTTTCCTTTCTGTTGACAGTCCGGTGAATTGGCTGAAAATATAGCAAAAGGTATTGAGCCTTTGTTTGCTGATAGAGTAGATATGTCAGAAGTGCAGGTAAATTGTGTTTTGTATTGTCTGATTTTTAGTTGCAGGATTTCTACACGTGTTATAAAAATATGCAATAATGCAGGATGAGTACTCAGCAGTGATAACAAAATCACTGACAACACTGGTACAAGGTTTGGAAACAAAATTTGATGCTGAAATGGCTGCAATGACGCGTGTTCCTTGGGCAACTCTTGAAAGCGTCGGCGACCAATCCGAGTAACTTTTAGATACTCTTTTTTTTTTAAATATTAATATTGTACTGCTAGAAAGCCATCATTTGACGTGTGTCTTTTCTTGCAGGTATGTCAATGGGATTAATACAATCCTTAAAAATAGTATACCTGTACTAGGAACCCTTTTGTCCCCCATTTACTTCCAGTTTTTCTTGGATAAGGTAATTTTGATGAACACTGTTTTTGTCTGCGATATGCTAATCCAGTTCTTTGTTTTTGTCTTGGCTGAGTATTTTCTTGCAAGTTTCTTTAACCGATGCGTAGTGGTATGAGTTCAAACTAAATTTTGCATGTGTATCTTTGCGTGAAGAGTCATGCTTTTCAAATTTCTGTTTCATTGCAACATGTAGTATTAGTACCCTCTTGAATGCACAAAGCTGAAACTTCTTCAGAATATGTGATTTTAAGGAAGTTTCATTTTCTGTATGGAAAACTGTTTGTTTTTCTGCAGGAAATAGAAGTTACCTCAAGAAGTTCCATTTCCTGTAGAGGCAGCTAGGTATTTAGCCTTGTCCATTTTATGGGCATTAATAGTTTGAGATTGTATGTTCTATGCCTTTTGATTTGCCAAATAATTCCATGATCTTCCTCTTTCTGAAGTTTCTAATTTCTCTACTATGAATCAACCCAACTATTAGTGTATGGATTAGCCTATTTTGATGTCAATCAATAAAATACCTAGCACTAGATAATGATCACCAAAATTATTCAATGTTTGTTTTTGGATATTTTAAATTCTATGGTTTGTGTGACAGATGTTTCAGGTTCCTTGTATATAAACTTCTTTTTAATCTGTCTTTTGTTTATTGTTTCTTCTGCAGCTTGCATCTTCACTTGGTCCCCGTTTCTATCTCAACATTTTCAAATGCAAGCAGATATCAGAAACTGGAGCCCAGCAGGTACTTGACCCAATTGAGCATTCATTTTTCCTTTGTTCTTTGTGCAGTTATATTACTAGGTAGTTTTCACTTAAGCTTGAAGATTCAAATATCTGTATTGAATGGTAAATTGCTAACAGCCTATTCTTGGTATATCTCTGAAACAAGGCAAGAGGCATGCTTTATAGAATTGTAGATGGAAGTAATAACTACACAAGGTTTTTTTTTTTTTTTTTTTTTTTTTTTTTTTTTTTTTTCATTCAGATATCACCCATCTCAAACTTTTGTGGTGTTCAAAATTTTTCTGCATGCCTGCTACCTACAATAATTATTCATGCTAATAATAAGAGATTGCATGTGTTTTACTCTTGGTTTCAAGCATTCCTTGCACTCTTTCAAGATATTGTGGAATATACATATAGATCACTCTAATATACAATTCACATGCTGTTGATGCAACTCCAGATGCTTTTGGATACTCAGGCTGTGAAAACAATTCTTTTGGAGGTTCCGTCCCTTGCTAAACAAGTAAGTTATTATAGTAGATGGAATCAATTTCCTATTGTTGATGTTCTACTTGGTTTTGGGGAATGAGCTTCCCATTTTCAAATCTTCTCTATGATAAATCAAATATTAATGGTTTTATGCTATGCTCCTTGGACTGAGCGGCTTATGTCGGAATAGGGCATTTATCCAAGTGTCAGACCCAGTAATTTTGTGAAAGGCTTCCATTATTTTGGTTTGAATTGGGGTGTTGAGGTGTCATACGAATGTCATAGTGTCAAGGATGTGACATGGGTACATGAGGTGAAACAAAGAAACCAAGTAACATGTTTTTGGCTTTCAGAGATTGTGGTGATGAAAAGCCTAATCAATTGCTATCACAAAACGCTATCTTTTGGCAGATAAATTAATAATAGGGCAATACTTGACTGGAGCTGGACATGTTGTCTTTGTTGTGCATTTGTTCTCCTTGTTGCTTTTATATTGGGCTATGTAGGTTCATTGTATTTTTTTTTGAATATAGTAGTATTTTTTGGGTTTTTTTTAAATACTATAGTAGTTACATACCTAGTTTTGAGTGATACTGTTGTTATGAAGTGCTGTCTATTATTCTCATTATTAAACCTTGCAACAGGATATCTGTGGACATTTGGAAAGTACTTGCATGTGTACCCAGTGTCTGATTTTGGTGTCAACTCAACTCTACTTGTACATGAATACTCATACTAATCGTTTCATGTTTGATATGTTCATAGACATCAGGAGCTGCAAATTACTCTAAATTTATTAGCCGTGAGATGAGCAAAGCTGAGGCCCTTTTAAAGGTTAGTTAATTTAAGTATTGACTTAAGTTAGTATTGGTGGTATTTTCTAACTCTCCTTTGTTCGACAGGTTATTTTGTCACCTTTAGATTCTGTAGCAGATACATATCGTGCTTTATTACCTGAAGGAACAACATCAGAATTTCAGCGGATTCTAGAGCTCAAGGTCTTACTTTGTTTGCTTCTTTGTTGGATGCTTTTCCTGTTGTGAATAATCTTATTATTTTGTTAATTTGTTAAGTGTGTGCATTCTAGAGTAGTTTTGCTGGTAGATCTGATCTTCCTCATTAGCGGGCTTCTCCTTTCATCCTTGGGATGGGGGTTTCGATTCTCACCACCTACAGGAAGGATTAATTCCCTCTCCCCTCTTGCCTATAGGGATTCTCTAGCCCACTTTCAAATAAAAAAGAAATCTCTCTCAAACATCTGGAACTTTGCCGCTTTTATTTTGGGTACCCCAACTTCACTCATCAATAAACTTCTACTATTTACGGATGCTAATTAATGACAACACATACCCATAAAAAAATAGAAATGTGTCGAGGCTGAAGTAAATGTTTTGTGATAATGTTGTTTATATGGATGTCAATTAAGTTGGTTTGTATACAACTTTTTGGTGGATGGTGCCTCAACTTTGATTGTAAGTGAAAATTTTAGTGAAAATATAAGCATCAATATGTAAAACAAAACAAATCCCTTTATACCATCAAATGGAAAATAAACTTTTGAATGTAAAATAAGAAACAAGACGAAAACAAACTTGTAGTATTATTCGAAGGATCATATATCACGTGTAACGTTTGATAATTTTGCCCTGTTTTCGCTTTTTTTGATGGCGCACTATGAACTTGATATCTCTAAGTTGTCATGGATTTAGTTATTAGCTTTGTTTTGTTCCTTTCCAAAGCTTTCTGTAATCTGTAGTGGGTTAGAATAAGCTGCATAGGTTCGTTTTTCCACATTGCAAACTGTTCCTTCAGCTTCCAAGAATTTTGAACATTTTGCTTAACTTGGGGCTATCAGATTCAGGCCTTCGTATGTGCCCATGTGGTACGACATTGGATATGATATCTGATAAGATACGTTCTTAAATGCAGGGTCTCAAAAAGGCAGATCAACAAACCATACTTGATGACTTCAACAAACATGGTTCAAGCATTAAACATCCCTCAATGACAGCTCATTCTGTTTCAGTTGCCCCGACGCCACCTGTAGCACCTGCTATAAATAGTCCTGCTTCATCAGCTATTTCTGCTTCTCGAGAAGACGTGCTTGCAAGAGCTGCTGCATTGGGCCGAGGAGCAGCAACAACGGGTTTCAAGAGGTTCCTTGCTCTAACAGAAGCAGCAAAGGACAGAAAGGACGGACCATTTAGAAAACTCTTCAATCCATGAGGGTCTTAGCAGTGACCATAGTCCATAATCTCAGTTGCAAAACGACTTTTGAGGTCAATGCAGATGATTTTGCGGTTGTCTCAACCTACATTGCAAATGCAGTAAATTCAAAATTCTTTATTATGCGGGTGCGATTCAGTAATGCGGATGATATTTTGCACTATGGGTTTACGGCTTTATGCAAAAGGAACCTAATACGCCATATATTTGTAGGCTCTACGTCTCTGCTCCCATTTCTCGCCAGAGAAAAACAGAGACTATTTTGCGTATGGAGAGTAATATTGATAATTTATGAATAGTTTCTTCGTTGTCGATTGTGTTGTGTAGGCCAGTTTTGTTAAAGTATTTCCCGCGGGGTTCCTGAGGGTGGTTTAGTATCGTCACTGGTTCGTAAAATCCATGCTTGTAAGTAATATCATCCAATCAGTGTATTTTTCTACTGATGTTTTCTGGATATAGTTTTGATTTTAGCTGTGCAACCAGTTACTGTTTCATAAGATCAAGAATAGAGACGGAGCAAAATACACATTTTTTTTAGATTTCCGTATATTTTACATTTTTTTGTTTGTTGATTTCTTATTTTGCTACTATGATCTTACATTCTCTCATTTGAATAGGGAGATTCCACAAAAGACAAATAGGTGGATTGTCTGGTCCGAGTTACCCGATTCGCGGTTCTGCGGGTCGAATTTTGACAACGATTCCATCAGATTTTTTTTTGGAATCTTTATGGTTTGCGGTTTGGACCGGTTTATAACTTGTAGACGTTTTTGGTTTTGGGACGTTTTTTCAGTGGTTTGAAATCGGTTCGATTCCAGGTAACTTGCCCCGTGGCCATCATCGAGTCCACCATTTTGCCTTTGGTATTTCCCTATTTAGATGTTACAAGGACATAATGTGAATGAATTAAGAAAAGATAAAAATGAACTAGTGATTTATAGGGAAGGAAAAACTAAAGAAATGTATGGATGAAATGAAAAAATAATTTAGATATAGAGATGAGAATTAAAGAAACAATGTGGGTTACAAATTACAATAAAACATAATTTGTGGTAAAATCTATTGGATGGGTTAAAAAAAATGTAGTAAGGGAGTATCATATATTATTGACGTAATAATTAGAGAAAGATTTCTAAAACATTTCTAAAACACACTAAAATAAAAATACAAATTCTTGTAAAAGATAATCTTCAATTGGGCAAGTCCATAAAGGAAAATGTAAAGTAAGTTACTCAGTAGACATCAAGGATATTGTAAGTATACATTTAATATATGATACGTATTGCACGTTTACTCGGTGGTCATTAAAGATATTGCAACTAAACATTTTGGGGATACTGCAACTGCAAATATGCATTTAAGGATAATGTACGTAGACATTAAGCATATGAGTATACAGTAAATAGACGCTAAGGATGATGTAAATATGCATTATTATGAGTAGACATTAAGAATATTAATATTATAAATAGACATTAAAATTATAAATCTTGCTTCATTGTTAAGTAAAAATCACACGAAATTCCCAAGTCTTCTTCCTCCAATCGCTCAAGAACAAATCTTTCAACCCGCTAACGCGTAAAATCATCGATCTTTTTCTTTATAAATTCCCAAACTAATCATCAATTTCATTCAATCAACCCTAAATCAATCAATTAATCATCAATTCAATCAGCCATGGTAGGAAGCACAGAGAAATTGATCAATCAAATAATGGAGTTAAAATTTACATCGAAATCCCTTCAAAGACAAGCGAAAAAATGCGAGAAAGAAGAGAAATCACAGAAACTTAAGATCAAGAAAGCCATGGAGAAAGGTAACATTGATGGAGCTCGAATTTGCGCAGAGAATGCTATTCGTAAACGTAATGAACAGATGAATTATCTTCGTCTTTCTTCACGACTTGATGCAGTTGTTGCACGGCTTGATACTCAGGCTAAAATGCAAACTGTTTCTAAATCTATGGGTTCCATTGTTAATTCCCTCAATTCTTCTCTTTCTACTGGTAATTTTCTTCTCCTTTTATTTTTTCCTTTTTAACGATGTTATTGATTTTCTGAGTTGAAATTGTTAGAACTGAAATTGTGCTGCTATGAATTATGATCTGATATGATGTATAAGTAGATCAGTGTTAATTAATTCACTTATCTCCATGACCCCAATCTCAATTAGAAACATTGAGGTTGTTTATGATTGACTATTATTAGTTCTTGGTGTATGTTCTAGAAAATGATTAGTTTGTAAGTTTACAAAATTTTATCATCCTAATGGATTGACTGGTTTCCTTTTTAGTCTCACCTAGGAGGGACTTAAGCTTTTAGGAGGTCGGATATACCCAACCTTGCTCTGATGTATGACTTAGGTTGTTAATAGCAAAAATAGTGTGCGACTTATGTAAATTAAAAATGTATATGATTTAACGAGTCATATTACTACTAGAATTTTTATCAAAAAATTTCACCCCATTTGCATGCCTTTGTTACTAAAATTAAAAAAGCATTATCCGTGCATGTTTGTCTCGTTGTTGTATCTCTTTTGTAATTATAACTAGAGGAGAAGGATTGGTTTTCGCTAGATCGTCATCTGGATTGTTATGTATAATTAGGACTATACAGTCCTGATTTCCTTTAAGTTCACATTTTAAGTTCCTTATGTTCATGTGCAGGTAACTTGCAAAAACTATCAGAAACAATGGATCAATTTGAGAAACAATTTGTCAATATGGAGGTTCAAGCTGAGTTTATGGAGAGTTCAATGGCTGGATCAACTTCTCTTTCGACTCCTGAATCAGACGTCAACAGTTTGATGCAGCAAGTGGCTGATGATTATGGTCTGGAGGTATCAGTTGGACTTCCTCAGCCTGCTGCTCATCCTGTCCCGACAAAGACGGATGAGGTTATCGATGAGAATGACTTATCTAGGCGCCTTGCTGAGCTTAAGGCCAGAAGCTAAGCTCATTGAACCCCCTTTACACTTTTATTCTGCGTGTTTCATGTGAATAAGTTAAAACTATTGCATATTAAAAGTTTTGCACAATTGTGTTGTATATATAAGTTGTAGAGTGGATCACATTGCACTGCTTGAATACTAATACAGATATTTATCATTTGAGACCTAAACTGCAATCGCCAATCATAATTCTGTTAGTGCAGTCTACCGACAATGTTTGGCAACACGTATACTACTTTTTGGTTTAAGAACCATTCTTACAATTAAATTGTTCTTGAACGTTAATGATCTCACAACTGGAGGCATGACCGTTGAGTCGCTGACACTGATCAATTACTCTTCTGGATAAACCAGCTTTGTCTAGCATAAACAACTGAAGCTGCTAAGTGCTAAGGGAACTTGGTCGATGCAGACGATTTAAAGCCACCTTTATCTAACATACACATGTTAGTGTGCATTTGGATGTCCAATGTATTGGGAACTCGTTGACCAGCGTAGTGGGCACCCAAATGACCCGAATTTTTTGTAAATGCTGAATTTTCCCTGGTTTGCAGCCATTTTTTCCCAAACGTGTGGAATCAGGAGAGAAAGTTTACCGAGTCCACACATCACATAATTGAGTACCAAAGCGAAACAATGAACACAGAACACAAGTTGGAATACTATATAATTCTTTGCTTTTGCTCAACTCCATCTTTCAAATTCTAAGTCCGTCCCATCACCACAAGTTTACCTATGATTCTTCCTTTACGCTTTGAATTATTCTCAAAAGTATGAAGTACATTATTTATTTATCATCTCTATATCGACTTAACCCCCAAGAAAAGCCGGAAATCAAGCTAAGAACAAGTTATACTTGGCTAACTTATTCCATACTTGGTTCTTTTTTCTCAATCCAACCAACCAACCAAAAATCCTCCTTGCTTTGCTTCTCTTAACTGAATCCTTTCTATCTGATCAATTTGTGTGTTCATAGATTTAATGGCCACATACAAACTTGAAGAAACCCCTATTGTGTTTATTTCTCCTAACCATGATGACAAGTTCACTTACACAATGGCAAAGTTCAATAACGAACTACGTCGCTCATTTATCCGCTTTGTAAACCTAAAAGAAGACAAATTGATTGTATATGGAACTCAAATTGAAGAACCGATATTACAGAAGTTGTACGAGTCTCTTCGTTTAGAGCCAAGATTTGGTAGAATTTATGTAAACTGTGATGGAGCATGCTATATTTGGGTGTGGGGGGACAAAGGGTTTTATTATAAACCACTTCAAAGTGTTATTTTCGATTGGTCTCGCTTCGGAGTTATAGTTCCAAACTCTGTTAATGATTTGTTGAGAAAACAATTACATCTCAAAGATTTAGATGTATTAACAGCAAAGAAAGAGATTGAGGAGCTCAAAGAACAACTTTCTTCGACTCGAAAAGATGGAGAACATCAGAAAATGGAGTTAGAAAAGGTTCGTAAACAACTTTCTTTGAAGGAATTTGAGTCCGAAACCAAAAATGTCGAGTTTGAGTTGTGTAAAGAGGAGGTAAAGAAGCTCTATCTCGATCTTTCTACTTGTAAACATGATTATGAGAATACAATCACGGAATTACAAAGGGTCAAGAAGCTCTATCATGATCAAGTCGTTTCCAACGTTTCCGAGTTAAAATCTACCAAGGATATGTTGGAAATTTCGAAAGAAAGGGTAAAGGAGTTGGAGGAACAAGTTTCTATCATCAAGAAGGAAAAGGAAGACATGAAGATGGAGCTTAAAGATATGCAAGATCAAATTTTTTCTACCAAGAAGGAAAATGAAGACATGAAAGTGAAGCTTAAAGGTATGCAAGACCAAGTTTCTTCCAATATTTTCGAGTTAAAATCTACGAAAAATTTGTTGGAAACTTCTAAAGAAAGGGTAAAAGAGTTAGAGGAACAAGTTTTTACTTTCAATAAGGAAAAGGAAGACATGAAAATGGAGCTTAAAGATATGCAAGATCAAGTTTTTACAACCAAGAAGGAAAAAGAAGACATGAAAATGGAGCTTAAAGATATGCAAGATCAAGTTTCTTTAGTTGGATATGAACTAGAAGTGTCCAATACAAAGATTAAAGATCTTGAGTGTCAACTTTCTTCTTGTAAAATAGAAAAAGAAGCAAAAGAAAAAGAACTTTTGAAGGTTCAAGAACATCTTTCTTTGACCTTGAATGAAGTGCATGAGTCTACTAAAATATGGTTTGAGTTTAATGAGAAGGTGGTTCAACATTTGAAAGATCAACCATTTGATGAATGTTATGTAATTAAAGAAGTTGAAGTTATTGATGATTAATTGTTTTTCTACATTTAAGTTATTATTTGTTATCATTTCGATAATTAAAAGTTTCTTTTATATTTTGTTGCCCGAATAATTTTTACTTGTTATAGAATCTATTTTCTAGTGTATTATTCCAAAACAATATTTGAAGTTTATCAATCAATGGACTACAACTATTTTGTTAGTATAATCAAAGATGAGTTTTTATGGTGGGAAAGGCTACTTGAGGGTTTTGGATTTGAAGAACTTGAGAAATTTAAGAACTTGAGGGTTGAGGGTTTAGGGTTTAGGGTTTAGGGTTGGTGAGTTATAGAAAAATTATCATTAATTCGATTTAGATCTTAAATTATAAGCCTATAAATCTAGTAAGTGATGATGGATTTATGAGAATCGTGGGTTGATTTAGTTGAAAAATTTTCCTTTATAGAATATTGTTGTGTTCATGTTAAATAAGTGTTTGTTTGCGAAATACACGGAGATAATTGAGTTTAGAGTAGGGGTGAGCAAAACCGGATATCCGATCCGAAACATGCAGTCGGATCGGATATCCGATATCCGAAAAATGGTATATCTGATATCCGATATCCGATTCGATCCGATTCGGATATCCGATATCCGGTATCCGACAATATTCGAATCGGATATTCGAGATATCCGATATCCGATGCCTATGAGAAAAAATTGAAAATTTCTAGTCGGATATTCGAAATATCCGATATCCGATATCCGAATTTAGTCAAAATAATTTATTTATAAAAATTTTTTTTTCTTGTGAATAACGGATATCCGAAACTGCCTATAATATGCGGATATCCGAGATCCGAATATCCGACTATCCGAAATAATTTCGGATATCCGATATCCGATATCCGACAATTGAAAAAATGTCGGATATTCGGATATTTGAATCTACAAATATTGATATCCGAATTTGTATCCGATATCCGAATTTTCGAATCGGATATTTGATCCGAATTGTAACTTCGAATCGGATACCCTAAAAATCGAATCGAATATCAGATCGAATCATCGGATAATCGGATCATCAGATAGTTTTGCTCAGCCCTAGTTTAGAGAGTTTTTAAAGTCCGACGCCCCTGCGAGGAAGGGTCGAAAGGATTGTAGTGGAGGGTAAGATGAGTAGAGGAAGACCTACGAGAATTTGGGATGAGCAAATAAAAGTTGACTTGCGCGAATTAAACCTCTCTGAAGACCTGACTAGGGATAAGGTTAATTGGAGGCGACATATCAAAGTCATAGACTATTGATTTCTTCGTAGAGCTCTTTTTGTTGTTCCTTTTTCTCTTCTTTTTTGCTATTTATTATTATCATTATTGTTTTTAGCTTTAGAATTGTTTCTTACTTATGTTATCCATATGCGTTTTAATCATCTCTCACATGGCAAGAACGTCTTTTCATCTTTTTCGAGCCGGGGGAATCCTTTTCGTCGCGCTCTCCTTCATGGGTATGAGTTGTCGTCGTCCTTCCCTCTCCAAACCCTATTCATAGTTTTCTATGAGCGGGATATACCGAGTACTGGGGTAGGATGATGATGATGATGAGGGGTAAAATTGGAAGTTTCTAAAAAAAGATTGACAACACAATGAAAAGTGACGACATTTAAAAAGCGGATAAATTAGTTTGTAAAAAAATTTTTTTTAGATACACAATACACCATCTTAAGTAATACCTTACCTACATCCCTTCATCAAGTGAACATTAGACAAAGGGCAACTAAACCTTGTACAAGCCAAGTATACTTTGTTGCATATTAAACCCAAATCCTTAACTCTAAGAAAGCTATTGAAATAAAGCTCATAAAAATGTACTATGTATATATGAACCAACTTTGCTAGGTTCCTTGGCTATGTTCATTGAACCAACTTACCTATATCTTCAATTTCCCATTTGTTTTTATCATAATCCTATTCCTAGATCAACAAAATGACCACCTATAATCTAGAAGAAACCCAAGATACTTTTATTAGTCCAATCAATTATATATTTCTGTACAGAATGGTTCGCTTCAAAGATGAATCAAATTATGAAATAATTCGTAATATAGACTTGAGAAAAGATAAATTGATCATATATGGAACTGAGATACAAGAATCGATGTTACAAAACATGTATATTGTCTTCATCTAAGACAAGATAGTGTAGGAAAAATCTATGTAAATTGTAACGGAGCATGTTATATTGTTACACAACAAAAAACTTATAGGCCAAATGATAATGCTATATTTGATTGGTCTCGATTTGGAGTTGTAATCCCAAACTCCGCCATTGACATCTCAAGAAAACAAGTACAAGATAAGGAAGAGAAATTAAGCGCAATGAAAATCGAGTTTGAAGTTAAGAAGACGGAGTTTGAAGGTAAAATGATGGAGTTCGAGATGGCACAAAAAGAGGTCAAACTTTTGCATGATCAACTTTGTAGTAAGAAAGAAAATGAAGAAATGAAGGCAAAAATACAAAACATGGAAGATCAAATTTGTTTATATGAAGAGAAGTTAAGTGCTCTTAAGATTGAGCTTGAAGATATTGTTAAAGAATTAGACGAGTCAATTAAGATCTTATTTGTCTTTGATGAGAAAGAAGATTTATCAAAGGATCAAACTTTTGGTAAATGTTATGTGATTAAAGGAATTGAAATTGATGAAGAATAAATTGTTATTAATAATGTTATTGCTTATGTTTGTGATGTATTGTATATGTTTGGTTAAAACTCATGGTAATTGTAATGTTTATATGATTAACTACAAAAAATTAGTCATGAAAATAACTTAAAACCATCATTACAAAAAAAAAAATGAAGGTAATAGGTATCAAAATCTCAATAATCTTCTTGTAACAATTCAAAAGTAGTCAATATGATGGCTAAAAAAACAATTATCAAAAGAAAAGAAAGTACCCTTTTTATCGAGTATTAATGGGTGAATTTAGAATATTAATATAAGGTAGGTTAAACAATTATGTTTTCATGTGGTTTAAATTAATGCAATTGTTATTCATCATATGTGTATATATATATTACACAAGTTGAATTTAAAATCAAATGACTCAGCTCATGATTGGCATGCTGAAGCCTAACTTTCAGCCCGTTTGGTAGGTGGTAATAAATCGTGGTAATAGGAATGAAAAACTAGTGTAATTTTGATTAAAAATCTCTTGGCTACCTTAATGGCCATGCTTGACAACCTTCAATCATCTTGTTTTGTTTATAAAATTTATTTCAATGCATTACCAATGAGAGATGTATTAGGTGGTAATGAAAATTTATAAATAAAAATTTTTTTGTGATCAAAGTTTCATTACCATGAAAATGACATGAAAATTTTAATGAAATTTTACACTATAAATCACTAACCAAATGGGCCGTTATAGTATCACATTCTCATATTACAAATTTACAATTGATGAAAACATGTGAATCTCAACCAATTTATATTTATTATAAAAAAGAATGAAAAATGATGAATAATTGGTGCATTTTCCTTACAAATACTTTTTTTTGAGATGGTTTATTTAATACGAAATATATAGGAAAACAAAGTTATTAAAAGAAAACCAAGTAAAAATTTTATTTTTTACGCCTTTGTTTCCTTTATTCTACGGAACCGAAATCCACACAATGCTCATCAAAAATTAGTTAATAGAAATATTTTGCATATATACTTCCTGTTCATTAAAAATTAGTTAAATTTGATAGAGTTAAGTTCAAGTCAATAAAAATATATAATACAAAAAAATAATAATTATTATAAATAAGGAAAAGAGTTCAAAATTAATAAAATAGTTTTAATCAAATAAACACAATACCATTTGATCAACCAAATGAATATAACCCAAACAAAGCCTAAAAATGTGTTTGATTTACATTAATGTGTGTGAACCAAGCTAATTTTTTTTAATATAGACCTACTTTTACAAAATAAAATTAATGTTTTCTAATCAAAAAAATTTTTATTAATGATAGAATTTGAGTTTTATTGTATTTTCTTTTCGAAAAACATTGTTTTTATACCTATTAAAAATTAATTTTTTTATTGATTTGTATTTGTTTTCAGTGATCCAATATTGGCTCTCACTTGTTAAAATTTGGAATATATACTCTCTTTTATTCGAATCAAATATCTCATTTGGTTTTGCACGCTTACTATTGTCTCATTTCAATTTTAAATATCTCTAATTGTATTTGGGTAAATTTGTAAAAAGTAGATATATTAATAAAATTTACATTTAGAAAAATCAAACAATATCGCACTTTACTGTGTTATAAATTATGTAACTTGCCTTCATCTAATAGCTTTACACAAATTCTTGCTATAGACAGTCTATAGTTTAGACGGATGTAATGGTTCAGCCCATTTTTACAATTTCCAAAAAAAAAAAACAACTGAAATTTCCATTAGGCTGGACTGCTGATAGTGTCGTCTATGCTATAAACGGTCTCTCAGGAGACCTTCTGCTTTACTTTATAGGAGAACAAGTAAGGAATAACAATGACTTGTGCTATGTGGCAAACACAATATTTCAACAACCTTAAGCTAAACATTTATATAAAAGAGGTTTATTTCTTGTAAGAAACACATACTCACCAAGGCCAAAATCAATTGAATCTTATTTGACTTCATTCAAATCATTCTATTTTGTTCTCAAAATGGCTATTTACAACTTAGAAGAAACACCAGAAATTTTCATTGCCCCAAGCTATTATGATAACAAGTTTGTGTATCGAATGGAGCGCATCATTGGAGAGGGTAATAGAAATACAATTCGTTCTATAGACTTAAAAAGTGATAAGTTAATGGTATATGGAACCGAAATTAAAGAATCTTTGTTACAAAGATTGTATGATTCACTTATTATACGACCAAAAGGTGGGGTTATTTATGTAAATTGTGATGGGGCGTGTTATTTTCTTATAGCGGGGAAAAGTTCGTGTTGTAGATCTATTCATAATGTAATCTTTGATTGGTCTTCTTTCGGAGTGATAATACCAAATTCTTTGAATGATTCTTTGAAGAAAGAATTAGGGCAAAAAGAAAAGGAAATTGATCTTCTAAACCATCAAGTTTCTTGTAACGAGGGGAATTCGAAAGCGTCAAAGAAAGAAGTAGAAGAGTTAAAAGAACAAGTTTCGACTTTAATAAAGGAAAAGAGAGACATGGAAGTGAAAATGCATAAGGCAAGCGAAAGACTCGCTTTGGTTGATTTTGAGTTAGAATTACATAAGATTGAGTTAAAATCTTCTCAGAAAATCGAAGAAGATTTATTGGATGAACTTTGTGGTTGTAAGGAAAAATGTAGAAACACGGAAATAGAATTACAAAAATTACATACTCAACTTTCTTGTGTTAAGAGCGAGTTACAATATACTAAAATTGAGCTAGAAAACTCAACCACAAGAATACAAGAGCTCGAAGTCGAACTTTTCCAGTGTAGAAAAAAAAGTCAGGAACATGAAAGCGAATCAAGGAGAGTGCAACAACAATACTCCTCGGTTATCATCGAGCTGAAGGCAGTTAAAAGTCAACAACAATATACGGAAGCTGAATTACAAAACGTGTATAATCATATGTGTTCACTTAACGACGAGTTAATGTTCACTAATCAAAAATTGGATCAGCTATTAGTGTCTAATCTATGGTTTAAGGTAGATAATTGTCACAATTATTTTCAACAAAGTTCTCCGACAGTGCAAGACATAGAACATTCGTCTTTGTTAATTCAAGATTATGACCTCTCATCTTAATTTTACTCTTGAATTAACTTTGAAAATCATATATATATATATATATATATATATATATATATATATATATATATATATATATATATATATATATATATATATATATATATATATATATATATATATATATATATATATATATATATATATATATATATATATATATATAGATTTAGGATCAAATGAGAAGGGGTCTCAAAATGAGAAGGGTGAGAAGTAATCTGAAGCGTTCATTTTTAAGATCAATGAATAGATTTAATTTGTTCATTTTTTAAGTTGCACGCGGTTCAATTGGTAGTATTAACCAATATCTTCAATACTGAACCGGTTCAATATATCATTTTTTAAGGATACTATGTTCTTAGAAATAGTTACTATGTTATGAAAAAAGGTTACTATGATTATGTATAGTTACTCGTCTTCTCTTAATCTTATACAGAATATAGTATATTTTAAACTGGACATAGTAACCTTTAATCATAACATAGTATCATATTCTAAAAACATAGTAACCTTTAATTATGACATAAAAATGGAGAAGAAGAAGAAATATGAAGCAGCGATTGTGGTTTTCATCCGTTAGATTTTCATAAGTTCAATGGCTATAAATCCTTCTCATCCTTCTCATTTTGAGACCCCTTCTCATTGGATCCCTCCCCTATATATATATATATATATATATATATATATATATATATATATATATATATATATATATATATATATATATATATATATATATATATATATATATATATATATATATATATATATATATATATATATATATATATATATATATATATATATATATATATATATATATATATATATATATATATATATATATATATATATATATATATATATATATATATATATATATATATATATATATATATATATATATTTATCTTTTTAAAGATATGTAAAGCAAATTCTTATTTCGTTTATTCTAATATTATTCAAGTGAGCAACGTGAAAAAATATCGTACCGTTATCTATTTTACAAGATAATGTCTTTGCCGCAACTTCATTAAAATTAGTATAATTATTTGTAGATGAGTAAACTTATTATTTTTTATATAAGTAAATTATTGTAGTTGTTTACTTCTGTGTCTAGGTAAGTTTTTTAATTGGAAAGGAAAGGAAGGAGACGAGGAAGAGATGATACTTTTCTTCAAAATTTTTTTATCATTGAATAATTTATTTTGTCTACAATGTGAAGGTATTCCTTCTAATTTTCTTCCCCGATTCCTTTCCTATCTATATTGGAATATCTATATGTAGAAAGTGTAATTCCTTCACTTCTTTTATTTTCTTCTATTCAAACATATAACGAGGGTTTTAACATTTTGTCTTTTTATATACTTTTGATTTTTAGGTTTTTGGTTAATCAAGCCGTTGAAAAATATATTTAGTAAATGATTTACTTGTTTACTAATAAACACAAACACAACCAATAATCAACAAATAATTATAATCAAATTTCTCCGAAATAATCGTAACAGCCAACAACACTATATAATAGTCATTTGTCAAACAGACTCGAATTCAACAAAGCTTGCTTGATTCCTTTCAAAAAAAAAAAAAGCTTGCTTGATTTGACTTGAGAATGTTTCACATATTTAGATTTAAGCCAAAGGTAAAGAACCAAGGAGGTTCTACATGCTTTTGCCGTCCATTTTTGAACATTCATCCAAATGGAATAAGAATTGAATTGAATTGAATTGATTTGATTTGATTTGAGACATTAATACTTCCTCCGTTCTATAATACTTGCTACTGATTGTGATATTTTTTCACACAACATGTTACACTCGGTAGATAGTAGTATGTACGTTTCATAATACTTGCTACTGATTGTGACATTTTTCCACACAACATGTTACACTCGGTAGCTAGTAGTATGTATGTTCCATAATACTTACTACTGATTGTGACATTTTTCCACACAACATGTTACACTCGGTGGCAACTGGCAAGTACTTCCTCCGTTCCATTTTACTTGCAACACTTACCGTTTTAGGAAGTTTCATATTACTTGCAACATTACTATTTTTGGCAAAAATAATCTACTTATTTTATCTTCACTTTATTCCATTAATTATATTTAATATACCTACAAGTCACAACTACTATCTATTTGTAATAATTTTTTTTAATACTACCCCACATATCACCATTAATCATACATCATTCCTACTTTTACCATATTGATTTGACAGCCCTTAAATATTGTGCCAAATTCAATGACGCAACTAAAATAAAACGGAAGAAGTATTATGTAACGGAGGAAGTATTACTATTTTCTCCCAACAAAAGTGCCGTTACACCATAAAAAGCAATGCCCCACCACGTGTTCATCCTCCTTGTCCAACCTCTTTCTATGTGTCAAATTCAAACATTTAAACAAAATCAATTTCAATTTCTTTTTTTGGCCTTTACAATCTCTTCAATTTCATCTTAATTTGTACTTTTTCGACAATTTTCATGTTTATCAATGACTGACCCACATTGTTCAATTCAATCTTTTGATCCAAGATTTTGATACCCATCAAAACCCTATTCTCAGATTGTTATTTGTCCAAAAATTTATCATTTATCTTGAAAAAAGTTTGATTCTTGGAGCTTTTTAGCAAATTTGGGAATCTGGGTTTTGGGTTTCTTGCAATTTTGGATTTGGGTTTTGTTTTTTTGAAATGAATGAGCTTGATGAACAGCCTGTATTTGAGATTGCTCTAGTGTTATCAAAAGAAGAAGAAAAGATTGAAGATGAAGACATACATGATGCTTGGAAGGTTTTGGTTGATGAATTGAAGAAGACTGGTTTGTTAGTTGAGACAGTTCCTGGTCTTGGTCATGGGTTTATTAAGGTTAGATTTTCCTCATTTTTGTCATAATTTTGTTCAAATTTTTGCTTATATGTGTTCAATTACTTGAGCTTACTTATTACAATAAGCAAGTAAAGTATTGTTAGGTTTTCTTTCTTATAAGGAGCAAAGAAGGATCATTGATGTGTTCAATTGTTCTTATCTTTGGATTATCTATCCATTCCGTTACCCCGATGCCATTGAATGACTTCCAAGTAAGGGGGTTTGAAGGATTAGATGTACACAATTTCCGATTGACCCTTGATAGCAATTAGCAAACATGCATGCTAGCTACCTGTGATTTTGCCCCCAAGAGGGAATGTCATGGAGATTAAGAAGTTAGGTTGTGTGAGTTAAAGTGGTAGAGATCAGAGTCACATGATTTGCCAATCTCCTCACAAATCGCGAATCGGAAAAGTGAATTATGGTCGGTTTTGGGTTTATTCTCGGACAAATTTGAGCGAATCGCGAATTAGTTAGTGAATTATGTTACACTGGGTAGAGTCATTAAGAAATAAGAGAGAAAATGTAGAGGGTAAAGATGTATTAAAGTAGTGATAAAATGCTTCAAATTTATTGGAAAATATTAAAATTGAAGATGAGGCAAATTGAGAGGGAATATGGTATTGCTCCCTATGTCCCAAATTAGTTGTATATTCCTTTTTGGGTTGTCTTAAATTAGTTGTTACATTTTTTATTAGAAAATTATATAGTAACCAAACCTAAATTGATCCTATATTTCCTACACCATGGACTTGGTTCCAAGTACAACTTGTGCATCAAGTAAAGCTCTAACATATGTAGATTGTAGGCTTAGTGTCGAGTAAGACTCCTTTCGTGTGTGGAGTCCAGCTTTAGCGAACTAAACTAGCATGTGGTCGAGTGTTGTGTGCTTGTAGGACTAGTGCTCGAGTGGTTGAAAACATGTAGGATTATTGCTTATCTTGTAGTGTATTCGTCCAAAAGCTGAGGCGAGGTGATCATAGGGCACTAAGAGTTGTTATTTTGTGCTTTCCGCAGGGTGCTATGTAATCTTTCGTGTTGTTATTCTACCATTTATTCATTTACGTTTTTTAAATTCAAGGGTACTCACCCATAGATGGGTATAGTTAGTGAGGACAGCTTCAAAGAGTGGTTCAGTGAGAAGACCATTTATATTTGTTCCATTAGTAGTAGTGGAAGTAGCTAGTTTGGCTATATTGTAATCATAGTGCAAAAATAAGGCCGCATTGCATCGATCGTGTTGTAATGATTTAAATAAACATTCTGACATTTTTCGTATTGTTAAGGTGTCAAAAAACTGCATTTTGGGCAGGAATATCTCATGATTTCGGCCGGTATCTGGCGTAATATAACCGCATCACTTCGTTTACTGCATCACTGTGTCGTTACCGCTATTGTGACCATTTTTTACTATGATTGTAATTCCAAGAGTGGCTTACAATAAACTCGTATCCCAAATTGTTATCTTTAGGGGTCACATCACACATCACTTTGTCTTTGTTTCGACACCGATCCTTTTGGTCAAATTTATGAATTGTGTTAACTTAAGGCGTCAATATCGTTAAGTAATTATTTTATATCAAATATGGTATGCATTCGCTATTGAGCGACCATTCAGCATTTTTTAGAATTGCCTGCAGAAATGTACATACTTACAGTGTGTCATTGTTATACCTATATGAGAAGTTGAATTTGGCACAAATGTGTAAAAACTGGATATTACTCTGTGTCAGTTGGCAGCACCTTTGGAAGCTTTGGGAAAGGCTGCAGCAGAATTACAGATAAGAAAACGAACAAATATAGGTATTAACCGTTTTCTAGCTTCTTGTACCTCAATTATGTTTCTTAATAGCCGCTGGTTAGGCGTTTTGAGCAACAATTCATGTTAGTTTGGATTTATGCTTCATTTCTCAGGAATGGACTTAACTTTTGAGTGGGATCAAGTTAAGGCCTTTGCTAGACTGGCTGATGGCTCATTGTTCAGTTGGTGTGAACGTCATCACTGCTACCGTCACTTGATTAATGGAATTGTAAGCAACCTTTTCCTTCTTCTGAGTTGTTACTTTTGTAAGATATTTTCACTTTTTGTGCATGTATCATCAGAAAACCCACATTATAGTATCAGCTTGTCTTGCATGAGACCATCTCTCGGTGAAACGACCTCAAAACAAGAAGCCCAAAAGCTAAAAGTTTCTATTATTGGGCTATTTAACCTAAGTGTGAGGCATGTCTCACAGTGAGATCGTCTCATACAAGAATTTGTGTTATAATATATTCTTAGTACAAGGATTTTGGTTGTGTAGTGCGCCAAATTGTGTCTTCCATAGTGGTTATGGTGATTTAACCTCTGGCTTTGATTGCTATGAGCTATCGTATACTTGCATACCGTTCCAACTATTTTTGGGCCCTAGGCAAAACATAAAAAAAGCCCTTATATAGGAAAGTTTCGTATCTTTTTTCCTCCAACTATGCATCATATAATTTTTTTTTCATCACATTAATGTCAAATAAATATACAAATTTAAGTTCATATAATAATAAGGTACTTATGCACAAACTAAATTTTAATAATAAGGATTAACTCAATTTGGGCCTCTTTATAAGCTAGGCCGTAGGCGGTTGCACCTCAAAACTATCCTCAAGAACGGCCATGCATTTCAATTGTTGTTTATAGTATTAATGAAGTGTTGTTTATAGGTGAATCGGAGCAAGTTGGCAATACCTCTTAAATATGGCAGCAAAAAATTCTATTGGGAACCTTGGGAACCTCTTCTTCGGAAACTGGAAACGGAAGGCATTCTTGAACAAGTATTTCCTTTGCATGGTATGAGAAATCTCTCCTATTGCTGAGTACTTAAGACTATTCAGTGGAGTGTCAAATGAGCTTTATTTTTCAGATGAACAGAAAAAGAAGGCAATGTTGAGGAGTTGGGCCCTTAATTTTTGCGATTTTACAAGTCAGCCAATCGATGACATATACCTATACTTTGGAACCAAGGCAAGTTGAGACTTGACGTGATTGTTAAAATTATATAATGTAAAACAAGATTTCGTTTCCCGGATATTCACCAAGAAAGTTCACACTTTGCAGATTGCTATATATTTTGCTTTCCTTGGAATGTATACACGATGGTTACTCTTTCCAGCAGCATTAGGGATTGTCTTGCATTTAGTAGATTTCGGGTATGTATCACTATCGTATATCTTTTTTATAATAATCAAGGGCCCAAGGCTTACTCACTTTTCCCCGTCGCTTGAGATTTGTACGTTGACTTTCATTTCTTCTTTCAGATCGTTGCAGTTTCTAGCTCTTCCATTGTTTTTCATAAGTATTATAACATGGGCTGTATTCTTCTTCCAGTTCTGGAAACGTAAAAATTATGCTTTGCTAACCAGGTAGTTCTCTTCCGCAGTTCAGTGATGATGTACATTGTTCGTTACTAATATACTTGTTAATTGATACTCCCTCTGTTCCTCACCACTTTCCATTTTAATTTGTCCCACTGATTTTGCACCCGTTCCTTTTTCGGCAATGGTCCCGCTCTCTTTCTTTAAATCATTCATTTCTATCTTCCACTTGTTTTTAGTCTCAATCTCCAACCCAATTTCTCGATCTACTAAATTTCACCCATTTGGCACAGTTGGAACATGATATGCTTACCCGTTCTCTGTAATTCAGATGGAACATCAGCTACACGGTTGGAACAGGACCCGGATATAAGATTTTCGGAATGGATTTAAACTCTAGGCATCATCCCTTAGAATTTGCAAAGAAGTTGGAGACAGACAATGCTAAAGAAAAAGAAGCTTATCAAAGAGATGAATGGTTAGGACGTCTAAAGAGGATCAGAAATGATGCCGTCATTATATTGAGCATTATATGTCTTCAGATGCCTTTTGAGCTACTTTATGCTCATCTCTATGAAGTAATTGTATCAGACATCATTAAGTATGTTTTCTATGTCTTCTGATGATATTTTTCGTGATTTGAATTTGAGACATCATATTATCAGATTTTTTTTGTGATGTACGGTTCGCTTGTGCTCCGGAGTCTAGATATAGTAGTGCTGAGGTGTTCAAAAAAGACCTGATGACCCAGTATTTACCCGACTTTGTGACCGAAGCGGACTTGACCTGACTTCAAAATGATTATAAAATTATATAAAAATTAATGTGGACACTAGACCTGATTTTGAACCAACCCGAAATTCGTGACCAGAACTCTACCCGATGACCTGAATGAACACTTAGTGCAGATTAAAAAGTTTTTATGTGAATATTTAACTGTTGCTCATGTTAACTTAAAATTCCTAGTGAAATTATCCTTTTTGCTTTTTGCAAACACTCATTGTTAGGCTGGTATGGGAAGTTGAATTAAAGACCAAAATATGGGATGGAGAACATTGATTTGCTTGCCTATGTCATCACTACTTCGGTTGGATGTCGAGAAGAATTCTTGCATTTAATCTAGATATTGCTAGCTGTTGGATATACCGCTGTCTTTACTGTGATGATACTATGATAGGCCCTGCTGTGTGATTCTAAGTCATCAAATTTTTTTGGTTAGGTTTGCGCTGACAGCCATCTATCTGCTGCTTATTCAATATTTTACGAGAATTGGGGGCAAAATATCTGCTGACCTCATTAAAAATGAAAATATCGAGAATGAGTATCGTGCTGACAGCTTGATTTACAAGGTTAGGATTAATACTTGATACATGGGTTTCTATATTTGCTCCATTTTGCGGTAGACGCCATTTTCTGACGTTTGCTCTACAGTTGTTCGGGCTGTATTTTATGCAGACATATATCGGAGTTTTCTATCATGCTCTCCTCCACCGCAATATTATGACGCTACGCAAAGTTTTGATCCAGCGCCTAATTGTTTCCCAGGTTAATTCTTATGTATTAATAATCTACTATATTTTTCTTCCATCAGAATTGTGAATGTAACCGTTAGAGATATTTGTCCGCAGGTATTTGAGAATCTACTTGAAAACTCGTTGCCCTACCTTAAATACCGCTTTAAGAAATTTGGAGCTATTAGGTGAGATTTTTTTTCATATGAATTTTTTCTTCATTCTTTGCGTGTAGACGAAAAGTACGTTAGGGAATTTATATGATGGTTCATTTATATATTGGTTTATCCATCTACGTATCATCAAGGCTCGAGAAGAAGCACAATAATGGATCATCAACGGGGAAGATAAAGGTCACTTCAAGGGTAGAGAAAGAGTATCTCAAATCGGCTTACTCTGCTAGCATAGGAGGAGAACTTGAAGATGGACTTTTTGATGGTAATATTTTTTACCTCATGATTGGTCATCAATACTTGGGGGTGTTTGGCAAAACAGTTTATTGGGCAATTTTAACTTATTTTGATAAACAGTTTATTGGGCAATTTTAGCTTATTTTTATACCAGTAGAGGGTTGGGTGGTCAACTAAGCCAATACTATTGTTTGGTAAATTAGTTGGTTAAAACAACTTATTGTTATGAATAAGCTGTTTTTGAACAAGATACTCATAGCAGCGGGTTCAAAATCGGTTAGTCAAACCAGTTAATGAAATCAATTGGTCTAATCAGCTATTAGCTACCAGCTATCAACAGTTTGCCAAACATCTCCTTAGTATACCTTTATAAGCTCATCATATTTTTAGTTGATTGGCATATTGCTTTTGAGGCATCGGACTCTCTATTGGACAATTTTAACGTATTCAAATTGTAATGTGTGCAGATTTCTTGGAATTGGCGCTGCAGTTCGGGATGATAATGATGTTTGCAAGTGCATTCCCCCCCACGTTTGCTTTTGCTGTGGTGGTAAGTAATATATACATCATGGTGCATAAACAAGGCTGCATCACCGTATCGCGACCGTACTATAAGGTTCTTTTTTGTTTACCGCGACCGAATTATAGGTCACTGTCCACGATATCTACCGCAACTGTGATCTAAACTGTATTTTTGCACTATGATAATCGATATACATGACCTCCATGTTTGAAGCATCTATCTAGTTGATGATTGACTTGATGTGGTTCATGTAGAACAACATCATGGAGATCAGGACCGATGCTCTGAAATTGCTTGTCATGCATAAAAGACCCGTTCCTCGAGCTGCGGCTACAATTGGTGCCTGGTTGAATATATTTCAGGTAAGCATGCACTTTTTTCTACCCTTTTTCATCAAACGAAACCATGCATCCCGCTTAGTTACAGTACCACTCCCTGCCCTCCTGGCCCCAGCCGGCATTTCTCGATTCTTACCGGGATGATTTTTTAGTTTAAGTCAGAATTTTTAGCTCTTCGGCTTGATATAGACTACGTTGCTAATTCAACATGGTTTGCGTTTCTCGAAATTTCAGTTTCTAATAGTGATGTCGATTTGCACCAATTGTGCACTTCTGGTTTGCTTGTATGATGCGGAAGGGAAGTGGAGATTAGAGCCGGGACTGGCCGCAATTTTGATCATTGAACATATCCTCCTCCTCATTAAGTTCGGATTTTCTCGTTTTGTCCCCGAGGTAAAAAACCGCTATCCTTTCCCCTACTCTGACCCAAAACCTAAAAGCACCCGTGTGAACTTTCGGTAAATAAAACGTGTTCATTATTTGCAGGAGCCTGCATGGGTAAGAGCGAGCCGTGTAAAAAACGCAACCCATGCTCAAAACGTTTCTCGAGAACTATTGAGGACCATTTCTGGTGTAGAAAAGACGATAAACCTTGTAGATGGTACATAGAAATACTCATCTTGTACATTAGTATATAAAATTTTTGGTAGGTTTTCTTCTAGATGGTACATAGAAGTACACATTGTTATATTGCTTGAAAGAACACTTGTTTCAAGTTGAGATCTCATTTAGGAAAAGATGGGCGCTTACTGCAAAATTCAAGGACGTAGCCAACATTGGGCGAAGGTCAGTCATTTGCCCGCCCCCATGCTCGTTTCAAAATCAACGAAAATGTTCAAATACTACCTTATAATCCGCTAGTGCCACTATCAACATAACAGAACTGCTCAAATACCTTGTAATTCTACCAATTTTTGGCCTTTTTTTGATGTTGTATTGGAAAATACCATTCCATCCTTCCCTTTTAATGTTGCGATTTCTTTATTATCAATCTTCTTGTTATAATTGGCATATGAAAACCGAAGAATAATAAATATAAACGAAACTACTTTTTACAAGGGCAACTCAATTTATTCTGCTGGTGGTAAAAATCAAACCCTTGTTAGAATGGCATATGAAAACTGAAAGGCCGTCAAATCAATTCAAACGATAAACACGATTTATTAATTATGTATTTATTATTTTATTATTATTTTTTGGATACAAAATAAAGGTTAGAAGAAAAAAATGTTTTAAGAAGAACAACAACATCTACTAGGACCTTCTTCACAAAAAGAAGATCCACCACCACAAGTTTGAGCACATATTTGAGGAGTACAAGGAGTGTGTAGTGTATAGCATGGAAATGGTTGGTTTGGAAAAACTTCATTTTTATGGATGACATTTGATGAAACTTCCACCATTGTTGTGCCCAAAGCTCCATTATTCCCTACAATTAATTATATATGAAAAAAATAATATTAATTAATCATAAAAAAATATTTATATGATGAGAAATCGGGTTTTAGGTGAGGAGGTCGAAAATTTTCATATCAACGTCACAAATAAGAATGAAGAATGAAGTGATTCCTATAGAGGATATTTGAGCAGTTTTATTCGAGGGGTGTTTGGTTCTGGGCTTTTTGTTGGAATTTTAGTTAACTTTGATTTTTGGCTTGTTAATTGGTCCAACAGCTAAAAAAGTGTTTGATAAATGGCTTATAAAGTAGCTGAAAAGCTGGTTTTTAAGCCAAAAATGAAAAAGTTGTTCCAGGTAACTTTTTTCGTTTTTGACTTGTTGGCCTACTTATTCTCTAATAAATAGCCAATAGATAATACTCAAATATACCAAACAACTCTACTAACAGCTAGCTTTTTCAGCTAACTTAAAAGCCAACTAAAATAGCCAATATTTTCAATTGGTCAAACAAGCCAACTAAAAAGCCAACAGCCAACAACTAATTGTCAAACACCCCTTACACAAACAACGAAATAAAAAAGATTTGTTGGACAAAATCTTTGTCGTTTATAAAAAATTCTCATTTTAATTTACATAATGTAGCAAATTTAATCAGACGAAATACCACTATTAGACTTACCACAACATAAAATAATTTGCAAGACTAGCATAAGACATATGAAGGATCTCATTTGAGCCATTAGAAAAGGTTAAAATCACTATATAAAATGTAGGGATGTAAAATAATGATATCAACTATAAAATAAAATTTGAAGTAATGTATTTGGAACTTAACTCTATTTATACTTGTAAATATTGTTGTTTAGCAATTAATAAATATTATGAATATCACACAAGATAGGAAAGATATCATGTAGCTAGAGAGATATAGAAATATTAATTACAATATTTCAAGCAAGAAAATAATTACATGTATTAATACATGCATTTTGGCAATTTATTTAATTATAAATAATTAACAAAATAGGAATGATATCATGTGTAATTAAAGAGATTTACAAGTAATCAATTATATTTATAGTAAATGAAAATTAATTTTGACAATTATTGTTTATTTTGACAAAATAGGAATTATTTTTTTTAAGTTAGGAATGACTTTACCTAATAAGAATTTGTGCTATAGCCAAAAATAATTTATTTTATCATTTATTCGAGTCATTTGAGACTTATATACAACATGATAAAATTATAGACATAATTAAAATTTAAAAATTTCTAAATGATAAAGTATGAACATATATATTAATTAAGGATCTGAATAACCCATCAGATCCAACAAGTCCGAGTCTAGAATCTAGATCATAAAAATTGTGATATATTATTATAATATAGTGTATCAAATGTGATTATTAAATGGAAAAAAATTAAATTGTGTGGATAGTATTAAAAAAATTTAATACGATTAAAAAGTATTGAAGTTCAAATCTAAGTAAGGAAATAATTTAAAATAAATACAACATAAAATAAAAATTGATGCAAATTAATATGGAGCGATTGATTACAATGGTTGCAAAAGTTTCATATGTACTTAGTTTACACCAATTAAAAATAACAAATATTTCTCAGTAAAGGCTCACTTGGATTGAGTGTAAATATTTAAGTGTGTCAATAAAAAGTTAAAATAGGAAAACATAATTAATTATATAGAATTAAAGAAATCTGATTGTTAGAGATGGAAGAATTAACTAAATATAATAAAAAATAAATAAAATAATAATTAATTATTATTATTTTTTGGACAATAATTATTTATTTTTAAAGTTAATACACACTAAAAAAATACTATGATTTTCAAAAAAAAAAAAATACTTCTATGCACCAATTTCATACACGTTTCCCAATGATTTACATAAGCAAAAAAAAACGTGGAAAAATACGTTTGGCATTATCCACCAAAACAGAAGCAACAAGTTTTACATTTTGTTTTTGGTTTGTGTTCACGTACACGTGTCAATCTTTAATACTTCCTCCGTTCTGAAATACTCGCTACATTTCGATTGTGTGCACTATTCATTGTTCAAGTTTATTTTACATATTGCGACTAATGTGTAAGTAAAAATATAGTCAAGTGGGATATTGTTTGAATCGTCTAATCGCATACTTTCATAATATAAAATTGTGCATTGGATTGCGTAAAAAAGTGAAATGTAGCAAGTATTATGGAACGCAGGAAGTATTTGATATCTCAAAGTATTTATATTAAATATTTTAAAATTTTGATATTAATAATTTTTGCATTGAGATAAATTAATATAAGATCTTATCTGACTATGTTTTAACTAATAGACTACAAGCTAATCACTCATCAAGGGTTAAATGAATAGAGTTATTTTTCTAATGTTGCAAGTAAAATGAAACGGATGAAGTATGTCTTTATTGATTACTATAATATATTTATTTTTTTGGATAAACTAATAATATATTTATTACATTTAACTTTTTACGTAATTTAAATTATTTTTAATTTTTAATATGTTTTGAAAATAAAAACTAAATGTCATATGTTTATACGACTTAAATAAGATCTTATTTGATTATATTTTTCTTTATATATCATATATTAGTTATAAATACTTCTATCGTTATAGGTTGATGCTTTCATTTTTCATTTTAGACAGTTTAATTTGTTGTTAACCAAAGAAAATTTTCTATTTATATAACATTGACAAATTAACCTTAGTCACTCTAATTTAACATTTCTTTATGTTTAATGGTCTTTACATATCATCCGCTAATTTGATTTCAACATTTTATAATGCTTACTTAAAGTCCTTACATTTTCCCACTAATTTTATTTTAACATTTATATGTTTGCGGTCTTTATCTTTTTCCCCGACTTTATTTATGTATTTTTGATGTTTATGATCTTTACTTTTTATCCTTTGATTTTATTAAAATCAATTTGTAGATGCCGTCGCATACTCTCATGAGACGGATTCATATAATTAGCTCATTTTTCTAATTGACAACTTTAACGCATTAAATGTACATAAGTCAGCCTAATAATACAAATTATTGTTATACAAACTTTTTAAAAAGACGATCTTTCACGAGAAAAGTTTATTGATATTTAAAAAAAAAAAGGAAATAGTGAGGTGACGTATGTACCTGTCTAATTGATAATAAAGATATAATTAAACTTCAATAATAAATCATTCAACTTACTTTCTTTTTCTTCCCATTTTTTCTCATCTGTTCTTGATCATCACAAATTCGATTTCTTAATTTGTTAATTTGAGCGAAGGAGAAATTGTATAACACTATGAATCCTGAATAGTAAGTTTTTTACTCCTTTCTTTAGTTGAATTTATAAACTATGATTGATTTTTGTTTCATAATTGAGTTTATTGGATGATGCATTTAGATTTGTGTATATGATTTTAAAAACTTTTGTAGTTTTGAGTTTTGACCTCTATAGGAGCTGAAAATTTCTTGCTTGATTGATGAATATTCAGTTTAGAATATTTGGATTAGAATATTTCCCGATTCCCCTGGAGACTAGGTCAGAAAAGTTAATTTATTGATCTGTACTTTTTAGGGTTTTGTGAGCTTTCTTTGATTATGATTTTTGATTTTTTAGTGATCTTCCTGTAAGAACAATGATTACTAAAAAGAAATTGAGCTGCAACTATTTATTTTTGTTCGTTTGGGAGATATGTTTGTTTAGGATAAGCTTGTTTTGTGCGAAATTTGTTTACCGAAGGCTTACCGTGACATAGACGGGTTAGACCCTACGTTCGTCGCCAGATTTTGTCTAGATTGAACTTATTTTAGTAATGAATTTGGTCATCTGTCATTAGAATTCACCCTATAGAAAGGTTAGATGAATTTAGTTGCAAATTTCGTTGGGCCGAACCATTTGGCCACTTCACATGATCTTCAAGTGGAACCGTCTTGTTTGAAAAAGGCATTTTGTTGCACAAAGCTTACCCTAGGGTACGGGGCAAGGGTCCCACTACAGGGTGCAGTGCATAAATTCTGCTTACTTCCAGAACTCGAACCCTGACCTTTCAGCCACACAGCGACGCATGAACTGGTGCACCAAGGCTTCCTTCTTTACCGTCTCGCATAGGATCTGTAACACAGACTAATCTATGAATGAAGGGATGGTGTGGAAGAGCTACGGATTACGAACATGATAATGATGGAACAGCTTAGATTAAAGGATTTTGATATGAGATCAGATGTTCGGACTTCATATGGTCTAGTTTAACTTCTGCAACTAGGATTGTTTAGAGCTACATTTGAGCAGTTGAGCTTTCCTTTTGTGTTAGCCTTTCAGATGACAGAAACACTCCACCAACTATTCAATAGTTCTCTGGCAATGAAGCATCCTCCTTTTTTTATTAGAATCTGAATCTGCTTAATCTGTGATTGCAGTGATTATCTCTTCAAGCTCTTGCTAATTGGCGACTCTGGAGTGGGGAAATCCTGCTTGTTACTCAGATTTGCTGTATGTTGATTCCCTTTATTTTATCATAATGATTCAATTCTGCTCTGTTTTCTTAGCATTTTGTCACAACTGGAACCCCGCCCTAGTCACAGATGAATTTAAATTTATTTGCGTGACTTTATAACTTGAGTTAATCAATTATACCTGCACTTTACATGAAGCATCGTACTACTATTTCAGCTATATGCTACCATGTTGTAACCAGAAAAAATCTGCAATATAACTGTTTTACTTTTTAGGGTTGTGTGTTCTCTTCGTTTTCACTTACCTAAATTTATTGACACTTGAAGTAAGGTAAGCAGAACAGACTATTGTAGTTTGTATTCTATTTCAAAGGTTGAAATTTTCCGCAGGGCCATTCATAACACGAAATTCTCCTGATGCTATAAATTCTGTTTTCTTGTCACTCTTCCGAAAAATAACCCCTTTGCATGAATATACTAGTCTATGACAGCTTAGTTGGTTGCAACTGGATAGACCTTTATAAACTTCTGTGATATTTTGCTGATAACTTGCTATTTTGCTCTGAAGGACGATTCATATGTGGATAGCTACATAAGCACCATAGGAGTTGATTTTGTAAGTGATGAAAATGTCCTTTATGACCTGAACTGGACACTATGGCAGTGAATTTATGATATTCATACTCATGTTATTGTCGTTGCTTCAGAAAATCCGAACAGTGGAACAAGATGGGAAGACTATAAAACTTCAAATTGTAAGTATTATCAGCTGTACTAATCAATCTGGTGAAATTGCTAGTAAACTTCATGTTTTTGGTTTTCTTTTTGAAGTGGGATACTGCAGGGCAAGAACGTTTCAGAACAATTACAAGTAGCTACTACCGCGGTGCACATGGAATTATTGTAAGCTCGAGTTCTCAACACTTGTGTTATGAAGTTTCTCCAAAAATAGAAGTATATGGATTTGATTGTACTGTGTTGTTTCTTCTTTCGACTAGGTTGTATATGACATTACGGACCAAGAAAGCTTCAACAATGTAAAGCAGTGGCTGAGTGAAATAGATCGTTATGCTAGCAATAATGTTAACAAGCTCTTAGTTGGAAACAAAAGTGACTTAACAGCAACTCGAGCAGTTCCTTATGAAACTGCCAAGGTAGCACTCATAATTATAGTGATTAGTAATTTGGTATTTAGTATTATACTAGTGATTAGTACTTTTTTTACTAATTTGGATGGAAAAAATCTTTAGGCATACGCCGATGAAATTGGCATCCCCTTCCTGGAAACCAGTGCTAAAGATGCTACTAACGTCGAGCAGGCGTTTCTAACCATGACAACAGATATAAAGAATCGGTAAGCGTCACATTTATCGGTTGCTTTTATATTTGTTTTGATGTTAGATGCAGCGTATGCTTTTTGAATCATGTATCAAAGAGATAAATGACGAACCTCTTGATGCAGAATGGCTAGTCAACCAGGAACCGGTGCCGATAAGCCTTCCACTGTACAAATTAGTGGACAACCACTTAACCAAAGCTCAGGCTGCTGCTCCTAATTGGCTATTATTATTGGGCATCGAAGATCCTAGCAGTCACCATGATCTAAGGCAGTGTGTTCAATGGCCCCTTTTCGTTTGTACATAAACCGAATTATGAACTATCTTTGATTTCGGGTACGGTCCAACATAAAACAGAACATTTATGTCATTGGAAATAACAGCATCATTGTATATATGTACTTCTAGTTTGTTATTTAGTTGGTATAATTGGTACATGATTTACCAAAATAATCTCAATTTAGTGGGTTTATACCAAAATCCTCATCGTTGCAGGCTTTTGAATTAACAGGCTGCTCATTTTCCAATTCAATTTGCAGTTTTATTTACCTATTTCTTGAGAATTAGTTTGATTAACATAAAGAATTGCAAATAAAACTTCAGCTAATTTCAGTGAAATAAGTATCACAATACTCGGTAAATTATCTTCATAATTCCTCGGCAAAGAAAGAAAAAATGGGCCGATTCAACAATACTCATGGAAGATCAACGATATCCAAGCGGAGACCTGAAAACCACCATCTTGAATATAATGAATGTTGCTCGCAAGTTGCAACAACCATTTTGGAAATACAAAACTGTGCTGTGAACAAACAGCAGAAACAATGCTAGTCTATTGATTATCTGAAAGTAAAGACTTCTCGAAACCAATAAAAGCTAAAATTTTAACTGTGGGTAATACTTTAGAAGAGTATGACAAAATTTTTAACACCTAATTTATTTCCTTCCACGGATTTTTGATGGCTGCCTGTTTCTCTTCTTCATACCCGACTTGGCAACTTGAAGGCTTCTGTTCACAACACTCAACCTAGCGAGGGCGGCTTGCTTCAAGTCAGGCCTGTAGTAGTTATCAGCAACCTGCAATACATGGGAAATTACGAGAAATGATAAGTCAAAGGTGTTGGAATCAAAATACTTTAAGCTTCCAAGAGCATCGTTAGAAAAAAACAAAAGATGTTTTTATTGACAGTTTCACCTAACATCAACCCTACATAATAACAGGTCGTTGGCGACTACACACAAGTCCATAAACTCATGTCATTAAAGATAGAAGATGGCAAGCAAACATCGCAGAAACTTCCCCTATAACTAGAAAGATGCAAAAATTCTTTCAAAAAGCTCGCGTGGAAATTTTCCATCCCTTAAGTGACGAAAGTATTGAACATCACTATAAATGTACTAATTGGTCAGTTGGTACTGAACATCAGCGCTCACATACAGATTTTTGCGAGTACATTCTGTATCAAGTTTGAGCTGCACTAACATAAAAACAAACTTGTCCATGTATAAATGTACTAACTAGACAGTTGCTAGTTGGTACTGACTACTGAGAGTATCACTGACAAAGAAATACAACCAAACAGGATTATCAAGGCACACAGCTTCACAAACTGTGAATTGTGAAACTAATCAAGGAAATTCCAGAAAACGTGAGCTCATTACCTGGTTCTTGACAGCCTTAGCCATCCTGCTAAAATCCTTCTTCATGACAGACTTGTGTTGCACACTAGCGGGTTTGTTCTGCTTCCTGGTCTTTGTTGTAGTTAAAACAACAAGGTCTTTGCCTTCTGGGCGGACAGAGACAGTCTTGGCGTTTGCAAGACCTGCATCAACAATAATGTAAATATTACAATCATCATAACTGCAAAAAATGTTTCAAAAACTTGACAAAATAACATTACTAATCCATTGCAAAACTTCAAGTAATTAGCTCTGGGGAGCTCTAGGGGGAGAACTCTTTCAAGTGGCTACTTGAGGATGACACCAAGATCCCCATTGGGAATGGATCCCCAATTTTTCTCTTTAGGGAAGCCCTTCAAAACACACAATCCAGTGGCATAGCACATACAAGCTCGTCGAGTCAATTAATCCCACTTAAATTTGTTTATGTCAAACAATTCCTTCAAATATTTAAGATTTTGCAATATTTTTGTATGAAATTGACCACTTTTACTCCACTAGAAACTTACAATATCAGCTGCTTCACCCCAATACAAATTTTTTCTAAATCCTCCCATCCAATCCACAGCTCTAGATCGAATTAATCTAGACAAAATTGTCAAATACAAACCCCTCAGTCACCAATGTTTTCACTACAACATGTTTTCACAACACATCGATCAAGTTCAAATCCAGCCAAAAAATAGTAGTAGAGAAAAGGAAGAAATGAATACCGGAATACTTGTAGGAATGAACATTGTAAAGATTGTTGCTTTCCTTGCTAAATTGAACCTTAGCAGTTCCATTACCGAACTCCTTTACCAAAAAGCAATTGTTCTTCTTCACTATCTCCCACACCAATGATCCTGGTACAGTCGCCATTTTTTTCCCTGTTAGTTCAATTTTTATAATATTAAAATCAGTTCCAGAAATTATAAGTGAATTAATAAAAGATAATCAGCCATAGAAATCGAAAGAAATGTTAAAACCTAAGATTTCGACGAGCGATTTGGTTGAAGGCGTAGGAGAGATCAGAGAAAAAAATTAAGGGACGACAAATTAGGGTTTTATATGATTGTTTTCAATGAAACCCTAATACTTCTATTTTGATTTCTTTTCGGGCTTTTTGTGTTTGATTGATTGGTTATTTGGTTAACATAATTCTGTATTTGGGCTGGCCTCTAGTACTCACTACTTCGTCCGTTCCATAATACTTGTTATTAATGAGACATTTTACATTTTTTCTAGCAACTATTATGGAACGGAGGTAATACTACTCGGTTGTATTCAGGTTGGTGTCACATCTAGTTTGACACATTTGCTAACATATTAAGTATCAGCTGGTCTATGACGAGAGGGCCTCATAATAAGATCGTCAATTTGGGTTGGCACAATTTTTACGGTAACACTTTAGGTATTTTTTTATACTTCATCCTAAGCATTTTTTCAATTTTAATCTTAAAGGTATCAATTTTGACCTTAAATGTATCAATTTTCAAAATTGATAAATGCCAAAAATTGAAATGTTGTTACACACGCGAATTGGGGCGGACAAATTGACGGTCTCATAATGAGACCGTCTCGCCCAAGTTTTTGTGATTAAGTAACACTTGTATGAAACGGTCTTACCGTGAGACATACCTCATACTTAGATTAAATTCACCAATCATAAAATTTTTAGTTTATGGACTTTTTGATTGGAAATCGTCTTCATGAGATGTTCTCATACAAAGCAGGTTGCTTTTATTGTGTAAAATTAGAAATTATAAAAATTAATTTTATTTAAACTTTCATTATCACAAATCAAATAATATCGCACTCTAATATGCTTTTACTTTTAAGTTAATAACAATATAGAAGTGTCAATTAAGAGTGATCGATAAATAGAATTAAGATATTAGAGTTGTGATTTTTTTAAAGATAAATTTTTAAATAGACAACAATTCCAAAAAAACACTATACATATATATACACTTATTATTGTGTATTTTAAACGTCTTGGAACTTGAAAGCATAAAAAATTGTATTGAATTATAATACCATCTAGATATGAAATTTTTATCGTGTCAAGCTATCAGTCCATAAAGGGTTGTGCTTGAATAAGTCGAGCCAGGTATGAGTATATGACGTGCCTAGTAAATTGCGCATGGTAAGACATGTACAATAATGATAAGTTTCGTGACGTGCCCACCCTCAAGCAATTATTGAACAATTTTAGTTCATTTATGTATAAATTATCTAACGCTAATATTTGATGAATCAAATAGTTTAAACAGTTTATAACGAATTGATGATTTTACCTGCTTTTTACGAATATGTTCAAAATCAACTAAAACACAATTAATTAAATCATTTTGTCAAATTAACTACTCCAAGTGGCTATCGATCCCACCAAAACACCCCAAATAATTACAATTCTTTCATCAAAAAGAGATGGAAAATTTCACATGGTAACAGATTTTGAGTTTTTCACGTGGTACCAAAAACTTTAAAAAATCTACGCGGTAACCTTGAGGTGTGATACCCCAGATTTAGCTTGAAAAGAGATTGATAGACTACTCATATCAACAAGGTGCATCTTCTTTTCTAGGGAGCATATTTGCTAAGAACTCCACTGTTAAACGTGCTTGGTGGGGAGCAATCTTAGGATGGGTGACCTCCTGGGAAATTTTCCGGGTGCGCACGAGTGAGGCCAAAGTGCGCTGGAAAGACTTGTGTTGGTCTGTGGGGCTAGTCTACAGTCTCCATGAGTAGTCACCTGCGGTCCGAGGTGCCGGGGTGTTACATAATTGTTCCACCTTGACCTTTTTGCACATAAAAATGCTAGCAAACGTTAATTTCGAAGCTTTAAGTTTATTGTACGCCTATCTATACGACTCACCATTCAAATGCCATTAGTTTCAACATTTTAACTAAAACATAAACCTCAATTCTGCCATATTTCATCCAAATCATATTCTCCCTCAAATCCGAAGATTATAGAGTTAGAGTTTATATTTTGGGAAGGTTGAAACTGATGTCATTTGAATCGTGAGTCGCATAAATAGGCTTACAAGCTACAACAACCTTAAAACTTCAAATTAACGTTTTTCTAATGTTTTATATGCAAAAAGGTCACAATAAAACAATTTAATAAACTTTATTACCGCGTGAATTTTCAAAAGTTTTACGTCAAAAAACCCGAAACCTCCATATTACACGTCGAATTTCCACTTATACAATTATTCTTCCTGTCTTGAGTCTTCACCCCTCTACCAAATCCTAAATCTTACTACCCGCTGTTCTCTCGACCTTAAAACCACTTGTATACCCAGAATCGCAGAGCGCTTGCTAGAGCTATTCGGCGATCAATCATGACTGGTAAGTTTAATTAAGTTAATTAGGAACTAAAAAGCATTTGATGGATATTATTGAAAAATTTTAGGTCTGATGTTTGATGAAATTCACTTGACAAACTTAAACAACTGTTGTATACATTGCCTTACCTAATTAATTATCAAATTAGATTTTTATTTATTTTTTTAATTTGAATTATTGGCTTAAAAATGATAATTTGGTTACTCAATTTTCATATCATCATGAAAATTGAAACCTACATTTATCATTTTCATTTTCTTGTTAATGGCTGTTAATGGTGGTTATGACAATTTCTTTTACTTTAAAAAGTGGTATGTTAATTGGTTTTACAATTTGGATCCTTCACATGAAAGATGAAATTGAAATTGAAATTTGAAATTACCCTGATCACAATTGGTGATTTGGTGCAAAGGCTATGGCATTATATTCTTTACCCTAATGCAATGCAATTGAATGGCTCTTACCTAAATTCGTGTAAAGGGTGGGATGCACGTAGGATAACTAAGAGGTTGTTTTTGATTTGTGATTCTTATTAATTAAAACATATTTGTTGTTGGTTTATAGACTATTTGCAGGAGCAGGAGATGGAAATTGAAGCTCTAGAAGCTATCCTTATGGATGAGTTTAAAGGTGAGTGTTGTTAATGTCACTTTCTATTTAACTATTGGTTGCTTTTATAATGTAGCTATTATGTCCTGTGTTGCCATTGTAAATTGTTTTATGTTTGATACAGAAATTCATTCCGGAGAGAGCGGGCTTAACACTTCTAATAAATGTTATCATATCACCATATCTCCACAGGTATCTGATTTTGTAGATTCTTCATTGGGATGTGTCTACATGAATGAAATTGTTTCCCAGCTTTGGTTTATATGTTGTGCTGTCCAGTGTCAAATATATAATTGTTAATGAACTTCTTAGTTTGGTTGATTTTTGTTGTAGGTTTAGGAAGTTAGACTTATAGCATGTTTTGGTAGGTTTTGAGAAATATAACCTTAGTCTATAATGGAATGATATTCATTAGAAATGTGGTTGGGACTTGGAACTCTAGTGTTTATGTTTAAGTCAGCTTCATCTAGTTTGCAGGGAGCATGGAACTTGGCTAATGTAATTCCACTACAACGTGACTGTTACAATCACATGTAAAGCTGAAGGAGTTTTGAAATGGAATTGGAAAAATGATTATGTTTGTTTTGTGAGTTGTTAACAAAGATTAATTCAGATATCTTTTGAGGATAATTCTTTGTTTCCAAACTATTGGGACTGTGATTAGATCCCATAGGATTCACTAGCATTGCATACTAATCCGCTTACTGAATACACAGTTTGCTCGAAATGACCCAAAAATAGACCAAAATCAAACATAATTTGCATTTTTACGATTCTTGATTTGCGAAAAGATTAGCAAATCATTTGATATTGGGATTTGCGAAAAGATTAGCAAAACTAATGACATAGGTGCAATAAAGTGTATCAAGGATAAGTATAAGAACATTCTAATTAAGGACAAGGAACATCAAGGATTGATGGAGGAAATATTTTGATGAGCTATTCAATGGAGAACAGTGTTGTACGAGGCACAACAATCACCCCCTTTGATGAAAATAGAATATTTATGCGAAGAATACAATAATTAAAGGTGGGAGCGGGCTTTAAGATAATGAAGCTAAACAAAGCGTTTGGTCAAGATGGTATACCTATTGAAGTGTAGAGATGCCTAGAGACGATTGGAGTAATTTTGCTAACTGGTATATTCAACAAGATTTGTTAAACAAACAGGATGACCTATTGACTGAGAATAAAGGATTTTACAATCACAATCGGCCTTCATCAAGGCGTGGCCCTAAGCCCCCTTTCTTTTTGCAATGGTCCTAGATGTGATAACTTCATAGATTTAAGAATAAGTGTCTTTGCTGCATATTGTTTGCTGATGACCATCCGATTGCAATTGTGTGATGTATTTTTTTTGTTTGGAAATGGACAATGGTATTACTAAATCAGCCATTTTACGTATCTAGATCAATTTCTTTTATAATTTCTTTTGAGATGAAAATGATCTTATGCTATTATTGCTGATGAATGTTGGTATGCTACAGGATGATGATGAAGATGATTCATCCACTCTGCCAGGTTAACTTTTCTTTCTAGTAATGATTACCAAATACATGGATGTTTGATCATGGAAGTATTCAAAATTACGTTGATGGATTGGCTTTCCCTTTTTTATCTTGAGGATTTAGCTTTGTTAATACTCTTTTGCAGTTCAATTGGCATTGATTTTCTCACACACTGACAAATATCCAGATGAACCTCCACTGTTTGATGTGAGAAGGTTTGATCTACGAATTTCCTTCTGTGGTCGCTGTAATAATTATTTCAAAATTTTAAAATTCATATCCTGAATGTAATATTTTTATAAGCTTGATTGAGCTGGTTGGATGCAATGCTTGATTCATTGATTGGCTCATGATTGCTTTCTATGTTCTTTCTAAAATATATCGATATCTACCAGACTAGTACATATAGCTGATAAATAGGTAACTCTTGTCGTTATGGGTTGCTTTGCCTATCCGTAAAAATGCAGGCACAGTTCAATTTCTGGTACTGTTAGAAATTTTGAACTCAGTTTATTACTTCGGATGTAATAGATTTCATTATGGAGCCTGAAATGAATAATTGAAAGCTGAGTTTCCATCACTGTGAATTGTGGTTAGATAAGTCATTATATTTCTTGTTCAATCTGTGTCATTTTCTTGTGTTTTGGTGAAACTCTGAAAATAGCCTCAAATGCTTAAGGTTATTGACTACTGCTGATAGAAGTTAACTGTCTTAATTTTTCCATAGTTTTTGGTTTGGGAAAAAGTGATATGATCTCTCAGTAATCTAGACTAGGTAATCAGTAACTTATCTCTGTGAGGAAAGACCAGTCGATATGGAATTTTGTATATACCCGCTTGAGCCAAGTCTATGGTTTTTGAATTGCAAGATCCTCAACGGCGTCATGTGGTCAGTAATTTTATGTGTCGTCTTAAGAGGGCTTTACATGGTTTGCAAATTGCAATACATTTTTTGAAGCTGTTATGTTTATTTTCTTACACCTTTTCATTTGCATTTATCCTAAACAGTATACGTGGAATTCCAACCGAAGATCTCAGAACTTTGAAACTAAAGCTTGATCAAGAGGTATGCTAATTCTCTGTTTGATGAATTGATTCGTCTTACATTTTATGCTTACTTTACTATAAAGGAACGTTTAGAAATTGACCCTAGATTTATGAATTGTATATGGATAATTTTATCTATGTGTTCAGCTATTCTTTAACTGCCGGTATTTGTGTATTTGTGAATAACATTAGCACTTGTGTTGTGAATATTAGAATCACTAATTAGGTTTCTTATAGTGAATTTAATAGAAGTTGCTAAGCGATCCTTTAAACTTATCCATTTTGGATGAAACCAAAGATCCATAGTTTTTCATTTGATTAAGAAGATTATTAAGAACTATAAGAGGGTACAGAAAAGGGATGAAGCATCCTTGAAGCTCAGAAAATATTATAATATTGTTTGGAACGGCCTAAACATGGTTTGGTACACCTCTACGATGCGTGTAATACCGGTTTGGTAAATTTGAAAACCTTTACGAGTCGATATGGTTGATACGATACATAATGACTTTCATTTTGCACTATGGTTTGTTATTCATGTGGAGCAGCATCTATCAACTAACTTTTGCGATCTAGGATCAACTAGAAACAACCTCCATGTCACAATGCATTTGATGTAGTCATGGTTTCGAAAGGGATAAGTTAAGTTGCAAAATCATTTCTTCGATCAATGCAAATAGTTTTGCACCTGTCATGGCTTATTTGTAGTTGCAATTACTTAAGATAATCTTTACAATATGGTGACATTGATGCGGCCTACATTCTGTGCTATGCAACACATACATACATCCCCCCCTCCCTTATCCTGCCTCGGTGCGAGCCATTTCAGTTGTGTTGGAGCACCTTACTGTTGTTAATCAGCTATTGATTATGGTGGGCATAGTGTTGTGAGCGGTTTACTAATAAACTTTTGATGTTCTGCTTCCTTTGCATTGCTGCCTTAAGGGTTTCTTTTCCATGATTATTATTATTATTATTATGTCTTTTTGCTTCTATTATAACTTTTCTTAATCAACTTTTTGCTATTACCATGAATAATATAAATTCTTGTATAGGAATATTTCTTACCTTTTTCTGCTGCATCAGGCAACAGAGAACCTTGGGATGGCCATGGTGTATACACTAGTTACATCCGCTAAAGAATGGCTGAGTGGAAGATTTGGTCAAGATGGGGATGTTGAGGATGCTGCAGATGATGAAATGGCTAAAGATGAAGTAAGAACCCTCTCCCTGGTGCAACCTTTTGACTTCCTTTTGATGTTGTTATTCTTCTATCCTTTTCTTTAGAAATCTAACACTGACAAGGGTATTAGGAGTTTAGATATCATTGGGAAGTGGGAACATGAAAACAAGAAACTTACATTGCCAATTCCTTTTCCATAGGTATCAGGGGTTTTAAGGAAACAATCAAACTTCGTACAGTTTTTCCATAAGCACCATTGGACCCACCTTATCTCTTTTTACTTTGATGTTATCATTTCTCCATCTTCTGTTACTTTCAGCTGTTGTTGGAGACAAGAGTTGGCTACATTATCTTACTATTTAAGTGTCAAGTTGTCTACAAGCTGTAATGTCCTCGTAAAATTCCAAAATTCGAATGCTCTGAAACCATGAGCTTTGTCTTATTAAAGTTTGCAAAGGAACTAAGGAAACCATTTTTTCGTTTTTGAAAACCATTTTAAAAGGTATATGCATATCCAGATTTTACAGGCCATTCATCTGTTCATATGTAATGTTTGAAGCATTGTATGATGCATTTTCTGCCGAGATTCTCACTTCGAATGTTAGCAAGAATTAATCTTAAGTGATTAGAATTTCATCTGGTGGAAGGTCATATTTTGAAAAGGTAAAAGAGTAGAACATTCTAGTATTCATAACTCTGATCTGTTTTTATTTTGGAGGGGTGTTTTTGCTTTTGGGTGAAATTAAGTTAAAATTTGTATTCCTATCTCATTAATGATGGAGCAAGATGAATAATGGCATTTTGTGTATTGCAATGTAACTGACGCCTGGCTGTAAAAATCTAATGTTTATTTAACTGGTCTGTACAAGCTCAAAACATAATGTATATCACATTGACTTATGATTGCTACATTATAGAAGATTGGCCACATACCTTTGGCAAGATCTAATATTTTATTAATATGTTCTAACAGGAACTCGGGAAGTGGAACAGGATCTTCATAAATTTTGTTTTGGCATTTTTGTTTCATTATCTAATGTTTTTGCATTCTTTCACTTTCTGTTCTTTTCTACATCTTTCACTGTTGAAATTTTAACGCGTCATTGGATGAAATTTCATTGATTTTGTTAATGGGGTCCATGCATTCTTAATGTTTACTCTGTATTTTATCAATCACATCAGGGCACTATCAATAATCTTGCTATTGGTTATGCTTGCACTTTGACATCCTATATTTTTATTACTAGATTATAGTACCACATGGAGAACCTGTGACTGTTGAAACTTTCTTGGCCTGGAGAGAACGATTTGAAGCAGAAATGGCATTAGAGCGAGCCAAGTAAGTTCTTAAAGGATAGCATTTTTTTGTTGTTCCAATTTAATGGGCATATCAATGTAAAAACACATAATGTTGAACAGCCTTTTAATGCAAGACTGTTGAGTGTTGATGTATTTTCTAGGGCCTAGGCAGTGTTGGAAACAATTGATGTCCAGTTGGGTCATTTTAGCTAATTTTTCTCATAAAATTTCTACTGTGCGAAGAAATTTCTTGGAAAATATACTAATTGAACCCACTAAAAATCTGAAATTGCTAAAAAGTATATTAAACCCACCAATATTTCTATTCTAAATCTGACATTTATTGTCCATTATTTTGATGGACCAAAGATTTTCAATTCTTTGGTTTCAAATTATAATGGATTTTAGTAAAATGGCTTATTGAATCATGTGCACTTAAGTTTTACATGACGTTTGCTACTAAGGGTCAATCAGAAACAACCTCTTTATTTGTTTTATCATGAACAAAGGTAAGTTTGCGTACATCCGACCCTCACAAACTTGACCCTAGATGGGAGCCACTTCGTGGCATTGGGGGGTAATGCAATGTTGTTGTAAATCTGACATTTTTTTGGGATTAATACCAACATGTCTCTTCTGTCTACCTTGTTCTCTCTTTCCCTTTTTCTAGTCTTCCATGACTCTTTTGAATCAACGCGGTGTTTTCGGCATGTGTAGATTGAGTGATATGATCTGACTTGGGATATTTCAGTGACAAAGGTTTTGTTAATGTTTTGGATTAAGAGTAGATGGAAACATAAGATATTGATGCTTTAATTTTACCAGATGTATCATGAAACCAAAATCATAAGTTTGTATGTCATCCCAAATAGCTTGAGTTTTAGCTATATCATCACCTCTAGCAAGAATAAGAGCATCAAACACATCAACTATGGAGTGTTGCATTCCAAGTTTTAGATCAAACAATCAACTTTGAATTATTTTTTGGAAGTTAGTAGCTCAAAAAGCCCTTAAAACATTAACTTATGACGTAATTTCAAACCTATTCCCATGTTTTGAAGCCTAACCATTTCAAAACCATACTACTTATGGGGTGAGTCACTCTTTGATTAGCATATTTGTTGAGAAGAAAAGATTTGGGAGATTTCTTTATTTTAGGTGTTTCAAGACTAAATGAATTCCCATGGCAGGTTTTGGAGATTGATTTTTCAGGAAGAACCTAGTGAGACATGGTTTTACTGTGGAGTTTTATCCTTGGATGGAGTTTAGGGTGTGGAACGTATTGAGGTGGTTGGAACTTATTGAGGTGGTTGCCGAGTTAAGAAGGGTGTGAGGGTTCTTATGATTATGGTTAAAGGGTCTTTTTGGACGATGGTACTTTGGGGTTGGGTGCTTGGAATTGGATTGACATTTGGCATGGCTGGCAGATGCGGCCGTCAAAAGACAAAGTTGTCAGGGACTCAGGCTTGTTAACTTGTGACAATTAAAACATAAATAATTATATTTAAAACATTCTATGCTTTGTTTCAATATTACTTCCTCCGTTCCGAAATACTCGCTACATTTCGTTTTCGTGCACTATTCATCGTTCAAGCTTATTTTACATATTGCGACTAATGTGTAAGTAAAAATATAGTCAAGTGGGATCTTGTTTAAATCGTCTAATCGCATACTTTCATAATATTAAATTTTTATAATTTTTAGATAAGTGTAGTTTAATATATTAATGATTAAAATTGTGCATTGGATTGCGTAAAAAATGTAGCAAGTATTATGGAACGGAGGAAGTATATTTGACTTGAGGAAAACGGGTGAGGTCTTAGAGGACGCTTCTTAAATTAAGTCTTGGTGCTCTTTTGTACTTTAGTTTGAGGTTCAGATTTGTTGATCTAGTCCTATCCTTCTTTTGTAAATCCATCTGTTTCTGCTATCACTTTTTGCACCCAAGATTAAGCGACTTACATTTATTTTCAGATTAATACCAGATTCTGCACTTGCTACAACCAAGGAAAAGAAGATCAGTGGAAGGCAGTGGTTTGAAAGTGGACGAGCAGTTGCAGCAGCGGTACACATATCTTTACCCCATTATTTATTCTCTCTCAATTGTGTGGTGACTGTTATGCCTAAATCTGCTCTTTCCCAAATATTATGAACCTCCGAATGAAACATTATGATGAATAATGAACCGATGAACAAGAAAAGTACTATTTGTGAAATGTTTGTTATTTCTAAAACTTTAAGCATCTTTTTTCTGCAGAGAGGCACATTGACTGCCAAGGAGGACTCCGAAGAGGACGATGAAGAAGACATCGACTTTGATGATGATGACTTTGAAGGTGACTCTCTAAACTTTGAATATGTATGTTTTGGAATTGACGGCTTGATATTATGGGGAAAGGCGGGTCAAACTTTCATACCAGCTATAGCACCTTCCCAGCATGTATCTTTTTTCTCGGTTCATCTTGTTAAGGATATACCGTTTTGTGTTACCAGATGATGAAGAAGATATGCTCGAGCATTACTTGGCTGAGAAGTCCGAAGATTCATCTTCACACTCCTCAAGGATGGCTGTCTAACTATAGTGAAATATCTTTGCTCGTTTTAGTCAACATACTATAAGCCAGTCAGACTTTTTGGTATCCCGTCTGAACGCTGATCATAGAGCCTATTGGAGTGTCATGGTTGCCACTCACTCTACCGTGTGGGCGACAAATTGTTTGTGTAGCTTGCACAGGAGCAGAAAGGCAAGTTCGTAGGAAAGATTGATTGTTTGTGCTTCACTTTTTTGTTGAACCTACATCAAACCGAAAACGTCATTTTTTGGGTTAATTTTCCGAGAATATTTCCGAATAGTTATTAGTATCATCCTGTTTCAGGAATCTATATCACTGCCAAAATGACACATTTTGAAATTTCAGTATCAGAATATTAAAATGTTGAATGCATAGTAATTGATTGTATTTCTGCTGTACATCATTGATTTCTTTTTTGTTATATACTCAGTTTCAGGGTAATTTTGGACATGCACAAGGTGACTGACAACACCGAACCCCTCAGATACTCATTTTCCTTGGTTTTTTCTTTGTATAATTACTTGCGGTTGGGACTTAAAATTGCGAAAAGATGTAAAACTGATAAGTCTAAAAATTATTGTGTATTTTTGCTCCGTCCTTACTCAGCTCTATTATTTTTTTCCCATCATGCTCAATGTTGCACTGAAGATATTTTCAAGAATATTGGTTTTGGTTTTTGGTGGATGTCTAGCATTTTACTATAGGGGTGTTGTAAAGCTAAATGCAATGGATCCTAGCACAAAGTACATGGAATTTTGTTTTGGCACAAAGTATTATAAAAGAGATTGTAAAGTTAGATAGGAGTTTCTTCAAAGCGAGTGTTTTAAGTATTTTGCCTTAATTTTTCACAACGTAGATATTGATCAAGATGTCAATAAAGTCCCGAGCAAAGGACTCCAATGACCATTGAAGATCGTCTTAATCACATACTACATCCGTATTGCATTGGACATGATAAAGTATAAATTTTATTAGTAAGAACTTTCACTAGCTGACCACATATTATTGGGATCAAAACTTTGGCATTATAATTTATAACGCCAACGAAAAATAATTATATAAATACAAAATTTTTCCAAAATAGGAAAATCAATCAAACTACAAACTAAAGATCATGCACTAAAAAAACTTGAAAAATAGAGCAAAATAAAAAGAATAAATAATCAACTCTCTAGAATTCATTAGCTTTGTCTACAACAAGTAATTTACATTCTCATTCAACACTAAAGCAATTAATATGAAAGTACACCATTTACACATCAATTACAGATTGAACAAATGGTTAAACATCTCCCATCTGATCCTTTTCCAACATCCTACTTCTAACTACAGTTCAAAACTAGGTATCAATTACATGTATGTTACAATGTTTTCGAGCATAGTACCGAAAGATTTACAGTCACAGCAGATCTTGATAATTTTCCTCTTTCTTTGAAAGACGAAAAATGTACTTAAATTATGGCAACATATGCGGACGAAGGGTAAAGTCATCGGGAAACAACCGGTGCGTTGTTTTGTATCTTAATTCACACACAACCCTGATCCGTCATACCTTGTGAGATGGTTAAAAATGCAGCAATGGCAGCCCCGTGCACCAAAACCCTACAAAAAGTGAAAACTTAGAATTAAAACCGAACCCTGAATTCATGTAGCAGAGACCTATTCTTTCCAACAAATCGCGTTGCCACAATGCCATTGACAGGCTCCACCTTTGGGGGTTTGGAAAGGTCAGGTGTATGTGACCTTACCCTTATTAGTGCTAACAAAAAGGTTGTTTCAGATTAACTCTTGATAGTCAATATCATCTACAACTTGCACACCATTGACAAATTGGTCCGACACCGGTATAAGTTTGACCACACTACACCCACCCATTTGAGGAAAATAATTTTTCTTATACCTACATGAGCATTCTAGCATACTTGCACTCTCATTATTCCTTCTTTTGCATTGCTCAAACCAAATCAACCACTAAGAAATACTCCGATAGAGGAAGTATATTTCTCACTTATATATGTAGTAAGATTGTTTCATGTTTGTGTAGCCCTTAGTATGTGTGTACTTCTTATAGCCTAACTAATACACATTAGAAACCTTGCAATAATAGACTAGCTAATGGTTCACCTATTGCCGTGTAACTACATACGCATAAGACAAATTGCCCTAAAATACAATATTAACTAATTTAAAAAAAAATCCCCGATTGGTGTTTGTCGACTCATAAAATCAATATAGAGATTATTGGATAGTTTCCCATGCCAATATAAGATTCCCATGTAAGAACCTCAACTCGGTTCATGGAAGAATACGCACATAAAATACATATGAAAAGGCTATTTTCAACACTTTTTCCTCCCTTCTTAAAAAAGTGTATGACTGAGTGAAGAAACATGCAGACTGTTCTACAAAACATGCTAGTGTAAGGAATAATACATGCAGGTGAAGCAATAAAAAAAAAAGGTGCAAGCACGAGCAGCTTCCTCTTTATGGTTACTAGTTGAACCATAAAAAAAATCGTGTATGCCTTTGCAATGGTGGTATACTGGTATTGGTCGTGATGTCGTGGATGCAGCACCTATCGGTGTTATGACTCCTTCCACCACATTGCAATTTGAATAATTAATTTGATATATATCCATGCAATCATAGTAGTATTCTAGAACGTCTACTAAAATTAACCTTTTAGACCCTAGTCATATTTTAAAGGGACTATATAACTTATAATGATGGTTACTCCATGATTTTGAATAACTTACGTAATGGGGTTTCACGGAACGGTAAGATCAACCATTACAAAGCAGCCGTTATGTAACAAAACGACCTCAATGTTATTCCATGGGTTGAACTATTTAAGACAATACCACTCATTCAATGCCAAATGCTTCAACATCATTGATTAATCCTATAATCTGGAAGACAAAACGGCTAAAAAATTTATATTGCAACTTACTCGGGACTTTCTTTGTCGTATCCAAGGTCAGTTGCTGCCTTTAAAGCTCTCTGATATGTCTGTTTCATAGCATCCTGCCAAAATCACGATACAAAGAATTAGCAAACCAAACAATTTCAACAACAGGGAGAGTTGTGTTGGTTTTTCTCTAGGGGATAGTCCAATTAACTTTCTCCATAATAAATCTCAAAATAAAACAAACAGTAAGCTATGAAGTTAATATAAGCCATTTACTGACGTCTTGTGCGGACAAATTAGAAATGAAAAAGGTTCATCAAGGCATATAGCACGCTGAATTCGTCTGACCTGTAACTTCGATTCAAAGTCTTCCGGGGACCATTGCATTAGATTGGACTCATGATTTAGTTCAAGTTCTCCAGCTGCAACCTGCATCCAGCAGCGTTGTACTTTATCACATTAGAAATCAATAGCATCAAGATCACTGAAAATACCGATCATCTCGGCAGTTAACGTTCATAATGTTCTCTTCAAATTCAAGTCATGTTTAAAATATCAGCTCATCTTGTATGAGACCGTCTCACGGTGAGACGGTCTCAAAACAAGAAGCCTATAAACTAAAAGTTTTTATTATTGGGCTATTTAACCCAAGTATGAGGCATGTCTCACTGCTCACGATGAGACCGTCTCATACAAGAATTGGTGGTAAAACATATAAAGTATATCAAACTTAAACCCGACAAGACAATCATGGATGCTATTTCAGTTCTTAAGTTTTACATACAGCTAATTCATCGCGAACAAATGGGTTAAAGAAATCTTACCCCTCCAGCACCAGCAGCCATTGATGGTGCAATTACAACGTTGGCTTTCCTTAAGACATCTACAGCTTCAGGGGTACAAGGCATGACAGAACCTGTGCACGATCAGATAATCAGTAACAGCTCCTTTGATACAAACAAAAGACATTCAACACTTAGAACACATCATATACCTTCCACTAGTAGACGGCAACCAGAATTGACCAAACTAAGGGCATCAGATTGATCTATTTCGTTTTGCGTAGCACAAGGAAATGCAACGTCACACCTCTCAGTCCAAGGCTTTGCTTCATCATAATATTTTGATCGGGCGTATGTCTTAGAATAATCCCTGCAATGCAAATAAAATAGAGCTAAAATTTGTGGTCAGCTAGTCATAGATATTAATAACATTACCAAGTCAAAAGTATCTCTAAATGCAATAGCTAGAAGAAACAACCTCAAGCTTCTTTGTTGAGCTTTAATATCCCTGAGAAACTGAATCTTCATGAAGTCAAAGCCATCTTCATCCACCAAGTATCCTTTCGAATCTGTATCATTCAATGCATTGCATATCATCCAAATGAGACATTAGGACTATATACATTCCAGATGCAATGCAAGTTATCGACTGCTAAATCAATGAGCAAAAATTATGATTATTATTTAAACTTTTCTCAGAATAACCATCTAGAAAACTAGATATAAAAAATCTGGGCTGCAAGCCAAATTTTAATGCAGCTTTGACAGTTTAATTCCCTTGGTGCTCAATATATGTCATGCATAGAGAAAGAAAACTTCATGTCTTATTATGCCACCCTATGTTAATTGGACTTGGGTACTGATGTCAGATACTGATACGTGTCCAACTATCGGATACGTCTAAATATTCAATTTCATGCCTAAAATGAAGTGTCTAAGAGCCATACCAATGTCCGAGCATCAAGGATCGAACACGGATACGTGGAGCACAATATAGAGTCCAAAACAGATGCCACCAAATATTGACTTAGTTTTTACCAAAATATAATTCAAATATGTGGCACACTAGTACTTAAAAAAGATAATCATCAATTACTCGACCAGTACTTCAAGACTAGTAAGAAGAAAAATGAAGCAGAGTTCAGTTCGAGGAGAACATCAAGGCCAGTGTAGAAGTAGATAAAGAACTCGCATATTAAACATAAGAATGAGAGCAAAAACCTTTAAAACAATACGTAATTGATTGTTCATGTTCATATTTACACTAAACAAATAAACCTTGAAGATTTTAATCCCCGCAAACCTAACAAGCTAACACCAATATATCAGGAAGATTCGAATACATATCAGCAAATAAGTATTCAAAAAGTAATTCCTAGCAAGACTAAAAACTGTAAAATAAGCATAAAGATTTAAATAATTTTATAGTTGGGAAACTATTTTACAGACTACTAAGTACAGAGAACGCTAAGCACATTGCAACTCAATCTCTCATACTCGTTTTTACCTGAAACTGTGATAGGGATGGCACCATAAGCAAGTAGCTTTTCAATGACATGGAATGCAATTTTTCCAGAGCCACTTACCACACACCTGGAAGAATACATCAATCTCAAGATAAATCGAACGATGAAGTTGATCTTCACAAACTATTAACAGATATAACTTTGGGCAATTTTGTGAATATCACCTCGCACTCCTCTTCTTTTATTCATTCTATTCAAGCAATCAAATACACTAAAGAAGCAAAAGAAGGGGAAAACGAGGGCAACATGAGTACATGATCCCAAAATCCAAATGCATCATTGAAACGATATAAAAAAGCAGCTGAACCTCATCAGTCATATTCAAAATAAAATCAGACACCTTAATCCCTTCAATTCTCTGTTTGAGTCTCCTAAGATGAGTTGAGCAAAGAAAACCTGCAGAATAAAAGCATGTTTAATTCCAAAATCTATTCAATGGCGTGCAAAGTTGAAATAATATGAAACAGAAAGTGAACATGGGACATAAGCGATCAGCACATCTAGAATGAATGCAACCCATATAAGAACATGCAACAAGACATATAAAAAACTCTCTTCTAACATGTAGTCTAGTAAGGGGAATAAGGTGAGCCATAAAAGACATTACCAGCCCATAGCCAGTAGCTTCTGTTCGTAGGCTAGAGCCAGACCAGAAAACGCGTGAACCTGTAAAACTTCCCTGCGTAAGAAAGCAATTGCAACTTGAAGCCATTAATTCAGCGATAACTAAAGTATTTTTATAATTTTTAAAAACGAAATCATACTAGTACAGAACTGAGAAACTCTTAGAATTGTTTATTCAGAGTCCATATCAGTATTTCATTGTTTCATCTCTTACCCCGACAGCCTGGAAAGTGGCATTAGGGTCCCGGTCTCCAAGTTATATGCAAATTGCAAATCGCAAATTGCAAATTACTAAACAATATCACAAATTATAAAGTTGGATAAATCCTGCATGAGTGACTAAACCAAACTATAGCTTTCACTTTAACTAAATCAAGAATATCATTATTAAGGGGGAAGAAAAGCTCTCTGTACGTAAAATTGCTTGCATATTTAAAAACAAAAAACTTAGTTACATGACTTAGCAGCCAAAATGGGTATTACATAAATAAGCAGCCAAATATGACTATAAGAGAAATAAGGACGTCACCCCAAACAGGAAACTTAATTACAAATTCACAGTATCTTTGAATCTGCCAATCAAAACACCTTGAAAGCCTTAATCACCTTCATAACGATACCTAAAAAGGTAATATTATCGCACAACACATGTCATGAAACAGAAAAACCTTAGATCAATTGGGAGTGCTACTCGTGCAAAGCACTTCACATAACAGCATTACACATTTACACATCAATTTTTTCTTCTTAGTGTCACGAAACCCCACAAACAAATCAATAAAATAAAATGAAGAAATCTGAGCCAAAAGATGAAGAGTGAAAATCCTTATATTTGGTTTATCAGTAAGAGTGAAGTAAACAGTGAGTAAATCAGAAGAAATCACATTGTTATAATTGGGTTGATTTGTATTTCATACTTTTCCATCAAAATGATGGAAACCTCTAAAAAAATGAGGAAATAAAAATATAAACTTAGTATTGTTCTAATTTCCTCACATTTCCATAAGAAATCCCCAATTCCCCATAGCAGTCAAATTCATTGTTATGCTCACTTTTCAACAATTTTACTTTTTTCAGACTTCAACAACTTTACTTTTCCTCTTCCGCATTAAAATGGTACCCAAACACATTTTTACAGTTCATTGGTTTTAGATTCTGATGGGATAGAGAAACAACTAATTAGCTCATCAAATCATGTGTATTCCTTATTTTAGTGATGTCGCATTCTTGTTTAGCAACCAGCGGTCAATAGGAAACAACCTCCTTGTTTTCACGTGAATAAAGGTAGCGCAAGTCTGAGCCACTTTAATGGTATTAGGGTACTGTAAAGTTGCTGACTCTCCCAAGGCCCAAATCTTTTGCCTTCATACAATATGCTCAATCCCAACTCAGGAGACGATCCTTCCTGATATGACCACTGAAGACGAAGTACTGCTTAGCACAAAAAGTCACGTAACAAAACGCACAAGTGTCACACCCATTGACATACACATACTATGAGCATGAAAAGAGCCAAAAGCCCCCTTACCGCACCTTGCATATGATCTTTTAAAATCTAAGATAGATGCAGAACAAGAACGTTTACTAATCCGCTAAACTTTAAACGTTTTACTAAGGAAAAACAACACACACATGACAAGAATATTATAGCTTAGCAAGCAAGCAGAACAAGAACGCCATTATCTGCCTAGTTCACTGTCTAATTACCTGAAAGTGACCAGCAACGCGTCTGTACTGCCCAAAAAGATAGCCCATTTCACGAGCACCAACACCCATTTCTTCTGAAGGTAGATCCTGGTTTTAGTGAGGCCAATTAAGACACCACTTTGAAGAATATAGAAATGAGAACATTATGCCATCAAATAAGGCATATCAGAATTTTCAGGTTACCTGATCAGGACCCAAGTACCGATACAGCTCATTGATGAAACTTTGGCAAAAGCGCATGATCTGTGACAAAAATCCAGGGTGAAGTAAAAACAAGGAGCAGGGAGATTGGGGGCAAAAACTGTGAAAAAAAAAAAAGCGTATACGAAAGAATCGGAACTAGAGCACACAGATGAAAAGAACCTCATTATCACTTTTCCCTTTCGGATCAAAATCACTCCCACCAGATGCCCCTCCCAGTTTGTATGGTGATAAAGCATTCTTCAGAGTCTGCAACATGATTAGATTATTTTATTTTTCAATAAAACAATAGGTGTCAAAATCTTAGAACATGTAATGGAAAGGATCCTTATTTTAAAGTAATAGCGACAAATTAAAATAAACAAAAAGACAGCTAATCTAACGAAGTACGGACGTCAAAAGATTCTGTCTTTTCTAAATACTCCTGATTTTGACAAAGTAGGCTGGAAGGAAGAGGAATGGAGAAAAGCATAAGGATTGATGATACCTGCTCAAAAGCAAGAAACTTGGCGATACTTAAATTCATTGATGGATGAAAACGAATTCCTCCCCTACATGGACCCAGTGCTTGATTAAACTGCACCCGGAATCCTCGATTAACATGTGTCTCACCCCGGTCATCAATCCATGGAACCCGGAAAATAATGGTACGTTCAGGTTCAAGCAATCGTTCCATGATATTAACATAACTAGAAATCAATGCAAAATGTTCTTAAGGAACATAAATTCTCCATCATAAATATAGAGTAATAAATAGTGATTAGTGTGAATTACTTACTGAGAATTCTTTCCAATCACTCTTTCAATAGAATGTACTGCTTCTTGTACAGACTGAATAAACTCCAGCTCATGAGGATCTCTTTTCAAAGCAGCTTCAACAATTGATCCAGCTGTTTTTGACATCAGGGCTTCATAGAAAACATCATACAATAACCCAAAAAGTCCAATAAGCATAGGAAACTATGATTGTACAAGATACATACAAGCCTCAAGGCACAAAAAGATCAAGATGATGAAATCAGGTCAGCTCAGATGATACTTAAATCCACAAGCTGGATCTTTAAGACATAATTCCATCAAATGTATTCATATTTATAAAATGTTCTAAATGATCAAGATTTAAGTTTCTTACACACCAGGAAAAGCAGAAAAGAGCAACCTATTAATAGAACATCCAAGGCTAACCGACTTATTCAACTTTTTACACAAAATAAGCATTTCCAAGTCCCCAAGAGACTATTCGTAAACTTTCAGCTATTGACATGACAGTGAAAGCTTAGTTTTCATCCTGTCCTTTCCACCCCAGACCTACTATAAGGGAAAGAGGGAAGGGATTAAGGGTTAAAGATAACAGAATCTCCATGACAGCTGTTCAAGAAACTACAGTTCTCTATCAAAGTCTCATAAACCTTCACAGAGGTTGTTCTGAAGTTCGAGATTCATTTCAAAAATCATTTACATGTCAAATTATTATCTCCTTGTAAGCAAACAATCAGTCGCTCAAGCACTTGAAAGTTAAGAATGCAAAAGGAAACATTTTTTGTTCTTTTCAACTAATTAGAATAAAAAAAACAATGCCCCTATAGACTAGATGATCACACCTAGGAAGAACAAGAATAAAAAATAGAACATTCTTTTTCCACGACCGTCTCTTCTCTTCAGCACATATTATCATACATTGAACTACTTCAAACATTATCACTATAAAATTGTCTAACCACAGCCTTCTTAAACGCACATAAGGAGCTTACAACTGAAGACTATTAAGTAATTAAGTTACGGTTCAAACAATCTAAGCTAAAAAAAATATTGAAGAAAACTTACCTTTTACATAAATGGGTTTATCAACAACTATCTTATCCTTAGAAGCCATTTGTAGCCGAACAGCCTCTTTGTGTAACAAGCTATTGTTATGCTCTTCCAACGCACTCATCTGCATATTTCTACTACCTTCATTTCCATAAGGGTTCCTCCTATGCTTCCTCCCATACTCTCGACAAACAGAACAGAAAATCCTTGCAGTCCCATCCTTCACATCAACATACGCCCATTTGTAGGTATCAGCCCATTCCTCTCTCCATCGTTTTACAACCTTTTTCTTCTTTTTAATTGGTTGATCTTTTGACATGTCCTGATTTTCTATTTGGAGAGGAGCCATCATTTGTATTTGCTTCGTTTCATCTTGCTCCTCGACTGAGGACTCACGAGGAGCACTTATAAGAGCGACATTTGCGAATGATGGATCATCATCCCCAGCACCAATCTCCAAGTCTATTTCTTCTCCGACCGCGAGTTCTCTAACTACCATGTGATGCCTTTGTTGAATCAAATTCATGTCATCCATTGTAGAATTCATCACTATCCTACTAATGGGAAGCAACATTCAGCATGTCAATGCTAACCGACCTTTAATTTCTTTCACTCTGCCAATCAGTAACAATACACATCTCATTCATCTCAATAACCAAATACCTAATCATATTTCTCACAACAAAAAATAACACAAGGAGGCCACAAATTACTATCCTAATATGTCCAAACTATTTTAGGGCAGTACTAGTGTCTAATAAAAGGAAAATTTGATTTTAAAGGTTCGAACTTTGCCTCATTTGCTTCTAAAGGTTCGAACTTTCGTTTATCCTAGAAAGGTTCGAACTTTGGGGGTCATCTTCATTTAAAGGTTTTTATGGGTTTTTTTAGGTTGATTTTGGATTGATTATGGGTTTTTATGGCTAAAAAACCCATAATCAACCAAGAAAAACCCATAAAAACCCATAATCAATCCAAAATCAACCCAAAAAAAACTTTAAACGAAGATGAGCCCTAAAGTTCGAACCTTTCTAGGATAAACGAAAGTTCAAACCTTTAGAAGCAAATGAGGCAAAGTTCGAACATTTAAAATCAATTTTTCCATAAAAAAATAATCACACATTTAATAGCTCCATCAAAAAACAGACTTGGGAACACATTTTAACCAAAACTAGCAAAACGAATAACAAATTTAGAAAAAAAAAAAACCCCAAATTGTGTTAAGTCTTAAAAAACCATGAGAATCGAGTCCTGTCTCAGTTGGAGCATATACCACTTTGCCCTCAGTCCTCCTCTTCCCTCGGCCTACCTTGTACTCAGACAAAAATTATTATAATTATTATTAATAGACAATAGTATTAGTAGTAATATTATTAATATTATTATTAGTATTAGTATTATTTTAAGTCTGAAAAACAACCCTCCCAATCAAAAATTCATTGCCATACTTTTAATTTCACATAAACCCATCTCTAGCAACAAAAACTAAATCCAGAAAACCCCAATATAGGTGATGACTTTCTAACATAAATACCATCTGATTTCCAAAGATATACATTTCAACAAGTCAACAAATCAATTTCCAAAACAAAATTGCTATCTAGAATTGCAAAAAATTACAAAAAAAACCAATCAATTATTGGAAAAATAATACAAAATACAAACAATCAAAATCAAACCCAGAAAATAAACAGAATAAATCACCTGAAAATACATGAAGAATCCGAGAAAAAATTTGAAACTTGGAGAATTCAACAAATTGGGTTTCCTGTTTCTGGGATCACAAAGAATTAACCAATTTTCGTCAATTGGGTATCTTTGAAATCAGGATTTAAAACGTTGACAAGAATGAAATTGAGGAATTTGATTGAATTCTCAATGAGAGAACAAAAATTGATGTGTGTAAAAACTCCCAATTTCACTCGCTCTTTACTCAGATTCTCACAACCTCCATTTCTCTCTCTTTGTCGGATAATTTTGGGAAGTTTTAATTTTTGGTAATTTCATTTATTTTTGAGAAAACTGGAAAACAATAAATTCACAAAAAAAAAAATTACTTTAAAAAATCTTGATATTTTATTTGTTCTCTTCTAAAAATCTCACCTTTCGATTATTTTTAAAAATCCGACCTTAACCTTCTTTTATAGTACATACCTACCTAACTTACGTGAACAACCGGTTAATTTCGAATTTTTAAAAAAAACAAAATAGGAAAATTTACTTTTTAAAAATCCGACCTTTAGTTTGTTCTATTTAAAAAATCTCACATTTTGCTTGTTCTCTTTTAAAAATCCGACTTTTTTACTTGTTCTCTTTTAAAAAAGGATGTATTTTCAAATTTACCCGGTCACCTGTAAAAGTAATCTATAAAAGAGAACGGAGGCAAAAGGTCGGATTTTAAAAAACAAAATAATCGAAAGGTGGGATTTTTAAAAGAGAACAAGCAAAAGATCGGATTTTTAAAAGTAAATTTTCCAAAAAAAAATAATGTTTATGTTTAGGTGGCGTTTGGCAACATAGAATTCAATTGAAAATATGGAATTTAATTTTGATATTCAAGAATTGTAAATGACACCAATATTCTATGGAATTGACTCAATTTCAAATTTCCAATTTTAAAATTTATCAAATATAATATTTAGTCCAATTTAACATTTGTAAATGAATTCAAGTTGCCAAACATATCATTGTATTCTTGATTATCTCACTTTAATAAATTTCAAATAATTTTAAATTTGATTAAGTTTGGTCTGAATAACCAGCTTTATCTTAGTTGTTGACAACATTTCTTTTTTTTTTTAATTACAAGACGGCATATAATTATTGTATTATCTATTATTACTAGTTTGATATGATATATATGATATGGTATACTGTGGGTTTATGTATAAGTATAACAAAGGTTAAATTATTAGTAAAAAATTTCAAATGTGGGATTATTTATGACAAATCGGTAAAAGCTTGGATTAATAATAACAATTTATCTTTTTATTTATTTTGTATGATTTCTGAAAATAAACTCAATTATTTTGTAATTGTTTAGCCTATAAAGAAAATTTAAAGACAGTTATAAACAATAAATGAGTTTATTTTAGTTTATAAATAGGATATTTTAAAATAAACATTTCATAAATTTATTTTAGATAGGTATAAATTAATTTATAATTTACAATTTTAATTTTCATTATTTTTTGGATTAGAAAAACTAATGACTACAACTAATGAGTAATGATTCTTATCCAAAACATTTTTCCTTTTTCCTTTATATATTCGTGATAATCTTCCTGATCTTAAGTCTTTACTCGTGCACGGCGTCAATTTTTTGTTTGTTTATAAATGAGGGGTCTTTTTTACCGTTTTTATGAGAATGCACTCAAATTATTTTAGTGAAGAGCGAAATTAATTTGAAAATAAAACAAAAAAAATAAATTGATAATAGAGATAAGTGGTTAAGATGGAGGGAGTATATGGAATTTATTTATAGGTTGAAAAATGACATGGCATTAATTTTGACTAAATTTTTACTATTAAAGTATATTTGACTAACATTTATTTATAGTTAAATTGAATAATTAGATATTGTAATGTATTGTAAAATATATCATTGACAATATCCAAAATTATAAAGTTAATTTATACATATAACTATCAAAATGGAGTGAATCATTTAATAATCAATTACCAATTACTATTAATTATAATTAATAATCAATCAATCAATAATCATCAATAATCAATCATCAGTCAATAATATAATAATTGATTGTAAATTGTAGTAAGTAAATAAGCAAAATACATAAGAATTAAAAAGGAATTCAAAAATCAAGCTGAGACAACAAAAAAAATCAAAGAAAATAACTTGAAAATAAATAATAATATTATAAATACCTAATAAGATACATTTTTTAACTCAGTACTGACAAAGTCACAATCTCTTGACCAAAGAATTTCTTTACATGGGTATTCCTAAATCTAATGCACGGAATTTTCCAATAATTTATTTATTACTAAAATTATAGAGAGTTGTGAGGGAATATAAATAATAATATTATAAATACCTAATAAGATACATTTTTTAACGTAAACTTTGTACTCACAGCGTCACAGTCCCTTGACCAAAGAATTTCTTTACATGGGTATCGCTAAATCTAATGCACAAAATTTTTCAATAATTTAATTATTACTAATTTTAGAGAGTTGTGAGGGAATATAAATAATAATATTATGAATACCTAATAAGATACATTTTTAACGTAAACTTTGTACTCACAAGTCACAGTCCCTTGACCAAAGAATTTCTTTACATGGGTATCCCTAAATTTAATGCACAGAATTTTCCAATAATTTAATTATTATTAATTTTAGAGAGTTGTGAGGGAAAAGAGTAGAAAAACGAAAGTAGCTAGTGAATGAGAGCACGAACCAATACGTTTTTCTTTTAAATAAAACTATTGGGATTCATACTTATTAATTCTTTGCATATTGTTCTCATGTGATTGAGAGTGCGAATCCGAGTCTCTATTGGATCATACCCAACAGTCATACGTTCGTATTTTGTGTTTGATACCTTGATTAGATGACTAGTCTACAATTGTGAGCGCGATCTTCTTGATGATCGATGTGTGAGCCAGCAAAAATCAAATCTAGTTATCTAATAGTGGATATATGAAAGTCTCCGTGATTAAGTCATATACTTTTGTAAAAGAGTTATATTTTACCTAGATTAAATGATTAATTGTGAAAAAGTGTATTTATGGGATTTTAGGCATTTTTGATGTAATGATTTTATAAAGTAGAATTACCAAGGTGTCTTTAGAGAATAAGTATTCTTGACAATTTTTTGTGAGAGACGGTTTATTTGAGAGACCATCTATAATTGAACTGACCTATAAAAGAAAATGTAAAGTAATAGTAGATATTAAGCTTTAATGAACTGGACCTGAAAGATGTCTCTCAGAAAGACGGTCTTTCAAAAGACTAGCTGGAACCTGGAAGACAATTTATTTGCTTTTAGTAAGATAGTAAAAACCAAAGAAGCAAAAGTCCTTTTCTTGGAGGAAAAGTGGCATAATCACATTAACACATTGTCTTCAAAGTTCGTTCGTTCGTCCGATGTTTTGTTCAAATGCTTAGTTGATTGTCAAAGATATCTATTTAGGTATCACATTAATTGCGTAGCAGTCTGTTTAAAAAATATATCTTTTAGAATTTGATATACATATGTGGATTTTGTGTTGAATTAAGCTAATTTAATTCATCCCGCATTATAGAAGATTAGATCTGATCGGAACAATTAAGACTGTTGAAAGTTTTAGTGATTTTAAGATGCAATGCAACAAATAAAATGAAGCTCCAATCACACGTGGACGAAAATTGGGCAATAACGTTTTAGATATTGTATTATGATAATTCATATTTATTAAAATGAAAACTAAAACAAGAGAATAATAGAATTTTTTCTCAGTTGGAGTAAATTTTGACTTATATAAAATTATGATTTTTTATTCTCATTTGAACCCTCTATTTTATAGACTATCAATAAAAAGAAAACACCAGAGAATAAAAACCCAATGAAAAGTGGAAATCCATTATACTCCTATATTTTTGTTACATGGTAAGTTGAGGGGAGAAAAAAAAAACTATGTAAGAATTAATCTTGAAACTTTTATTGAACGAATATGATATTCACTTTTTAAATAAACAAAATTCAATCTCCAAAATCAACGATATAAGAGAAGAAAAAGGTGTTAAAAAGTACAACAAAGAGTATTATATATATCTAATTTCAGTAAAAATCTTAAAAAGTATTGATAATAAGAAAAAGAAAATTTTAAAAGAAATAGAAAAAATCAAGTCCCGTTTTAGTTGGAGCAAATCATTGCTTTAATCAGACAAAGATCCTGATATCAATTACTACACTAGACCCTCTCTATCCCTCCGCATATCCTATAGTAAAAAACTCTAAACCTTATGAAGGGGTTGTTTGGTAATTGACTTTTAGCTTAGTTTTTTGGTTGACTTTTGACTTTTGGCTTGTTGGTTAGTCAAACAACCAAATAAGTGTTTGGTAAATGGCTTTTAAAGCAGCTGAAAAACGGTTTTTAAGCCAAAATGAAAAAACTGCTCCAGCTAGCTTTTTGGGTTGACTTTTGGCTTGTTGGCCCACTTTTTCTCCAATAAAAACCAACAACTAATATTCAAATTTACCAAACATCTCCGCAAACAACTAGCTTTTTAAGCTAGCTTAAAAGCCAACAAAACAGCCAACATTTCTAGCTGGTCAAACAAGCCAACTAAAAAAGCCAGTCGCCAACAACCAACAGCCAATTGCCAAACGCCCTTTCATCTTCTTAACTTAAAGTTCATTTTTTTAGATTTAAATTTTATTCCTAATTTTTTTTTCAACTTGATTTACCTTTTCTATCATAAAAAAATCAATTTATTTTTTAAAAACTCAAAATCATTTTTAATTAATCCACAAAAATCTCTTTTCTATCCTCCGGAAAAAAACAAGACAGAGAAAAAAGAAGAGAGAGAAAGATAGGAAGGAAAGGCGGAGAAGAGAGAGAAACCAAGCGAGAATCATCAAGAGAGAGAAAGAGAAATCTGATGTTCGAATGTTGGGAATCAAAAACCTGACATCTCCATAGAAATCTCTTTGATCTTTTTCAATTTTTTTTCAATTTTTTTCTACTCAATTTGATCATTTTGCCATTACTGATTTTTGATCATCAACAATCATTGATCAAATGAAGGAATAAATAAACCTAGAAATATCTTGCCTTTTGATTTTGACCTAGGAGAGAGAAAATAGAAATTCATAAAGAGTAGAGAGTAAGCGGCGATGAACAGTGGCGATGGAGCTGACGGAGGTAAGAGTGGTGAAGCTTCTGGTGTGGGACCACCACCATCTCCGTTAGAGTGGAAATTTTCTCAGGTTTTTGGTGAAAGGGCAGCTGGTGAAGAAGTTCAAGAAGGTCAGATCCACTTCTCTATTTATCTTTTTAAGATTTCTATTTAGTAAGTTGTTTTTTCTTACCGATCCATGGCTGTTTTTTTTATTGAACTAGATTTTGACATTTGCAATTGTTGTTTTTAATAAAGTTGAATTAGGGATTTTTAGTAGTAGGTTTTAAGTAGCTTTTTTTACTGTTATAATTTTGCAGCTAAGTGTTAGTTTTGATATTGTGATGCAGTGGATCATGAGTGTTTAGAGGTTGATTTGAGTTTATTTGATGGCTTTAGTTACTGGTTTGCTTAGTGCAATATTATGCACATTGGGTAAACATGGCAATATGAAGCTAAAGAAAACCTCTTATTGAGTTTTGGGTTAAAGCTAACTGAGTTGGTTTTACTTGAGGTAATGATAGTTTTGGTTGCAACTCTGCTGAAAGAGTTTTTAGTGGGTAACTGACTAATTTTGTTATGTAGGAATGTACCAGTGAAGTATATATTTGAAAAAGTGCGTTCTGATTGGTATTTCAATAACGTTTGGAAATGTATTTCTCATATATAAGAAGTTTATGAGGAGTTTTCCTGTCAATGGTGAATCAGAATTCAGAAATAATCACTTTGTTCTTACAACTTACAAGGTTAAGGTTGAGTACCCCTGGGAGCCTAGTGGGAGCCATTCAATGGTACTGGGTTAATCTTATGTTGATATCCCAATTCCCAATCCCATTATTGGTGGAGGAATGTGGTTGCATATGATTTCAAGATTTCTATGCACTTTCCCCTGTCTTCCCATTTCTTCACCCAAACATAAAAATGATTCTTGTGATTTGGGTCACTGAATAATGGCCATTAATTCTGATGGGTTTGGTGATTGAAGGTTGCTTAGAGTCATTATTTTCAGATTACAAATTATGAACAAGCCATACTTTTGGTTGCAACACTTGCATGGAAATTCTAAGCTATGTGAAGCATGGTAAATAGTTTGATGTGCATCACCGTCATCCACTATGCTAAAGCCTTATCGTAGTTTTATCAATTGTTTTTCGTCCTTCATGCATTCGTATAGTGAATATAAGGCATTTAGGCCTAAATCCCTTATATTCACTTTTTCTTTATAAATCATTTTTGACCTCTATCATCCTCTTTGAATTCTCTTTAGTTCCAATTTTTAATTCGTAGTGAAAAACGCGTTACATTGGTGATGTAGTAATGATTGTGATGATGAGGAAAAGTTTAATCTTAGAATTTTGGATCATACACTTCACTTGAGCCAACATGATCATATCTTAGTCAATATATTCGTTTCTCTAAAAAACTGTTTGATAACAAGGCCTTAAAAATTTTATCATTGGATTCGTAAAGGCCTATAAATTTGTTGATATTACAAGCATCTTAAAGATGAAAAAGAAGCATTCATCTTTTTAACCTCTATAGATATTTGGCGTAACAAGAGCAACTCACATCACCACCGTTACCCTTGCATAAAATATTCTTTTCACAATACTAAAACGACATTTCATATTACACGTCTTACTTTGTGTTGACCTATATTCTTTTGGGCTTTTACACATTGAAAGTGTGACTCCTTTAGTTCCATCTATTAATAAACTATCATTAGCAAACAAGATACACAATGACTCCAATTCAATCAAGTATGCTATATTTTCTTAAATAGGCGCAAATAGGAAATACTCAGAATCATGTGGAGTCCAACAACTATACCTAAGCCTTAATCCCAAAAGATTAGGGTGAGCTACATGAACTAATAGGCGCCACATGAATTTTCATTCCCCATTCATTTTAATTGTAGCATCAAAATTTCCAAATTTTGACTTTTTATATTCCTTGCTGGTTCACCAAAACTTATTCGCTGCACATGACCAAACCACCTCAAAGGATTCTCTCATCCTATCCTCAATATCAACGACACCTGAATCTTTTCTTATATTTTTCTTTCAAATCCAAATTTTCAAAGTATGTCCTCACGTTCATTTAAGCATTCGAGCATTCACATTTCGACAATTTCTGTCCTCTTACTCTGTTCCTTCCTACACCCAACATCCTAATTTATACATATAGTAGCTTTGGTGTAATGACCATTCGATAAAGAATGTGAAGTCAAACAATAATTGTAAGAAACTCATATGTTGCTCCCTTTATAATATGTATCTTTAACTATGTCAATGTACTTGAAGGTATTATCCTCTTTATTACTATTCACCGAAGTACTTTTTTGGGTACTTTTTCATATGCCTTTTTCACGTCAATGAAAACCATCTATAAATCTTTTTGACTGACTTTGTATTACTTCATTAGTTGCCTCATCAATGTCAATGCTTCCATGGTAGACCTCCAATTCAAATTGTTTGTTCTTGAGTGATATCCTATCGCTCTTTGCCATAACTAAATGGTGTGGCTCATCCAGTTTATACCTCTAATCCAGCTGGTGCAATCTTGTGCATTTCCTGGTAATGATTGTGATGCAATATTGGAACAAATTCCTTTTGAAATTTGATTTTTTGTGAATGAAATATATCATGTTTTGTGCTAGTTTTGCCATCTTCAACAATTCGTTAAACTTGAATCTTTTGGTTTTGAAGCCAGAGTGCTAGACAATCACGATAGACTGTATCAAATGTGTGTAGCATGTCAATTATTTGAGGGTAGCAAGATATAAAGGTTTACTAGTATGATTTTGATGAGGATCATTCATTCAATGGAAGGAGGTATTTATCTATAATTACAGTAAGCTATAAATTTAATTGGGTTTTTATTGTTTAGGATAGTATTGACATGGGAGTTGCAATACAATAGTCCTAGTCCCAACTCTATAATGATTTTGTTGATGGATAACTTTTAATGTTCATCATCATCAGACATTTCTTCTTGTTCATATTCAAATTTAGCCCTTGTGTGAGTTGCTTAATAAGTATTTAGCTATGTGGTCCGACAAGTGTATTTGTGTCTGCAGTTGATATCATTTCAGCTATTGAGTTTGATAAAACTGGAGACCATTTAGCTACTGGTGATCGTGGGGGCAGGGTGGTTTTATTTGAGAGGACAGACACAAAGGATGTAAGTCCTTTGCAAACTATACTTTAATGTTTTAAACATAATCACAAACTCATTCTCACGTGTCGTATGTGTCATTGTGCAGCATGATATTTCTAGAAAGGTTAAGGAGAGGATGGATTACATCTTTAGTAGGCATCCTGAGTTCCGCTATAAAACTGAGTTTCAGAGTCATGAACCGGAGGTACCTTCAAACTACTAATTTGCTTGGTTGTCTAGTGTATGAACTTAGTATTACATTGACTTTTTCTCAGTTTGTTGATGAAGTTGGTTTTTCTTTTTGATCAGTTTGACTACCTAAAGAGTTTGGAAATAGAGGAGAAAATCAACAAAATCAGATGGTGCCAAACTGCTAACGGTGCATTATTTCTATTGTCTACCAATGATAAGACTATAAAGTTTTGGAAGGTAAGCACTTCTGATGGTGCTTTAGTTGTCTCATGCTTATTTGCAATGAGTTTGAGATTATAATTTATTCATTGCCATCTTATTGTATGCTTGTCCTTTTAGGGGATGGGGTTGATGTATCTTTGTGTGCAAGTCCTTAGTGGACCTGAATTTTTTTCGCTAACAAAGGACTTTTAAAATGGCAGTAGTTAGTATCTAGTTATTGATCAATATGCATCTTGGAAAAGCCAATTTTGTGCAGAAGATTATAATAAAAGTTCAAATTTTTAGGCCATTTGCACCTTTTCCGTGCTCATTTGTTTTGAAAAAAGTATAAGAATGATAGAGGAGTTGTCTTTTTTTTTTTTTTCTGATTTAAATCAAGAAACTGTTCATCAGGACAGTTAGGAAAAAGTGTCGTCTGCGGAATTATTTTCTTACGCTTTTGTCTGCCATGAGCCATCAACTATTCTTGTTATGTATTCCTTAATCACTATTAGATTGCCCATCATAGATATCAGTAGTTTTTAAGTCACAAAGATAATAAGGTAGAGTAAGATAAGTGGGAGAAGAGAGAGAAATGGCGGGTGCATTGCAAAAGAAGTCATGTAGCAAAACCAAAGGAATACCTAAAGTAATACTTGAGGCAAACTCTTGTGGGCAAAGGGAGTATATACCACTATTCTTAAGTGGAGTAATTGATCTTTACATTTTCCATGCTGTGATTGAGATTTTTGCTTGCTTACGCCATTTCTTGGACATTAAATAGTATACACAAGAGGGGCTTTCCTTCCTCAATCATGAACATGTTTTACATCTTCAATAGTTAATTTCCTTGCCTTTTGATTGTACTCTATGACAGGTCCAAGAAAAGAAAGTCAAGAAGATAACTGAAATGAATATGGACCCTTCCAAAGGTGCAGGGAACGGTTCTGTTGCTAGTTCAAGTATTTTAATCAATTCCAAACAACATCATTTGAATGGAGGATATCCAGAAAATTTTTCCAGTGCCTTGAATGATTATCTCTCTGTCTCTTCAGTCGGAATCTCATATCTGCGTTTACCTGTGGTAGTTGTACTGTAACTTATCTGATTTTTCTGATTTTCTTATTGGACTGCAATCTTTGGTTTTTTATGTTTCAAGCATGATAGGAATTAAGTTTCCTCGTTTTCTACTTGTTATCCACCATTCTAGCACGTATTTTCACCTTGATTCTTGGCTTTATATAGCCCATCATTTGTATGGCAATGTGCAGAATGTTTCACTCTGGAATAAGATGTTAGCTAATTGAATCTTCACTTCAGATGGAAGTTCTGGCATTTAGATGCCTTTTTTGGTTTAAAGTGTCGAATCTATATTTGTATCCGCTTCACATGATTTGTTCTTTATTGTTATACAAGTCACTTTGTTCTTTATAATGCTTCAGTTGTTTGTACTTAACCGAAAGAATGCGCTCATGCATGCCCACTCTTTTTTTTCTTTTTTCTTTTTCTTTTTTTTTTTTTTTTGCGTTATTGAGGTCTATACTGGTTTATTGTTTATGATCTCGGTATCAGTGTACATATCATAATCTTCCTTGACAGCTCTGTGTGGGTTTTAAGCTGGCATAAACCTGAAAAATAATTTAGCACATAATAAATTGAGTTTGCTGTCAATTGTTGTATTAAAGCTGTATGCTACTAGTTTAATGGAAATCGTAGATGCTAATGTTAAGTGCCTTGGATGTGCAGGTTACTACTCATGAGACTAACCTGGTTGCTAGATGCAGAAGAGTGTATGCTCATGCTCATGACTACCACATCAATTCCATATCAAATAACAGGTATATTATTACTAAGGCACGTAGTATTGTAGTTCGCTAATATTGACATGGTATCATTCTCATTTTAAGTTACGTGCTTTTTTTTCGCGAGATTATTTTGCTGTTGTCGTTTTAAAATTTTGGAGGATTATAGTTTGTGTGTGTTTGTTTTTCTTTAAGATAAATACACAGGTCTACTCGTCCTGGAGGATTGGTAATTTTTTTCCTTAATGGCTAAAACTGACAAGTACTTAGCTATGGCCATCGATTCACCTAGAGTTACTACTTTTATTTCTCTGAACAAAACAATATGAATATTTGAATATTCCAATTTCTTTATCCCCTTGCACTTGCTATTTGTAGCTTTTCAATTGTTGGTTGAGCAGTGGGGAAAATGAAAAAATGAATTAAATAGAGAGAATGAATTTGTAGATGAGATTGGATAGGAAATGGTCTTATTGCCAAATTTAGAAGTGTCGCAGAAAGGGGATGGCCTAAAATGGAAAGTGTAATAAATTAGAGTTTGAGTAAATGTCAAATAAATTTTGAGAATTAACTTTTCACTGATTTGTATCTCGTTCTTGTCTTGTCACTGGGATTTTGTATGGTCAATGAGGATGCTTTGTATCTGTTAATTTATATAAAAAATTACGTCACTGCTAAGTCTGATGACTTCATCTATTGTATTCTGTTTTGATGGTTGTTACTTCGGTAATGGCATTCAGGCAGAGAAACTAGCAACTGATACTTGGTTTTAGATAACTAGATTCTGCTTGATTGCTGGAGTAAGGATAATGAAACTCTGTGGCAACATGTGTTATCACTTACAAGGCATTCAGAATTTCTTAGACATGTTATAAGATTTTCCCCTTGGCATTACAATTATGCTTGGTGCTTAAAGTTAAAGCAGTATGCTGGAAGCCAGTAGATGAGTTGTTTTACCATTTGGGATTAGTTTCTGGCCCTTGCTGTAGATAGATCACTGATTCACATCTGCGCACCATGAAATCAAAGTTTAGTGATCAATGTTGATGGTCTTTTCTCTCTATCAGTTTTAGCTATACTGAGTGTTATGTTGTGGTTTCCGTGACATTCGTTTTGCCTCTGTTACAGTGACGGGGAGACTTTCATCTCAGCTGATGATTTGCGAATAAATCTTTGGAACTTAGAGATCAGCAACCAGAGTTTCAATATTGTTGATGTAAAGCCACAAAACATGGAGGATCTGACTGGTACTTTAATTTTGCACTTGTCCCTTTACCGTTAGTTGATTTTGTAGTTGTCCCTTGCATAAGTAATTGGTTGCTTCGTTTGACTTAGCTCTAGGATTTTTTTAAATTTTATGATGTGAAAATCATGAGAAAGTGGAGATCACATTGAGCTACTGAAACTACTAAGCTTTATTTGATATTGAGACATTGTATTGAATATCAGCCTCATAACCATGTAGCAATTTTAGTGTTGACTGTGAGGTTATGGAAACCTCGATGTTAGGTCAAGACTGTGAACTGTCACAAACTTTTCACGTTACCCATCAGGTGGTTTCCTATCGTTATTGCTATCGAAATTGCGTCTGAGATCTTATACCATTCATCTTGCATTCAACTTGATTTTATAGTTTCAATTCTATTTATTTACTGTCAATTTGAATTTTATGGGATTAAAACTTTGGCAATGTTGCCACTTGCTAATATAGTTTCAATCCTTCCCTTGCAAAATCACATTTATGTTCTATTGTCGGGTAACGTCTGCTTTTACTTCTCCCTGTTTACACATTGATTTTTTTAATTGCAGAGGTCATCACATCAGCTGAATTTCATCCGTCCCATTGTAATACGTTGGCTTATAGTAGTTCAAAGGGATCAATCCGCCTCATTGATTTACGACAATCAGCATTATGTGATGGTCATGCAAAATTGTAAGTGATGTAGTATTTCTGTTTCTTCTATCTCTATGTGAGAGGTACTGCTTATTTCTTGAAGAAGACAGGAAAGAGAATGCATACACAGGTTGAGGCCATTTTTTCTTGTCCCTCCTCATGTGCTCTGTTGGATCTTGGAGCCGGGTCTTTAATGAGAAGTCAAAAGTGTATATGAAATGAACTTGAATCATTGGATAGTAATTTCATAAGTTTGAGACATGAAATTTTTTGCGTGCAGGTTTGAGGAACAGGAAATTCCTGGTTCAAAATCCTTTTTTACGGAGATAATTGCCTCCATTTCAGATATTAAATTTGCGAAAGATGGGAGATATATACTTAGTCGTGACTACATGACTCTTAAGGTTTGGATACTTCTTTTTGCTGCCATATTTGAATGTTTGACTGGCTGCACTGGTGATTTACCAAATGGTTTTTCCTTGGGTTTAGTGTAGAGTCTAGTAAATGTATAATCCTTGGGTTCCAATCTGCTTCTTCCCTTCCAGCGTATCAATCTCTCTTTTGTTGGTCATTACAATCTATAGAGATACAGTTTGCAAAACTCAAAATTTACGTTTTTAAAAAAATTTATGAGAAATGCATTTCAAGTGCTAGAGGGGTACTTAACTGATGGCTTTCTTTGCAAAATGCCGCACATTTTTCCAACATAATCTAGTTATAATGTTAAAAATAATTTTACGCTGTGCGTATAGGAGTTGTCGTTAGTTTAAATTGATGCGAGGAAGTGTCATAGTGAGACACTGCCACTACATGCTGAGGGCCGAGGGGTGTGAGGTTGGGCATAGATCTACAATTTACACATGGGCTTTTTGGTGAACTGTTAACTGCAAATCTATGATAACTTTATGCTGTACTGTTGAATATCACTATGAGCTGTTAAACATAATGTTGTTGGCTTATGGCTTGAGGACCTTTTGACCTGTTTTTTGTTGGATTTAATTAGCTTCTGACGTGATTCAATTCATCTTGGTATTCCAGTTGTGGGACATCAATATGGATTCTAGTCCTGTTGCAACCTTTCAGGTCCACGAATATTTGAGGCCTAAGGTGAGTTATGATATCCATTGTGATTTAAATGATATAACTTGTATAAAATTACTTATATCGTAATGGATCCTCTTGCAGCTGTGTGATCTATATGAAAATGATTCTATTTTCGATAAATTTGAATGTTGTCTTAGTGGCGATGGACTGCGAGTGGCAACTGGTTCTTACAGGTATCTTTATGTATATGGCGCTGGATGTTCAGAGCTCCATTATCGTAACCTTATTTCTAAGCAATTTGTTTTGATTTTTCAGCAATCTATTTCGTGTGTTTGGCTGTGCTCCCGGAAGTACGGAGGCCGCAACGTTGGAGGCCAGCAAAAACCCCATGAGGTACCTCCAAAATTTTCTCATGATATAGTAGGGAGATAACGGTGTTTATATTTATGAATGAAAATTTTTCTAAAATGAGTCTGACAACTGCAGGAGGCAAGTGCAGAACCCAACAAGACCCTCAAGGCAGACGAGCGGCGTTCCGCGTGTTGTTAGACGAGGTTCCTTCTATTCTATATCTGTGATAATTTAGGATCTTATTTTCCACCCGAGTTCTAAAATCACCTGTTCAATTATCAATCATAACCGTTACACTACACTCAACAAATTGGAATTTGTATGTCAGGATCTGAGAGTCCGGGTGTCGATTCCAACGGAAATTCTTACGACTTTACCACAAAATTGCTCCACCTGGCATGGCACCCATCAGAAAACTCAATTGCTTGTGCCGCTGCAAACAGTTTGTACATGTATTATGCATAAATCGTGGAGATATATTTGTTGCACAACTTTTTTGAAGGTTAATATCCGAGAATGGCAGAAGCCTGTTTTCCCCTCACAGCACCAACAGTAAAACGTAAGTCATCCGGCCTTACCTGTTTACCTCGTCGTCACTCATAAGTCGTAAGTGCCTCTTAAACCTGCAGCTGCTACTACAAAATCGGTAGACAACACAAATCGTCTTCATTTTTTCAGGTTGCCGCTCATTATTTTATAACCAACGCCCACACATTCGTTTTTGTTTATTATTTGTATCCTCGACCGTTGCCAAAACAGATAGGCGCAGCTTGTTATTTACTCTTTGTCGGGATTAAATCCGGGAAAACATTGTGATTGTAGCTCTCCTACAACCAAAAACTAAAATGGATGTTTCATATTGCCACTAGAAGTTTAAGATGATTGTAGCCTTTCTTGTTTTTGACCTCAATTATTGGTGAGAAAAGGAGCTGTTTGAACATCTAGTGAATTGATTTATTTATTTCTTTTTAAGTATCATTAGTATTATCCTTTTTCTTACCTTTTCTTTTTTCCTTGGGGTAATTATGATAAATACCTTTTATTTAGTGGGATACTTTTCTTCTGATACTGTTGTAATATTCAAGATAGTATATTTTTTTAAGAATTAAATTTTTATTATGTTGCACATTATTACAATGCTTTGCATTACTTATGTGAGTTCAATGAAGGAGTCTATATTCTTATATTCTCGTAATCTCTCGGCGAGACTGTTCGATATAATAACTTGTGATCAGCAAATCTGGTATGAGACTATCTCACTATGAGACTAACTCATATTATCAACCTATTTCTCTAATTAATCATTTTAGAATTATAAATAATTATATTATTATAATACTTGTATATTAAATTAATCTGATAGAGATAATTGTACTTAAGATTATCTCATTTGAAAATTTATAAATTAAAAAGTAATGTAAATTAAGTTAAAAGGCGACTATAGACGTATGAACAAGGAAACATTCTCTTACAAGGCTAATGAATTACTTCTCGGTGCTTCTATGTGGGCCCAAGACATTAGTTCTACCATGTGAACAGTGGACACTTTGTTGAGTTGCAACTTCTATGTGGGCCCAAGACATTACTTCTCGGAGAGACCGTTTTTCATAACAATATGCGTTTAGAGTTTGTTACAGTAAGATTTTCAATGTAAGAGTTTATTTTAAGTACCATATTATAAATGTCATGAAAACTTTTAACTTGTTATGTATTTTTCTTATTTAAATTTTTTATATGGTAAATATCGATTTTGTATTATTAATTTAGCAATCTACAAAACAATATTTGTTATTATGATTATTAACCTAGGGACACAAATCACATAATTAATCATAAGAAATATGTTAGGATTATTAAATGAAGATGTGTTAAAAGAGTTTGTGATGTACTTGAGTTATCTAATAATATAATATATCAATGGGATATACATTCTTATTTCATTTTTTATGTGTATTTGGTTATACTTATGAGACTCGTCTCCTAAAGAAATGATCTTTAATAATACTGATTATAAGAGAAAATGGTAATTAAGTTAAAGAGTTTGTGATGTACTTGAGTTATCTAATAATATACAATCGATAAGACTTTATTTAAGGAAAGCGATATTATTCAAATTGAAATAAAATTCAATTAAATAATAGTTATATCACGGGTTAATTCTAGTTAGGGTTATCCCCACAATTTTGGTTGTATATATGACTTTCCAAATGGTAAGTGGTGAATGTAATACTAGTGTTTTAGTTGTTTTATTTCCCTTGTCATGTTCAATACAAATTCTCATATAAAACGGTCGCATCCTAAAACAAATTTAAATAAGGTTAAATAGTTTAATTAAACTAATTAAATAAAACATCCACTATCATACTTAAAATACTTACTTTTAATGTATAAAACATATTTAAATGTCATAATTAACATTTTAAATATTAAAATACTTACTATATAAAACTGTTTCATTGTGAGATGATTTCATATAAGAGTTAGATTCATTTTCAAAGTCAATTTGAGAAAATTTGAATTAGATAAGATCATTTATCAAAAAGCACCAAATAAGATCAAAATCAACTTTATTCCAAATTTAAGCGTATAATTTCCAAACCTGGGGAACGTAGCTGTTCGCAGTAAGTAAGTGCAAACAAGGTTGTTTTTTCAAAAGCCAAAGAAGTTGTTCGCACTTAGTAAGTGCGAACATGCCTGTTGACTTTTTGACCTGTTCACAGTTACTAAGTGCGAACAGCTGCATGACTAAAAATCAGCAGCGGGTCCTTCCTTCCCCATTTCCTCCAAACTCAAAACCCTATTTGATCTGTTCACAGTTACTAAGTGCTAACAACCCCTTGACTTTTTTTGACCATTTTATTTCTATTCGCAGTTAATAAGTGTGAACAAATTTGATCCTGTGCTCTGGGGTTTTAGAGACTTATATTTGAAAATAAGTTGAAATTGATCTTATTCCATGCTTCTCTTTTGGTAAACACAAATTCTTATTTGAGACCATCTTTGTAAAAACGGCTCTCAAAAGCCCAGTCCAATTCTAAATATATATTGTTACAACTATAAATATAAATTTGGGCTAGACTTTTGAAAGTCGCCTTTACAAAAGACGGTCTCTCAAGAGAGCACCTGATTAATAAATTGTCTTATTCATTTCAAATTTCCCAATTTGACTCCATTAAAGAATTTGGGCCAAATGGGATTTAATGTAAGTTGGTTTGAGCATGTAATCCCTCACTTTGCGGTCCATACACATTAAATCGGATTCTTCATGTCTTAGTCGGAGCATTTGTTTTTATTTGGATCTATCCATTTTAGTGCTTTGTCATATCCATATGACCAAATCCAATAGTCAAATATTAAACAAGTGCTCTCTTGAGAGACCGTATTTTATAAAGACGATTCTCAAAAGTCCAACCCAAATTTATATTTAAAGTTGTAACAATATATATTTAGAATTGGACTGGACTTTTGAGAAGCGTATTTACAAAAGATGGTCTCAAGTAAGAATTTGCGAATATTAAAGACCTCAACTTGTATTTAAGGGAGTCTACCATCTTAAAAGTCTATTTTTGTATAGATAGCACTTGTTTTATTAGGTGTAATATTAATTCGTAGTTGAAGAATTAAAAGAAATGTAATAGATGGAATAAGATATGGGACGAGATGAGATGAAAGAAAAATTGTGAATGAGATTAATAAAAAGTGAGTGAAACATTGCTAAAAAGAAAAAGGTCCAAAGTAAAAAAATAGATTCAATTTATTAGGAACTGTCAGATTAAAGTTGATTAGACTGACACACAGACTATACCTAAGAACAACCTGGCTAACGGACAACACTACACGATACATTACTGTTCACAACACGACTTGGCATAACATGATTTGACACTACGCAACTTGGTACGAAAAGATTTGACATGAGACATACAGATGCAATATATAGGCAGCCAAGCACGATACAATTGACTAAAGTATTTTAGTGTTTATTTTTTCAAATGGTGTATAAACAATAAAAAAAAATAGTGCTACAAGTTGGCTTTTGACAATTTCTTTTTCAAACTCATTTTTTTCTCAAACTTCATATACATCCTAATTTTTTTTGTTTTGTATCTTATCCTTTCACTATAAATCATTAAAATAATTTTATCTCATTATACCAAAATCCAAAAGGTTTTTTTTTTGGAATTTGAAATCCAAAAGTACTTCAAATATAGCTAATACTTTCTCCGTTTTTTAGTCGTACCATTTTCATTTTTTACACTGTTTATCATTTGATAGTGTTTTGCATAGTGCGAGTATTAAACGAGAAAACAATATAGTCATGTGGGATCTTGTTTTATTCGTCTCGTCAAATACTTTCATAATATCAAATTTTTATGATTTTTAGCTGAGTATAATTCTAGATATAAGCAACTCGACATACACATTAGACACTGTAAAAAGGTATTTGGGTGCAAGTAAAAAAAACGGAAGAAGTATTTGTTAGTGTTACAATTTGCATCTCATGACCTAAAGATTAAATCTTTACCAAGGTTAACTTTAAGTTGGGAGTGTCTCCTTCTTTCCCTACTTTCAAAAGAGTAGTAGAATTCACTATTTTATCAAAATTTTCATTTATTTTTAACACTATTAAATAATTTTTAATTTGTGTTTTATTTTTAATTTATAAGTAAAGTTGATGTAAGATCTTATTAGTTTTGTCTCAATTTAAAGCTAATATATATACTATCAACATTTTATAATTCTAACCAAACAGAGATATTTATAATTAAAACATAATACATCGACAAATATGCAAAATCAAATGAAGCATTTGATTAGAACAAAAGTAAGTATGAATTGTGCATAAACACTTCATATAATTGTTCCTTCTATACATTATATATCAAATTGAACAAAAGACATAACTAGAAATTACAAAAAATTTAATATTTTTAGTTTGAAATTGAATATGTTTTAACTTGTTGATTAAGAACAAAATATAAATTAATAGTAAATTATAAATAGTATGAAAACATCAAATTGGACAAAATCACTAAAACTGAGTGAGTACAAAACAAGCGAAGATTGATGGTTTTCTCATGGGAAAAATTTAATTTATTTTTTTAATAGAAAAAGCAAACTCGAGTCGGCATGAAACGGTTTGTTGTAATTATAGGTTACAACTCATAACAGGAGTTGTGTCTAAAGATTATATTTTAATTAGCGGATTTTTATGTGAATGATTTAAAAAAATTATTTTTTTTTTCTTTTGATGTAAGATTAAAATTATTTTGTTGTGGTCTATGGAGCTTTTTTTTTAAAAAAATTCAAGAATATTATGAGTTCATTGGAGCAAAACTATTGCTTATGATAGAGTGAAAAATGATATTGTGAATCTTCAAAAAAAAATGATATTGTGAAAAACAGTTGACACATGTCTTGCACTACTTCAATCAACTTCCAATCACAAGACAAAGCTTGCAATTGAACTAATAAACTAAATGTGTATAAAAAGACTTCATAATTACCTATTTATATAATAATTTTATTTACATGTCTTTTTTGTATTAAAAAAACAAAAATTAATAATTTAACATTTCACCCTTTTGTTATGAATGAATTCTCTTGATTTGGAATCAAAATTTTGCTACATGTTTACCCATAACATATCCGAATATCATGCAACCTATGATAATCGGAGATAAATTGTAAAAAGAAAAATAACATATATATTTTAGAAAAAAAATTGGCCCCTTTCCCACACCAGTAAACCACGCACGCCTCTAACACCTATTTCTTAAACCCTAATTCCATCCCAACCACCCCTCAACTACAACTCTCCCTTCCCAAAACGAATGTTCATGCATGGGAAGGGGGACTGGATAAGTGCGATTGAGGGGTGGTTGAAAAGTTTAAGGATTTAGGGTTTGGGTGGCACAGATGGTAGGAAAGGAGACGGTTTTCTTTTTTCGTTTATACACAATTACATGTAATTAAAAATGGTGGTACACGTGGGCAAAGATATAATATATGTCGGGTTATTAGAAATAATCAAAATGTGAGATTACTTGCAGTAAATGAGTAAAAAACTGAATCATCATTGTCAATTTTTTATTTATTTTATTTACAAACTTATGACTCCATGTTCTTCATACTCTTATATCTTTGATTCAATTACTTTCTCCTTCTCTTTGAATTTGCTACACAGCAAATAAAAACTCACTTCAATATAAATTATCTAGCAAATTTAAAAAGACAAACCATAAAGGCTTATTATTTATCATTTTATCAAAGACAAAATTTGTGCAAACATCAATTTTCTTCAAGAAATAATTACTACTCCTTCCGTCTCATTTAATTTGCAGCATTTTCCATTTTGGTTCGTCCTACTTAATTTGCATCATTTTTATTTTTTGGTGATGGCTCACAACTTTCTTTTAATCTCACCATGCATTTTAACTCTTTTTTAGTTTCATCCATATAATTCATTCTCTCTCTTTATTTATTACTTTTTTCGTTCCATTTTACTTGCAATACTTACCGTTTTTGGAAATTTCATATTAGTTGCAACATTACTATTTTTGTCAAAAATAATCTACTTATTTTATCCTCACTTTATTCATACCACATATCACCATCAATCATACATCATCGCATTAATTATTTAATATACCCACAAGTCACAACCACTATCTATTTAGTATAACTTTTTTTTATTTCTACCCCACATATCACCATCAATCATACATCATTCATACTTTTACCATACTGATTTGACAGCACTTAAATATTATGTCAAATCCAATAGTGCAGTTAAAATAGAACAGAAAAAGTATTTTATTGTTAAAAACCACTCTCTTTTTCTTTGATATGAATCAAAGAGGACAGAGAGAATAGTTGAAATTGTTGACCAAATTGCTAGACTTAAACATCTATAAAAAGATGAAAGTTCACATTGTGTTAGTAGGCTTGTCACTTGTCTCTTAGTGAGTACACTAATTGTCCACAACTATCTTCCACATAAGGCTATACTCATCAATCTCCCTTCATACCTTCCAATCCCAAATATCTTCTCTTCTCCCCCACTTTCTCTCCATTTTCCTCTTTCTTCTTAAACCCATCATCCAAAAAACCCACCTAAAAATTCTAAAAAAAATCAACACTTTTTTTGCATCAATTATTCTATTATTTCTCAACACTTTATTAAGCTATATAAACCCATAAAATAGTTGCCTTATTTGTTATAAAGTTCAAACCCCTTTTCACTCCACTAGTACCTTACAAAATTGTCCTTCAAAATCACCAAATTACTTAATTTTGTGTGGGTATCTGTTAGCTGTTTTTAAAGTCTCTTAACAACTTAGTTGTACGGGTATTTGTTAACCACCTAGTTGTGCTGGTATCTGTTAGCTGTCTTCAAAATCTTTAACAACTTAGTTGTGCGAGTTTTTGTTACCTGTCTAATTGTGCATATATTTATTAGCCATCTTCAAAATTACCTAACAACTAAATGTTTAGTTGTGCGGGTATTTGCTAGCTGTTTAAGTCTTCAACATCCCTTAAAACTTTAGTTGTGCGGGTATCTGTTAGCTGTCTTCAAAATCTCTTTTTACATGCTCTTTTTTCCACATCACACTTCAAAATCCAATCTTTTTCAAGAAAACAAAAAACCCATTAAAAAAATGCAAGACCCATCATCATTATTAGTATTTCCACAAGTAAAACAACCAGAATTTCCAGAACAAGAACAACTAAAATGCCCAAGATGTGATTCAAATAATACCAAATTTTGCTATTACAATAACTATAATCTTTCTCAACCTCGCCATTTTTGTAAAAATTGCAAGAGATATTGGACTAAAGGTGGTTCTCTTAGGAACATTCCTATTGGTGGTGGGACCCGCAAAATCTCCAAACGGACCTCTTCAAAACACCGTTCTTCTACGGATCCGGGTCCGGGTCCGGGTCTGAACTTGGGGAAGGCAAAAGGAAGTGAAGGGCAATTTGGTAATATGATAGTAGAGGGTATGGGCTTAAATGGGTTGAAAACGGGTCAGGGTAATGGGTCGGATCTGGATCCGGGTTTGGAGTTGGTACATGAGAAAAATGGTTCAACATCAGATGGGTTGATTTTGGGTGGTGGTGATCAATCTTTTTGGAATGGTACTAATAATGGATATTCACACACCAGGTTCTAAATTTCAGTAAAATTATTTATATATAATAAAATAAAATTCTTGTTTAATATAATATTTTGATTTATATAGAAGAAATGGTTTATTTCTTTTATGGTTTTGATTAATCAACAAAAATAGAGTAGTTTATTGATTTTTTATTATGCTAACGATTTGTTTGGTTAGTGGTATTAAATAGTGGTAATGGGATGATTTATAGTGTAAAATTTCAACAAAGTTTCATATCATTTAATGGTAATGAAACATTAATCAGAAAAAAAATTTTGTTTACAAGTTTTTATTACTACCTGACACCACTTCTCTCCATGGTAATGCGTTGGAATGAATTTTATGAAGAAAATGAGATGATTGGCGTTAGACAAGTATGAATATCAAGGTAACCAAGAGATTTTTCAACTAAAATGATGTATTAGTTTTTCATTCATATTAACACTATTTATTACCACTTCCCAAACGGGCGCCGTAAATGTACTATGTTTGTGATGACTAATGAGTAAATGTTTACTTGAGTTATGTGTTGTCATGTAGAAGTAATCAATTGATATCTTATTGAGACTGCTGTATTTCTTTTTGTACTTTTTTTATTCTCATTAAATGTTTTATTTGTTTTTTAGCATTATTATTTACTATATATTTACTTTTATTTTCAATTGTTAATATCTCTAAATATATGTATTGGAAAATTATGAAAACTCAAAATTAATAAATTTTAAATCCAGATGATTCAAACAAGATCTCATAATATAAAAGTCAATTATTTGATAAATAGTACCGAAATCAACTATGTTGCAAATAATAAAAACGAAGAAAGTACTTGACCATACAAATCTTTACATAAGTATGAATTATCAGGTAATCATGGGGGTTGTTGATCAATGATCATGAATCATGATATCTATGTTATATTTGTTTTTTATCTGCATTCTTCTTTATGAGTATGAATTTTTATTTATTTTTTCTTTTTTAGATCCTAATCCTAATTTTTATAGGCGTGATACATTGACTTTGATAATGATGATGCAAATCTTTTCACTACATGGTCATACACACATTTGTAATTTTGTTTCATTTATTTACAATTTTTTGGTTCATTGAATTTGCTTTAGGAATTATAGCATTCATATTCATATAACTATTAAGTAAAAAAATGCTTACAACATGAAGATCATGAAGAGTCATTTTCTAAAAAAAAAAAAAACTGACATTAATAATTTAACTTTTCACCCATTCACTGTGAATATTCTCATCTTTAAAATATTTTTTAATAATCTAACTTTTGTCAAACATTTTCCCATAACATATCTTATTACAAATAATAGATAATAAACTAATAATAGCATATGGTTCTAGCTAACTAAAACAAAGATTGGATTATTTCCAACAAATTAAGGGCAAATGTTAAATTACCAGAAAATAATCGAAAGGTGACGAACCAAAAATTTGATTATTAATATCAATATCAATTTTAAAAAAAAATCTTCCAAAACCTTATCAGTCATAACTTTACTAGCTTTTGGCTTATTGAAAATGAAAATTTATTGAAAATAAAAAAGTATTGCAAAGCATCACAAAATTTCAATGTTTTTAGCATTTTTTCATCGTTAATTTTTAAGATTATTTTTTTATATTTGCTTTTTTAGATTTTTGGTTGAACTATTTTTGTTATAAAGTAACACAAAAACTTGGACGAGACCGTCGCAAGTTAAGACAGAGAGTGGGCCGGCCTGTTTCACGTGCGTGTAACAATATTTTAATTTTTTGGGCATTTATCAATTTTAAAAATTAATACCTTTAAGGTTAAAACTGATACATTTAAAAACAAAATTGAAAAATACCCAGAAAATAAAACAAAATGTTCAGGTTAGTACACGCGCGAATTGGACCGGCCCAATTTGACGGTCTCATTATGAGGTCGTGTCGTCCAAGACTAGCTGATAAAGTAATAAAATATTAATTTTCCAAAAGTCATTTTTATTAATAATAAACACATACTTTTGTATTGCTAAAGTACTAATCATTTTCTATTTAAAAAATTTTTAAATCGTGATTTTTTATTAATAACAAACAGAAAATTGTTAAAAGATACATAGAAAACCAACATTTTTGTGAAAAACTACCCAGAACATCTTTTTTATTAAAAAATATCTACAAAAGTTTTTTGTTTGTAAAACCGTACCTAGTAACGGATTTCTAAAAATGTCGTTACATACAACAAACACATACTTTTCTATTGCTAAAGTACTAATAATACAATAAATAAACACTTTGTCGGGTTAAATGCTACAATATATAATTTATTTCTTCAATTTTTCTACATTTAAATATATAGATACTATCTAATGAAATAATATTTATTGATTACTAATAATACAATAAATAATTTATTTCTTCAATTTTTCTACATTTAAATATACATTTAAATATATAGACACTATTTAAAAAAATTACCAATAAATAGTGAATAATTATTGATGTGATGAGTATCAAATTTATACATTGGTTGGAAGTTAGCATTTAATGCGTAGAGCATCTTTAGGGATCCTTGGTTCAATGCTTCAATTATATATAGGCATAATGATCATTCTAGGGTAAAATTGACCGTTTTTTTCCAGTATTTTCCTTTAAGAGGATACGGGTATGGGTTGTCTGTCATATTCTCTCACCCAGACCCTATTTTCGAGCGAGATAATGGGATGATGATGACGAGGATGATGATATAGGCATAATAAAAGTTTAGCTCAAATTTATATTTAGAGTTGTTTCAATATATTTTTCGAATTGAACTGGGCTTTTGAGAACCGTCTTTACGTAATAATGTATGTTGTGAATGTGCAAAATACACTCCATATGCATGAATAATGCATAATAGTATGGAAGCTGAGGTGGATGTCTCTAAAGACCAAGACAAAGTTCCCCATCTTTCAATCAAATGTCTTCCTTTGCTTTTTGACGCTATTTACTAACTGTTCTTGATTAATTTGTATTTTATTGTCAATTTATAAATTAAAATATAGTTAAAAGAGAATTTGTTTGATTTATTTCAGTGTAAATGTTATTTATATCAATTTTTATAATTTTAATTAAATACAATTAGATATATTAAGAATTAAAATACTTTATTGACAAGTGTGCAAAATTAAATGGATATTTGATTAAAATAGGAGGGGTAATTTCTTTGGATATTGTACTCCTTATCTTTTTGTTTGGTGGACTGTTGTTTAACTATAACTACTATGTTTTTCGATTGAAGTTTGTATTATTGTATACAATTTATTAGTCTAATACAAAACAAACACTATAATCTCAATTGGTTATTCGTACTAAATGCCAAATGGTAGAGATAAGCGTGATTTAGTGAAAAATTCATCATCATCATACCCAGACTAATTCAGTGTATCTCGCCTATAGAAAACTATAGACAGGGTCCGAAGAAGAAAGGAATACGGCAATTCATACCCATAAAAAAGAGAGCGGCCAAAGAGTCCCTTTTCTCGAGAAGTTTTAATGAAAAGTTGATTATAAAAAAAATATTCACAAGTCACAGTAATACCATTTCTCCAAACGATAATGCATTAAATAGAACTTTACAAAGAAAATGAGATAATTAAAGTACAAGTATAACAATTAATTATATCATGAGATTTTGACAATGGACTACTAAATGATTGTATAAGTCTAGACATGACATAAAGTCTTCCATGGTGATGAATTAATTTTTTTAGTTAAACTCCTTAAATTAATAAAGTTCAAAAATATGATATAATGAAAATATTGCGATTTTAAAAAGTTTCCTTTTGGTTGATCCGATTTAAAAAATCTAATATTTTATTAATTTTAATAAAAAAATTACCTTTGAATTCTTCCTTCGCCCGCATAACTGCCCGGAGGGCGGAGGCTCGTAGAGCCCCCTATCCCTTATCGGTCCAAAGGACAGTTCCTTTATTTGAGCTCGGCTTGAGTTAGAAAGAGATAAGTACTCGCACAAAATCGTAACTCAAAACTCAACGAGAAATGATTTTAGCATAACGGAAAGTATGTATATGACTGGCATATATGTGCACAGCCGCCACAATGACGCAACTACAAAAATATCAAAATCTTTCGAAGATTGACGAGACGAGTGTTTGCGATAACGCGTTCAATGGTTTTTCGGGCAGCTCCATGCACACCTAAACTGATACCTAATTGCTGCTGTTCACCATTATATGGAATCTAATTGATGTAATGCTCCAAAGAACAATTATACAAGAGAACCTGTTTTTGTACAGCAAAAATCTATCCATTTGAAGCACTTAAAATATGCAACATTCTTCTAAATGTTTTGTACCCAAGAAATTTTCAAGATCGGAACTCGAATAATCGGAATAAAATCCTCCACTAATCGTCGTCTTCTGAATCTGCAATAGAAAAAAAGGCGTCTCACTTTGTAGGTAAAAAAGGGATGGAAAATAAGACGGGCAAGAAAGGCGAGTCACAAAGTTAGCCGAAGAGCAAGCTTCCCAATCACTCGAAATCTTGTCACATAGGTTACCTTGCTAAAGGAGCACCACCTTCGGCATGTTAAGGTTATATTGTGTTCACGAATTTTAAAGAAACGGAAGTATTGTGCTGAAACAAAACGTTACACTAAATTTATGAAGGCTAACACTTGACCTACCCCGTCAACAATATAAGTGTTAACTGCTACTCCATTTGTCGCTCTCAATTAGCAACATGTTCTTTTTTGGGGAAAATTAGTGGAAATGGAAATTGGGTCGGAGAATAAGACAAATAACAAAGTTGATGATAAAATGAGTGATTCAGTTGGTGAGAAAGAATTAGTTTGTGGATGAGATTAGAATAAAAGTGTAGATTGTAGGTGTTCAAAACAGACCCGATGACCTTATATTCAACCGACATTGTAACCGAATCCAATTTGACTATGTAAAAACGGATGTGGACACAAGACCCGAATTGATCTGACCCAAAACACCTAACTTGAAAACGAACCAATGACCCGAATGAATACCTATAGGAGAGTGGAACTATTGCCAAAAAAGAAAATGGTCCAAAATCAGTGGAAGAAATTACAGACTAAAATGGAAATTGTTACTAATTGAGAAGGATAGAGCCTAGAAGGAGAATAACAAAAAACTCGCCCCAAAAACAACAGCTAGAACACTTCAAAAACAATATGGATACCGTGAAATGCTTCACACACTAGCCCGCTACCTCTAGCTATAAACTCCAATCGCACACAAAAATTGCCAAGAACAGAACGGAAGCATAAAGCTCACACCAGCAGCAAGAAGCAAGTCTAACAAATTCAGACTATGGCTTCATTTTCCTTTTTCACATATCAAACACATGGTCCAACACGTAGGAAATATAACCCACATGTGATCCTACATCGAAAGATTATAGAGAGATTGGGTAACATTTAAACTTGATGAACTACTACTCCTATTATTAATTAGTTTTAAGATGGAACCTCATACAGTTTGTGTCCGGTCAACTCTCCTCTTATGGTCTTGTTGTGTACAAGCCCAATAACAAATGTATCAAAACACACAAACTGATGTTTTGTTAAGGGGAGGGGAGTTACCTGATCTTATGTCTTCGCCAACTTTTCCTTTATTTTTCAGCTGCCGCATTATCATTGAGCATATGAGTATCCACCAGTACACATGGAAAACAAGCAGCATGATCAACATGGTGTTGAAGACATAGTAGAGAGCCCTATGATATGGGTCTGAAAGCTTCAAGCAAAATTGGAGATCATAGCTGCAATAAAACCAGGCGTTATATAAAATGTCGATGTTTTAACCAAGGTGACATAAAACACTTTCACACAACAAACTAACCTAGAAGCGCTTATCACCCAGAAAGGATAGAATATGAGCCGTAACAAGAGCCATGAAAGAGCAAAAAAACCAAAGAATACACTTGCTGCAAGCTCTTTATTCGAATATTTAAAAACTTTAGCAGCTTCCATAAAAACATCACTCGCATCATGCAGTGCTAATATAATTGATCCGATTCTGAAAAACCTGCAAAGCAAGATTTTACCAATTTGTTAATAACCAAGATTTTACCAATTGTCCAATCTTGAAGGAAACAAAAAATAATAATTCTTTGGTTCTAAATTATAATAGACTATAATAAAATGACTCGTCATGTGCACTACTTATTAGTGTGAAGTCGGAAAGTTGTAAACGACATTTACTATAAAGAGTCAATCGGAACAACTTTTTTGAGCTTACCCTACGAAACTCCATTACGTAACCCGTGATTTAGATCCTGGTGTAACAACCATTTTAATCATTCCAGAATATTGGCCATTATAATCATTTTTTATGTATTAGGTTCTAAAAAGTCTCTCATACGCTAAATGAAATATATGTTCTAGAAAATATATTTTTGAATCAATGGTAAAATGTGAATATTTTAACATTAACAAGTCACATGTACGAGAAACAAATCATAACATACTGAGGTGTTGTGTCCGCAACATCACAACCATTACCATAAGTTATAGTAAGATATGGGGGATGAGAATGAGAAAAAGGGGTACGAAGCTGTCAGTATATGGCATTTTACGTAGTTTTCTTATGGTAATATGAGGAATTTAAGTAAAAAATTGAGGAATAGAGTACTTCAATATATGAGGAGACCACATTTAGATCTCAAATACAGTTTTAGATGCCATAAGTAATCACTTTTTCTCCAAGGTGTAACAAGAATACACTTTTGATATAAGCTAAATTAAATCTCTACTAGCACAGCACAAAGAGCATGAAAAGATAAAACACAATGAACCTTAACACTGTGTTGGAAAAACGATTTTGGAGAGAAAAGAAGGGAAAGAAAGGGGAAGGGAAAGGAAGGGAAGAAATGAAATGAAAGTAACTCTTGTTTGTTTGGAAGGAAAGGAAAGGTCGAGAAAAGGAGATGAAAACTTCCTCCAAATCTTTCCAACTTTGATGAAATTGAGACTAACAAAAATTATTCACCGCATCCCTCCAAATCCCTTCCTCCCATTTTGTTATCCAAACAAGGGATTCTTCATCTCTCCAAATCTCTCTCCTTTCTTTCCCTTCCTTTTCTCTTATCCAAACAACCCTAACACTATGTTTGGGTAATGATAATTATAAAGAGAAAAGAAAGGAAAGAAAGGAGAAGAGGGGAAGGGAAACTCTTGTTTGTTTAGGAGAGAAGGGAAGGGAACAAAAAGGAGATGAGAGTTTTCCTTCCAAATCTCTCCAACTTTGGTGAACCTCGAGACCTTAACAAAAATTATTCATCGCATCCCTCCAAACTCCATCCCTCCCATTTTGTTATTCAAACAAGAGATTCTTAATCCCTCCAACTTCTTCCCCTTTCTTTCCCTCCAATCCTTTTCATTCAAACACACCCTAAATGTCTCATACAGTCATACCTAAACAAACCCTCCTCCCCCAAGGTTTAAGAAGGGTGTATTCTAAAAGTACCAATAATTTTCACATGAAAACCAATACTATCATCCTAGCACTAGCTCAGCACAATTTTAAAGGCAAGTTGGTCCTACTAAGGAAATTCGAGAATAATTTCTTAAAAAACCTAGAACTAAAAAACAATGTTAACTGAAGTCAAGCAACCTTCAAAATTACACGAGCAATACAACATGCATGCATGACGGTCTGAAAACAAACTATTATATGTGCAGATGAAGGGAGTTGTCTTCAAGGACTAGAATATGTCTCAAAAGTAAAATGAATATCCAATCATAATGCCCAAATACCCAGTGTCAAACCAAAGAATCATTTGAAGTAAATCACAAATTCAATGATGCTAGCAAGGTCACAAAGTTAAAGAGTATTATTCTCCAAATAAGGAAATTGATAAACCTTAATATTCTTTAGAAAAGTTAATCAAAGATCAAACAACTATAGCATAAATAGAACCGCTAAATATTTCCCAATATTGAAAACTTTCATGATTGTGTGATAAGCTGCATTCTTTAGAACAATTTTTCAATATAAAAAAAATGTTTTATGGACGGATTGCCACTAAACTAGCACTTAAACTAATACTAACATCTCTACTATTTGACATAATGTGTAACAAAAAATAGTGGATGACATATGAGATGTGTGAAAATACCGTGTAATATATGAGATGCCTATTAGAAGAACGGTGATAACATGGTGAGACATCATCACTGAGAAATCCTTCCTTCGAGTTTCCCATGTAACAAGGGCGGCGATACTGTAGAGGTAGAACCCGCATTGGCACATATAATAAAGTTTCAAAGGAAACCTGGAGTAAACAACAAACCAAGTAAAGCAACCAAGTTAAATAAAGAGGAATAATAGTGTTTCTGGAGGTCGCAAGTATAGAGAGCAGCCTAATTTAGATGAATCTACAAGCATATGCAATTGTGAATTGACATATCATGGCAACTGGCAAGTCATGCCAATTTAAATAATTTCATAAGAGAACAAATTAATACTATATGCATTAATTTTACAAGCATGGTACTGATAAGTTAAAGATGAATACCTTCATTACATACATCGACTTTCTCTTTCATCATAGAACAACAGTGATATGATAGGCAATGCTAATCGTGTACAAGAGACTATTGTATAATAGTGATAAGCTATTAATTATTGTATTTTAAGTTTTTTCTAGGATAAATTAGTATGTTAGCAGCAAATTATTCGTTAAGCCAAATGACCAAACATACAGGGTCTTCAACTCGTGGAAAGAGAAAGAGGTGTGAGGCAACTGCGTATATTTCCTATCATACATAAAAATAAAATCATACCACAATCACGATATTGAGAATTATTTCAATGCAGATCTGATATTCCGTCACTATTTCTTAACATTACTTGGAGACGACGCAACACTACAAGAGGGAAGTAATTCGCTAACACAAGGATATATACTCATCATGTTGACAAATGAATGTGACAATTACAATCGTGGAACATTACAAACGAGAGTAGCCACATATAACCGTAACAAAAAATTAAACAATTATGTAGCAAGGAGATTATCTGCTCTTTTATAGGACGCACAAATTGAAAAAGAAAGTCAAGAATCAGATAACAATGAAGGAAAAATGCCTCACGCACTTAAGCTCTTGATCGGGCCATCCTTTAAAATACTCCTGTGTATCTCTAAACCATGGTTCACTGTAGGAAATGCGAAGAATTGATGCCTCCACTATTGCATAGTAAGTAAGCTTCCATAATGACTCGGAACACTTGATGATTTTTGCTCTTGTAGCATCATCAAACTTCAGAGAAGCAGGTCTTCCATTACGCAACAACCATAGGGCTAGCCTCTGAAATAAAAATTATGTCAAGACTCTTTGGTCGAATTGAAGTATCAGCGATTAAGGTCCCCAATTTGTATAACAAAAATTACAATACTATAACCAGATAGCTTCTTATCCCCAAGCTAAGAGGATGAAGGCAGAAGCTCCCTAACACAAGGATACTTTATAATACACCATAAAAGTTTTTATTCAATCAACTCTTCTAATTCAATTGTACCACTTAAATGATCAACAACCAAATCACACCACATTGGTGCAAAATTTCCAAATATTTGCATTTAGAGAGAAAAACCTATATGAGAACATTATCATATATTGCTGCAGTTGGCTAACATATTATTCTCATACATGATTGGAATTAAGCATCAAACTTGAAGCTTTACAAAAATCCCATTAAGTACCAAGAATAAAGAGCAACAAGCAAATGGAAAGATACTTACACGAAAGATAAATTTGTCAAAGATGAACCTAGCACCAACAAAAAGAAAAGAGAAATAGATCGCTATAAGGAAATGTGAAGCCTCCGGAGCACCACTGGGTTTCAAGAAATATTCCATGGAAGAATCAAGATCTTCAAATTACCATCACTTTCTTTAGTCAATTGCAGCAATAAATAAATTCAACTTTGTTATGACTCACAGCATGAAAACCAATCACAAATTTGAAGATCCGGTCGGCCCTAACTACCTGGAAGATAAAGGCCAATGGGAAGAACATTACTGAAGTACTCAAATTATACATACCCATTAAGCAATCTTACAATACCTAGCCAAATAGCTCATTTTTTGACAAAGCCATGGAGAAAATCACATCAGAAAAAGAAATTGCAGTCCTTAAGTTGCACAAATTATATTAACAGAGATCAATAAACTTCATCATCAACAAAGAACTGAAAAACCTAACTGCAAAAGTGAATCAATCGTGACCAAAAAGACCCATGAATAATCCTATCAATTCAATTGATAATACTTATACTAACATGTTATAATTAAATTGAACAACCAAAATAATTAGCATTTTCGTAATTCAATAGAAATGTAGTTAATCAGCTTTACACACTCAAAAACTAACAAATTGACCATTCAAGATTGTCAAATTCAACCAAAAGAACAACAAATTCTCGTTTCGATGCTAGTAGATACACAAGATAAATCCCAATAAATAACAACAAATATTGAGTATCAGAAGTATAAATGACAAACCCAGATTGTTTTTCTCTTTTACTTTTCTTTAGGAAAGATACCCATCTAGATTTAGAGTGAAAAATAGTACAAACTACAAACGATGAGACGGGAAACAAGAAAATGAACCCAAAAAGATGAAAGATAGTGAAGTACTACCAGAAGTTGATGGTGGGTCGGGGATTCAATGAAGCAGAGCAGTGTATTCAGTAGTAGCAGAGAGAGAACCAGAGAAAGTCGTGCACTCCAAGGGAAAATCCTTAAACAACCACTATATAGAAAGGAAAGAAGGGGAAGGGGGAAATGGAAGGGTTGGTGGTACTCTTAAACAAACGTGGTTCGGTTTGGTCTGATTTGATTATTAAAATTTTAAGGAAAAATTATCTTGAATAATTCAAATTATTCACGATTTTCTTATAATAATTCCACTTATTGATTAACAATTAATAATCTTAATTTTGAGGGTCATTTTTCTAGAGTAAATACGGTGATCGAATGACTTGCTACAGTTTTATTTTAAAAAAAAAGATAAATTAAAATAAATTGTCGAAAAAATGTTTTAAAAATGTTCATAAAAAATTTATGATTTTTTAGATTATTTAGAATTCTTTATGTAAATTTTCAAAAATATTTTCTAATTTTAAATTAATATTTAATTTATTTTTTTGGTGAATTACCTACTATAGCAGGTCATCGGGTTACCCAAGTTTACTCTAGGAAAATACCCTTAAAGTTGGGATTATTCATGGTTAATCAATAATTGGGATTATTGTAGGAAAAAACATGAATAATTTGGATTATTCTAGGTTATTTTTCCAACTTTTAATTATATTTCTTTCGTTTCATAACTCTTATATATAAATGTCACTATTAGTTGTAATATTTATTATAGAATGGAGAAAGTATTAAAAATTGAGTTTTAAAATTTTCAAATCAATAGGAACATTTAAACATCTACATTAAATGGTTACATAATGGTATGATTCGGTCTGGTCTATAATTTTCCAGTTAATTTTTTTCTAATCTATCATATTTGTTTATACAATATTTTGCATCTATAATCATTAAATATTTAATTCTTAGTATAACATAATTCAAATTTGTATTGCCATTAAAACACTATATCTCAAAAAATCTAGAAATTGCATTCATAACTTTTCAATTTCTTTAAATATCTTTCAAATAATTCGATTTGTCTTTATTTATTATCAAATTCCAACCTCAATCACCGTCGTAATTCGAACTACGATTTAATCAAATGTGCGAAAATAAACTTGGACATTTTGGACCCAAATCCGATCTTGAATCCTCGATACAGCTATGCGTCCTAAAATTTAGCCACAGACTTGAGTCCAAAGCCAATCAATGAACGAATCTGGATCAGAGTCCACCGAGACCCGATCCAATTTCAACCCATTGCCATCCACCCTACTAGTGTATTTAGCAAGACATAAAAACACAAATATTTCTACATGAATCAGTTAGATTGTTCACTTTTGTGACAGCCAACTATGTTACTTCTTCAATTAAAGTTAAAACAATGCAAGCCATAACTTCTAACTTAGAAAACCTAAATACTATCAATTATACAGATTCAGCAGAGACTGTCCCGGCAAAGAATTCGGGCCTGCGCTTTCATCGACATTTTCTCCTACACTACGTTCAGATTTCGGCGACCTACTCTTCATCATAGTCCTCGTCTTCATCTATTCTCGAGTTAAATTGCGCTATTTGAAGTGGGTCGATAGCCATCCCATCAACTTCCGAGACTAACTCCTCGTTCTTGGTTTCAGGTGGGGGCTCAACCGGTGCAGCAACAACATCTTCTGTTGCTACAACGGGTTGTGTCATCTCCAGATTTTCGGCTACTTCAGCATTCAAATCAAATTTATGGACTGTCGGGTCCTCACCATCACCTACAACGGGGCTTTCCTTCATTGGGTCAAACTTATTAGGATCATCTTCTACGTTGGGTACTTGGATAGGGATGGGTCGGTTGCTTGGCTCAAACGATGGCGATAGTTTGGTTTCCATCTCATGGTGAGGTTGTGGATCTCTTTCTAAAGGAGGCCTTCCCCGTCCACGGCCTCTACCGCGGCCTCGGCCTCGGCCTCTACCGCTGCTGCTGGCATGGCTTGTTTCTTGCTGCTTCAAAAAAACAAATGTTACATTGTTACTCAAATAAAGTTGATGCCCTTCTAAATTATCAATCCAAAAAATATATCGACACGGATTCTAAAAAAAAGGATTGGCAAAAACTAAGAGTATGCAACTATTAGCAAGTGTCTTACCATCCGGCTTTTCTTCGACTCTTCATCGCTGTCGTGATACTCATCAACAGCAGATTTTCTGGCACGAGGTTTGACAAGTCATTTTTTGAGAGCATTTTAAAAGTAAATTCAAAATAAAAGGGAAAAGGCAAAAGTTATCGGAAAGCATTTGCACTAACCTTCTCTTGGTAGCAGACCGATCATCTGCATTAGCATCAGATTGACCATAATCAGGAACTTTGCTTACAACATCCTTAAGAAAATCAAACATGCTGAAGCTATGTATGCAATGCTTTCTGAATTCATTCAACAAAGAAATATCAGTAGCCGAACAAATTGAAACCAGTCAAATCTACAGAATATTTCCTTTCTGTGTTACTCGGACTCTTCATTTAGCTTCGCGTACCAGTGTCGATCCTTGATCCTCAGACATTGGTATAGCACTTAGGCACTTCTTTTTAGGCATAAAATTGAATATTTAGACATATCCAACACTAGGACACGTACCGGTATCCAACATCATTACTCGAGTACCGAGTACTAGTAACATAGCTTCGCTTTTCTAATTGCAACATTTCTCGCAAACATGTGAGCTTTTTGGGAGAAATGTCGCAACTATCGAAGAGGGAGGAAGTATTTGAACGAAGCTATTTACATGTTAGATAAAGCAAAAATATTTAGTTGTCAAAATCAAGGGGATTGTTAGTTAGAGCACAAAAGGAAGGGACAAACCAAAACAAACATTTCATACAACACCAAAGAACTTGAGAATGCAAGAGATCGAACAGTTCCAAATTAATCCAGGAAAAAACTTACAGATGAAGAGAACTCATAGTCTTGGCTCCTCTTTGAAGAGTTACATCATAAGTACGATCACAAAGGTCTTGCAAAAACAGTTCCAATGCCTTAGCTGTTTAGATATAGATTCAGAGAGTTAGCACAAGATCATACTTTAAAAAGTTCAAAGCTCAAAATCAGATGATACTTACATACTAAAACTGGAACTGCCATTGCTATCTTCCCAACATCTTCATCAGCTTGCATGATTTTTTTTATTCGAGCCTGCCAATTCAATCAGAATACTAATCAATATGACAGCATAGATAACTGACCCTCAAATTGTAAATGCAATAAAATGGAAGTTTCTCAAGTGCCATTTTAATGTATATAATACACAGTTGGTTAGCAGTTAGTTAGTAGCCATTGTAATAGATCGGCCAAGGGCCCAAGACCCGTTACCGAAACCAATAGTATGGACACTTCGAGTTTGCCCAATAACTCCCAAAAAGGAAACTTCCTTTATTAATTAATCACTAATCCAAAACTAATGAATTATTACAAGGGTGGCTCAATATATAGCCTAAGCCCCCAAGAGACAATTAAAAAATAACAGCTATTCTAATGACAAAGTACAAAGACTAAATATGAAATGTCGACAATGCCTTTGGACCCTTTGACCCGAGTCATGACATTAGTTAGTAGTTAGTTAGTAGTAAGTTAGTAGTTAGTTTCTTTCTCTTTGTTTCCCGCTTCTTTCTTCCTCTCAGTCTATACATAGACTGGTTCCCCCTTTGTTCAAATCATTAATTAATAGAAAAAGATTGAAGAAAGATTGATCAACACAATCTACATCCTTATTGAAGGATTTTGCATGGTATTAGACAGATTTCTGATCCTGTAGTGATAAAGACAACAAATCAACAATAAGGTGTATCATCTCCGTGGCAGTTCATCACAAAGGTCCATATATCATATAGATAAATGATGTTTTCCTACATGGAAAATTACATAAAGATGTTTATATGCGTATTCCTAAAGATATGCATTGCACAAAAGGATAAGTATGGAAGCTGCAAAAGTTAGTTCCTTATACAGGTTAAAACAAGCATCGAGACAAAGGATTTCAAGACTCGTAGAAGAGCTCCTCAAAAAAGAATACCAACAATCAAAAAATGATTACTCACGTTTCATAAAGCAAATCTCCTTTCATCTCAAAATCATTGTTGATTATGTATATAATATATTGGTTCATGTAGAATCACCAATATCAAAACCCATCTAAATGTAACCTTCACTATCAAGGATCTTGGCATTCTTCACTATTTCTTGGGAATAGAGGTTAGCTATAGTTCTACAAGAACTATTCTTACTCAAAACAAATTAACACAAGAATTACTAACAGCAAGGGGTCTGAAATTTCAAAACAATTACTACACCTTTACCAGCCAACTTAAAACTATCCAGATGCCAAGAGCTTTTCTTCATACTCTCAAGTCTCAACTACCCATATTAAACTTCTGGCCAGGGCATTATGAATAAGGATAATACAAAGCTCGCTTTACAAGCCTACAGAGATTCAGATTGGGGAGCTTGCAAAAATTCCAAAAGATCGGTAACTGGCTAGATCCTTCTACTTGGTAAATCTCCTATCAGTTGGAAGTCAAAAAAACAATGTGTAGTGACACGATCAAACTCAGAAACAGAAAACTGAATCTGAAGTAACCTGGGTAGTCAGATCACTACAAGAACTAGGAGTCAATAATCTCAAGCCAATCAAACTCTATTGTAACAGTCAATACGCTTTGTCCATAGCCAAAAACCAAGTTCTTCATGATCGAACAAAACATGTTGAATTGGATTGGCATTTTACTAAAGAAAAACTTCTTGAAGATCTCTCCAACTATCCTACCGCCCTACTACTCACCAATTGGTAGTTGTTCTCACCAAGATTCTTCCTTCTCTTCAGTTTAAAGAACTTCTCAACAAACTTGGAGTTTCAACATCCACTTCTAGTTTGAAGGGGATCTTAATGTATATGCAATTAGTTAGTAGTTAGTTAGATTGTTATTAGATTTCAGTTAGTTTCTTTCTCTTTGTTTCGCGCTTCTTTTCTTCCTCTCAATCTATATATAGACTAGTTCCCTCTTTGTACAAATCATCAATTAATAAATAAAAGATTGAAGAAAGATTGATCAACACTATCAACATCCTTATTGAAGGATTTACATGCCATTAGCAAGATATAGATATTGTGCACATAGAAGGAACAATGAAGCAAACAGGAGAAAACCACAAAAGATTGTTTCTTCATATAACAAAAATTAAAGAGCAAGGAAGAGAAAGATCAGTTTTCTTATGTGCCATTATAACGGGATAAGGACTAAAGGAGGGAAAGAAATAAAATGATTATATTTTTATTTATTCTCCAATAAACTAGAACCTCCACTCAAAAACCACTTAGTTAAGATCAACATAGGAGATAACAAAAATGAAAATTCAAAATCATCAAAATCCAACAAAAAACTAACTCAAACCCTATAAATAAGATTCCCACAAAACCAATTAAATTAAAAGGTGAAAAAACACCCAAATAAATACCCCCACCACAAAAAAAAAAAGCAAGATAGAACATGATTTAATTCATTTTATTTCATGTTAACGTAAAAAATAAAATTCAAAACTGCAATAAATAAATATACTATCTAATCAAACAAGTAAAAAAACATAAAACACAGATTTGATTACAATATCAAAATAAATCAATATGAGAATATGAAAAATGGAGTGGAAAAGGGAGAGAGAAAACTTACAGCTGGGAAACGAGTATCGAGCTTCTTCCTCATGATTTCTTCAAATCTTTCACATCAAAAAAGACAAAACTTAAAGGAAGAAAATAATGGATTGGTAGACTCAAATCAGAAGTACAAAAGTCAAACGATTTAAGCAAAAAGGGATCAATTAAGAATAATTACACAGCAAAAAGAAGGAAAAAAATGAGATCGGCAAATTTTGGGTATTTTTCGTGCCACGGAAAACAGGAAAAAATAACATACACAAATTTTAATTTAAATAAATAATCCTAAAAGTCAAGGTAAAAGGAGAAAAAGTAAAGTGAAAAAAAAAACAGTATTTAAAATACGGTATATGTACAAAAAACACAAATTAACTCAAGCAAAGCAATTTGTATTCTTTCAAAAGAATCTAATTTAATCTTCATTGTATGCTATTATTTTTATTAAAACAATAATGAAAAAGCAAAAGTCAATAAATGTAATGCTATAATAATACGAGTTGCAATTGATTAATACTCATTCATTAATTATGTTTAACTACAAATCAACATTGACCAATAAAAAGAAAATTGTGGATTCATACAAAGCAGGAAAAATATATATTCCTTTTAAGTCATTCAACATTCTACAAAAAAAAACTGTCATACACATTCAATTTTTATGTCGTCCACTACACTATGCTTGTAGGAGACAACAATTTGATATTTTTGAAACAATCAAAAGCCCATAATAAACCTATTAGAGTTCAAGAACTTTGATCTATTAAAGGTATAAAAAGGGGAAATTCAACGTCGTGCCCTGTGTTTATGGCTTTTCCACAAATGTTTTTTTGAATCTGCGTGGTGACCTTGAGCTTCCAACTTTTCCGGACAAAATGTTAAGCTTTTGGTTAAATTAAGTTTTTATTTTGACTGAATTTCGAAATATGTGGTCAATTAGGATGATCACAACTTTAGTTTTTTGAAAAAAATGTCATTTCGTTGGATAAAGATATCATAACGTTTACAAAAAAACTTCCCTTTTGTCTACCACGTGGAAAAGCCGAAAATTTAAAGTTACCACATGGAATTTTCTAGAAAATATTAAAAATAAGGAAGTGAAACTAATTAAAAATAAGAAAGAATTAAAAACAACAATTAATGGATATTACGACTAAATTAGAGTAACAATTAATGAAATTTGCAATAAATATAGAGAAATAACTAAACGTAAGTAACAATGAGCATATATACAATAAAATACAAGAAAGTCAAGAAAAACCGAACTTATTAATCTCACGAAATCAAAGATATAAACTTTACATGGTAAATTTAATGTATAATTTCACCAAACACAGCAGAAAGAACACATATGATAGAATCAAATTCACAAAATTAGAGAAAACATATGAAGATCTCATAAATAGTATTTGCATAACCCAAAAAATTCAGAGCAATTAATTTTAACTTCTATAAAATGTACCTATTAGCAAAAGCCTCGAATGCATAGCCCAAAGCGAACCAAGACCCTCGGTCTGTTCTAATCGTAAACAATTTATCAAACTCTATAATGGCTAATCATGTTAGGTGAGAAGATGTAACTGTTCTTAAGCAACCATAAAACTGAAGTACTCAAATTCTACATACCCATTAAGCAGTCTTACAAATTACAATACCTAGCCAATTAATAGCTCGTTTATTGACAATAAATTGCACAAATAATATCAATAAAGATTGATTAACTTCATCGACAACAAAGATCTGAAAACCCTAACTGCAAAATTTAATCCATAATGAAAAAAATAACCCATGAATCACCCAATCAATTCAATTGATAATACTAATATGTTAAAATAAATTGAACAACCAGATAAATAGCACTGTTCATAATTCCATGAATCGTCCAATAAATTTTAGATTACCAAATTCAATGAAAAGAACAACAAATTCTCTCTTTGATGCTAATAGATAAACAAGATAAAACCCAATTGTTTAAATGACAAACCCTAATTGATTTTCTCTTTTAGCTGTCTTTAGGAGAAATACCCATCTAGATTTAGGGTAAAAACTGGTACAATTACAAACGATGAGACAGATAACAAGAAAATGAACCCAAAAAAATGAAAGAGGATAGTGAAGTATTACCTGCAGTTAATGGTGGATCGGGGATTGAATGAAGCGGACAGTATATGCAGAATAGCAGAGAAAGAATGAGAGAAAATCTTGTGCTGTAAGGAAAAATCCTTGAATAACCACTGTATCGGGAACGGAAAAGGGAAAGGGAAAGGGAAATCCTTTTGCCTCAATTTTGTTTTATTAACGACCTACTTCTTTTGTGAGACCTCAATTTTGTTTTACTTGAAGTTTTGGGTTTTTCACGTGCTAATCAAAACTTTAAAAAAATCACATGGTAACCTCGAATTTTATCAAATTGTTCCACTATGACCTTTTCGTACATAATATGTTAGCAAAACGTTAGGAAACACTAAATTCAAAGCTTTAAAGTTCTTATACTCCTATCTATGCGACTCACCATTGAAAATATCTTCATTTCCAACCTTTTTCCTCAAACTATAAACCCAAACGCTACAATATTTGGATTTAGAGTAAAAAATATGATTTAAATGAAAGATGGTAGAGTTGAGGTTTATGTTTCGGGGAAAAAGGTTGAAACTGATGGCATTTGAAATGGTGAGTCGCATAAATAGGCATACAACATCCATAAAGCTTCAAAATTAACCTTGACTAACGTTTTTTATTTGCAAAAAGGTCACGATAGAACAATTACGTAAACCTCAGGGTTACCGCGTAGATTTTAAAAAGTTTTGGTTACCACGTGGAAGACTCAAAACCTCAGGGTTACCACGTGGAATTTCCCTAAAAGTTTTTAATTTTGGGCAAATTAAAAGTATGAGACACGTTTTATGATGAGACTGAGACTGAGACGGTATCATATAATCATATAAGAATATATAATTTAATTGATGTATAAGGCGTATCTTACGTTAATATCGTGTCGTATAGGAATTTGTGTTCATTAATAGCCTTTATTTGCTTTTTTTTAAGTTACTTGAATGATCCAACCTTTTTACTGATTTTCTTATTCAACTTTTGATTAACCGTGAGTAATCTCAACTTTAAAGTCTCTAAAAGCACTTGTGGCTCAATGGATAGAGGCATAGAACATCTACATACGGAGCATAAGGTTTGGGTATCAGTTTGGGAGTTTCTTGACTGCGCGGGATAGTGATTAAGAACAGATACATCTTCTCACCTTTATTCTCTCCTTGGGGGGAACGGGTATAATATATATGTCCGCATCTTTCAGGAAAAAGTAAAACCCCCACTCGAACCATTTCTTTGTGCGGGATACTGAAATTGTCATTTACCTCTAATCTCAACTTTAAAATCACTTATCCAATAACATTTTTGCTTAGATGGTAACCGATTTTTGTAAGTTAGTTGCTTAAAAAAAATCAAAATGACTTACTAACAATTAAAAGTCAAAATCAAAATAACAAACTTACTTGATTTTTCTTTAATATTTTTGCTCAGTTGCTTAAAAAAAATCAAAATGACTTACTAACAATTAAAAGTCAAAATCAAAATAACAAACTTACTTGATTTTTCTTTAATATTTTAGGAGTATTTTTAATTTTTTATTTTTTAAATAAAAATTTGTAATTGCTTTTAATTTTTTTTGCAGAATGACTTATTGAATAGTAAGAGGTTACCTTGGTGTATTCTTAGCAAACACCAATAATAGTTGGGATTACTCATGTTTAACCAAAAATTGAGATTAATATAGGAAAATAGGTAAAAGGTTATATTATTTTGAATAATTTTTCTTACTTTTTTTGAACATCACAGTTATTTTGCATTACTTTTTGTTTGAAAAAAAAACATTATAACATTGTTTTAATTTTGATTCATATAATTTCAACTCTTTTTTTATATTCGCACGATATTGTATCTCTTTATTTATCTTCGAATTTCAATATTTTCTTTTAAAAAAACCTCCATTTGCATTTAATTGTAACAATAATATACAAGGCGTAACAAACCCTCGTCATATCTTTTAAAAACCTCGAATTTCAAGATACAAATTAAATTATAACAAACCCTTTAGATTATTTGAAATAGAAGAAACAATAATATACAAGGACCGAGTAATTATTCATTTTCGATTTTGTAAATGTTGCACAGCAATTGTTATATACTTTATCCCAAATACTCTTAGCTTTGATCAAGGCGTAACAAATAAACTAAATTAAGTGGAGTAATTTTTACTTTGAGTTTAAATATTTCCATACTCAACCTTAAATTTCTGTATTTCGTCATATCAAATTTTAACAAATGTTTTTTTTTTTTTGGAAAAAATTGATTATTAAGGTTCCACCTTTAAATGGTCATTATACCATTATTTGACATTTTATTATTCTACTCCTCATTTGACTCTTGCATGTCTTTTTCTTCTCGAAGTCTGAACGATCTTTTAATTATAAAACATGTTAATGTCCTTGTAAATGTCACATTTACATTTATTTGAAATTTTATTTAAAAAATATTGGAAAATACAATATTATAAAGTAAAATCAGATAATTAATAAAAGGAAAAGCAAAAAAAAATAAAAAAATAAAATACTTTTATGAACAGAAAAAATAAATAAATAAAGTATTAATATAAATATAAAAAGTTAAACAAAATACTTAAAAAGTAGAAAGATACAAATTAAATTATAACACACCCTTTAGATTATTTGAAATAGAAGAAACAATAATATACAATGACCGAGTAATTTTTTCATTTTCGATTTTGTAAATGTTGCGCAGCAATTGTTATATACTTTATCCCAAATACTCTTAGCTTTGATCAAGGCGTAACAAATAAACTAAATTAAGTGGAGTAATTTTTACTTTGAGTTTAAATATCTCCATACTCAACCTTAAATTTCTGTATTTTGTCATATCAAATTTTAACAAATGTTATTTTTTTTGGAAAAAATTGATTATTAAGGTTCCACCTTTAAATGTTCATTATACCATTATTTGACATTTTATTTATTCTACTCCTCATTTGACTCTTGCCTGTCTTTTTCTTCTCGAAGTCTGAACGATCTTTTAATTATAAAACATGTTAATGTCCTTGTAAATGTCACATTTACATTTATTTGAAATTTTATTTAAAAAAATATTGGAAAATACAATATTATAAAGTAAAATCAGATAATTAATAAAAGGAAAAGCAAAAAAAAAAAAAAAAACAAATAGAATACTTTTATGAACAGAAAAAATAAATAAATAAAGTATTAATATAAATATAAAAAGTTAAACAAAATACTTAAAAAGTAGAAAGACACAAATTAAATTATAACAAACCCTTTAGATTATTTGAAATAGAAGAAACAATAATATACAAGGACCTTGAGTTCGTTTAATTTTCAAGACAGCTGCAAAATCACCATAAAAATTTTCTCCATTGCAATTATTTTCTCAAATCGATTTTTATTAATTGAAGCTGATTTACATATCTTCAAAAAAAAAAACTGATTTTACATAATAGAAATTTTTAAAATTGTTTATTATTAATTGAATCTAATTTAACTCATTTATATCTTATTTGTAATACTCTATATGGAATTATATGAAATCGTCCCACCGTGAGACACATTAATATAAATTTTTAGGAAAAGTTGACATTAATAATTCAATATTTTGCTCATTCGCGGTGAATAATTCAGTCTTTAGATTATTTTTTAATAATCTAACATTTGTCCTTAATTCGCTATGAATAATCTAACTTTTTATTTTAGTTTGCTAGTAGCTTAACATATTATTACCTAATCATTATTTAGTCATACGGTATATTATTGGCAAATTTATCATAAATGTTGGATTATTAAAAAATATTCACAACGAACAAGTAAAAGATTGAATTAGTAATATCACTTTTTTCAAAATTTTATATATAAATATTTTAATATTCAATATGAATATTTTTATTGATTTAATTGAATAATTCTCCTTAAATTTATACTAATCTCATGGCGAAATCGCATTAACAAATAGGGAAATTATCAATAGTAATTCTGTATTTTTGCACTTAATCTTTTGTACCCTTGTGTTTTTTTATTATCACGATTGTAATTAACATAAATATTAGGAATACCATTAATAATCGAAAAAACGCAATAACACCACAAATAAAGTGCAAAAACATAGAGATACCGTCCATAATTTCAAACAAATAGGAGTAGAGGTGTTTAATGGGGCGGGTCGACCCAACGGGTTAAGGGTCGGGTCACATTTTAACGGGTTATTAGCGGGTCGGGTCAATAATAGGGCGGGTCATGAATGGGCCTTGGTGTAAAGGGTCGGCCCGGGTCGGGTCGGATAATTATAAATATTAATTGCGAAAATAATTTACCACTTTTTAAAAAAATTTTAAATGATATTATTATATACATAAGTGAGTCGAACCAACGGGCCATAAAGTATAATAAAAAACCTATTCTATAAACTTTTTAAAAAAGGGTCAAAGTGGGTCGAATTTAAATGGGCTTGACCCGCCTTGAACCGTTTTGTAACACCCCGACCCCTCGGACCGCCGGTGACTACTCATGGAGACTGTAGACTAACCCCACAGACCAACACAAGTCTTTCCAGCACACTTTGGCCTCACTCGTGCGCACCCGGAAAATTTCCCAGGAGGTCACCCATCCTAAGATTGCTCCCCACCAAGCACGCTTAACTGTGGAGTTCTTAGCAAATGGGCTCCCCAGAAAAGAAGATGCACCTTGTTGATATGAGTAGTCTATCAATCTCTTTTCAAGCTAAATTTGGGGTATCACACTCACCCCCACTTAAGAATACAACGTCCTCGTTGGACCGTCATTTCAGGATCTTTTCCCCCGCTAGGTGCCCTGCGACCGTGGCTGATTGTGTGTTCAGTGCACCTAGCGGGGGAAAAGATCCTGAAGTGACGGTCCAACGAGGACGTTGTATTCTTAAGTGGGGGTGAGTGTGATACCCCAAATTTAGCTTGAAAAGAGATTGATAGACTACTCATATCAACAAGGTGCATCTTTTTTTCTGGGGAGCCCATTTGCTAAGAACTCCACAGTTAAGCGTGCTTGGTGGGGAGCAATCTTAGGATGGGTGACCTCCTGGGAAGTTTTCCGGGTGCGCACGAGTGAGGCCAAAGTGCGCTGGAAAGACTTGTGTTGGTCTGTGGGGTTAGTCTACAATCTCCATGAGTAGTCACCGGCGGTCCGAGGGGCCGGGGTGTTACACGTTTATTATTTGACATGGCCCACCCGTCCTGACCCATTTAAATTCTGACCCGACCCGCCCCAATCCGGCCCGTTGAACACCTCTAAATAGGAGTATAACAATTTGTATTTCCACAAACCTAATTATTTTATTATAAACAAAAAGGTAGAAGCACGAGAAAATTACTTGCGCAATTCTACAATACATACATTTATTTTTATTTAAATTAAAATATGTACGGGAAGTCCAAAAAATTAGGACGGGGCGGCGGAGCTCGCCGTGGAAAAGCCGTTACTAAGAGAAACTCTTTACCACCTCCGCCGCCACTTCACCGACCACCATCTATCCCCGGTAGTCGATATTCTCTCACCTCGAGTAAACCCTCGCCGGCGACACCTTTCCCATCGACATCCTCTTGTAAACCTGATGAATCCTTCAGTCTCGTGTCCGGTGTTTCTCTCTCTTACGCCGCCATCATTCGTCTGGCTCCTAATCTAGTTGATGAGATTAAACGTATTGAGTCTCAAGGCGGTGCTGCTCGTATTAAATTCGATTCTAACCCTACTAATTCTTCGGCCAATGTAAGTTTATCTATCTTTTCTGATTGTTTAATGTAAGTTGATTAAACGTGTTGTTTGATTTGAATTGGAATGTTGATAATATTTTGGGTACCGACATTTTGTCTATGAAATTGTTTATGTATTTGTTTATTATATTGGTTGCATTTTACTTTTCTTTCTTCATAACAACAGAAATGTGTTATTTACTTTTCGAAATTCAGTAGTTTTGCTTGGTTTAATCACGAAATAAATTGGAATTATTTAGTTGGAACCAGTGGTGAAACCATACTTACCAGAAACTGGAAACATCCTATCAAATCCTGTTTAAGAACCTTAGTTTTCAAAACTCTTAGAGTGTGTTTGGATGAAAGGAAATGGGGGGAAAGGAAGTGAAGGGCTTTGAGAGATGAAGGATCCCTTGTTTGGATAAGAAAATGGGAGTGAATGGGAGGGAAGGGATTTGAAGGAATTGGATGGACTTTTTTTTTGTTTAATTAAGGTATTAATCTTTTCAAAGTTGAAAAGATTTGACGTAAAACCCTTATCTCCCTTCTTTCCCTTCCCACCTTCTAAACAAACAAGAGTGTATTTGTTTTCATTTTTCTCCCTTTTCTTTGTCTTCCCTCCCTTCCCTTCCTTTCCTTTCTTTTCCTTTAAAGATGCTATCCGAACATAGTATAAATAAAGGTTTTGCAAACTAGGTTGGCCGATCTCCACTTCGTTGTTCAAACTCTAAATTAACATTTCACGTATCTGTTACATTGGGTGAAACTATGGTGAAAAATTAAGGGCGCCAGAAATTAGGTATACAGGTAGGCATCTTTTGGCGAGATTCTTGAGACCTGATTATTCACTTGACTTTAGTTAAGTCTTTATTCGAAGGTTGGAAGTTCATGGCGATTCAGTATGCTCCTGTTTCAAGGAACTTTTTTATTTCAATATTCTAACCCATTAAAATGTAGTGTTTAAAGGGGGAATTAGTATACGAAAAATTTAAGATACTCCAGTTCCAATTCATCTAATTGTTTATGGTCATTTTGGATTTTTGGTATACAATTATCCTGTTGGTGTCTTGGAATTAAACACTAGCTTATATTCTTTAAACTCTTTTACTTTTTCTCAGGTTATTGATGTGGGTGGTAAGGAATATCGATTTACATGGGCACATGAAATGAATGCCCTTTGTGACATTTATGAAGAACGTCCAAGTGGTGAAGGTGGTAATGGTTTATTTGTTGAATCTGGAACTGCATGGCGCAAGCTGAATGTGCAGCGTGTCTTAGATGAGTCCACTAAGAAGCAAGTCAAGGAGAGAACTGAGCAATATGAGCAAAAACAAAAATCACGCAAGTATGTTATTCATTGGAATACATTGAAGTACTATCTATATATGCATATATAGACCTGGACGTGTATATGAGTGCGTATGTATGCATGTATAGTTTTACTCTAACAAACAATCACGTGTTTACATTTGTATCTATAGATATATAGATATGCATACACGTATAACGTACTACCTTTGTCTTTGTCAAGCACTCAATTGCATAAATATTAAGAAAATGATGGGAACATTAAAATTGTGTTGATAGGTTTTAAAGGGCGAAAACATAAGAGAAAATGTGTGAATAAGAATCAAAGGAAGTAATGAGGATTATGGATATTAGCGAGAATGAAATGTTGTAAAGTAAAAGAGACGGACCAAAGAAGAACTATTGGCATACTCATGGGGACAGTGGAAGTATCATTTTGCTTTGTGTCTCATATCATCTTTTCACCTTTGTGGTATAAAAATACAGTGTGATACGTTTCTTTCCATCTGTTATGTTCTCAAAAAGTGTTGTGCAACTGATTTGATGTTCTCTAACATGATTATTCATACACTCTTTTATCTTTAGAAGGCATTATCAAGCTCGTGTAAGGCTCTTCTTTGTTCTTAGTAGCCTTAAGGTTTTAGGAACTCCATTTTAAGTGTGAATCTCGTTCCTTGTTTCAGACTTATTTATGAACATTTTTGGGGTGCTTGTCACTTGTGCAATTGTGTTTCTGCCTGAATAAAGGTGTGATTTATGTTTCTGTTTGACAATGTTGATCGTCTTGTCAATACTACTGAATGCTCAGATTTTCTATCTCCACCTAGCATCTTCCCTGTATAGCTGTTCTATTTTCTGAATTGAGTTATTCAGTGGGTTTGTTAGTTTGTTGATCTGTTGAAGTACTTGTGGTGGATCCTTTATCAACTAATTTTTTTACTGGAAAGACAGCATTGCTGTTATGTATTTGGGGCTACTAGATGGGTTGGATGATGCGAATCATGATGTACATTTGAGAGGGATTTCTACCGGGTGGCATATATTTGTCATGACACATAACTGGAATGGTTCTGTGTTGGTTACATAATCATAAAGATAGTGCTTGATGCGTAATGTAAAAAATATAAAAATTGATGCGTTATCCTTTTGTCGTTTCAAGTAATGATTTTCATAATAATCATTGAGTAATTTATTTAGGTAGGGATTTTTTACAGGGCTATAGTCTTGGGCAGATGCAATCCTTCATTGGAGAGTCAAATGCAAAAATCAGCTGCTGTGGACGGTGAGTTATATGCAAGTTCATATTTCATTCCTCCTTCTTCCTGATGCCAAAGAAAGGCTAAATAAAATGAGAAGAAACATGATCTAGTCTGTTAGGAACAAAGTTAGTCACATGGTAGAATATTGACATGATCTAACTTCAGATTGTACTTAATTTCCTTCTCTAACTGTAGGACTAGTGATGAGACTATTGAAGTAATGCTTGTGTTACCAAAATTGTATTTTGCGAGCTCTTCTTTATTACAATGTCTAAAGAATAAGTCTTAATCTATTACTTGCCTTCTCCCTTCTCATCATCTTTTTTAGCTTGGGGTGTTGGAGAAGAGCGCACGCCGCGTGTGGGTGGGTGGGTGGGGGGGGGGGGGGGGGGGTGGTATGTTAAACAATACTTGTAAGAATCTTTCGGGGAGAAATATCATCATGGACTTACTATTTTAAAACTATAATTTATTATCATAATGCTAATATAACTGATCTAATTGTTTTTGTAGCTAATCCATGGAAGTTAAAAACAAGCAACAATAGATTTTTTGAGCCATTGCAAGGTAAGGCTACTAGATTGTTGACCACTATCTTCCTTGTTCTTTCCTGTTTTGTAATATTACTTTTGAGCTTTTGATGTTTTAGTCGCCAGCCAAGCTGCACCTGTGAAATTAACTACTGCAAAGGCAAGGCATTCAACATCACCTCTGACATCACTCAAGAACCAGCCTGTTTCTTGTGCATCTGCTTCCCTAAGGGGTGATGTTACAGAAAGTCAAACTGTTGCAGATAATCCTACACCTATCCAGGCGAGGGCAAAAGAAAATTTTGCTAACTCTGAGAATGACTTTCCTGCCCAAGTTTCCGGCGGGATGCTAGACGCAGCAATGATAAAAAATGACCAAGTAACTGAAATACCGGATCTCAAAAACTCACTTATAACAATACTGAAGAAGAATCCAAAAGGAATGAGCTTAAAGGTAGATCACACTTGCACTTTCTTCAGAAGGTTTATTACTACCTGGAGTCTGGCATGTTTTTTCTGGTTGAGAAGTTGTTTTCCCTTGTTCACTCACTTTGATTGGAATTAATAGGTTTTTTTGTGTTTCTGTTTATGTCAAGGCATTGGAAAAAGCTGTTTGGGCATCAGATTCTGCCCACAAAATTGAGCCCATCCTTAAGAAAGTGAGTGTGGTAGGACTGTGTTTATTTAGGAACTTTTTTGATTAATGTTTTCTGATGAGCTGTTCTCACTTCTATACTAGATTACTACTTATGAACCTTCTGGAAGATATATTTTGAAGTCAAGGGTGGAGCTGGAGACTATGAAGAGGTTAGGATTATTTTTCAACTTTTATTGATATTAAAATTATGGAAATAAGTAAACTTATTATTTTATAAATGTACTCTACAAACTTCCCCTTGTGTTGCTGGCTTAAACATACTTATGTTTAGCTCAACTTGTGATCGAAGACTGGTATGATGCTGCTGCTGCTGATTAGTTGGTCGCCTCATAAAAAATGCTTAAGATCCGCTGCTGAATAAAATAACAACAAACTAGCAGAAGTCCAACTTTTTATTTATTTTTTTCTGATAATTGTTCTTGACACAGTGTTATTTTGAATTAGAATATTTTTAGCTAAATCTGTTTATTTTTTTAATTTTGGACTACATTCCTAGGTGAATACACTTTTAAAATATATTAAAGTTTGTACAAATTAATGAAGAAAATTTGAACTCGATGTGGGGTCAATTGACCGCGCCCCTCATAATCTTCCTCTGCCCCAAATGGGAAAAGTTATATGGTACATGTTTGCTAATGACATTATATTTGTAGACGAAACTAGAGATGAGGTCAATGCTGAATTAGAAATGTGAAGACAAGCATTAAAATTTAAAAAGTTTAGAACAAGTCAAAATAGGACAAAGCATAGAAATGCTTTTTTTTTTGGCACAAGGGATCGCACCTGAGGTGTTGTAAAGTTATATATGAAATAGCTTCTCTTAGTAAGTGGTACAAGTATCTGGACTTGATTTTTCTTAAGTACTAATATCGATCAAGATGCAAATTGTTACACTTGCATGGTAACTATTATTCATCATGCAATGTTTTACTTGTTCTTCATGTATAACAAAAACATGTCAAGTTAGATCTTGTTTAAGATGCCTTGATCTACATTTTTGTAATGTCAATTTAAAAATTAACAATAATGCTAGAGCCTTAATCCCAAAAGTTTGGGGTCGGATACATGAACTTATATATAATTTTCAATGGTCGTTTATTTTTGCCACACCTTGATCAATATAGTAGCTTTAGAGGCACACCTTGATCAATATAGTAGCTTTAGAGGCACACCTCGATCACATAATACCTAGTACCTTCTCTCCATTTTTATCATCTACACTTAAACTCTATGAGTCACATCTTGTTGGATGTCCTGTGTAAAAAAATACACAACTAAAAATATAAAGGGTCAAAATTGTGCATTGAGTAACGTGAAAATAAGTGTAGCAACTAATTAAATCCATAGGAAGTATTAGATAAAGCCAATAAATTATAAATTATTTATTAACACCAATCTTTCACGTTAATATGTTTTGGTTCATGTAGCCAACCGCATGTGTCTTTGAAGTTGTTGATTCTGATGTGGTCTGTTTCTGTTCAGATATTATTCTAAATTTCTAAATTGCTTCCTGCAGTTGTTATGAGCATTAAAAGAAAATGACGCTGATTAAGAAGATTAATTGTAATGGTCTTTTATGCATTTTGTTGTCATGTATACTAGCCAGTAAAATAATTGCAGATTGCACATTTTAGATATAAGTCATATAACTGGTTGGAGTCATCATTCGTTTTCTCATTTTTCCTATGTATCAGTTGTCATGAAGACCATAACCAGAAGCAGCTTATTTATGAAGACAACCATGGTGAATTACAAGCTCCAGATTCAAAATACGCAGGGAAATCCCCAGAGGAATTGGAGAAACATGTGCAGAAATTTGACAAGCAGTCAAATATGGTCGAAAAATACGGTGCCTCACTGCATAACCCCGCTTTTTTTGACGATAAAAACCTCCCTAAGCACAGTGGAGGGCAAACACCCAGATCTAATGACAGCAGTGACACTGATACCGATAGTGACAGTAGTGACAATGGCACCAATAGTCCAAGCCAAAGTAGAAGCAGAAGCATGAGCCCAATAAGAACCGGAAGTGCTAGTAGCAGTGATAGTGATAGTGATAGTGATAGTGATGATTCTTCCGACAACAAAGAAGCATCTGATGTGGATGTTGATGTAATGAGCAATGGTGAGAAAGAACTTGAAAAATTGCAAGAAACTGAACATGGGTTATCTAAAGCATCCGTTTCATGGGGTATGCCTGATTCTATGCCACAACAAGATAAAAGAACTGGAGATCAAAATGGCTATGCATCTGAGGATGTTGATATCGATATTCTTGATGATAATGAAACTCAGCAAGTGACCCCTCATAAGCTTAGTATAGCTACTGAGAAATTGATAACCTTGTCATCTGATCATTATCAAAATCAACCATGTAATGAGACAAATGTTAATGTGCAAGTGGACTTGAAAGATGAATTTGAATATGAACATAACTTTGCTAAGTCTGTTACTAAGTCTAAAAGAGGATCCAAAGACATACAATTTGAGCATAATGCTGAGCGTGCCAAAAGATTTAAATCAAATGCTGCTCAGTCAATACCTTCCAGTCATACAGCGTCCTTTATCTTTGGAAGTTCGCCAAAAAGCTTGGCTTGTATAGTCAATGAAGACAATCGTGAGAACTATGCGATTAAAGTGTCGGATCAGCTTAACAAGCATGATGATGCGACTGCACATCCGTATTTACAGACTAATATCTTGGGTAAATCTGCTGTGGAGTCTCTGCAGTCAGATCGAAGGCTTGCTGCACATCTCTATAATAATGTTGAACCTTCAGACAAAGTTTTCAAGAACCCTACAAATGATAAAATAGCTCCAAATAATAATGACAGTTCATCAAGAAGAGGTTCTTCAGAGCCTCATGCAGATGGTAGCTCTCATCCTCATGGGGACCAGCAATCTCAAATGGAACAGTCGAGGATTGGTCATGCCGAAGTTGGATCCCTGCATAACAAACCAGCGGATCATAATAGATTGGTGAATGATGAGGCTGTTGCTAATCAGGGGACTGATTCCAAAGATCATGGGGAAACGCAAAAAAAATCTTTTGTCAGTTCGCAACATCAAGACTCCGGGCAAGAAATTGGTTCACGCAAGGGAAAGGGAAAGAGGTCCAAAAGATCTAACACATCGAAAAATGCTAATGACAACAAACGTAGTGATGTTTCCGACATTCAAGGTCGTCAAGATAAGCGCAAAAGGAGTGTATCTCCAGCAGATGATGATACATTGTACTCAAAGTATGACAAAGCAGAGCCAGAGCTCAAAGAACCTATCAAAAGTTTCTCTCAGTAAGTAGTTTCTATACTTTCTTTAATGAATGGTATGCTTTTTTATTTGGTTTTGTGGTGCTTACGCCTTTTTGGTGTTGTAGAATTTCATCACTGATGTCCCTCTATATGGTGTCTTTAGGTATAAAGAATATGTGCAAGAATTCCTTAAAAAGTACGAAAATTACTGCTCATTGAAGAAGAGCTTGGAGAACTATAGGTATGGTGCCTTGCTATTATTCAATCCCCACAATTTGCTTTCTCCTGTAAAGCAAATGTGTGGTTTTTCTTTGTCATATTTCCGGTTACATGTCAAATTTTAACAAAGGTTTCCCCCCTTCTAATCTTGATCTCGTGTGTTCTTGAAGGAATGAATTTCAGAAGCTTGGAATGGACCTTGACAGTGCTAAAGATAGAAATACAGAAAGATATTATGAGATTTGGGCACAGCTGAGAGAAAGCTTTAACCAGTATGGAATGGTATGCATTTATGATTTGTGTACATTGCTTAGAGTTGTTGGACTCTTTCTTTTGAAAAAAGCGAATATTTTATTTAAGAAAATGTTAAATGTGATTATTGAATTTAATATTTGGTTATAATTGCAAACCAGAATGCTAAATTGCTAGAGCTCATATTTCTTTGCTAAATGAATTTTGATCCATGGGGGATTGAATGACTTATCTTAGTGTGTGTGTGTGTGTGTTTGTGTATGCTGCTTTTCATAGATGGCCTTGTTCTTTCTAGGTAATTGGCCTAACTGATTAATGAACTTTATTAATAAGTGTGTGAGTACGGGACAGGGAAAGAAAACCGAAGAAATATTAAAAAGGTAGAGAAGCATGGAAGAAACAATTTACTAACAGAGAAATATAGTGAAAGTGTAAACATTAGACATGAAAGTAAAAGCTGTTATCCAGACACGACCCATGTGGCCTTCTTAGTTGTGTCGACATGATTCAAAACGAACAAGACATGGGACACGGGTTGGACCGAACCCCTGCAACTACCTTGTTACATTTAATTTGCCTTATATTATAATGTAAGATGAGTAGTAGCAGTCAGTCACGTTTACCTTGTTATTTTTACTTTTACCCTATATGTTGATGTAAGATGGATAGTTGCACTTGCCACTTGCTATCTTTAAGACGTTGTTCCTTAAGGGTATGTTTGGATGAAAAGAAATGAAGGTAAAGGAAATTGAGGGATGAAGGATCCCTTGTTTTGATAATAAAACGGGAGGGAAGAGATTTGGAGGGATAAGATGAATAATTTTTATTAAGGTTTTAATCTCTCCAAAGTTGAAAATTTTGGAAGGAGAACTCTCATTTCCCTTCCTTTCCCTTCCCTTCTCTCCTAAACTAATTAGAGTTACTTTCCTTTTATTTTTCTTCCTTCCCCTTCCCCTTCCCCTTCCCCTTCCCTTTCTTTCTTTTTCTCAAAAATTGTTATCCAAACATAATGTTAAAGTTTTAAAAAAATTAATAAGAAATTAAAAATATTCAAATTTCGATTTCATTTATTTATATTTTCAAATAAGTTCAAGTTGTATTAAACTTTTATATAAACATATCGGGTGGTGTTGCATGTCCTAAAGTTTCTGGTATCGATGATTTCAAAAAGTGTGAACATTAATATGAAACTGACGGAGTATTTGCTTACTTGTGGATCCTGCTTTGTACTCCTTAGAAAAGTTTAATGTGGTCTCTCATTTATCTACTTTATAGGCTCTTATATTGGAAAACTTGTAAACTCCATTAATCTAAAAAGCTTATTTTAAAACAACTTATCAGGCCTCTTAGATTAGTTGATTTATCTTGTTAAAGTTTAAATCATCATGAACTAAAAGATATGTAAATGAGTTTTGGTATTCCTCAACATCCTTATGGCGTTGGGTCATCGTTACCACATACGCCATGGATGGATCTAGCGTGTAGTCATTGAGGTCAGTTGACATCCCTTAAAGTCTTAAACCCAAAATAAAATTCATAGTATATGTAATTATACCCTAAATGAGTTGTTAGTGTATTGTTTTCCATGAGTGACCAGGGTTCAAAGTCCGTGAAGTGTGTTTTACTTTAATTTTTTGTTTTGAGAGTACTTTTTTCCTGGATGTGCCACTGATGATCACAGTATTTCGTTTCTGTTTATTATGTAAATTTCACATTGTACAAGCTTATGATTAATCGTTGAATAATGTTGCTCTGCAGCAGCACAAGCGGCGTAAGAAAATATTTCTTGTGCTCCATGATGAGTTGCAGGTATGACTGCATTCTACCTTTCCCTCCTAACTTAGTAGCGATCCGCCTTAATGTGCTTCGCTTTGGTTAACAGTATGTATAATTTTTGTGCATTGCAGCATCTCAAACAAAGGATTATAGATTTTGCTGCAAACTATATGCGAGATTGAGATTGTTCTGTTCTCGATCATAAATTTTTCGTGTCTATACCAGGGATTACTGTAGATAACGGCCATTAGTTTATAAGGTATGTGAGCTTTAGATTTTTTTTTTTTTTTTTTTTTTTTTTTTTTTTTTTTTCCGTAGATAATGTTCTTGATTAGATTGATACTCATGGAAATGTAGAAATGGTTTATATAATTGAATGGCTATGTTTCTTGTTACTGAATATAGTAACTTGCAGAATCTTAAGGTTATTTTTCGTCATGGGTTACTTGAAACCAGATTAAAAATTTGATCAGAGCCGAAATTGATTCAAATTCCGACCAAATATCAGTGGGTCGTAACCCGTAAATTTTTACATGTAACCCAAAAACAATCTGACCTAATAATACCAAAAAGGGGTGAAATCATCAGATCGAAACCCAAACCCGATTGTATTGACCCGTTTTCAATTTCACGTCATCATTTTAGTTGGGTCCTACTATTTTTCTACTCAATTTTGATATTTTGAGTAAACAATTCTTTATTATAGCCCTAAAATATAAGAAAATATTTTATTTAAAAATAAAAAAAATATATATATATTTTCAAAAAAAAAATTATGATAAAATTTTTATATTTTTTAAACTTGGTCAGACAAACTCAACGTGGAGCTAATCCGACTTGAAAATCATTCGACGCAAAACTGACTCGGACTCGTTTATTTTTTATCGCCTTGTGGCTTGTGCATGAGTATTACCAGTTTACCACACGCTTTCTTTTAGGTGCTCTCTTGAGAGACCGTCTTTTGTAAAGTCGACTCTTAAAAGTCCAGTCCAAATCTATATTTAGAGTTGTAACAATATATATTTAGAATTGGATTGGACTTTTAAGAGCCGTTTTTACAAAAGACAGTCTCACGTAAGAATTTGTGCTTTCTAAAAGCCTTTACAAGCGTCAATCCATAAACCATGTTCGTTCACGCATTGCATATTGTATTAGTGATGACTTGTTTGATTCCACCAAACAACTTTCCATTAAATATGACACATTTTGACGCTTCTTACCCAATTCCTACGCAATTCAACTGTTGATCAATCACTTTAATATTCCATTAATTATATGCTTAAATAAACCCACAAATTTGATCATCTAGCCACCACTAATTATGTACGTAAATCCATCCAAAAAAAATTATGTACGTAAATGCTCCCTTCGTCCCACAGTATTACAAGAACACGTCGCGGAAATGAAATGTTTGGATCATCATCATCATACCCAATATATTCTGCTTATACAAAAACCATGAGCAGGGTTTGAGGAGGGAAAGACAACGACAACTCATACGCAGAAAGGAGAGCACGACTAAAGAGCCTCCCAACTCCAGTTTAGACAAGAAAAGTTTCTGCAATGAGAAGAGCGCGATTACTTGAAGTAATAGCAAAATGTTTGGATGAGATAAAAAAAATAAATTAAAGAAAGGTGGTGGATCAAAAGTGTTACAAATTTTATTTGACAGGTTAAAATGAAAAATATAGCAAAACTCCTAAAATAAAAAATTATTATATTTTCTTATTTTAATGTAGCAATTCCTAGGAAGTATCCAACTATTGTTTTATTATAGGTAAACTAATGACATGATTAAAGTTATAGTAAGCAAGCGCCAAATCATCTTGACGTATTTGCTTAGAGGCTTTCTTGCCAATTGTCAACCATTATTATTTGATTATGATTATGATTAGTTTATTAACAATTCAATAATTACATAAGAATTAAGATTACTTGCATTTGGGCCACGTCAATCCCAATATGATTTGTCGTACCCAATTAGAATTTCTTCTTCCAACGATGGAGGGCGGTGGTTTGATTAATCAAATCTCTACCGATTATAGAAAAATTATGGACAGAGTCTGAAGAGTGAAGGACGGCGTCAACTCATACCTATAAAAGAGAGCGCGACCAAAAGAGTTCCCTGCTCGAGAAAGATAAAGAAAAGTATCTGTACGGAAAAGATAAATTAAATGTCTACAAATAAAATAAATAAGTAAACGCAGTTAAAATAAATAAGTAAAAACAGTTAAAAATAAGTAAAGATAAGTTAGAGTTCCTTCTTCCAACAATGGAGGGCGGTGGGGTGATTAATCAATCATGTCTACTAATTAATCCTTTGTCTCTTTGAATTCGTTATGTTCTACATTCTTCTATTCTAAACAAATGTCTTTGTTTGCATCACATGATCTGCATGGGAGGAGTGATAATTAAGAAAAAGTAAGAAAATAAATAATTTAATGACAATATTGTAAATAGTTGGGTTTCGTAATGGCATAAGTACAAATCTGTAAATGGAGTAGTTAGTAACTCAACGAGGAATGATTAGGAGTGAGCAAAATCGAATATTTAATTTGAAACATGTAGTTGAAATAGATATTCGATATCTAAAAATTGGTATATTAGATATCCGATCCACTCGTATATCAAAACTATTCAGATTGGATATCCGAAATATTAAATATTCGATGCCAATAAGATTAACTTGCATGAGTTAAACCTCTATGAGGACTTGATTAGGAATAGGGGTAGTTGGAGGTGTCATATCCATGTTTTAGATTATTGTTTTTCTTCTTTAAGTACTTTTGGTGTTCTTGCTTTCTTGTCTGCTCTCGTTTTTATTATTATTATTAGTATTATTGTTTTTATTTTTTATAATTGTTTTCTTTTTCTTGGATCTATATGCTTTGCATTTATCTTTCATATGGCAGGAACGTATCTTAATCTTTCTCGAGCCGGAAGACTCCTTTTGCCCGTGCTCTTCTTTATGGGTATGAGTTGCTGGCTTGCCGCCGTCCTTCCCTTTCCAAACTATGTTCCAAACCATGTCCATAGTTTTCTATGAGCGAGTTACATTAGGTAGGAATTTAGGATGATGATGATGAGTTTTTTTTTTTAAAAGAAATATAATTTTTATTCTTATTAATCTCGGCCATTTGATTACTTATAATATGTAGACATATCCAACTATCTAAAATAATGTATGATATCCGATATTGATATTTACTCGTCTACAAATGTTTATTATCCTTTATTAATCATTTATTATCATATTTAATTTGTGATTAATTTAATCTACAAATGTTTAAATATGGTTAAATTGTATCTTGTTTATATTTTGATTCATCTCAATACAAAGATTATTAACATCAAAATTTTTATAATATGAGACCGTCAATTTGAGTGGGTCCAATTCGCGCGTGTAATAACATTTTAATTTTCTAGGCATTTATCAATTTTGACCTTAAAGGGTATCAATTTTGAACATTGATACTTTAAGGTCAAAATGGATAAGATCAAAATTGAATAATACCCCCCAAAAAAGCCCAAATTGTTACACGCGTTAATTGAACCGACCTAAATTGACATTCTCATTATGAGACCGTCTTGTCCAAGACCAACACAGCAACTAAAGTACTTGTTATTTTATTATGGTAAACACAAATTCTTACTCGAGATCGTCTTTTGTAAAGACGTCTTTCAAAAATCCAGTCAATTTTAAATATATATTATTACAACTCTAAATATAGATTTGGGTTGAACTCTTAAAACTCGTTTTTACAAAAGACGGTCTTTCAAAAGAGCATTTGTATGCTAAATTGGCATTCAAACTAGGACATCCATAATCCAAACGACGAGTAATATATTCCTGCATATTCCCGCCTAATTTTCTTGCCCTATCAATGTGCCCAAAATCTAGTAACACCCACCTTTTTAAACCCTTGATTTTTCAAATCTTTCATAATCCACGGTCCTGATTTCATATGGGTGCAATCCACTACATCAAATCTACACCAGAAACTACTAAACTAAGAAAAAACGTGTATTTTCTAGACCTAATTCCCATACAAATACGCATCAATTTGTAATATTTCATTGGTATCATTTTTGGGTTTTATTGATTTCATTGTTTAATTAAACCTATAAATACCCCCACTAAACTTCTAGGTTAGTATTCAAACAAAATTAGAAAAAGAGATTCAAATTTCTGGTTAGGGTTTCTGTTCTTGAATCAAATGGAAGGAATAGTTGTGGTTTTTGATTTTGATAAAACAATTATTGATTGTGATAGTGATAATTGGGTTGTCGATGAATTGGGTTTTACTGATCGATTCAATCAGCTTCTTAATACCATGCCATGGAATACAATGATGGTAATTTTTCTTTAGTTTCTGGGTTTAATTTCATTTTATTTTCTGGGTTTTATTTGAATTTGATTTTTTGATTTGCAATTTTCTACTTTTTTCTATTTTTTGTTTCTGGGTTTAATTTTAACTTGATTTTTTTTGTTCCAAAAATCTGGGTTTGATTTTAAGTTTACCATTTTCTTCATTTAAAATTCGTTGTTCTGTTCAGAAATATATGGGTTTGTTTTCAAGTTTACTACATTATCCATTTTCTTTTTTTTTTTTTGGGTTAGATTTAAATTTAATTTGCTAATAAAAAAACTGGGTTTCATTTAATTAAAATTCGATCTAAATGGGATGATTTTACTACTTTTTCTCTGGATTTTTTTTTGTTTTTTACAATAAAAAGGGGTTTGATTTGAAATTTACTAATTTTTCCAATTAATTTTCCTCTTTTTACTGATAATCTCAAATATTTTTCTTCAAATTTTCAGGACACATTGATGAAAGAAATGCATTTACAAGGAGTAACAATCAATGATATTGTAGAAGTCCTAAAAAGAACTCCAATTCATCCTCGTATTGTTCCTGCTATTAAAGCTGCTCATTCTGTTGGGTAAGCTTAATTTTTTTTTTCTCTTAAAATATATTGGTAATTATCATAATTAAAAGATTTATAGTTCATTAGTTTTGAATTACGATGGACCATTGTAAAATCATTCATTAAATCACGCACACTTCTTACTTGTGTGAAGTTGCACACAGCGTTTTCTGGGTCAATCAAAAACAAGCTTTTGTTAGTGAAATCTCTAACAAGAGTAAGTTTTCATTTTCCGACCCCAAAATGCCAGACTGGGAGCCATTTAATAACATTAGGTCGTTGTTATATTGGTAATATACATATCTAAATGAATTTTGGTATTTTTGACATTTTTATAGGTGTGATTTGAGGATTGTGAGTGATGCAAATATGTTCTTCATTGAAACAATTTTGGATTTTCTTGGGATTAAGGATTGTTTCTCAGAAATTAACACAAATCCTGGTTATGTTGATGAACAAGGAAGATTAAGAATTTTACCTTATCATGATTTCACAAAATCTCCTCATGGATGCTCCAATCCTTGCCCTCCAAACATGTGCAAGGTAATTAGTACTTTTTTGTTGTTTTTTTTCTTAACATTTACTGCTCCGTTTATTTGAATTTGCTACGTATCGAAGTGAGATCTTCTTGTGTATTGTGTAGGGTGTAGCAAAATCAAAGGATATAGTGAGTGATTTAGTGACATTAATAACTCTGTCATTGTATCAAATATACTTTTCCGTTTTAGTGAGATTGCTGCATTTAACCAAGTTTCTCGTGTAAGAGACTAGCGATTTAACCGAGAGTAGAATTTTTTATGAACAATAAACACATGAAACTCAAAACATACTTTATGAATATAAGGAACCATTCAAAAGATAGTTTAAGCAAATTGTGTTAGATAGAAAATATCAACTATTTGCTTTGATTATGTAAAAAAAAGCTTGATTGTAGCTTCATGGTATTGTTAACATTACATAACTTAAAAGAATGTAATGAACATGTTGATGAGTCCGATTCAAAAATCTTAATCGACAAGTCATAATGGTACAAGGGAGATTCCGAACATGTACAACATGTCTGATTGAACAGGGTCTCTAAAATTATTTGAATCATTTGCCTGTTTTTACTTCGCGCTTGTTTCATTGTTAGTTTAGCTAGACAAGATACATATGAATCTTACACTAACAAATGATAAAATCTTAATTGGCGAGTCATAATGATACAGGGTAGATTCCGAGCATTTACGACACATCCGATTGAACAGGGTCTCTAAAATTATTTGAATTATTTCCCTATTTTTGCTCCGTCCCGTTTCATTGTACATATGAATTAGCAAATGGTAAAATGTCAATTGTTTATCTGAATTTTGTAATCAAAAAATTCAGGGTATAGTGATCAAAAGGCTATTAACAGAACATGGAAACAAGAAATTCATCTACTTAGGAGATGGAATGGGAGATTATTGTCCTTCATTGAAGCTAAGAGAAAATGATCATGTTATGCCCAGGAAGAATTTCCCAGTTTGGGAATTAATCTCGAACAATCTTAACTTAATCACAGCCAAAATCCATGAATGGTTCGATGGCGAAGATTTCGAACGAGTTTTATTGTCTATCATCCAAGATATCATCTCAAATACTGATGCTGCTGCTGCTGCTCCTGCTCAATTCTATGATTGCAAGCTTGAGTCATTCCCAGTTTCTTCTCATGTTCCTCAAGCTCTTCCAGTACCTTTTTAGATGCCTTACTACTTGTTTTCGTTTATGTATTACTCCTTCCGTTTCATTTGTATCAGTGTTACATGATTCGCTAATCTTCTCGAACCGAGAAAATGATTTATGGTCGGTTATAGGCTGTTGTTGGGCAAATTTAAGCGAACTGTGAATTCAAAAGGCAAATTAGCTAGCGAATTATGTATCACTGATTTGTTTGTTATGCTTTGATCAAAACCGAGGTTTTTTGGTCGAATGTAACGATGTGAAACGAATGGAGTAATGTTAATTATTTAGTGATTGTTTTAGATGCCTTACTACTACTTGTTTTAGTTTGTGTATTACTCCTTCGGTTTCATTTGTTCGTTATACTTTGATCAAAAACGAGATATTGTTTTGATCATACGTATTATTTTGAAACGAGCGGAGTAATATCAATTAGTTTAATCACCCACATAAAACCCTTTTTAGTGACTTTTTTTAGATTAAAATTAAACCTAATCCCTCATTTCCCCTTAGGCTTATGTAAAACTAACCATTATTGCTCATTTGAAGCAATTAAGTGAATGAAGATAATAACCTCTCTATTTTTTTGTAAATTAGTATTACCTTTTTTATAAAGTCAATCAAGCATCGATCCGAAACTACCTCTTGTTATTATATTCGGTTTTTGTAGATGTATACCTAGACGAACGTCGTTTAGTAGCATTTAGTTATCTCCAGCATCGATCCGAAACCACCTCTTGTTGTTATATTCGGTTTTTGTAGATGTATACCAGCAAATTCAAAAAGACGAGATGTCAAAGTCTTTGTTTTCTTGCCAAAGAAACAACCTATAGAGCCCGAAACCTCAAAAAAATTATAGATATACTTAGACAAAAGTCGTTTAATAGCTTTTAGTTATCTCCTCTATAATTTTTCAGTAATACTCATTTGTTCCATTGAATTTGCTACCAGCAAATTCAAAGAAACGAGATGGAGCATCACAAAACATGATTAGTACAATTGTGATAATTTATCTAATGTAATTAGTCTAATGTCGGAGCACTCCTTTTGGCCGCGCTCTCCTTTTGGGTATGAGTTGTCGCTGTCTTTCCCTCTCCAGACTCTGTCCATAGTTTTCTATGAGCGGGATACACTGGGTAGGATAATGATGATGATGATGATGAATCTAATGTATGGATTATATAATTTGAACAGGTACAGAATGGAAGACAAAAATGCTGTACTATATTGCATCCATACAAATACAATCAAAGGCTTATATCTTTTGGAGCATCACAAAACAGCAAACTTCTGGGCTCACATGCCTCCACAATTTCAGGATCAAATCTATTGGCTATGCTACCTGCTCGTATACAGCTACGTACACAGCTAACAATGCGAATTTAAAAAATTCGCGGATTCAGATGTATTTTTTTATTGGATTAAGACTGGAGAATCATAAACATGGAGGAGAAAATCGTTAACTCCAACTCTTGAGACAATCATGTAACTCGAACTCCTTTTTATGCAGGCTCTTTCCTTTTTGAGGGTAAAATTCACCGTATTCTTTTAGTCTTTATTTTGAAGGGAGGACGGGTCTGTCATCGTTCCTCACCCAAACCCTGTTTACAGACGAGATATTGGGTGATGATGTTGATGATGCTTGGTAATTGGTATTGTAATGGTGAAATAAATGAGAGTGATTTGTAATAGAAATTTTCATATTAATGATAGTTCGATCACAAAAAAGTTTTTGTTCACGAATTTCTATTTCTCTGCCATTTAGTATCGATTACCAAATTTGTTGTTAATGTATTTGAAATGTGAATTCACTTCATTGTGTAATATTTGATGTAACGGAAAGTCGAAAATATGTCGAACGAACCGGACAATACATGTTGATTTTTTGTATGGGTTCTATTTATGTAAGCACTTTATTATTTTGCATATCTTGTAATTTTATGTTGTTTTAACGCGTTTCATTTTTTGTATTTTGATTTATTTGTTTCTATGAGATTAATTTATGTGTTTATTTGTTAATATTTTGATGCTACTTGTTTCTTTCTGTTGTTTTAATAATCTATTTTTATTTTAAAACTAATAGATTTAAAAACTCATTACATCAAAACAATGTTAATTATCTTCTCAGCTTGCGTGTTAACAACATAAGCATATAAGTATTCATTTTGGCGGAATTTTCAAAACTAGGCGCTCTTTAAAGATGATTTTCACATCTATGTTTCAAAAAAATTTGTTAACGTACGTAAAACGACATTACAAATCTTCTCCATTTGTGTGTAAAACATCACCGTACAAGTACCCAATTTGATTTGTTTTCAAACTAGGTCTCCATAAGGGTAATTACGGCGTTTGTTTTTTTAAAAAATAATTAATTCCGATAAAAACGTCATAAATCAGAAAAATCAAATTAGTTATCATTTCAACTTGAAATTAGAACTAGACATCCTACAAGGGTGACTTTGACATCTGTTTTTCGGAAAATAATTGTCGATGTCGATAAAACGAGAATTACATATCTTCTCAATTTGCATGTCGTTGAAATCGACTAACACAAGTAAAAAAAGGTCGTTAAACATTTAATTAGTTTGTATGTCCGGAAATTTAGCTAATGATTACTCTTTTCAATTGAATTTTTTAAACTGGATTTGCATGGAAATTTAGCTTATGATTACTCATCTCATTTGGAAATTATCTAATATTCACACATTATGTAAGATCGTTTTTCGGTGAAACTGTCTGTCGCCAATGTAAGTCAATCATATAAACAAAATAGAGATTCATATGAATTAACTTTAAAATATATTAAAAACATAATCTAGTGATATGTTAGTTGGAGCAATGAGATACGCATCATATTCCGAGTGTAAAATTTGAGTTCGAGTATCACCTAGTCAGATCTATTATATATAATCCAAAAAATATACTCCCTCCGTGTAATTTGAGTTGTCTAATTTGGTTGGGTATGGATATTAAGAGTGGGATGGGGTCCACCACAAAGGTGGTAGTTGGGGTATTTTAGTTGATTAAATTAATTGTAAAGATAGTAATTAAGGTATTATAACGAGTAAAAGTGGAGTATATTGGTCAGTATTTGTGTGAACATGGGATACTTAAGTGAAAAAATAATCGACAAAAAATAGGACAATTGAAGTGAATTGAGATCATATGAAAAATGAGACAACTAAAATACTACATAAATTGGTGGGAGTAAAACCTAAAACAAATAAATTGAGATTGGTTTAACTTAAATCCTCTTTTCCCCCAAATCCTAAAACATAAACCCTAATCCAAGTCCTTTTCCTCCTAATTCGTATTTAATATGGAGTTCTTGAAAGGTGTTTTTATTTCTCCTTTGTATTTTGTGCATGTAATTAGGGTTCGATACTGACGTTTTTTTGTTGAAGAAGTAAGGGTATTGGTCTGAGAGGTAAACAATGGATGGGAACTCTCTTGGAAGTCTCGTGCTTTCCTTCACTATATGTTTCCGGTCAGTTTACTTATTTTTTTTTTGACGTAATGCTTATTTCCGTTTGATTACCTGATGAATATCCGCAGAATCGACCGAGTTTCAACTTTCATTGTGTTGTAGCTGATGATGATTTTTTGTTTGTTAATGTTTTAAATTTTGTGCGCCTTCGTTTGATTAGTGATCTGTCTGATTTGAATTTTTTATAAACCCTAAAGAATATTGTATTGTCTTACTTTCTGTGTTTTTTTTTTCATTTGAATTGTTACCTGAGTCCTGAAAGGATTATTTTTGGCAAGTCACTGCTAGGATTGTATTGCATGGTGATGTGATAACACTTAATTGAGATTATAGTAAGTAGTAATTAATTAAATTGTCATTGGCTTCATTTTGTTTTGGTAATTTTGCTTATATTCTTCTAATTTTCTTTTTATGAAGGTCTACATGACTGTTGCTACTGTTGTGTGAAGTGCTTTTAGCGTTATAAATGATTCTTATTACATATGTACCGATTAATTTATAGTCTACAGATACTTGTGAGCTGTGACTTTCTGTTGGATTGTTGTGTTTTTATAATTTTTTTTTATATTTTTATTTTAGAGAACTCGTGTATCTTTATATTGATCTTTTACCATGTAAGCTGGTTTGCAATGTTGTTCTTGTTTAACATACCCCTTGATACGGTTATTTGTTTCTCAAAGACACATTATGCTTTCGTTTTTGCTGGTTATTATGTAGGCTCTATAGAGTATAAATGAATGTGTTATAAAATTTTTTATTATTCAATTCCTAGTTTGTATTTTGTGTATAATTATGAGTTAAGCGATTTTTATTAACATGAAATATGAATGAAAGAATTATGATTATTTAATGTTTTGTAAATGTTATTGGTATATTTGTATATTTCAATGCGTGACAAAATTTTAACTTCCTCAATTTAAGGCTTATCCCACTGCCAAGGAAATGTAGGGAAGTCTTAAAAGATATATTTGGGGAGACATTAGCCAAACACTTCATACCCTGCGATACAATATCGTTTCTCGAGCTCTTTCGGACTAAGAAGCAATGCTTCAAGACCTCAAAGCTGGAGATCTTAAGATTTATGAATCCGAGCAAGTTAATAAGGTGATTTGTTGTCTACCTAACAATGATGATCGATAGTCGTCGTTCAAGGCTTTAATGTCTCATAACGTCAATTGGAAATTATTTTCTGAGATTGCTCCTCATGCTGAAATAGAGGAAGAACTCCCACATTTCATTAGTTATGGTCTATACCGTGACATAGTAGCATTATTATAAACTATAAAGCTTGTCAATAGTTTGTTTCCCAAACCCTGGATCATTTCTTACTTACATTGTCATTTGTTTAAGTCAAGGAAGGTGCTGAAAGTAATGTTTGTGCATTTGAGTGTATAATGGCTCTGAGTTGCACTGATTTAACTTGTGGCATCATGGTTTGTTGATTGACCACTCTGATATATGGTCTAGTGAAAAATCACTTGGCTCATGATTCTTTACTTATATTGTCATGATTGCAGTTGCAATTTGATGGTATTACTAGCATAGAAAAACATTTGTAGATGGTGATGCGATTGTGGTAATTGTTGCGATGTCGTGGACGCGACTCGCGGGTTACGGCTCATTTTGTGTGTATCACAATGTGAATTGTTAACTTGACAACTTTATTGTAGTTATTCAAGTTTTCTGAAACATATAATTATATTAAAACTGATAATTGACCTTTTAGAACCTAATACTTATTAAACTAGATGATAATAGTGCAATGACTTGATAATTGGGGATAAGGGTTTACGAAAGGGTAATTAGGTAATTTCTATATTAGAAGTAACTTGGGACCAAGTTAGTTTTAAGTGTTAGTTTTTTTATAAATAAGGGGAATTAGAGGCTCATTATTATCAAGAATCTTGTTAAGCAAATTGTGGGTGAGTTTAATACTCATTTTAGGAGATCTCAAGCTTCTCAAATTGCTTGATCTATCTTTCTTTTACCATTTATAGGGTTGTAATCTTTCTTTGCTCATTAATATTATAATATAATTTTACTTTTGTCCTTTTAATATTTCTTTCCCAAATTTACGGTTTAATTCAAGTAGCCAGGTCATAGCAAATAGCTTATATGTTTGGATAAGAATTTGTAATGGTTGTTACACTATGATTATAAATAACTAGTTAAGAAACGGGGTTTCGCATGAGATCAAAATCCTTTATAAAGCACCTGTTATGCTCATTTTTATTTCTTCATTACGTGTTAATATTCTTAATATGGTGCGGTGAAGGTTACAGTGGACTCTTGATTCTAACACCTTATGTTAACTCGGATCATATGCGAATTAGTGGCATAGTTCTATTCTTTCCTCTTCAATTTTGCAGTTTTGGTCCATGTTAAATTTTCTTTCTCCTAAATCTCAAGAAACACCGTTGAAACTTGCATTGAGAAAGTTATTCGTCCTCTTTCTTTGGCTTATATGTATTTTTTCTTTTGATTTTTGGTGATTCAACAGGTAGAGGTCTCATTATACAATTACTCCAATACTGATAGTTTGTTAACTGCTGGTGCCAGTCATCGTTAAAATCGCATACCAGGTGTTAGACGATATGTCTGAATGAACCAGACAACTTCTGAACTGTATTTGTCTACTGAATTTTGTTGGTTTGGACTGGAATCTGATTAATCGTCGCTGTAATCTTAAGCTATTTTTTTGACCAGCATTTATCTGTTAACAATCCTATCTGATGGCTCTCTTATCAGCCAGAATTAGAATTATCAGACTCAATCAACAGCTTGAGAACCCTTTTCTCAGATTCTCCTCCTTGTACGCAGGTGTTTCCCAGAACTCAGTTGAGGAATCCCTGAAAACAGTGGTTACCAACAAGAAATATGAACAAATTCCAGACCTATTAACCTCCTTAGAAGAATCCCACAACAAACAAAATCCCTTTTCATTTCTTTCTTCATTTACACGGAGCCAAAGAACTCTAGTAGTTGATGAAATGTTACAATCTTTCATCTCTCTTAAACCCCATTCCCGCCTCAAAACTTCCTATCATTATCTGCTAGTTTACACCCTTCAATGCCCTGACCTGTTTCCGCATGCTCTTGCAACTCTCCAACGTAGTATTCGTTCAGGATGTACCCCTGTTCCTCAGACTTACCTTTCATTGTCTTCTGCTTGGATTGATCAACAAAAACAATTAAAGTCGGTGCCAAGAATTCTTCTAAGCATGAAATCTATTGGGTATCGCCCTGATTGTGGAACTTGTAATTTTGTCATCAAATCTCTTTGTGCTGTTGATCAGATGGAAGAGGCTGATGAGGTTTTAAGGGGAATGTTTGAAGTAGGGTGTTTTCCTGATGTTGAGAGTTACTGTACCATTATATCTGCATTATGTGCACTCCGGAAGACAGACAAGGCAGTAGTTATGATGAAGGAAATGGCTGGGAAACTAAGCTTATCGCCAAGGCAAGGGACATTGGTGAGGCTAATGTCAGCATTGCGTGCAAATAAGGAGATATGGAGAGCGGTTGAGGTTATCGAATTCTTAGAGAAAAAAGAGTGTCATATTGGGTTTGAGACCTATGAGCTTGTTCTTGAGGGTTGCTTGGAGTGTAACGAGTATATTTTGGCGGGAAAAATGGCAATGATGATGACTGATAGAGGGAACATTCCATATATTAAGGTTAGGCAGAAGGTGATTGAGGGCTTGACTGGAATTGGTGAGTGGGAACTCGCTTGTTCTGTAAGGCACAGATTTGCAGAACTGAATTCATAAATCTGGAAAGGAAATGGAAATATTTGTTTGTTTTGTAAGTACATACCAACGATGTTCTGAAGTTTTTTTTCACTACTTAGTTTTCTTTACAGGTTCTATACTTAAGAGTTGCTGTTTTTATAATTTTTAAACATTTCATTTTGTAGCTAAAGAAATGGCAATCAATGTCTTCTTTTCTTTGCAAGATGGAGTTTCAAAGTGATTGTAATAATGTTGCTGCACTAATTTTATATTCCATGATTTTCAACTTGTGCTTTATGAATGGATTTGATAATAGTAATTGGCAGATATCTTCCATCGTTGCTACCATCACCAATGGCCGCTGAAGACAGAGAATTAAAGAGGGATGTATGGAGATCTCATGTAGGTTTTTCTTGGTTTCATACTTGGTTGGATCATTAATTCTTGGTTTTCATTGAATCCTACAGGAACCTAGGAAATAGTCAAAGGAAAAAGAGAGATGTTAAATCAGATTTCACGAGCAAGAGATGAGAAGAGAAATCAAGAGTCTGAAAATGGCGTGATGAGCGTCATGAAGAACAATTTACTGTAAGTAGCTCTGAATCTTAATATGGAATATGCAACTTATCGGTCCATCCATCCTCTCTGTGGAGGGTAGATTATGAATTTAAAACGGGTGTTTGGAAAAATTACATATACGATTATAGTTAATATTAAAAATGTAGACGTATTATATAATTCTTAAATGATGAAAAAATTACTCATAAATTGCAAATTTTTAAGTGTTTATTTTATTGACTAGTGTTTTCTAATTTTAGACCCTTTTAACTCTGGGCTGTAGGTAAATGTTTATTTCGCCTATGATCAGGAACGGCCCTGCCTCTATCGATATGAGAGGTAAACGCTGAAAAAAGTATATAAATTTAACAAGGATAAACGGGGCTTATCAACCTCTATATTGGCCTAGAGGCAATTGCTAGCTCCAACGAGAAAATTTGAAATAGATAAGATTCTTAATTAAAAAAAAAGTATGGAATAAGATTCAAATTAAATTTATTCCAAATATAAGCGCTTGATACCCCATAATACAGGTTCGGGTTTGTTCGCACTTAGTAAGTGCGAACAGTAATAAACTGGTAAAAAAAATCAAGTGTCTGTTCGCACTTAGTAACTGTGAATAGGTCAAACAACGTTAACATGTTGATTTTAAGACAAAGTTGTTCACACTTAGTAAGTGCGAACAGACTGAAAACCTAAAACAGGTTGTTCGCTGTTAGTAACAGCGAACAATCTGTTTCAGTTTTTCAGTCTGTTCGCAGTACTAAGTGCGAACAGCCCGAACCTAAGATTTACGGATTACACGCTTAGTTATGAAATAAGTTTGATTATGATCTTATTGTATGCTTTTTTTTTAACAAATAATCTTATTTATTTCAAATTTTCATCCAATGATTGATAAAATTCAATCCAAGCAAGTAGAAAGAAAGAAGCCAACGCATAAAGTCCGTTCAAAAAGGGAACAAAATTTAAGTGAAGTAAGTGATTTGCATTTTGGTATAAACATTTTAATCATCATTATCATCCCAAGTGTATCCCGCTCAAAAAAAATGATCAGGATTTAGGGAGGAAAGAACGACGACAACTTATACCCATAAAGGACAGTGCGGTAATTCCCGGCTCAAAACTTATCCTTTGATGAGTTTATTTTATTTATTTTTTTTGTTGCCTTTACTCGTCGGCTCAAAATATTTTGCTTGTAAAGTTCTTGTAAATAACAACTACTCTTGTACGAGATTGTCTCAAAAAAATGGCCTCAAAACAAGAAGTCTACACTCTTTTTTTATCTTTTATTTGTATTAGTTAGACTTTTTAGCCTATATATCTAGTGCGAAACTGTCTTTCACAACAATTTGTGTTTAACCAATTGTAATGACATATTTTGGTATTGAAGTGATCAAAGACAAGTGATCTCACTAGAAGGTACTCGGTTTTATAATGTAGATGATCAATATAACATTATTGATCACGCCTTTCTCTTATTGTCATCCTAATTTTTACTGTCCCCTAAAATACTGTGTGTACTATGTATTGATTTATTGATACTATGTCGTGTTTGGTATAGTAATTGTAATGAAAAGAGAGAGGAAATCAATACAAGTCGGGGAAGGAATCTAATAGTGTTACTTTGAGATTTTGTTTGGTAAGTTTACTAAGTAAGGGAAACAAACCAATAAACTTTTGTTTCCACTTGATCATTAGCGGTAACAATGTAACGTAATCCATTACCACTTGATAATCCATTCTGTTACTTTTCATGTGAAACAGACAAGTAGTAACGACATCCATTATTTATTTCCATTTCCTTAAAATTTAACCACACCAAACACTCCCTTAGTATTCTTATTGAAGATGACCACTTAAGTGTAATCACATACTATCTTTAGTCATAAGATATAACTTTGAAAGGCTTCATATACAAATTTAAGGTGATTAGTTTCAATTAGAGGTGTTCAACGGGGCGGATTGACCCAATAAATCTAAGGTTGGATCACATTTTAACGGGTCATTAGCGAGTCGGATCGATAAGAAATTATTAGCGGGTCGAGTCGACCCAATGAGCCATGGGTTCATATACAAATGATTGTGTGGATATTAAGTACATGATCAATTTTATATAACATTTATTTTCAATTTGAGAATTCTTGTTATTTCTTAAAATTTTTGATAGAAAGGAACACTTAAAGTTATAAAGTGATCACTTACATTATCTTAATGATTAATCACAATCTTAAACTAAAAGTCGTTATTATAAAATGACCAAATTCATTATTAAACTGATTAATTGACAAATTAAAATTTTCACATTTGATATACAGTTTTGTTTTTTTTTAAGGATTTCTGTATAATATTTCCCATTAAATTATAAAGTGATCATTCTCAAATCATACATGGGTTCAGTTTATGAAAAATCAAACCACATTTTATATATATATATATATATATATATATATATATATACTCCCTCCGTTCCAGTTTAGATGTCCCATTTAACTTTTCACTCATGCCGAGGCAATATTTTAACCCTTAATATCTCTAATTATTCTTAATCAAAAATTATAAAAAATTGATATTAATAATCCTTGTATTGAGACGAATCAAACAAGATCCCACATGACTATGTTTTAACTTACAGATTAAAAGTAAAATACAAATTAAGAGTGATGAGTGAATAGTGCCAAAAGTCAAATGGGAAATCTAAACTGGACCGGAGGGAGTATATATATAGGCAGCATCAAGTGAAAACAACTAAAGTTTAAAGTGGTAAAAAATTAAAATTAGACTGACATATACATATTATGGCAATAGGTGTAAATACTATATCTTATAGGATGTACATGTTCTTGTGAAGGAAAAAATTCATATTATTTACAGAAATACCATCCGAATATGTACACTTTTTAAGCATCTATTTACACCTTTAAGAAAATATCTAATTATTTACATAATTGCAATTGAAATACAATAGAGATCCACTTGAACCTAATTTAAACCCGACCCGTCCCCATTCCTGCCAACAATGGCGACAAGCGACAACTTGATAACAATACTTACATGTTTAGATTTTTAATGACAGTAATTTACAAACTAATGAATTGCGACAATAATGCAGGAAATATAGGGTTATGTTTGGGAATAAGCAATAAAAAAGTAATTTATTTTTAATTGTAGATTTTCATCATAAATGTAAATTTGAGATAAAAATTGTTCTGAGAGACGGTCTTTCCTAAGACGCATTAGATATATAGGCTAAATAACCCAATTAATACAAAATAGAGAGAAAATAAAAACATGAGCCTTTTATTTTGAGGGAGTCTCTTTGAAAGACGGTCTCCCACAAGAGTAGCTGAGTTTGAGAATGACAAGGTGTGAGAAGTCATTGGGGGTGGTTGACAATTGGTTGTTGGCTGTTGCCGATTGATTTTTTTAGTTGGCTTGTTTGACTAGCTGGAAAATGTTGACTGTTTTTGTTGGCTTTAAAGCTAGCTGTTTCTGGAGATGTTTGGTAAATTAAAATATTGGTTGTTGGCTGTTTAGTAGAGAAAAAGTAGGCCAACAAACCAAAAGCCAACCCAAAAAGCTAGCTAGAGCAACTTTTTCATTTTGGCTTAAAAAGCTTCTTTAAAAGTCATTTTTCAAATAATTTTTTTGACTGTTTGACCAACCAATAAGCAAAAAACCAATAAAAAAGCCAACAAAAAAGTCAAGTCAAAAGCCAATTGCCAAATACCCCATTATCAAATTCTCTATTTTAACGAGATTTAATAGAATGATGGAATTAATACAAATTTGATTTTTATTAATTTGTCAAACACTAAATTTAAGTCAATCTAGATCTTCAAATGAAATTCTCATTTACAAACATATAACATAGGTAAATATATGAATCTCTAACTTGGTTATTTTTGTGTTAAAATAGGGAAAAGTTGTTTTGTTAGGGTTAACATATCTTGCGCATAAGTAAACTATTTAGTATTTACAATTGTGAAGAGTTTTATGAAAATACTACCTCCGTTAATTGTTTTGTGCAACCGCAACACAAATTGCGGTTGCCAATGCAATTTTTCTTAAAGCAAAATTAGAGAATGTGGGGTAATGTAATTAAAGGTAAGATAGGAGAGAGAAATAATAGAAGTAGGGATAGGTAAGTAAGAGAAAGAAAGAGATTGACAAAAAAAAAAGAGAAAGAAAGAGAGAGGAAGTAAGGATAGGTAATTTAGGAAAAAGAAGGAGAGAGAAAATGATGGGATAGGTGATTAAAGGAGAGAGAAAATGATGGGATAGGTAATTAGATTGGTTATTTTTTACTAAAAAAAGGAAAGTTGCAAATAACCTTGAGCGGACAAAAATGGCAAAAGTTGCAGATAAAAAACCGAGATAAAATTATGAAGTATTTTCTGTATAATCATTGAGCGAAGTGATACAATTTTCAATTCTGGAAATTCAGATGAAATTGAATCGATGTGGAATTGGGTTTTGGGGACGAGTCGCTATACAAATTCATACAGTTCCATCATAATCATACCCAACAAAATTCCAATTATTTTCAGTGGAATCACAAGTTGCCACATGGTTAATGCTGCTCTTGCCGACATCTTTAATAGGTACCTTCTTAATTTAATAACTAAATTATTCTGCTTTTGCTGATTAGGGTTATGTAATCTAGGAGAATTCTAGTAGTACTATTTTAATTGAATTAAACTCTTTAAATTATTCCGCTTAGATTATATGGGTTGTGCTTTGATTCTAAAAGTCACCTTTTTATCAGCAATACCAACATTGTGTTCTCTTTTGGGTTATTGTTTTTGGGTAAAGATTCAAATTTTGAGTTGGGGATGATAATTTATTTGGGTGGTATCCAGAAACTGGATTCATTGTTATTATAATTTTATTATAATGATTTTCGAGTTGAATGTAGGTTGAGGGAAGGTAAGGCCTAGGGGAGGGCAGCGAGAATTGAACCCATGTTTAATCCTCTAATTGAGATAAAATTTGATATAATAGTGATATAATGAGAATTAGTTTTGGAAATTCAATGTGGTAGCTCAGACGTTTCGACGTGGTAGATAAATATTTTTTTAATTCAGGTGGTGACCTTCATATTTCAACTTTACCAAGTGAAAGCTAAAGGACGGTCACATGAAAACATTTGTGGAAAAACCAAAAACAGGGATCATCACATGTTCTTAAAAGATTGTCCACTTTGGGTTTTTCACACAAATTAAGAAAACTAGAATCTTTGTAGTAAGTGGTTATTATTTTAATTAAATAGTAGTGTGAAGTAATGATTACATTGGTATTATGAGAGAGAAATGACATTTAAATTAAAGATAAAGTAAAGAAAAAAAAAGAAATTATCATTGTCATTAATATAGAGAGAGTATATTTGGGAAAATAGGAGATATTATGAGGGTATATTTAAGAAAAATAATATTCAAAAATGGAAAATATTTAAAAGTGGACAAACACTTGAAACTACGCGTTATAGTAAGGTGGACAAACATGAAAAAACGGGGGGAGTATTCAACTTTTTTTTTTCCAGATAGTGCTATATGACTATGGGCATATAATTTAGTACTTTATTCTTGGGGTGAAGATCTATGGCCATTTGATCATATGCTTTTTCTTTTTCTCTCTCTTTTTTATTTTAAAAAAAATTGTTGAATGTATTTTTACATTGGACATGATATATATAATTATTGAGACAAAACTTACTTGCACATTCCTTAATATTAAATGTATTCATTTGCACATTTTTGTTTGCTATGCTATGGCCTTTTCCCAATCACAAAATTATTGAAGTTGAAACTATTAGATTTACTGTAATGAAGCATGAAAGGTATTGAGTTCTTCATATAGTTGGATCCATGTACTTGTTAAACACATGTATTTTTTGTACACATGTATTTTTTGTTTCCTTGTCTAAAATCATACCTTGTTTAAAATGTATCAAGGCTGTACTACAATCCTTGACATTGATTTTTTTAAGTCCATAATTAGGCTTGTTTTTTTTGTTCTTTTTTTTTGCCATATTGGTGCATTTTTGTATAGTTAAACTTGTTGGGTATTATAGGGAATGAAACTCACTCATTGTCTTCATCTTCGTCATTATACCTAGAGTATCCCGCTCATAGATAAATTTTATCACATGTTTTGTTAAGATATGTTTTATGTTGTAACATTGAGAAATTTTGGATTGGATTTGATCAGTATGCGGTTACTCTATTTTAAATTTGAGGTCTTTTTAGTTTGGATAAAAAAATCTGTACTATTTTGGATATGTATGATTGTTGTTGGGCGTTAAATTTATAACATTTCGGTGTCTCCGACTATTCATTGAAGAAAATTGTAATGATTTTGGTTCGTTTTTGAACACTTAAAATTCGAGTAAGGTGTCATGTTTCTTTGTGGCTCACGATTACTAATCAGGTTTTGAGCTGAACTATATGGATTAAATTTCATATGATAGGCTCTTCCAAATCAATCGACACGTTGTCTCGAGTTATAAGGTGTACTATTTTGGATATTTTTGATCGTTGGTGGGTGTTAAGATTACAATATTATGGGGTCTCTGAGTACTCAAAGAAATTAGATTGCATGATTTTGATTTGTATGATGTTATGAACTGTTCTAGTTGGTTTTTGAAGACACAAAATCTCTAATCGTCTCGCGAATCGCAAATCAAAAAAGCGAATTATGGTCGGTTTTAGGCTATTTTTGTCCTTTTGAGCAATCTTTAGAATTCGAAATGCGAATTAACTACCGAATTATGTTCCACTGGGTGTCATGTTTTTTTTTTTGTGGCTCACAATTGTTGAACGAGAATCTAGGGAGATTAAGAAAGGGTAGATGAACTAAGTAGGCTTGCCTTGCAATTAATAAGATTGATGAACGAGAATCCAGAGAGATTAAGCCATGATCCATGGCTCCTAACACGAGTGAGCTTACTTTCAAATAAACTCAAATTCATGGTTTGTTGCTTCCGTTCTTAGGCAGTATCTCACTAGTTGTGGCAATACACAGTGCTATTTGTGATGAATATTTTGCGATTTTGACCATGACTATGCACCCTACTATAAGCTCACTAGTACATCTGAGTTCGAGTATTTTGTAAATGTATTTGCCGAATTGTCAATGATACTGTACTCTTTGCTGTTGTGATAGGGCGAGTTTGTCAAATATGCCTTGATGCCTTCGTAGAATGATGAGTTTATGTTTTGATATCTGCTTTCGAGGTTTTCTTTCATTCTTATTCTGCTATAATTTCTTTAGGACTATATGCTTTTTTACAATCTTATTGCATAGTTTATTGCATCCTTTATTACATTTCTTATTTCTGACATTGCTGTCATTGTATGTGTTTATGTGCAGGATGCATTTATATGACCACGCGTTAAGCAAGCTTTCTAAGTTAACAAACTTTCTAGACTATGTCTGAAGATCAGGCCAGTTCCACACGAAGGAATGAAATATCCGACAGAGTTCTCTCTAAAGGACGAAGGTAATTTAGGCTTGCTATTGCTGTTTTACGTACCACCTGCTAGTAGTATCTTTTCCTGTTCTACTCAGTATATTATGGGTCTGAAATGCCAAAGACGAGAGGCTTTATTTATGTTCATTTTTTTTTGTTTAGTGTCATAGAAAAGATATTTAGCATTTGCTTTTGATAAAAGTAGACTTTTGATCTCAATGGTTGATAAATCTTCCAACAAGAAAAATTATCTATGCATTGTTAATTTTAGACACCATATGGCAGTGTTAAATTACTAATTCTGCTCCACTCATGAGTTCCATATTCATCTTGAACTAGACTTGGCTAATGGTATTACCTGCTTGGAATTATTCTTCTTAATCTTGTAAACATTATATGAGTTGAGGTTGTGCTAAATTGTAATGACTTGATTTGACATGGAAATTATTGTGGTCATTAATTGATTGATTCACTTTCTTTTTGAAAGTCAAGCTTGATTAAATTTCAACTTTTTTGACATTTTAGTTACATATGCATCAAAGCATCATGTTGTGAGCTTTTGTTAAAGTTGTCTTTAAGTGGATTTTTTTTTCAAGTATGAGATTTGTATTGTGTAACTGTTGAATGTGTGCATTAAAGACCGTTGATAGGGAACTGATTTGTTAGAAATGAATAAGATCTGCATACAACAAGCTAATTGACAATAGAGCTGAATTTTGTCGAAGCTTTATTATAAAAAAATTCAGAAGTTTTTAAAAATTCATATAATAAATAATGTGGTGTAATATGTCACTCCATGATATTCAACCTGCCCGCAATCTTTTGCACATGAGCAGGGTTGGTATCATGGAGTGACATATTACAACACATTATTTGTATTGCAAATACCCTTTGTAACCTCACATAACTAAGAAGCGCACATGTTTTGACTTTTGACCGAGCTGGTGAATTAATGTTGTTCATCATCCTTGTAAATTCTTCTCTTAATGTTATTTTCAGGGACACTTTTTGTGATGATTTTCTATACATTTTTGTGTAACATTCCCATGCGTAGGATATGATAACTGCAGTAAATTGAATAAAGTTGTTTAGTTATTTGTATTTGTACAATATATGCTCAAAAAACTTGATACAGTTGTACATTTTCGTGTGATGGGTATGCTTCGTTTTGATCTTTTTAAACACAATGTCAGATCAGGGAAGTTTTTACAAGTTAATATTGCACATTCCTGTTATTGTTCTTTTTACTTAAGTTGATATTTTCAATGCTTTGCACTGAAAGATTAGATGGACACATATTTTCTTATGATCTTGATTGATTCAATACTGATCAGTGATGAGTTGCAAATTTTCAATTTTTTGTTCAATGGATCATTTTGATTATTGTAATTGCAGGCTTCTAGAATATTGGAACTTCCATCGTTGTGGATTTACCATCTTCAGATGGGAATTGATCAAATGAGGAATATTGATTGCCTTACTTCTTAGATGGGCTTATAGATGTAATTGTCACAAAAAGCACATACTCTCTTGTGAAGGATATATTGGAGGTATGTTTATGGTGTAACTCTTATTATAGAGCCCTTTTTCTTATTTAATATCAATGTCTGATTCTGTGTGCACATGCATGTCTACATGATCATGTGATGCGTCATAAGTGCATGTGCGTAGTTTGTAAGGGTAAAGTGTGGCCTTCCAAAAGATTAAAAAAGTAGCATACTAATTTTTTTAATAAAAAAAGATGATCTTTGGTAGATTTCATATTGAATGTGTCTCAAAATTTGGGAAAAATGATTTGCTTCCATCAAAGAAACTTTGCTAATTGATACTTGATTAAATACAAGCATTTCTACATTGTACTCCTAACTAGCAAGCTGTCCCCTGCTGTCTTGTTTCTCAACCTTCAATCCTCTTAAGGTGGCATAAAGTTTGTCTTTGTCATATGTCTGTGTGTGTTCTTTCTACATTATACTCCTAACTAGCATTCCTACGTTTTAAGTAATTTCCCAATTTTCTCCCTCTCCTCCGTTTCAAGGAGTTTAGCTTTGTTGTATTTCTGTGTGTTCTTTCTAGATTTTTTCATTGCAAAAAGTTTGCTTTGTTATATCTCAACTTTTGCCTTGCAATACAAAAATGTAGTTTTTTTAAATATATTTTTATGAGATCGACATTGAAATATAGGATGCAGTTATTGAAATTAATCACAGTAAGTCTATGGGAGTAACCATTCGTTTGGCCTGTCTAAGTGTTGCTACTGTTATTGTGGACATTATAAATTAGGATATTAACCACTAAATTGATCTTTAATTGGTTTTTATTTCTAGATTTTGATACTACAATCCTCCTTTTGATTTTCGAAATTGGAATATCAGGTATTTTTCGTATGAGGACTTTCTAAAAACTTTAGTTTGGCTGACTTGTTGCTATGGATTTAAATAAGACAGCTTAATTAGAACGGTGGCTCCTATAAGAGCGAAAGTTGCATTGCATGTCCGTATGAGAAATTTACTAAAAGCTCATACTCGTATCTCCTAAGCCCATATAGATGATAATTGTGCATATGGTAAAGACAATTTTAGTTCATGGAAGAAGATAATTTTTGACTAGATTGAGGAGAGGACCATTCATTATAGGCCGTGGATCGAGTTTTATCAAGAATCATTTTTTGATGTCGAATACTCTTTGGGGCCTAAGAGTACTATTAAAAGGCCAAAAATGGTTTAGTCTACTCGGGAAAGGTTTATGCGTGAATGAATGACTGCTTAGAGAAGTTCTTTTGGTGCATGTATAGGTTCATAGTTCGTTCGTTCAGATCAATGGAATTCTTGCATGAGGATGTTTGTTGGTCTTGTTCTTAGGCATAGTTGTGGATATCCTCATTTTTCATGTCCGTTGTGTTTTCTGTTCCGATTCTGTTTTGTTTCTGTTTCTTTTGATAATTCTGAAACCACACCAATCTTTGTATGTTGCGGATTGTATAAAAGTTTGTTGTTTTCTGTTCTTTTGATTTTGTGGTTGTTTCTGTTGATGATTTGAATCCACACTAATCTTTGTATGTTGCGGGTTGCACAAAAATGTATATTATTGAGGTAATGGTGGTGCATGAGTTTTCGCCGTCTATTTGGATGCTTCTTTGATAGATTTCTAGTCATCATATTTTTGTGTTTTGCCGACATGAAACGGTACATGCTTAGTCGTTTGGGTCTGTCTAATTGTGGGTTTTCTTGCATAATTCAAAATGATGTAAAATATGGGTTCCATGCATAATTGCATATTTTACTCACTTTGCATTTATAAATATGATGATATTAAACTTTTCTTATAAATCTGGAAAGGGTAAGTGCTTTGTCAATTTAATGAAAAATCATTCAAAAAAAAAAGAATAATAAATGGAGGAGTTGAGCTGAAAATATCGCCTCACAAATTCATATATACCATTACCATCATTATCATCATCATGTCCGCTATATCAGGGGGAGGGATCGAAGACGCCATACCATACCCTTATCAAAAGTGATAAGTAGGTTGCGACTATAGAGACCCTCGGCTCAAGACAAACGTGAAAATGACTACACATGACAACGAAGGACCCAAAACATGTAATAGGCATTAGGCAAAATAAAGAACAAGGCAAGAAAAACTGGCTAACAACAAACCATAGAAATATAAAACAATCATATCAGCACCAACAATAAACACGTCAACGATAAGTACCAATGGTCTATTATATGAATCCTGCATCTCCAATGAGGTTGAGCCCTAGTTAAGTCCTCAGAAAGGTGCAACTCACCCATGTCATTCCTAATATGTTGAAAGTTTTAGAGATGGAACAGATAGTAAAGCAAATGACTTACTCCTCAAATCATCATTTCAAAAAGTAATTATCATTTATATGTGTGAATTAGCTAATTTTTTGTATTTCCTTTATGTTAAAGATTAAACTTCTCGTTTGGTCACAAAGACTAAACCTATTCAAGAATTCTCAAATTTGATAATTGTTCTATTTGATTACTCAACCAATGGTGAATTATTCTGAATTAACATTTTCTCTCCAATATAACTTGTATAATGTATACGCTCTTAACCTTTGAGAACCGAGTAATTAAGATCTTGAAGATGCATATTTTTTTATATCGGAAAGTTTAATTGTGAATGGTCTTGGTTTTTTTAGTTACAATTCTCTACTTTTATGAGCTAGACTAGAATTTCTTAAATATATTATATTATATTGTGAGTGTTACTTTATCCTTGTAAATGATACAAGTGTTCTACTCAATCAATGTAGGAGGTAGATGAAAAATGAAAATCTTGTGGAACATGGATTGTTGTAGATGATGAGGTACTAATCCTCTTAAGCATTTGCTATCTATAATCTAGATTAATTTGATGTTTATGTTAGTTTATGTTGATATCCGTAAAAAATTTTAGTTTTGCTTGGTTAGTAAAATTATGAAGTAAATTACCTTCGCTCACCATGCTTAAACTCTCCATAACTAACTCTCATGTATTCAATCGGACTTTTCACTTTACCTCAAGTAGATGTTTTACATACTTGAACTTTCAACTTTAATGATACCAATTTGACCCAAAACCTTGGAGTTTTTCTCAAAATAGTCAAGTCAGACACATGAATATGTACCTAAACTTGACACAAGTACCCAAGTTTGCGTAACATAGATGAAAGGACAACCCTTAAGTACTTGAGCTAACGAAAATAGTATCTGATTTTATGTGGGGTAATTTCATCACTATAAAGGATATGAGTTTTTCCCATGAAGGGTTTAGGTTTACAATATTGACCATAAAGTTCTTTCTTTTTGTTTTAGTTCATTCTATAAAGTTCTTCCTGATTCACTTTATATCATTTTTGCATATAGTCTCCCTACTTGACCACCACTCTCTAAAGGAAATTTATGTTTGAGCTTACGAGGAAAACACAGATATGTTACATTCTAAATAATGTTTGTATCTTAGTAAGTAAGGGTTTTATAAGGCCACTTAGGTTTCCATCATTTTTACTTCAATTTCTTTTTGGGGAACCTTATAAATACAAATATTTTTGTTATTTATAAAATAAAGTATCCTGGATCATTAGAGACATCGTGTTCTTCCAACAGTTTGGCATGCGCTCAAAATAAACGATTTAATACAGTGCAAATAAAAGAAAATTCAACTTACAAGATATAACTGCATTCCCACTACTTAGAGAAAAATCTCTGAAGAGTCAAATGTTTAGCTGTTTAAGACCCAGCCAATCAACACTCTTGCCACTCAACCACTCTTGGTCTTGGGCTTTCAGGAAGAAATTGTCTCTGTTATTTCAGCTAGTTTTTGAAGATTTAATTTAACGACAGTATCTGCAAACATCTTTGTGTCATCTGCTGTGTTCCCCTCTGGAATGTCCACAGTATAGGACTCTAAGACGATAGTGTAAGTCTTCCCCTTAAGGCTAATGTCATTCACTGTTGTAACTGAGCAGTAATTCTTAAGCCTGTGCTCACCTCCTAGGATCTTGAAGCTTAATAGGCGTCTCTGATCGTCAAGCATCTCTAGTCTCTCTGTGCTTCTTTCTGCTGGAATTCCTGAGATTACTGTAACCTCCCTCACGCTACCTACCCCTCCATCACCCCTCATTGTGCAACTCTTGATGAAATGCTTGTATGCTTGAGGGTTATCAAAGGCTCGGACATACCGCCAAACAACATTTGCTGGGGCGTTAATGCGCTGTGCTATTATAGATGTGCATTTGTTTGGGGGCAAGTGCGGTTTGTGGCATGTGTTGATTATATTCTGTAGCTTACTGTATTCTTCTGCTGTTATACCTTGGATAGATAATGGGTTTTGATCCATTGACGGGTGTCTTTTATTTTGTTGAAATAACAAGTGGGAGAGACAGGAGGAATTCTGAAAATGGTTTGAGGATGGAAAAAGGACTTATATATCCCCCTTCATGTGACAAAAGGCTTATTTTTTGGCCTTTTCTTTGGGAGTGCTTGGGAGAATGGTTTTTTGACTTTTTTGGGTGAGTATCTAATATGTTAATCTGGAGAAAGAGATGCTTTTTTGTTGTCATTGGACAGCACAATTATCTTGGTGAAATTACTTGGTAAAAGTTGGTTGCTATTTCATCAGGCAAAACCCTTAGCTGCCTTAGGGTTTACTGTCATTACTTATTTGTTCATTCTTTAACCATGGTTTATACCATGCCGACATGATATTAAAAAATCATGGAAAAAAGATTCTTGAACTAAGGTCCCTTTTATCTATATGCTTTCTGGTTAATTCTTAATGTATTAGAAATTGCATTGGACACGTATGAGAGAGGAATAAAAAACCACATTATCATCATCATTCCAATGAGTCCCACCCAGAGGCAAGGTCTGGAGAGGGTTGGATAGAAGGCAGACCAATACTCTCATCACGAAGAGGTTGCGATCGAAGAGAGCCCCTCAACTTGAGTATCAGGAATAAAAAACTACCTGAAATCTCTAAACATCCCTACCCGGAATTTTTTTTAGTTGCAGTGCAGTTTTTACTCTCTTTTGGTGATTGTGGAATTGCTCAACTCATTGAGGTTACAAAAATCAATTTGCAACATTTATGCTACAAAACTCTCACATCAAAATTCAGAATGTGACTAATTGAGGGGTATAAAGGAGTAATTATTTGTCTTTTGGATTTACTTTGATCCACCAGCCATCAAGATAGCAATCTTGCACCTATAGAGCTTATTAGTTTTGTAGCCTTGTAGGACTAGTGTGGAAAAAGGATGCTTTTATGTCTTATAGTTTATGTTGTATGACCCTTTTCTTATTTGTTGATTACTATTTGTCCTACTCCTACTATTTAGAGGAGAAATTGGTGTTATAATTTATGTTGGTTTCGTTTAAATATTTTGATGCTGATAAATATAAATATGATTTTGTTGTACAACCTTCTGTGTTGAAAAACAAATGTGTTGGTTCACAATTGGGTAGTGTCTTCGCACAAGCGAATTTTATTGCAGTGTTCGAAGAGTTGCTGCTGAGTGCTGATTATAGATGGTTCGACAAAAAGAAAAATATGGTTTTAGAATGAGGATGATGTAAAAAATAAGAGATTATTTCCCCCTCATTTGGGAGAAATAGTTCCGTACCTCCCAATAGGGTAAATATTTGCCTCTAAAACGAGGGAATTAATTCTTCTTTTCCTTCTTCCCTATCATTTTGCAACTATTTCCTACGCTTTCCAACAATCGCATTTCCTTGATTTTATATCTGATAGCCTTTGTCTTCAATGACTTTTATTTTCCGCTTAAATATTCACCTACAATACTAGCATGACTTTAGTGTGATAAAGAGTTTCCACTCCCTGTTGACGTCACAATGATGTCATGATTGATTTTTTTTTCATCCATATTGTACTTCAATACATCAAGGTTGTTTGCCATTGTCATGCACTGATATAATTCTGAGTTTCAGTGGCTGGAGCTGGGTTGTGTAAGGCCTGATTATGTTTAATGTAGTGAATAAATTACCTAAGAAGCATAGATTAGTGAACAATCTGTTACTTAGATTGAAGATACACCTAAGAAGCATTTTCTCCCTTTCCTTCTTTCTTTTTGATCTTTCCAGCTGTTATGAAGAACCCATATTCATTGCACCATTCCTAGCTGTTATGAAAATTGGGAAGTAATAACTACATGTATATATGAATGAAAAATGTTTCATGTATTAGCAGTGGCGGATCCAGGAAAAAAAAGAGTGATGTCAATTTAAGTAAATTACGCTTACTGGGTTTTGAACCCTGGTCGCATACGTGGAAGACAATATACTAACCAACTCTTCTAGGGTATATGTACATGTACTATTTGATTTTGTTTTGAATTGAAGTGATGTCAACTGACCTCAATGACATCACTCTAGATATGCCGCTCCACCAGTGTATTGGTTCTTCCTTCAGGCAAAACAGTTGGATAAGTTTTGCATGATTGCATCTGCTTTAACCTAATAAAAATTATTGTAAGCATATCATGTATGTCATTTTTGCAGGAAAAAACTTCATTGTCATTTGCTTGTCTTGAGGTGGGAAGAGTCCGTTCTAGATGTTTTGTCTCATTCTCAAGGTTAGTTTGTATAATTGTTTCATTTGATGTAATAGAATTCCTTTCATTTTTACTGTCAAGTACTGGTATTAAAAAATTCACAGATTCTTGTACGAGACGGTCTCACTGTGAAATACGCCTCATACATAGATTAAATAGCCTAATAATACAAATTATAAGCATATGTACTTGTTTTAAGATCGTTTCACCGAGAGACAGTCTCGCACAAAAATAACTCTAAAGAACTTAGCACCTCTTGGGTTGCTCAAAGAGTCTTTGAAACATGTTCAATTTAAATAATTCAAGGAGCCGCAATGATGGGCTTGTCAAATATTCAACTTGTTATTTTTAGTAATGAGACAACCCCACTTTTGTGAAAATGGTGTCAAAGTTTACTATATCGAGAAAGTTAGGTAGGTCCCTTGAAGGAGGTTGACTATCTTTGTCACATAGATCTTATAAAAGGCTCCTGCTCATTATTTTATATTTAGTGTCATTAGGGATCTGAACTAGTTGCCAATTTTAAACTGTAAAAATTTTTGCAACTTGTGCATAATATACAATTTATTGGCTATTTGGGTTATACTTTTCAATTTAAGGATTTGTCTAGTCATGGTAAGTTATTCCTAACTGACAGATGAAATTAAGTAATATACCCTTTAGGCTTTGAATATGTGGTTCTTATTGGTCTTCTGTTCATGCTTTTTATAGTGTTAATAACTTTATTAAATTTATATTTAGTCTGTACTAAGGAACAAATTTAGCTTCTATAGGAAGAACCTTATAGAGAGGGCATACAATATTCGAAACGAAGATATATAAAAGGTTTAGGAGTCGCAAATATTGAGGAGAAAAAGAAAAATAATCTTTTAAGATGGGTTTGGGCATCCGAGACATGACATTGTGAACCAGTAAGGATGATAGAAGGTCGGAACTCGCGGAACTTAAAGAGAGGACGAGGAAGACTAAAGATGACCCAGAATTATTTAGACTTATAGGTTAAATTGGTGGAAAATCGAAATAAATGACAAAGAAGAGTTCATGTGGATGACCAGTGGATCTGATCAAGGCTATGACGTTGTTGGTGTTGTTTAGGAAGAACCTTATAATGGATCTTATTTATTGATAATCTGGTATCTCTCATGTCAACTATGTTTAAACAGTTTATAAAATTGGTGAATATATTATTTAGGAGCTTAAGTGGTAGTAGCATCCTAAATATTCTGGCCAAAGCATTTGTCTCATTTTGCATCCTTATGTTGCAAAATTTTGAAATGGCTAGAGGAGCATATGACAATAATTAGAAGTGAAGGGAAGAGGAGAAAATGTGTGAATGATCATTGAAATTTCTTTTTAGTTTTTATATTAGCTAGGATCATAGAAAAAATTGCGGTTGCACTGTTGCGGAAAATGGGTGTAATGGAGACGTAGTGTGAATTTTCGAAAGAAATTACATAGGGAAAGTTTTGACCTTATAATTGCATTTTTGTTGAACTGCTATTATAATTGAATAATAGCTTCATAGGCTCATAGCTATTGTAAGTAATTGTACTATATGATGTACTTTTAGAGGATGTATAATCAACTTATAAGTTAATTATTTTGTTTAGCAAATAAAATTATGAGTAACTATGATATAAGTGATCTCTAATAATTTAAGTTAATGGGTATTAATGAAGTATTAACTGAAATGTTAGAAGAATTTTTTCTACAATATAAAGAGATGTTAGAATAAATTTTTCAATAACCTCTTCTCGACCGTAAAATATCGGCGTTACACGTTACATAACGGTCAACATGGATTTTGTTTGTACAATGTCGACGCACCATTTCAATCCTAAGTATCTCTAATTGTGCTTGGTTAAAAATTAAATTTTTATATTAATAGAATTTACATTGAGACGAATCAATAAGATCTCACTTGACTATGTTTTAACTTATAGATTAAGAATAAAATACTAACAAAAAGTGATTGATGAACAGTGCTAACTGCTAAGTGCCAAGAATAAATAGGACATTTAATTAAAATAGGAGGGAATATTATTTTTTCATGTTAATTTCTTAATTTAAAAATATAATACATAGTAAGATGAATCTGCCCTGTTTATCAGCTATTACATGTTTTCTCAAATTACCCATCTTTTTTTTAGTACAAAAAAATAAAAGCAATGGAATGCATTTGTTCCCTCTTTTTGGGCTAGAAGTTGATGTTAAAATTAGTATTTTATAGTCTATACTACTATATTGCAATAATTGAAACTTCTTGATGTTACAAAGGTGTCTTTCTGGAGAAATCTACTTGTTTTAAATTAGTAAGAGATTTACAATTCCAATGCAAATGTTGACAAACTTCTCTTTATATTCTTTCTTTATAATGGGTTTGTTTATTTATATACTCTCTGTCCCTCTCATTTTGTATCTACTGTAAAATGGGCGAAATTTAGTGGATTGAGAAATTTGGTTGGAGAATGAGTCCAAAACAAGTGGATGATAGAAATGAGTGGTTAAGAATTAAGATGTAAAGAGAGTATAAGTTTGTGGATGAGATAAAAAGAATGAGAGTGCGACCATTTCTAAGAAAGGAAAGGGTGCAAAATCAGTGGGACATATTAAAATAAAAAGTGGTGCAAAATAAAAGGGCATAGGAAATACTTATGATCCGCGTGTAATAATCTCAAGTTTTCAACAATATGAGGTCCACCATATGAACTAAAATAAATTAACATTTAATAAAGATTATATGAGTTTATTGATATTAATTTAAAACTAAATAAATTCATTCCAATGAACAATAACATATATTCTCCTCCATTTGTATTTTGTTCCTATCTTTTGTCCTATGCTCTTAGCACTTGCAAATTTCGATTCTTTATGCCTATGAGTGCTTGTCGCTTATTGCCTGTCCCATATTCGGATAAAGGAGGAGAGTGGGCAGTGGGTTAGTGATAATCAACTCAGTAAATTTTGTTACATCTCATGACATGAACCAAAAATCAATTCTCGTGGATGTGTCTCCTACTATCAATAACAACCATTGGAATAATATATTAGTTCATGTAGCCAACTCCAATCTTTTAGGATTAAGGAAGACTTGAGAAAGACATGAGAGGGAAATGTTGGTGAGTTTTTCACTATTTTTTCCTGGATTTATGTGTGTGTTGAATCTAAATATATTTGCCAATAGATTTTGTTAAAGCATACTCTTATAATATGTTTGGATTACAAATTAGGAAAGATTAAGAAAGGAAGGGGAAGGATAAGAAGGGAGAGCGCGCCTTATTTGTTTAGAAAGGAAGGGAAGAGAAAAGGAACGACAATGAGTATTTTCGCTCCAAATCTTTCTGCTTTAGGAGAGACCGTATTCTTATCAAAATTTGTCCATGTTTTCCTTCCAAACCTCTCCCTCCCTTTTAGTTATCCAAACAAGGGTTTTTCCATCTTTTTGAATCAATCTCCTTCCTTTCCCCCTCTCTATCCAAATTCAATGTTAGGCTCTAGCTGAAGGCCAATTTCTCATATTAGACCAAGATATGTCTGACTCGCACTAACACTATGTTTAGATAATAACTTTGGAGAGAAAAGAAAGGAACTGAAGGGGAATGGAGGGGAGTGAAAGGAAGGGAAAGAGAAATAAAAAGAAAGTAACTCTCGTTTGTTTAGGAGGGAATGGAAGGGAAATAAAGGAAGATGACAGTTTTCCCTTCAAATCTTTCCAACCTTGAAAAGATTGATGTCTTAACAAAAATCATCGATTCAATCCTTTTAAATCCCTTCTCTGTTATTTTTTTATCCTAGCAAAGAATCTCCCATCTCTCCAAATCATTCCCCTTTCTTTTCTTCCATTTCCTCCCGTCCAAACAAAGTGTAATTGTTTTGCATTGTCTACGGTCTTGTTTGCATATAGTTGATGTAATTAAAACATGTTTTTCCTTGCAGGTAGCGTCAATATTGAAAAACATTTGCATTAGAAGAACACCATTGCTACAGGTCAGTACAGAATACCGATTTCAATACATGAAGATCCTAACCATCTAATCTGCAATTTAGCCACTTCTCGTTATTTTATGAAACTTATGGTTATGTGTTAAATGTAAGCGATAGTCCACCCGATAGAGGAATTTCGGTGTAGTACATTTAGCGGACATTCGATGGGTTGACGAAGGATTTGTTTCCGATTAAACTTGGTGTGTAAGTACTCATAAATTGCTTGATCGGAGAATTGTGAATAGACCCTTAAGCTATTAGGGATATGGAAAACATCTTTGAACCCATTAGTTGGACAACTACCTGAAACTCGACCTAGGACCGACTTGCCTTGAACCAAAGTAGTTAATTTTGGAGCCAATAGTTTGTGCTAGGAATACTCCTTCACATGCGAGGAAGATCCCACATCGCTAAAATAGTGGGTTGTCGATTTGCATATAAGTTTGTTGGGTAATCTTCCTAATACCATATGAACCTCATCATGTGTAAACGCAAGTCAACGCTCATCATCCATTAGTCTGTGGGCTTGAGCCCACGGGTGCCATGTGGATGTGTCTACACGAGTGGGTCTATAGGGTGATAATCTGACGAATTGTCATGGCCTAACAGTTTGGTTAACAAGTATCTCTTAAGAGTGTAAGTGTTAACTAGAAGATTTTCTTTGTGATTGAACTTTGGGGCTCAGGTTCCATGTTTTGCTATCATTATGTATCTTAAATCCGTTAAAACTGAATAAGGTAATGGATAATATCAATAATCAATGACAACTGGTGTAAGAGCGACCGTTTTGTTACTCTAACTCTTCTTTTTACCTCAAATACCCGTGTCATATCCTTAATATTTGGTCATGGGTACGACACCTTGGACACTATTTTGGACCAAAAGTAATGTATGTTCCATAATCTAGACGAGTCATACACTTGAACACGTACTTATGTCGGATATGAGTTCCCGACCCTTAAGTTGTAACAGAGAGTGGGCATACTCAATGGGAAGGATTGAGATTTTAGTGGGGATTTGACCTTTAGAATTGGAGATATTTCAAATAGAACTCTTAACTATCCTTGAGGATTCAACCATAGCTTTGAGATGATATCAAGTGTGGAAGTCTAGGACCATCTCCACATGCTTGGTTCTGTAACGCAACATTGATTCGAGGTTTTACGAACATTTACATTATAATTTCGAACCCCTCGAGAAGTAGATTCTATGAACCGGATGAATGGCTAGGCGAAAGTATCTATTAGCAATCAACATGTGCGAACCTATCCTATGATTATAACTAGGTAACTGTGAATTGAAGAGAATGTAGGGACACATAAATCTTTCTTTTGATCTATTCAAGAGAGCGTCTATGAGTTAGTGATTCGATCGCGTAGTATAGAGGTAAGTGGAGACAACAACACTTGTGTGACAAGTAGGGATGGTCATGGGGCGGGTCTAGAGCGGGTCCAACCAGACTCAGATCCGGACCCTTTTAATTTTTTGAGCCAAACCCTGATTCGGACCCTCAGGGATATAAGGCATTATATAGACTACACTTCTGTTGTTTGATACAAGTTTTATTTCAAGAGATATATAGAGGTGCAACAAGATCGACACTCGTGATTTTTATAGATGTCTCGACGCATACCTTTCATAATCGAAACCTTGGTTGCTCCATTGATTTTAGGTTTTTTTTACAGGTATGGTGAGAGAAGTTGAAGTCCAAGGGAGGGGCATGGAGATTTAAATCTTAGATTTTATTTGAAAAAGTATAGTATATGTTCAAACTGAGACAGATTTGATTTTTTTTTTGTGTTTAATTAATAGGATTTTCATTAGCTATTGATTTAGCTAATATGAAGATGATACTACTCAAACTTCCTTTGAATTTGAGGTTAATAGATGAATTATTGATCAAATTAAATATCACAAATTCTTGTGAGAGACGGTCTCTTTGAAAGACCATCTCTTATTGGGTTGGCCTATAAAAAAATAAAGTAAGAGTAGAAAATAAGCTTTGATAGACTGGGCCTAAGAGACGGTCACTCAGGAAACTAGCTGATTAACAAAAAATCCGCCAAGTTTTCTTATAGTTTCTCCTTGTAATAATTTTAAGGGAGGGAATAACACTTGTATATACTCCTTCCTATTCAAGCTACTTGTCCCATTAAATTTTTGGTTAATATTTACTTATCACTCTTAATTTTATTTAATTCGTCTGAATGCAAAGATTATTAATTTTAACTTTTTATAATTTTTAACTAAAACAATTAGAGATGATAAGGATTAAATATTGTCTCGACAAATATAAAAAACTAAATGGACTGCTAATATTTGTAAATTCTACCAAATTTCTTCCTTTAGTGTGACCCTCTTTTATGTTTTGTTTGATAAGCCACCGAAAGCAATGCTATGTAGCTTGAGGATAGCATTGCAGTCTTCAGAGTGCACAGACTTTTTTTTAATAAAATCTGATTCATTAATAAAGAGTCATACAATATCTACATCAGAGATAAAAATTATTAAGTACATAGCAACTTTAACCAAAGATAATTCAAAACTAACAAAATTACGATCGTAAATAAAGATTAACAAAACAACGATGTGGAAGAGGATATTTAAAATTGTCAGATCTTATATACAACGATCGTAAAATTTTAACATTTATTGTAAAATTAAAAATAAATCTCAAAATATATACATCTCAAAATAAATTTTAACTTCAATTCTACGTAAATGATACAGAAGAAATTATTTCTTTGCTTATTTTCATTAAAAAACTCCACAAAACATTAAGATTCAAAATCATACCGATTATTTGGATGAACATCCTAAAGTCCCTGAAAAATTCTAAAAGTTGGTGAATGGTGCGGAATAATATAACAGAAAGTTTTAATAAATAACAGTTATTTATGAGGTTTATAAATCACCCTTATGTGATAGAATATTATAGCGTGAGAATTTTTTTATTTTTTTAATTTTATTTATTTTAATATTATTTTTATTTTTTTATGGTAATTTACAAATTACATTATTGTTTATAATATAATTGTAGGAAGGGACCAATATTAGATTGTATGATAAAGCCTGCAATAGAGTCTAATCCCAGAAGTGTGCTACCCATTTTTTGCGGCATTATGGAAGCCAGCCTCACACCACTGTCTACTCATACACATGAGAAAGGATACTTACGATAGGATAGGCCGAGAAAAGAAGAAGGACTAGATAATATAATACGATGTAAGGATTTTATTAAGAAAATATGGTATTTACTTCAATTAAGTCAAGACCCGATTCTCAGAAGAAAGGAAATTAGGTTAGGATTTTAAACCTAATTTTGATACCATGATAGAAATATTTGCGGTACTACTATTGTCATATACATATATTTTGAAATACTCGCTACATGACTGTTATTGGCACTATTTATAATACCCCCTCTGATTCTATTTAGTTGTCACATTTTCTTATTTGGCAAACTTCATATCAATTGTCACGTTTTCGTTTTTGTCAATTTTTTACCTAAATACCCCATGTTCACACATAAAATGTCCAATTTTACCTTTTTTTCTTGAATTATAGGGTAGGTTGAAAGAAGAGAAAGTTACGTAAGAACCAATATCAATAAGCTAATAAATTTCTTCTTTTTAAATTTAAGACTTAAGACTGAACCGGAAATCCCTTCAATGCAAGAAAACGAAAATTTATCGACTATCGTATACATTGAGGATCGATTCTCTATCATAATAAGATCATAAATTCCGACGGTTACCACATAAGAGAGGTGCCCTATACTTGGTCTAAATGGTCTAATAATAGAAACTTTTATTTTATTAACTTTTTATTTTAAAGTCGTTTCACTGTGAGACGGTATCTTACAAAATAACTTTAATAAGACTAAGTCACTAATTAATTAAGAGCCAAGGCGTCCCCTACCAGCCACCAGGCCACACGGGTGAATAATAATGCAAAATTACTATTCCAAAATACAAACAATAAAAAAAAATATTGTGATAAAAATGATGTTATCGATCAATTGAGATTTGAGACAGACATTTTCTTATTTTTGTTTTCAATTTGTCGGACAAAGTCTGGCATTTACATCTCATCATTCATCATACTATCCTCTAATTACATACAACTATCAACAGAATCCAATCCCTAATTACCGAGAAAGTCTTAGTAAATAACAGTTATTTATGAGGTTAATAAATCATTCGTATGTAGTAAGATGTGATAGGGTGAGAGATTTGTTGTTTTCATTTATTTTTTTAATTTTGTTTATTTTAATATTATTTTTTTGTCTTTTGTGGTGAACTGGTGATGTACAAATCACAGTTATTGATTATGAATTTTTGCTAATCACCCTATGCAAAACTGTAAGATCATTTTTATTGGAAATGGCGAGATTTTATTTATTGGGTTGATCTATTATATGTTTAGAGACTTTAAATGATCACTTATACTCTTAAAATGGTCATGTACATTCTTAAAGTGATCTTATAACCTTAAAATGATCGCTTTTATAGTTTTAAAGTGATCACGTATAACCTTAAAGTGAACAGTTACAAGTTACAAGCTTAAAACGATCATCTTTTTATAATCTTAAAGTAATTACATATAACTTTTAAATGACCGATCACTTATAATCGTATGATCAATTAGAAAAATAGTCTTATTATAGGGGTGTTTGGCAATTGGATGTTGTCTATTGGCTTTTTTAATTGGCTTGTTTGAAAAACTAGAAAAGTTGGTTGTTTTATTGGCTTTTTGGCTAGCTAAAAAGTCAGTTGTTTATGTAGATTTCTGGTAAATATTAGAATTGATCGTTGACTATTTATTAGATAAAAAGTGGGTCGGTCAATAAACCAACAAACAACAAAAAAGCTAACTGAAGTAGTTTTATTTTAACGTAAAAGTTATTTGTCAAACACTTTTTTGCCTGTCTGACCAACGATGAGACTAATTTTTTAGAATAGAAGCAAGGGTTGGTTGAATTGGAGGGAGGGATAAATGATGAGGAATAAAAGGACTAATAAAGCTAAGGAACAAGAAAGGCCACCAATACAAGTAACATAACACCATACCACATGCAAACATTAGAGTTAGGACACTACCCTATTTCGTTAGGTTAAAATTTTGGTGGGTCTCATCACATCTCAAATCTCCATCATACATTCATATGTACCATGCATTATTTTTGTCTAATATCTATTCTGTTTCATAATACTTGCTACTGAGTGTGACATATTGTGTGGAAAAATGTCACAACCACTAGCAAGTATTCTGGAACAGAGGAAGTACCTCTGTATTACTTCTCCCTATGAGAATGCACCCATTTTGTTCTGGGTGAAATTTAGTAGAATGTGAAATTTGGTTGGTGAATAAGGCAAAAAACATGTGGATGATAAGAATGAGTGGTTATGATGGAGAGAGAAAATAAGTTTATAGATGAGATTAAAGAAATATAAAGTGGGGTCATTGGCATAAAAGAAAGGGTGCAAAATGAGTGGGACAGAGAGAGTCTTGTTATTGATAATCACATTTTTTTCTTAAATATATCACTATTAGTTGCAAGTATTTTAGAGTGGAGACAAATATGTTATTTATTAAAGAATGTTATGTTTCAGTTGGAGAGCAAATATCACTTTTTAGAACAAGTACGTTTTGTATTCATTCTCACATATCTCTTTTTTACTCAGTCTACCCTGTAAACAAAAATAAGAAAAGGCGAAAAAAAGTTAAATATGTACGATTTATGGTGCAGGGGGAGAAATATAAGCATAAGATAGAGAGATAAGTTAAATATGAGGACGAAAATTAAAGAAAAAGTGTAAGAAATGGAACAAAATCTAGAAGACCGACTAAATAGAAAAATGGCGTAAAACTTGTGGGTAGAGGTATTCATTTGGGTTATCAGGTTGATTTCAGATTAGACGTTTCAAGTCGATTCAAAATCAGATCTCTTATCCATTTTGATTTTTACATAATTGCTAATCTATTTTTACATCGAGTCAAATTACATTCATTTACAAAATGGGGTGAATATCAGGTTATCGAGTCTGTCTAGAACAACTCAGCTACTTGTGGGACAAAGAGAATATTTTACAAGAGTGGCATGTTTTTTCTTGGAAGTTGTTGCCATCCATGAATATATAGTTGGGTCAAAATGGGTAATGGGCCGAATCATCAATTGGGTCGGTACCCATTTAATAAGGGACACACATGACAACTTTTATAGTGTATAAATACTAGGTTGTTTCATTGTTGTGCCATTTTAAGGTGATTATTAAGAATAAGAAATTCATATAGAGGTGTTTATGATCATGGGAGATTTCAAACATTTGGTTGTGGCTAAGTTTAAGGAAGGAATTGTTGTGGAAGACATTATCAAAGGAATGCAAGATCTTGTCTCACAATTAGATGTTGTCAAATCCTTTGAATGGTAATTTTGTCTTTTAATCTCGAATATTAATTGATATCTGCGCCGTCTGAATTTTTGATTTTATTAATGTTATAAAAATGAAAACGTTATTAAAATAGATTATAGTTGGATATCTATAGTAAGATCTCACTTAACTATTCTGTGTTTTTTCTTAATCATTTGATATAATAAGATTAACATCATGTGATGTAAAATATAGTATAAATTTGTAGGGTGCTTATTTTTTATTAGGATTTGGGTGTACCTTTTACTTATAAAGAAAATAAAAAATTGTTTTATGATGTAGTCTATAGAATCTTGTAAAGAAGAAAGATTTATGAGTTTAAGGACTCTATATCTTGGCATAAGAAGTATAAGGGGTGTTTAACAAATGACTGATAGCTAATTAGTGATTGTTTATGAGCTGTTTGTTAAAAGTAACTTATTTATAACATTGATTTGTTTCAACTAGCTAATTTACCAAATATTATTATTAAATGGTTTAATCACTCAAATCTCTATGTCTATCAAAATATAGCTAAATGGCCCAATAAACACTATAGAGTAATGTATTGACAAATTAATTTTGCTTTATCCCTAAAAAAATTTGAACTAAATGTAGATACGTAAATTAATGTCAACTAAATTTTAAGGCTACTAAATAGTCTAAATCTAAATGACTTTATACGGTCAGTCATCTTGCACATGCACAGAATCATCAATCTGTTCGAATACAATTACTTAAAAATGCATAAATTTGTGTAGGGGAGAAGATGTGGAGAGCCATGAAATGCTTAGACAAGGGTTTACACATTCATTCTTAATGACATTCAACAACAAAGAAGAGTTCACATCATTCTTGGCTCATCCTAAACATGTTGAGTTTTCAACCACATTTTCACAAGCAATTGACAAGGTTATCTTGCTTGATTTCCCCACTGTTCTTGCCAAGCCCGTCAAGGCAGCTGTCGAGCCAGCTGCTTAGGAATTTGGTCTGATCTGATTCGATCTGAACCATCCTGAGTCTAAAACTTAGACTTGTTTCTATGTAATATGGTATTTTAATTGATATTATAATTAGATATGTATCCTCTCAAATGTGTTTAATTACCACTAATGACTTGGACAAGAAATTTGCATGGTATAATAATATGCATATTCCATGCATATGATGTTTTCTCTTATTTTTCTTTGGTTTTTGCATAATTTTTTTGTTGGTAATTGGTAAATTCATGGCTACTTGATGTTTCTACTTATGTTAAATGTGGTAAGATTTTGCTACTTAAGTACTCCCTTTCCTATTTTTATCTTTTATAGAAGTATATAATCTAAAAAGTTACATTATTTATTTGTAGGGACTACTTGGAGAATAAAAAAAGTAATTGTATTAATTAAAACAATGTAAATTAGATAAAGGGATAATGAGTTTGTTAATCTAAATAAGAACATATAGAATCACAACAAACAAAAGAAATTAATTTTAAAAATAATATAAAATTAAAGTATATTTACAAATTTAAAGAGATAACAAAAATATTTATTTGTTTTTATTTCATTTTACTTTAATAACATGTATTGTAATTATTTTCTTACATAGAATCACATGTTAAACTTTAATTTTTGGTATTTTTTGAGTTTATTTCTTGCTCTGTTCCATGTTAGTTGTAATATTTGCATAAATGACACTATTTATTTATCGCTCTAAATTGTTATTAGTTTTTAATCTATAGATTATAATATAGTTAAGTGAGATCTTGTTTGATTCGTCTCATTGTAAAGATTATTAATGTTAAATTTTTATAACTTTTTTATCATATATAACTAGAATATTAAGGATTAAATTAGTGCAATAGAGTGTGTGAAAAAGAAAATATTGCAAATAAATTAAAACGGAAAAAACACTAATTAAAAAGATTTTCCTTTACAATACGTATCTTTTACTTTTAAACTTAGAGGGACATATCATATAAGGAAATACCACAATCAATTGCAAGTATAATACTTCTTCCGTTCTATTTTATTTGCAACACTTATCGTTTTTGTAAGTTTTATATTACTTGCAACATACCTATTTTTGGCAAAAATAATCTACTTATTTTATCTCACTTTATTCCTACTCCACATGTCACCATCAATCATAATTATTTAATATACCCACAAGTCACAACCACTATCTACTTATAATAGAAGTATTTTTTTATTTCCATCCCGCATATCACCATAAATCATACATTATCCCTACTTCTAAAATACTGATTCGACAGCCCTTAAAAAATATGTCAAATTTTATGATGCAACTAAAACGGAACAGAGCTAGTAAAATTTAAGTGGATGTAATATTTTGAATATTGGATAATGATTAATGGCATAAATGTGATGAAATATAGGTAGAGGTAAAATCATAGATTTGCATGTGTGTGGCAGCTAAAAAGGGGGATGTAAGCTTTTCAGAGTGTGCATTTTCTGAACCATGTTGGATCTACAACCTTTTCTTTTCAACAACAATGATGCTACCTTCTTGACTTGACAATTTCGTGTCTGCCACTTATACTACTCTGTCTCCATCGTTAAATTAGTCTGGATTTATTGTAAACGTCAGCACGATAACAAAAAAACACGATGTGCACACACTTCATAAATCAACCTTCGTCTCTATGAGACTGCACCCATTTTCTTTTTGGTGGAATTTAGCGTAAAGTGAATTTTGGTTAGAGAACAAGACAAAAAACAAGTTGATGATAGAAATAAATGGTTAAGATAGAGAGAGATAATAAATTTGTGGATGAAATTTAAAGAAAGAAAGTGGGGTCATTGTCAAAAAAGAAAAAGAGTTTAAAATAAGTAGGACACACTAAAATAGAAATATGTGCAAATTGAGAGGGACAGAGAGAGTATATAATATCTCCAAAACCATAAGGTCTCCAATAACTTATAAAGTGTGCACACCATATGTTCAATTCGTCGATGTGGGATAAATCATCCCAACGCCGAAGAGATTGTACTAATTGGATTTTAGTTTCCATGAGATATCATAAATTGGATTTTCAATTGTTTTTATTTTTTTGTCTTTTAGTTATTAGAAATAGAATTTATTTTCACATAAATAAATACTGTAAAATAAATAGAACAACTCAAAATAGAAATTAATTATGTAGATTTAGGTAAAAGAAAGAGTACCTAACTTAAATTTTAAAAGTTGGCCAATGTATTGTCTATTCTCAATGTAAGGTAGCATCTTAATTGGTGTTAGTTGTATTGCAATGTAATCCCCATTTTAAACCTCAATTGATAGTACATATTGGGTGTTTTGAAAGATAGCTTGATGTTCAATTTTAATATAAATAAATTGATAAAAACAAAAAATATAAATAAATTGATGGTGAAATGGTTAAATTATCTAATGTTAGTATTTGATAAATTAGTTTAATTAAACAATTAATTTGTTTGTACAAGTTTTTTTGAACAAGCTAGGTTACTCCTAGCAGCGTACTCAAAATCAACTGATCAAATCAATTGCTGAAATCAACCACTCAAATAAGTCGTCAACGATAAACTATTAACTGTTTGTCAAACATCCAGCTAGGTATACTATAAAGGGAAGTTTGGTACTTGCATTTGAAGGCTTTAAAACAAATGCATAAGTGATACCTTTTACTCACTAGATAAGTGCTTATGTTACTTTTTCAAAAGTGAACCCGAAAGTTTTAAGTTACAATAAATCAAACGTTATGTTAAATTAATCTTTTATTATTTAAATGACGTGTTTTACATAGTAAAGTAAATAAGCTAAGTCGAGATTAAATTTAAAGTGGGCTAGCTCATGAGCTACGGTGCAAAATTTTATTTTATTTGTTCTTGCTTGTTATGTGTGAAGTCGAGCTCATTTGAGCCTCGTCTTGATCGAGTCGAGCACTATTAGCAGGGTCGGCCCTAAACAAGGGTAAGAAGGGCTTGTGCCCAAGGGCCCACGAAAAAAGTATAAATTTTGCCTTCGTATTCATCGAATTTGTGACCTTATGTGAATAAAATGACCATTTAACTTCCAAGCCAAAGTGTTATTAATGATAATTGTTACCTTATTTAGTAATAAATAAATGCATAATTATTAAACAAAAAGTCGGATAATACTGAGCTCTATTATTAGTGTGTATCATTTTTTTATATTATAAATTTTTTAGTTATAAATATATATTCTATAATTAGGTCTCGTAATTTATTTTCGCTCTAGGCTCCTAAAATCTCAGGGTCGACCCTAACTATTAGAACTTAGAAGCACGCCCATCTAGCGATCTGATTAAGTTCAATCGTACACAAAAGCATAAATAAATTAAGAAATTAGTGAAAAATGATTAACAAAAAACATGTAATGAAAGAAACACAAAATATAAAATCCACTCTATGAGAGTATTATGAAAACTAAATTATTAGAGTGATAGAGTAAAATAATAAACTCATCACACACTATAAAATATACAAATTGTTGTATCAGACAGTTTCAATTTGAAACACGCTCATACATGAGCTAAATACTTTATCTAATACATATTATGATAAAATAAGTTTTTTGTTTGAGGTCGTGTCACCAACAGATAAATTTGATTACAAATTCTTGAAAGAGACGGTCTCTTTGAAAGAACCTCAGCACGTCCTTGTAGATTGGGCCAAAATTTTGGGCCATACTCATCATAATTTCTGGTTTAGCCTATTGCTTATGGATCTTGAGCTTTTTACTAATTTTTATAAAGTAATCTTTTTAATAAATTTTTAATAAAAGTGGATCAATATACTACTTTTAAGGCTTTAACGTAGAAATAAAATTCAAAACACGAAAATTATTGAGAAATATAGTGGATGCCAACTAAAAACTAATAACATGAAACTGAAAAATTAACATTGGAAAAATGGGTCAAAATGATCGTGTTCGGATATTGGTTGGATTTGACCATGGTACTTTTGATTTTCTTGGTGGGGTCGGGTCAGCTTGGGTTTCGGGCCAGTGTTTTTGAGTTATAACCCATTAGTTTGTTGGTCGAACTTCGGGTTAATTTCTTGTTGGATATTGATAAATCTACTTGTGAGAGATAGACTTAAACAAAAAATTTAAATTTTCATAATTTATATTAGTTAGACTATTTAACTTACGCATAAAAAATATCTCATAATAAAACCCCATATAACTATTTACTAGAGGCATATGCTTCATTTGTTTTTGAAATTATTCCATTACATTTAAGTAAAACTCAACAAATTAAAAATTCGTGTTGGAGTCTAACAAGCTAAGGATGAATTTGCTTAAAATTAATTTTTCTATTCCATTAAATTTACTCTACTTTCAATTTTAATTTGACTATAAACCATACTCTTTTTTAATTAAATTATCGCTTTACTCATTTCATTAAATATCTCTACCAATTGCCTTCGGTGCAAAATTGGTGCAAGAACGGGAATGGCCTTGGTCTCAGTTAGGGGTGTTCAATGAATCAAATAAAGGGTCGGGCCGAGTTTAAGTACATATGAGCCGTGTTGGATAAGGGCCACTTAAAATTAATATGAGCTTTAAATAGGCCGTTCTTTCAAAGCCCGTTCCGGCCCAATCCGGCCCATTTTTACTACTAAAAATTATTTTAATCCTCATTTATCAATTTAAAACAATTAAATTATCACTTATAATAATTAGATTGAAAAAATATTAATAATTTTGTTGACATTGTCACTTATAATATTTAAATTATACGTTAATTATACTATTTACAAAGACCCGTTTTCTACCCTTTTGAGCCCTTTTATAAGCCCTTTCATTTTAATTATAGTATACGTTTTTAGCCCGACCCTTACGGGCCGAATAAAGGCTCAAAATGGGTCTGGCCCATTGAACACCCATAGTCTCAGACTCTCAGTCCTCAGCCTAATACTCCCTTCGAATCATTTTAGATGTCCCATTTGGATATTCATGGTTATTAAGGGTGGTGTAGGGTCCATTAAAAAGGTGGTAATTGGGTATTTTAATTGATTAAATTAATTGTAAAGGTGGTTGTTGGGTATTGGGAATTAGAAAAGTGGGGTATTTAGGTAAAAAAAAAAAGACAGACGAAAAAGGAGACGAGACAATTGATATGATTTTGCCAAATAAAAAAATTGGAACAACTAAAATGATTCGGAGGGAGTATCCAACAAAAAATTAGAGTTCGAGAGAAAAAAAATAACAGATAGATCATACTCGTACCCTCTCAATAAAAAGAGCAGGACAAATACGGGCAAGAATGGAAGTATAATGATGCACAAAAACCCAAACAGCTCCTAGAAACTGTCCCATCCTTGGTGATCTGGAGTATTACTTCATTTAAAAATTCCTAATTAATAACCGTGATTTATATATCACCATAAAAAGACAAAAAAAAAATAATGTTAAAATAAACAAAATCAAAAAAGTAAAATTAAAACAAGAAATCTCGCATCCTACCACATAAGGGTAATTTATCAACCACACAAATAACCGTTATTTACTAAGACTTTTTTAATTAGCTAAGGCAGAGTACTGAAGCAGCAATAAGTGTGTCATACTCGTACATGCTCTATCACATGACATTAAATTGGAACCAAAGTTAGTTGCTCATACTGCTTCTCAGGAGTCAGGACATGCATGTATGGACTTTGGTGGACCAAACCATTTTATTATTAAGGGCTGACCGTTCCGCTTTTTAAGTTGACTTGTTTGATCACTAGGATGGTATTGACGGTTATTTTAATTCTAACCTAAAGTGTTTGTGGCTTAATGGATAGAGCATCTGCATGTAGAGTAGAAGGTTTGGGGTTCGAATCCAATTGGGCGCAGGTATCAATTAGGGGGTTTCTTGACCACGCGCATCTCTCTTTACTTTTTCTTGAGGGAACGGGTATGATTTGTCCGCATCTTTCAAGAAAAGATAAAACGCTCACCCGGACCCTGCCTTGTGCGGGGATACTAGGAGTGTCATGTCCTGTCCTGTCGGATAAGTCAACTGTTTATGAAGATGTTTGGTAAATTTTATTAAAAAATTGTTTCCATTTTGGCTAAGTAAAAACCATTTATCAAACACTTTTTTATTTTTTAACATAATAATTATTTAATCAAATACCGTCTTAACTCAAAGTAAGTTGATAATAAGATTGTCTTATTAATCATATATGGTTTGAGAACTACTTTAAATATACACAAATTTTTTATATCAAACAATTTCACTATGATACATGTCCCATACTTGAATTAAATAGCAGAATAAAATATACAAGCGTTTGTAATAATTAAAGTTGGCTCAATTTTATTTCACAAAATCTCACAAGAGACGGTCTATAGGATAGACCACAAAATTGGGCCAGCCCATTTCCCTTAACTGATTTTTTTATTATAATATCAATTATATTATGTTATAATCCTAAATGTAAGGTATTATAACCTCGAATATACTATTCTATAACCCCAAATAATTTATTATAACCCCAAATATACTATGTTATATTTTGGGCTGGGCTTCATGAATTCCATCTATACAATAGACCGTCTCCCATGAGACTTACTGATTTTATTTCATGTTTTTAAAAGCCAAAAGTGTTCAAAAGGACTTATATTCTGTGTATTCTATTGCCTTTATCTCAAAATTGGCCCTTCTAGTTGAGCAAAGCTATTTATTAACATGATGAGGATAACGAGTTAATTAAACCGGGCCCAACGCAACTTAACTACTTAGGTCCAGCCCATACGGGCCAATCTTGATCTATCTATTGAGCATCCAAATGAAGAACAGTTACTCTCCTGTGAGACGGCCTTAGCCGTGTATCTGGCCTAGACCCAATAATTTTTTAAAAATATTCTGACAAACTAATTTTAAGACTTAAAAGAACAATTTTAAGACTTAAAAATTGAATTTTAATAAGACTTAAAAGATCATTTTCAAAGTTTTGAATATTTACTTTAATGTTTGAGAAATCCTATTTTAAAGTTGAAATGACAATTTAATGTCCTGCAATTAGTTTTGTAAGTCTTAAAATTGGTTTTTTTAAGTATTAACATTGATCTATCTATTGACAATTTAATGTCCTGCAATTAGTTTTATAAGTCTTAAAAATTATCAAATTACATGACTTAAAATGTCAATTTCAAATCCTAAGAATTGGTATTTTATGTTTTTAAATTGGTCTTTTTGAACTCTTAAAATTGACATTTTAATTTGTAAAATTGATAAGAAAAAATGTACTATTGGGCCGGCCCAATATGATGTGTCTCACGAGTGAGGTGGTCTCACACAAGTTTTTGTGAATGAAGAATAGTTTGAGCACAAATTACCGTTTTTCAAATAGACGACCTCAAAACAAAAGACCCATGGTTTTATTTTCTCTCTAATTTATATTAATGGGCTATTTAGCCCATATATCTAATGCGTCTCTAGGATAGACCATCACTCACAACAATTTGTGTTTTAATTAGCGGTTTAATTAATTAGCGGTTTAAAAATATTACATTAATATAAATATTTCAAAAAAGTGTTATAAATAAAAATAGGCAGATATAATACCATTTTTATACAGTTGGAAATTATTATAATTAACAAAACCTCCTCTATGCTACTCCTATTAAATAATTAATGATGATTACTTAATTATGAAAAAGAAGTTTAAGCAAAGATCTAATGCAAAATTTTGGTTTTCTACTTTATTGCAATTGCAAGTAATGCAATACAAATCTACACTTTACCTTCAAATTACGTAATATACTATTGAAGTTAAAGTATTAAAACCATCTCATAGTGAGACGATTAAATATAGGCTGACCTAATTTTAAATTTTTTTAAATTATAGTGAAAAATTGTTTTTATTTATTTAACTGTTACGTAAGCTCAACTTTGGGCTGCTTGTATGGGTCCATTTTATGGTGAGACGGTCTTATTGAAATTTTCGTCGTCTTTTGTTATTGCTTACCTTTTTAAAATATGCAAATTTTCGATAATTGTATTTTGTTTCAGTTAGAGAGTAAGTATTACTTTTCATGAAAGATTCAACATTTGATTTTTACATGTCCTCCCTTTTCCGGCCTATCTTGTCATCAGAGAAAAAGTGAAAATTTCATGTCTTAATTTTTTCAAAATTATTGAATGAGACGGTTTTAATGTTCAGACCATTTCCATTGGATTGACTGTGTTTAAGTAATAACTTACATTTTTTGTAAAGTGATCAATTAAAAAAGCGACTAATTATATGGACCGTCCCATACAAGACAAACTGTAATTTTTTAGCTTAGTGTTTTTCTTAATTATATTCTTTTTATTAGGGGTTGAGGAAATTCAGATCTGTGTTATTGAAACCTACACAAATTGCTGAAAATCGGGGTGTACAATCTTTGGTCATGAAATCAAATTCTCTTTCGTCTATTTTTTTCAATTTTTAAATTTTTTTTGTCTTAATTTTTTTCATTTTCTTAATTTTTTTTCCATTATTAATTATATTTTTTTGTCTTAATACAAGCTTATAAGTTATAACTATAGTGCTTGAATGAGCACAAAATTTGAAAAATATAAGCAAAATTATAGTATAAAAAATCACATTATAGTCAACTTTTGAAATTGTTTTTTAAGATAAAATTTGAAAAATATGCTAAGGTTTGAAGTATGTTCGTTCTTAATAACAGCGCGGATGATTGCTGACTTGACTATTGGACCGCTCTTAGTAACAACCCATTATTAAACTAAGTCAACAATAGTCAGGTCAGCAATCGACCGCTGTTACTAAGAGCGGCGGATTATTGAACTTACTTTTATTGACTCAGATTAAGTAATGTACCGCTATTATTAAGAGCGAACATACTCCAAACCTTAACATCGGGAAAAAAATATTTATCTTGAAAAATAATTGCAAAAATTGACTATGATGTGATTGTTTTATACTCCCTCCGTCCCATTAGTTTTGTCCACTTTGTAGTGGGCACGCAAAATAAGGAAAAATAGTAGAGGGTATTTTTAGTGATTATAATAATTGAAAAAGGTGGTAGTGGGGTATTTTAAGTGAATATAATAATTGAAAAGGTGGTAGTGAGATATTTTAAGTGAATATAATAATTGAAAAGGTGGTAGGTGGGGTATTATTAAATAATATAAATTGGGGTATTTGGGGGTATTTAGGTAAAAAGTTTTGCCAAAAAAGGAAAGTGGACAATTAAAGAGGGATTACCCAAAATGGAATAATGGACAAAACTAATGAGAGGGAGGGAGTATAATTTTACTTATATGTTTCAAATTTTCGAATGAGCACTTGTTGTATTCGAACGAGCACATTATCTCATATTGGGTGGGTGTCCTCAAAGAAAGGAGCCCAAAAGCAATTTACCTTACTAAAAGCATAAAAATAAAATGATAACATTATTTTTTTTTAATGAGACGATTTCATCGTATTGTAACACCTTATATATAGGTTAAATAATTGAATAATACTCCCTCTAATTCATAGAAAGGGACATTTTCGTTTTGACATTATTCACTAATTACTTTTAATTGGTATTTTATTCTTAATTTATAAATTAAAATAGACAAATAAGATCTTGTTTGATTCATCTCAATATCTCAATATAAAGATTATTAATATCCACTTTTTATAATATTTCGTTATGTATATTATGATATATTAATCATTTGGATAAGTGTATTAAATAGTGTGAAAAAGTAAATGTCCTTTCCTATGAATTGAAGCAAGTACAAATTATTAACATACAGACTTCTTATTTTGATATTGTCTTACTGAAGTACGATCTCCCACGAGAATAGCTTAAAACAAAAAGGTATTAAAGAGAGATTTAAAAGAAATTAAAAATAACGAAATTGCCAAACTAAGTAAAGTAACTTAGGTTTCAGGTGATGCTTCTGTTGAAGATCTTTTAGGACCTCCATTTTAACCTCTTTTGGCATCTAATTCCTTCAATCTTTACCACTTTTACAGTGCTTTATACATTGCCATTGCTTTCCTCATTCTTACTAAAAGAATAGAAAGCTATTATTCAACTACAACAATAACCACCTTTCTGCCCTCCAATGCTATTAAGTGGCTCCCACATATGACGGGATTTGAAATTTGATATACGTAATCTAACCTATATTATTATCATCATCATCATAATCAGTGTATCCCGCTAATAGAAAACTATAGACAAGATCTGGGGAGAAAAGTGTGGCGGCAACTCATACCCATAAAGGAGAGCGCCCAAAAGGAGTCCCCGGCTCGAAAAAGATTAAGAGAAGCCCCTGCATTGTGGGAGATAAAAAAAACGCAATAGATAAAATAAAAAGTTTATCCATTCGTATTCACATGAATATGAAATGACGTCATAAATAATCCAAAATCAAAGAGCTGTAAATCTTTAGTTATATCGATATAAGAGACATAAAAAGTATTCCCTTAAATTCACTCTAATTATCCTCTATGGATTCGGCACATGACTTAAAAAATTAGAGGAGCCAACGTAAAATGTTACTCTCATTTGATATTTTGACATAATATAGCCTCGAAATTTCAATCCATCATACTTATCACTTAAAATATTAATTATATATAGTTTATAAGGGTAATTTGATAAAAAAAAAATTTATGGCTTAAAATGAAAAGGGACAATTGAGTTGAACTAATCAAATAAAAAATGAGATAATTATAATAAATTGTAGAGAGTATTATTTACTTATAATGCTAGCTTTCATTACATGTGGCTTCAACCATAAGTTTAATGATCTTGGTTGAATTAGCTACGGAGTTTATAACATATCACCAATTACAATTATATGATTAAATTTTTGGTTAAATTGATTTCTAATTATGAATTAAAAACTAATGCAAAGTGACAGAAGATCACGCGTTTAAATCTCATTTAATTCCTCATTTTAAGTGAAATTATTCAACACTAGTATGAGAAGACTGTGACGTTGTATTTATGTGAGTGGGCCTAGTAGATTATAATAATTTATAACATTAATATATCAAGAAAATTCAACTATAAACTTAAACTTATAAGTTATAATTGAGTCAGTTTCTTAATATTAATTACGTGACATAATAATATTAGAAGCCAATTTGTTCTCTACCCTTCATTAATTCCAAGTGAAATGCTTAGCAAAAATTACCTTCTTATTTTTAATAACTACACTATACCTTTTATGTGAGAACTTTTTGAGTGAATATAAGAAAAACGAAGAAAATCAAAATATATTATATAATAAGAGATTATATTGCATTTACATTTTTCACCCAAAAAAAATTCAAATTTATCAATGTAACAAAGTACATAACATATAGCCCATCTTCAACCAAAAATTTGAACTTATAAATGAATTCATCACATGAAAAAAACCAAAATCAAAAAGAATGTGAAAGATGAAAAACAACATACTTAAGAAAAACACACATTTTAGAAAGAATCATTATCTATTTACTTCCTTTAAAAAAACAACCCATATCAATATTCAACCAAAAAATATTAAAGTTGAATATAAAACTATAAAAAAAATATAAAATAAAAACAATTAAAAAACTAAAAGGGTATTTGACAAATGGCCGATATCTGAATATAGTGGCTGATTTGACCAGTTGATTTTGAACTCGCTGTTATGAACAGCTTGTTCAAAAAGAGCTTATTCGTATCAATAAGCTGTTTCAACCAGGTAATTCACCAAACATTACCATTAGCTGATTTGCCACCCAACCAACTATTTATATCAAAATAAACTAAAATTCCCCAGTAACCTAATTTGCCAAACACCCCTAAAATAAATTAAAAAAAATTTCTAATTACTCTTACTAACATACATCATCATCATCTTACCCAGTGTGTTCCGCTCATAGAAAACAATGAACATGGTCTAAAAACGAAAGAACAACGTCACGACGACAACTCATACCCATAAAGGAGAGCACAGCCGGTCCTCGACCCGAGAAAGATTAACTCTTACTAGCATATATAATCAAAGAAAACTCAACTTTTTGTTGATCTTTTTGTACAAATTTATCTTCCAACCAAAGCCTAGTTTCACCCCCATTTCTAGTCTTAAACAAAAACACAGCAGACCCAGAAAATGGATTATAAAACCAATCATGAACATCCCACATCAGATCAACAAGTAACCCATCAACGAACACCGTCTGATTTCCTCTGAAATTCCATTGTAACCGTCTGATTTTGATCACATTTCTCTTATCTATACTCACATACAAAACTGGCTGTTTCATCTTATCATGGTCCTCACTACACCTGATCACAACCTCATGACTTATACCCGAATCACAAAACTGTACCTTCGTAGAATACAATGTATTATACCCTGTATAATACTCCCTTTGAGAAATCAATACAGATTTAGACAGTAATTTATACTGATTATTATAATCATTTTTTAATCTCTTGGTGACGGCGGCTTCCGCTAGGTCACCAAGAGATAGTAATATAATATCTGGATCCGCCACTAAAAGTACGTAATACCCGTTTACGGGTTCAGGACCCGAATCGTAATTAGCCGATGAAAAATCCCAATAAATGTTGATTTTGGAAGAATCAAAATCGAGTGATTTTTGCCCTTTTTTCTTGCGAAAAAGGCGAGAAAATGTGTTTAGTTTAAAGGAATTTGATGGGTTTACGTTTTCCCCAAAATGGATGGTAAGATCTCCATGACCTAATGGGTTTTTAGACCAAGAAATGGTGATTAAAAGGGTATTTGGGTTGGAATTAAGGGTAGTTTTGTAGAGATAAGTAAGGGTATTTGGGATTGATGGGGTAAGATTTGGATGATGATCATGATTTATGTAAGATGAACAAGTAGTTTCTGAAATTCTTATGGCGTGTTCACTGAAACATGTGACCATATCTCTCATTTTTGGGGGAAATGAAGAATGGAGGAAGATGGGAGAAGAAAGGGTATTTATTAGGGTGATTTCTTAGATGGTTTTGGCTTAAAATATGTAGTCTTAAAGTGTTATGGAAGGAAAGAGAATAGAAGGTTTTGGGGGGAGGGAAGGAGGGGGGTACATGGTCCTGCCAGTTCAGCTTACCTATTTTTTATAAGGGACCAATAAGAGAATAAGTTGTATCGCAAATTGTTGTGAGAGACGATCTTTTTAAAAGATGTATTAGATATATAGGTTTTTTTTTTAATAAGTTGTATCGCAAATTGTGTTTGAGCTTTTGGGTATAGTATTAGATATATAGGTTGAATAGTCTGATTAATATAAATTAAAGAGAAAATAGATTTGTGGGTTTTCTTGTTTGGAGTTATCTCTTTGAGAGATGGTCTCTCACAAGAGTAGGTTAAGTTTTACAGGTGTCCTGCTCTCTTGAGAGACCATCTTTTGTAAAGACGACTCTCAAAAGTCCAGTCCAAATCTATATTTAGAGTTGTAACAATATATATTTAGAATTAGATTGGACTTTTAAAAGCCGTCTTTACAATAGACGGTCTCGAGTAAGAATTTGTGTAAGTTTTATAAGTGAACATTTGGGTTACCGGGGGCGATTTTGGGTCAGTTGTTGTGGGTTGGTTTTAAATTGGGTATTGTGTTTATATTGGACTTTATACTCCCTCTAATTTTATTTAGATGTCTCATTTGTTTGGGCACGGTTATTATGGTGGTGTGGGGTTCATTAAAAAGTGAGTGGTTGGGATTTTTTAAATGATTATATTAATTGTAAATGTGGTAGTGGAGGTATTGTAATAGAAAGTGGGGTTATTTTAGACATTCTTGTTATTTTAGACATTAATTGTGTGAACAAGAATGTCTAAAATATTGACATGAATATTGACAGAAAAAGAAATGTGACAATTGAAATGAATTTGCCAAATAAGGAAATGTGTCAACTAAAAATCGGAAGGAATACAAATTTAAGAGAAAACAAGAATGTGGACTTCTTGTTTTGAAGTTCTCTTTTTGAGAGATGGTCTCTCACAAGAATAACTCAAGTTTTATAGGTGTTCATTTAGGTTATTGGGGCGATTTTGGTTACTTGTGGTTTGATTTTAAATTGGGTCTTGTGTCAATATTAAATTTTACATAGTTTTGAATTTATTTTGAAGTTGAGTTCGGTTTAATGTCAGTGTATATGTCAGGTTATTGAGTATGTTTTGAACGCGTGTAAGAATAAGTGAATAACTCACCTCACTCTTTGTCTATGAATTTGCTACACTTTCTATTTTGCTTTGTTTCTTTAACTTTACAATAGTTCTACTTTGAGTAGTATTCTCATTAATTTTTTAAAATTTTTTATCAGTAATTTTTAATTTATTTTTACTTTCAATCATATTACGCCCATTTGCAATTATTTTGGTATGGATGGGTATTTATGGATTAGGTAGAATTACAACTTAACAAATGTCATTTTATATTTTCATTTTGGAGTTGTTTAGTTTTGTTTAGCTAATTCAAGTGATTTAGCCATTAGGGGAACTATATAATACCAAACTCTAATCCCCACAAGACAAAAAACACCTTTGTATTTGATAAATTATTTTTAAGTGATAGTTTATTAGAGTGGTTAATTTGATAATCTAATTACTCAATAACATGCTACTATGTTAGTGAGAACAACTTGTTGTAAATTACTCCCTCCGTCTCTATGAATTTGCAGCATTTTCTATTTTTGTCCGTCTCATTTAATTGCAGCATTTCTATTTTTGGACTATGGCCCTTCACTTTCTTTTAATTTCATCCATACATTTTAACTCTCTTTTAATTTCATCAACACAATTCGTTCTGTCTCTTTCTTTTATTCATAACAATAATTGTTACACAATAATTTTTAAGTTTTATCCAATACTTGAATATTTTAAGATTTTAACTCAGATTCAATTTTGTTGAATCTGAACCAACTTTATATAAAAAGCGTTTGTAGTTCAATGGATGGAGCATCTGCATGTGGAGCAGAATGTTTGAGGTTCGATCCCTACTAAACTCAGGTATCAATTGGGGGGTTTCTTTACTGCACGCATCTGTCTTTACTCTCTCCTTGGGGGTATGGGTATGATTTGTCCGCATCTTTCAAGAAAAAAAAACCCATTCAAACCCTGCCTTGTGCAGGATATCGAAAATATCCTTTACCTTTATTTTTTTATACTCCTACAATTTAACCCTAGTAGCTATACATAATACCCATGATTCCTAGAGTCTCATTTTCAACATAGGTAATTAAGTTGATTTTAAAGAAAAGCAAGTAGAGAAGGTAATAAATTAAGGAATTGTGTCCTACTTTTCAAAGATTATGGTTGAAAAGTTACTTTTAAGAATTCAAGATAATAATGGTATTAGAAAATGATTTGAATACAAAGAGGAAGTAATAATCATGTTCATATAGTTATTTAAAAAAATGTTTATGACAAATATTTCTCACTTGTAACCATGTAAATTGACCCCACAAGGTTAAACTAACCAATTAGGACTCTAATATGTCACATGTATAGGCTTATTGCTAATCATAAGTGATTATGAGTTAACAACCTAAGCATTTTCATTGCCTTTCCTTAATTTATTACATTAAAATGATGAACCTATCATGATAACAATGTGTCTTTGCATAACTACTAATTAAAACTAGTATAAAACCCTGCATTGCACGAAGTTTTGTAGAATGAATTTTTTATTAGAAATGTAACTTTTTTTTTTTTGAAAATTAGAAATGTAACTTTTAAATTATTGTGCAATTGCATATTTTAAATTAACTTTTAATATTATATTGTATTTAGAGTAATGTGATCATGTGTTGTTTTGTTATAGGAAATTAATTGCATTTTAGAAATAAATTGCTTTACTATTGAAGGACCAATAATCCTGCTGCATTTGACAAATGGCTATGAGACTGTCATTTGTCATTTAATAGCAAAATTATAGAACTGTATGATTTGAAATATAATTAGTATTTTCTTTGTTTTCAAATGCTCTTCTCGTTTACTTTTTACACAGTTTTTAAAGTAAATTTTGAGTCTTAATATCTCTATATACGCATCATAAAATATTATTTAAAAAATATATGTAATTAAAAAAGAATACATTAAGAAGAATCTAACGAGATCTCACATGGATGTATTTTATCATCTATATATATATCTTAAAAATCTTAATTAAATTTCTCTCTCCAAAGTGGAGTATTCTAAACAGAAAAAACATTAGAAAACGGAGAAAGGGGGAGTATTTTTTATAATTTTTTTCCTTTTTTCCTTGCTATTAAATGATTTTATAGGAGATTTAATGAATTGATATCTTTGTCTTAAAAAAGACAATTGTAACTTCTAAAGAGTTGAGGGTTAAAGCTAATGAGGTATAGGGTAGGAAAAAAGTTGTGGCAAAATAGACATTTACCTAATTACTTTTTTCCGAATATAATCATGTAGCAAGTAATATATAACAGACCAGAAAGAATCATATAATAAGATAATGAAATAGAGGAGGTACTACTTACAAATTTGTTACATTTTATATTCCTATACTTGTTTTGCTACACTTTTATATTTGAAAATGAAATTGTATCTTATACTGCCTTCGTTTCATATGATATTCTCAAATAGAACTTATGAATTTTAGTGTCAAACTTTGATTATAATTTCTCATTAATCTATATGAAAAACATATTCATGTGGGATCTTGACGGATTCGTATCAATATATGTTTTTCAAATATCAACTTTTTAAAATTTTTAAAAACTCACAACTAAAATAATTTGAATTCTAAATTTGCACTAAGATCTACGCAAAGAACAAAAGAATTCTTTGTCTTATTAATACATTTTTCTATCCACTCATTTTTGTCTATTTTCTCACTACTATTTACTAAAAAAAATTAATAAAATTCAATTTTAATTATATGAAAATAATAAGAATAAAGGGAGTATTTTTAATACAATGAACCAAAAGATGATTGTAAGTTAGCATTGGTGATCCAGGTGTCTTCCAATGTTCATACGTGAGGACAATAAGTATTAAAAATACTCCTTGTTGATATATAATTAGATAATTTTGTATACATTTTTCTACTAAAAAATTTATTTTCTTAAAGACTTTTTTTTAATCAATCACTCTAAAAAATTAATCAAATAATTACAAAAATTCCTAATCAATAACCGTGATTTGTAAATCGTCATAGAAAAACAAAAAAATAAAAATAAAATAAACAAAACCAAAAAAAAAAATTAAAATAACAAAACCCTCGTTCTATCAAATTTTGCCACATAAGAGTGATGTTAACCTCATAAATAACCATTATTTACTAAGACCTACTCGTCAAATTATTAAAGATCATGCAAAGCCCCATCAAACATTTTTTAACACAAATTCTTGCTATTGACCGTCTATAGCATAGACGGATAAATATGGGCTAGCTCATTTTACAAAATAATTAAGTAGATGATTAGTCATCAGCCTTATTTTTAAATTTAAAATCATTAGGTTGGGCTGTTGAGAGAGCCGACTTTGCCATAAACGATCTCTCAGAACACGTTGGGTTTTTTTTAAATGTTGTAGTCAAATGGTCCCTCATGTTACTTATTAATTGCATGTCTTAGTTGTTCTTTACTTCTTATTCAAATTCTATAACAACTTGTGAAAGATATGAAGAAAAGCAAAAAGAAAGGTACACTTGGCTACTTGATTGACATGATGAAAAATAGCAAGTTGAATATATAAGTGGATTAAAAAATAAAAATCTTATCTTTTAATACTTCCTCCGTTCCGAAATACTCGCGATATTTCAATTTTGTGTACTATTCATCGTTCAAGCTTATTTTATATATTGCGACTAATGTGTAAGTAAAAATATAGTCAAGTGGGATCTTGTTTGAATCATCTAATCGTATACTTTTATAATATTAAATTTTTATAATTTTTAGATAAGTGTAGTTTAAGATATTAATGATCAAAATTATGCATTTGATTGTATAAAAAAATAAAATGTAGCAAGTATTATGGAATGGCGGAAGTATACAATTTCTATTTAGTTCTTTTTTACAATTTTTAAAATCTTTTCCTTTAACTCTCTTTTAAAAAGGTATTTCTTCAATATTCTCTTTACTTTTTCAGTATTTTAACTTTTATATTCTCAATAATCAATATCACATTATCTTATTCCCATATTGCTATATTATGATTGATAACAACTTAAAAATGGATGTTGTACTTCCTTTCATTTAAATTTATTAACTCATACTTGCTCCGTTTTTTAATTGCACCCAAATACCTTTTACGCATTCTAATATGTCTGTCGGATTGTTTATATCTAGAATTATACTCAACTAAAAACTACTCCCTACAAAACAATATAGATGTTTTATTTGCTTGGGCACGGTTATTAAGGTGGTGTGGGGTCTATTAAAAAGTGAGTAGTTGGGGTATTTTAAATGATTATATAATTGTAAATGTGGTAGTGGGGATATTATAAGTAGTAAAAGTGAGGGTATTTTGGACATTACATATGTAAACATGGGGTATTTAGGTAAAAAAATGACTAAAAAGGAAATGTGACAATAGATATGAATTTGCTAAATAAGAAGATGTGACAACTAAATGGAATCGGAGGGAGTATAAAATTTTGATATTATGAAAGTATCCGACGAGAATAAAACAAGATCTCACATGACTATGTTTTTGCCGGACTATGTTTTTGCCGCACTATGTAAAACACTATCAAATGATGAATAGTGTAAAAAATGAAAATGGTGCAACTTAAAAAAAGGAGGAAGTATATTATGTACAAATATAATTTTCGTTAGTGTTTATCATTATTTAATCTTATTTATTATGGTATGTTTGGTAAATTATCGTTGTTAGTAATTTTTTTATAAGTTATTTGACCGGATAAAAGTGTTATTCGTACTTATTAATCTTTAAATTAGTTAAAAAAGTCAATTATTTAAAGAGATATTTTATAAAATTCTATATTGAATATTGGCTATTTGTTAGGAATAAGTAAGTTAACAAACAAAAAATAGCTTTTCATTTGGCTGAAAGTCATTTATTAAATACTTTCTCGTTTTAATTTACTTGCAACATTTGTTTTTTTACGCAGTGCAATACACTAATTCAATTCTTGCAATGAGACGAATAAAAAACGAATTATAAAAATTTCTATTTATAATACAATAAAAAATTTCTATTTATAATGCAATGAGACGAATAAAAAACGAATTAGTGCAATACATTCGTTTTAATATTTCTATTTATAATACAATAAAAAATTATAAAAATTTGATATTAATAATCTTTGCAATGAGACGAATCAAATAAGATCTCACTTGACTGTATTTTAACTTATAGATTAAAAACGAATCACAAATGAAGAGTGATCAATAAATAGTGTCATTTTGTCAAATGTTACAACTAATATAAAACTGAGGAAGTAATATCTTTTGGCTGTTTAACCAACCAACAAATTATAAGTCAAAATTCAATAAAAATATCAACCCCAAAACCATTTTCTTTTATCATAAAAAGCCTAATACTTGGCTACTTTTGTTTTAACAATTGCTAACCGTTACCAAGACCATAAACCCACTCCATCTTACTTAAGTTTCCCTATTTTACATTTTTTATTGTCTAATTAATTTGCCATATTTATTTTTGAATATGGCTCCATAATTTTTACTTTATATTTTTTATTTTTAATCTCTATGTTATATATACTTCTATAATTATAGTGAGTTAATTTCAACAAATAATATTTCATCAAGTACAAAAAACATTCAGTTCCAATAAGATTTAGATGAAAAGGTGAAGGTAAATTTTCGTTCAGCTCAAAACAAAAAAAATAATCATAATAAAAGGACATATACTAATCATCATAAAAACACTAAATATGAGTGTAAAACATATCGATACTTCGTATATCCCTAATCCCTATAAGTTTGCTAACATAAAAACATAAATTATAAGTTTCCTAGCTAACACGTATAAATAACTTTAACTATCTAGTTATCTATGTCTATATCCATATCTAATATAACCAAAATTAAAATAAAAAAACAATGTGAGTTTTTGGTAAAGTAATTAATTGAACTATTTTTGCTTATTAAGCACAAATATAAAGTTAAATGGTCAAACCATTTAATTCTTGTTATTGTTAAATTAGTTTGTTGTAACAATTGTTTGTTATAAGTACGTTGTTTTTAAATAAGTTGTTTTGAGTATCGGGTTCAAAATCAATTGTTAAAAGCAACTACTTTAATATGCTATCAGCTATCAGTAATCCAGTCGTTTGCCAAACATAACCGATAGTAAAATTCACTAAATATTACCTACCTAATACCTATCATCATTGGATATTGAGCATTTGATAAGTAATAAAGCACCATTAAGAGCATAAAAAATTCAGAATTGAGTCTTATTTCAATTGTAGAATATGTTATTTTCTTTAACATAAGGTCTTCTGAGAGATTGCCTATGGCAAAGACGGCTCTCCTAATAGCCCAGCCCAATGATTTTAAATTTTAAAAATAAGGCTGATGACTAATCAGTTACTTATTTTGCAAAATAGGTTGGCCCATATTTACCCGTTTATACTATAGACAGTCTATAGCAAGAATTTATGTTTCTCTAAATATGATCTTGAATTCGATTCTCGTCACTCTTTCCATTAATCTTTTTTTCCTCTACCTACCCGATAAGCCTCTACTTAAAAAAGTATCAAAAAATAATTAGTGAAGTAATTAGTGTTTAAAGACAAAGAGATTGCATGAGTCTTTGGTGCAATCATATGACTCATTAGACCTAACATGAAAAGAGATTAGAGTATGACCCTTTTTTAGTATGTTTATTGACTTTATTCTAATAATTAATTATTTTAGAAAGTAATAACAAACTCAAGGTTGAAAATAATAATTAAATAGTTGTAAAGAGAAAAAGGATTGGCCAAAAAGGGAGGAAAATAAAAAGGTGTAAACTAAAGGCAATAAAGCACAAAAGAAAAGAGGAAGAAAGGAGACAATATGTGATGATGGAGACCAAGGTGTAATGTTCACAAATAACGACAATAACCATTATAAGCATATAGCATTCAATCCCAAAGATTTGCTTAGAAAGCATAAACGGCTCAATGGATAGAGCATCTGCATGTGGAGCAGAAGGTTTGGGGTTCGACTTTTATTGGGCGTAGGTATCAATTGTGGGGTTATTTGACTGCGCGCATCTCTCTTGACCCCCTCCTTGAGGGTACGGGTATGATTTGTCCGCATCCTTCAAGAAAAAAAAACCCCACTCGAACCCTACCTTGTGCGGGATACCGGGAAGGTCATTTCCTTTCCCTTCAATTTTAGTGTTCTTAATTATTAGTTGTTTTCAAGAATTTCTAAGTTAACCAAGTCATGGAGGATTTTTCCTTTTATCTTTGTGACAAATAACTTACTTAAACAATCTTTACGATAAATTCTTGGCTTGTTGACCTCAAGATTGTAATGCCCCCAATTGAAATTAAATTGATAGCAATATTCATGTTAGGTGCTATTTAAATCAAGAAATATAGTTCATTTTCAGAAAACCTCTATTGTTAAGCGTGCGTAGTATGGAGTCATTTTAGGATGAGAAAACTTTTGCAATGTTCTCAAGACATGCATGCACGAGTAAGGACATAATGCACTAGAAAAGGCTTATGTTGGTTTGTGGGGGCCTAACTATTCACAACCCTCATTAATATTCTCGGTTCAAAACTTAATTACCCGGTCAAAATCAGTTGTCTAAGCTTGCCCATAAGTATATATAGCATATGCTAGGACTATAAACATAATCCACTATGCCACACCTTTGCTTCTCCAAGCTCTTGGGCAATGGATTTGATTGTTGACAATAATTTAAAAGTGATAGATTGTATAGCATATCTTAGGCTTGATATAATCATAAGTTTATCTTTTGGTTGAGTTGAATCCTTAACATGGTATCTGAAGTGAACGTGACGGCAAGTCACGGGTTCAAATCTCATCTATCCTTATCATTTCAAGTGGAATATCTAGTGTGCATGCTACATGAACATCTACACTTCTAACCCAAAGAAATCTTGTGTGAAGGGATGTGATAAAGTACATAACATATCCCTGAACTACAATCATAAATTAAAGCTTTTAATTGAGTTGGTTCCTTAACAAAAATAAATCATCCAAAAATATCATTTTCAAATATAGGGATTAAGACTTTAATATAGTTGTTTATAAGAAAAATTGTCTCTCACTTATTGTACATTTACTCTGAATAATCCTAACTATTGATTATTTTTAAAACACTTCAACCTTATTTGTATATCTTTTGCTGACAGCATCCTTTGCCACGTTTTAAGCGGCTACTGTAAGTACCTACTAGTCGTTATACTCACTTCTTTTTCCTCCTTATGCTTCTTCGTTGGTTTTGCCCCTACTCCTCTTTGGTTGTACGTACATACATAGAGCAAAAACAAGGTCGCGACATATCGGAAAGGCCGCGCTGGAAAGGTTTTTTAGAGAAACCGTTCCGATTTTTCCCGCGTTGGAAAGGTGTAAAATAACCGCGTTTTAGGCCTGTTCAAGGGAAATCTCATTTTTTTGACCAATATTGGGCAATACGACAATTCGTTACCGTATGAAAAAAATACAAAGATTATATTATTGTTAGCGAAAAAAAATATATATTATTTAAAAACAATCAATAATAATAATTATTCCCAGCAAGTAGATAAAAAAATTTTTATTCATAAATATCCTAAAAATGGTTGACATGGTTTATAAGATGGGGCAATAATCCATGTGGCATAAGGAGTAAGGACCCCCATGATAAATCTCTGCAAATGGAAGAAGTCCCTCAATTGTGTAATGACCTACAACTACAACTACAGTGGAGTGTGGACACCTAAAATAGCTACAATTTATGGCCTTGCTCATTATTAATTTATTATGTATAATTGAAAATTTTGGGGTTTAAGGAGTAAGCCACATTTTGTCATCGCTTTTGTTATCGCTTTTGTTATCGCTTTTTTTTTTTTTTTTTTTTTTTAATCCCTATGCTTGGCTAACGTGGGTGTAAGATGCAGGTTTTCGGATTTTTGCAGGTCCTATCCTTGAAGACTCCTCTAGAGCCGAAGGACTCTTATGACCGCCCTCTCCTTATGGGTATGAGACGCCGTCGACCTTCCTTCCCCAGACCCTGGCCATAGAGTATCTATGTGCGGGAACACTGGGTATGATGATGATGATGATGATGAAAATTTTGGGGTTTAATTAATTAACTTCAACAACATTTTATTTTTAGTTTTCTTAAAATGTGGCTTGTGGTTTTGGAATCTATTTAGACAAAACAAACAAACATTCTAGGTAGTGAATGCCAAGGTTGGTTAGTGTTTTTTTTAAATTTTTTATGTCTGATTTAGAGAAAAGGCGAGAAAAAAATTAATTTTCAATACATAAAGTCAGAAATCAAATACAATTTGAATTCTTTCGCAGTTAAGCGTGTTTGGGTAAGAGTATTACTAGGATGGGTGACCTCTTAAGAAGTCCTCGTGTTGCGTTCTAAAAAAAAGTCAGAATCAAACACAACTTATAAGGGTAATAGTAAAAAATTTTGACTACTAAATTAACCCATAATTCTTAGAATAGGTGAGTGGTTTGATTCCATTTTTAAACCTTACTATCTTTGTTATTCTAAATATCAATAGTTTTGCGACTCTTATATTATCAACTTCTTAACTTTTACTTTCTAGTTCCGCCTCAACTTTGTTACTACATAAAACTATATACTTAAAGTTTAAAATCTAATGCTCACGTATAAAAATTAATTAATTATATTATGTAAAATAGCATTAGCTTGAAAATTATTACCAAATCATGCATAGGTGTAATCAATACTCCTATCTATTTGATTTTGCTATAAAGCTCTCACTTTAATTTTCACAATGTAACAAATTCAAAGAGACAGAAGAGTATACGAGATTTCTATATTTCTTTTACAATTTTATGAATATATACTATTGAACTCTAATCTATGAACACAAAGTCTTATTCATCACTTGACATTGTACATGCACTTATATTGCACTTTTACACCTCATCTTGATAGCCCTAAATGCCCCTAATTCTCTATTGGACTGAACCAATATAAATTTTTTGTCTTAAAATGCTCACTTATAACGTTAAAGTAATTACTTATAATTCAAAAATAATTTATTTCTTCTAGTTTTAGATTGATTACTTATAACCTTAAAACGATCACTTACGATCTTAAAGTAATAGGCTAATTATATAAGTCCGTCTCATAATGAGACGTTCTCATACAAGATAGGGTGAAATAAGTAAGAGTAGATTCAAGTTGAGTAAAGGGAATGAAAAATAATAAATAAAATTAAAATACATGTTGTTATTGGGCAGACAGAGTAGCATTGAAGAATCTTCAAACTATAAATGGCCAACTGTTTTTAATCCAAACCAAATGAAAGCTGAAAGCTGCTTCTACTGCTGGCTATGAGAAAGACTTAGAGTTAAAGGGAACAGAAATAAGCAAGAAATAAATAAAATAAAATAAAATAAAATAAACAGGAAACAAAATAATTGTTAGAATCATTTTTTTTTTTTTGGCAAATTAAGTTTTATAAAATGCCAGGAAAAATAGCCGAAGCTTACAAAAGTGGATCAAGAAACTAGGAGGACCATCCCCGCCAAGCTCCAAGAGACATGCCTCTCTTCATTCGCTAGGCAGGGAACGTCAACACCAAAGGAAATTCACCTAGACTGTTCAGATGTCCATACCACACATATCGAAACAGAGACAAAAGTCATGCCCAATCCTACGCTAAACAAAAAAAATACAAAAGCCCATGGCTTAACATTTCAAAAAGGAATGAGAGGGCTAATTAAAGGCCGAAATTGCCAGTATCCAGCCCAGAAATCAGCACCAAGATCAATGGCTCTCAATTCCATCAGCTTTATCAGCACATATTAACACACCATTTTTGTCAAAGCATTCCATCAGTGAGCAGGAACAGGCCCAAATATTCACGCTTCCATATTCTGTAGGCTTTCTAAAGCAGCACAGGTATGAAGTCATGACCAAACTCTCAGAAATGGCCAGCCAATATAGGCAGCAGCTACCAATCCAGCATCAGCATCACTCTCGGCTGATCAGCACAGTTCAGCTATGTTGCAGCCTTGATTGATGATGCTTCGATGGCAAGATATGCAGCGATCTGAGCATAGATAGAGCCTAAGTAGAACTCCCCTGTTCATCAACAAAAAAATGTCTACACACGAACGGAGCAAGCTGCTAAGAGCTCACATCCCAGAAAATACAACATAATCAATTCACTTGAATCATTGTTTAACTACACCTATATCAACTTCTGAACCAAATGCTTAGCATCCTAGCTAACACCAGCTCAACAAGAAACCAGCTGCATAGGGAAGCTTCTAAATAACCTAACAACTACCTCTTTGTCATTCCAGGGATGCTTGAGGGTAGAGGCGACCCTATAAGCCCTTTTTCACCTATATCAATTGTTAGAATCATTTCAAAAATAATAATAATAATTTTGTTAGAAAAAAAAATTAAGTTCATTCTGATAGGGGGCCCATCTCCACTCATTTGCTTGGTCATTATTTTGTATTGGCCCTTTGAATCTAAAATATCCTCATCTTTGAATTTATCCTTATTTGAAATTATTAGAGTACATAATATATTTAAAACATTATCCCAATTCCCAATTAATTATAGACAATGAATTTTAAATATATTAAGTACTTTTTGAAATATTAATATAACATTTTGTTTGTATTTTATTTTTTCTATCTATTTAAGTTCAAAAAGATGTGTCTAATTGATCGACGAGTTGTTTAAACACGACTCAAATATGTATATGAAAAACGTGATTAACTTTGGGTTTAGAGGGTCATGAATAAGCTTAAAACATGCATATAAATATATATCAATAGTGGTTTTTAGAAGTTATAATTAACAAGTTATAATTTATAAATACATTTAAAATATATGACACATAAGTGGATCTAAATATATTCAAAAAAGTGGATCTAAATTCATTTTTCATGATATAAAATTTGTATTTGAATATTTTAAGTTAAGTTCACACTTGAAAATTCAATTTTAAGCAAAGCTCAAATATAAAGGTATTGAACCAAATCAAGTACTTTAATTAATACTCAAACTTGACTCAACTAGTTAACACCCTTGTTGGGGTTAAATAAGAAAATTTAGGCAGAGTAAATCTAACACAAGATAATGATAAATTTAGTAGCCAAAAATATGACAATTTATGTGATATAAAAATAGTAATTCCTACAAAAATCACAAATTCTTCTTGTGAGACGATCTCACTATGAGACGCGTTTTATACATGGATTAAATAATACAATAATACAAATTATTAGCATATAAACTTCTTGTTAGGAGTAGTTAGAGACGTCATATCCATGTTTTAGACTTCTGATTTCCTCTTAGATTTATTTTGGTGCTCTTGTTCTCTTACTTTTTTTTTAGGTTTTTTTGTAATTGTACTACGTATCTTTTTAATCTTTTTGCATTTAATTTATTTGTCCTGTGCTACTCTTCTCTTTTTATGTCTTCTCTTCTCTTCTTTTTCTCTTCTCTCTTTTTTTTTCTAGAGTCGGAAGACTCCCTTGGGCCGTGCTCTCCTTTATGGGTATGAGTTGCCGTTATCCTTCCCTCCCCAGACCCTGTCTATAGTTTTCTATGAGCGGGATACACTGTGTAAGATGATGATGATGAACTTCTTGTTAGGAGACGATCTCATCGAGAGACGAACTCTAACAAGAGTAGCTCAATAAAAATATTTATTAATTAGTAATTAAAAGAGAATAAGTTGACAAAAAAAACAATAAAAAATAATAGTATAAGCTATGATGTAACATGAATATTTCATGTCTTGCTTCATAAAAAGACAAATGATGAGATACCAAAGCTAACAAAAGGAGGGCAGAAAATCAGGTCATTCATTGCTATTTGCTAATTGCTAGGTAGTTTAATTTTGTGAATTTAAAATTAAACTTAGAAAGTACTCAAGCTGGCATGTTAGCTTTGTGCCAAACACTCAAGACACATATATCATCCTTTAATTAATCAATTTACAAATTCTCATTAATCATCGCTTAGATTCAGAGTACGTATAGTTTAAGCTCAAATAGTTGCTATATTCATTATTATTTTGTATATATTTCTTTAATTATCGCTTAGATTTAGAGGATGAAAGTAATAGAAATGTATATGTTGAGGTGGATGTGTGATCACACAATGATGGATAAAATTAGAAACCATGAGTTTAGGGAGAAGTTTGGAGTTGCACCTCCCTCTGCAACGATGCGTGAGAACTGAGAACGGGTTAAGATGGTTTGGGCGTATGCAGAGAAAGACTTATGACGCCCCAGTGACAATGATCGAATGCATCATAGTTAAGGGTAAGAGAAGTCGATGAAAACCTAGAAAAGCATGGGAGGAAAAAATTAAAAATAACTTGCATAACCTACACCTCTAAAAGCACCTTATTCACGTCTTAAATTACTGACAATGTCCCACCTGCCTGTCGTTGTTATTATTCCTTGTCTTTTACATATCGTTCTTTTAGTCGTTTTTATCTTAATACCTTCTTATTTTCACTTTTATTTTTACTTTTATTTTTTAATTTACTTTTTATGTATTTTATATTTATTAATTATTTATTGTTAATGGTTAACATGTGATGTAAGATACAGACTTCCAGATAGTTGTAGGTTTCACTCTCGTTGAAGATCTTTCTTGAGCAGATGGACTCTTTGACTGCACTTTCCTTTCTGGATATGAGTTGTCTTTCTTCACTCTTCAAACCGTAATCATAGTTTTCCTATCAGTTGGATGCACTAGATATGATGATGATGATGTATTTTTTATATAAAATAAAATATAGTCAAGTAAAATTTCGCACAAACTGTATTTTACTAGATTTCACTTGACACATACTATATAAGACAAATCATTTTTTAAGGAATTTAATAAAAAAAAGTAACTCAACGAATATTTAATATATTTCTAAGTCAATAAAATTGGCCTCTTAAACAATAGTAAATTTTTATTAATAAATACCATGATGGGTTCTATTATATTAAATTAATTGAAGTTAGAAAGGACAAATAGCAGACAAATACGTGAGAATATATAGGTAAAAACAAATGTAATATTTTTTAATATATACTTCTATACTTTTATTTATTAGAAATAACTACATCATGTGAAATATTTGATCTCGAAGGCTAAACCTTAATTAGAGAACGTGACTAAACTAAACTAGTCCCTACATGTTATTCCACCATTAAATGACTAAACAAAGTCAAATATTAAAAATCCTAATTTTCACACTACAATTTTTCCCTATGTTCGGCTCAAGTTCCATGAATAAACAGATCACAAATTCATATATGATATGCACTTCTTATATGCCAGACCGGCTCTAAGGGTGGGCAAGAGGGGCCATCCAGGGCCCCTTGTCAAAAAAGCAAAATTAATGGTTTGTAGAAGGTCTATTTGGATTATAAATTGCAAAGAAAAAGGATCTCAATGTGCCATTTCGCCCAGGACTCCATATCAAGGACCAGCCCTACTTACATGAGTTGAATAATTTAACCAATATAAATTATTAGTATATGAACTTTTTATTTTGAGACCGTCTCACCAAAAGATGATCTTTCACTAGAATAAATGGATACAAACGAAATGATGGGTATAAGAATAGAGGCTTTTTGATTTATCAATACTGATAACACTAGATTTGCACTTTACAAAATTACAATCTGTCCCCGAGGCTTAAAACCTCTATTTAACATCTTAATCTTCTGCCCTATAATCCTAAATACTTCATTGTTGCATAATCTTCCTTGAATCAAATTGACATTATCACCATCAACGCACAAATAGATCAATACAATACCACATACTCCTTTCGTTTCCATCCAATTGTTTGATTAGTACATATACATCGAGTCATCGACAATATAACGATATATTACTAGTAACTAGTAACCCTTTTATTCGATTATTAAAAATTTTAAATGCGGAAAAGTAACTAATACACATGGAGTTTATTCATGTTTTTATGAAGGGATATGAAAAGTATATATAAAGTTAATTATAAATTTTACATATATACTCCTATTATCTTGAATGTACCAAAAATCCATTCCATCATATGAAAATCATCTAAATGATTCATAAGCTAACAAAAACTAAGACCACTCCTCATACCATCTAAATCAATGGAGATCAATATTTCAAGACATCTACCATGCTTCAATGCTAAACTTAGCTCATTGGCCATGTTGCGGAAAATCGCAGCGAATCCTCGAGAAAATTCTCCTTGATGTAAACTAATCTAAAAGTAGCTCTAATAGTGAAAGCAAGTATCAATTAATGATATGCCTAATGGTATTCTAATGCTCCTACCTAAAGTACTCCTGTCTGTCCTACGATCTGCCGAAAAGGAGATGCCTGCTATTAGTCCTGCAACTACTTTCTACATTGGCCATCATTCAATTCCCTATAATTGACATACAACGCCCTTAAAAACTATTTAGTTTACAGCTTAGAGTGTTGTTTCTCTTTAACCTCAAAACTCGATTATTTGATTGGGTTCTACACGGACTTTATATTTACGGGAAAAACCTGGATTCCCATCAGACCTTAGCTCTAACTGCAATCTTAAGAAAAGAAGATTATAGAGAATTGAGTCTTGTCTCAGTTGGAGAGCAAGTATCACTTTTCAGAAAAGGTCATGGGTACGGTTCTCATGTAGCCTCTCTCTTCTTTCGGCCTACCATGTAATCAAAAAAATTATTAAATAAGTAAAAGAAGACCATAGGTAGAGCCCACACAATATTGCACCAGTATGGTATAGGGTACGAAGGTGGGGGTCGTGTATAGAGGTATTAATTCAAGTCATCTAGTTGAGTCTAAGTTTAGTGTTATTTTTAAAGTTTCGTGTTATTTTTGGGGTCTAGTACTAGTTAACATGTTTTTTTAAGTTTTATATTTGAAATTCAGGTGTTTTCGGGTCATCTTCTGGTTGCTTTAATTTCAACACAATTGCACACCTTTGGGTGTGACCAATTCAAGGCTTTGGAGAAACGACATGACATGGTCCATTGCCATCCCTAATCATGCAACTTCAAACCAAAGGATCTAGTGCAATCCCCTCGAGCAATCCAATTGCTTGGTCAAGAATTTACATTATTAGATGAACATCAGAACCCTCAATAACAGAACTGTTCAGCGGAGCCTACTCACAATAGACAAGACAACATTAGTAGTTTTCTAGGTGGGCTCCTAGGCATAGCTCATCAGACAACATGAATCAAATCCACTGTGAAAGCACAAAAAAAAGATATACGCCCTCCTCGTAAAAGCATTTATCCAGAATTGTAACAAAAAACTATTCACCATGTATCAGTTGTATGTACAGCTCAATGCAATTATTCTTCCCAAACTTCCTAAAGCAGAAAATGTCATGTCCATCAAGTTGATTTAGAAGAATGCACAAGTGGGTTATAATAATGCTTCTGGAGCAAATAATCATCAAATTAACAAAAAAAATCCCTCCTTAGCTCATCATACAAAGCATACTACGATCATGACCAACATTTTTTTTTCCAACTAGTTTACTCTATTCCTTCGAGTTTTCCCTATTTTCAATTACCCACATAAGAGTCTTCTGAATTGTTCGAGAAAACTCGAGGGGAAAGAGTAATTTGCAAAGAAAAAAAATAAATGGAAAAATTGATCAGTCTTCTCATCGTTAGACATTGACCACAACCACTTAATTCACAGGAATATAGGAAGCCAACAAAAAACATTCTGAAAATTTTGAAAATTACATATCAAGACGGCAATTCTTGTAATCAAAATTGGACTCTCAAAATTATGGATGCTCAGCACCATCAATAAGTTTTTCAGGATATAATTCAAAACGAAATTCATTTCCATAGTCATGGGTCATCTCCAACACTAAGCTGTAAGAAAGATACCTTAATGTAGCTAGAAGTGTAGAAAGCAAAGAGGAACTCTTTAGTTTAAGGGAACACCCAGTTGACTAGTCTGCTTCTAGATGGGAGTGACATAGTTGGCAAATCTACCTGTCATGAAAAGGATAACAGATATTACAGTACATCAATTATGGCCAGTGCAATTTATTAATTAATCGCAGATCACAGTACATAAAATAAATTGAATACATCAAAACAGAAGATAGCTTGTTCACAAATTCAGCTGAAGGGTCTAAAGCTTCAAAGAAATGGATCTAATGGTCATTATGGTGTAGTGGTATTTATTTACAAACTGCAGCACAACTAGCAACTAGAAGTACGATTAAAGTTCTTTTATCACTTCAGCTAGCTCCCAATTTTCAGTCCTAAATAGTGAATGTTTAGAACATGGCACTGATGAAAGACTAGTCATTTTCAATAACCTATTAATACCTTGAGGTATTGGGCCAACAAAAGCCTAATTGGACTAAAAATCATTACAATGACTAATAACTTCACAAGTATTAATACACAAATAATTTCATGATTCAGCAACTAAGGAAGAAAAACTTATATAAGTTGTTATTTCCAACAAAGCAATCATTTTTAAAGAAATTATGGAGCCTTATTTCTTAACTAGTTCCAGACTACTATAATGTTGAATAAATGATAAGTACCAGGACACAAAAATCACTACAGAGAGTATATGCCCTATCTATCCGATTCAAGCATACCGAAGAAAATAAAATGAAGGGGGAATATCTGTAAGGGATCACTTTATTCATTTCACACCCTGTACACCTGCTAGCCAAGGTGACAGAGCAACAGTTGACAAAACAAATCACATCATCAGAAATGAGATAATCCTTTGACAAACAAGGATGTACTCCCAAACAAAGAGACAGGATGACATTTACATAAAAAAACGAAGCATTCCAAGAATATTTCAACACGCGATGCAGAAATAGAGGTAGAATCAAATGATAAAGAAAATTGGCACATCACTTTGAAGAACCACATAATGACCCTAATCAGTAACCTAGAGGGTGTTACATTATCCACTGCACTAGGGAGAAAAGGAATTGTTAGTGGATAAAGGAGATTCAAATACAGGTAAATAACCGGTAACACTTTTGTGAATTAGCACAAAAGAAAGATATGCATTTGAAAGATGCATGCAGCCACATATTATTATTCGAAGCTAGATTACACAAGTGACCCTCCTCAGAGCTCTAATGTCACACAGCAATTAAAACAAACTTTCCTGCTTAGCAGTTTATAGGATTTGGAACTTAATTTTAAGCTTGAGGAAGATCCAGAATAAAGTACTATTGAATTCCTTACACGGCCATCAATCAAAGTTGTGAAATACTTCTACCCGACTCCATGAAGAGTTCTTTGTTCACAATGGAGGAGTGAAATATTACAAAAGTTTCTAAGATAGCTCAAATCAGTAGAAAGCATAGTAGTGTTTTTTATCACTTAAGACCTAACAATAGATAAGGTTATTCGTTTCGGATGACAAATTATGTTAGTTTGTAAAAGTAAGGTAGTTTCCAGCATTTAAGTCAATTTTCCAGCGACAAAGAAACCTAGAAAAGCTGCTGGAAATTTGTTGGAAACTTCTAAATTCGACTTTAATACTGGAAAATATCGATGTTATCTGCTCTTTCTCAGCCTCTTCACGGTCTTTGTTCCCTTGGGAAATTTCCATTAGTTTCTTCGCTTCTCTAAAGGAGATGAAGTAATAGCTACTTCCGAACCTCTGACCAGATTGCATGTGTATTCACTAAGAAGCTTTGGAAAGGGAAACCATCAAGTATCAATGGCTTCATCCTATAGTCTAAAGATCTAGGCAAATTCTAGCTGAAACAAATATAATTGTTGTTGCTCGTATTCATGAGATTGAGAGCTCATAAATGGAGAAACAATTTAAACTAATAAACCTTGGCAATAAATTTTGAAAACATGTCTTAATGACGAGAGATAGCTTAATAAGTCCTCTAACCGCTAGTACTAACTCCCCTAATCAAAAACAAAATTCATTGCGGTAGAGGTCTTGAGATAAAATGGATCATTTAATTAAGTGCACTTCTTAGTTATATAAAGTTCAGGAAGATGTTAGCTGCCAAGGGCCAATCAGAAACAACCTCTTTGTTATCACTAACAACCATATAATTAAATATACATTTGGCAACCAACCCCGCCTAGATGAGAGCTACTTAATGGCATTAGGCAAAAGAAATAGAAGTCTAAGATCTTGAAACAAGATTGAGGTATCCGATGTTTTCTTAAGTCCATGTCCAAAGTACGGGGGAAAGAGGTAGATTATTGTAGAAAAAGTGATGAAAAATTATATGGGGTTATGGAGTATATGGGGCTTTACGAAAAGTTTCCTTTGCTCCTTTGTGCGCAATGTTGGGCCCATTATGGTAGTTATTTATTGTATACTTGCCGTTTTTTCTTGTTATCATCAATAATATATGCTTATCAAAATATTACTAAGTAGACACATAAGGCAAGGAGATCAAGTTCAAACAGACTTCCTCTCAATTAAGTCAAGATTATGTGTCTAAAAATTTATGGACCCTCTTATTCATAGAGACTTCCTCTCAATTAAGTCAAATCATGTAATGTCTTCTACCCTCTTTTAAAATCCGTCAAGTATCCTTTGACAAATACTTGTCTTTTCAATTTATACAAGCCCAAACAATCTTAAATTATTCTCTTTCACATTCTCTTTCTTATGTTTACTCATCCATCGATGTATTTGCATTTCTACTGCTCCCATCTTCCTAAAATGATCCTTTCTAAAAGTCGAACATTTTAATCGTAGAATGAAGAACTCGAACTACCTGGAATGTGCAAGAAAGCGTAAAGGCTCTTCCTCGCACTAGTCGTCAGCATCATCAGCAGCATTCCCTTCCCATATCATCATCGTCACAAACTCATTGTCCTCCCCTTGCACATTCATAACCTAAGGGGTGGTGTCAAACCTCCTAGAAAAAATCCAAACACCACATTCAGAGGTCATGGTGGTCTTAATTTTAAAATTGAGCCTCGCTTGGCGCCTTATGCACCTCGAGCTTAGGCTCAGCCAAAAATGCCTCGGCCAGGTGAGGCAAAGCCCACTACAAGAGGTGTGCGCTTTGATGCATTTCAAGGCTTATGAGCCAAATGCATCTCCTTGTTGAACTGGGTAATTAATTGTTTGTTTGAAAAAGAAATAAAACTCAAAACCCAAATTCGCTAGAAAATAAAGTTCAAGAAACTGTTGCTTTCATTAAAAAATATGGTAAAAACGCTGGTGAAGAAGAAGAAAATAACTTTGGGTATTCTTCATATTCTCATTATAATAGTTATGTATTGCAAGTTTTAGATGAAAGGAGAGACAAATTGGACATGACAACATCCCCTATTCCAAACCCCCATCCCAATACCGAAAACCTCAGCTCAATTTTATCAATCGAATGCCTAATTATTCACTTAATTGCCTGAAATGGACTGAATTGAAATGTCCATGGAAGCTATAATGATTGTTATGTTGTCCAAGCTATAATTTATCCTCTAAGTCCTTCCATATCAACCAATCTCCATTATTGAGGTTAAGAAAATTCAAACATTCAATCTCCATTATTGGAAATAAAGAAAAAAACTAGAACTTCAATTCTTTTAGGTGAAAAAAATTAGACATGGAATCTCCATTAATGGAGGTTAAGAAAATTGCAGAGCATCAATCTTCATCAATGGAGTTTAAAAAAAAAATTAGACTTTCAATTCATTTTAGGGAAAAAATCGGACCTTCAATTTCCATTAATGGAGTTTAAGAAAAAATTAGACTTTAAATCTCCATCAATGAAGGTTAAGGAAAAACTTATTCTTTTAGGGAGAAAATTTGACCTTCAATCTCTATTATGGAGGTTAAGGAAAATTGGACCTTCAACCCTTTAAGGAGAAAATTAGACCTCCAATCTACATTAATGGAAGTTAAGTAATTGAAATTCAAAATTAAAAAACTTGAACAAAAAAAGGAGATTAAAATTGAAACATGAGCATGAGAAAACGGTTTGGTAGAGAATTAATTTTTTTTTAATTCAATTTTGATTTAGTTTTCATTTTCTTAATTTATCATTAACTTTTTAATTTCAAAAATAGTAAATACACCAAAGTTCAACCCAACAAATACAATTTATAAAGTTCAACCTATTGATGTGAGAAGGAGCAAAGTATAACCCAACCAAAACAACCTATTTTGAAGCTTTTTAGTGAAAAGGTGTGTCTATAAAAAGCTCACGCATCGCCTTACGCATTGCGCTAAGGACCTTTTACGCCTCAGTGCACCTCGCACTTTTTGAAATCTTAGATGGCGAACGAAGAGTGCAATAATAATGCCCACCAACCTTCACAAAGGAGTTGTCTGCTCAAGGAGAGATGAAAGCATAACTCTTAAAGACTCAAGGTCTAGTGTTGTACTAGTGTATTCGCCTCGCCAAAAGCCATTTGCACTAAGGTATGAGCTAACCATGTGACTATGCCACCCAAATGAATGGCACTAAAGGTGTTCATGAAAGGGTACCTGAAAAGCTAAGTAGTTGCTTAAGTGGCCTGTGTCGTGACTTGCTTTAACCGGATACCCGGATAAAGAGGGTTAGGATAGCATGTACTCGATTTCATCATTTGTGTATTTTTGCTAGAATTTTTTTGGTTGAATTAGTGAATGAATAGTATCTTGTACTCTATGTCCATCAAAAAGAGACTTTCCTTCTCTTACCATTGTCTCCTCCATTGTTTTACTCACTTAACTATTAATGAATTTTCTTCTCAACAAGTTCTTCCACAATAGAATGAATTCAAAAGTATGTTTTTATCCAGAAAGTTGAAAACTTTTGAAAGAATAAGATCTAGAAAATTATGAAGTGAAGTTGGGTTTTTGTTTGATTATTTTAATAGTCATTATCAATATAGTATTATGAGAATCTGTAAGCATTTCTAGTAGAGATGTAACAAATTAAAATTAAAATTGGAATAATTGTTTATTTATTATTAACTTTTGTGGGTTTCTCTTCTTCTTAGTTGATCTTGACATGTCCTCAAACACTACACGTGCAAATTAATAAGGAAAATGCTAAGTGCGTGACTCTGCTGTTCTGGCGGCAATAATTTCTAAATAAAATTTACTCTATCTTCACGAGTCAGTGAGTAGCAGCCTAAATTCCTTTTTGTAGCTCATGACTTGACTCGCAACATAGAATTTTTTCACACAATAACCAACCATTTAGAATGCAGATTGGGTTTTTTTAACACCCCTAGATGGCACCATTGTCATCCCGTGGGAGGTAAATAGCCAAACACAATTAATCATCCTACATTTGGAAGGGTAGATAGCGTTGGCCTTGCGTTGCTCGTCCTTGGACAACACAAAAACATAAGGAGAATCCTATGCCATATACGAAGGGCGGGGCTCCCAATGTGGTTTGGGTACGCCTCCCTCGATATAAATTTAGACCACCCGTGATAGTACCCACCCAAGCTTGTTGGTCATACCCAGCACGAAAAGTTAGAAGGGCCCAAACCAAATATCGAATTGAGCTTTTCTAAAGAAATGTTGTAATTGTTATTGTAAAGCCTAAATTCAATATCAGTGTACCCATTCATTGATTTTCTTCGAAAAGATGAGAAGAACTCAATGGTGAGCCTCTCATAGGTCTTGTGTTAGTTTCTATCAAAGAAAAAAAAGTTAAGAAGCCAAAAATCAATCAAAAAGAACTACGCATAATAACCTTTTGGTTTTAGCTTAAAAGCCAAATTTTCACCTGATGTAACAGTCATTCACCAAACACTTTCTCGGTCGTTGGACTAATCAAAAAGTCAAAAGGCAAAAGCCAAAATTAGCAAAAAGCCAAGTAAAAAGTTGTTCAACAGACACACTCAATAGCAAAACCGCAAAATCAATCAATTTCTTGTCCATGCATTCCTATAGAAAAATTTGAAACAAATAAGCAAAAAAATATAAAAAAATCGAATAATGGTAAAGTTTTGAAACTATTTCCCAAGATAGACAGTTTTTTCCTAAAGTTGTGATTTGGAGCTGTTCGCTGTTAGTAACAGCGAACAAAGGCTGGAGGTTAAAAAAAGTCAAAGAGTATTCGCTATTACTAACAGCGAACAAAGACTTGCATTATTTTTGACCTTCAGTCTTTGTTCGCTGTTACTAACAGCGAACAGATGCGTTCTGAAAACAGCAGTTTTCTTTGTTTGTTGTTAGTAACAGGGGATAAACTCTTTGTCCTTTTTGAAACCCTCTGCTTCTGCCTTTGTTCGTTGTTATTAAGTGCGAACATTTCAAACCTTAGGTTTGGGAAAAAACCGCTTATCTTGGGAAATAGTTTCAAAACTTTACTATAGTTTGAATATTTTTATAATTTTTTGCTTATTTATTTAAAATTTTCTTCCTACAGCAATAGGTCAATGAAAGTCACCATTGAGATGACAAAACATGAGCATTACACTATTACTCCCTCCATCTCACTTAAAACTTAAAAAGAGGAGGCAATTGAATTCGCAAATTACTGCTTAAAATTTAACATAAATCATAAATGAGGGTTTAATGATACCCCAAAGAACTAATTGAATCCGAAATCTCATCCAGTCCAAAAACTCAGTTTTAGTACTCGAAAACAAAATAAATGTGTCAATTATATCTACATTCTCCAATAATCTAGCAAAACTCATTAAAACTATCAGAAATTGATCATGAAACATAATAAGTACTCCGATTAAACAAAAACTACAAGTTAATAATCACTTCGATTTTGCTAGGTATTCTCAAACTAATCAATTTCTACATGAAAGGGGAAAAAAGCACTTACATTCAGCAGAGGTGTTAGGTCGATCAGGAAGCCTGGAAACAAGGCAAGCAGACGCCATAGCGTTGTGGAATGGAAGTAAAGAATACAATTCCCGAGGTAATCTTCCACTACAACAAAATCAAACTGTAAAAAAACGAATAGTTTACCATGAACGAGAAAGATAGTGAGAACTTAAAGATGTACCTGAATGAAGAGGACGAAGAGAGTCGATTATGGCGAAGGAAGAAAGACGATGTCGAAGAAGAAGAAGAAGAAGAAGGTGAAATTAAGGATCGAAGAGAAGAGGGAGTAGAGGCAGGTTTTTTACACAAAGTGCGAATAACTATTGACCTTCCAGCAGCCATGGCTGTCGCCATTGTTCACTCTAAAAGCTCTGATTTCCTGCTGAGCCTACCGTTTATGTCGAAAACTTTCGAGGATTAATGTATACTGTAAGCGTGAGAGAGGGGTTTTTCACGTAATAATCAAAAAATTTTTTAAATTCACCAATACAAAGCTTAAACCTTATTGTACGCCTATTTATTCGTTTTATGAAATCAAATTGCATCAGTTTCATAATTTGATAGTAGTTAAAATTGAAAAAAAAAACTAGGGTTTGAATGGGAAAAAATGTGATTTGGAGGAAATATGGTAGGGTTAGGATTTATGATTTGGGAAAAATTTATAAAACTAATGTAATTTGATGTGGTGAAACGAATAAATAGACATATATGTCGTACAATAAGGTTTAAACTTTGTAATTATGTGTAAAAAGGTCACGAAGAAAGAATTTGGTAAACCTCAAGTCTACCGCGTGGATTTTTTAAAAACTTAGGTTACCAATACCACGTGGAAAATCAATACCTTATTTTGAACAACAGACAATTTTAAATTGAGTTACATGATTCAACTATGCTCACTAGTTTAAAATCTACTATTGTATTTTTAAAGTATTCACTTTTAGTTGTTTTATGTTTAAAGGTTATTTTGATGTTAAAATTGATACTTTATGTACCTACCTTTTTACAGTCGTACAAATATGTCTTACTTAGAGACAATCTCTTAAAACTGCTCAATATTTATTTACACAAATCCTCACTTAAGAAATTCTCAATTGGAAACAATCCTACATTAGACTAATAATAATATAGTCCAACTAAACAAAACAAAACATTTAATTAGTGTTAAAAACAAATCCGATAATTCGATGTTTACCTAATTTGATCTGATATAAAAACTAGATTAACAATTATGTAAAAATTAACATGAATACAAGACATGATTTTGAACTAATCGAAAATATCTGACTTGAATCAAGCCGATGATTCGAATTAAGTAAAGCAAAACGACACGTCTTGTGAGTTGCGTGAGATCATTTCATCATGAGATAAAATCATCATAGAATTAGTCTTTTCTCAAATTAATCACTTTAGAATTATAATTGATTACTTTAACACAGTAGATCAGCCTTATAGAAATGGATTAACTATAAAACCGTCTTACTCCCTTCTATTTACCCTACCTGTCCTATTACCTTTTTCGCACATGTCGATGCAACATTTTAACCTTAATATCTTTAACCAGTATAAGACCCCGTACAATGCACGAATATCTTAGTATGAAAATATATAAAAATATAATTTCAAAGAAACGTAATAATAAACACATTATATATTAAATATGAAATAATAATTGCTAAAATATGTATGACGTTGTTTATATTATTTGATGCAACAAAATGTTGTAGCCGGTTAGTTTTATAAAAATATTTAAATTATTTATTTTTAAAAATGGTAAATTTACATCATCCGATAAAATTTAATCAATAATTTATTTTTATATCTCAATATAAGCAAGAATAATTAAACATCAACCAATGAATTTTTTTCATATAGTGAGACTTTGATAAGGATGACATGTATAATTTTCTTGTATGATTTTAATTAATGCAAGTGTTTATCAATTATCAATCAATTTATGCAAATTCGTCTCAGCCAGTACATTTCAGTCAACAAAACAATCAGGGCAAATTTGTCTCAACCAGTATAAAAGGAAATATAAATGGCCATCATGTTTTAAATGTGCAAATTGATTGTATTACTAAAATGATAGTCCTTAATCTGTGCGAAATTATATTAGGCAATAAATTGATTATATTACTAAAATGATAGTCCTTAATATGTGCGAAATTATATTAGGCAATAAATAACAAATAATGCAAAATCTCTATCAATAAACATTCGGCCAATAAAAAAAATACACATGGCAACATTCTGTTAAACTGCCATTTTTATAATTTACATCAAAATTATTAAATTGTATGATTCTGAATTTAAGCATTATGTAGTAGTTTATTCAAAAATTGATACTTGACTGTAAATTATTTAATTTGAGCAAATTTTTTTTTGAGATGCTGCATTTAAAAATTAGATGTATTAATGTGTAATATTAGCCAAGTATACGAATATTTTAATAAAATAATCCTTGAATGTGATTATTTGATTTAGGCAAAGTTTTTAGAGAGCATATTGTAGAAAATCATAATGCGGAATTCGGTTTGGGTTTAATCTGGTGAATACTTAATTTGTATTGAATAATAATGAGAGGTACTACCTCTATTTATACATGAGATTAGGACTAAAAATAAGGAAACAAAATAACCTTAATATTCTAAATATTAAAAAAAATCTTAACTTCCTAAACACTTAAAATATTATTCTAGAATATGTGACGAATTGTCGCGGCCTAATATGGTATCAGAGCCGAAGGTGGTTCCTGGTATGATGTGGCTCACATGTGAGGGGGAGTGTTGGAAATACTTCACATGTGAGACAAGATCCCACATCGATAAAAAAGTGGGTTGTTGACTTGCATATATACTTGGTGAGCTAATCCTCCTAAAGCCATATGGTTTTGGGAAACAATGAACCTCACCGAGTGTATGTGCAGGTCAACGCTCTTGACCCGTGGGTTTGTGGGCCCGAGCCCACGGGTTTCCCGTGTCCCCACGAGTGGGCCACGGTGAGATCATGTGACGAATTGTCACGGCCTAATACATATAAATATCAGATGTATAAAAGTGCAATATTTGCTCGAAAATACGAATATGTTAAAAAAAATATTTGTAATGTAATTTATTTATTTAAACAAATTTTTAAGAGATGCTGAATTTAAAAATCAAATGTATTAAAGTGCAATATTAGCCAAGTATACAAATATTTTAAAAAATAATCTTTGACTGTAATTATTTGATTTAGGCAATTTTTTAGAGAGCATTTACATATCAGATGAATAAAAGTGCAATATTTGCTCTAAAATACGAATATTTGACAAAATATGCGTACTGTAAATTGTTTAATTTAGACAAATTTTTTAGAGATGCTGAATTTAAAAACCAGATGTATTAAAGTGCAATATTAGCCAAGTATACGGATTTAATGTTAAAAAATAATCTTTGACTGTAATTAGTTCATTTAGGAAAATTTAAAATTGTGACATTTCATACAAAAATAATTAAAATAACATAAGTACAGAAATTATTAATTATTTATGGTGTAATAAATTATTCCTTAAATTATTTATGGTATTCTATAAATTATTCCTTAAATTAAGCAAGCATTAATGTAGATTGAAACAGCAATGCAGATTAGGCAGTATTAATTGAAGAAAGAAATCTATTAGCTTTTAACCAATAGAAAAATTACAAATGGCACACCTTCTCTTACATTGACATTTGTCATTTCCCAAGAATTTTATTAGAATGTATGAGGATATGATTGTGCACAATTAAAAATTATAAAAATTTGATATTAATAATCATTGTATTAAGACAAATAAAATAAGATCTCACATACTTATATTTTAACTTATAGATTAAGATCAAAATACAAATTAAAAGTGATCAGTGAATAATAACATAAAAGTAAATGAGACTCGTACGAAGAATAGGATGGATATTAATTTGCAAAAGTAAAATGGGTAGGCCCAAATAGACAAGACTCAAGTTTATATCAGGTAATATAAACCGACCCGGATCCACTATCACTCTGTGTTGCCCTAAAAGCTAAAACCCTCCGAACAAACCTCCCATTGTCTTCCGCCTGCTCGAAGCTTGCAAGTTTCTGGTATTCCTCATCTTTCTTTCCTTCAATGTTTGTTTTCAATCTGTTTGGCAATTTATGTTCTGTGTTTTCGTACTTGTTGTTTATATTATTTGAGGTTTTTCATGAAGATTTTCAGTTTAATTTTCTGAATTTAACAAACTTTAAGATAATTCCTCCTTCGTGTTTTATGGTTTTGTCTTTGTTGATTGTGATTTTCTGTTACAATCAATTATTTGTTTCAAATATTTGATTTGTTGATAGTAATTCTAAATCGTGGAAACTGGAAAGTATTACGTGATTTTGTTTAGACTTAATTAGGTTTTTTGAAATGTCAAAAAAAGGGATAAAAATCATGTATTTTTCGGAAATGAGTGGTGTTTTTCTGAAACGAATTGTTGTTCTTTGTGTGCAGTTGGTGATTCTAGTATCATATCACCATGAGAATAGAAACTTGCTGGTTTTGTTCTTCTAAGATATATCCTGGTCACGGAATTCAATTTGTACGCAATGATGCTAAGGTAAATTGTTTTTTCTGTTTTCATTCTGATTCATCTGTGTTTTATGCATACTGCAAAGATTATGTTTTGGAAGAGTGGGGCGATTTGAAGTAATGGAAACTAGTGAGCATAGTTGTACCCTTCATTTGGCAATTGGCATATATTGTTCCAGAGTAAACCTTAGGAAATCGTGATGTATTTGGCGCCATGTGAAAGGCTGTATGGTGGAATCTGTGTCACATGATTTGGTAACTTCACCTACGAATCGTGTTTGGGTTCGGTTCGTTTGCTGGTTGAATTGTTATGATTTGCGATTCAAATCACTGATCTAAAAGTGAAGTTTTTCTTTAGAAAACAAAAGATATGATAAATCAGATGTGATTTTTCAAGGTCCGCCATTAAAGGTCCTTATTGGATTATTGAACTTGTTGCTGCCATTGAAGCTCTTTCATGTTCATGACTCACAATCACACACATTAAGCAACACACTATAGGATCACTTTGTTATATGTTTGAAGCAAGTTTTTAAATGATGCATAAGATCTCCAAGAGATTGGGATTGATTGAACTTGAATAAGAATATTGAGTACCAAAAGAGATATATGAAAATGTTTAAAGCAATAGGGGATTAAGGGGCGGATATGGTGTTTCATTTTAGAAGTTTGGCCTTATGGCAAACACCAATGATGCCAAAACCTTTGTCCCAGGATATGCAGTGGGTTGCATGAACCAGTAATTTTTCTTTTGTGATCATCCAGAAAAATTCTTTCACTCATTACTCTCTAATGTGTACTTGCATTGTACCACTGCTAGGTGAATGCGTTTTTTTGATGGTTATATCTTGTATATATTTTGTTCTCCTTTTAGCTGTTAGTAGCTCTGTGGGATGATGAATTATGCAATATTTCTAATGCTTTATGATCAATTAGGAGACGAACTTTTTTAGGTTTTAGTGTTTTTTACCTGCTTATTCCATAATTTTTTTCGTTCATTTGGCATCCTTCCCTGGTATGGTTTTGGAGAAATGTGTGATTCCCTACGAGCACCAATGCAGTATTTGCAAGATCTGACCTGAAATTGCTGCAGTCTGTTTGTGTTGAGTGCTCAGGCTTAATGATTTTAGTGAATATCCTCTCGTGCAGATTTTTAGATTTTGCAGATCCAAGTGTCACAAGAACTTCAAAATGAAGAGGAATCCTCGAAAGGTTAAATGGACCAAGGCCTATCGCAAATTGCATGGAAAGGATATGACGCAGGTATAGAGCTTCAGCTTCAATCCATTTAGTGACAGTGAAGCGATATTAGTTATGTTTATACGTTGTTTTAATATTGTTTTAATTCGCCTTTGTTTCTTTGGCTCCTTAGGACTCTACTTTTGAGTTCGAGAGAAAGCGCAATAGGCCGGAGAGATATGACAGGAGTCTTGCCGAGAATACATTGAAGGCAATCAAGACAATCGACAAGGTCAGACATACCAGAAGCATGCGTCATATTGAGAAGAGGTCAGTTCTCGTCTCTTTAACCCATAGTTCCAATGCAACCGATTTGGATTTTTGAATTTTTTGTTAAATATTAACCGTTCATTTTTTTTCAATTGTGACTATTTTTGCAGGTTGAAGCCAAACAAACGCCAAGAAAACGAACGAGCACGAAAAGAGCTGAATATGAGCATCGACTTGATCAAGGCTCCCAGTGTCCAAAAACTAGAACCGTCTCTCACGTTACCAAAGATCAAAGTCAAGACTTCAGAGCCACAGGAAGACAATCGTGCTATGGAAGAGTAGATTTACAACCGAATGTCTGGATATAGTCATTTACATCGTGGGCTTCTTTTTTGTAGTAACCTTTAATTATCCCTGTTACGATCTTCAGTTTTTGTCGAATTAGGTGGACCGTCATACTGTAACGAGTGAATGCTTTCTTTTTGTTCCATTAATAGATTTATGTGGCATTTGCCTCTTGTTGATTATATAGAACAATTGAAGCTAATGCTTCCATGGATCCATATTTGAAAATGGAGAAATTTATGCTGTAATCTCAAGTTTTTAGATTTTGATGTGGTGGACAAATTTTTTTTTTTTTTTTAATTTGTATGGTCATTATGGTGATTTTGAGCTTTTAGCTTTTTCATGAGATATATAAAATGTTAAGTTTTTTTTGTTAAGTTAAGCACTTATTTTGAATAAGAATGTGAAAAATGTGTCCAAAGGTTATTTACGACATTTGTTTATATGAAAAAAAGTCGTTATGATGGATAATAATAACGTAAATTTAACAAAGAATCTTGACATTTTGTCCATCAAATGGAAACGTTAGAAGCTTAAGGTCACAATGCGGTTTAAAAAGCGTTGTCCACTAAGTGAACAAGCCAAAAACTTGTGGTGATTATATTAAATTTCAAAAGAAAAAAGAAAGATCTTTCTTCTTGATGAAAAATACTTATAGTTTGGTTTATTGCTAATGTTCATAGACCAGCTAATATAGATAGTCTCATCATCAGTCCGTTTAAGAATTTGTGAAACAAAAAACCAATGTAATTGACTTACTTTTTCTCTAATAAACAGTCAATAATCAGTATGGTTTTATCAAATATCTTCATAACAACTAACTTATCCAACTAGCGGAAAAACAAACAAAATAAACAACGTTTATCTTATCAAACAAGCTAATTAAAAAAATCAACAATCATTTGTCAAATACTGTGTCCTCTTATTAAAAGATTTTTTGTTTGGGAATATATCCATATAATGATTAAGGATAATGTTCAAGTACACCTTTAACCCTGAATAACGGTAACCATACGATCTTGAAGAACACACATTAAAAATCTTCCCCAATTTAGCGCGCAAATTCGACAAATTAAACCCTCATTGGAAAAAAATTTCCCAATTCAATTGAATCAGATGCTTACCATATCATCTTCTTCACTACTGCCGATAACAAATCATTCAAAATGTAAAATTTATTCTGTACCAAAACCTAATTTGTTCGTTATCCGATCATCATCTTCCACTATAAATGAATCTGATGTATCGGGGATAGAATCAGAACCGTTGTCATCGGCGGCGAAGGCGGAATTTCCGGCGATTAAGTCGGCTAAAAGGGTAGTTTTGGTAAGGCATGGACAGAGTACGTGGAATGCAGAGGGAAGAATTCAAGGAAGCTCTAATTTCTCTGTTCTTACTCCTAAAGGCGAATCTCAAGCGGAAACTTCTCGCCAGATGCTTCTAGATGATTCCTTTGATGTTTGCTTCACTAGGTTTGTAACTCCCTTTTTTAATTTGGTTTTAGTTTTACTTTGTTTAAAGGCTGTTGATTGAATTTTTTGGGGTTTAGTGTTATGTAGCATGCAACGAAATGTGTTTGTTATGAGTATTGTCGAAATTTAGGGTTTGTAATAGGCTTTTAGTATCAACTACAATTGAATCAAGTTGACGAATCTCTCATACAGCAAGTCTGCAACACTGCGGATTTTGATATTTTCTTTAGTAGGCTGTAGGTTCGATTGAATATGTAAACTTTCAGTGGAGTTAATAGTCGAATTCATATAAAATATAGCAAAATTTCAAATATTCTATAAAAATATTTTGAGTAGCTTAATCAATTTTAGTGTACGATCACTAGCAGAGTTTAATGCAGTGCGCTGGTTTACATCAAATTTTTGAATATGGGTTTTTCTATAGTTGGTCCAAGAAAATTATGGATTTGGGATATTGAACTAGAATCAAGTTTTTAGGTAGTCCGTGCCTTGTATTCTGGGCTTTTTGCATTGTGAATTTGGTTTTGATCCTCATCAGTTCATCACGTTACAGCATTCAAAGGATTGGTTGTTGATCACATTTGTAGTAGTCATGATTTGTTCATTTTGGTCGACATTGAGAGGTTTTTGGGATAAGGCCATAACAGAAATGTATTTGCTTCAGTGTCATTGGATCTCATGTAACAAGGGTTTTCGAAGCCATTTTTGACTTGAATTGTTTGGAAATCAAAGCCTTTATTAAAGAGGTAGTATGTTATGAATATTTTGATGGATCATGAAAGACAGGTCATGCTGTCCAAAAGTGGGAAGAAGGTTGTGTAATGGTGTAGATATTTTGATATGCCATATAGAATCATAAGAGTTTTATTTGTTGTTGGCGTTTTAAAAAGCATTTAAGTGTTTAATTTGGGTGTTCAAAGATTCAAATGCATGTCTCTTCTAGATTGCAATGAACAATTTCAGTAACATGGTGGATTATAAGTGTTGAAGACGGAGCTTTTAGTGCATTATAGGGATTGAGGCTAGTTTTATGGTGGATTATTATTATATTAGAGTTTCTTTATGAGTAGGATTTCTTTTTGTAATAAGGGGGTGCACCTCACTTGCTATGGAGAGGTTCCAGAGTTTAGATTGTTACTATTCCAGTTTGCAAAGTTTTGCATTCTTCTTGTCTTCTTTATTCACGAGTGAAGTGAGAGAGAAACACAATAATCTTTAAGATTGAGTGAGTGATGTTTGAGTGGATTGAAAAGTAAGGGCATTATGTGACTATGTGAGTGAAGCAAGGTACTCTCATGAGTTTCATCACGGTTGGATCGTTGGAAGACTGTTCAATCACCAATTTTATTGTGCAACTATTCCCGTGCGATCACCTAACTTGGTCTTTTGGCTATATTTGGTGCAGTTAACTTTGAGATTAAAGTTTCCTTATTTCTTATTCTTGCTGAGGATTTTTAAGAACTTAAACAATGTGAGATATGCTGAGTGACGTCTAATGAAACTTTTGCAGCCTCAAATTCTCTTGACATGTTTTGTTCTTACTTGTAAGTTAGAAATTGACTTTTAGTATGTTTTTTGTTGCAGTCCCTTGGCTAGGTCAAAGCGAACTGCTGAAATTATTTGGGGTAGCCGTAAGGAGCCAATGATCCCAGATTTCGACTTGAGGGAAATAGATCTGTATTCTTTTCAAGTTGAGTTATAGATTTCAGTTTAAAGAGATGCAACCTACAAAAAATTGGGTTATTCTTAGACTGTGGTCCAGTTATGGTTATTGATCCGTTTGGCTGTCTGTAGGGGCTATTAAAACACGAAGGAAAGGAGAAATTTGGTGCTGCTTTTCGCCAATGGCAGTTAGATGCTCCAAACTTCATCATAGATGGTCATTATCCTGTAAGGGAGTTGTGGACACGAGCCAGAAGCTGTTGGGATAGAATCTTAACCCATCAAAGCAAGTCCGTACTTGTGGTTGCTCACAATGCTGTGAATCAAGCTCTTGTTGCAACAGCGATTGGTAATTTTGCGTTCTTGTTTGATGTATCAGATAGGAATAAACATGCTTTTACTAATTCTTTATTTGGCCCTTTTCCTCATTAGGCTTGGGAACTGAGTATTTCAGAGTTCTACTTCAGAGCAACTGTGGGGTGAGTGTGCTGGATTTCATTCCTCGCCCTGAAAACAAGTCCCCTTACATTTCCCTTAATCGATTAAATCAGGTACATATGCTATTTAACAGTGTTATTTTTATTTGTATTTTTTATATATTTTTTTATGATTCAGAGTAAATGGGCACAGATTCTGCAAGAAATACTTTCTGGTGCTCTACTAATTTCTTCATGGTTCTATTTCTATCCATTACCCCAGTGCCATTTAATGGCTCTTACCAAGGTTTTCACTGGCTAGGTAGGGCTGGGAGTGTGGATGTACACAACCTTATCATTGTAAAAACAAAGAGGTTGTTTCCGATTGACCCTTGATAGAAAGTATCATTTGCAATTGAACATAAAATGAGAACACATGATTTGCTGTGCTACTTTTTATAGATTCAATCCGAAACCAAAGAAGTTTAGTTTTTTTAGCTTCACCGAGAATAGTAATATTTGCCATGTTCCATTTGATTATTATTTGCCAAGGAGCAAGTCTTGTTTTTGTAATTCAGCTAAGTGAGTAATAATGCTTTACAACACAAAGTCAGACGTGCGGTAGGTTCTGCCACTGCTACTGACATATGCTGTTATTGACCGTTACAACACAAACTCAGAAGTACTTGGTAAAATCCAATCGTATACTCACCTTGTTCCTGTCTTTCTTCACCCCATTAGTCATTGAACGTGTGTCGCTGTGTGCGTTGTGATCGTGGATCTAGTGAAAAAACACTGGCTCCAAGGACATCCATCAACACCGGTTGTTGCATTAAGATTTTTATAATTAAATATAATCAATTTGAAGTGAGGTTGTGCTCTTTTGTATCGAAAAGATTTAAATCGAACTTTCCCTAATTTAAGTGAACAAAACTCAAATTTCAATGAACTGAAGTTTCTTTTTTTATTTATTTAGAAATTGAAATGAATAAACTTTCCAAAACTTTAGTGAACTTAAAAGTAAATGAAAGAAATACATTCATAAGGTCCTCAGCTTTGATGGAGAACCATAGGATTCAAGAATACATGATGACAGCGTCTAACACCATAAAATGTGTCAACTGAGATTTCCATTTGATGAATGAGTTTTATGTGTCAACAAATGTTCTACATAGATTATGAATTCACCTCAAGTATCCAAGTAAAGTTTTGTACTTTGAGATGGATATGGACACGTCAAATCTCAAATGACAATTTATTTTGGGAGAAAACCATGGAACTGGTTTATCAAATAGTTGAGTCAAACAATTGAATAGGCCCTTGTGTGGTGCAAGTCTGAGTATCATCGATTCATCTTCTGCATGTTCAGAAGATTTTCTTGTCAATTATTGAGGACTCCCGTAATCTCTCATTTTATGCCTTTTATTTGTTCGGTATGCAGACTCCTAATTCACCTATTGCTGCTGGAAGTTCTGGGGGTCGGAAATCTAGCAAGCGCATCATTCTGGTTTGTCACGGATCTTTGGTGGACAATAAGGAGGTGTGGAAATAACTTTTTCCTTCTTATTTAATTCATTATTTGTGGAGCCTCCAAACTTGTAGATAATATGAATCCACTGTAAATGAAATTAGCTAACTAGCTGGTGAAGGGTATTGATTGCTCGGTATTTTGTTCAAGCGTTAAGTTTTTGGCTAAGATATACATAATACATTGAAAGTTACATCTTGTTACATTTTTGAGTTCGGTGACATTTTTTTTTTTTTGATTCTTACAGCCTGATTGTTTACATTAGAATAGGTTCATTAGGTTGCTCAGGACCTGAATTGAATAGAACCTGTTTGAAATGAGAATACAGCTGTTTTGTTAAGATTACAAACTTATTAGAATTGACCTAAAGTAATTAGAATCGATCAAGTAGTGAAAATGTTAGAATAATTAATGAAGTAATAGCTTCCGCTTCGTTGTAGAGAATGGAATATTGTTGAATGTTGTAAAGCATGTTCATGTGTACATTGCGTCAAATTTCTTCAATAAGCTAACCTATTTCGCACGTTTTTACTTGCAGTAATGTTATTTACACTAAATCTAGGAGACACTTGTTTAAACAAACGTCTCGTGCTTAAATCATTCTAATCTTGGACCTTTTAATGGTTAAGAAACTAAAGGAAGTCAATAACAAATATTTTAAGATACATCGGGTCGCTTTTGCGTAACTCATGGAATAAGATTGTTTGATTGTGGACCATAATCGACTTCAAACTTTTACTAAATTTGCTCTGTATATTACGAATTTTATATTGTTCTCAAAAAACTAAAGACTCAAATATGGTAGTTGAAGATGTATTTTAAAAATTTCTAGCCTCTTATAACCTTTTGCAGGTCTTTTCCGAAATTTTAGATCTGAACTTCAAGTTAATGTATTCAACAGGCTAATTCCTCACTTCTAGGAAATCAACCTATGAATATGCTTGGCATCATTCAGGTGATTTGAGCAGTTTGTCATTGTGCATTAGATTTTTATTTTTAATTTTTCGTATTCTGAATTAGATACGTGCTAATACTAGTTATGTATGTTGAATGATAACAGTCACAAAAAACCGCAGAGCTACTTCTCGATTTGAAGGTGAATACAATTGTTAGCGCCCCTGGAAAGGCCTCGACAGAGGCAGCACAGATCATATCGAAGGTAAAACTTGAAACTTTAACCATTTCAACTCCTAGCTACCTCCATTTTTCTTTGTGAGTGACCATTCTTAATTAGCTTATATAAGAGGTGTTTGTAGGTCATTCTTGAGCAGAGGATCTCACTAACCGCAACCTCCTTATCTCCTTTGATAAGGGTATGGTGTGCGGTCATCCAACCCTTGTTATACATGATCATAACTTCTATGAGCTGGATACACGGGTATGATGATGATGTGGTTGTTGTACTGATATTGTTCATCAGGTGCAAGAAGCCGCAGATTGCTTAGGTGCTGATTGTATACCACGATATGTGGATGTTAAACAGATGACAGAACTCGATGCGGACATATTTCTTGCCCAAACAAAACAAGTAACCATATCTCGTCAAATGAATTCTATACGAAATGGGTTGTATTTAATGACAGGTCTTTCTGACTACCATCTCCTTTCCCTCTAATTCACAGGAAACGGGTGTTAATCCTAATATCCTGGATGGACTCAGAGACACTGTTCTTAGTCATCTATGGGATCAGACGGGAAAAGTATGGCAAACTTTATTAAACGAATTAGCTGATCCATCAGAAGTCGTTGTTGCTATAGGAAACCGGACGTTGCATATTGCTTTGATGACACATTGTTTAAAGTTATCAAAAGATCAGATTGGGTCGTTCCATCTCGATGAAGGTAGTATTAGTGTTATTGACTTCCCCGATGGACCGAGTGGAAGAGGCGTTGTTCGGTGCATAAATTACACTGCACATTTAGGAAGATGGTCGATTCCTATCACTAGACCAACAATGGATGACGAAGAGTTTTACTAGTCATCATTCTGTATATCCTTGTATAAAACTACAATATTGTATACAATATACACAAATTTGTTTGTGAGAAAGTTTTATCCATTTCCATTCCTCCTACGGCCCATTTGGTAGGTGGTAATAAACCATGGTAATGGGAATGAAAAATTAGTGTAATTTGGGTTGAAAAATCTCTTGGCTACCTTAATTGCCATGTTTGACAATCTACAATCATCTCATTTTGTTCATAAATTCCATTCCAATGCATTACCAATGGGAGAGATGATATTAGATGGTAATGGAAATTTGTGAACAAAAATATTTTTTTTATCAAAGTTTCATTACCATGAGAATGACATGAAAGTTTTGATAGAATTTTACACTATAAATCATTCCCATTACCACCATTTAGTACCACTAACCAAACGGGCCGCTAGTGTATTTTTGAACTTTTAGCTAAAGGATATTCATCCGTCCTTTTGATCTTGTTACATTACGGAAATTTAAGCGATAGCTTTTTGTATATTGTGTAGCAAAAGAGACAACGGGACTATGTTTGATAAATGACTTTTGTTAGCTTTTTTGTTAGTATTTATTTTTTTTTTCTTTTTAGTCAGTCAATCAGTTATAAAGTGTTTGGTAAAGGCCAATTAAACAACTAATTCTGTCTCTAATAAACAACCACTAATTAATTTTTGTCAAACATTTTCCTAACAGTTGATTAGGACAGTCGGATTATCAATCAATATTTCTAGCTTATCAAACCGGTCAATATCTTCAACAAACAATCATATATCAAATAAACTCATTGTTTATTTCCATCTTGTTCATATTTGGTGCCACAATCAATTTTATACTCTTTAATCAAAACCTAAAGTATTTCTGAGTAAGGATAATAATAAATTTAAGAAGAAAATTATAAAATATAATAAAAACTAAAAATAAATTACTATGTTTTAATGCATAAGTTGATAATTTATTAATATAATACATTCTAATATAATTTATAATTTACTATTTGAATTCAATTACAGATAAATATTAGACGTCAAACTTTCACAATTACAATAAACTTGATGAATTCAATTAAATCTCATTCCCTCATTTTGGTTTATCTATAAAAGCATCTCTTTTAACAACTCAAATAATTATAGGGGACATCAAATTTTCGTTATAACGTTAAAAATAAAAATAACCAAATTAAAATCATTAATACGTTTGCTGTTTAAGTGTCTTAATCAACAACATAACCGTAACAACATTATACTAAAGGTATACATATATATACAAAAACTATCCTTAAAGATTATTGACTCTGACATCAATGCCTAAATTTCAACTGCAATCGAACAATCTGCAATCTAAAATCACATCTTTAGAAAAATTACTTTTTGGTCTCTATGTAACTAGCTTAAAGACATAGAAAAAGAAATCTTATTGGATAAGATAAGAAAAGTATTGTAAACTCTTGCCTTGCAAAAGAGTCATCCTACATCTTGGCTATTGTATTTGTGGAGACAATGTTGTGAGGTTCAAATGGCTTTCAACTTGGCTTAAGTTATGGGCTTAATGCCAACAATGGCTTCTCTCATCTATATGTGTTTAAAACAGACGTGATAATTTGATACTTACTCGATCTTATAATCGATGCCGATTTGATCCGACTTTAAAATTATTTTATAGTTCTGTAGAAAACTAATGTGCACATAAGACCCGATTTTAAACTGACTCGAAACACCTGAAATTTATCCAATGACCTAATGACCCAAATAAAGAAATAGCTTGTTGCACTATTTCAAGACTTAGCTAGATGGTTCGGTTGGTTAATATTAGTTTTTGGTATAAAATTGGTCGAAATAACTTTTTGTTATAAATCAACTAATTTAGAACAATATGCTTCAATTAGCGTGTTAAAACTTAACTAGTCAAATTATTTAATGAATTTCTCTAATGACCTATCGGTTATCAACAATTGTCATCAAGGTCGACCCTAAGTAAGGGCAAGAAGGGCTTGCGCCCAAGGCCTATGAAAAAACACTACAACAAAATTAACTTTTGCGACATTGGATTTATATTTTAAGCTCCATTATTAAGTGATTTAGTGATACTTTATTTGATTTTCAGTGGCATATGTAATTGTTGCTATAATCTATAGTGACATTTTTGATAAATGTCACTAGCTCCTATGTCACAAAAAGCTTTAATGTGATTTTTTATTATGCTGTTAAAGTCTAATAAATGCCACTAAATCCTCTATACATACTAGTAGAAATTCGAAGTAGCGACATTTAAATTTAATGTCGCTAAATATATCCCACTAAAGACAAATTATGTTGTAGTGAATTAGATAAATTTTCCTTCATATGCATCGAACTTGAGACCTTATGTGATTAAATTGTGCATTTAACCACCAAACCAAAGTGTTATTGATGATAATTGTTACCTTAATTACTAATAACTGAATTATAAATGCATAATTATCAAACAAACAAAAAGCGGACAATATCGAGCTCATTATTGACATGTTTCATTTTTATATCATAAATTTTATAATTATAAATTAATATTTTTAATTATAACCCATAATTTATTTTTCGCCCCGAGCGTCTAAAATCTTAGGGTCGGCCCTGATTGTCATGTGATAATAAATTCATAAAGATGGATAAGTTAATGCCCATATTTGAGTGTAGTTACTAGAATCTATGCTTGACCATCATTTGTCATTGATGGGCGTTTTAGAAAAAAACAAAATCTTGAATCTTTCTTTTATACTCCACTTTATCATTGTGAATGCGTAAATAATTGAAGCCTATTGCCCTAATTTAACTCGTGATCAAATATATTTAAATATTGGAGTAATAAATAAAGATAAGTGAAAATTTTTCTTATTTATAATAATCATAAAATCAACGGTGCTCTCTTGAGAGACCGTCTTTTGTAAAGATGATTCTCAAAAATCCAGCCCAAATCTATATTTAGAGTTGTAATAATATATAGTATATATTTAGAATTGGACTGGGCTTTTAAAAGTCGTCTTTACAAAAGACGGTCTTTATTAAGAATTTGTGTAAAATCAAATCTTTAAATTGATAGTTAATATATATTTTTTTAAAATTAATCTCTGCTTTTTGTCATTTTTAGTGCTAAAAGAATAATTTATAACATGAGTTTCTGATATTATTACATGAGACCATTTTATGCGAAGTATCAAGCTAATGTACACCTCTAAGGATGTATTCTTTCAAAAAGCAAATTATGAAACAAAATAAAGAAAATAAATAATATTTTCTCCTTTTTTTTATTTCTATTTATTATAATTTTCAAAGCAATTATTTAGAGCTTTAATTATATCTCTAAATATACATTATAAAAAATTATAAAAATGTATAATTGATTTATAACGAATATAACAAGATCTTACATGATAGTTCTATCTTTTGTATATTTCCAAAAACATTAGTCAAATTTCTTTATCTTTAAAATGAAATATTCTAAATGAGAAGATTATTTAAGAACAAATTAAAGTAAGTATTTAAGTGTGTTTTGACGCATTATTTAGTGTTAAATTGCATATTTTATCCTACAATTAATGCTTATATATTTCAACACCTTAATTATCTTCCACTTCGAATTGATTTAGAAGTTGTTCGTTAGCAAAATTTTAATACGTATGTTAGGTTTTCAAATTGAGATTTTTTTAAACTGGTGCTCTCTTGATAGATCGTTTTTTGTAAAAACAACTCTCAAAAGTCCAGTTCAAATCTATATTTAGAGTTATAACAATATATATTTAAAATTGTATTGGACTTCTGAGAGCCGTCTTTACAAAAGACGGTCTCAAGCAAGAATTTGTGTTTTTTAAAATATAATAATTTTTAATATAGACAATTATTTAGAGCCCAAGTTCAGTGTAAGTGAGTGGAAAGTATGCAAACATTATTGAGTCAAACAAAGGTAGCTCTAACTCTCTTCACTTTTGTAGAATTTTCAATGAAATAATACAACGACGTCGTTAATGTAGGGCCACCCACTTAACAAACTTTTTCGTAATTTTTTTTTTTTACCATTTGTCACGTTTAATTAATATTTTCCTCGTTTGCTACTTGCTACTGAGTGTGACATATTATGTGGGAAAATGTTACTCTTAGAAGCAAGTGTTATGGAACAGAGATATATAATACTCCTTCCTATTCAAGTTTATTTTAAATATTGCAGCTAATGTGTAAGAAAAAATATAGTCAGATGAGATTTTGTTTGAATCGGCTAATCACATACTTTCATAATATTAATTTTTTTTTTATAATTTTTAGCCATGTATAATTCAATATATAAATGATTAAAATAACGCATGGAATTGCGTAAAAAGTAAAATGCAGCAAGTATAATGAAGGGGGAAGTATATCTAATGATGCATAATTTAAATAAAAAATTTTATATTAATAAAATTTACATTAAAACGAATGAAATAAGATCCCACATGAGTATGGTTTAACTTATAGATTAATAATGATTTACAATTTAAGAGTGATAGATAAATTGTGTCACAAAAGTAAATGAGGCACCTAAAATAAATAGAAAGGAGTAATTTTTAAGAAATTTATTAGAAATAGGCTAATGTAATTTGAAGAACAGAAAAATTCTTCATTTCAAAAAAGAAAAAAAAAAACTCAATTCACTAGATAATGATACACTCAAGATATAATATTTAGAAATTTTAATTAAGAAAATTAAATGACAATCAAAATATCATTTTGATTTTATACTTTGGCGGCAAAATTAAATTTCTTCTTTATTATTATCTACGTAATTAAATTTGGGAATATATATTTTTTTTAAATTCGTCTATATATTTTAATTTGCCTCTTTAATATTCAAAAAAAAAAAACTTGCCTCTTTAATATTATTCTCATAATTCAATCTCTTTCTTCTTTATTACCAATTTTCGCATTTTCATAAAAACATTCATTTGCAAATAGTGCAAATTCAAGGAAAAATACTCCATTAGTAATTAGGAAAATAATTTCATATTTAAAAAAAAAATAGTTGCTTTTTTATTTCTTTCAATTTAAATCACTTTTAATTTTAATACGTCGTACTAATTTTACATTTTAACAATGTCTCACTTTTTTTCTTTTAAACTCATCGATAAATCTATTAATTTTTTCAGTTTAAGAATTTATTTATATCATCCATTTATTTTTTTTCTATCGTATCCTCTAATAATGTTCTTCTTTAATCTAATCTTTACTCAAAATACACCTATGTATTCTAAAAATTACATAACCTACCATCTAATTGGATATGGTCCTACAAAGTAAATTTCCCAACACAAATTCTACACGATCTCTCAGTTATTAGGCTAATTCAGAGTACACTTACAGTTTGTTTGGTAGGCGTTAATAAACGATGTCAATGAGAATAAAAAATTAGTATAATTTTGGTTGAAAAATCTCTTGACTACCTTGATGGTCATGCTTGTCCAACTTCAATCTTCTCATTTTTTTTTTCATAAAATTCAATCCAATGCATTACCATTGAAGATGCGGTATAATGTGATAATGGATATTTGTAAACAAAAAATAAACTTATTTTTGATAAAGGTTTAATTATAATAGGAATGACATAAAACTTTAAATGAAATTTTACCCTATAAATCATTCTCATTACACCATTAGGTACCACTAACCAAACGAAACATAGTATTAAAATAATCACTTATAACCTAAGTGATCAATTACGAATTCAAAGTGCTCAATTAAAAAAAGAAAAATTACCGTGAATAATACAATCTTTTGTTAAATTTCCTACAATAATACCAATTATTGATTAACCATGAATACTACCAACTTAGAGGGTACATTCTTAGAATAATGCTAACTTTAGTTTATTACCTGAATTACCAATTTTTTGGTCTTATAATTACCTATAATTTAATTTTTCACATGTTAGGGATTTTCTAGGAAAATACCCATTTAAATTGGTATTATTCATGATTAATCCATAGTTGATATTATTGTAGGAAAATTATATTATTCACGATAATTTTTCATTTAAAAAAATTAATTAATTATATATGCTCGTCTCGTAGTCAGGGCCGACCCTAAGGGTGGGCAAGAGGGGCCGTCGCCCAGGGCCTCATGTCAGAAAAACAAAATTAATAATCGTAGAAAGTCTATGTAAATTATAAATTATAAAGAAAAAGAATCTTAATTTGCTATTTCGCCAAGGTCCTAAAATATATAGGGTCGGCTCTGCTCGTAGTGATGTATGACTTGTTGATTTCCCAAAGGCAACTTAAGAAAAAAAAAAATATTAGAAAAAAGAGTAAATTGGATGGGGTAGGTGTAAGATTGACCAAACCAATTCCTCATCTATATAAAAACCCTTTCTTCCTCTCATTAATCTTCAGCTTGCAGTTTTCTTTCCTTAGAGAACTTCAAGCTATATTATATAACCAAATTAACAAAAATTAAATAGAAATTAACTTTTAATTAAATTACATTTTTCCCACTAATATTTATTTTTTTATTTAAAAAAAAAAAAAGCAAAAATGCAGGTATCTCCATCACCAACCACCACAACAACACCAAGAAACCCACTCCGAACTCGGTTAACAACCACCACCAAACTCACTTTCCGACCGAGTCAACTCACTGTCCGATGCTCAACCTTTGGTAGAAATGGCGCCATTACTGGTTCGCGTTCCGATTGGCAAACCAACTGTGCAATTCTCGCTTCCAAAGTCATCTCATCCACCGTTAAAAATTCTAACGAAAAATCAGATGAAATCCCCACCGTTAATGGCCATAAAACCCTAAATCTCGTCCCCGTAGTATCTTCTTCCTCCGTCGCTGACGCCGCTGCCGTAACAACCACCACTAACCTTCCTAAACCATTATCACTTGTAGCCGATCTTTCACCGGCTCCAATGCACGGCTCAACTCTTCGAGTGGCTTATCAAGGTGTTCCCGGCGCGTACTCCGAAGCCGCGGCTGGAAAAGCTTATCCTGGATGTGAAGCCATTCCTTGCGATCAATTTGAAGTCGCTTTTCAAGCCGTTGAGTTGTGGATTGCCGATCGAGCTGTACTTCCTGTTGAAAATTCTCTTGGTGGATCGATTCACAGGAATTACGATCTCCTTCTTCGGCATCGGCTTCATATTGTTGGAGAAGTTCAACTCCCTGTTCATCATTGTTTATTGGCTTTGCCTGGTGTGAGAAAAGAGTATTTGACGCGAGTGATTTCGCATCCGCAAGCACTTGCACAGTGCGAACATACTTTGACGAAATTGGGATTGAATGTTACGAGAGAAGCTGTTGATGATACTGCTGGTGCGGCTGAGTATGTTGCTACACAACGGTTGCGCGATACGGCGGCGATTGCTTCCTCACGCGCCGCTGATTTGTACGGCTTGCAGGTAATTAATGTTCTGTTTATCTTTAATTAATTTTGAATAATTTCAATTTTAATGATAATGATTTGTATGATTGTAGAGTTTTGACATTTTGCATCATGTGATTTGCTTTTGTGAATCAGAGATTAATGATTAGAGTCATAGTGTAAAAATGAATTGAAGGTCATGATCACAATAACAGAATGGTGATGTGGTTATCGTAACGACTAAATATCGGTTAAATGTTAAATAATATAGATATCTCTTGATATGAGCTAAAACACGATTTTCTTTACACCTTAATACGGAAATATAGATTCATTTATTTTGAAAACCTTTACAATATAGCCGATACGATGCGACCTTATTTTTATGCACTTATGATTAGAATGCAATTAGATGAAGACTAATTGAGTTTAGAAGTTTGAATGTGAAAAATTGATGGTTAATTTGAATTAGTGTTGATTTTAATGATTTGTATAATTATGGAGTTTTGAAGACTCTTCCTGAGCCGAATGACTCTTTTGACCGCCCTCTCTTTATGGGTATGAGACGCCGTCGAGTCTCCTTCTCTAAACCCTGACCATAGATTTATCTATGTGCGGGAATATTGGGTACGATGATGATGTATAATTATGTAGTTTTGATAGTTTAATCATATGATTTGGTATTGTGAATGAAAAAGACTTAAGTTTAGAAGTTTGACTTGATAAACTAAAAAAATGTGAAAATGGATGATTATTTGAATTATGTTTGAGAATAGAAAAAATAGCATGTTAAATGGAATAATTGATAATATTAACAACAATAATTATTCCATTGAGGATTTGTTGTTGTTATTATTATTATGACAACTTGCTACATGATATATAAATGCAATTTGTTTTCATGTATGGAAGAAAAACAAACCACCATAGAAAATAATTTCTCCTATATGCATTTAAGTTTTTTATACTAAATGTTTATTATATGGTTTATTCAAAAAAAAATGTTTATTATATGGAAGAAAAACAAACCACCATAGAATATTATTTCTCCTACATGATATATAAATGCAATTTGTCTTCATGTATGGAAGAAAAACAAACAACCATAGAATTTTATTTCTCCTATATGCATATAAGTTTTTATGAAAATTTTTATTATATGTTAATACAGAAAATTATAAAGAAGAAAGGGAATATTTTATTTTGTTCATTAATCATGATTCATGTACTCAGACTCGATCCATTACACGATTTAATATTAAGTTTAAATTCGTTATAAATTTATTTCATATTTATTTAGACTTAATTTATACTTACAATAGGGCTTTTTTTTTTTTAAATTTACAATAGGCCTATTTTAATACTTATGAAATTTTTAGATGAAAAATGTCTAAGTGTAAATAACAAAATTAAGACCCTAGAACCATCGGATCTAACGGTCCGAGTTTGGATTCACAAATAATTAATCGCTTTGAGATCAAATTAATATATTACCATCCCTAGTTGCTTGGATAAGGTTTAATTGGTTTGAAGGAGGGGCTACTTCATGTAGATTGTTCCAATAGAGTAATCTGCGAGTAAATTTATCCAGAAGCTTAATCTTATATTGAATAGAGTTTATTTGCATGAGAATGTTATAAAAAATATCAACACTAATTCAAATTAACCATCAATTTTTCACATTCAAACTTCTAAACTCAATTAGTCTTCATCTAATTGCATTCTAATCATATGTTACTAAACAAGTCGGTAGAGTACAAATTTGAGAGTTTAATAAAAGTTTAGATAGAGTAAAAGTTATGACATATAATACTCAAATTTTTAGATAGAGTAAAAGTTTAGATGGAGTAGCATTTAAAACTTACAAGTTACTTAATTAATAACGCAAATTTTTATTTGGGATATGTTAGAAAATCTAACTAGTAAAGGAATAGAAAATAAATTCTTCCAATAGTTAACAATACATAATTTTTTCTTTCCTCCGGTCCATTTGACTAGTTCCATTTGACTAGTCACGGATTTTAAGATAGTAGTGGGGTCCATTTAAAAGATGGTAGTTGAGTATTTTAATTGATTAGATAAATTATAAAGGTGGTAGTGGAGTATTGGGAATTGGAAAAGTGAGGGTATTTAGGTAAAAAAGGATAACCAAAAAAAGAATTGGAACAAGTAGTATGAAATTGCCAAAAAAAAAAATAAGAAGTAAACTGAAACGGAGGAAGTATTAAAACATAACATATTAAGTTTCCTAATGACAATAGGTCAAAAATTAATGCTGAATTAGTAAGGGGTAGGTGAAGGAAAAGAAAATGTAGGAGCAACTTGGTGGTACCATGTACTACTATCATAATTGACCAACCAAACTTCGTGTCACCAACTACTTTAACTTTTTTTAGTGCATTGTCTTATTCTTAACGTTTTTTATTATTAGCAATGATAAGGCAAATTAGCAAATAAATTTCTAATTAATGATTGTAATTTGTAAATCACCATAAAGATAAAAATAATAATAATAAGATAAACAAAACAAAAATTTTTTTTTTAAAACAACGTCTTTTCCTATCTAATGCTACCACATAAGGGTGATTTATTAACCTCACAAATAACTGTTATTTACTAAGTCTTTCTCGCAATTTAGCAAATACTCCATTTATTTTGCATTATTTTTATCATTCAGACGTTTAATTTTTTTTAATATCTTCCACATATCATTCTCTCGTTTCATTTGTTATCACATTTTCACACCTATTTATACAATTATTAAAAAAATCATTTTTTGTTTCTCTGAATTCAATTTTATTGGAACAGAGAAAGTAGCCATCATTTTCGTGAAATTGAATTGGTATTAGTTAAAGTTGGAAAGTTGATAATAATTTTCTAGGACCATTATGAACAGACTTGGTCTAATTAGTTGGACTCACATCATTGTTTCTACTGAATTATTTTTTCTTTTATGTGCAAAATAGTAGGGGGCTAGGGCCAAGTAAAAGTATGTATTTTATTTATTTTTTCTTGAAATTTTAAAGTCTAATATTTAAAACTCTTTAATCTATATGCTCGCAGTCAAACACCTTATACATGCCTAAAATCAACCCAAATTTAATATGTCAGTTGGAATTAAAATAATGATGTGTTATTGTTTTGCGACAAAAACATTCATGTCTTGCTCAGTTTACTATTATTTTCTTTTTGGTTTGTTAATATTTCATCCGCATATTCCTTTTATTTATTTTGTGTCGTAGTTTCTCATTAAACAAACCAATAAAATTATTAAATAAAAAAAAAAAAACTAGTGGGTGGATTTTAGCCAAGACAAATAGAAAGACAACAATAGCACAAGTTGCATTTCCTACCAAACACACCCTTTTAAAACTGAATTTTATTACACATTTGGGTGTACCAAAATTGACCAACAAGTACTAATAAACTCACATGAAAACAGGTCTTAGCAGATGGTATACAAGATGACTCAGGGAATGTGACCCGGTTCGTTATGCTAGCCCGGGAGCCCATAATTCCTCGAACCGACCGCCCTTTTAAGACCAGCATTGTCTTTGCAACCCATGACAATGGTGAAGGGAAAGGGACATCGGCCTTGTTTAAGGTCCTATCCGCTTTCGCCTTTAGAAACATTAGCCTCACGAAGATAGAGAGCCGTCCCCATCGCCATCGTCCAATCAGGATTGTGGACGATGCCAATGTGGGGACGGCCAAGCATTTCGAGTATATGTTCTATGTTGATTTTGATGCCTCAATGGCTGAACCTAGAGCCCAAAATGCACTTGCTGAAGTAAATTCATCTTTTCTAAGGGTTTTGGGGAGCTATCCTATGGATATGTCCCCATGGTCACCTTCACCGTCCGATGATCAATCATGATTTCGACGAAAAGATGAAAGGAGCGAATCCAGAATGATAGTATAAGGTGGGCCGACAACACTTATCACACGTCAATCGGCTTGGCTATCGTTCTTTTGTGCCGTATATTATACAATTCATTTTTAATTGGGCATTTAATAAACACATCTAGACAGGTCTGAGCTTAAATTCTCCCTGAAACGAAATTAGATGAAATATGTTTTGTGGCTTGAAAAGACATACTTCTATTTATTTATTTATTTTAGATATAAATAGATTGTTTAGAATTTGTTTATAATTTCTTTTGCATGATGTGGAAATGGTTGGTGAGAATTGTACATGTAGAAATGTTCATAATGAATGATGTGATATTCCACGTTCTTTCTTAAGTGTTTTACATCATTTTCTTTATTTTTTTGAAGAGTATATACTCATGGTGTAGCTCTTAGCTTTTTAATAAAAACATTTTCCTCATTTCTAAAGTGTAAATTCATTGATTTTAATTCACAAATTGTTATATGAGACGACCTCAACGAAAAATACTCTTTGTACATGAGTTAAATATCTTATCTTATACATATTATTATGAGAATGCGAGCTTCTTGTTTGAGCTGAAGTTGTCTCCCTAAGAGACAATATTTTACAAGAGTAGCTCTTATCTGAAATGGTTTCACCGTGAGATAATAATAGCTCAGCTAATACAATTATTAGCATATGAGCTTTTTACATATTATTATTATTATTATGAGAATGTAAGCTTCTTGTTCGAGCTGAGGTTATCTCTCTAAGAAACGATCTTTTATAAGAGTAGCTTTTATCTGAGACGGTTTCACCGTGAGATATGAATAACTCAGCTAATACAATTATTAGCATATGAGCTTTTTACATATTATTATTATAGGACTTATGAGAATGTAAGCTTCTTGTTTGAGCTGAGGTTTTCTCTCTAAGAGACGATCTTTTATAAGAGTAGCTTTTATCTGAGACGGTTTCACCGTGAGATATAAATAGCTCAGCTAATACAATTATTAGCATATAAACTTTTTACCTAAGATCATCTCATTAAGAAACGATGTTTCATAGAAATTGCTCATTTTCAAAAGTATTGTAGGAAAAGTGAATAGAAATGAAAAAACACATAAGTCAAACAAAGCTGTACAAAGCTGCGCCAAACATTGAACTAAGTCTATCAGGTTGGTACTTTGTTAAGTATTTACTTTTCAATGATAGATTTCTAAAGTAACCTAAGCATGTGTATGATTTAGCGTCTATATATTTTAAAAATTCTTAATCGATAATCGTGATTTATAAATCACCTAAAAAGTAAAAAAATAAATAAATAAATAAAAAGATAAATCAAAATAACAAATTTCTCATTCAATCAAATTCTACCACATAAGCGTAATTTGTTTACTTCACAAATAACCGTTATTTACTAAGACTTTCTCTATATATTTCTTACATAAGTTATCCACGTGCGGACATGATTTAGCATGTGTATATTTCTTATATAAGTTATCTATCAGTCGACGTATTAAAGCGCTTTAAAGAATTTAAATTTTACTATAAATAATACTCCCTCCTATTCATTAGTTTTGTCCACTTTCCTTATTTGGTAAAGTCACTTCACTTGTCCACTTTCTAATTTTGGCAAAATTTTTTACCTAAATACCCCCAACTACCCCAACTTATATTATTAAATAATACCCCACCTACCAACTTTTCAATTATTATAATCACTTAAAATACTCCACTACCACCTTTTCAATTATTATAATCACTTAAAATACCCCACTACCACCTTTTCAATTATTATAATCACTTAAAATACCCCACTACCACCCCACTATCATTTTTTCTTAAAATGCGGTCCAAACACAAAGTGGACAATACTAATGAATAGGAGGGAGTAAATTATATTGATTTTTTTAGAGAAAAATCTCATAATGATAATCTTGAGTGTACTACAAAACAAAACTAATGTGGGAGGGGTATCAATGTTAGAATAGTTACGACTATAATTAGTCCTAATTAAATTAGGACTTTTTTTTTGAAACAATTAAATTAGGGCTTTTAATTGAATTAAATATTTATAAATCAATTGTATGAACTTGTTGAAAAATATCAGAAATAGAAGGTGAACTTCCTTTGCTTATTTATACTACAAATAATTTTTATGAATGTGCATTTGCCATCTTCTTGACGTCTAATTGTTTATTAGAGTGACAAGAATATAAGTAAATAAAGTAGGACTTAGGAGAAAGAATTTGCAAAACTATTTAGAATCAATAAGCTATATTTTGATTTATAAATTACAAATATTGATTAAAATTAAAATACAAATTAAGATGAAATGTTAATAATATTTAAAAAGCAAATGGGACAATACAATAAAATAGGAAGAACTAAAGAAGTACTCCCTCCGTTTTTTTTGTTTGTCCACTTTAAGTTTGTCCACTTTTAGGGAGAGAAATTTAAATTAGATTTTTGAAGTATATTTTAATGATAAAATATATTCATGTGAGATCATGTTAGATTTGTCTTAAAGTAAATTTTTTAATATGTGATTTTTATAATTTTTTATGATGCGTACTTAGCGATATTAAGGCTTAAAATTTGCTAAAAAATACGTACAAAAGATAAAGTGGACAAATAAAAAGAAACAAAGGGAGTATAATTTTAACAATTTGTGAGATATAATACACTACTATGCGAGAAAAAAGATTCACACTCAAATCAAAATTAAGTATTTCATAAGCATTTAAAATTCTTCTAATTTATAATAGTTGCTAACTTGTTACATTTATGTTTTTCATGCTATCACAACTATAATTTTTGGTGAAATTTCATATGGTAGCATCGAACTTTCATGAAACGTCAGTGGTAGTACTTTAGTAAAATTTTTCCACATGGTAACATCCAGTTTATATCTTATCTAACTGCCATAGTATTTTCTATTATACTCTTATGAATTTTCGTTTAATTTACCATTTTGACGTTTATACACTTATTAAACGTTGGTTGTTGTCTTTATAATTTGCTCTAAATATTTAAGAGCATTGATGAATTAAACGGTAAATAAAACGTCACAATGGAGAATTAAACGAAAATTGACAAGAATTTAACGGAAAATACGACAATTAGATAAGCTATAAACTGAATGCTATCATGTGGAAAAATCTTTACATTAGTGCTACCACCGGCATTTCACAAAAATTCGATGCTACTATGTGAAATTTCCCAAAAATTAATATCTTTAATTTCATATGATAAAAATTATAAAAAGTTAATATAAAACATACATTAAGACAAATCAAATAAAATGTTACTTGATTATGTTTTACATTATACATAAATAAGTATATGCCAAATAAAATCAACTGATAAATAGTAGTTGCTACAGTAACTGTAGTAGGTAATATTTTTTTTACTTACATCTTTAGATAATAGACGTATATTGGACAATGTATTGGGGGCATCTGAGATACCAATTTTATCATTGTGTTGAAGGCTTGAAGCCCCTTCATCACTACAGACTTTTCACTTTTAGGTAATCTTTTAAGAGACCGTCTTTTGTAAAGACAACTCTCAAAAGCCCAGCCCAAATCTATATTTAGAGTTGTAACAATATATATTTAGAATTGGATTGGACAAAAAACGGTCTCAAGTAAGATTTTGTGTCTCACTTTTGAACATGCTATACACTTTGAACCGGAACCTTGAGGTAAACATGTCCCATGGACGGGTTTAAACAGATAGCAAACCGAATTTGCCGTAAAAATCGATCCACAAACCTATAAGAAAAAGTTCATAGAAAGTGAACAAAAATTTGATCTAGCATTTTCTTATATCAAGAATTAATATATAAAATTCAAATAAATAAGGTATTTACATCAAAAATAAGCAGGCGGACAAGCTTACTTGTGTTAATCGTCGTCTAGGCAGACTCGGCCACCCATATTTTGAACTTCTTTAAATAATAGTTCGAGCTAAACCGGTTGGGTCGAGTTTGACGAGCAACCACCAATTAGTATCGATAACCAAACAGACCGTGAGAGCAGCATCTTGCCACCCTTCGTTGACGGTGAGGGGATGGTGTGTGAACGCCGTTCTTTCCATCTGCAAATTATCACCTTATGAAACCGGATAGAAATGGAAATGAAATCATTAATAACTATTATTATCACCATTCACAATATAATCGCATACTTAAAAGGCTATACAAATTTATTCAATTTATAAAACACCCACAAAACATAAAAATAATACAACGAATATTTTCAACCCTAATACAAACCCTAATTCATCCATGTTCAATTCACAATTTATTTAACTCCTACACATAATGATTTTAACAAGATTCAATTCCGGTGTAAATAAATATTTGATAAAATGAAATCGCTTATTATAGTATTAATATCGTTGTACTGAAAAATCCGTAATGAAAAGAAAATAAATTTCTATCTTTCGAGTTTTAAGAGGAAATTAGTGTTGATAGCGAATCATAATAGATAACAATGAATAAAATATTTTGAGTAGATTTTAAGATTGATCGATGATTCTTTTATTCAAATACTAGAGAAAAAAAATATATAATTTGGATATATGAAAACAAAATATATAAAATAAATTTGAGTTTCACCATATAATCACAACTCCAAACATAAGCATCATGATTCATCAACTACTTCAAATAGTAAATGAGAAATCCAAATTCAAACAAATAACACTATTAGTTAAAAGAAGAGTGAGGAGTGTTGTTGATAAAAGAGATATAGAAGAGATTACCTCCTAAGTCTCGGATGTCGGAATATTGGAAATCGTCGAAAAAGAAACATCATCATCAGCAAAACCAAAGGCGCTTGTGGATCAATGGATAGAGCATCTGCATGTGGAGCAGCAAAAGATTTGGGGTTCAATCCTTACGGGGTGCAAGTATCAGTTGGAGATTTCTTAACTGCGCGCATCTCTCTTTACTCCCTTCTTGGGGAAATGGGTATGATTTGTCCGCATCTTTCCACCCGGACCCTGCCTTGTGCGGGATACTGGGAGTGTCCTTTTTATCATCAGCAAAACCATCGTTCTTCGAGATCGGCAAAACCCCATTTAAGAACAATAAGAGAGTGAACATATAAGCATCAACAAGTCCTAGTTCCATCATTTCTAACAAAGGTTAATGACTGCAAACTAGTAATATGTCCTTGTCCTTAATAACTGCATTCTGCAGTCCCTGAATAACATACTTGTAAGTCAAACCATTAGGTACAAACCCTAATTTCAGCATCTTATCCTGTAATTCCATCAATTCAGTAGCACTACTTTGCTCACTCCTGATCTTAAGCACCTGATTATAACTATGAGTATCATAGAACTGATACTTCATAGCAAGTGAATACAGCAACGATTCTGCTTTGTCGACATTTTTCGCTTCACAATACCCAAATACCAAAGCTCTACATATATCATAGTCGGGTTTAAGGTCGAATAAAGTCATTTCTTGTATAAGAACTTCTGCCTCCAAACATCTTCCTAAACTACACAAGCATCTTATAAGATTTTGATATATGCCTAAACATGGTTTTATATTCCTTTCTAGCATCTTACTTTTACATAGCAATGCTTCTTCTAGGTGATCATTATCACAAAACGATTTAATCAAGTTATCATATATATGCTCGTCTGTCTCGTACCCATCTTCCAACATTCTATTTAAAAGTTTAATAGCTGCAAAAGGGTGATTATCTTGACACAAAGAAACAACCAAATACTTGTATATATCATGACTAATTAGAATTCCAAACCTTTTGAGCTCCACAACCATGTTTAAACAAGAATGCCAACTACGCGTCTTCGCGTATCCTTCTACAAGAACCCTACAAGTGAATTTATCCGGGACTATGCTCCTTGCAATCATCTCGTGAACTAAGAGCCTCGATTCCTTCATCCTACCCTCTTTACAATAACCATGGATAAGGGAGTTATATGATACAATATCCGGAGTCAATCCTCTTTCAATCATTCTATGAAAAACCTGATGAGCTTCCTTCAACTTTCCGACCTTACAAAGTCCATTCATTAATGATGTATATGTGACTAAATCAGGAACTACACCCCTCCGATACATAATCTTATACAGATAAAAAGCATCATCTAACCTACAATTTCTACAATAACTTCCAATAAGAGTATTATAAGTCACAAGGTCAGGCACAAATCCTTCTTCCTCCATTTTCTCCATGAATTCATTCACCTTCACTACATTATGATCCTTACACAACACATTAGTAAAAATATTAAATGTACATGTATTCGGGTTAATGCCGGTTCTCCACATCTCTTTATATAATTCCCAACATTTATCAACACAATTCACCTTCAATAGTCCATTCAACAAGCAATTGAAAGCCAAAACATGAGGCACAAAACCCAATTTAATCATTTTCCTAAAAGCCATATAACCTTGCTTAATCAAACCATCTTTTACATAAGCTTTTATAAGCATATCAAACACAACTGGGTCCCAATTACATTCCTCAGAACAAGAAACTAAACCCTGAAAAACATCAATCTCTTCACTATTACTTGACTCTAATTGGATTAATTCACACAAAAATTTCATACCTAGAACAAATTTTCTAGACCAAACCAATAAATGAATAAGAATACAGTAATTATGAGAACTTGGGGTAATCCCCAGATCATACCTCACCCAATTGAAGAAAACTAGACCAGATTGAGACTCGCTTTGACATCTAAGCAAAACCCTAGAAATCTCTTGGGTACCCAAGTAAGGAATGAGATGTTGGCAGTGATTAGACAAAAGGGTTGTTTGAAAATTGGGTTTTTTAAGAGCTGAACAAATAAGATTGACTAAATTATTAGGGTTTTGAGTATCTGGAAGGAAGGAATAAAGAGGGTTTAAGATGGGTTTTGAGTTGGGAATAGTTTGAAGATCTAGAGATGAAGATGATGAAGGAATAAGTGCAGATTTTGTGCTGAAACAATACAGATTTCTTCTTTGAATCACAAAAGATGAGCAAATTCGATTCATTCGCATGATCAAGAGAGTAATTAACAACCAAACTGAGTATCATTTCGAAAGCATTAAAGGGGGATTTAATAATTATTTGCTCAATGGGTTTGTTAAAGGGCTATTTTTTTATATATATATATAAAAAAAAAACTTTTGACTTTTTAATTGGTGTCTTCAAAACCAAAATAAAACGTTAACGGTCCGTTCGGTAGGTAGTAATAAACGGTGGTAATAGAAATAAAAACCTAATGTAGTTTTGGTTGAAAAATCTCTTGATTACCTTGATGGTTATGCTTGTTCAACTTCAATCATCTCATTTTCTTTATGAAATTCATTCCAATGCATTACCATTGAGAGATGTGGTATTAGGTGGTAATGGAAATTTGTGAACAAAAAAACTTTTTTGCGATTAAAGTTTCATTACCAATTTACCATGGGAATGATATGAAATGTTTGATGAAAATTTAGATTATAATTCATTCGCATTACCACCATTCAATACCACAAAATTCGCTTATCACTAATTATTGTAAGAAAATACCTTCAATTAGATCGGTCCAAATTTTAAATAAGAAAAAAATTTATATTATAAATTGATAATTATTTCGTGTAATTAGATGCGTATTGGTTTGATTTTAGTATGCATTTTAAGATTAGTCAAGTGGTTTACTATATTTCAAGTAACATAGGCATATAATACATCTCAAGTATATATTTAGATACATCAATTAGATATTTAGAATATAAAGATGGTGTTTACGAGACATCAAATAGGGGTTTAGGAAGTGTCAATTAAGGGTTTAGAGTACCTTAAGTTGGGGTTTGTCATACTTATGAAATGGGGATTAAGAATATATTGACCTGTTCAGTAGAGTTTTACATTATGCTCATTTGGAGTTTAGATTGAAGTTTAGGAAACCTCAAATAGGGGCTTGATATACCTCAAAAGTAGGGGCTAACGTCCCAAGACTGCCAACATATGTTTTAATACTACATTTGCAAATTGTTAATCATGTGTCTTTTTGTTTTTTTTTATGTTGTTTTTTTTTTTTTTTTTTTTTGCTTTTTTAAGAATTTTGTTATTTGGTATTCTAAGTTTGTTAGCTCAATTGGTAGAGCACTATGCAATTGCTTAGATGATGTAGGTTCGGCTCCTACATAAATTATTATTAGTCACTAGTTTAAATTATTATATATCTAGTGATAAATCCCCAAGTGCACACGAATGAGCTCAAAGTACACTGAAAAAACTTGTGGTAGTATGTGGGTCAATCTACAATCTTTATAGGTAGTCATTGCAGCCCAATGGGGCGGGGGTGTTAAAGTGATTTCAAAGCAACCCATCATGTGGCTGATAGTGTGCTCTGTTACCTAGCGGGGTCTTGAAACAAAGGTGCAACAAGGACGTTTCATTCTTAAGTGGGGGTGAGTGTGATACCCTGGATTGAGATTTAAAACAAATTAATAGAGTACTTATATTAACAAGGTATCTTCATCTTCAAAAAAAATAAGGTATATCTTCTTTTCAAGGGAGCCCATATGCTAAGAACTCTATAATTAAGCGTATTTGTAGCAGCAACCTTATGATAAGTCATCTCATGAGAAGATTTCCCAAGCAAGCACGAGTGAGGTCAAAGTGTATTGAAATCCCCTAAATACCAACTTGTTATACTCTAAGCCTAACTTATTATGGTGTAAAACCCTACTTAATACGCTGAAAAATGCTCCTTGATACGTTGTAAAACTCCAATTTAAGATATTCAGAATACCTATTTGATGTATCCTAAATGCCTACTCGAGGTATACTAAATGTCTACTTGATGTATAGTTAACCCCTACTTGAGTTATCCTAAATGCATACTTGAGGTATATCCTAAAACCCTATTGAATAAGCATACAGTTACACATCACTTATCAATTTGTGAACTTTAAAGGGCAACGAAGTTTAAGTTTGGATAAATAAATCAAGATCTATTTAGGACCCGTGGCCCGACTTATCCAATAGTTTTGGGTCCAAATCCAAAATTTTCAACCCTAAGGATATGAGTCCAAGTATTAGTCCATTAAAAAATAAATCTAATTGAACATGGTTCAAATTAAGAGCAGACCAGGGAGGAGCAGATTAAGAGCGACCTGCACGATCTCCACCTCTCTAAGGACCTGACCAGGGATAGGGCCAAATGGCGGCACCTTATCCACATCCTAAATTACTAGACTTGTTTGTTTCTGTGCTTTGCTTTTCGTCAGTGTCCTTTATCGCCTCTGTTACCTGTATCGTTTTCTTAGTTATATGCATGTATCCTTTTAGTTGTGTAAGTCACCTGCTATGCTTGCGGATAGTTGTTTTTCTATGCTTGGCTAACGTGTGTACAAGATGCAGGAGTTCGGATATTTGCAGGTTCTTATCGTTGAAGACTCTTCTTGAGCCGAATGACTCTTTTGACCGCCCTCTCCTTATGGGTATGAGACGCCTTCGAGCCTCCTTCCCCAAACCCTGACCATAGATCTATCTATGTGCGAGAATACTGAGTATGATGATGATGAACATGATTCAGATTCGACCTATGAGTCCATGACCACCCCTACTCACAATCCCTAACCCTTTTTACTCTTTTTGCCTCTGTTTTAACTAATTTTATGGTGATTTAAATTTTTTTATGTTGAGTTTTTATAATACAATTTTTTTGAAATTAAAAGAATTATAGATTTTAATTTTGATGAAAAAAAAAATTATACCCAAAAATTTAAAAAAACCACATCTAATTATCCATCTTGTTCCTACTCTCACTTCTTCCCTCTTCTTTACCTTATCACTATTATCCCCTTCTCCCTTTCTCTCTATTCACTCCCCATTTCTCCATTTCTCATTCTTCTTCAACAATGGCAGACCAACAACAAGAAGACCAGCCATTACCCAGGAAGAAGATAGCTTATCTGGATTCCGATTCCGACTCCAACTCAGACTCAGACTCAGAATCCGAATCCGAATCCGGACCCTCCAAACCCACAAGCAATGAATTCAACTACAAACGACCCAGTGACTACCTCGCCTCAAATCCCGACTTGGAAGAATCACCTGAACAAAGAAACATTCGGCTATTTCAAGAAGCATTGAAGTCCCGTAGATACACTCGACTTACTGAAGAAGATGAGATTCTGGCTCGGACTACTGAACTGGAAAGATTGTATAATTTCCCGAAAGATAATGAGAATTGGAGGGAAGAAGACCTTAAAGAGTTATGGGCGGATGCTCCGACCCGTATGCTTAAACCTGGGTGGGACCCAGCATTGGTTGATGAAGAAGATTGGAAGATTGTTAGAGATGAAGTTAAAGCTGGTCGTGACCCTCCAATTGCACCATTTTATTTGCCGTATAGGAAACCTTATCCGGCTATTCCTAGTAATCATTACGATATTAGTAATCCTCGGGATGTTATTGAGGAATTGGATCGTACTGAGGAGTTTTTGCAATGGGTTAGCTATGTTTTTCCTGATGGCGGCTCGTAAGTTTCATTGTTTATTTAGCTTTGTTATTGATTAGCTGTATTTGAGTGTTTGGTTTGATGGAATAATTACCAGTTTACCACCCATCAATATATTATGTTTTCAATGCAATGTATTGATTTGGGTTAATCGGAAAAAACCTCTTTAATTGTGATTGACGAGTGTATCCCAAACCATGCCTTAGTGTGAGCCACTTACAGGAATTGGGGCATTGAAAAATGAAACACAAGGAATTGATTTGTATATTTCAAATTGTTAGAAGTGAAGTTTATTATCTTCCTGGGTTTTAGTTGGGTTTTAGTTTGTTTCCTTGTTGGGAACTTATATGATAATTATGACATTTATTTTTATTAGAATAGGAATGCTGGTGTATTTTGGTGTTGACATGATTGGTTTCGGTTTTGGTTTTGGTTTATGTAAACTGTGCATAAGGGTTTGTGAAGCATAAAAAATTAGTGTTTGCTTGTGTTTTGTGTGGTTGTTGAATAGTTCATGCAATGCTTGATATCATCTTGTAGGAGTTCTTTGTATTGTTTGATTGATTTAGCATATGAAAGGTATAACACATAAAATCATGGAGTTTAGAACTTGGTTAGGTTTAACATGTACAAGCCGTCCCTTTTGACGGGGTTAGCAGCACAAATTGTTTACTCGCTTGGAATGATTTAGATATCACAAATTCTTGCTATAGACGGTCTATAGCATAGACGGGTGTAATGGTCTAGCCCATTTTTACACTTTCCAAAAAAAACAACTGAAATTTACATTGGGCTGGGCTGCTGAGAGTGCCGTCTATGCCATAGACGGTCTCTCAAGAGACCTTATGGATATCATATTGATCATCATATTGGGTTGTCTTTTTCTTTGCTAAGCCCATTGCTCAGCATCGATTGCTTCGTTGTAGTCAGAGTCTGGTCTTGGCTATTTGACTGTAAAGAAAATTTGTTATTTGCTATTTTGTGATGGCTTAGCCATTAACTTCTTCCGTTATTGATATTCATGATAATTTTAATGCAAATGACTTCAAGGTTGAACTGTTTTCTGCGGAAGGTTCCCTTTTTCCCAGTTTTATTTCAAATTAGAGTTTGTATTGTACTTGCTAATGGATTCATGTATTGTTCGATTTGTAAAGGTATGAAGGCACTGTATGGGACGACATGGCTCATGGAAAAGGTGTTTATGTTGCGCAACAAGGTTTAGTCAGGTCTGTTAATATTGCTTTTTTTTTTTGGCTATCAAGGGTTAATCAGAATTTGGAAGCAACCCATTTGCTATAAAGTTAAGGTTGCGTACATCCGATCATCCATATTCCCACCCAAGTGGGAGATGCGTTATGGTATTGGGGAAATGGATTGTTGGTGTTGTGATTTTCTGAACATTTGGGTCCACATTGATGTTGATTTTAGCTATATTTAGTAAATACTGAGTTGAAATGAATTTCTTACTTTAGGTATGAGGGAGAATGGCTTCAGAACAATCAGGAGGGGCATGGAGTTGTTGAAGTTGAGATACCTGATATTGAACCTGTTCCGGGATCCAAGTATGTCTATTGACAAGAAAGTACATTTGAATGATTAGTCGTCATGGAAACACTTTTGAATCTTCCAAACTGAATTACTGGATGTTTTTGTCAGACTTGAAGCTCAAATGCGTGCTGAAGGGAAAATTTTTAGGAGAGATTTCATGACCCCTGAAGATAGGGAATGGCTGGAAATGGATATTGAAGATAGTGTGCGGCTGGCGAATGGGAATTATGAAATCCCTTTCTATGAACAAGAGGAGTGGATAAGACAGTATGGAAAAAAGCCGTAAGTTATTGCTCTTAACTTTCACTTTGTTGGTTTTCACCAGTTAATTTTTACTTTTTTTGTAAAATTATTTTATGCTTTTGTTCGCCATACACAATTTGTGTGCATTTTGTAGCATTTTTTAACATATTATATGAGTATGTGATAAATGCTTGATCCCCTTACCAGCAATGAGCGTTTGCACCAATGCATATGTTTCTATTAACATCATGTGCTGGAGAGTGGAGAGTTTGTTTGAAGAAATTTAATAGATTCTCATATGTTGTTGAGATTGATAATAGAGCTTAAGGCAAGCTTGACCGAATTAAAATGTAGTCTTACATCCTGTTTTCATTTTATATATTTATTCCTTTAAAAGTGAAATCTTGAATCCTTCTCACTTCTTTGCTGATGCTATATCTCCTCAAGTTCTTTTCTCTAATGCTAGTGCCATTTTTGTCTTGTATTCATTTTATTTTTACTGTACAGTGAAAAAGGCCGGTACCGTTATGCTGGTCAGTGGAAGCATGGCAGAATGCATGGTTGTGGTGTGTATGAAGTGAATGAAAGGCCTATTTTTGTAAGTACTTGAAAATACTTTCACGTCTTTATTTTGTTTGTGCATGTTTATTTTCGGATTTTCTTGATTCTTCCACGGAAGTTTCTTCTCCAAAGCATCCCAAAAGATGGGGTTGGCTATTGGTCGCAATGTTTTGGGCACCTTCGTATACGTTCTACCTAACACAACCCTCACCTATCTAAGGCTGGGAATAATGATGAGTGAAAAAAGAACACTGAATGGCTCTTTTATATACATTTTCATGTACGTTATGTCATTATGATTGTTACGCAATTTGCATGGGCAGCATTGGTAACGTTAATAACTACACGAGAGTCGATCGAGGAAATATTTTGCTCGAGTGATATTATAGCTTGTTGCTTTTTTCAATTTTCCGGTCAAACTGTGCTTACAGTCATATATACTTGGTGTTTGTTATTTTTGGGTTTGAAGGGTCGATTCTACTTTGGTGAGCACGTGGAAGATTCTGCTGGTTGCGATGAAGAAATTGCTGCGGTATGGCTCACTTTTATCAACTGTTAGACGTCCGGTTGGAGGCTCTTTGATAAAAATATTGTACATTTGTACCCTTACCTGAGGACTATTCAGATGCATGCAGGTATAGCTGAAGTTGCAGCAGCCAAAGCTCGAATGTTTGTCAATAAGCCAGATGGAAGTAAGTCCTCTTTTCTTTTTTCAGGATACCATACTAATAAACACAAGCATGAGAAAAAATAGACCCGAGGGGGATGGGGAGGAGTTTGTTTTCTGTCACCACTTTTTATCTTAATTATTGAATGTGTTCATGTTCGCTATAATGCTCAAGGAATCTAGTCTTGGCATTGTCACAGTTTATATATCGAGTGCGGTAAGCTCAAAAGGTTTATTATGAGGTACTCATGACTCATAATGCCATAACGCTTATGCACTTAGAGGCGGAGCAAACATCGACAAAATTTTTGAAAGTCCTGTGAAATATTAAAAATTATCATATTTTTGGAACGGCTTTGTTTCTTAAACCCTTAACATATACTATGCAATTTAATATTGAGGCTCCCAATTTTTTGGTCCCCTATGCGGTCGAACATGTTGAACATGCTCAGAACCTCCTCTGGATGCACTAAGCTTTAGCTAGTAAAACAAATTAATGGCGAAGATTGTAAATTACTCAAGCTATTATTTATCTACAGCGCAAATTTCATTGTGACATTGATGATTTAAGTGGTAATGGTTGGTCCTGGAATTTGGCTGCAGTGGTTAGGGAGGAGAGGGGTCCATATGGTGATCCTCAGCATCCCTATTTTTATGAGGCAGATGAAGTGTGGCAAGCTCCAGGTTTCATCAACCAATTTTACGAAGTATAAGACTTACCTTTTCTCGTGCATGAACAATGAATTATCTCTTCTCTCTTCTGATATAATAGAGCATGAAATGTAATGTATATATGCTGCAGGTTCCTGAATACTGGAAAACATATGTGGATGAAGTGGATCAAGAAAGGGAAATGTGGTTAAATTCATTTTACAAAGCACCATTAAGACTCCCAATGCCTGCAGAGCTTGAATACTGGTGGGAAAAGGGTATGTGTTTGTCACTTTGTCCTACATATTTTCTATATATAATCATTTTTCTCAAGGAAGTTACCATTAGTACTATACACCCGGGTGCATGTAAAACTAGAGAGCTTCTTGATATGTTTAAAATTGGTGCCTTCCCTAGTTCACATTTCTGTAGTGCTTCTATTATTTCTATGTCTGGACTTTGGAGTAAAGGTGTTATTTTTAGAGGTTAAATTTGTTTTGGAGTATTTCCAAGCAATGGTGGATTTAGGAAATTGGTAGCGATGGGAAAAGAGGGGTCCCACGGTGTGTGTGTGTGTGCGTGTGGGGGGGGGGGGGGGTAGCGGGAGGTCGTCAATGCTAGGGGAGGATAAGGGGGTGGCCGGTGGTGTGAAGGTGGTTGGGTGGCTAGGTTGAGGTGTTGGAACTTGGAAGGGGAGTGGGTTAGGAAATTTGGTTTTTCTTTTCTAAAATCTTGGTACCCGTTATAATAGGTTTATTATTAAAAGGGTATGTTGGGAGCAAATTGATAGAAAAGGTTAGAATATTAAAAAATAGGAAAAACTGATATTAAATCCAACCTTTCACCCATTCTCTATGAAGATTCCCTACTTTGAATTATTTTTTAACAATCCAACCTTTAGCCTAAATTTGTTGTCAGCATTTTAATAGGGTATGCTGATGGCAAACTAAGGACAAATGTTGAATTATTATAAAATAAAAGGTTATGCTGATAGCAACCAAAGGGCAAAGGTTAGATTATTAAAAAATAATCCAAAGGTGGGAATGGGATTATTCACAGTCGATTGGTGAAAGATTAGATTATTAGTATCATTTTCAAAAAAAAAAGATTATTAGTATCAATTTTTCCTAAAAATTTTCGCTTTTATATTATATTGATATTGATCTCTGGCTTGTAAATAGTTTGGCTTGGTTCTAATTCACCGCTCTGATCAAAGCCCGTAATTTGTTTTTGTTTACTTATTGCCAACAGCTAATTATTTCCAGGATAAACAAATAGTAAACAAGTATAAATGTACAACATTGATATTTTAATGAAAAATTCCGCTCTGGGACTTTGTTGATAGTTTGTGTTGTATACTTTTATTATCGACCGTTCCCTTCATTGTGAATGTTGTGGTGACTGTTCAGCTCTTTATGGATGCCTTACAGTGTTTGATGTCGTTATCTGCTTAGTAGTAGCATAGTCTCTATTTCTGTGACTTATTTGTTTGTCAATGAAGTTGTTTGCAAGCTCTTGCCTCTTAGTACGGCCCGTTTGGTTAACAGTATTAATTAGTGGTGTTGGAAATGATTTGTAGTGTAAATTTTCATGATATGTATCATGTCATTCCCATGGTAATGAAAGTTTGATCATAAAAATTTGTTCACAGTTTTCCATTACCACGACCATTACATTTGTCAAGATTTATCTCTACCAAAATTACACTAACTTTCTATTGCTATTCCCACCATTTAGTATTGATTACCAAACGAGTTGTTATGATTTTGCAGCTTTTCGCTAACTCTGTTTTATTGTGCTATTTAAATTGCTACTTGAACAGATGCACCTCCGGAATTTATTCTTCTGAACAAGGAGCCAGAACCTGACCCTAATGATCCCACTAAGCTCATTTATACCGAGGATCCTCTCATACTCCATACTCCAAGTGGGCGAATAATCGATTATGTTGAGGATGAAGAACATGGTGTCCGCTTGTTTTGGCGGTCCAAGGGTGATACCGACCCGTCAAAGGTCGAGTTTTTGCCGCTTGGGTTTGACGAATTCTATGGACGGAAAAAAGCGGATGAGCAGCAAGAAGGCTTTTTGAAGCGTTTAGTATGTTCAATCGAGAATTCCTGTAAACCCTGGTTTGAGAAACTAGAAAAGTGGACTGAAGAACAGAAGACAGCCAGTGAAATACGAAAGAAGCTCTTAGAACATGAACTTGAATTGGTCGAGGCTGAGCTGAGTTTGGAAGAAGCCCTTGAGGACATGGAAGAATCATTGAAACAACAAGAAGACGCCGCAAATAATATTGACATGGATGTTGAGGATGAGGCGGTGTCTGTTTCTCCGTCATTACCTGTTGAACAGGTGGAAGAAGTATCACCCGAGGAGATCAAAGATGAGGGTGGAAAGGCCGAGGAGATCAAAGATGAGGGTGGAAAGGCGGAGGAGATCAAAGATGAGGGTGGAAAGGTTGAGGAAGAGGATGATGATGATGATGACGACGACGATGATGATGATGATTTAGCTTCATCGAGTTTCGGGTCTGTTTCAGATTCAAAGGACAAGAAAAATGAACCTGGGAGATCTGCATTTTCGACACTCTCATTTGCTTCTTCTGGTTTGCTTTCAGCGGTGAGTTAACGTTTTTAAATTTTTTAATCTTCATTGTTGGAGTGTTCACGGATAAAGGTTGGTGAGGCAGTGAGCAGTAGGTTTGGAATTTTTTAATGTTTCCGATCCTTATCCAGCCCGTTTATTCATTTCATATTAATTATAGTAGAGCCCATTTTAGGCCCGGCCCTTACAAAGCCCTTCTAAAAATGGGCCAATTAAGGGCTCAAATTGGGGGCCGGGCCCATTGAACACCCCTAGTGTCAACTAGCTTAGTTAAATCTAATCACATCCCACGATCATGAACCAAAAATCAATTATCGATGAGGAAGAATATGGGCAACACTGGAATTGATGTATTGGTTCACGTACCGGATCTCTATCGTTTGGGTTTAAGACTTTGGCATTGTTGGAATTTATCAGTAATGCTATTCCAAGTTTCCAACACAATTAACCCTTAGATAGGTTACCATCATGTACTAATGATGGAAAGCACAATCGGAGTGATAATTGTCATATAATTTGCATATATCGAGTGTATTAGCATACTAATATGCTCTCGACTTGTAAGTCGCAGTGCATTGTTTATGACTTGTTTGGCAGTTTATTAGTCTTACTCTGTAAAAAGGATCGATCTCGTCCATAACTGTTTCTCTTTTATTTCGTTAAGAAATCAATCCGCGTAGCAATCTTTTTCCTTTCTTTTTTGGGGATGTGGGCGTCTTGCCAGTCATATGAACCAATTATACTTCCTAAAGAGTATAATGCTTAAATTTTATCCTTTTTTACAGGTTCCATCAATCCTCGAGAAATCTTTTTCGGCTTGGAAGAAGGAAAGTTCTCCACCGAGAGTTCCACATGAATCATGTAGCCGTACCAGAAGTAATGCAAAATCTTCCTATATGATTACTTTTCACCAGTCATTCCCCGAAAAGGCGAGCTTGAGAGTGAAAGCTGAGTACGTTAAGAAGATCCGAGTGAAACAAGGTAGAAAATCTTTTGTCGCTTCCCAAACACCCCCTTCTCACTTAAAATACTCTAAAAACAATCACCAAGGGCGAAGATCATGGATTAAGTGGTCGTGCGCACCGCCAGAAAGAATCTCAGACTCGATATTATCGTTGCACATACCACTCGAATCCTTGGACTCACGCATAGGATCGTGCAACATAGATCAAAGCATTGCCACCATTTTGTAGTAAATTTGACGGCAAACTTTTGTCATCTGTAATGAGTTGAATCACCGATTTTTTTTAGCTCCGGCCTCGGAAAAATTGCAGACTCGAGAATTTACGCATTTTTGTTTATTGTAGCGCTTTTCGTGTATCGAAGAAAAGATGTAAGATTTGTTAGATGAGTGCAATTTAAATTCTTTGTTTTAAAGGCATAGTTTTGTAAGATTGTTTATGCTTATTGTATTTGTATCTTACTGATGTTGCATTCAGAATATTTGTGCTGTATTTGGTTGTAGGTTCTTAAAAAAGATTGCAGTCGATAAAACTCTTGGTTTAAGAGAACCTACAAACGCAAACAAATGCCCAAAATAAAAACAGGACATATGTAACTATTTAAATAAAAAGTGCTTTCATAAATACTTAATAGAAGTATAATCTATAATACATTTACAATAGACGACGTCCTATTTTTTCGATTTAGTTTTTTATTTATGAAGCATTCCATCAAATAATATGCATATTCATTTAACCATTCCAATATCTTACATTTAAAACTCTAATATTTTTTAAAATAATGACTCTATATAACGTTTATTAACTCAAATTTAAAAAAAAATACATTAGATATTCAAAAAAAAAACTACATTATTAGCATGAATCAAATAATTAATTTTAGGGAAAATTGTCAGAAACTACCTATTCTAAACCGGACTCTGCAAGAAACTACCTATTGTAATTTTTTTTGCGATAAACTACCTTAAATGACTCTAACGTTTGTGAAAGACTACCTGCTGACGGTTTCCATCCATTGACCGTTAAGTGTTGCGTTGACCAGCATGTGAGGGGCACGTGATTTTCAATTCAATGGTTTAAGAGGCTATTCAGTTACTCATGGCTAACCTATTCCCTCCATTATCAAATCACATCAAAGTTAAATGCTTTCAAATCCTCCTGCAAGGTTCCATTGATGGTAGTTCGTCCTCACATTAAATCCTCTAATCTAACTGGTAAGTAATCTTAATTTCCATTAATTGAAGTAAAGTGAGAAAGCCTTTAATTTCTTCTCCATTTAATCCCCTTCTTGCATGTAAAATCTGTCACAAAATCGAAACTTTGATTATCATTTCTTCTCCATTTGTCCTGAATTTATCACACTAACAGTGTTCTTCATCACAATTTCGTGTGATTTCTTTGATTTCGTGTGTAATTGTAAGTAAAAAATGGCTAAAAAAGGAGAGTAAAGAAGAATTGTAAAGTTCATTTCAAATGGGTAACAAAACAAGGGTATTATAATCTCTGTAATCTGTTTTCATTCATTTTTAGGGTTTTTAGTTTTTAGGGTTTTTTGTTTTTAGATTTTTGTTTTCATTCATGATTTCTGATTTTTGGTTTTTATGTGTATTTTATTGTAGGAGATTTGCTTACTATTATTCAACATATGAGATGATGAAGCCAATAAACATCATACAATATAGTAATTGATAAACATCTTTGCCATTTGTCAATGTGTAATTCAATTGTGCCAAATGTCATCACCTCATGGATCACATTTTAATTGTTTTGCCATTTGTCAATTTATCCTTCATGATTAATTTATTTGCCTTCTATCCAATAAAATCAATTTAGGAAGATGGGGAATTATGTGGTTAATACAATAATAGAATGAAACTCTTCATTTTATGTAACTTATATGAAATGAAATCTAAGCATAAAGTAAGATAAAAAGCAAGCAATAATAATAATAATAATAATAATAATAATAATAATAATAATAATAATAATAATAATAATAATAATAATAATAATTTAATATGGATATTAATACTAATATTTTGAGTAATGAAAATTTCTTCTCTTTCCAATAATAATAATAATAATAATAATAATAATAATAATAATAATAATTCAATATGGATATTAATACTAATATTTTATTTTAATTAAAAGTTTTTAACATAACCATATGGATGTACAATTAAACAAGAACACAATACTATTATTGCTAACATTAAAAAAAGTATTTTTAACAAAATCCGTGCATAGCACGGGTATAATACTAGTTAGGTTGTATTTTGGGGGTTTTTTTGTGACCAAAAATTACAAGACTGAGTATAGAAACTTAGGTATTAGTTTGCACCCTAACACTGAAGAAGTATGCTACTTTGAAATAGCACATTGGATTAAGAATGATTTGGGTTTTAAGGATGTTGGTAGAATATGGTATAAGAGATATGGGTTTACATTGTTTGCTGGAAGGGCTGAAATTAAGGATGATAAGAGCATCCCTGATTTTTTAGAAAGCCCAGAAAAAGATGGTTGGTACCATCTGTATGTAGTTCATGGGGGGGATGACAAAGGTGAAGAACCTAGAAAAGCTATTAAGAAGAAAGATGGCAAGAAGAAAAATGATGTTGAGGTGGATGAATTAGATGAGGTGTGTGATGACATGGAAAGAGATAAGGTGGGTGATGATGTGGAAAGCACACATGTGAAAAGGGGACCACCAAGTCAAGAGCCTTTAAAACTAAACCCTAGATCTAAAAACCATCCAAGAAGAGCCTCAACCCAGAATAACACATTCCTTGAAAGAGCTTCTGCACCTTCTCAAAAACATGCTGTAAAGGAACCAATACTAGCCAATCAGAGGGAGTTTACTCATAGCAGTAGTAGCTCTGAATTTGATGATAGTAGTGATGAGGATTATATAGTAAGGAATGAGAGTGAATCTGATGATGATCTGTTTGCAGAGGATGTTGTGGATGAGTTGGATGATGCCAATGAGGTAAGGCAGGCTGTAAATGAAGCTGTAGCTGCTGATGCTGATGAAGAAAACAGAAAGGACAGCTATTATAAGGAAGCTGCTGATGAAGTATCCAGTGATGAAGATGTAGCTGTGTTGAATGACCTTGAGGATGGAAGTTACATTTACCCTACTTTCAACCCTGGTGTTGATTTCAAAGGTAAAATTAAGTTATCTTTAGGGTTGAAATTTCCTTCAAACATAGTTTTTAGAAAGGCATTAAGGCATCATGCAGTTGAAAGTGGGTATGACTATTACTATTTGCATAATGGTAGTTCTAGGGTAACTGTTTATTGTTTTAATAGATGTGATTGCAAGAAAGTAAAGGGTAGGATTGTTAATTGTTTGTGTGGGAAGGGTTTATGGCTGGTTGTAGACCTATTTTAGGGGTTGATGGTGCACACTTAAAGGGTCCATTCCCTGGCATTCTCCTGACAGCAGTAGGGAAAGATGGCAATAACAACATTTTTCCTGTTGCATGGGCTGTTGTGGAAACTGAAAATGTGGAGACTTGGACTTGGTTTTTACAGCTTTTAAGTGATGATTTACAGTCAGTGGCATCTTCAACAAGTTGGGTTCATGAAAGGGGAGAATCAGTCACCTTTATGAGTGACAGACAAAAGGTAATTGCATAATCTTCTACTTTTTTTTTCTTAAATGTATGTAATAAGGTATATTGGATGAATTAAATTCTTTTGCAGTTTCAATTCTTTTGCAGTTTCAACCAAGTGCTGCAGATCCAGTTCCTACTCCAACCACTTCAACAATTCATCAGCCAAGACCACTTTCAATCACACCTACAAAAAGGAGGAACAACAAATCTTGTGCAGCAGGAACCATGAAGCGTGGAGCCAAACCATTCCCACCAAAAATCATTTTGAGCCAAAACTCCGCTAGTGGATCACACACTGTTGTGGATCAAAGTAGTCAAATTTAGGTTTTAAAAGACTATGTTTATCTTTTGTTGGTTGTTTTACTATGTACTTGGTAGTATGGATGAACTATGTATTTTGGATGAACTATGTATTTTGGATGTACTTGGTAGTATGTATTTTGGATGAACTATGTTAATGTCGTATTTTATGTGAAGCTTAACGACTTTTATCTATTTTGGTGCTTTAATGGTCTATTTTACATGTTAAGAATATGGTAGTGCATAAGAAAAAACAGAGCAAAACAGAGGAAGAAAAGAGCTGGAAACAGGAGGGAAAATAGAAGAAATTAGGAGGGAAAGGGTTTTTTATTAAAATCACGTGCCCCTCACATGCTGGTCAACGCAACACTTAACGGTCAATGGATGGAAACCGTCAGCAGGTAGTCTTTCACAAACGTTAGAGTCATTTAAGGTAGTTTATCGCAAAAAAAATTACAATAGGTAGTTTCTTGCAGAGTCCGGTTTAGAATAGATAGTTTCTGACAATTTTCCCTTAATTTTATAATAAAGCAGTGAAGTAACAATATCATTTATGTTCGAAATGGTACCATCAAATGAATCGCTCATAGAAATATAATTTCCAATTGTAGAAAATAAAAATAATGTTTTATTACAAAAGATAGACAAAAAAAATAATCTTCATAAAAAAAAAGATAGAAAAAATAAAATCGCCGTTGCCGGGGATCGAACCCGGGTCACCCGCGTGACAGGCGGGAATACTTACCACTATACTACAACGACTTATTGATTGTCATTTTGTTAGTTATTAATTATTTGCAAATTTCACCTTACCTTGGAATCACGGAAGAACACTCCGTCAAAAATAAAATGAAAGAAAATCGAAACAAAATTAGTTCTGTCAATGTCATTGCTTAAATCCTTCCATTTTAATGGAAAATCCACTCTTTATACTCTTCAGGTAAAACTATTTGTCAATACGCAATCTAAACTTTCTTAATTTAACATTTTATAATGTTATTTGTTTGAATTTCAGTTATTTACTATTCTGTATTTTCAAATGTAGAATCTAGGTAAAAATATTGCTGGAAGACACAATTTAGCAAGATTAATCTGCTCTGCACTTTTCCATTCATTTGTCGAACATCGTTCTGGGTTTGATCAAAATGGAAGCACTTTTCGTAGTAATGACCGAACTTATTTGTGGCTTTTAAAAGGATGGATTAATTCGGGTTCCTGGTCATTACTTGATTGCAGAAAACTTCATGGGTTGATGTTTAAAGCAGGTATTATTCAAGATATTGAATTATATTATCGGCTGTTCGGATTTTATAAGTCCAATGGTTGTTTCTGGGATGCGCATAAACTGTTTGATGAAATGCTTGAAAGGGATATTAGTTTGGTATTGCTTTTGCGTATGTTGAGTGAGAATGTCTATCAGGATGAGTTTACTTTTGCAAATTTGTTTAGGGAATCTGGTGGGGAAAAGAGTGATTTTTGGTGTATTGATCAGTTACATGCTAAGGTTATTGTTAATGGGTTTGATCGTAGTCGTTTTGTTTGTAATCCTTTGATCGATTTGTACTCGAAGAGTGGAATGACAAAATATGCTAAATGTATTTTTAAGAACATTGGTGAGAGGGATAATGTGAGTTGGGTTGCTATGCTTATTAGATTATCTCAGAATGGATTCCGAGAACAAGCTATTCGCCTATTCTGTGACGAGATCCATGCTCTATCTAGTGTTTCGAATTCCTACGGTAAGACTGAGCCATTTACGTTTGGAGAGGAACTTCATGGTTTTCTTTATAAGTGGGGTTTTGCTTTTGACGATTTTGTGTGCAAGACGCTTGTGAACTTTTATTCTCGTTGGGGACAGTTTATTTCCGCTGTAAAAGTTTTTGAGACGATGATGCATAGGGATGAAGTTATCTATAATTCGCTTATTACAGGGCTTGTTCAGATTGGCCGTAGTTTTAATGCCCTTTGTTTGCTACAGATGATGCAGTATGATCTGTTAGAACCCGACTGCGTTACAGTGGCAAGTCTTATCAGTGGATGTTCTGCGATTGGAGCTATTGAGAAGGGACATCAACTTCACGCACACGCACTCAAGGCGGGATTCTTCTCTGACATGCTTATTCAAGAGTCTTTGCTAGACCTTTATGTCAAACGGTCTGATCTCGAAACTTCATACAAGTATTTCCTTACTACCCAAATAGAGAATTTGGTCCTATGGAACGTAATGTTTTTACGAATGCAGATGAAGGGTTTGGAACCTAATCAGTACGCAATTCCGGTCACAAGAACTTCGGAAGGAGCTCTAAACTTGGGAAAACAGTTTCATACCCAAGTCATTACTACAGGATTTCAGTTCAATGAGTATGTTAGTTGTGTTCTTATAGATATGTATGCGAAGCACGGGAACCTAAATGCTGCCGAAAAGATTTTCTTGGGGGTCAGTGAAAATAGCGTTGCCTTTACGGCTATGATAACTGGATATAGGCAGCTCGAGATGTATGGTTATGCTTTGAAGCTTTTCAAAGTGATGTTGAGCCGTGGTATACAAGCTGATAATATTGGATTGTCGAGTGTAATCAGTTCGTGTGCAGGAATTCGAGCATATTACCAAGGTCGACAAATTCATGCCCAATGCTATGTTCTTGGTTATTGTGGTGACGATGCTATTCAGAATGCTCTTGTAGGTCTTTATGCTAGATGTGGAAGACCCCAAGACGCCTATCGTGCATATGATAGACTCGAGGTGAAAAATAACAATGCATTGGTTACGGGTTTTGCAAAGGTTCGAGAGGAGATGGGTCCATTTGGTGATCCTTGTCTATATCAGGACGACTATCTGTGTCAGGCTCCCGCATAAATACTGGTGGCAAACGACTATTTACTACGTTAGTATGGGTGCACGTAAACTGTTTGCACCCATAAGCACGTGTATATATGGCGTGCAAAATTCGACAAAATATACTCCTAATTGCGAGTTGCGAGTTGCGACCATTGTGTTAACGACTATATACTTAGGGTTGCTGATGAACATTGCCCGGATTTCAATCATTAGCTCAACATTTTTTATACACGTTTGTTTGGCTTTTTGTAATTTAAGATTTTGTAGGTTGCTTATTGCATTTTGTTTGAAGAACTTCATTTATACAAGAAGCACTAACAAGAATCAATAGAAATAACCTTTTGTTGGTCTTATAACTAACATAGGTAAGTTTAATACATAATAAAAATGTTCTTAGTACAATCTTATTATTAACAAAAAAAAAAAAAAAAAACCATTTCAACAAACACAAATTTTTTAAAAAGTTGTGAAAAATCCATCTGGCGACTCTAAGTTTTTCACTTTTCCACTTAATAGACAAAAAGTTAAGGTTTTGGTTGAATTTATGTTCTTATTAACCTTCATGAAGACTTTTTTTAGTAAAAATAGACATCACGATCACCGTTATGGACATATTTTCGAAAATTTGTTCGAAATAAGAATTTAATTAAACAAAAAACTTAATTTTTTTTGAAAGTTCTAAGTCACCACGTGAAATTTAAAAAAAAATTGTATGTCGCTTGAAAAAATAAAAAAAAAAAAGAATATTATTAAAAAAAATTATATTCGCCGTTGCCGGGGATCGAACCCGGGTCACCCGCGTGACAGGCGGGAATACTTACCACTATACTACAACGACAATATGATAAAAGGTCAGAGAATTACTATTTTAATCGTTTACTGTGATGGTAGGAAACAGTTTAGTTAGTTTGAAGTTATAGTAATTAGTAATAACACGCCATTGAAAGGCGAACAAAATCAATGGTGTCAATTTCCTTGCTTAATAATTCCTTCCATTTCCATGGAAAATCCACCATTAATGCTCTCCAGGTAAAACTTTTTATGATAAAGCTATTTAACTTGGTATTTTTTAATTTTTCATGTGAATTTATTTGAACTTCAGTGGTTTATTCTTCTGTATTTTTGAATGTAGAATCTTCACAAAATTGTGAATAGAAGATTCAAATTAACGAGTTTAAGCAGCTCTGCTATTCGCCATGCTTTTGTTGAACATCGCTCAGAACTTAATCAACATGAAACCCCTTTTCGTCCCAATCATCAAACTTATTTGTGGCTTTTAGAAGGATGGATAAATTCCTGTTCTGGATCATTACTTGATTGCAGAAAGCTTCATGGGTTGATTTTGAAATCGGGTTTTACTCAAGATATTGAATTATGTGACCGTCTGTTGGAGTTTTATATCTCCAATAATCATTTCTGGGATGCACATAAACTGTTTGATGAAATGCTTGAGAGAGGGATTAATGTTCATGTTTCTACATGGAATAAGATTATGTACGGACTTTTGGATAGAAAATTGATTAGGGAATTGTTGGGATTGTTTTTGCGGATGTTGAGTGAAAATGTTGATCCGGATGAGTTTACATTTGCAAATTTGTTCAGGGCATGTGATGGGGAAAAGGCTGATATTTGGTTTATAGAACAGTTACATGCTAAGGTTATTGTGTATGGGTTTGATCGTAGTCGTTTTGTTAGTAATCCTTTGATCAACTTGTACTCGAAGAATGGAATGACCAAGTATGCTAAATGTGTTTTTGAAAATTTAGGTGAGAGGGATAATGTGACTTGGGTTGCTATGATTTCTGGGTTATCTCAAAATGGATTAGAAAATCAAGCGATTCGACTATTCTGTGATGAAATGCATGCACATGGTATACTTCCTACGCCATATGCTTTATCTAGTGTTTTGAGTTCTTGTAGTAAGATCGAGGCATTTGAGGTTGGGCAGGAACTTCATGGCCTTATTTATAAGTGGGGTTTTGCTTCTGAAACTTTTGTGTGCAATGCGCTTGTAACCTTTTATTCTCGTTGGGGAGACTTTGTTTCTGCTAAAAAGGTTTTTGAGAAGATGAAGTACAAAGATGAAGTATCGTTTAATTCGCTAATTTCAGGGCTTGCTCAGAAGGGATTTAGTGTTGATGCTCTTTGTTTGCTGCAGAAAATGCAGCGTGATTTGTTAAAGCCCGACTGTGTTACCGTGGCAAGTCTTGTTAGTGCATGTGCTTCGCTTGGCGATCTTGTGACGGGCACTCAACTTCATTCGTATGCACTCAAGGCGGGATTCTGCTCCGATATGCTCATTGAAGGGTCTTTGCTAGATCTTTATGTCAAATGTTCTGATATTGGAACTGCACACAAGTATTTCCTTACTACTAAAAGGGAAAATGTGGTTCTGTGGAACGTAATGCTTGTAGCTTATGGGCAGATTGGCGATCTAACTGAAGCGTATCATATGTTTTTACGAATGCAGATGAAGGGATTGGAACCTAATCAGTATACATATCCAAGCATGATTAGAACATGTACCTATGAAGGAGCTTTAGATTTGGGAGAACAGATTCATACCCAAGTCATTAAAACAGGATTTCAGTTCAACGAGTATGTTAGCAGCGTCCTTATAGATATGTATGCTAAGCACGGGTACCTGGATGCTGCTGAAAAGATTTTCACGAGGCTCAATGAAAACGATGTTGTTACCTGGACAGCTATGATTTCTGGGTATAGGCAGCACGAGATGTATGGTCGTGCGCTGAGGCTCTTTGAAGAGATGTTACGCCGTGGTGTCCAAGCAGATAATATAGGATTGTCCAGTGCAATCAGTGCATGTGCAGGAATTCAATCACTATACCATGGTCGGCAAATTCATGCTCAATCGTATATTCTTGGTTACTCTAATGATCTTTCGATTAATAATGCGCTTGTAAGCCTTTACGCTAGATGTGGAAGACTTCAAGACGCATATCGTGCATTTGAGAAAATTGATGTGAAAGATAACACATCATGGAATGCACTGATTACGGGTTTTGCACAAAGTGGGCATCCCGAAAATGCATTGAGAGTATACCGTTTGATGAATGAAGCTGGAATAGAAGCTAATCTGATTTCCTACAGTTCCTCAATCAGTGCTGCTGCTAACACGGCAAATGTAAAACACGGGAAGCAGATACAAGCAAAGCTATTTAAAACTGGTTACCATATGGAAACCGAGGCCTCAAATGCCTTAATCACACTGTATGCAAAATGCGGGTGTATCGATGATGCTAGGAGAGTGTTTTCGGAAATGACCGAAAGAAATGACGTTACATGGAATGCGATGATAACAGCTTATTCTCAGCATGGTTGTGGGGACGAAGTCCTGGAGATTTTCGATGAGATGAAACGGGTTGGTGTGGCACCGAATCTTGTCTCATTTTTGGGAGTATTATCAGCTTGCAGCCATGTGGGGTTAGTGGAAAGGGGGCTAATGTACTTTGAATCCATGAGCAAAGAATATGGTTTGGTTCCCAAACAAGAACATTATGTCTGTGTTGTTGATATTCTTGGGCGGGCGGGGCAACTCAGCCGTGCTAGGAAATTTACCGAAGATATGCCAATCAAACCGGATGCAAATATTTGGAGAACTCTTTTGAGGGCATGTGTTGTTCACAAGAACAAAGAAATCGGAGAGTTTGCTGCGCATCATCTGTTACAGTTGGCACCCGAGGACTCAGCAACCTACGTTCTCATGTCAAATATGTATGCAGCGACTAGAAATCAGGCCCTTATGGACGAATCTAGAAGAATGATGAAAGAAAGAGGAGTAAAGAAGGAGCCTGGCCGTAGCTGGATTGAAGTAAAGAACACTATTCATGCGTTTTATGCGGGTGATAATCTTCATCCTCTGAAAGATAACATCTATGGCTTCTTGGAGGATCTGGATAAACGTGCATCCGAAATTGGTTTTGTGCAAAATCAATACAGCATTCCGACTGATGCAGAAAAGAACGGAACTGTCAATGTTCATAGTGAAAGACTAGCTATTGCTTATGGGCTAATGAGCTTATCGAGTTCAGTTCCTCTTCATGTAATGAAAAATCTTCGTGTATGTACTGATTGCCATAACTGGATCAAGTGTGTTTCTAGTATCTCAAACCGGACAATTATTGTGAGAGATGCATATCGGTTTCATCGTTTTGAGGGTGGTTCGTGCTCGTGTAATGACTATTGGTGAGTGAATTAGTTGGAATATTTTTGGAGTTGTCGCTGTGGCTGGCGCCACGTCTTAGATGGGATGATCGTAAAGAACTCTACTCAAGCCCTATTTGTAACGACTAACGAGGGACAAGGAAGGGAGTACATAGTTAAGCAGTGCTACTTCTCTTTCGACATACAAATGAACTGATATTTTCCGCGTTTCAGTTTGTAGGAAACTTACTGAAAGCTTTAAGTTTTATTCGTTTAGAAAGGCCAATCCTCAAGAACTTACTTGAGGATTTGAGGATATAGACATGTATAATTGAAGGTACACATGAGAATATGGCAAATAATGATAATGGTAGATTCGGGTCATCGCATTGGTTTCGGGTTAGATCTTTGAGGTCGGTTAAAAATCGGGTTTTGTGTCTATATTGGTTTTTACATATTTTCAATTCATTTTGAAGTCGGGTTCAATTACAAGGTCGGATAAATATCTGGTCGTTGGGTCTGTTTTGAACATCTCTACTCGAATGCATCATAGTTAATGATGCTTCATTTAGCTGCATAGAGGTATAAATTTGTACATATTCGGCTGTAGTTTTGGTAGATATATGATGTATATGAACCCTCAAGATCAATCCTTATTGGGTTAGAATTAGAAATTTGATCAATCATTTGTTAATAATCATGATTATTTGTGCATTATAGTAGGTTTTCAGGCCTTTTTATTGATGAAATGACCTATCAAATATGGGATCTTTCGACTCTATTATCAAATGGATTGACACGCAATCTTCTTATTCTATTACACTTACTTGGCTAGGTTCAAGTTCAACAGGGTGAACGGTGATTGGATTAATGATAAAATAGAATTCTGGGTCGCGAGCAGTGATTCGATTGATGATGAAGAAAGAGAATTCTTGGTTCAGTTCTCCACTTTAACGACAGAAAAAAGGATTGATAAAATTCATATTAGTATTTAAGTAGGACGTCAGAGGGCTAAGCAAGTAAGAAAGAGCTGGACTTCCCCGATGTGCCATCAAAGCTCGAAACAAGAGTTTACGGCCATCAACAGTAAAGTAAAAAGAAAGTGGAGGTCCGAACCGACTGATGTTGAAGAATCAGCGGATGAGTTGTGGTTAGAGGTGAAATGCCACTCGAACCCAGAGCTAGCTGGTTCTCCCCGAAATGCGTTGTAATCTATAAAAACGCATTTTAGTCGGTAGTGACCAATATTTTTTTTATTGTTACTTGGAGCTCTTATGGTTGCCCTACAATTCTAAATCTTGAGAATAAAAAAATTCACGTAAAAGGTTGTACATCGTCTCTTAAGATGGTTAGAGGATACTATACTTATTATTAGGATTTTAATTAAGATGGTTAAAGGATACTATACTTTTGAAAATTTACATAAAAAATAAACTTTTTATGAACATTTTTTAACACTTTTTTTGACATTTTAATTTTAATTTATTTTTTTAATATAGAAAAATGCCACACTAAAGTAGGTGTGATTATTGCAGGAAAATCGTAAATAGTTTTTCTTAGAATGGATAATTAGACGTAAATGTTTCGCCTATGCTTAATTGTGTCCCAAAATTGAAAATCCAAACTTCACACCTTTCGGCTGCCGTCCGAGAAACGATCAGTGACTCCACGGCGGCGTCCGAGATACGGCAATGGAGGAGAAGAGTACGACAGAAACTCCACGGAAAAGCTTGTCTTGTATGCCATGCTTTGATGCTCTATGGTTTTGTTATTGTAATTTCTCTTTTCTCTTTCTTTTTAATTATCATTAATTTCTTTGAATTTCCATTTTCTTTTTGCAATCGTGCTTCGTTTAATCGAAACTCTAAATTTCATGGATTCGTTTTCTTTTATCAAGTTTGTGCCGTCGTCGTTATAATTTGATTGGGATTAGGATATATTTTGTGGAATCTTAGTTAGTTGAAGGAGATTGATGTTATTTTTGGCATTTTAGGAAAATTTTGGGATTAAAATCGGTACAAGTTCTTCCTTTTTAGTGCATAAAGAAAGAATATGTTAATACTTTTATTCAACTGAAGCTAAATAATCGTTTGATCATAAGTCTTTCTTTTCCATCAAGTTTGTGCTACAGATTGACTATTATTTGATTAAAATTGGGAAGCTTTTGGTGGAATTATAGTTATTTGAAGTATAATGAAGTTTAGTTGGCTCATTAATTTTGAGCAAGTTGTATGATTTGAAATTGGTATATGTTCTTCCATTTTTAGTGCCTAAGGGAAGGAATCGTTAAATTGTTGTCTCTTTGCGACGTGAAGCTAATTTTTGCTTGTTTAAAAAAGAGTAAATTTTCTCAGTTTCTTGTACTAGTTATTTCTCTTGGTTTACAGTTCGATAGCTCCCACTTGTTCCCTTTTTGCATTCTCCAGAAAGTTGCTTGTTGATCGAATTTCGAGATTGTTTAATTACGCTTCTTGTCTTATTTGATCTATATGAATGTCAATTCTAATTTTCTCTCAATATCTGTAGTTGAAACTAGATAGGAGACTTGATAAGGTTTGATTTGAATAGAGAATCTTTGCATTTTCTCCCTAAAAGTTAAGTACAAGTTATTTTCTCATCTGAAATGACAGACTATTTACTTTGTTCATCACCAAACTTGCTAAAGAGATGAACTATAATCAATTTATCGTTTTTGATTGAAGGTTGGAATAAGTAGGCCAAAATTCTGGTTAAATTTTTGAAATATAAAGGATAAATTTTTTCAGCAATGATAATTATTTGATCTATTTGCACATGATATTGCTTCATGTAGCCGACCCAATCTTTGGGGATCAAGGCTCTGGTATTGTTGTTGTTGTACATAATAGAAAAGTCCATTCTTGATGTACTTTGTATCCTTTTCCAATCCCACATTCTTATGGAAAAGTAAATTACTAGTTCATGTTTCCTTAGTAACTTCATACAAATTTATTTCTAATAATGTGATTTATATTTCTGCTTTCATGTCGGCGTTGCTGACTTGCTGTTATTTGGAGCAAAGCATTATTCTTTCAATATGATATTATCCGAAATTATTTTAGCCTTACTGTGGAGTCCATGCCTGAGTTTGACATTCATCTCCCTCTCCCTTTTACAGAAATTTTTTGTTGCCCTATCTCGTATATCTTTTGATAGGATGGAAAGCTGTGGCCTGCCTGTTATCTGTTTTAAAGAATTGTTCTGATGTGCATTTCCAATATGCGTGACAATTTAGGATATGAGAGTATTGAATTCTAAGCATTTTGTGGTTGCTGTAATTGACGTCAAATCTACTATGTCACATCATTCTCTTTGTTGTCACTTAGAGAAAAAAGAAGAAACAGATTAAGGTTCCTAATATATTCAGATTTCTATGTTTCTGCCTTTGATTTACAGCTCCAGTTCATCAAATGCAGCAGTATTATCGACTTGGAGTCCTTGACAATTGTTCTGAGAAGTGGAGTAAACTTTTTGACTGCTTGAAATTGAAGACGAAGAGTTCTGTTGAAGTGCAGGTTTGTCTGTAAAACTCTTGCACAGAAACTTGATCCACTTACAGTTTTTGACTTTTTGTTGTTACAATGCTGAACTTGTAATGCAATGGGCTCTTAGTTCTTGTGGTTGCTTCATCTTATAGCTTTTGTATCCATGCTAATTGTTTGCTTCATATAATGACATGTGCTTCCTTATCATTGTTTTTTTAGGTTGGGGGGAGGGGGGGGGGGGGGTGGGGGGGGGGGGGTGGGGGGGGTGGGTGGAGGAAAACGAGTTATTATAGTTGTCTATTGAGTTTTACACTTTAGGAAGTAACAGGTGATAGTATGTAGATATAACTACTGTTGCTCACCTACAGTTTCGGACGTTCATTTGTTTCTATCATGTAGGCATTTCATTGTTATCAATATTAACCAAGATTGTCTGACTTTCTTCAAGCTTTGCTGATACATGTTTCAAGGGAATTGTGGAATTGTAGTTATTCTTTGCATGTCTCTTCAATGCACAAATTTCAACGCAATCTCAAGCTTCATTTTGATTGAAAACTTGAAGCGTATTTTATTTATGAAAAGCCAAAACAAGTATAAGGAACATTAACTGGAAATGCATCAGGAACTTCATGTGCTACACAAATTGGAATAGTTATTAGGCAATTACTCGCCTGGTTCCCAGTCATTATTGGTAAATTCAAATGATTTTGATAACCATCATATGACACTCCTCCGTCCTTTGAATTCGCCATTGTGGTTCCCAATGTGAGAGCTTTATGGCCACAATGTAACAAATCCAAAGGGAAAGAGGAGAAAGTAGAATATTAGATTTGACTGATTTTGACAGCATCCCACTGACACCTAGTATCTCCTTGATAAAGAAGAAGTGTCACTTTAGTTTTCAGCTATGTTATAATTGGTTCTTGAAGAAGCAAATTTCTGATAAATATTACTGTGTCTGATACTCTGATTACAGAGATATGCTCAACTTTTTACTGGTTCTTGTTTTTCTCCTTTAGGTAAACGACCTCTTTGATTATGCGACGAGGGTAAAGTTGCATATAGTCAAGTCTTTACCCCCTAACCATGCCTAGATGGGAACCACTTAGTGGCATTGGGGTTATGAGATGTCGCAGTATATAGATATTGAAAACCCCTTTTCATTTTGCTGTTTTTGTTATGGTCTTTTGTAGCTCTTTTCTGCATTCCGACTACATTACTTTTGGTAATAATATATAACTCAATTGCCTGCAAAAGTAAAAATTAAATAGTTCTTTGCAAGTTTCGATGCCTTTTTGAACTTAGCATAGATATCTCTTTCACAAGAGTAAAGTGAGCCCAAAAAAGTTTCGAATAAAACTGAATCCTCATGGCGTTTTGACGGATCAAATGATATTTGTAGATAGTTGACCATGTTCTTCATTCGAAGCTCAACAGAAGGTACAATTGCTAATATAAGAATTCCTTTCTTTAGCAGGATTAGTGTAGCATGTCTTCAAAAAGGTCTAGCCAAGTAACTAGACCATGAATAGTACAATTCCATTACCCCAAGGCCATTATGTGGCTTCCTCCTAGCCGGGTCAGTGGTCGGATGTACACAACCTTAAGTCCTTACCCTCGTAATATTAAAGAGGTTGTTTCCGATCGACCCTTATAGCAAATATCATTGACATCATCATACAAATATGTAGTACACATGATTTAGTGAGTCGTTTATTTTATACTAAACTAAAGAACTATAAATCATTGGGTGCATCAAGAATGGACTGTGAACAATAGAGCATGAATGTTTAGGCATATCCCGTCACCCGTCCTTTTTCTATCCCAGTTTTTTGCATGTATGTTCTCTTGGTTTGACTATTTGGATAAAAAAAAATTTCTCGTCATTAGTTTCCGACTGCCTTCTGAAGTGTTTCCGGTGACTATAGGAAATATTGGAAGCACGTGAAAAAGAAAAACACCACATTTGGTCTTTCAGGACACCGGAAGAAGCCGCTGCTAAATGGCATCAGTGGTACGGACACTTAGACGAACCAGAGTAACTTCGTAGTGGCCATTTGGCATGCAGATCGCTACAAAGCTAGATTTTTCTGGTATCCGAAAAGAATGCTATTCTAAATTGGATTGTATTCTTTTATAATCCCATTCTTCAATTTTTTTTTTCTATAAAAAGTAAACATTCCAATTTTTTGGATGTACCATTTAAGTTTTGATAACTAACAGTTATTTTTGGAGGATTGTCAGAAGATTGAGTGTTACTTGGACGGATGTGGATTTGATGAATGATAGAATACTCTTCTGATTTGTTGCTGATGATTCGCTTTGGAGTTGTAACTATATGAAAACTCGATACAATAATGTCGAAGTTATAGAATACGAGGCCAATAACATAAACCAAAACAAATATCGACAATATTACAACAATCGATAGGAGTATAAAAGTGATAAAAGAATGAGTATGCAAGGTGCTATATTACAACAATTTATGATTTCAAATCTTGTAGAACATATTTGATACACTCTAACTAAGATAATACTATACTAGTCTTGCTCTCTTGACCATACAAGATACATCTCCTTAATAACCAACTACCCTATTAAATCGATGGTTCAAAGGTTAAACCTCTGAGCATAATATCGACAGATCAAGGGTTGGTACCGTTAAAACTAAAAACGACAAACAGCAATGATAACTAAACCTATCGGATTCCAAAAAACGTAACGTATCATCCAAACAAAAAACGAAGGGGAAAAAACAATCTTCCATCAGTTTCTCTATCCCCTTTTATGTTCTTCCGGTTGCTTGTTCTTCTCCTCCCTGAATGCAATGCGCTTTCTACATACATATATCTATGGTTTGTGACGACAACAACCATTTTGAGTCGCCCCATTCGATAGACATTTGCACGAAAAACGTATGAAATGCAATAAACACAACAGTTTATGCACAATCAGTACATCTGAAGCTTACTTGAAAGAGACGGAATTTGTGCAAATGTCGGTATATGATGCTGATAAGATCATATGAGGGACGGAAGCCTCTTGAAGGATCGAACGATACTAGATGATGGTACCAACATAACCGAATCCAACGATGAAGAAGGTGATGCTTTGGAGGAAGAAGTAGATGTAATAACTCCATTTGCCGTACATGAAATCGTAGCATCCGATCAGGAACAGGAATACTCCAACTCCCAACTCCAAGAAGTTCATTCTGCCAAGTTTATTTTCCAGGTTAACATCAGTTCAGTAAGAAATTTCTCAACTAAATTTGAAATTCTCCTTCTAGCCTTGCAATTTTAAGATGGTTTATTAAATTATGTATACTTTGTTACTTATGTGTGAAGTTACAAATGTTATTTGGTATAAAGGCTTAATTGGAAACAACCTCTTTGTTATTATTAATAAGGGTCAGGTTGCGTATAAATGACCAGAAACCCCGAACCCTGCTTAGGTGGGAGCTATGCTACTTGCATTTGGGTACTGATGTCGGATATTGGTATGTGTTCAAGTGTCGGATACGTCCAAATATTCAATTTTACACCTAAAAATGAAGTGACTAAATGTCATACCAGTGTCGGAGCATCAAGGATCAGACACATATACGAGAAACAAAATGAAGAGTCTGTCTGAGTAACGTCGGGTGAGTAACATAGGGTGGAGAGTAGTATTTTCAAAAAAGCACTAAAAATAACTATCCAAAGAATGAAATGGGAATTCTAGGTGTTAGACTCTTTGTATTCTCTTATGAAATCGGTGAAAGAGCCCAAGACGCGCATCCACTGAAGTCCTGTATAGACCGGCTCTAAGGGCTACCCCTAACTCTATTTCCTTAATAGTAAGAGCGCGCAAGAGAGAGAGAATTCGGAATGGAAGGAGCAGAGGTGGAGGAGCCGAAGAACATAGGAGGGGGCTCGTTCTGAAGATAGTTATAAATGGCATTGGGGTAATAGAATGTTGTGCTGTCTTTCTAGCATTGGCTAGTTAGCTACATTTGGCGGGGAGTAGTTTGACTTTGATAGAGGGCGTAGTTAAGAAAACCGAGATAAAATGGTTAAATATACCTGTCTACAATTTTGGATCGAGCTTTCTTCACAGCAGCTTTAACACTAACGGGTTTATCTTTAGCATTCGCCTTGTTTTTCTGGGAATCACCGAGTTTCTCGGTCACAACCCATTCATTAGCTCTGCCTGCTTCGAGGAGGCCAATGAGTGTTGCTTTAGTCCGGTGTAAGGACATCACATTCTCGAACAAAATCCAATAGAATAACAAGTGAATCGATCTGCAAACTTAAGCATGAAAATCAGAAAACCTACCAAAAAATGGACAAATCGATGATAAATTCTAAAAGGAAATGGATCGGGAAATGACCTTGGAGTTCCGACAGAGTTTAGAATGGTAATAATCGATGGGATGTAAACCGATCCCCAAATAGGAACTTCAACTTCAGGAATAAGTACTGTTAAAGGAAGCACAATACAGTAGAAGAAAAAGGTGACCATATGAGCTGTGATCTTTCTCACTAGGAAGAAACTGTAGATTGTATACAATTTTTTCCAAAAGTTCACATTCTGCAATCCGAAATTTTGTAAAAATTAGTTGAACCGATTTCTTTTGTATAATCGATCAGGAAAAAATTACTGTGAATGATACAACTTTTCGTTAATTTCCCTACAATAACACCAAATAAGCAAAAGGTTGTATTATTCCTGATAAGTTTGTACTGACCTTGTTTCTAACGATCTCCATGACCATTTTCCTGAACAAATTGGCGGGGCCACAGGACCAACGATGTTGTTGAAAACGAAAGGCTTTGAAGGTACTTGGCAATTCACTTTTTACCTGTTGTATGTAGATTATACATTGTTACACATGAGCCATATTGATCTTCTATGATCATTCTCAATGGGGCCAACAAATTACAGTTCTTTTGTTTCGGATTATAGCAAACTATATTAAATTAATCATGTGTGCCTTTTATCTATGTGAAACCGAACATGACGTTTGCTACAGTTGTTATTACTAACAAGATTAAGGTTGATAAAACCGAACCCTAAAAACCCGACTAGGTGGAAGCCGATGAGGACACTAGGGTAATAGAATTTATTGTATAAGTTATATAGATCTTCAAGTGTTGTTCAAGCCTCGGATAAATGGTTGATACAACCGAACCCCAAAAACCCGACTAGGTGGGAGCCAGTGCCGGCACTAGGGTTATAGAATGTATTGTATAAATTATATTGATCTCCAAGTGTTGTTATAGCCTCGGATAAAGGGTTGATACAACCGAACCCCAAAAACTCGACTAGGTGGGAGCTGGTAAAGGCGCTAGGGTAATAGAATGTATTGTATAAGTTATAATGATCTTCAAGTGTTGTTCAAGCCTCGGATAAATGGTTGATACAACCGAACCCCAAAAACCCAACTAGGTGGGAGCTAGTGCCAGCACTACACTAGGGTTATAGAATGTATTGTATAAGTTATATTGATCTCCAAGTGTTGTTCCAGCCTCGGATAAATGGTTGATACAATCGAACCCCAAAAATCCGACTAGGTGAGAGCCACCAACAGCACTAGGGTTATACTTCCTCCGTTCCATAATACTTGCTACTGATAGTGGCATGTTCTTACACAACTTGTCACACTCAGTAGCAACTATTATGGAACGGAGGAAGTAGAATGTATTGTGTAAGTTATTGTTTTCAAGTGTTGTTCCAGCTGCGAATAAATGAATCAATTACCTGAAGGTCACCAAGATAAACGAACTTCCAGCCACGAAGACTAGCTCTAACAGCAAGATCCATGTCTTCGACTGTTGTTCGATCCTTCCACCCTCCTGCCTCATCAATGGCAGCTATTCTCCACACCCCAGCAGTCCCTGCACGAAACAATGAAGATCAGGTCTCAATTTTCTGCCTTTGTTCGATTACTTAAGAGCGTTAATCATAAAAATGCGCGCTAATCTAACAAAATCTCACATATGTTTCTCCTAATATTGCTATGGTCTAATTAATTCTTGTAGTAAGGGTAGGAGTAGAATTTTTTTTGCTGCAAGAAACTATAGTTGGATTTGTACTAGCCCAGTAGCAGGTTGCGTGCCTATTATGTCGTGTCGTGTCGTGCTTTTGTGTACCAAAATTGTTTATGAAATGAAAGGCCTAGTGTGTTGCGTTATTTTCGAAAATTGGTGAATGTGGCCCGCCCCTTGTCGGGAGTGACTTGCAGGGCCATCATCAAGTCGGGCCAATGTTGGCCTGACCTGAGTCCATGTCTAATCAAGTGGGAAAAAATTAGAAAAGAGGTCTGAAAAATATTCAAATTTCACTTAATACAATTTTATCTAGAAGTTCTCGCGATAGAAAATAAAATATAGCAAAATGAGTGAGACAAAGAAACCGTAAATAGTACGAATAGAAGTATGAGACTACCATTGAATCCAAAGAAGGCATGTGTAGAAGAGCCAACTTCTTGTTCAACTGTAAAATGGTAATCAAGAGACATTTCTTGCATTCTTGTCATCAAGCATTCATCTGCATTTACTGCATTTTAAACATACATTATTTACTAATGTTAGTAACCTCCAATTACGCAAATTCTCAGATAAAACAGTCTAACGGTAAGGCCATTTTTATTGGGCTGACTCAAATATACACTTGTTGTTTTAAGGGGATCAATTATAACTTTAAAGTGGTCACTTTTAATGGTCTTAGAGTGATCACTTATAACGTAAAAGTGATCATTAACAATTTTAAAGTAATCAATTAGAGAAATGAACTAATTAAATGCGCTCGTCTAACCATAAGATGGTTTTATACAAGAGTTGATGCTCTAATTATTGTTTAGCAATGGCTCAAATAACTACACATATCTCCCTTTTGCTATCTTAACCTCACTTATGACCAACTAACCAGCTAATCTCCTGAAAGACCGTCTAGTTGAGAGACGTCTTTTAGGCCTGATTGATACAGATAATTTGAACGAGGCGCTTTTAATAGCATATTCAAACCAATTGATAAAGTCAACTAATCATCAGTTGTTTGACAAACACACTCGAAATAAAATTGTTCCACTTGCATAAGATTCTAGAGAAAAAATACCCTACAACAACATACCCATTAGTCCATTACCAACTCCACAACAATAATTGAGGCTTACTAATTGTGATTTGGTTAATCATCATTACCATACCAATATCTCGCCCAATACCTCGCTCAAAGGCATGGTCAGAGTGAGATAAGATGACAAATCATTTATACCCATACGTTTTTTAGGGGGGAACTAGAGGAAAACGATCTTTTTTACCCAAAAGAAAAGAACCCTGCATTAGAGGAAATGAGTGACGACTGATAATTGTAATTTGGTTAATAATTTAAAAAAATGGTGGAGCACCACTAATGTAGGACAGATGTGTCGGCGGAGAAAGAGATGGGTCCCACTATTTTTGGCAGATTTTAATCAGAGAAAGATGAAATAGTGTCAGTATTCAGTAAGCTTAATATTGTGGGGGTATATTACCACGTGCTTGTGGGGTTGTCCACCTGTTTTTCCTCTCTTTTCTCTTTTCTATCCAATCACCTTACAATTTAACACTAGATGAGTTTAAAATAGATCTGATGACACGAAATTTACTCGATTTGTAACCGAGCTTCATTTGACTTCGACCCAACATAGAAAATAATTTATAATTAAGTAGAAATCAATTTGAATGTAAAATTCGATTTTAAATCGACTAAAAACACTTAATCTGAAATCAACCCAATAACTCAAATGAACACCTATGTAGACTATATCTCTTTTGTTTCAATTTGTTTGTTGCAATTAGATATGTTCAATCGGGTCATCGGATTGATTTCGGGTCAGGTGTTTCGGGTCGGTTCAAAATCGGATTTTGTGCTCGCATTGGTTTTTACATAATTATAGATCCATTTTTAAGTCGCGTCAAATCGGATTCGGTTATAAAGTCGAGTGTCTATCGGATCATCGTGTCTGTTTTGAACCCCTCTAGCCGCAATGTAACCAAAAGTTCTTATAATTTTGCAAATCTTAAAGTGTTCAAAACGTACTAAATTTTTTGACTTTTGGCTTTTAACTACTTGTAAAATAGCAAAAAGACCGTCTTATTAGCTAAAAACATAACCAAATGGTAAAATAAGTCATTTGAATCGGACAACGGTTAACGGCCCATAATCAAATATCAAATACCCAAAAAATTTAAGGTTTGAGATGATCAAATATAGACGTACATTAAATTTTTTCACTTTAAGAGATAGAAATTTAAATTAAGTTTTTAAAATTATATGTATTGAATATCAAATATATTTATGTGTAATCTTATTAGATTTGTCTCAAGACATAGTTTTTTAATAAAGTATGAAAATTTTATTACTTTTGGTAATGCGTATATATAAATATTAAGTCTCAAAATTTACTGAGTGGACAAACAAAAAAAATTAAAAAAATATTATAATAAGAAAAACCTACCCAAAAATCTAATGGTTGATAATAATTAATTAATTTATAATAAAAAATAAGAGAATCTTTAGTAGATAAACATAGCAAGCTACTTGGATGTGAAGAGAGGAATTTTTTAATTTATTTTTAAAATAATCAGGCTTTAGAGTAAAGAAAAAGAAACGGAACACTTTAATTATGCCTTCAAACAAAATCAATTAGTGGTACTACATGCATTAAAAGATTTACAACTTAAATATACAAATTAAAATATTTACAATATTTTTATTTTAGTCTGTCTTTAGTACTGTGCTACATATCTATTTTGGGTAATATATATTTTCTGTCACTTTTAATCTTATCCACGCAATTTATTATTCTCTCTATTTTTAGTTTTTGTGTCATTATTCTCTCTTGTAAATTCAGAGAAACTAAGGGAATATCAAATATCATAACCTACATATATTGATTTATACTCCATTCGTTCTTTTTTGTTTTTTACGTTACTTTTTATTTTAATTTGTACTCTTAATTTTATATCAGTTTTTTTAACAAGGATACTACTCTCATTTTAATCTCGTTGATGAACTTATTGTTTTTCTCTATATTATCCACTTATTTCTATCATTTATTTTTCTTATTTTTCTAAAAATTAATATTTACCCGAAAAAGAAAAAATAAATGCTGAATAAGATGAACATAGTATATACTTCCTCCGTCCCATTTAATTTGCAACATTTTCTATTTTGGTCCGTCCCATTTAATTTGCAATATTTCTATTTTTGGACTATAGCCCATCACTTTCTTTTAATTTCATCCATACATTTTAACTCTCTTTTAAATTTAACCACACAATTCATTCTCTCTCTTCATTTATTACCATTATCTACCTTTTTCTTAAAAAATAACGATTTTTTCTATACTTCAAACTATATGAGACTAATGAAGTACTTCCTAGTTCCTACACATTGGAGTTGAGAGCATAATACAGCTAGCTAAGACCTTGGGAACATTTAGATTCTCTATTACTCCACTTGTTTTTCCTCATAGTTTAATCATTAATCCACTTTTTTTTTTACTGTTTTTATTCTTATTTAATTTGGCGTAATAAATAAAGTTATTGACTTTTATAAGCATAATAACATGAACCCCTTGCTTGTTTTTAAGTGTGCATGTTATTGTAGCAATCATTAATGTATAAAGTGACAAAAAGATAAGGTAATTTTATGGGTGGCAAAGAGTAAAAAAGTAAATAATATTTAAAAATATCTAAAAATTTATTATCTCACTGTAACTAAAAATATATATAAGTAGAAGGGTATTTTGAAAATAAAACTTTAAAAACAATAATTTGTAATTCAAGAAACTTAAAAAGTTAAAAGGAGTTGACATGGATATAATAAGACAAATTGCTAGTCTCTTGAGAGATCATCTCTTTGAGAGACGCATCTTAAACCCAACTCATTTAAGATCGATGTCTACTTACCGTATTCAGTTCTTAATGTTTACTTCCATTATTTTCAATGCTAACTTACCGTATTTTTAATGTCTACTTTTAATATTTTAAATGTCCATTTACAGTATTCTTAATTTCTACTTACAATAGTTTAAAAATATATAATGGTCGGCCTAATTAGAAATGATCTCTAAAAGAGACCGTTTCTCACATGAATTTTGTGTTCACATCGGTTTTTACATAATTGTAGATCTATTTTTAAGTCGAATCAAATCGAATTCGATTATAAAGTCAGGTGTCTATCGAGTTATCGGGTCTGTTTTGAACACTTCTAACAAAAAGAGAGCCATGATCAAACCCGTTAAAGGAGAGGCATGACCCGTGATTGGTGGGTACCCAAATTGAAAGGAACACCCTTCACCTTTTACTTTCCTAAACTATGCAAAGTTCACTAGTTCACGTATATGAAAAGGATTGGTAGCATTGTACATTATTAGGGTGAATACGATTCGGTTCGTTCTGGTCTGATACTAAAACAGGAATAATGTGAGGATGTGCTTACCGAATCTCCAACGCGCTTGAACAAGAGCGATTTTAGGGTTGTACATTAAGAAAGGGATAGCTCGTCGGAGGTAATCGGGTTCAGGCCGAAAATCGGCATCGAAAATTGCAACGTATTCGCAATGCTTAACATAATCCCTCTTTAATCCTTCCTTAAGAGCACCAGCTTTGTAACCACCTCTAGTTTCTCTTATTTGATATACAATGTTAATTCCTTTGCTAGCCCATCTTTGACATTCTAATTCAACCATATCCTGCAATTATTTTCTTGTTTAGTCCCATATCAAAATTAATAAAAAATAATAAAAAACCACTAACAATTCACTTATTATCCTTTCTCTCTCCTTTCTAAGTCGTCTCATTTAACCCACCTGAAAATTAGTAAAAAGTCAAATAAGACTAATTAGAAGAATAGGAAGGAGTAATTCAATTCACGATTTATGACAATTTAATAAAGTTTATTAAAATAAGACATTTTTTATTATTAAATTCACATCTTTATAATGAAAAAATATACTTCTATCGGTCAAACTTAGTACACTCATTGAGTCATAAAGAGAGTAGTGTACTAGACTAATTGAGAAATTGGCATTAAATACACTATTGCACGTTATTAGAAACGATTATTTAATTATATGAGTATGATTATTGATTAAATAAAAAATTGTCGAAAAATAATCTAATTTTTCACTCATGATTTAACAACTTAATTTCACTATGTTTTTTTTAAAAATTTAAAAATAATTTAAAAATTAGATTATTTGAAAATAATCAACAAATAAGATCATTTATGATGAATGAGTGGATAATAAATTAATTTCAACAATTTTTTAAATTTCTTTTTACCCAAAATAGAAATACATGTAAAAAGACAAATTAAAATAGAATTATTTGAAAACTTATAGGGAAAAGGTTTAAAATATACTTTATCCGTTCAATTATACTTATTACATTTGACCTTTTACGCAATTCATTGCATTATTTTAATCATTTATATATTGAATTACACATATCTAAAAATTATAAAAAAATTAATATTATTAGAGTATATGTTAGAAAATTCAAACAAGAACCCACTTAACTATATTTTTTCTTACATATTAGTCGCAATAAATAAAATAAGCTTGAATGATGAGTACTGAGTTTGTCAATAACAATAATGTAGCGAGTATTTCAGAACAAAGAAAGAAATACCTTGATAACCGGGTCGGTTGAGTCATCTAGCACTTGAATTACCATACGATCAGCTGGCCATGAAAGATTACAAGCAGCCCCAATTGACACTTTGTAAACCTAATCAATTTTACCCACCAATTAATTAATTTGTATTTATAATATATATATTAAAAATTAAATTAAGATATTTTGAAATTAACTAATCAAATTATATAACCGACAACTTTTTTTCATTGACATAAACCAAATCAATTAATTTGCACTTACTCCATTGATTATAAGGGGATTAGCTAGTTGTTTTTCCTCTAATTTGATTAATTAATTATTGATAATGACATATTAATACCAAATAGAAAATTTTAATTTTATTAGAAGCATTACATTGTTGGCTGATAAAAGGATATAATTTGTGAGAATTAAACTCAAAATCTTATTTGAATAAAATAATCATAATAAACAAGAATATTCTAAAATGTCATTTCTCATGACCAATTAAAAAATCCTAACAATTATAAAATACTACTCCTAGAAGTCATTTTTCCTAAATATTTTGACATATGGGAGGGTGAAATGTATCAAGTCAATTAAAAAAAATAAATAATAATATACACATTAGTAACAAAATGATAAATTTTGATTAACAAGGATCCTTATAAAAAAATTGATCAACAAGAAAACATAATTATAAATCCACATTTTTTTCATTACTCAATCAAAAGTTTAAGTGAAAGGTAAAATTTCACTCAAAAACCTAATACATGACTATATTATATGCTCAATTACATCCTCTCACACAAAAGCACTTTAGGCCAAAATGCTAATATTTTCACTAATAATGAGGGACAAATAAAATTCGTATACATGACCTCTGATACCATATTAAAAAATCAATTTATGTTAAGACAAGTTTGGAGTGAATTATCATGTAAGATTTGAAGTTCAATTCTCATACATTCCTTTTCCGATGTGTGTTACTTCCCCTGTTCCATAATATTTGCTACATTTCATTTTTTTTTTACGCAATTTAATACATAATTTTAATCATTAATATCTTAAACTGCACTTAGCTAAAAAATTATAACAATTTAATATTATGAAAGTACAATTAGACGATTCAAACAAGATCTCACTTGACTATATTTTTACTTACACATTAGTCATAATATGTAAAATAAGCTTAAACGATGAATAGTACACAAAATCGAAATGTAACGAGTATTTCGAAACAGATAAAATATGTAAAAAAAGTTTAAAAACTAAAAGATTATTTTAGAAAAAAGGGATACCTCTCTTTCATTGAACATAGGGATTTGAATAAGAACATGAGGGAAGTTATTAGAAGCCCCCATTTCAATATCATCAATAGAATCAGGTAATGCTTCCCAATTATACCTTTTTTCAGGTTTCTTCCAAAAAAGTTTTACCAATATAATAACAATACCCATATAAAGTCTTTCACAAAACAACATTAATGACATTGTTAAACAAAAAACCACACTAAGCTTTAACAATGGCACTATTAATGGTGCTTTTATCATCTCCCACATTAACTCTATTTGTCCTGACATATCTCCTCTTGCTTGTAACATCTCATTTTGAATCATTTCCGCCATTTTTACCCCCCCAAAAATGGGGATTTTCAGGGGTAAAAAAAAACCGAAAAAAACAGGGGAAAACAGAGGATGTGTTTGATTCTTGATAATGGAGATAAAATGGGGATTTTGGGGTTGTTTTATTATGGGTTTTTACTGAAAAAATGAAGATCTAGAGCTTGATATAAGTTATTGTTGAATTAAATGTTATTTCTTCCTTAAATCTTTTTTTGTGCCAAACAGGGGAAAACAGAGGAAGTGTTTGATCCTTGATAATGGAGATAAAATGGGGATTTTGGGGTTATTTTTATGGGTTTTTTGAAGCAAAAATGAAGATCTAGAACTTGATATAAGTTTTTGTTGAATCAAATGTTATTTCTTCCTTAAATCTTTCTATGATTTTTTTTGTGCAAAAAAGGGGAAAACAGAGGATGTGTTTGATCCTTGATAATGGAGATGAAATGGGGATTTTGGGGTTGTTTTTTTATGGGTTTTTTGAAGGAAAAAAGAAGATCTAGAGCTTGATATAAGTTTTTGTTGAATTAAATGTTATTTATTGCTTAAATCTTCAATGATTTTTTTTGTTGTGCCAAAAAATACCTCTGTTTTATTCCATGAATGTGATTGGAAGAGAACAGAAAGTATTTTGGCACTAGATCAAAGAGAGAGAAAGAAGAGAGAGAAAGAGAAAAGTGTGGGTGGGAGGAGTGAGAGTAGAGCAAGTGCTGATGAGAGTTTGTGAAAGTTTTTTTTATAGGTGTACTATCAAGTTTTAAATTCCTCTGTGATATATTATATGAAAAAATATTACACTCTTTTATCTAAAATAAATGTTTTATTTATTTTTGGATAGTGTTTACGTATCGCTTTTAATTTGTATTTTACTATTAATCTATAAATTAAAATATAATCATGTATTTTGTTTGATTCGTTTCAGTATAAGGATTATTAATATCAACTTTTTATTTTCAAAAAAAAAATATCAACTTTTTATAATTTTTGATTAAAAATAATTAGATATATTAAGGGTTAAAATATTATCTCAGCAAATGTAAAAAAGTAAATGAGACAATAATTATGAATTGGAGAAAGTATTATCAATAAATTATTCTTCTTTTGTTTTTTGGAATGTCTCATTTATATTTTGCACGTTTACCAATAAATTAACTCAATCTTTAAAATCATCTCTAATTGTGCATAGTTAAAAATTATAAAAAGTATACTAATATCAATACATTTTATGTTAGGATGAATTAAACAATATCTCATTTGAGTATGTTTTATTTTATAAATTAAGAATAAATTACAAATTAAGAGTGATTAAAAAATAATACTCAAAAAGCTAATGAGACGTTTGGAAAGAAACAGAGGGAGTATAATAGAAAAAAGGTAATACTACTATTTGACATCGACAAATAGCTCATTCATTGCTGATAGCTTATAGCTGATTTAAATTGTTGATTTTACTTCAGTTAATTTTGAACACGCTACGATTTTTAACATGTTAGTTTTAGCGAGCTAGTTTAACAAATACCACTGTTAAATAATTTTATTGTTAAATCATTTATTTATATGAAGTTCAAAAAGTGCATTACAAACACTAATAAATAACTCAAAAGACGCATTTTATAAGCTCAAAAGGTCATTTCATAAGTTTTAAAGGTATATTCCAAACACTAATACATATCTACTTAATTGTTACAACATTTAAAGGCGTTGATAAATTAATCGGTGAATTAAACATTAAAATTGTGAATTAAATATTTGAGAGCAACAACTAGATGTAACATGTGGAAAAATCTTACAAAATTATGAATTAGACGAAAATTAACAAGAATTTCACGGAAAATGCTACGGCAGTTAGATACATAAACTGGATGTTACCATGTGGAAAAATCTTAGATTAGTGCTACCACTGACGTTTCATGAAAACTGGATGCTACCATGTGGAATTTCCCTTTATATTAAGTGGTAGATAATCATGACATATAATAATACAGGTTTTCATTATCTTATTCATTTATGTTATGTAAAATTTTTGCTATCATATTTCAGTTACAATGTGTGTTGTTAGTTGCAGATGTCTTTCCAAGCTCGTGGTGTGTCACTCACTCTTCTCTCTACAGAAACCTATTTTTTGGGAACAATTTGAGTGCACACATTTCTCCTTACCGACTTCTTAAAGGGGAGCATGAGTATAATTTGTTTGCTATTTTTCTCCCTCCAAACTCTAACTTATGCAGAATACTGAATTGCTGACTCCGACTCACACAAATCAACTAATTTTAAGGCGTAATTAGAGGGTTGGTGTAGTCATTTACAATCTTAGGTCAGTAATTCAACCATTTTTTGTCTTTGAGCCACCCTAAAGCACCAAAATTTGGGTCGCAATATTAAATTAAACAAAATTATAAAAAAAAAAAAAAAAAAGTTGATGAATGACTAATTAATAAAACTGACATATTTTGACTTGTTCCTCACAAAATTGACCATAAATCAAACTAACCTATTTTATGGTTAGATTTTTTTTTTTTGCTACTTTTCTTTTTGTCTTTTGTTTGTTGGAAGTGTTCTTTTTATTGATGTAGAAATTTTTTTTTTTAATGAAAAGTCTCATGGTGGAGAGGATATTTTTTTTAAGTACTTCATATAAGATATACTAGAGCGTCAACCAATCACAAATTTAAGTTTTTGGTTAAGTTGGTTCCTTGATATGGTATATTGGTATCAGATGTCGACATGACATAAGGTCACTGATTTGAATCTCAAACACCGCTTATATAAAGTAGAATATTAAGTGCTAGAGATGAGGAGAGTATGTGATGCATTCACACTTTTAGCCTAAAGGGCTTTCGTGTAAGGGACGTGTTAGAATTTATAACATATCATTAAATGATTATAAAATGTATTTATTTTAATCTAATAAAAAATTAAGTTAAATAAAACTTTGTTTATAGCTCATAACTTAAAAAATGAACTAATATGAACAAATAGAACTAATATTCAATGATCTTATACAATATCAAAACACATTTAGTGTAATTAATTAGGGAGTAATTAATTAACACAACACATAACACGTTGGGATATGCTTGAAGGAATATACCCGTAAGTCATATACCTTATGTTTCCTTTTGTTCTCCCGTTTACTTTTTTACAGTTTTTAAAGTAAATTTTAAACCACAATACACATAATAAAAATTATAAAAAATACATATTAAAAAAGTATACATTAAGACAAATCTAACAAGATTTCACATAGATATATTTTATCTTCTAAATATGTGTCAAAAACATTAACTAAATTTCTGTCTTTAAGTTGGAAATTTCTTTGAGTGATGTAACAATTCCAGTTATACCTTTCTTTAGCTAGTGTACTCTCTCCCAATACATAGATTTATATTGAGTACATGATGATAGAATGAGTAATGTGCACTCAAATACAAGGATTTCCTTTTTTTTTTTTAAAGAAAACAATATATTCTAATTAAATATCTCATCAGATAATGCATTAAATTTGAAAAAAAAGGAGTGGGCCGTATGAGACGAGTGAGTAAGTGAATAAGGAAAAGTAAACAAAAAGTGATAATTACCATCACCATCCTATCAAGTGTATCCCGCTCATAGAAACATGGACAGGATCTGAAGAGAAAAGAACGGTTGCAACTCATACCCATAAAGGAGAGGGCGACCAAAAGGAGTCTCCTGACTCGAGATTTGAGAGTACAAGCAAAGAAAAATAGTTAGCAAATAAGAAAATGAGTCATTTTTATGAAAATATGCTAAATATAAAAATAAGATATTTAATTAGAATAGAAGGGAGTAATTCATATTCCATCAATATTCAATCCCATAAATTTTGCAAAAATTTTTTGTTTTTTTTTTCTTAAGTAGATATCACCCATGTCTTTTTAGTTTGTCTCATAAAATTTCCTACAATTTTATTTTCACAAATTCTTGTGGGAAACGGTCGTTTTGAGAGATCATCTCTAATATGACCAATCCATTATATATTTTTTTTAAATATTGTAAGTATCCATTAAAAATAATGCAAGTAGACATTTAAGATATTGAAAGTGAACATAAAGAATAATGTAAGTAAACATTAAGAATACGGTAGATAGAATTTAATTTTTAATGGGTTGAACTTGAAATACGTCTCTCAAAGAGATAATCTGTCAAAAAACTAGGTGATAGTAATATTAAAATCCCATTCGGTCCACGATTGAACCAAGACAAAAAGGGAAAGGATCCAAGATAGGGGGAAGGTGAAGAGTTTGCATGTTAGTCTCATGTGATACGTCTACTTGTTTTCTTCAATCTTCTAACAATTATTGGTCTGTTCTATTTAATTTGTCTTTTTATTATGAAAATTAAAAATTTGATATAATAATTAAAGTAGTAATATTGTAGATTATTTAGAAATAAAAAAAAATACATATGAATTGTGAAGTATGATGTAAAAGTGGTAAAATTATTATATAAAAAAAATTTAAAGGACACTAGCTCTTAGTATCCTGCATAAGACAGAGTCTGGGTGGAGGGTTTTTTTTCTTTTTGTGAAAGATGTTGATGAATCATACACATTATCCGAAGGAAGGAAGAGATGCGCGTAGTTAAAAAACCTCCAATTGATACCTGTGCCCAGTAAGGGTCGAACTCCACCCAAACCTTTCTGCTCCACATGCACAAGCGTAGGTTGATAAAATTATTATTGGGTAAATTATTGTATCCAAATATGAAAAAATGGATTTGCCACATCTACCATTTTTCATTTTATTAAAATTCATGAGAAAAATTTTATATTTTATGAGTTTAGAAATTGAGTAAATGAGATGAAAAATAACTTGATTATTTTGATGAGAATTACAGAGAGAATTAGTGTGGTAATAACCAAAAATAATAAGTTTGATTCTAACTAGAGGTGTTTATTTGGATTATTGGATAGATTTGGGGCTCTACGTTTAGGGTCGGTTTAAAATTAGGTCTTATGTCCATATTGGTTTTACGTCATCTTATATTCATTTTGAAGTCAGGTCAAGTCGAATTCAATTACAAGGTCTGGTAAATATCAAATTATCAGATCTGTTTTGAACACCTCTAATTCTAACCAAGATCTCCTCCTTCTCTTAGCTTGTCCTAATTACTAACAGCTACTCTTGTGAGAAACCGTCTCTCAATGAGACGAACTCAAAATAAGAAACCCACATTCTCATTTTCTCTTTAATTGTATTTATTAGGCTATTTAGCTCATATTAATACGTCTCTTAAAAAGACCATCTCGCCCAACAATTTGCGAATCACTAATGGTTACCGACACAAAGCTTGATAGGGAAGCCCATTGTTTGGTTACTGACACAAAGTGTATAAGATGGGCTAATCACTTATGATTTTCCATGTTTAGAAGATGATATTCTTGACTTCTATGTTGGATAATTGCAAACAGTAGGGCCTGCCCTAGATATATCTTATGGGTTGTGGGCGAAATAGCATATTGGGGCCTTTTTACTTTGCAATTTATAACCTATATAGACCTTCTACAACCATTAATTTTGCTTTTTTGACAATGGGCCTGAGCGACGGCCCCTCTTGCCCACCAATAGGGCCGACCCTGACACACAGATGATAGTTGATGTCTAATAGCGGATAGCTTATGTATAGGAATAGTTTATTTGATTAATTGATTTTAGAAAGTGTTTGAGAAATGGCTGATTGCTAATAGTTGATTATAGTGGCCGATTTGATCAGTTGGTTTTGAATCCGCTACAATTAAAACAGCTTATTAAAAAGCAACTTATTTAAATCAACAAGTTGTTTCAACTACCTAATTCACCAAACACTAGCAATCGCTGGTTTGACCACCCAATCCTCTATTCATATCAAAAGAAGCTAAAATTGCTCAATAAGCTAAATTGCCAAACACTCCCTTAGACTCACTGCAAAATTAGCTAATTTATAGCAATAAACTATTTCATTTGGATAATTTACCAAATACCAGAATTATATGATTTGAACACACAAGTACACAACTATTTATTTATGTCCAAATAAGTTAATATTGTGAAATAAGCTATTTTTTATCAAAAATACCTTGACTTTGTAAGTGTAATTAATTTTAGATAATACGATTACTTCCTGTTGCCAATACTTAATTGCATGTAGATTCAATTAATGAAGCCAATAATTTGTATTAGATTCAATTCTATATGAAAACTACATAGATCAAAAGATTTCTGATTGAAAGCTATATTAAACGACAATGTGAAAGAGAATATGCAAAAGTGTCAAATATTTTATCTTTATTGATCATAGTTTTCTTAATTTAGATTGTTAATTCTGATATAGATGTCCTATGATTCTTTTATCAATCAATCAATCATAATTTCAAAAAAAAAATAATCAAGCTATAACTTAATATTAATAATTGAGGCTCCATAATATAGTATATATCATTTTTGGCAAATTGATATCAAAATATACTTCCTCACGTACTCTTTTTATACAAGAGTTTTTCCAATTAGAAACGTAGATGCAAAACACTCATTACATCCGACGTAATATAACAGTGATGCGGTAATAGAAATCAATGCAGTTATTATAACGCTTAAATGCCGGTCGAATCATAAGAAGAGAAATATCGTTTCATTTGTAAAAACATTTACAACGCGGCTGATGCGATACGATGCGACCTTATTTTTACACTATGCTCTCAAAATACAGGAGTAAAACCAATAAATGTTCCATCATGGTAATAAGCTAAAAGTGGAATTCTAGCCATTCAAAGATCTGATCCGATTGTAAGCTTGTCATTTCATGATAAGCATAAGCAAGATTCAGTTCTTCTTGAATGTAATTCATCATTTCAGATTTATATGTAAAACCAATGTTGCTTTGCTTGAGAGCTTCTCTCCAAGGAGTCACTCGCCCGTCGTTTTTCATATAACCTTTCGCATCAATAAATCCTTTGGAACGAAACAATTCGAATAACTTCGAAGATGTGGTTTGATCTAAACCCGAAACTCTATCAGCTAGCCAATTCGGTGTCAAGGCCAACTCCATGCACTTTATCTCCTTAGCTTCTATGCCCTTCTTTCTCAACATCTCAATATGTCTATCGATCTTCCTTTTCCTTTTCACATCCTTAGGCATGTGCACGAAGAGTGTCGGAGGGTAGTCGTCTGGGATGTTACCCATCTTGTCATAAAGTCCGGCAGCAATCATAAGAACGATACCCTTAAATCTAACCTCCGTAGCAAGAACCGAAAGAAAATAGCCACCCGAAGAAGCCCCTAACCCAACTAATGGAGATTTTACTAAATTATGCTTCTTTAACCACCAACTCGTGATTTCCTTGACTCTTGATCCATCTTTTGCATATGACCAACAAGCATCGGTGCTTGTTACGACAAGTACAGCAAAACGTCGAGCGAGGGCATCAAGTACGATTTTCTTTTCCTCAGGCAATCCCACGCAGTTCGGACACCTAGAACATTTATCCCAAAAGTTACGGGCACTGCCATCACACCCATGAGCTATAAAAAGAACTGCTTTAGGATCAGATGGTATTTGCCAAATGACTTCCGTTCCTTTTATGAATTCCACGGTAGGGTTGGGAAGTACTTGAAACTCGAGACTCTGCTTCGTATGAGCATGTGTGCTTACATCTACGACTGTATTTTCCTTGCTGCATAGAGCAAAAAGTAAAGTGACAATAACTACTAAACCCAGCACAACAGCAAAAGTTGGCAATTGACAGCTCTGAGCAGATCGCCATGAAAAAAGCGATTTATTTCCTCTTTTGAACATGGTCGATTATACAACTAAAAACCCTTCCCGGGAAGAAATTTCCCTCTTCTAAGAGAATTTCTGTATGAGTGCGGCTAACATTGCTCCAGATTAGCAAAAGCTGAAACAAACATATAGAATCAAAATATGGCTAGGCAAAACTAACTGAAATTTGACAAACTTCCCAATTTATCTCAAAACATGAAGTTCCAACATTTCACTTTTGAAGAACGTTATCCAACAACTTCCAACTTATCTCAAAGGATAAAGTTTCCAACAATCCACTTATAAAGATGAACATATCCATCCTTAAACCGCTATTTGATGTCTTTATATAAAACACTAAAATACATACTAAATAATATTAGCGTGTTGTTTGGTTGTTGATAGTAATTAGTAAATGGTGGCAGGCAATGAGTGATTTGTAATGTAAATTTTCATGAAATTGTCATTCTATGGTGATAAAACTTTAATCATAAAAATGCTTTTTTTCACAATTTTCATTACCATCTAATATTGCATCTCCAATTGGTAATGTATTCGAATGAATTTGCGAAAAAAATGAGATAATTAATCTCCTCAAAAGGACTAGGCATACATTAATATCTGTTTCTGCCCACACTAGCGACAAAATCCATGCTATAAACATGAGAAGAACAGGAATATATTCCTCTAGCTCATAAAAGCAACCAATCCTACTAATGAGCTTATAATGGTCGCGATAATAGTTGTAAAACCACTTTAAGAGTCAGATTTCATGTGGATTTTTTTTGTCACGGTAATATAGAAATCATACTTAACAGTATTTATGAGCCCTACATTTTGCAATATGCGAACACATCCTGATTCAAAAAACAACTGCAACAAATAATTGTTCGCCGATATTTTTAAAATTAATTTTAATTACCTACAATTATAAACATTATTTCAAATGATGTTAAATTTGTTTCAAAGATTAGTCATCAGATCAAACCTAATGCGTCGAATCAAACAACTTGCAAAAATACATCAGATTAATCATCTTCAACTCGATTCATCAAAACAAAATTTAGCATTTAAAAGAATCATCGAAAACCATACAAAAAGACGAAAACAAAAACTTACAACTTTTAAGGATGACAGCCGTGATCGGCGGCGATATTATGCCAAGATCTAATGGTTGTCGGTGTCGCCGGCGAGATACGATAGGGTAAATGGTTTGGCGAGAGGATGACGCGGCGGGTTGAGGTTGTGGCGGTGCCTTTCTCTGCTCCACGATCCATTTTCCTTTTGTTTGGCCGTTAACATTTTTTAACATTTTAATTTAATTTTCCTTAATTTTTATGATGCCAAATACGAGATCGGATCTCAATGCCAAATACGAGGTTGTTGCGGTGTTTTAATTTCAATTTAATTTTCGTTAATGACATGTTTGGAAATGATGATTTTATTTAAAAATTTAGAATTGGTTTAAATTTAGAGTTTGACAAATAATTAAAATTTAAATTTGGATTTGAGTCAAATCTATCAATGTTATAAGAGTCGTTAATTAAAATGAGGATTTGAGAATGACACCTCAATTCTTGTCATTCTCAAATTCTTCATTATGATTTCATAATTAAAATACACAGTTTGAAATGAAATATTTATTCCCAAACGCATTCTAGTTTACTTTTCCTAATGAGTCATGTCACATGCGCCCTACTTAATTTTTGAATTAGTTTTGAGGAAAGTTTAATTATTTTTATTTTTTTATTAAAAACAAATAAACTTGCAAAAGATTTAGAGATAGTGATGTAAATCAAGGATGAGGACGGATGAATGTTTTGAGATAAGAGGACATCAACTGCTCAATGAGACTATGGGACAAAGGAGGAGGGTAGATAGACCTTCGACATTCAAACAAAATATATAATTGATGTTTAAGAAGTCGGTGAAAATTGATAAGGTTGGTTTGAGTAAACTAAAAAGATGTAGTCACTACGATTTGTTCCTATGACCATTGATAGGTTACGTAGCATTATAATCAACTACTCTACCTTATAATATTTCTTCCACTTTAAAGTACTTGCAACGTTAAATTCAGTCCAATGTCATAATTCAATATCTAATATCTCTAATCATGTATACTAAAAGATTATAAAAATTTGATGTGAATAATCTCTGCATTGAGATGAATCAAATAAAATCTCATCTCACTACGTTTTAACTAGTATAAATAAATAAATTGTACTTTTTAATATCAACAGCTGGTTTGCCCGAGTGGTTAAGGGGGCAGACTTAAGATCTGCTGCACATAAGTGCGCGTGGGTTCGAACCCCACAGCCAGCATGATTTTTTTGTGAGCCTTCTCTAATGCCCAGTTTGTTTTTAATGGATTTTTTAAATTCTATGATTATACAAAAACTAAATTCAATTTCTAGCTACACTAAAATATATGTTGATAAACCCAATATGCAAATCCTTCTTCCGCTCTATATTTTTACATCAATCTCCTCAAAATGCAAATAGCCTTAGTGGTTGATCTTCATATCTTCCTAGCATGAAATCAAATTAGTTTTTTTTTTTTTTTTTGAGTTAGAAATCAAATTAGTTTGCTATGGTCATTGTCTCTTGTTAGATTATTTTACTTTCTTTGTTTCCCATAATTTTATTGTGTGGCTTAGAAGTTTAATTTAGTTATAGTTCTCGCACAGTTGCGCATCATCTTTGTTTGTATAAAGTGAGATAAGTGTGTAGCTCTTTCATTCTTATGGCATCCTATGTGTCCTCTAGATATAACATTAAAGAGGTTAGTCAGTCAATAAATAACCTCTTTTCTTAAACCCCTTTACACCTCAAGCGCATTGTTATCAGGTTCAACTGTCTTTCTGAGAGTTTCTCCTACTTCCTCTGTGTAATATCACAACTTGACCCATAATCATAATTTAGCAAGAAATTACATTGAGTTTATATATAATCACAAAACATAAAATTAAATTTAACTCCCAAGCATCTTCTTTTTTATTAATTTTCACAAAATTGCTGGCTGTGGGGTTCGAACCCACGCGCACTTATGTGCAGCAGATCTTAAGTCTGCCCCCTTAACCACTCGGGCAAACCAGCTATTAACATTAAAAAGTGCAATTTATTTATTTATACTAGTTAAAAGTTAATACATAGTGAAGTGAGATTTTGTATGATTCGTCTTAATGTAGAGATGATTCATATCAAAATTTTATATAGATATTAAATATTGAAGTATTGCATTGGACTGAATTAAATGTTGCAAGTACTTGAAATGGAAAAAATATTAAAATAAGGTAGAATAGTTGATTATAGTTCTACGTAATTTATTAATGATCATAGGAATTAGGAACAACTCCTAGTGAAAATCTTTTTAATTACAAGCAACCTTTAACTCTCAAACATCTTCTCTTAATTTTCACCGATTTCTTAAACATCTATTTTCATTTAGCATGAAATTACGTAGACAATTTATATAGAATAATAAAACGTAAAATTAAAATTTATCTCCCAAGCATATTTTCTTATATCAATTTTCATTGATTCCTCAAACATCAATTTTAATTTAGTAACATTTAAAAAAAAATAATTTAGCATTTTTTGTCAAACGGTTTTTCTATTAACACTAAAACAAAACCATTTACAACGGGGTAAGAAAACCCAGATAACCGAGGGTCACCCTACCATTGCATCAGAGGTTTTCTATAATTATAAAATGTAAAATTAAAATCACACATTATTGTGAGAGACAATCTCATTGAGAGACCATTTATAATTGAACCGACCCATTATATTTTTTAAAATATTGTAAGTAGGCATTGAAAATAATTTAAGTAGTCCTAAACATTTAAGATATTGAAAGTAAACATTAATCTTTAATGGGTTGGACTTAAGATATGTTTCTCAAAAAGACGGTCTCTCAAGAAACTAGCTCAATTAAAATTGTGTTGAAATGAAAAAAATGCTGGCTGTGGGGTTCGAACCCACGCGCACTTGTGTGCAGCAGATCTTAAGTCTGCCCCCTTAACCACTCGGGCAAACCAGCTATTGGTTTTCAAAAAGTAAACTTAAATTATATATATATATAATCTGATAAATCTTTAAATAAAAAAAGAAACATCTAGAATCGCACACTTTAACTTACTGGTTTTTGATAATTCTAGAACAATCTCTATTTCCAATACTATTCCATAAGAAAGTTGAAACCCTAAATTCAATTATCCTCAAACTTGAATTGAAGAGAGAGAAAGAAGTTCGAATCATTCAACAATGGCGGAACATTTGGCATCAATATTCGGTACAGAAAAGGATAGAGTTAATTGTCCTTTCTACTTCAAGATCGGAGCATGCAGACATGGCGATCGTTGCTCGCGGCTTCACACTAAGCCTAGCATTAGCCCTACTCTTTTGCTTTCAAACATGTACCAACGACCTGATATGATTACTCCTGGCGTCGATGCTCAGGGTAATCCTATTGATCCTCGTAAGATTCAAGAACATTTTGAGGTACTAATTTGATTCAAAATTAGTTTTTTTAAACTGTAAGTGTTAGTTTTTTACACCTAAATCTGCAACTGATAGAGTTTTTATTTGATTCTGGTTCATTTAAATTTTTCATTTTTGTGTTTATCATTTTACCTAATTTATTTGTTGATTCAAGAACATTTGAGCTACTAAATTTGATTTTCCGATTGGATATTTAATTGATTTAAGAACGTTTCGTGGAACTAATATTGATTCTAAATTAAGTTTATATTGATTGAATGTATTTTGTAAGTGGCTATTTTAACGTCTAATGCTTCAATCTATTGATTGTTTTTTGTTCCTAATTCATGTACATTTTTTTTGTTATGTTTGTGATTCCTAAATTCGTTAGTTATTAGGATAATTTGTTGTTTGAAGTTTATGTTATCTCGTTTATGTCTCAAGGCTGAAACCTGAAATGGTTACTGCGGTAATCTCATTTTTGCTATTGTTGTGCGACAGCGGAAGCCAAGATCCTAAAACAATATTGAAACAATAAAGATTCAAACAAAACAATAAGAAAAGACACAAGAAATTTAACGTGGTTGACTATCAATGTGATAGTTCCGTCCACCGTACCGAGATCAAACAATTTCACTATGTATGCATAGATTACAAGATGAATCAAGAACCGATCACACAAAATAATGCCTCTCTTGTGATCTCTCTAATTTTGTGAATTATGCCCTAACTCTAATAAGACTATTTATATTAATCACCAAGAAATAGGACAGAACGTACTCCGCACCCCGCGGAGTTCTCTGTGCCCCGTGCACCAAGACAGCAGGTGCTCCGCGCCCCGCGGGATTCTACGCGCCCCGCGCATCCCATATTTTTGACCCATCTACTTGATTCTCCTTCTTCAATGGTGTTTGAGTCACCATTTTCCCAACAGCTTTTGCTTTGATTGCTACATCAGTGTTACCTAAGTCTGCACAAAATTAGCCCAAATGGCTTACAATTAACATGTTTCAGCTGGCGGTTCACTTGGGATTAGTGAAATGGGTTATACGGTGCTAGATTAGCTTTGATGAGCGTTGCGAGTTGATGTTGAGGAATCTTCTCAGTCGTTCTGGATTGTGGATGTGGGGGTGTCATATTCTAGCTTAAGAAGATGATTTGAATTTTGATTCCTTGCTCTCATTTTCCGGTGATGAGTTCAATGCTCACCGTTGGCCAATAGGTAGGTGCTTGGTGGAAATAATGTTCCATGGTTAGCTAATTGGGTCAGTAAAAGTGCTTCTCAGACTGAAATTATGTATCAATTGGCTGACGCGAGAAATATTATTCATTTTTAATTGCAAATTGAAATGTATCATCTTCCTAATGTAATAGTACCTTAGGGTGGTTTGTGGTTTATAATAGCGTGCTGTGAATTTTTTGGTACTTAATTGACTTCACTGTTTATATACATGATAACATGATGGGCATTCATGTACATATCTATTATATATGTAATATATCTTTGTTTAAGTTGATTTTTGGTTGCATTTATGTTTATTAGACTCTTAATAATGCTTATAGGATGTATGTTCGGAAACCATCTTCTTGCATGTTACAATGTTGATTTTGTAAAAAAAATTTCCGTCCTAGTTAATTTTCTCATCGTATTAGTGTCTACTCTGTCTAGGGTTTTCCTGTGTCAATAACTTTGCAAAAGATTCTGTTGTTGGATACTGTCCATTACTTTCAGTGACGGAGCCACATTGGAGCAGCCGGGGTCACGTGCCCTTAGGCATTTTTTTTCTAAAAATATTTAACGTAGACTTTTCTATTGGTAAGAGTAAAAGTGTAAAATTAATACTGAAGTGTTTTGATGATTAATACTCCTTCATTTTAGTAACTTTGTCTTATTTATTTATTTTATCTCATTTTTTTAATTAGGTCAGTTGATTTAATTTGTTTCATTTCTTTTTATGGTATGTCGTATTTAAAATTTTAGCAAATAAGAGTAAAATAGTTGTTAATTTTGCAAATAAAATTCTGCCGAAAACTCGTCCATTAGTTAGTGCCCCCTGAGACTCCGAACCCTGGATCCGCCACTGATTACTTTGTCCTGACTTTTTTGTTTTGTTTTTTGTGATGGGGTCTTGTAGGATTTTTATGAGGATTTATTTGAGGAACTCAACAAATATGGAGAAATCGAGTCTCTGAACATTTGTGACAACTTGGCTGACCACATGGTGAGTATTACTTGCCACTTTCACTCTCCATAGAACCTTACTTTGAGATTAGTGAATCTTGGTTGTCCTCGCCACGCTTATCATCCAAACCCTGGCAGGTGGGAAATGTTTATGTTCAATTCAGAGAAGAAGAGCAAGCTTCTAATGCACTCCGTAATTTAACTGGAAGGTTCTATGCTGGTAATATGTTTTGTTCTAAGATGGTGAATTCTTAATTTAGGAAGATTAATTCTGGTGTTTTCCCCAATGTATAATTCAAATGCTATTTTCTTGCAATTTGTTATGTAGGCCGTCCTATCATTGTGGATTTCTCTCCAGTTACAGATTTTCGTGAAGCCACGTGCAGACAGTACGAAGAGAACACTTGCAATCGTGGTGGATATTGTAACTTCATGCATCTTAAGAAAATTAGCAGGTATGCTCAATGGTGTTCTATTAAGACCCTTCCTTCCATATGTATACATATGTTTATATATTTATATATCAATATCATTATAATACATGTCAAATTGTGACTTCACATGATCAGGGACTTGAAGCGTCATTTGTTCGGAAGGTATAGGAGAAGACGCAGCAGAAGTAGAAGCAGAAGCCCATACAGGCACAGAAGCTATGACTATGATGACCGCCACCATGGGCGTAGTAGTCACAGCAGCAGAAGACATGATGAGAGGGAGATATATTATGAAAGCCGTAGCAAGAGACATAGAAGCACTAGTCCTCGCCGGCGAGGAAAGAGCAGAAGTCCTGGTAAGAGGGACAGGAGCCCTGTCAGGGAAGGAAGTGAAGAAAGGCGTGCAAAGATTGAGCAGTGGAATAGAGAAAAGGAAGAAGCTGAACGTACGACAAAGATTGAGGCTAGCAATGAAAACAACGACAACCACCATTACGACAAGGCTGCTCAGAATGAAGAGAATCATGGTCTCCAACAACCATTACATCAACATCAGGAGGAATATGGTTATTAATCAGCTAATAGCATGGTTCGTTTTTTACATTCTCTCTGCTGGTGTCGCTAGTAAAAAGTTTACATATTGGCATAAGCCATAAGACTTATAAATTTCTCTTACAGCCCATTTTCCGATGTGCAGGTGTGCAGGTTCACACTTATGCCATATGGAATTTGATGTGTTTCCCTTTTTTATGAACAAGCATCTTCATTCTTCCATATTGCATTTTTTCATGTTTTACCTCTATATGATGTTTCAAAACGTCGTCTTTCACCCTTCCTAGTTAGAATTATAGAACCATCATTTTTTTTGCTTTGAAGCTTAAGAAATCTGAAGGCTGAAGCCAACTTAATTTGTCCTAAATTTCTTTTGTCCGGTTTTGTGATTTCAAACCTGTCTTGAGATTTGGCTTTTATCGCTCATCTCCCCTATGTGTTTTCATGTTGTCTCCTAAGACGAGGATGTATGCTCTACTTGTTGCTTATCTGTAATTGCTTTCTTGCTTTCCTGATGTATTTGAAATCTTCTAGGACTAGGAGCGGGAGGATCGAATAAGTGGACTAGCAATCAAGCCTGACCTGAAATGATTTTTTTTCCATTGGAAAAATAGATATTAATATTCTAAACTTTTATCCATCCTCTCAAAATAAATCATAATATTGGTTAACTCAAAATTCCATACTATTGAGGTAACCTATTCTTGGTAATGGATACTTTTGTTTTTCGTTTCGAAAAATACAATTTTTTTAATAAAAAAACTTTCTAGTCTAGATTTTTAAAAGAAAGCTACTAAGATTGTATGGGTTATTTTGAGTTAACCAACAGATGGTTTATTTTGAGACGATGGCCAAATGTTTGGATTATTGATATCGATTTTTTTATTTAAGTTTATGGCATCCGGAGTTTCACTTTGGTCAAATCTTAATTTGACCTCGTAATTCTGAGGAAAATAAAAAGACGGTGTGGATTTTGTGTTTATTTTCTGCATAACATATTGCCTTTATCATGGGCACCGAGATAGTCTCGAGGATTATGTTCTTGCATAATGTTGTCCAAAGAGTCTTTCATGATCTATGTAGTCAGGGGACCGAGGCACAGCACTTCCAATAGTAACAGCAGTTTCTCGCACATGATCATCTATTCGGTTTCATTTACTTTGCGCACCTTTCTGAACTATTTCTTTAATTCCCGGGTGATGATCTTACAGACAATTGTGAGTTTTGCAGGTGCAGATTACCCTGCTCAAGGAACAAACATCAATTATATTCTCAGCTTACGGTGACGTTTGTGTGTACAGGTATCTATTTTGGCATTTGGAGGCTTGCGTTTGCAGGTTGCAGGTTGCAGGTTTACGAGATGTTTCGACAATGGAGAAGCCTCGGTGCACCCATTTTGAAACTTTAGTTATAGAAGTATGTTCTGTTGTAGTTGGACCTAAACCTGTAGGGGATTTAGAATTTAGATGGTGACTTATATTTTTATAGTTCAGATTCCAAATCAATTCTATGTACTGGGTGTTTAAAATTTCGTCGTGTTGACAATCATCTTGTTGATTGAGCTCGTATGTTGATGTGTTGATTATCAGACGATATGCAGTTTACATGATTCATTACTATGCTTACCTCTTACGATTTTGTGACGCGGTTCGCGAACGCTTTCTGTTTGGGACTTGTTAGGGGATGTACATGAAGAGAATAATAGTAAGAGATCTTTCTTTAATGATGAAGTTTCCTTTGCTTGGGAGATAAGTACTATTTAAGGTTAACAACATGACATAAGAAATATACAAGATCAAAAAGCAAAAACACTAAATATAAAAGCTTATAGGACAAAGAATCTAACTCAACTAATCATAAATTTGTCATCTTTTAATTGTTAAAAGATAGTTGAAACAACAATCCATGAAAAATTTAAACATTTTTTTAACCCAGATGTTTCTTTAATCATTAAAAAGGTTGCAAAGTTTGTTCAAAACCACGAACCAAACCGCAATTTAAGTGTTTAGTCTGATATACGATCTAAATGATTTGGTCTGTTTTTTTCTTCTTAAATTTCTGATCGATTCTCAAGTTCTAATTTTCAATATGAAATTAAGTGTAGAATCTCTAACATTGTATTTTTTTTTTCTGTTCATATTTGTCGTTTTTCAAATTTTTATTGATTTGTTTGAAATTTATTTAGTATGTTTCTTGGGATTTTCTTCGATTCTCTTGGGGTTTTCTTCGAGTTTGTGTTGATTTTTGGAATTTATGTTTATAATTGAGATGTAGTAGTGTTTAAGTATTAGCATGAGAATATGATATGTAAAAAGAAATTGTGTTGATTTGTTCAATAAAAGCTCCTTCAATTTTTGTTGATAATCTAATCTTGTTATGTAAAGTGTTAAAGCAAAAAAACAATAGACCAAATTAGACCGAACCATTTCAGAACAAGCCGGTTCAATCAACTGTTATAACTGATCTGGTTTGGTCTAAAATTCAACCCTAATTATTAATCATTGATATTTAACGATCAAAATAAAAGATAACAAATGAACTAAAAAAGTTTGAAGACTATAGTGTATCAGCCCGTTTAATTTGAGTTGTCTCTGTGAGATAAAGCATTTTATTTTAAAAAGTAATTTGAGTAACCCCAATCGAAATTATCTCACAGTGAAACAACTTCAATAGAGAAGTAGTGTTTCAGGATACTATTAAATGATATACAAATTTAATGTAACAAAACTTAAAAGCAAATGAAAAAACTACTATGAAAAGGAATCACCCTTTGAGACAGACAGTGTAGAAATTTTATTGAGCAAAATTTCAGATTAAGAGTGTTAAGAGATATCTAAATGATAACTAAGTAATTAGAATATCATTTCAAAAAAATTAAATAGAATATAGAGCTGTCCAGCCCTCATTTGAAAGTTATCTATCTTCAATATTTGATTACTTCACAATGAATCAAAATTGTGTACAAAATCAATAAGCGCAAGACCCGATTTTGATCCAACTCAAAACAACTGATCCAAAGTCAATCCAATATCCCGAATTAATACATCTAGGAAAAACATTGACCAAATTATAGAAGTTTCTTAGGGCACTCTCCGCCTTAGATGATCTCAACCATCTAACTAGTTCAATGCATACCACAAATAATGATCTTAAATTACAAAGTATATTGTACTTAAGCCATGGTTATGACCAACATTCTTGTAATACCGTTATCAGAGAAATTAATTTTCATCATATTATATTCACGCAAGATCTTAATAGATATTTAAATTTTAATCCCGCTAAATCAAAATTTTACCTAATTCTAGAAGAGAATATATATATCGAAAAAGCATACAATTCGATCTGTGTTAATAGCAAATAACGCATCGGCTAAGAATATAAGAACAAAACTTGAGAATATATGAGCGGCAATAGATCACTAAAACATCATTTCCGACTGAATATTTCCATATCAGTATTTTCTGTGGGAACAAAATAGCATTTGATATGAAAGTTCTAATTAAATCTAGGCAACATTCTCCCGAAGTATACTCAATCCTCTACGAAAAAGAAAATGAAGAATTCGAGACATGATAGAAGGCTAACAAAATTCGAGACTAAGCTCCTCACCTCCCTTCATGCTACAATCATCAAATTAGTCAAGAATGTAAACAATTTACTTGCCACCATGCTTTGCCTTATTGTGAGATTGCAGAGCGGCGTCTGAATTAAAGCTCCTAAACCAGGAAACAGGTGATACGAAGCACGTCAATTGGGTTTATTAACGAAATAGCAAAAGTAAATGCATACGATGTTATCAACCTACTTTTTGCAAGGACCACAAGAAGCTTGTCCACCGGACTTAGGGGATTTGTCGCTGCCAGGAGTCTTTCCGCCTTTCTTGGATGGGTGAGGAGTTGCTACGTGCACACTGCCCTTCTTTCCATCTGCAAATAAACATATTATGAAATTGGATAAGAAATGGCATAATTTAATCAAAACATTGATCATCATTTTCATATATTATGCTCATTGATTGAAACTATGATCAGGATCCAATTAGGGTTGTTCCATACCATACCCTTATTAAAAGGGATAAGGAGGTCGAGAATGAGCTTCAATTGAAAACAAATCATAACTTGGAAGCAACAAAATTCACCTGTTTTTTGGGGAGTAGCGAGTTTAGCCTTCTTTGACTCAGGTGTCTTAGCATCAGCATTAGATCTTTTCTTCCCAGATTCAGCCTAAGAAAACAAAAGAACATTGGTTAGCCAAAGCTTTTAATATTCAACTCCAAACAACATACCATCAAGTTCAATTTCAATGTCACCTTTGCGGGTTTCTCATCCTCTGACTCATCGTCATCATCATCATCTTCGTCGTCATCCTCACTGTCATCACTCATGCCCAACATATCCTGCCAAAGCATACCACAAAAACTCAACAAGGGAAACCTTTAATCACAAAGCAACATAAGAGTGCAACTCCAATTATGATACAACAAAGGTTATTTCCGATTGAACCATGGTCGTAAAGGTCACGTACAACCTCACATAAATAAAATGAGCAGGATAAATAATAAGTAGTTTAGCAAAATCCTAATCAAAGCAAATTGGTTTTTGGTGTTTTAATCTGCTAGCATATATAAATGATAAACTACCTCATCAGAATCACCATCCTCATCACTATCATCTTCATCATCATCACTATCATCCTCAGAGTCATCTTTCTCTTCTGGCTTGGGCTTAACTTCTTTTGCTGGCTTTGCGGCGACTTTGGGCTTGGCAGCCTCAGGAAGTTTACCTACAAGAACCAAATGTGAGATTGCAACTTTCGTGAATACGAAACTTAAAAAAATTGACATGATTATCAAATATAGCATCATATACCATTTTCTTTCTGCAAAACAGGGACTTGTTCGTCATCAGATGAGCCTGAGAAAATGTCAGTAGAACCAGCAAAGAAGAGTCAAGGAATCCCAATATTTCAGCTCAAGAGAAAATATGACAAAATAAGACACACTAGTCATCACTATTAGTCATCTAAGTATAACTAAGGAATCATAGTAATTTCAGCAAGAATATTGTACAACAAATAATTATTCATCAAGTATATAATTTCAATAAATAAAACCATATATAGACAAAATGATAAAAGCAAATACTAATTACAACTATAACAAGGATATTCATCATCTTCCATAGCAGTTTGATATCCCATAAGATGAACACTTCCATTTTTCCAATTGTGAGAAATCTCAAAGTCCTCATCAAATACCAAATCAAAAGTTAGCTGAGGGGTAGTCTGGCTTAGCATTCCAAGCACTAGCTTTTGGTCTCCAACTCTTACATGAATAGTAACAGTCTCCTTATCCTTCTTCACCTCACCTAGAGTAGCCTGAAGACAACACAATCAGTAAAACTAACAAAATCTTCAATCATCCATAAATACATATGGCTGAACTCTATAATTATAGACTCAATTACCTGAGAAAGGTGAATGACTTGACCCTCTTCAAGGGCTACCTGGGTAGGCTGTTTCGACTTCACGTCTACACCTATACAAAACAAGAACAGACACGATAGGAACATAATTAACTCAAAAGTTGTACATCAAATTAAACTTACATAGTATATTTACTAAAATGTCTTACATGATACATGAACATGTTATATAAAAACAATTACATTTAGGCAAAAAGAAAAGTCCTATTCCTTTATCAATATCCCAAGAATCTTTCAATTATATAAGGTGTTAGCATAAGAACAACATGTAAGCATGTTAACACCCAAAATTTGCAATTTCAAACATTTGTATTTAATTGGGTCATAGCCTCATAGGCTGATCCAGTTGGCTCCTAAGCCGATACTTTAATAGAAACCAAAAGTTTAGATGGAGATCATAAACCAACTACACTACCAAACTTCTTAAAATACAAGTGTATTTAACAATTAATATTTCTCAACAAAATGTTGGAACTTATATATAAGCACATTTAATGAATCACAAATTAGAAACAAACTTACACACTGGTAAATTTTTATTGAGAATAATTATGTATTTTGTAGCATTGTTAATGATCTTATTACTCGGTCATTTTTTTCAAGAATAGAAATATTATTTTATATATTTATAATATTTATGATTTTTAAAAAACATATTGAATTATTTTTACAGGGATTGTGCTCTCACAGAATTTCAATATCGGATCCGGCATTGATTAGGGTTTATATAAATAAATCTTCGGCAAATATTTTGACATAAGAGAAACCTTTTTATTATGGAATTTATCCATAGAATTTTAAAAACAAATCAAAACAAACAGGAAAAAAAATCAGAAACAGGAACAATACAAACAATTGAGAAGAACAACGAATATAAAAGCAATTAAATACGAATTTGAAATCAAATTTAGACGATACGAAAACACCAAAACGAAAAAATCAAAATAAATTATACATAAATCGACTCATAATAACATAAAGAACGAAATATGAAAAAAGCATACCCCAAAATTGCATGTTTGCCATTGAAGAAGGATGAAGAAACACTAGGGTTTAGAGGGTTTATGTAAAGAAAACAAATATTAGGGATTTGAAAAAGGCAGAAGACGATGATTTTAGGGGTTTAAAGCAAATTTATAGATCACTTGCGAGCCTGCGGGCGGCTAAACCTTTGATTAATTTCCCTCAACCCTACTAGGGTTTTATTTTTTTGAATATTTGGATTTATAATTTGAAATTTGATATTCTTACGTTTGGCCTAGACGTGTTCATTCGGGTCATCGGGTTGATTTCGCGTCAGATGTTTTCAGTCGATTTAAAATTGGGTTTTGTGTTCATATTTGGTTTTACATAATTGTAGATCAATTTTTAAGTCGGGTCAAATCGGATTCGGTTATAAAGTCGGTTGTCTATTGGGTCATCAGGTCTGTTTTGAACCCCTCTAGTTGGCCTATTTGTCTCATTTAACTTTTTCATAGTTGTCGTTTCGAGTTAATGAAACATGAAACATGGACATCGAGGTAACCAACAAATTTTTCAACCAAAATTACACTAGTTTTTCTTCTTTTTTTTTTTTGATGTCGACTAGTTTTTCATTCCTATTACCACCTACCAAACAGGACATGAGAGTATTATTAAACAATTTTCAAATTTTGTGACTTTAGAAGTAAAGTGAACACAATTTGGGTTAACTGTGGATCACAGAAACAAGGTTTGCGATGAAGTCTATCACGACACAACTCAATACAGTTTGCACATGAACAATCCGTCACAATTTTCAACTATGTTTTTTTATAATTTATTATATTTTACTATTGTATTTTTAGTTTTTGATGTTATTGATATTGAATAATGAATTATTTTCCATAATTATTTCTTTTTTCTTCTTATTTACGATTTGTTATGTTGAATTATAACACATATTCTTAAATATAAATTTTAAATAAATATTTATTTAGTTTCAATTCTTCAAAAAATCAAAATGGATTTAGTTTAAACTACTTATTGTAGATTATTGATATTTGTAGATAAAGAGTATTTTTTTTAGGTTTAAAAGAGTATTATTTTAAATAGTTATTAATATATAAATTTAGAATAAAAAATTTTAAAAAATCATTTTAGTACTAGGCATGGGTGCACAACACAACACCACATGTGGGCTATGCAATGCGTACAATTTAGTTTACAAGGTTCAACTCAGCCCAACTCACTTTAGTTATAAAAAGGATTTATCGTTTGTATATAAATTTAAATTGAGTCCAAATATATATAGAAATATGTTTACAACAAATTGAGCTTAGAATCGGACCCAAATTTATTTTATTTTTTTGGACTTGAACTTGAATTCAATTTCAGTCGGTCTGAAAAATTAGACTCAAAGCTTAAAAGTAGAAGCAAGTCTTAAAATCCTGGACACATAACTATCCCTACTCTCGATCCCCGGCCTCACTTCCCTAATAAGCCTTAAACTCTTTGGCATGTGGCCTCAGCTATGCACCACGAGCCCTTTTCATAACACGCATTGTTTATTCAGCTTTAAAGAAGGGTAGATGAGATCCAAACTTCTGACCTCTTATCACTCTAATTTCCAATAGTATCATGTTAAGAAGTCAATCCAACCAAAAGCTTTTGGTTGAACCCCATAATGTATTATATACTCTAACATAGAATTTTCGTAACACGATTTCGTTTCTCACCACATGTAAAAATGATTTAATTTCCTTTTTTCCATGTAAGAATTCTCTAACCTATCTTCGAATAAAAACAAAAAAATTTTTAGTGACTTCAATTTTCCATGACAACATTTGCTTTGTGAAAAGAAGAGACTAGCAATGGTGACTAAAAGAGAGCCATCCAAAGTAAACATAGATGTAATCGTAATTCGTAAAGTCTTGCATTGATTTAGTTCACATTATTTCATTGTACATTAACCTAATACTCCCTCTAATTTACTAAATAATAGGATATTTGTTTTTTAACACTATTTACTTATTACTCTTAATTTGTATTTTATTCTTAATTTATAAATTAAAACATAGTTAAGTGAGATATTCTTTGATTCATTTCAATGCAAAAGTTTATCAATATTTACTTTATAATATTTCGCTATATATAATAAGCAATATTAAACATTAAACATACATTGGATACTGTGAAAAAATAAATATTTTAAGAATTGGTGAGAGTAATAACGAGTATTATTCAATTATTATACTTGATCATACTATCAAGTAAAAATACTTGCAATTTACATATTTTCTTTGAAGTTTGTGGACATTAAAATATTATGAACCTAATCCATTTAGAGCTTTTTCAATTGAAGAGATTTGAATAGTGACATAGAAGTATAAACAACAAATAATTGCACCATTATTGATTTCAATTTTCAAATCATGAATAGTAATGTGTAGAATATGACATCAACAATTACTCTCAATCAAGTTACAAATAATAAACTTTGAGTATCTGGCACATCTTCATTTTCAGAGTATATTCAAAGGATCAAAACATCCATTCATTTCTAATTTTTAAATCTATCTATACCTGTACAATTATACTACTACTAGACTATACAAATTTTTAAATCCTTCAAAACAAAAATACAACTAAAAATAAATTTTAAAATGAAAGCAAAAGTATAGATAATGGTTTTCTTGAACCGATGAAAAGAATCTGGAAGTAGTTGTTCTTTCAGAGTCCAAAATTCAGAGAATTATAGGTCGATATTATTGCTGAAATTCATTTTACAATTTTACGACATGAATTTTTTGTTTGGTTTTTAAAATAAGAAATTCATGAACTTAAGCCAAGGTGGTAATGGAGAACCAAGCTTTGTAACCTTTTCTGCCTGTGTCGAACAAGACGAAGCTTCTTCAACCTCCTTATTCCTCTTGCACAAAAAGAAGTTTCTAGAACCTAGCTCTGCTATCTTTTCATCTCTATCCAAACCTGAAACAATTCATCTCAATTTCATTAGCATTAATCAATCAATTCCACTAAAAAATTTACTAACAAATAACAATCCATGAAGAAAATTGAATAGAAAATGGTATATGGAGAAAAGAGACCCGTCGCAACTTAGAAGTTATATGGTTGCCATTACAATAAGAGTAATTTTGAAATCACGAGTAATTTTGAAATCACGAGTAATTTTGTTTCCAAACAACGCAATAATTATGTAGTCATGTTTTGATCGCAATCAACTCCATTAACAAATAATTCATAATCAACTGAAATAATCAGTCCAAACAACGCAATAATTTTTATGATTCAATAACGATTCCAAATCATTACAAAACAGTTTTATAAAAAATGAAACAGAGGAAGGAGGAAATTACTTTCAAGGCTAAATTGTGAGTAATGAAGACTGAAATCCTCCAAATTAGTGCAAGATAAAACAGGTCGACGACCTTCTTTAGCATACTGTTTAATAGCAGCAATAATCAAATCCTTAACAGTTAAATCAGGACTAATAAGAACTTGAACTGTACCAACGCTACCTTGAATCGTCACATTCACCAACACTTTCGTTAATTTTTTCGACTTAAATTCCTCCATTGACGGAGAAACTACACCGTTTCTCATTCCCGACTTTAAATCCGGCACCGTTTTAGGTCGTCGGAGTTTCTCCGTTGTCGGAGATAATCCCGATTTTCCATTGAAAGAGTTCGATCTCTCGGAGAATCTAGGGTTTCGATTAATCACAGGGGAAGTCATTATATAAACTGGTTAATTGAGATTAATACTTGAAGGAATTCAGAGAGATTGATTAAGAGTGATGATTTTGAAGGGAGAAAGTAAGAGGAGAAGAACATGCAAGCAAGAGTTTAGAGGATTGGAGAAGGGGAGAGGGGTTTTTATATGAGGATGAGAGAACATTCTATGGTGTTTTTATTTTATAAGTATTTTTATTTTATTTTTACTTTTATTTTTTTTTATTTGATGTTGAGGGGAGAGTAAATAACATGTGATGATATGAACATATAATTCAAGATAAATTTAATTATTTTTAAGAAAGTGAAAACAAATGAATAAAGAAAATAATTTGCTCGATAGAATTAAAAGAAAGTTAAAATGTATAGATAAAATTAAAAAAATAATGGTGAATTATTATTTAATTATAGAAAATACTCTCTCCGATCTCATTTTGTTCTTCCACTTTGGTTTTTCACAAATATTTAAGGCAGATAGAATGTTTGGGTTGTGGTGTATATTATTTTAATTAAATAGTAGTACGAAGAAATGATTGTATTAACTAGTACTAGTAGTGTGAAGTAATAATTGTATTGTAAGGATGAAAGATAAAATAATTAAATAGAATCCACAAAAACAAAAAATAAAATAAAATAAAAACATCAAATAAAATGAAAAAAAAACAAAAGTTAATCGATCACCGTGATTTGTAAATCGCTAAAAAACAAATAACAATAATAAAATCAATAAAATTAAAAAGGTACATTAAAATCACAATACTCTTACCCTATTAAATTCTACCACTCTACCACATAAACGTAATTTGTTAATAGGGGTGTGCAATATGAGATGGGACCGGACCGGTTGCATCCGGCTCGGGCTCCGGGTCTTAATTATTCTTCATGTCTGGGTTAGACCGGATGCATCAAAAGTAAATTTGAACGGGAATAAAAAAAATTTTAACCCAAATATTTTAAATTTATAATAATTAATTTACTAAATTATTTTAAAATTTTAAAATTTTTAATTTATTTTTAGTATCAAAATTACTTTCGGTCTAAACTCATACCAGACCAGGAGAAAATCAGGTTAGACCGGGATCAGACCGAATGGAACCGCTCCGATCTTAGCATATTCAAAATTCCGATCTAACTGATTTCAGGTAATCCGGTTCGAATTGAGACCGGTAAACATCCCTATTTATTAACTTTATAAATCACCGTTATTTTCCAAGACTAAAAAAAATTAAAAGACTGAATCAATGCAATTATTGTTGACCATCAAAACCAATAGTGATAACTAAAACATAGGATTAGGAAGGCAATAAAAAGATCCCTTCAGTATCAAATAACCAAAACGACAATATATGCGGCGGTATCGAATTTCATGCTGACGTGTGCGGGACACAACAAAAGCTGTCCATACAGATTTTGTTATAGAAATATCTGGATGTCCACATGGACGGTGGATATGCCTCATCCAGATTCCTCGTGCCGACGTAACCATTGGTCTCTATTGTATTGCCATTATTAGTCGTAGGGGCGGATCTAGAGGTGTTCATCCGGGTCATCGGGTTGATTTCGAGTCAGGTGTTTTGAGTCGGTTTAAAATCGGGTTTTGTATTCACATTGGTTTTTACATGATTGTAGATCTATTTTTAAGTCGGGTTATATAGTCAGGTGTTTATCGGGTCATCGGGTCTGTTTTGAACACCTCTAGGCTGATCTATGGTCGTTCAATAAGGTAACTAACTGTTTTCAACTTATATGGAGTATGGAATTATATAGGGAAATTATAATGGTATTCCTGTAGTATAGCATTTTATTAATGGTATCTCTGTGTTTTTGTAATTTTAATGGTGTCCTTACTTTTTTGAGCTAATTATAAATGTGACATTGCTCACCTTATTTCCGATAAGTTGACGTTAAATGTCATTTAAAAGTGATGTAACACATGGGAACTTGATAATTTCTCTTGCCTTTAAATATATTTAACGTCAACTTAACGGAAAAAAAGGTGAACAATGTCAAGTTTGTAATTAGCTCAAAAAGGTAGGAGTACCATTGATAATTTTCCAATTATATATAAAAAACGAAATTTTGCTCAAAATAATCTCAATTATCATCCGTTGGCCAAAAAGTTATTTTTGGTATATCAGTTGGTTGAAGCAATTTATTATGAATCAACTAATTATTTAAAACAATTAATCAAAGCTATTGACAAAATGAGCTGATCAAATAACTCAAAATTGCTTAATGGAGAAAATGAAGGATAATATTGTTGAGCATCATCTAAACTTATATGAATAACAATTTTTACAATTGATGATTGAGAAGTTTACCTCCAACAACAAAATCACAAGATCAAAAAAGTATCACGTAAAATAAAACCTTAAACTTTTTGTTGATTGATCATATTTCAGTTTGTAATTTATATTTAATATGTATAAAAGGTGAATCATGTTGTGATACTCTAGATTGAGATTTAAAAAGGGTTGATAGACTACTCATATATATTAACAAAATGCATCTTTTTTTCATGAGAGCACATTTGCTAAGAGCTCCACACTTAAGCGTGCTTGGTGGGGAGTAATCTTAGGATGAGCGACCTCCTGGAAAGTTTTCTTGGGCGCGCACTTGTGAGGCCAAAGTGCGCTGAAAAGACTTGTGTTGGTCTGTGAGGCCAGTCTACAGTCTCTATGAGTAGTCACCGGCGGTGCGGGAGGCCAGGGTGTTACACATTTGATAAGACTGCCTCGTATAATAATTTTTTAACCTAAAATAATAATAATAATAATAATAATAATAATAATAATAATAATAATTAATAATTAATTAATGAATACTCCATTTTGTGAACTACTACTCTAGTAATTAATTAAGTCGAAAAGGGAGTTTCATAGTTTTCCGATTGTGGTCTTAAATGGGAAGCAAAAGCCAACCATACATCTCACGGCCCGCCAAGATTTCTATTGTCCCATCTTTGGATTTTATTATTAAACATATTACTGCGAGAGATGGTTTTTTTGAGAGACAAACTGTGTATATGGATTAAATAGTTCAATTAATACAAATTAATTAAAAAGAGAAAATAAAAATGTGGGCCTTTTGTTTTGAGGTCGTCTCTGAGAGATAGTCTCTCACAAGAATAATTGTTATTATTATCATTATTAGAGATATTCTTCTAAGAGATTCCTATAAGACGATGTCAAATGATAAGTTCATATGCAAAGACACGTTTCACGGCATGACCGTCTTATATTATTATTATTATTATTATTTTGGCAAAAAAAATATTATTATTAATAATATTATTATTATTATTATTATTATTATTATTATTATTATTATTATTATTATTATTATGTAAAAAGGTAATCCATTTCATAAGGGGAAACTTTACGCAAAGTTGGTGGAGAGTCGAGCAACAAGCTGGACACCCACACCTTTTTGAATGCAAAAAATTAGCTCTGGTAAATATATGCCCTCGACTTAGTACTACTAGAGTTACTTGAAGAATTTGTCCAATTTTTATTTTGACACGACACCATCACTTTTACTCTCTATATTCTCGCTTATTTCTAAATATCTTACTATTTCAACTCATTCTACCCAATTTTTAAATCTTCGTGTCCAAACCAAATAGGGTTAAATGACCGAAACAAAATACTATAATATATGTAGTACACACCTAACTTAAAGTATGACTTATAAGTTATGACAAATGACGACTTAGAAGCTTAAGGCTATAGGTTCTTACATTGAACGAGTCTAATAACTAACTTAAGATACCTAGCTATAACAATACGTAATTAGTTAATTTAATAACTCATTTGATTCCACACGATTAAGACTTAATCAAGTAATTAACAAATTTAATAATAGTAATCTTGACAAAAATATGCCCATAAGTGTATAAATCACCAACTTAATCCCTATATTACGTAACATAATTGGTATACATAGACGTCACAAGCAAATACTTCCTCCGTTCCATAATACTTGCTACATCTCACTTTTTTACGCAATTTAATGCAAATTATAAAAAGTTAATATTATGAAAGTATGCGATTAGACGATTCAAACAAGATCCCACTTGACTATATTTTTACTTACACATTAGCCACAATATGTAAAATAAGCTTGAACGATGAATGGTGCACAAAATCAAAATGTAGCGAGTATTTCGAAATGGAGAAAGTATATATCTTATTTCAATGATGGTATAATTCTTATCCTTAATTAAATACCAACCAAATGAAAAAATCCAAAGATGTCATCTTATCATGTTATTTATGGGTTGTTGCTAGTTGGAGTGTTCAAGGTGACTATCAATTTACTCTTTCATGTTTACCATTTTTATAACAATGCCACATGAAGTGTTCTTTAGGTAGATGTATACTCTCTGTTCCGTTTAATTTGCAGTATTTGTCATTTTGGTTTGTTTCACTTAATTTGTATTATTTTAATTTTTGGAAAATGACCCACCATTTCTTTTTATTCTCATTCACGCATTAACTCTTTTTTAATTTCATCCACCATCTTAATAACATACCCACATCCCTTTTAACCGGCTGCAACATGTAATTTTTTAACTTTTTTCTTTCTTTTTTGATTAATTCATGAAGGGGAAGGGTTAATTTTGAACAGTTAAGTAAAAAAAGAAAAAAAAAGTGGAAAAATTATCTTTTCCAGCCGTAACGAGGGGTGAGTATGTTTTCAACAAATGATGAGAATAGTTGAGATCATTAAAAAATAATTGATAGTTGAAATTATTTTTGGCCAACAGGTGATAGTTGGTATTATTTTGAGCAAATTTTCCTTCTTTTTAATCTCATTCATGCATTTTAGCTCTCTTAATTTCATCCACACAATTCATTAGCTCTCTTCATTTATTATCATTATCCACTTTTTTCTTAAAAAATACCAACTTTCTCTTTGCATCAAATTCAACAGGACAAAGGGAGTATATATAATTATATATTGAAGTGATTTGAGCATGTGAAAAAATGTTTAGATGATTTGAACATGTGAAGAGAAAGACTGTCAATGTATACACAAATTGGTGAAAAGCCTTATAATGAAGGGTAAGAAATATTGAGGTATACCCAAGAGAATACGGTAAGAAAATAAAGATCGAGTTGCATGAGATGCACTTGTATTTAGAGGCGTCGAATTCGAGATTTTCTCATACATAATTAGTGTTATTCACCTCTCTTTTTAATTGGAATTTTTACTTGAAGATTTACGTATAACTGTATAAGGATTATGCATATACCCTTGTTATTTTTAAGAATCGATATAATTAAGTTTAAAAATTATGGAGAGATAATCTTTATTTTTAACTAAAGACTTAATCTGATAGTTGTAAATTATATACTCTATTACATATCATCAAACAACACAAAAACTCTTTCGATTAGAAGTGCAAAATATATCACATCACATGCATCCCTCCTCTCACTAATTCTGAATATTCATCTTGAACATTTAATGATTGAATAAGCTTTGAACTCATAAACTTACGACTTATTGACTTTTAATACCATAAAAAAATATAATAACACCATAAAAAAAAGATTTTTAAGTTTTACACAAACACTATAATAATAATGATAAAAATGTCTCGAGTATACATTTTTCACAGACTAGCCTTTTGTATTGAAAAAGATGTAGGTGATCAACTTGTTACTCGACTTCCCACCAATTTCTTGTAAAATCTTTTCCTGTATGTTTTTGTTTTTAGTTTGTTTTAAGTTTTTCTTTTGTTTTACATTCGTATTGGATCTATTATGTGTTTTTTCACCCACGAGGCAGGTACATATCTTTATCATCTTGGAGATGGGGGACTCCTTTTGGCCGTGCTATCCTTCACAAGTATGAGTTGCCGCCGTCCTTTCCTCCTCAGACCCTGCCCATAGTTTTCTATGAGCGGGATATACTGGGTAGGATGATGATGAAAGTTATTGTTTGTCCTTAATGATCTTATTTGTGGTTTTACTTAGTTACTTTGTTTTGGGGTTTAAAAGATGGTGATGTAAAAATTATTGCTTTAAGTTGAGGCCGAAAATGAATCCTCACCACCAATCATTGAATTGATTCTAAGAAGTTGGCAACTTGTCAATAATCACCAACAACAAACAAAACTACTATTTCCTCCGTTTTTTTGTTCTTCTCGTATACTTTTTGCACAATTTTTAAAATAAATCTTAAATCTTAACATATGTAAATATATGTATTTAAAAAATTATTAAAAATACATAATAAAAAAGTTTACATTAAGGCATAAATGCTCACAAAAAATACATTATAAATTTTTTTTCTCTCCATAAGACGGAATATGTCAAATGGAAAGAACATTAAAGAATGAAGTAATATTTGGCAATAGAGCCGTCCTGAACAATTTGGGGCTCAGTGCAAAATTAATATTTTGCACCTTAATTATAGTAAATATATTTATTTTATTAATAAATTTAACATAAATTTTTTTGATTAACTTTTTCATATACTGGAGAAAGAGGGGCCTGTGCGGTCGATCACCTCGCACACCCTCAAAGACCCCTCTGTTTGGCAAGACATAAATGTTCACAATCATAGTTCATAATTTGTTCATCCCAAAATAAAAAAGATTGAAATAGAATTTTCAGTTTTTCACCCTATTTTCATAATAAAAATAATCTACTATTGTGAAAGAAGCAAGAAAAAAACAAAAATATAAAATTGAAGAAGACAAATTAAAGCATATATTACCAAGAAATTTCTCTTTCAATCCTTGCTTGATTGTCTACATTATGAATTATGAATAAGAGCTGTTCAAAATTGCTCGATTAATCAAAATTAAGTATGATTTACCTCAATAAAAAAAAATCGCACATAAAAATCAAATCAAATTGTTAAAATATTAGTAACATATACACAACAACGAAAATTAACACAATCTGAGATATTATACCTGAAATCCGTCAGACGCATCCAAGTTGCAATAATAAGTGTGGACCCATTCCACATTTGTGGAAAACATGCATCATGCATGTAAATTGTAATGTTAATAATACAGCTGGTCTCTTGAGAGATCGTATTTTAGAGAGACGTCCCTCAATAAAACTTATTTTTACTTTTACTCTACATTTTCTTTTATGGGCCGACCCAATTAAAGATGGTCTCTCAAAAAGACCGTCTTTCACAAGAATTTGTGTTAATATTATATTTGGTATGTTGATGGAAGGGTGATGAGGGATAAGTAGAACAAACTAAGCCATCAATTTCAAGAATAGACAACATTTATAGGAATTTTCTTAAATATGTAATTCTTGATAGATTTCTTTGCAACAACAACCACATGTTATTAGGAACTTATCTGATTCAGTTTTTCTTCTTAAATTCATATTAATTTTTTTGGTTGACAAATAATGTTGCCAATTCCGAGTACTCACCGACCATGTGACAAATGGATGATTAGCATACAAACTCCAAAGCTGGGTTTTGTAGCATTTAGCAATCAAAGATGAGTGATAATTAGCACAAATTCTTATGAGTCGGTTTTATTGTAAGATGTTCTTTATATAAAGATTAAATAGTCAAATTAATACAATTATTATTAGCTAATAAATCCTTAGTTTTGAGGTTTTCTTACTAAAAGACGGTCTTTCACAAAAATAGCTCATCTATAAGACTCCTTTTCTGTTTTTTTTTTAAACATTGAAAGTCAGGAAATTGTGACATACGTTTTAATTTTTCAAATATTAGAATATGAATTGCTTGTACAAGAATCAAGATCGTTCAGAGAGAAATAGACAATGAGATGGTCTCACACAAGAGCTAAGCTACTGATACATTTTCAACAATGAAGGATTTTGAAAGGAAAACTTAGTTCTATTTCCACCGTTTCCTTTAATCTAAAAAGAGTAGAATGAGTATTTTACATAAAGTCGTCTTAAAGTGAAATGAATAGTGGGCAATCGCACACAAGAGCTAGTTGGTTTATAATCATGCATTTTCTAATAAGTATATATGATCATGATTTCAAGTAACAATCAAGTATTGATCAAATTCCTAATGCTAAACCAATAAGTATTGAAGCAAAAGCAGTTAAAAAAATACTGTACAACTATGACCAGATTAGTTTGATCTTGAAGGTTTATATACATCATATCTACCAAAACTAGACATAAAAATGTGCAACCTACACAACTCAAATAAACAGCAACATAATTTACATCCAGAACTAAGATCCCTAAATGAACAATAGAAATGCACAAATCAATGTCACGATACAATTCGCTAATTTCTCGCAAATTTTGCGAAGTGATAAATCGTGAATTCAAAAAGCAAATTAACCCGCTAATCATGTTACACCTGCACAAGTTTCCCTCAACACATCCAAGGGTGAAAGATTCCGAGGTTAGGGGTAGCTCAACAATCAGACATGTTTCATTGCTTTCGCCAAGAAATGAACCTTTCCAACACTGAACGCGTATTAGGGCGCATGATCATGCTTACCTTTTAAGTGAAAAGCATCTTCAACTCCTCGATGCGTGCACTCCGGACTTCTTGATCAGTTAACGCACCAGCAATCATCCTCTGTTTTCTCGCCTGCACTGCCTCCATTCTTTCCTCAACTGTTCCCTGCCATGTTATGTTGTTTTCAGAATCAGACCAGAAACTGGATGTTAAGATCAATGGCAAAGAACACAATAAAGGGGTCCAACATTTCACTTCACAAAGTTGCAATGTCCAAAGAAATAATGTTTTTCGGTGAAGCTGAACTTCAAACAAAGTGCTCGGATTTGCTTAGCCAACAAGTACAGCTTCCTACACAATCCCCAATGAAGTCTCCAAAACATAAGAGAGCGGCTTGTGTAACTGAAGTTATCCGAAATGGAGTATCTCTTGTTTTTGTCGGGTAAATTAGTTTATTGCTGCCTACGTTCTCATCAACCAAAACTAAGGAGACGTAAAATGATGCTACTAAAGAATATTCATCCTATGGTGGAATAATGGGAATCGCACGAATGAAGTTTTATCGTTGAACCAACAGATTATTTTATAGACCTTTGCTACAAGCCTACAACATGCAACTTATACTCATAAGTGATGATTGCAGATACTAAAAAGATACCTTCTGGTCCAGTTAAAACGCAACTCAAAGCCAAGGTCACTCCTAGGATCCCATAGGAAATGGAGCGCAAATCCTAGTGAACCAAATGATAACTAATTCATGAATTTCAATCTAGATTAAGAAGGGAAAGTTACCTTGACGATAAATCTTTTTATATTTACAGTCTTAGTTTGGCCAATCCGATGAATGCGCATGACTGCTTGTTCTTCTACAGCCGGATTCCACCATGGATCCTACATAATCAAAACTAGCATTAGATAATGGACAGGATTTAACAAGGGAGTAAGTAATAAGTGTACTGGGGATCATCAAAATAACAACAAATAGATCCTAAATCTGCACCAACCAGAACAAAAGCATTGGAAGCAGCTGTTAGGTTTATTCCCACTCCACCAGCCTTGAGTGACATGAGCAAAACCTATTTACATGGACAAGTTAGACAAAAAAAGTTAATTATTAGAAGGCAATATAATACCAAATGACAAAACATTGTAAAGAACAAGTCTAAAGTCAATTCAACAAACCATGACTTTACTATCTTCGGAGAACTTTTTTAGGACTCTCTCGCGTTGCTGCTGATTTAGAGTTCCATCAAGGCGAAGAAAAGAAATGTTATTCCTGCATAGGAATATACAGTCAAAAGAACTCCCAAGTACAAAAGCACCTTACCTAAATTTTATCTGAAAAACAATTGAAAACAAGCGATGTAATGTAATAACATAGAACACTTTCTTTCACTTGAAATAGTAATGTTAAAATCCCAAGTCTCAACGTTACATCATAAGTCTACACCGACACAGCATCCATTAACATAATGAGGACTACATAATGAATGATTTTCGACACTAAAATGCACCTAAAATCAGATATGCTTTTAAGTCACTCTTCACATTCCTCTGAGACGAATATATTTTAGTAGCATCAGGACTCGAGAACATTTTTCAAAGCTGCAATAATTTTTTTTGATATAAACCGTATTTTTCTAACAGCTGAAATCTAAAAGCACATGAATTTAGTCACAATACAAGGGCTGCACAGAAATCTGTGCTACAAGCCTTAGTAATATTAGAAATTTGTTTATCATGAAAGCAATGATGTCAAGGAAACAGGAGCTAGCTCCATAGGGACATTACAAAATATTCTTATTGTAAATACTGTAACAGAGGATAAGTCACTCTTCACACAGAAAAATCATTTAATAACACGCACAATAAACCTTTTCACAGGGAGATCATTGCGATCTCTTCCAAGCGATGTATGCAAAAGCTAACTGAAGTGTCAAGCAAAAAAACAAGAGAAATACCGAGCAAGAGGAATCTCCAAGAGATCTAGAAAGGCAGTCCACTGGCTAAAGACAATGCTTTTGGATCCAGACGATCGAAGATTTTCCAATTCAGACAGCAATGTTGAAACTTTTGTAGATTCAACCCAGTTTTTCTCAACATCTATCCGAAACCTACTTTCAGTAGGAGCTGTGATGAGATCTTGCCGGCTGACCAGTTTCCTGAAGAAGATTCAAAGCTTTTGAGACTCCAATACAAGAAAAGCTTACGTGAGCAACAAGAAAATGATAACAAAATTAATTTAAGAAAGGGAATACGAGCAGGAAGGCAAGCCTATCATCAGACAAAGAAAATATGTGTATCAAGGAAGAGAATGCTGGAGATCGCAGTCCAAAAGTAGGGGGATTGGGTGATCAATCATAAATACTTTATTATACCTGCAGACTGGACATGAACCCGAAGAAGCATTCCGCCAACTAGCTAAAAGGCATTCTCGGCATAAGCAATGAGCACAAGGAGTTAAAACTGCATCTTCAAAGGCTTCAAGACATATTGGACACTCTCCCGGCTCTCCCTTTTTTAGTTCTTCTACAACCTCCTTTATATAAGCTCTCGATTGCACATTCTCTTGGTCTTCAGAACTAACGTCTCCACCTCTAAGAAGGCGTCTTGCAAGCTTATCCAGATCTGCATTGTCTTTTGTATCACCCCGACTGCAACCGGGCAAACATATATAAAAAACATATACCCATGAACAAAAGTACAGGAAGAGGAATAAGCAACAAGTCTGCAAGACAGTTGTATAAGTGACAAACAGAATACTTAACAGTTAACAACGAAATCTAACGCCAAATTTCTACTTGTGGAAGGTTAAGGTGCACATTTGATATCAGGACTTGACACTTATTCTTGAAAAGGCCTGGTAAAGACAATTAAATTCTATGTTCAGGAAAGGGGAGAAACTGAAGCAATTCTACATTGTTATGTATGAGTCATGGCATACAATATATCCCTGTTCCTAACTCTTCAGTGAAGCAGATGAGAGATAAGCACCAACAGGGCAAAAAAATCAAGCTAGAAATCAACTACAAAGTGAACCACCAATAGCTTTAAGAGGCCAAAAAGGATCAGAGATCTTATAATTATACAAACCTCATGACAAGAAATGGATGATCACAGCATTGACGCAGTCGTAACAGCAATTCCAATATAGAAGCATAATTATGCAAAACCCGCCCTTGCTCCACAAACCGGTCAAATTTCACCTGCAATATTCATGACATATGATATAAACCAAATTTGGAGCATAGTAGGGAGTAGATTTCACAATGAAATGATGTTCATCATACCTTAGATCTTTTAAACAATGCCTCATAGAAGTCCTTTTCGGCTTCAGTCAGCTCACAATAAATCACCTGAAAATTAGCTGGAGGTAGAACTAAAATAGGCCTGCAATAAATAAATGAAGATTGAATAAGAGTTGGTCTTGTATGGACTTGGTGCACACTAAGAATAGTGTGCACTAGCCTTAAAATAGCAAGTATGGAATGGGAAGTGTGGGTTAGTAGAGTGGATAGTGATGAGTGCACGCTGGTGTAGAGGCAGAGGCAATTAAGAAGTGGTGCATACAAAAATATTGTGCACTAAGTCTATAATAGACTTATTCTTGAATAAAGCAGGGAAGAATCACAAAAAAGATGCAGAGATAGTCCAACTTTCCCACCTTCCTTCTCTATCAACACTGTGCTTTGTTCTTCGTAACATTATTGGCCTCAAAATGGCCTGGACTAGTTTCAATCCTCTTTCATCACCCTCATCATAGGGTTTCTGAACGAGCTTATTCCACCTGTAACAGAAAGTGGTTCATTAGAGGTCTTAGAAATCATCCCCGTTAAAAAAACAGCAGAAAATAAATTTCTTAAATTCTACCAAATTTACAACTCCAACAAACTTATAACAACCATTGCTGGATACTTGGATTAGTAAATGAACACAACTGCATTCCACTTTACAGTATCACATGCAGTATAATGGATTCCAAAGATATATACAAGATAAAGTTATAAGTAAAAGGCTATTCGAAAGCACAGTTGAAAAAACTTTCATGCATACACTCATACATTAAATCTCGAGCAAAAGGATCAAAGTAATCGGAGATAAACCAGAGCAACGATGTGAACTATGTCAAAGACTTAATCATAAATCCCAACATATAGAGGCGGCTTCATGAACCAAAACAAATCAATGTCAAGATCACGGGTAACAGAGATTATAATTTTCTCCAGCCTCTCTAATACTAATCTATAACTACGAAAATCAATTCTATTAATCATCCACACATTTTCCTCCTCCATTTATTTCCTATTGTCATATGCTCTTGTCGCTCTTCAATCCTCTAAGTTGGATCAATTTTAGTGTACCTCCTCCTATCCTGAGCTCCTTAAAGTTCTAAATTTCAACTTTTTAACCTGGAGCATTAATATATCACAAGTGTGACGTGACCAAACCAACGCAAACAACGTTCTCTTATTTTGAGAATATCTACAATTTTAACTTTCCAATACTTTTTCTTTTGTCTTCATTTAGATTTTTATCTTTTAAGATATATTCACTCATTTAGAATCTTATATACACTCGGTTTAAGAGCTGAATTATAAAACACATGCTTATTTGATTCGACATTTAAGAGATGTATCAAATTGCTTCTAGGACACTCTAGAAATATTTCATACTTATCAATACTTGGGTTTAGGAAGTGCAGTGGTTGCTGATAGGAGCATGCTTTAGATGCAACAATGTTTTACTGTGGCAATCTCATTTCTTAACATCTACAAAGTATAAGCATGCCATTATATTAAAATACAGTGCACCACTGCACCTATAAATTTAGTGTCCAACTTAATGTCCAACAATATCCTCATTTAACAGCTCATGAACATGAACATTCTTGAAAATAATTCTTCAGAGTAAAGAAAAAATTAAACAAAGATTACCATGCCCAGTTTCCCCAAGGCTCCACCTTTAGAAATCGCAGAAGACTGTATAAGTCCTCGAGATTGTTCTGAAAATCAAAAACATAGAAGTCAATCATTCTATACACTTGAAAAAGAACATACTTTTCATTGCTAAATTTAAAAAATATAGTAGCAAAATCAAACAGCCCTATGTACCAGAAAAAGGATATTCCTCGCAATAAAAAAGTAAAATAAATAAGGAAACAAGAAAAATGCTATTTGCTTTTCGGAAAAAAGGCTGAAGTTTATCACTATATGCAACAAGGTGTCAAGATCTATGACATTAGCACTAACAGTACACCCATGAACTCATATTAGGGTGTCTTAAGAAATACATCACAATTCTACTTCAAAAGTAGACTATCTTTTTCCTTTCCCCATAATCTCATTTTTTGTTTCCATACAACGCTATATTGTATTGATTTTCGCGCTTAATATCCAACAACAAATTCTTTTGTTCGCCACAAAAGTACATAACGACTCTAAATATCTAAGCGAAGCCACAATATGATATACATAAGAGAAACAAAGGTAGTAGTATACTATCACACACATACTTTACTCATGAGGCATGTAAATTTCCCAAAACAAAATAGATAATTGTAGAGACGATTAACCTGAATAGGAGTTCCAGTGAGACACCATCTATAGTCAGCTGTTAAAGCAGCAGCAGCAAGAGAAATTCTGCTTTTAGTAGACTTAATTGTATGTGCCTCGTCCAGTACCACTCTTAACCACCGTATTGAATAAAGAGCTCCGCAACCTTCAGTGTTCTGTGAGAAAAGGAAGGTCAAGCAAAACATGTTAAACTTCAGTGACCAGAATTTAATTATCATGGAAAACTCTGACCTACCTCAATTGAAAAATCAGAAGCTAGCAATCCATAGGTAGTGAGGACAACATCATTTTGAGCCAAGAGCTGAGCATCCTTTGATCTACCTTGTCCATAATGAACATAAACAGACAGGGAACCAGGCTGAGCATGAGTTTCTATCTCTGCCTGTCATTATAAAATAGAGAGCATCACCCTAATGGCTCATACATATTAGAGCATTTTCCTTTACAAATCTGGACATGCTTCAATGCACAGTTGCACACATACCTTCCACTGGCTGAGAAGTGTCATTGGACAGACAATGAGACTGCCACCATTCACAAGACTGACCTCTTGTCTTGTAACCTTGTCAGACTTTACAGGCTTCTTTGAAGGATCAGGAGATGCTTCGTAGGATTTACTACCCTCTGTACTTTCACCAGAAGAACGGCTCACTAATTGACTACAAGGTGATCTAAGTCTCTCTGAATTTGTCAAGAGAAGGGATATGGTCATGACCGTCTTTCCAAGACCCATAGCATCTGCCAAAATCTAAAGTGCAGAACAGTATTAAGAAAGGGCATTTCATGTAGCAGTAGTGTTTATGCAATGATAGAATTAAAGACATACTCCTCCTCTAGCCATTTGTAGAGTACTTGGAAATTCTGTCGTAGCTTCACCTGAAAATGAATTCAAGTACACAACAAGATCCCTCCTGCAAAGCAAAAAAATCAATTTAAACATGAATTTCATTCCCAACACAGTAACATCTCCTATGTACTTCCCCCCTTATAAAAGAATCTAGCAAAACATACTTGTCAGCCAGACGGTATGCTTCCCAACATGGATGAAGGGTATTAGCTGCATCTTCTGTGGTTTTTCCTCTCTCCAAATGGACCATCCAGTGAAGTGCCTGTTTCTGATAAGGGCGGAGTTCACAAAGAACAGTGTGTGGAGGATCCATTTCCTGTAAAATTTCACTTGAAAGTTCAGTTTACTGAAGCAAACTCACATTTAAACGAGTAGGGTTTGCAGTAAGACATGACACCTCCAGCTTAGAGCTATCTCCAACTCCAACAATTCTATCAACATCAGCATCCGATACTTCTTCCTCAACTTCAGGTTTTGGTCCATTTGATGATAAATTCCTAAAAGTCTTGGCATGCACCATTGAGGCATGCAGAACATTCTGTAGATGAAATTTTCAAATTAAACACCCAACAATATACTACAAAGATGTGATCGAAATAACCATTTTCAGCTATACCGTAGATTCCAAAGGCCGCTTCCTAGTGTATAAATTATCAGGAGTGAATTCCGCCTGTCATTGCGAGATAAGACAAGTGTTAACATCTATATATCCTAAGAATTAAAAGATTTTGAAGTTAACATTGAAGTATAATATACCTTTTTAAACGGAGCAATCCCAAGTAACATAAATAAAGTGGGCAATGAATGAATAACTGATTCCTCACAGAAATTCGGAGCTACTTTTAACGAACTTTGATGATTCTTTTGGAACATTGAACTGTTGATGTAGACACTGTGTACAGACCAACCAAAATATACATATTTACATACTAACACTATGTTTGCATAACAATTTTGGAGAGAAAAGAAAGGAAGGCACGGGAAGGGGGAGGGTACCAACCAAAATATAAATATTTACATACTAACACTATGTTTGCATAACAATTTTGGAGAGAAAAGAAAGGAAGGCACGGGGAGGGGGCAGGGAAAGGAAGAAGAGAAATGGAAAGAGATTAGCTCTTGTTTTTTTAGTAGGGAAGGTAAGGGAAAGGAGCGGAGATCAAAGTTCTCCCTCCAAATCTTTCCAGCATTGGAGAGATTGAAACCTTAACAAAAATTATGCACCTAATCCTTCCAAGTTTCTCACCTCCAATCCCTTCCCCATTTTGTTATCCAAATCTCTTTCCTTCATTTCTCTCCATTTCATTCCATCCAAACACACCCAAAAATCACAAAGAATCCCTTAAATCCAGCACTCCAAACTACTCCTATTATACTAATGAAGCATGATATTACTGATACGTTACTCTTCATAACACTTAACATATCAATTTTCACAACTCTTTACTAAACAAACACAAATTATAAAGCATTATTTCCCAATTTTTAATGAATACCCACCTCACATTTAACGCAATTGTGTCCATGATACTCAAATTCTCGGGAGTATATTTACAAAATCCCTCAACTCTAACCTTCTTATCTTTCACCAAAGGCAACAAGCATCTTGCCCACTCGTTCGGAAGTCGGCCAATCTGCAAAGCACCCACATCGAACTCAATAACAAAGACATTAATATCAGATGTAGACATACTGCCTCTGTTCTTTAACATTATCGACTTATCGTGTGATTGCAAAAAACATTCACACCATGTTTGAATAATATTTTAGGAAGGAAAGAAATGAGAGGGAAAGGGGGAGGAAGATTTATGTAAATAGAGTCTTTTAATGTCGGAAGAATTTGTTTTGTACAAAACGTGAATGAGTTATCCCCTCAAGTTCCCTTCCGTCCATTTTCCTCCCAGGCTCCCCTCCCCTTTTGGTATCCAGACGCATGAAATGCAATGCCTCCATTTCCCTCTCCTTCCTTTCCTTTATTTCCTTCCATAAAACATAGCATAAGGGACGAATGCATTACGAAAGTAGTCATAATATACAGAAACTAGAAGTACAGTTACCTCGCCTCCGCTTTTGGTCGAAAATCTAACAATCTCAGAACAAGTTTTCACTTGTTTACCTCTACCAAAAACCTTTCCTGTAGTAGAAGTTGAAGTTGTCGTATCTTTCAAGGGAAAGAAAAAATCTACTTCATCACCAATCTTAATTTTCCTCCCTTTACTGGTTGACATTCCAGAAATCTCGCCATACCCAACAAAAAACCATTCTTTGCCGCCACAGTTCAATTGAATACTCCGATTTTCTTTTTCTTGCACACTAACTATTGCCAAGTCTTTACAAGCGGATCCCCCATTTCTCTTAGGATTCTCGTTGTTCTTCTCAACTACAATCACATTAGAGCTTGGAATTTTAACCCTTCCTCTCGAATTGATTCTACAATTTTGTCGACTTCGGGAAATGAAATCGGGGGTGTCGAAAATAATGTTTATTGCACCATTTGTATCGTTATTCGCCATGTGAAGAGCTCTGATTATGTCCAATTCAGAGTAATCTTCACCTATAACCGAACGAATTGTTTCTACTACCTCGTCTGTAATCTTGCTGTTCATTTCTTCCCTTCGGAATCAAACCCTAAAAATCCTAGTTCTTGTGATTGTTGGTTAAATCTGGAATTATGAGGAAAATGAAGTGATTTAGGGTTTTTACAGAGGTTAGGGAGTTAAATTTCATTATAAATGTGATAATTTGGAGGGATTTAGGGTTTTGAAAAGGGCGGTAAATCGTTATTTGGCGCCTAAAAATATTCTTATTTATTTAAATTCCCACCATTTTCCCCTCTTTAATAAGTTTTCACTAATTCTCACTTAATAACGTCTTTTGTAAAGACGACTTTCAAAAACCCAGTACAATTTTAAATATATATTGTTACAACTCTAAATATAAATTTGTGCTGGACTTTTGAGAGTCATCTTTACAATGTGCTTCGACAATTAGTTGTCTTATCTCTTTAATTGTAGTTAGTTGAGTGAATTTTTTTGATTATAGAGATAGATATAGAGTCGGTTTGAAAAATGACTGTTAATTAAAATTGTCGAGTAAAATTATTTGTTTAGCTAGTTGGATTTATTAGTTGATAAGGCATCCGTTTAAAATGGTTTTTTAAGTTAATTAGTTAAGAACACATTTGATCTAAATTATTTGTTGACAACTGATTGTTTATTGGAGAAAAAAATTAGATTTAATGCCAAAACCTAATGAAAAAATTGATAGAAATAGTTTTTAGTTTTTAGTTTTTGACTTAAAAAACTAGCTTTCTAAAAATGGATTTTTAAAATCATGCATTGCACCAAAAACTATACTAGTTTTTGACAATTTGTTAAAAATAATTTTTAGTTTTTCATTATTTGCATGATTTTTATAACAGTTTTTTTAAGTTATATTTTTATATGTTTCATATTAATATATTTGTATATTGCAGTATACTAATAAATTGTCATATCCTTTATCCAATGAACACAATGATTCAAAAGTTATGTATAGCGAATTAAAGTAGTGAAATATTCAAAAATAAAAAATAAAATAAAATAAAATAAAAAATAAAGCAAATTCATTAAGGCCGAGAAGTAAAAAGCCTCAAGGGCTTACTTTGAAGAGCAATTTGTCTTCTAAAACTAATACTTGCTTCTTTATTGATAGATAAATCTCTTAATTCAAAGATTTTAAACCTTCTAAAACTAATACTAGTCTACAACTACTATTGGAGCTCACCCCATGATGCTAGAATTTCAATTCAGCCCAGAGATAGCACAGCTGTTGCGACGAAGCGAATACTAACAGAGAGATGATTCGCTGAGACTCGAGCTGAGCGGTAAATTTGGCCAGAGCTGATTGTACATGTGACGAGGAATTGGTACCCGGGTTTCAAATTGTGTCATCAAGCCAAGACGAAAGTGGTTGCCTGGGCTAGGGGTGAAATCGACGGATTGCCCCTGGATGTGAGGGGATTTTATTGTACGCCGCTCCACCTAGCCCAATCAACAAACTGCATGCCACCATAGACGTTATTGGCGAATCGCACACCAACAGTGAAAGCCATAGCAACAGGTGGTATGTTCTTTGCCAATGGGGATGCCTCGACCACCCGTTCTAGTCCATTAATAATTTGATAACGAGTGTTTGATGAAATAGCGAGGAAGGCCCCTGTTGAAGAGTACAAACAGCTATTAGAACACAGAACACTACAGTACTGACTTGGCTAGGCAGCTAGCAGATGCAACACGAAAAATGTGTCCCTCCCTCAATTCGAAATCAAAACTTCGGGAGAAAGAAAAATACTTCCCGTTTTGGGAACAGAACAGGGTGGAGGAGGGGGGGAGTGGAGGGGGGTGTCTGGGACTCAACTTTATGAAGACAATTTGTTAAGAAATATGCATCCAAAGGACCGTATATATGGAAAGAATTTATTTTTGTTCTTCGAAAACTCATTAGAAACACTGAATCAAAAAGCTCTAAACAACCTTAAGCAGGATTCTGGAAGAAAGATGATTCACAAAGTACAAATCGGTAGTCAGATTTTCATGAGAATCCTCAATCAAAACAAAGAATTGAAATGCTATCATATAATATCAAACCTGAAATTAGAAGTTTAATAGCTAATCTCATTATACATACCCCAGAGTACAGCACTCTTAATAAGTGGCGGGACTGGTATATCCTCATCTGACTTCTTTATGCTCCTAAAAGAAATAAACGGAAAGATGTTGATCAGAATTCAGAAGTATTTCAAATCTCCCAAGAAAACAAAAAAAACAAAAAAAAGTGTACACAGAGAACATTGGAACTAAATAGTAAATACAAGTGGGACAGAAAGGTTCTAAATAGTGTCTTAAATTTTTACGTGAATTCGACCATGGAGCGGATTGGATGGTAAACGTCTAGCCATCTAGGCTAGACTATGGATCTTACCTCTTGTAATCATGCAAGGATGTTTACCTATTACTTAGTCCCATTCAGTTAGTTTTGAGCTTGGTGATTCGCTAAAGGTGAAGTAAGTTGTGAACTTGGTGATTCGGAAGAAGAACAGATGTTAACTCAACTCTCATAAGTATTTCTCAAGCATTGAGCTCGTTCAGGTTCATCTGAAAAAGTAGACATGCATCTATATGGGAGTATGTCACTGCTTTTCACATTAATACAAGCAGGTTTTCCGTACATTTATATTCAAATCCATTAGAAACCTATTACATTAAAACTTTTAATAATGGACAATAGATTGAGCAATTTCACAATTTAGTTGAGAATTGTTGGGTAATTTCCAGAGCAAGGTATACTATGATGCAACTTCTTCCAAAATAAAACGCCCCCTTCCCTCAAAATCCTTCTGGCCTTCTAGGTGAGGTTTTCGCAATGTCTTGTTTCTTTAATTTTGCAAAAAAGCCTTCTCTTTCCATTCCAAATCTTATGTATCAACTCAAGGATATACTTTCATGCATATAATCCAAGATACATGAAGCTAGAAAAGAATTGGATACCAAGTGATGATCTGATATTTTTATAATAACCCTTTGCCCTTTCAGCAATAACAAAATTCAAGTTTGAGTATACATAATTAGTTTTTATCTTGGGGTATAAAACAGCTAGTCATAGGCCAGTGATGAACAGTGAACAATTGGTTCAGAAAACACACTGTTAAAGTTTGCCTCAATTTACTGTTTACTTATCCGCAAAACATTTACCATGTCAAAAGGACCAAGGGAGAGTTACACTGCACTCTCACATCTTCCATTCCGCTCTACCATACAAAAACATAACATTTTACCTCATGGGGCAATCTTAAAGAGGGGTTAGAGTTAGAGGGAGTATCGCACACATATATGAGCACTTCATCCATGCGGCCATGCCATAATCTTCACAAGGGTGTAAACTTCATATATTAAAATCGAAATATGCAGCTTATGGACTCACCTAATATGACTGGTTTCAACAAAAGTGTGTTTCCATCATAGTCTAATCATTTAATGCAATAAACAATGAGTCATGAACTAAACCCTAAAGAAACAGTGTTTAGAAACAACACAAAAACTCACCTTTTTATATACGATGAATACCAAAATTCACATTTAATTAAGTTAGTTAGCACCTCACCTTTTGGCAGTCATAATCAGATTCGCTATGCCTTGGCCCAAAATTCCACATCCAAATCCAACTCCCCCTTGCAGTACTCCCTGTCAAGTCAATCATAATATGAAACAAGACTAAACATTGAAAAATTAAGTGAAAAATTCTCTATTGCAGTGTCAACAAACACTTCTATAAAAACTGAAGTCAATCATAATGAATTATAAGAAAAACCATGTAGTTGCACCACGTCATCATCTGATATCCCTATTCACTGGTCATAAAAAGCCTAACAGTTACCATGGAAGGACATTAAACTCCCGGCATCATTTGAGAGTGCACATTGAATGAGGGAAATTAAGACGATCTACTGTTAATTAATAAATTAAATCCATTAAGTGAAGCAAACCAGTATCACTTTTTTAGCCATGCTAAAAATGACAAAAAAAAAAAAAAAAAAAAAAAAAAACTAAGATTTCTAGTCAAGATGTGCAAGGGCTACAACAATGACTAATGCTCTTTTCTGACCATCAACATATCAAGTTACCTTTTATGCTAGTAAATATAATAATTCAAGAAACCAAGAAGCGTAGTTATTTGTGTAACACAAGAAGTCCCTATACCGTGTAAAGATATGATGCCATTCGCTGCTTCACTGTAAATCTAGATCCCGGTCTTTCAGCTTCAAAGACGCTACAAAGCCAAGATGAAGTAATATAATCAGTTTAAAAAAAAGATCAAGCATCTATTGACTGCAACCAAACTAATGCTGCATCACAATGCATATTTCATATTTGCTCTATCTCATGTATTTTTAGAAATAGACAGGTCGACTTTTAGTGAAAAAAATGATGTAACATTGCCGAATTATATCCTAGTGATACGCAAAGCTCCATTTACCTACTGGGAAGGTCGCGACAAGCACGGCTGATGCCTCCCAGAAAACCAGAAGATGCAGATCGTTTCCCAATACGGACATATGGTGCTAACATCCCAACTAAGGCCACATTAACAACCACACCAACAAGAAGATCAGCAAGGTAAAGTTCGAATTCTGCCCAAAAATCCTTTCCCCTCTTCTGAACTTCCGCAAACGTAGCACAACAGGAATCAATTACAATCTGCATGTGGTTAGAAATTCATTATAAAAATGCAAGTAAAAGTCTCGAAAATACATTTCACACAGCAGAATGACATACAAGTCGGAAAAAGAGGGACTGTATTTGATACAATATTTGTAATTAATGTGTTTATATACCAGTTAGTCACATAACAATTTCCATTTCTAATTTCCTTTCGTAACCTTACATTCTATGAGGTATCAGTCTAAAATACTAACACAATCTTATCTTTCAACTTCGCATATCGATACATGTTGATTCTAAGAACCTGTTCATATGGACATATTACTACTTACAGAACTACAACAACATCAATATTTCATTGATTAACTAAGTGATTGGGAAAAGGTGAGAATTATAATGATGGGTATAACTTAGAGAAATCATATAACTATGGAAGTCACTTATAAAGCAGAGGAAATGGTCTCAAAAATTGCATGAATTTGACATTTTCTCACTTCAACCAACAGTTCCACATTTCTTCTAACCTCAACATGCTCATCAATTGATAATTTTAAAGACCTAATATTCAAGCAACTGAGACGGAAAAGTGCACAGCAAACATACCTCAGTCCCAACTTTAAATAAGAATGCAGGATCAGCCAACATTCTATTACGAAGCATTGCACAATGTCGCATCAAAAACCCTAGCGGTCCAGCTGCTCCCTGCAGTAAATCACCAAATCGTCAATAAAGTCGACAAAAGATACCGATCAGCAAATCAAAACCAAAGACGGATGAATAATAAAACAGAAGCTAAAGACGTTAGCTGGTTAGAGCTCGTGGGTAAATCAATACATTTTACTCCATACATCCATTAAAAGAATTATCCAAGCTTATATGCTACATATAAAGACATGAATTTGCATTCTCTCTCTTCATTACAATTCACTCTCTCATCATCTCATCTACAAATTCATGCCCTCATAATCTCATCTACAAATTCAAACTCTCTCGTCATCTCGTCTACAAATTCGCTCTCTCATCATATCGTGAACATATTCACACTCATCATCTCGTATGCAAATTCGTAGACTCTCATCATATCATCCACAAATTCGCACTCTCATCATCGCTCTACAACGTATCCAGGGCTTAATTCATTCTCTCTTATCATCTCATCTAACCTATAAATTCACACACTCTACTCATCCCATCCGTAAATATGCACTCTCAACATCTTATCCATACATTTCTTCATTCAATTGTATTTTGTTGTTTTCCTCTACATACTCTTTACAAAATTATATAAAAGTAGGAAGGTGTAAACAGCAAAATTTCATTAAACAGCATAATATTAAACCATGATTACATTCAATAATTAGAAAGCTTTAGACTTATTTTTGGAAGAAATCACCTGCAACTCCAAATAACGCATCAATATCAATTCTCTAATCCCAGAAGTTTTAGCAGCTTCAAGAAAATCAGAAGGAAGAACTGCGCCATGTTTCTCAGCTTCTCTCATCACATCCTCAAATTTCATCACAGCTCCAAACTCTTTCTCTTCCTCGTCGTCTCCTCCTTCTTCACCATCGCCGCCATTTCCGCCATTATTTTCAGGCGGAAAATTTCCATTACCATCGTCAGAACCTCCATTGTCGAATGTAGGAGAAGTATCTTCTAAAACCTTGGTTTCATATGGAATCGTATTCGAAGAATCCGATTTAGAGGATTTTACGACAAATTTAGCAAACTTTTTTCTGGAATTGGAGATTTTAAGAGTTGCCCTGATTTTAAGATTGCTAAAAAACCTAGAATCGAGACTGGAAGAATTGGAACTCCATTGTTGATTGGAAATGATTTCGTTGGTGTAGAAGTGTAGAAGATTTGAGCTCAAAGAAGTAACTGGCATGGCGGCTCAGCGATATACAAAACTAGTTTCAAGCTTTAAGTTTTAACCACCTGCTCATGTAAAATGCAAAACAAATGCCCTATGTTTTCAATTGTTTTTTCATTCGCTCTTTTCGCAGATCTCAATGCAAATTTTAAAATAAAATAATTTTAATGGTAAAAGTTGATTTTTAGAAAATATATATTGAGACCAATTTAACGTGATTTTACATAAATATATTTTTTCTTATAGATCGATGAGAAATCGTAGTTAAAGTTTGACACTAAAATTCGTAAAGTCTATTTAAAAAAAATATCAAAATAGAGAGTAATTACAAATAGAAATGAGACCTTAAGATTGACAAATGAGACCGAATATGAAAGATTATTGGTTTTGTGCATAAAATTAAATTGAAAATCAATTAAAGTCTTGAAAATTTAAAATAGATATAAAAAGATGTACATATTTATATAATAATTTTGTAAAGAGTTAGATATTTGTTAAATGATGACTTAGAAAGTGTATGATATTTCTCGAAATAACTCATGTATATATATAGAATGAGATTCACGAAAAACTGTATTTAAATAAGGATAAGAATCATAATACACTATTGATTGTTGAAAAAAATCTAAGGTTAATATTAAGCTACAAAAGCTTAAATTGTTAGAGTAACTATGTTTATATATGTATATGTGTGTGTTTCATAGTCTCACAAAATCCATATTTAAAATTCTACAACTCTAAAATAGACGCAGATCGGGTTGATACGCAAGTGGCATGGTCGCAACCAGCTCATAGCTCAGCACAACCCACCGCCAACCGCCACCATGGGCCGCGTTTAGCTTCTATTTTACAGCATGCATGCTTTTGCCATGTCCCGAGCCATTTATCGTGGATTGTGAACACAACATAGCACTACTCAATACTTTTTGTGGCCCACAAAGGCACGCCCGCCAAACACACGACCCAATCTGGCACGGTCGCAGAATGGCACAACTCATGGTAACACGACATGAATTGCATATCTGATAGTCCCGCAAATATTCAAGACGACTCAATAACTACTTTGGTAAAAATGTACCTAATAAGTAAAAATGATTCATATAAGTAATAAACATATACTCATACAATATTAAACTCATTCAACTAGTATACAACAATATATGTGATATAGTTAGAATTACATGTATTGCAAACAACAAGATCATCAGTTACAGTACTGTACATCATATTGTATCTACATTCTATCCATACCAAAGACACATATATACTCCCTCGTATTCTAATTAAATGTCCCGTTTGATTTAGCACCAGAGATCACATGGGACCACATGGGAGAAGACAATACGAAAAAGTAAGGGAAAAAGTTATATTTTAATGGCAATTGTGTAATTGTCGGATCATGAGTAAAGGAAAAAAGGTTACCAAATAAGGAAATAAGACATTCGGTATGAATATGCTAAAAGAGGAAATGAGATATTTGATTAGAATAGGAGGGAGTATATCTCTACTTCGATAATTTAGTAACTCATTTGTAAACCTCCCGAGTGTAACAAAATTCACGGCTAAAGGTGTATAGAATTGTTGAAGAGTAACTTCATACCCGGCTCACGCTTCGCTCTGGAAATGGAATTAAGTGGAATTGAAGGCTTATTTATGCCAATAATTCCGCACAAATCCGTATCCAGAAGAATTCACGACCACTAGAACTAATCTATTGGTTCATGTAGCTGACCGGTCTTCGGGAATCAAGACTTGCGACATTGTTGTTGTAGACCTATCCAGAAGACGACACAAAGCTTTGTGTAGCATTCATTATACAACTTAACCGAAAGAGCTATGACTTAGTCTAGTCTAAAGACCATAAACACCAAGAAAACTAATTCTATGGAAACCAATTATCTTCGATTAAAAGAGAAATTATCATTTCAACCAACCGAGTTAGCTTGTATTACCTCATTTTTCACCGGAACAAAGAAAACTTTTGCGGTGCCTCAAATCTCGGGAAGAACGAGGTCTATCGACTAATACCCTTGAAGAGGATTCACCAACTTTAACCACATCTCGGTGAGCATTTGAAGATCGAGGAAGCAAATTGCACGCACTCCAAGAAACTAAACGGGGGGAGCTTAGGGAACTATATGATTTGCTTACTTTTCTCATTTCGTGCTTTATTTTACTGAATTCTTCTTCAAGTTCCTGAACCCTCGATCTCATTCTGTCCATATCTCCTTTAAGATCACGGTTTTCACGCACAACTGACACCCATCCGTCTCTCTGGACGATCTGACCTACCAATGCGTTCTCTGTTGTATTAGGATTAGTTGGGCCGTTATCAGGGTCCGCAACATGAAGGCAACCGGCTAGAGCAGTTCTCAGATGCATCTGCTCAAAAAATAGGACTTGAAGAACAACCCTAAGGGGTAGTCTTTCGTTTTGGGATGCATGAGCACATGCATCAATGGAGAGCTTTTGATAGTCGATTATGTTGCACATTCGTTCCTTCTCTGTGTCTGGAAGCCATGGATGAGCCTATATAATCCAACAATAAATTATGGGTTTCACAGCAAATTGAAAATTAACACAATCGGGAATAAGAAAACCTAGTGGCATCAGAAAGATCACGAAAAAGCAAAAGCAAAAGATCACTAAATCATGTGCACTTCTTATTTATGTGAAATGTTTGCTCCAAGGGTCAATCGGAAACGTCTTAGTCATCGCTAAAAACGGTAGGGTTGCGTACAATTTGACCCCTGAAACCACCCATAGGTGGGACCATTTAGTGGCGTTGGGGTAGTTGAATCAAGTGAAGAAACATGCATATTCATTCATCTTTAACACTTCTAAGTTTTACTAAAAACATTCTCAAGGAGTATTAAACATCAATCAAGATTCAAGAAACAAACCTTGAAATATATATCAAGAGCTCTGTATAGGCCATCATGGAACGATCTTGAATCTTCTGGAAGAGCCTCTGCAAGAGCGCGTACCTTGTCGGGTTTCAAGTTCACATCCGAAGCAACCTCCGCAATATAGTCATCCACTAATTTTGCTACTTTTCTCAATGGTTCAGACGATGGTGATATTTCCGTATCAGGAGAACAAGGAGAGAATACTGGAACACTTTGCGATGACACGAAATGTTGGACGATCCTCTGGACACAATCTGTGTCATAAAGTGTGTCACAATCTTTGTAAGTAGGAATCAAAAGACCATCTAGACTAGCAAATTCGAGCTGCATTCCAACTCTTTTCTCTAAGCAGTCCTTGCACGCTTCACCAACATCCAGAATCAAAGCAGTACGAAGAATTCCAAGCAGAAAACGACAATACGATCTGCTCTTCTTTTCGGGCAGTAACGTAGCAATAGTTTCCAACAGGGTTTTTTGATCGACACTTACTGGAGTTGGGCTAAATCTTGCAACAGCCCGAGTTTTCCCTCCTTGCCATCTTTCAAGGCCCGGTAAGAATTTCCGAGCGTAGTACATTATAGCACCCGCTATACTTTCAGGTCTTATGCCTCTCGCTTGCATTGTTTTTATAAGCCGTTCGAATAGATCAATGCAAAGATATGAAGTATCTTCATACCACCAGTCAGATTCCGCACTTCTAATTCTAGCACCGGTATTAATTCCATTCCATAGTATGCTTCCACCGGGACTTTGTAATTTACCATACATCATCATAGGCCATCCAAACAAACTTGGATCGGTACAAACCATAGTGGACAAGGCATTTAAGCATTTGTCGATAATCTGAAGTTTCCCTGCGAACGATATGACGGGTTCAGAACTTTGAAGGGCCACAATACAGTCTTTCCAGTTACGAAGTATGTTTTTGTGAAAAAAGCTATCGCACCTAGATAACAAGTTATCCTCTCCGTATTGATCTGTCATCTCTAGATAGTTGGCGGCACAATACAAAAGCATTATGTTTTTTGGGTTCAAATCAATACGAAGCCCGTAACAGAACTTGGCAGCTATGAGAAAAGTGTCCGGGCCCCCAGGGAATCCGTCTAACGAAATGGTAGAAGGTTGTTTTTGTATGTCTTCAGAAGATTCCAGTTCTCTATCCAATTTTCCACATCTTGACACAAGAGGAAACTGAGGTAAAATACATATGTTAATCCAAAGGTACGAGTACGACAAAAGCATCCAATTTTTTTTCTCAAAAACCATGACGAATTTAACACATTATAGCAGTCAATGCAGCAGAAAATTATTGGAAGACTGTCCCTAAACTACTGAAAAACAAAAGAAAAAAGAAACTGTGTTCGCTGTTATTAACATCAAACAAAAGGGAGAAAATGTCATAACGCTTGAAGCAACAAATAAATAACAAATAGTTTGTTCGTTGTTGATAATAGTGAACAAGCATTGTTTTTATTTTTTTGTCCTTCAAACGTTATGACATTGTCTCTCTTTGTTCGTCGTTAGTAACAGCGAACAAAGTCATGGTAATTTTTTCGCTTGTTCATTGTTAGTAACAGCGAACAAACCTGACCTTAAGCTCGTATATGAAGACGCTTATTCTATATCGAGATGAGGTCAAGAAAAATTCCTATTTGTAACACCAACTATAATATCTAGAATCTAGATGTTACTAACATACTAAGATATCTACTCATTTACATGCATTACAATAGGTGCAATACAATGAACAGTCTCCCAACCTTAGGGATCATTTGTCATTACTGCCCAATACAAAAGTACTAATGTTTTTAAAGGGAAAGAAAACAAGGGGAATGCTTGTAAAGATAGCAAGCTCAAAAAGTATAGCAAACAGAAAGACAAAATGATAACTAGTAGGTACCATACTCAAGTCTTGTAAAGAAAATCAAGCAAACCTCTCAATAGAAAAGGTTGAACATCAATTGCTGAACTACAATAGGCCCTACAAATGTTCACTTGTCCATTAGGCAATATAACTTATAAGAGTATACTATTCATTACTTTAATGGCCCAAATTAATTTTCACTTTGACTCAAAGGTATAAGTATTGTATTAATATATTATATGTAAGCAAATTATTTGGAACACCATACAAAAGCATCTAAGGTACGGGAACTCTTCATTTCAACTCAAGCACCCGTGTCAAACCATTATTCCTCTACCTAAGGTTGGATGGTCAAGGGACGGGTCTGGAGCGGGTCCAACCAGACCCGGACTCGGATCTAGACTCTAAGGGTCCAAAATTTTCAGACCCAAATCATGGAAGATAGCTAATTATGAAAAAGGGACACACGCTCGAGTCTGAACTTAAATTCCCAAGTAAAATTGAATACATCGTTCGACTTCTTCACTAGTTCAGCAACAAAATCGAGAAGAATGGGACAAACACAAAATGCAAGGAAAAATTACTACCTTGTGCAGATGAAAATTCACTCCTTCCACAATAACAGTTATATCGCTTGGCAAACCTGCATTACATAACCTGTGAAAATCATGAAAATCACATCACCCAAAGTACAAACAAAAATAATGACAAACAGGATCATCCCAGACATAAAAAATGGCTATCAAATTGTAGAATGTAAACAACCTTTCTAAACAGTTTTCTAAGCAAAAGACCCAATTCCTAAGAATAAAATTGGATCATAGCCACAAATATACATTCTTAATCACAAAACTTCTCATTGCAATCCTGAAGATCCATGACTATAAGTCACCTCGTACGGTAGTACCTCACAAATGTACACTATCGAGGGGAATCCAACCTCGGGCTTGCCTAGTACATGACACGGGTCATTTGATTAAAACCCAATTATAATTGAATTGTGTAATGTGTCATCACCATCATCAACCCAATATCCTGCTCGAAAGTAGGGTCCGGGTGAGGGAAAGTACAGACAATCCATACCCGTACCCCTTCAAAGAAAGGGCAGAGTAATGTGGTCAATTTTCCGTGCATAGATAAATGTATTAAGACAACTAAATGGTAGCCGAGTTGGTTCAACATGTATGCTAGAGTTTAATGTTCGACCAACCTATACTAGTATCGTGAATTCGCATAGTATCCATTATCAAAGTTCAATATCTCAAGCCAAAAGAGAAAGAACCCAATTAACATTCTTCATCATACAACAACATTTCGAACAAAAAACACTACAATTTACCATAACAAAAATCGGAAAACACTAGAAGCATAATTCTATAAGAAAAATGAATAGAACAATTAAAAAACAAAACCATAAATGAAAATTAACAAATAAAAAAGGTAAAAGGGAGTACCAATCAGTGCCTTCTCGTCGAAATTCAGCGATTTTTCCAGCAGAAGCCATGAAATTCAGAAAATTTAATCAAAGCTTCAACGATTTACAACCCAGCTACTAGTCAAGCAGGTAAAACATCCCACATTTCAAAATCAAAAACCCACCAACCAAAACCCAACAAACATCAAATAAATGATTATTAGGGTTTGATTACAATAAGTAATCGTGCATCTATAAGTAAATAGAAGTATAAATACTACAGATTCCTTGATTTCTGAGCCACCAAACATCCCACTACTGAGTCAACTCGGTCCCCCCAACAAGAAGGTAGAAATAAATTCTTAGTGTGAGGGTTACATTTGAAAAATTAAAGAAGAAAAAGGAAGAAATTAGTGAATAATGAGGAAATAGTTTCTGTATTTTGTACTTTACAGCTATAACAAAAATGAAAAATACCCAGGTGGGGTTTAGTACAGCAAATTCATTAGAATTAAGAACAGGTTTAGTAAACATGAACCATGGTGTAATTAATTGAAAATTTAAAGTATTGCTAGAAAGTATTGGTGATTTATTAATTATAATAAATACGTTATCGTTTCTTTTTTATTGTCCACTTTTTTTATTTGGTTAATTCACTTTAATTGTCCACTTTCTAGTTTAGGTAAAGGTTTTTTACCTAAATACCCCCAACTTATATATTTCACCTACTACCTTTTCAATTATTATAATCTTTTAAATACCCTAATTACCACATTTACAATTATTATAATCGCGTAAAATATTACACTACCATTTTTCTTAATATGTGTGTCCACTAGAAAGTGGGCAATAAAAAGGGGTGGAGAGAGTAATAAATTATAATCGGAAAGTACTCCCTCCTATCCACCCAGTATGTTCCATTTGACTTTTGACTATTTTGAGGTCGTTAAATGGGATCACGTATGAAAGAAAAAAATTTGGTGTTTGTAAATTTTAATAGGGGTAAAGTATGCTTAATAAGTGTAAAAGTATGAAAAAGTTATGTCTAGTAAGGGTAAATACTAAATAGGTAAAATTTACATACCAAAAAAAAAAGAAAGTAAAGAAAGTAAAAAGTTATGGACAATAAATATGATTGATCTCAACAATTTATAAAATAAAAAACTCATATTTTAATTTGGACAATAAAGCAAAATATGAGGCACAAAGGAGTATAAATGATGATGGTGGTGATGTTTGATAAAGAAAGAAGAGATTGATTTGGATGAGATGATGACACGTGGATCCCATAACTCATGGGAAGTGGGAATGGAGTTAGTGTACTTGGCAATTGGCATGACATGATGAAGTAGTAATGTGGAAGCTCAAATTCATGTGTACAACATGTTGAATGTGAACTTCCAACATCATCATATTTAATGGTCTCATGCTTGGTGTCCCCCCTCTCTAAAGACCCTTTTCGTGTCGGGAGACTCTTTGACCATACTCTCCTATATGGGTATGAGTTGCCATCTATATTCTCTTCCCAGACCCTGACTATAACTTGTTTACGAACGGGATACAATGGGTATGATGATGATGATATGCTTGGTGTCCCCTCTTCAAACCTATACTTTGAGCCACAACAATAATGTCATGGTTTTGGTTTCAAAAATTTTAAATCTGACTATTTGAATCAATATATTAGTTTTAATGACATCCAACGTTACAAGTTAATTTGTTAGGCTTTATGTAAATAGATGTAAACATGCTACCCTGAAACGTGATTCGTAATTTTTTGTATGTGAGACAAAAGTTATAAATATAGACAGGATACACTAGGTATGATGATGATGATGCGACTGTCAAGTGAGCACTAATATAGCCAAAGGAATTTTTTATATTGTTCAGGTATTATCCTTATTACTTTTTATTGCGATGATCTCATTTTTTCCTAAAACTCATCCACTAAAGTATTCTTTATTTCCATCTTAATCACTTATCTATCATCCACATACTTGTTGTGTTATTCTTCAAATTACAATTTTATTTCGATAAATTTAACTAATATTACTACTATGTTCAAAAAAAAGGAATGAACAAAGAGAGTACATAAAGTATATAATTTCATAAAGTTGAAAATTAAAGTCTCAACTGAACTCATACAAAAAGATTCATTATATTGTATGCCAAGTTTTGTAGGAGTGTTTTATTGTACCGTAAAACATAGGGTATCCAATAATTCTAATGGAATTGAATTTTATCTGAATAGAATAAGTATCACATTCCTCATATTTTTATATAGTTTTTTCTGTCCTTCAGCATACCCTATAGTTAGTGAGTTTCCTATAATTTATTTTATTTTCAAGAATTATCTTAACATCAAGCGCCCGTGGCCTAATGGATAAGGCGTCTGACTTCTAATCAGACGATTGTGGGTTCGAGTCCCACCGGGCGTGTGTTTTTTTATATAGAATTTTCATTTTTTCTGGACTATATTTTAAATTTTTTTAGCGATACTCTTATAAAGAATCGTTATTCGGTGATGACCTCAAAAGCTCATATTCTTATAATATACATTTAACTTTTTTTTTTATGAGACTGATTACCATGACTTATGGTAATCAGTCTCGTAGAAAAAGAGTTAGATGTATATGAGTAATGAGATGGTTTAAAACAAATAGCTCATCTTATAATGAAAAAATTTGTTAACACATTTACATTAATTTCTTAAAATCGTTTTCAAATTTTTAAGAAAATGTAGCAAATTCAAACAGACTAATACGAAAAATAAACAAAATTCGAAAGAGAAAGTAGTCTTTTAAGTATACATTATTGTTACTATTGAATATGAACAAAGTAATTAACAACCCTTATTAACAAGTACTTCTAGTACATAGTATGAATTAGCTAACAATTCTTGTTATCAACAATAGTATCAAGAATGAGAATGTACAAATAAACTATATTACATTTTTACCCCATTTCATTTATTTTGCTACATTTTCTTTTTAAGGCAAAAGCTTTTTAACAAGAAAGTAGCAAAATGGGTAGAACGGAGAGAGTATATACGTCCAGAAAACTATTTATCGAAGAGCATATATAGCTTGAAACTCGAGCAAAAGGACAAGAATAGAATCAAACAAATGTCGTTTTGGGCTCGGGAGAAAGTTATGGATTGGTTGTAACTCTCCGACAACGACACCAAAATGCGGTTCCTCCGCTTCTACCACGAGCCACGGCTATCTCCTCATCAATATAGAACCATATGAAGAATGGGTCTTTGGAGTTAGGCTCCCTATCATCCGGACTTCCTAGGTTTATCTGTATAGGATTGAATGGTCCTATTTTGATACGAATGCACTCGAAAATGAATGCCAATATTCTGTTCTTCCATGAAAATCTTCCTTCAAAACTCAAACTACCTAAAGGCCCCAAATACACACCATTTTCTATCCTCTTCGCCTGTTATTCAAGTCATAGAGATGGGATCATCATACGCACCCAAAAGAACACAATCACAATATAAACAAAATGATGCAAGGTAAATCGAAGCAAACGAATAACTGGTTTTTTATTCCCTCCATCCCATGAAATTTGCAATATTTTCCTTAGTTTATCACATGAAATTTGCAACAATTTTATTTTCGACTATGACCCCACACCTTCACTTAAATTTTCATTCACAATCTTTTCGATCTCATACACACATTTTCTCTTTTCTCCAACTCTAATAAAGTATAACTTTTTCCCCAACTCTATCTAAAGTAAAAATTTATGGTTGGGACAAAGTGGTAACCTGTTTTTTTATTTGCACAAACTTGATCAAACATGTTTCTTTATGTTTAAATACTAAGTTTAGCTTTCTCAATGATTACTAGGTACCAAAGCAATAAAATTAATCTTTGAATTTCCTCTAAATATGTGGAACTGAGGGTGATTTTGTTCAGGTCAAGTAATAGAATAGAGCCTTTTATGATCTATGGTTAAACTCCACCTACACAACCAATTCCAAGTAACTTTACCATGTTAGCTTCTGAAGCAAGTCTTGTTAACTTCAAAATTTTCGTAAAAATTCGACCACAAAAGTTGTTTTCTATCTTTACTTGGATCTGTTTTTGTACTAAAAATGCAATGCATACCTCTGCGTCGAATCTCTGGACTGCTGTTAAAGGAAAATATCGCCCACCATTCAGTTTTTTCTGCAAATATGCACGTTACATCACATAGTGAACATGTACGCAATAATGGAGCAGCATTATGTTGTTATCCCAGTGTCAAGTGGCTCTCGCCTAAGCAAGGTTTGAAAGGTGAGATTTACACAACCTTAACCTCGTAATGACAAAAGTTTCAGATTGACCCATATAATCAACTTTACGTTAACAAAAAGAGAATATGACGATACGAGTGATTTTACTATAACAATAACAACAACTATGAATCTTTCGCTAGATCATAAAAATAAATTAAACAATGATGCATTAGTAGTAACTAGTAACAAGTACTTAAAGTGGAACAGAGAAGTAAAAACTAACCTCAGCTGTAAAAATAAGCATCCAGGTTCTGCCAGGAGATTTATTTCCTCCGAGTGTTTCTAGAAAATTCGAAGGGTCAAGCTTTGTCTTCTCAATCACTGCAAGAGCTGATAGAATTTCTTTTTTATCAACCTTCCTTGTTTTTGCAGCATTCTTCAAAACTTTAATACTCTCCTCTACCTATATCAAATAGCATACTATTATGGAGCACCAAAAACCAGCATCGTATACAATAATCAGTCATAAGCTATGTTACTCACACACCTGAAAAACACATTTCTGGTCCTTGACAATCTTACTACATAATATTTTAAACTTGCTTTTGAAAAAAAAGAAAAAATACAACACGAAAATTGTAGTAAAATTGCTAGTGTATCTTGGAGGAAATCAGAGAAAATTGTTTATGTTGGTTTCGTCATGTGCAAAGAACATCAGAAAGTACACCGGTTAAAATTTGGGGTTTGGAATATTGAGGGTTTTTTGAGTAATAGGTTGAGCATATATGACTTGGATAAAAAGAGTAAGAATGATATGAAGGACTTGAACTTGCATGTGCATATGACAAAAGATAAAGATGAGTAGATAAGGAATATAAGGTGTGTGGCGAGAGGTAGGTAATGCTGGCTCACCACGCTTCTCGAACGAGCTAGAAAAAATCTTAGACGAGCAAAGACGAGCAACATATGACAAGCAGGTAAATGTTATATTAGAGAACACTTCGAAGAGCATTGCAATAGCTCGTACAAGCATATAGCAAAGCTCGGGACAGAAGCACGAAACTTTCGGTAAGTAGCTTCTTCGACGAGCAGCTGAGGCGAGCAAAAGGTTAAGTTTGTTTGAGCAATGTGTTAGTGGCGTGAGCAAGGCTTGGTCGCTTGAGGAGACTTTTACTTGAATATTAGGTAAGATAGCTCAGATAAGCACACAATGTCTGAACATCGTGCACAATGCCAAGCATGCTTGAAAACCTCGCGAGTTTGAAGTTTGATTCCTTTGACTCCCTCAGTCTATAAATAAATCCTTGGAGGTCAGAGGAATTGCATAAGGAGTTATGCAAGCTTCATCGTAGAGAGGTGTATCTAAGGGGGTGTTTGGTACCAGGAAAATTGTTTTCCCTATTTTCCCTTTGGTTTGACAAAGGATTTAATATGAAGAATTTCGGTAGGAAAAACAACTCATCCCTTTACAAACAGTTTCCTCCAAAATCGGGAAGGAGCCAATTTAACTCCACTCTTCCATCCATTTTTCCCTCTTCACCTAATAGTTTTCCATCAAACCAAAAAAAAAACCTAATTATCACTTGAATTTTCCATTGAATAGGATTTTTGTAAAAACAAAGTTTACGATAACCATAATTCACACACTTTTGCGTGTGTTTCTTGCATTGTTTTGTTTGTGTACTGGTAAAAATTCTCATTCAAACAAAAAATACACCATAATTCAATCAATTGAGTATCAGTACTGCTAAAATTCTCATCCAACCAAACTCCAAAACTATCCTAAATCATGTAAAGTTACAACAAAATTCAACAAATGAATGAAGAACAAAAAGACACAAAAAATAGCGCATTACCTTGGATTGATCTTGCTGAAGAACAGGAGTGGAGGAATTTGGATTCGCAACATCAATATCTCGTAAGGAACAGGAAGTTCTGAATTTGGTAATCAGAGAAGAATGCTTATGCTTCCATTGATTGCGATGAAGAGCAACCACAGAGGATGTGGTCGGAATGGGTGTTAACACTGACCACATTATTTGCGCCATTCCTTTATCTTCTGATTCATTTTTGTACCTATCTAGCGACTTGTGGGAGATTACAAAGGTTAATGTTAAAAAGTGGGACCTATTCTTGTGCGAGACCGTTTTTTAAAAAGACGATGTCCAAACAAAAGACCACATTCTTATTTTCTTTTTAGTTTGTATTAATTAGGTTATTCAGCTCATATCTAATGCGTTTTTTATAAAGACCGTCTTTCACAACAATTTGTGTGGAAAGTGCTCCTTGTCCAACAACTGAAACAACACCTAATTAAGGTTTTATAGTCTTTTTAACATTAAACTTCTGATTGAGTCGTTTTAATTCATTGGATCCAATTTGTATAGTTTTTTTTTGTCCAAACAATTTGTATTATAGGTGCTTTTTTTAGAGACCGTCTTTTGTAAAGATGACTCTCAAAAGTCAAGCCCAAATCTATATTTAGAATTGTAACAATATATATTTAGAATTGAACTGGACTTTTGAAGGTCATCTTTACAAAAGACAGTCTCAAGTAAGAATAATTAAGGTTATTCGGCTCATATATCTAATGCATTTTGGATTGTTTTGAAATTTAGTAAATAAGTTTATCACATGCTTCCAATGAATTAAGGTTTAATAGTTTTTTTAACATTAAACTTTTTTACGTGGAATATTTTACGAATTTGTTTTTAATAAGTCTAGTACACTATTGAAGTTTTGACTAGAAAAAAAAAAACATAAAAATTGATTCAAAATATAGTTGGTCCTTGCCAAAAATAGTGATATAATAGGATCGAAATTTAATAGTATAATAGATTAAATTGGTTGGATTCTAATTACAATTGAGCTTTTTATTTTTGCAATATTTTGAGCAACTCTGAGACTTTGAAATTGTATTAGGCAGGCTCGAGTTTAAATTATGAGTCTTTTAGTATTCAGAGTCAATTTTAATGATCTCAAACAATCATCATCATCATACATCATATCATACAAGTTAATAATTTTGATGTAAATTATAAAAATGGCAGTTTAATAGGATGTTGCCATTTGTAATTTTTTTATTGGCCGAATGTTTATTGGTAGAGATTTTGCATTATTTGTTATTTATTGCCTAATATAATTTCGCACAAAAGGATGATTGACTATGATTTTAGCAATATACTCAATTTGCACATCTAAAACATGATTGCCATTTATATTTCCTTTTTTACTGGTTGAGAAAAATTTGGTCTGATTGTTTTGTTGACTGATATTTACTAGCTAAGACGAATTTGCACCAACTGATTGACAATTGATAAACACTTGGATTAATTAAAATCATACAAGAAAATTATGCATGTCATCCTTATAAAAGTCTCGCTATATGAAAAAATTTCATTGGTTGATGTTTAATTATTCTTGCTTATATTGAGATATAAAAAATAAATTATTGATTAAATTTTATCGGATTCTGTAAATTTACCATTTATAAAAATAAATAATTTAAATATTTTTATAAAACTAACCGGCTACAACATTTTGTTGCATCAAATAATATAAACAACATCATATATATTTTAGCAATTATTATTTCATATTTAATATATAATGTGTTTATTATTACATTTCTTTGAAATTATATTTTTATATATTTTCATACTAAGAAATCCGTGCATTGTACGGGATCTTATACTAGTGAGTCAATATTCTAATAACATGTATAAGCTTGGTTATTTCATTCACATCTAAGGCGCATCTCACTATAAGACCATCTCAAACAACGATTTATGATGATTGATAGTAAAAGATTGAAATATCAAAATGAATGTTTTAATCAATTTAATTGGACTATTTAGCCCAATTTAAAACTATATCACGACGAGACCGTCTTCAATGAGAATTTGCGTTACAAATTTAAATCAAATAATCTATCGCTTTTGATCGCCCCAGTTCTTGCCCTCGAAAAATTCGTTTAACATTCGCTCAAGTTCTTCTGCGCTGAATCTAATGTACTTCTGAGGGTTCTTTCCACTTTCTATCATAGGCCTACAACCACAAATGCAAAAAATCAGACATATATTTACCAAACTAGAAATATTAAACACTACTCAAAGTAATAACGCATGAATTTGTTGTATTACAACTCAATTAGAGTATATATTTAAATTAATGCTTACTTATAGATGGCAGGGTATATGTCAAGGAACCAACTTAATCAAAAACTTAAGCTGATGGTTGAGAACCCATGATATATTATACTCCCTCTTAGGCTCTTATTCTTCTAATTAGTCCCATTTGACTTTTCACAATTTTTAAGTGGGTCAAGTGGGACCACTTAGAAAGAAGAGATAAGGGTAAGAAGAAGTAAATTGTTAATGGCTTTTTATTAGATGGATTAATAAGGTAATGTAAGTAAGGGTAATATCGTCAAAAATACATACAATAAAAAGAAATGGGATGATTTAATCCTATTTGGAAATGAGACTAATCATGAGAATAGGAGGGAATATATTCAAATACGTCCCTCGGACGAAAGTCCTTTGGGATAAAAGTGTGGATGCAGTACTTATTGAGTATACCTGGCGCTAAATATTCTACTTTAAACGAGCGGAGGTTGAGATTTGAACCCATGACTTCTTGTCACGCAGACTTTTAAAACATGTCAAGAAATCAACTGAACCAAAAACTTAAGCTGATGGTTGATGACCCAGTATATATTATATATACTCTAACAGTAAAATTTGCCCAATTCCACAAAAGTAGGAATAGAAATCGAGAGAAATTGAGATATCAGATGACAAACCCATAGCGTTTGAAGAAATTTCGGTAAGCAGGCAATAAGACCTCAGCAACAGCCAATCTCAATGACTCACGCAACTCACTGTCAGGAACAGTCCATTGAGATTGTCTTTGATGGAGTTCTTCGAATTGCAAATTGAAATTTTTGAATCTCTCTTTAACCATTGCCCTTGGAAGCGGAGGAGCAGTATCAGGTGTTGCAGCGCCGCCTGTGGAACCGGTTGGTTGGACTGAGAGAAACTGAAGGATCTACAAACAGAGAAAAATGTGCTTAAGAAAACAATAAATACTTCTATTAACTATGCTACTGACTATTCGTTTTGCTTCACGTATTCGTGTCCGATCTTTGATGCTCGGACAATAATATGACACTTAGACACTTCATTTTAGGCATAAATTGAATGTTTAGACGTATCCGACACTTGGACATATACTAGTATCCGACATCAGTACCCGAGTCCAAGACATAGCTTCTACATGGTAATTGGTAAACATCTCATGCTAATTATCCACCACCTATAGCAGTTTTTTTTTTTTTTGAAAATTGGGAAAATATATTGAAAAACACTGAAAAAGGGAAAACAAGACCGTTGGCATAAAAACCCCATGAAGAAAAAAGCCATTGGAGCAAGGCCCCCCGAATATAGGCCACTCAACACGGTATAAAATGCATACGAGTGTGCTATGCAACAAATACCAATTTGTTACAAGCTTTGTAAGCGAATAAGCCTAGCAAGGCAATAAGACCACCTATAACAGTTTATTCCACGAAATTCAAAAAATAAATTTTCTTTTATTCTTCTATCACTTCTCCATCTATTACTATATATTTTAATAAAAACACCAACACTCGAGTCGAGAGTATCATTGGCCGCAACCTCCTTATCTCCTTGATAAGGGTATAATATGTTGGGTTTGCATACCTCCATAGACCCTGATGTCTAATGAGTGGAATACATCAGGTATGATGATAATGATAAAAACACAAAGTTAAGGTTATTGTTAACTAGGCTCTTAACAAAATCAAAATGCACATAACAAGGAAACTAACATCAAAAACAAATTTGAGAGAGGAACTAGGGCGAATAAAAGATCACATAGTCCAAACAGTTTTTTGCAAGCATGTTCAATATTAGACACTAGACTTCACTGGGGGAACAATACCTTGGACCAAGAAACCCTTTTGTATTGATTTGCATGTTGTTGGACAATCCTCCGATGTCGTTGAACCCAATCATCTCCTAGTAGATCTTTTGCATCGGACCTATAACCAAAAGAAAAGAATAAGGTATGAACAATGAAGAAAATACTCTTAAGAGTTATAATAAATATCAATAGCAAACCTCCGAACTGATCGAACAATGTAATGAATATTGTTCATAAGAAATAGCTGTGTCAAAGCACAATCTTTATATTGTTTGGATTTTCCGTCAAGATTAATCTGGAGTGCTTGCATTATGCGAGTTGTTAAAGCAGCCAACTGTGCTCCTGGATCTTCTGCACTGAACTCCTGGAACAGTTGTTTCAGAGTGGACTGATAACTGTGTAATGTTCACATTAGTTGAGTATAACAATGAGAAATTCAAAATTAGTAGAGCAAAAATAAGGAAAAAAAAAAAAGAGCCAAGATGACTCTAACAGCAGACAAATTGCCTTGTAAATGGCTCATACTCCCACCTTTAGTGAGATAGACACCACAAATCCACATCATTTCATTACCCCAAAATCGTTAACTGGCTCTCATTTAGGGGAACGGAAGGAGTAGCTTCCTAGCCGTACAATGACCTTGACCAGTTTAAATACAAGTCTTGTGCGGACTTAGTTCACACTAAAGTAGTTTGATTTCGTCACTTTCGGTATCCTTCATCTAGAAAACTTTATAGCATAATATTAAGGTCTTTTCTTTGCATAACTTAAAAGCACATTTCCCTCCAATAAAATCACATAAAGAATATAGCATAAAAAATAAAGCCTAAAGCCAAAGTAGACTAGTGAGCATTAGGCTTACTCAAACAAAAACTTCACATAGTTGATCACATAGCTGGTCAATGGATGCACCGTTCCATCCATCACGATAGTTTTTGTGGCATCCTTCTCAACTGCTTCTTCAAAATCACCAAATGTCTCTTGGGCTGTTTGTGCTAGTCGTTTCGTCAAGCTTGCTGCAGATTCCCTCATTTCAGTGCAAGGCCTACCCTCAAAAATTCTTTCCATCTATTACAACAAGCAACTATATCCGTGTCAAATTCAGCCAGTTTCTTTAAACAACAAAAGGAAGCAAATTGAAAATTAAGCAATTTTGTTAGTGTTTTGAATGATTTAACATTAACACTATGTTTTGATAGCAAATTAGAAGAGAACAGAAAGAAAGGAAGGGAAAGGGACGGAAGAGGAGAGGTATGGATGGAGAGTGCACCTTGTATGTTTAAAAGGTAAGGGAAGAGAAACGAAAAGAAAATGAGTGTTTTCCCTCCAAATTGTTCTAGTTTAGGAAATATTGTATTCTAAACAAAATTTGTTCATATTTTCCCTCCAAATCTCTTCCCACCCTTTTTATTATCCAAACATGGGGTAATAGTTTGTCCTATATCATGCCATTCTTTCCTCTCTCTACCATGGTCTCATCATGTTCCCCTAACATTTTCCCTCTTATGAATTTGTTTTCTCATTCCCCTACTCAAATAATCAGCAAGCCATTGTACTACATATGCACAAAAAAAAACAGAAAACTGGTAAGTTTAGAAGCCAAAAGATCGCAAAAGGAGGTTTATTCATCTTACCTCAGGCTGCAGTTCCCTCATGATCTCATACATGTCCAAGAGAACAAATAATTTTTCTGGTGATCTCTTGCTTCGAGCTATTGCATCCCCAAAACTAAGGAGCGAAGAGACACAACTTGAAGTTACTTCAGCAAAACACAATATTCTAATAGATTCAATAGATTTAAATATCTCATCAGACACCTTCTTCTCCCCAGAAAAAAGCAGTTTGACCTGAATTATTATCATGAATAAATTAAAATTCAAGCAAAAACAGGTTAAAATGTTTGAAACAGCCCAATCTAACAGTACTTACAGATATACGCATGTAATGTATCCAATTCCCTATCTTTGCCTCTAAAGCTTCCCACTGCATCTTTTGCACATCTTCTTTGGTAAGTCTCTCCACCCCAAGCTTTCTTAGTGTGATTTCCATAACAGTCGAGCGTGTTTCCCTATGTACCATATATTAAAAGACGTTAATACAAACCAAAGATTTCTTCATGCGCTATCTTAGTGGCACCTTCCATTTCCTGTTTATTGGATCATTCTTCCTTTCTATATGCCTCTTTAGTTATACTTTTTTTAAAAAATAATTCAGTGTAAAACTAACACATTTCCAGAGTCTTAACTGTTCACTCACTAGATTTTCAAATTGACAGCAACAGGAGAATATTGAGATTTTACTGCAATGCCTGGCAACCAATGTTGTTAAGCTAATAGTCAAGGCCCAAAGATATGTTATATACTCTAACACGCCCTAACACACGAGAGCCCATTGGGATAAAAGTGTGGATGCAGCACTGGCGCTCCCCATACATGGGTTGAATCTTCCACTTTACTTTGAATGGGTGGTTGTTCAGATTCGAACTCATGACCTCTTATCATGCTGGCTGTGGTACCATGTCAAAGAACCAACTCAACCAAAAGCTTAAGCTAATGATTGAGGTACTGAGATATGTTATTTACTCTAGCATCTGGTCCATACTGATTTAGTTTAAGAGTCTAAAATGTAATGATTCAAAGCATTCCCTATGTGAAGTAGCTAATAAGAATAATAATAAAACAAACAAAAGCCAAAAATTATTTCCGAAATCTTTCTCGAATTTTCTCAATTCATTCTTGCCCTTGTAGAAATAACTTCAAGTCATAATGCTCCAATTTTCTATCCTCAAAGATAGCGCCAAATTCCAAAAGATGCGAAACATTTACCTTCTAATAATACCAAAAGGAGACTATGAGTAATAATAATCTGGTATTGTGAAAGAATGCTACAAACAAATCAAAGAGAGTGATAAAGGAATGAAAAATAAAATCCATTACCGATAAATACTGAGAACTTGTTGTTGGTAGCCAGCTTGAATCATTTGAATGACCAGATTATGAAGCAATGGTAGGACACGAGGGGGAACAAGATCTAAAGGTTTATAAGTAGAATTTTCCGCACTTTTACTTTGCTCTGCATCTCCCTGAGTTGAGTTGGGTCGTAATGAATTGGGAAGGCAGTCAAAAAGGCAATCAGGTTCAATTGGTTTACTGATACAAGAATACATAATTGTTTAATATGCATGACATAAGGAACATGGAGTGAAATTTAGCAACTTCAAAAATAAACTAAGCCTTGATGGACACATGAATTCAAATTCAAATCTTTACACTAACTACTCAAAAATGATGCTTAAAAATAAATGCACATCATTTTTTCATGAAAAAGTCTAAAATCATCGGCTAAAAATGAAAAACAAAAATTACCTTCACTTTTAGTTTAGCACAATTCTTATCTAAAATTCTCATCATACAAACACTTAGCTTTGAAAATAAATAGGCAAGAAGACAAACCTGTAAGACATTAAAATTTGCCTAAACTCATCTTCCAACTTTGAAATTGCCTTTTGTACCAGGTTGTGAACACGATTTAAAGCCTCATTATCATGCTTAAAGCTTTTGTTACCACTCAAAAACATAAGGACATATTTCAACTGCTCAATAGCTTCAAGGTAACTTTCCAAATCTTCATGAGGCCCTCTTAAAACTTTAGCTTCGGCCTGTAGTTTGCAATTCAATTAAAAATGTGGTAATGAATTAGATCACGTCAAAACTTTCTAAAACAATATTACATGTGTATGTGTGTGTATATATATATATAATACCTAATACGAAACAAGAGCCATTTGCATAAAGTTGATAAGGAGGTGCAATAAAAAAACATGTCTTGAGTCGAGACTAAGAATCAAAAGACCCTCCTATCCTAAGGTGCCTATATTTTTGTAAGATTTGGGCATCATTGCGCTACATGTCCAACCACTTAAAGTAATCCTAATGGTTCATGTAAACAAAAATCTTTGGAAAATTTTAGGTTCCGTAAATGTGAATTAAAAAGGTTATACAACACTAATTGGTGAAGATATTGACAGTAATTTGGAAATAAGGTGCTCATGTTTTCATTAAGCAAAGTAATTTGTGTTTTCATAATGTCATTCTAAAGGTAGTTACATAGGTTAGAGGCCAAACCACTACGAATCTCCTCTAAACTAGTTAAATTCTTACTTAGTTCTAAAGAATCAAAAAATATAACTAGTTCTCAATAATTTAGGCTTGATGTAACCATTTTTTACCCAACAATAAACCTAGTTGAATGCCATGAGCTTAAGAATGCAAAACTTTTTGTTTCTAAACAATATCATGTCTAGCTACATAGGTATCTGAACAAAAGAGAAATTGAATCAACACTAAAATATCTAGCTACACTGCAACACCAATCTCTTCGTCAAAGACTCCTTTTCAACTTCACAATCACTCTTCATCATTAGTAAGAATTGCAATAAAATCAATCAAAATAGTTCATTCACAAAAAAATCATCATTGGTTGAATCCCATAAATCCCTCAATATGTCACTCCTTAGTCCCACTACCTCCAAGCCAAGAAAGTGTTTCTCATAAGCTTTCTTCCTTCAACAATGGACTCCCTTTTTCCCTTCTTTTAAGGAAACACAACTCAACTGAATACTTCAATGAGTATATTTTAGACCCGCTACTCGCTGGTGACCAACTATTGACCCATTTTTCAAAAAATCCAATAACGACCTGCCCCACAAACAACTCGCTAAAGCCCGCAGCCTAATGAGCCTACCCGTCCTATTAACTAGCTCACATTGCAACGAAAAATGGCTAGCTAGATCCTAATTAATTGTTACTTCAGTAGTATACTATATTACTATCATTTTTTTACAGTTTCTTTTATCAAATACATTGTCGGAAAATAACCCACATGCGATTTCACATTGAAGAATTAGAGATAGGTTGACTAACATATATAATTGGTGGGCTACTCCTAATACCGATTAGTTTTAGGATGGAATCTCATCGGATTTATGTGCAGCCACCTCTCCTTTTATGCAGGTCTTATTGTCTACAAGTCATTTCACAAATTTATCATACACTTCTCAAAAAAATGTAGTTATTATAATGAGAATTTGCCAGTCCTATGCAGCTCAGCATTCCTCCATGCATCATACACATCAGAATATTCTGTGTGCAGAAGTTGGTTATAGCAATAAACCTGCTATGCCTATTATATTACGCCAGCTGTCCTAGTTGTTATTTTGTACTAGCATACTCTAAAATGTAAGAATGCTCTCTATCGGAGTATAAATATGATGTATGGTGGTCCTTTTTTGCTATACAGAAATACGCAAACAAATGCAGTGAGTACAATATGCACTTGCAGTACTATTTGCTATATTGAGGTGAGCAATATACTTCTTATAGCTGTCCTCATATTAAAAAGAGGCGGAGGATGGTATAAGGCTGCCTATACTCTATCTCGTCTAGACACAAGCCATTCCAGTATCACTAGGACAATATAATGTAGTCATTGTTATGGAGAATACGGTTCCATAAAGACCAAAGTTTTATTATATACACTGATTCGTACTAACCAATTTAATCAAGAACCAAAAATCAAAGAAAAAAAGGTATAAGAACAATAACAAACCTTGCGAGCGATATCAAATTGTTCCAAAACATTCTGGGTAGATTTTAAAGTTCTGTCAATATTTTCATGCGCTCTTCTAATCGAATGCATCCGAATCTATCAAAATAACTAGAAATTCAACAAAACAATCAAAATTATGACCGATTATAAATTTTTTGTAAAATACAATGAAACCTGGGTAGGGCGCATGGCAGTTTCGAGAGAAGAGAGACGATGATCGAAGGAACCGAGAATGGAAACCATATTATCTGTAATCGATTGGCTTTTTAATAGCGATTCCCTCACAAATATGACTCGATCTCCTAGGGTTTCTTTGGATGTTGGCAATGGCACCGGAATCCCCATTTTTGTTTTTCAAATAAGAGAGAAAATGGAAATTGAGATGAAATGGTACTATTGTTTTGCATGTTCAATTTGATCAAACAGTTAAAGACAGTTATGGGCTTATATGGCGATAAACCAGGAAACCATTTTCTTATTATTATTTCAAAAAGATTTAACCAGCTAATTTTGAATTCGCTATTATTAGCCACTTATTCAAAAATGTTTTATTAATATATAAGTTGTTTCAACTAGCTAGTTCACTAAACACTGACACTAGTTGATTTGACCATTCAACCATCTATTTATATCAAAATAAGCTAAAATTGCTCAATAAACTAATTTGTCAAACCCCCTATAATTTCCACTTTCGCTTAGCACTCACAATTTTTTTAGTTAGTCTGTTGAGAGACCGTCTATGAGACATTCTCATGTGTCATGTCCACTTCATTTTTCTAAAATTTATTGGCTACTTTTACTCTATGTTTTTTTTAGGCTGATCTAATTAGAAATGATCTTTCAAATATAACGTCTCTCACAAGAATTTGTGATTTTTTTTAAACAAGATAGATTTGGAAAATGCGTTAATATTGATAAAACTCACACTTCGCCTACAAAACATAAGGGGTGTTTGGAATGTGGCTTTTACATTGATTTTTTGGTTAGTTTTTGGCTTTTGGTTTGTTAGTTGATCATACGGTCAAAAAAATATTTGGTGAATTGCTTTTATGTCAGTTGAAAAGCTAACTTTAAAGCCAAAAGGAAAAGGTTACTACAGTTTGCTTTTCTTTGTTGGCTTTTGGCTTTTTGATCCTTTTTTTCTCCCAATATCTAAATTTATCAAACATCGTCATAAATAACTTTCTTTTTCATCTAGTCTAGCTAAAAAGCCAAGTAAAACAACTATATTTTCAATTAATCAAATAAGTGAATTAGAAAGCTAACAGCTAATATCAAACAGCAAATTGCCAAACATCCCATAATGTCTATAGCATCAAATATTTATTTTCATTGATATTAATAAAAATAATCTTCATAATAAACATTAAAGTGCAGTTAATTATAAATATGTAAACATGATATTCAATGATAATAATTAATAATTATATATATATATATCGAAATAACAAAATAAATTTATTTATTTATATAAACAAATGGTAATGATTTAATTGTCGATAGATCATATATTTGCACGAAAGTAAGCAAGTTAGTAATAAAGAAAATCATAAAAATTGTAGTTCGAGTTCTCTTTTTTGAGTTTGTGGTTTAGTTTATATTTAAAAATTTTACACTAGACTAAATCGTTTCACAATTTCTTACAAGTTTATTTTAAACTGTGAGTTGTATCATAAGTTGAAAACTATATTTTTTTTTTGCACATTATTTTCAAATATCTTATATATAAAAGTTTATTTGACAAATGATTGTTAACAGTAGCTTTTAGGTTAATTTTAACTATGAACTCTAGTTTAATACATTTTCTTTATTTTTTTCTTTCTAAAATTATTATCATTACATTATGCTCGTATTTCGCACTATTGCAAATCATTGTTTCACCATAAGACAGATTTATATAATTATACAATTTCTTAGATGATTACTTCTAAATAATCATGATCTAAATGATCACTTGAAAATTATAGACGGTCGTCATTTAAAATTATAATTTAGGAAAAATTGTCTTGAATTATTCGACCTATTGCTCATCTGTTGTGAATAATCTCAACTATTGATTATTTCTAAATAATCCAACCTTTGTATATTTTTGCTGACAGCACCCCTTGCCACATTTTCACCAACTATTGTAGATACCTATTAACTGTTACTCTCACTTCTTCTCCCTCCTTTTGTTTCTTTGTTGGTCTACTCCAATTCTTCTTTGGTGGTAAGTAGCTATAGTAGTCGGTTAAAATGTGAAAAAGGGTGATGTGAGCAAAAAAATTTCAAAAGTCTGATTATTTATAAATAATCAATAATATGGATTATTCATAGCAAATTGGCAATACGTCGGATTATTCAGGACAATTTTTCGTATACTCCCTCCAAATCTTTTTAGTAGTCTCATTTTCTTATTTGGCAAATTCATATCAATTGTCTCATTTCCTTTTTTCTCTATTTTTTTTTACCTAAATATCCCCACTTTTCCAATTTTCAATACCCAACTGGCAACTACCACCTTTACAATTAATTTAATCAATTAAAACACTTAATTACCACCTTTTTAATGGATCTCACACCATCTTTAATAACCGTAAAAACTCGACAACTAAAATGATTTGAAGGGAGTAAAATTTATCATTAAATCGTTTAACAAATATTCTCATTATTAAACGGTCTATTTTTTTCCCCGAAAGTTCAAACATTAAATCCCCAAACAATTCCGGTGAACTATGAACTTTTTGTCAATTCCCCCTGCCGGCGATGATCTATCTAAACAAGCTTAACTAATCACTCTCTCTAAACCCTAAATTCCACCAAAAATGGACATCCTATTCGCCCAAATCCAAGCCGACCTCCGCTCAAACGACGCTCTCCGGCAATCCGGCGCTCTTTTACAAGCTTTACAACAGTCCGCCGCCGGCAGAGACACCTCCGTCATAGCTAAAACCGCCGTCGAAGAAATTGTCGCCGCACCTGCTTCCGCCGTATGTAAAAAACTCGCTTTCGATCTCATCCGTTCATCACCTCGTCTCACTCCAAATCTGTGGGATTCGCTCATTTCAGGCATCAAATCTGACCTCAATTTTCCCGATCCTGATGTTTCCGCTGCCGCCGTTTCCTTTCTCTCTGCAATTCCTTCTCATCTTCTATCAACTCTGATTTCTAACTCGCATCAACAAATTACCTCTTGTTTTGATTCAAATAGTAGTAATCTTCGGTTTTCGATTACAGAAACACTAGGTTGTATTCTTGCGAGGGATGATCTTGTTGTTCTTTGTGAAAATAATGTTAATTTGCTTGATAGGGTTTCCAATTGGTGGAGGAGGATCGGGGAGAATATGTTGGATGCTTCGGATTTGGTTGCGAAGGTTGCATTTGAATCGGTTGGGAGGTTGTTTAAGGAGTTCGAATCAAAGAAAATGAGTAGGTTAGCTGGGGATAAGCTTGTTGATAGTGAGAATTCTGTTGCGATTCGGTCTAATTGGGTTTCTTCTATGGTGGATTTTGTTTGGAAGAAGAGGAATTCATTGATGTCTAGGGCGACTGTACTTCCCGTTGAAAGCTTTCGCGCTACAGTCTTTCCGCTTGTTTATGGTGTTAAAGCTGTTGCTTCCGGCTCTGCTGAAGCTATTCGTAAGCTCTCTTCAAAGGGGGATGGAACTGGTTCATTGGTGTCTGGTAATGCTGAGAAGTTTGTGGGAGTTTCGGATGTGGTTATGCATTTATCACCATTTTTAGAGTCTTTGGATCCTGCATTGATATTTGAGGTTGCCATTAATATGTTGTATTTAGCTGATGTCCCTGGAGGCAAGACTGAGTGGGCTTCTACTTCCATTATTGCCATTCTCACTCTCTGGGATCGACAGGAATTCTCATCAGCTAGGGAGAGTATTGTTCGCGCTGTTGTAACCAATCTTCACTTGCTCGATCTTAATATGCAGGTTTATACTTTGAATTTCCCCTTGTACTTTTGAATTTTTTTTATCTTTGCTGTTACTTGGGATCATATTGTTGGGATTAAAGCTTTGATGTTATTGTGTTGTGTAATCATAATGGTTTTGTATCATTTTTGTTTGGTATAGTACCGCTTACTGCTTAGTGCTACTGATTGTTTGTGTACCAGCATGAGATTGGTTGGTTATTTGATTCCCTCTACATTTGATGGCATAATTTATCTTCGATATTTATGATACTTATATGTTTATGTTTACTCGTATCTATTGTCGAGATGGTATTATATCCATTAGAAAATTCTGAGTTGGCCACCTTGCTGTAGGTTTCATTGTTTAAGAGGTTGCTTTCGATGGTGAGGAACTTGAGGGCCGAATCAGATCGTATGCATGCTTTGGCATGTATCTGTCGAACAGCTCTTTGTGTTGATCTTTTTGCCAAGGAGAGTGTTCGTAGAGGTCAGAAGCCGCTGGCTGGAACTGACATTGCTTCTCTATTTGAAGATGCGAGGATAAAAGAAGATCTTAATAGTGTTACAAGCAAAAGCTTGTTCAGAGAAGAGTTGGTGGCCTCACTAGTTGAAAGCTGCTTCCAGTTGTCTTTACCTCTCCCTGAACAGAAGAATTCTGGGATGGAGAGTCGAGTTATTGGTGCCCTTGCTTATGGTACAGGGTATGGAGCTTTAAATTGGACTGAGCCAGCATTGGAAGTTGTTGAAGTTTGTAGGCCATGTGTTAAATGGGATTGTGGAGGTAGAACTTATGCAATCGATTGCTATCTAAAATTACTGGTCAGACTATGCCATATATATGATACGAGAGGTGGTGTTAAAAGAGTAAAAGATGGTGCTTCACAGGATCAGATTCTGAATGAGACGAGGCTGCAAAATCTTCAACGTGAACTTGTCAAAGATTTACGTGAGGTTAGTGGGCATCCCTTAAAACTCTTCTCTTTCCAAAGATGGTTGGCCGTAAGCATTCTTTTTTTTTTCCTTAGTTGAGTCTATCAAATTCTTACCATTTACATGTATCATGCATTTGTTGGAATATTTCTGTGGCTCTCTTCTAGAATTCATAAATTCAACGCATGGTGTTTGATATCTCTTTAACCAAAGTAATTTCCGCGTCTAAACTCTTTGAGTATATACCTTCAGGAGGGGAGTTCCTAAATATTGAATACAAATTAGAGTCAGGTTCGCATTGATGCATGCCAGCCTAGCATCATATATAGTAATTAGCAAGCAGTCTAAGCACCAGTACTACCACCACTAAATGGTCTTGACTTAAAAGAGAAAGTCAAACAAATTTTAGCCTTAAATAATACTATAAGTCAAAGCCTTAATTATATAAAGTGGAGTCTTTTACATGAACTATTAATCTTAGTGATCCTTAACATAAACTCTCCCCCAACTTGCATTCGTTTCTTTTGTCATGTGAAGTCTTCTACATAAATTCTCCTTCAATCTTGCAATTGAAGTTGTCTTTGGTTTCCACATTCTCTTGAAATATCTCTTGTTCCAACCTTCGACCTTTCTTAGTGGGGTTGTTTTTGGCCTTTGTCACGCATGCCCAAAATAACAAAGATAGTTTTTTTCATCTTATCTTCAACCGCTTGCATTTTCGAACCCCTTACTTTATGTTATGCCTTGATATGGCCCAAAATGCGATTATTTTACACCTTTACAATGCGGCTGATGCCATGCAATGCAGCCTTGTTTTTTACACTATGATAGTGATGGTCTAATTGCTAACTAATAAGATTTTCCATTTAACCTTTTTCGCTTGTAGGTGAATACACCTAGGATATCAGCCCGTCTCATTTGGACTCTAGCCGAGCACATAGATCTTGAAGGTTTAGATCCTCTTTTGGCTGATGACCCTGAAGACCCACTAAACATTATTGTGGCAAATATACATAAGGTTTTACTCAACATGGATTCATCTGCTATGACGACAAATAGGCTGCAAGATGTCCAGGCAGTTCTTCTGAGTGCTCAGAGATTGGGATCTCGAAATGCAAGGGCTGGTCAATTGCTGAGTAAAGAGCTTGAAGAATTTAGAAATAATGGCTCGGCAGATTCTGTTAATAAGCATCAGTGTCGCTTAATACTGCAGCGGATCAAGTATGCTACCTTACATCCTGATAACAGGTAATTTGTTTCTATTTCTCTTATGAGCTTGTAAAGTTGTAAAGGGCATAACTTCACCCCTTGTTTTCCTGTCATATAATGAGTACTTACTTTCATCTCAATTACTTTTTCCTTCATTGTTTAGTGGTTTTTTCAGAGTTGAGTGTACTTTATTGTCCTATGTGCTCCCTTACCTCCCCGGATATACATGAATTTCTGATGTTTTCTTTGATTATAGGTGAAATACAATAATTTAAAACCCTATCTGTTACTTTATGCAAACATAAAAACTCGTTTGTGACTAAATATGAGTATAAATTTTGATGTTTAAACTCAATGGTAACAATACATTTGGCAGCATTAATGGAGGGTTGTAGTAGTTAATGTCGTTATGCTGTAGTTTGAAGTGGATGTCACTTTGATACTTCTGTACATTTTGTTGGAATAGATAGGTTAATCATTTTTTGAAATGACATGATATGTTGTCCTTGAAGGACAGATTTTATGCTAGTGATTGACCTGGGTTATTTCTTTCATGCTTGAAGGAATGTCTTTGACTTTTGGGCTGATAGCTGCAACATAAATAAGTCTTCAATTCAACAACCCTTATATATGTAAAACACACTGTCTTTGGTGTACTATCCATTCTAGTTTGAATTTTTTTCCAATCGCATTGCCTTGTCTACTTAATTTAAAGCCTTGGTGGCGCTGTAACCTCATTGAGAAATTATTGCAAAGATGGTGGGACATAAAGATCAATGGCATAGTACTCTGTATCTACTTAAAATCTTACGTTTGATGATCGCATCAGATCCATATGATTTCATTTGTAATAAAATCTTAACTAGATAGTCACAAGTACAATCATATGGAATTGATAGGAACGGCAGAATCTTTTGTTTCTACTGATTTTGATGCATTTTACCGATATTGCAAAGATTGTTTATCGTTACACAATCATGTGCACTTGTTTACGCGAATCACATGTCAATACAACCTCTTGTTTTTAGAAGGCTAAGGTTGTGTATATTGATCCTCCTTAGTAGAGTGGCCTTGTTGTATAGGTTTAGCTTTGTGGTATAGTCGTGATATTAACTCTAAATATGGCCTTTTTTTGGGGTGAGACATTAATGGTAAGATTAATTAAGATTGGGCTGCACCGGTACCTTATTTTGTTGACTTTGCAATATGTAATGACGAGTTGGAATTTGCATAAAAGTTCAAACATGTCTATGGATATTTATCTTTTTTCTTTTTGCAGATGGGCTGGGGTAAGTGAAGCTAGAGGAGACTATCCTTTTAGCCACCACAAGCTGACCGTCCAGTTTTATGAAGTAGCTGCTGCCCAGGACAGAAAGCTTGAAGGTTTGGTACATAAAGCAATTTTAGAGCTTTGGAGGCCAGATCCTAGTGAATTGACACTCCTGCTGTCAAGTAAAATAGATTCAAGTCTGCTTAAGATTGCACCAAGAGCTTATACTTTGACTGGAAGTAGTGATCCTTGCTATGTTGAAGCATATCATTTGGCAGATCCAAGTGATGGGAGGATCACTCTGCATCTGAAGGTTGAATACTTGTTAAAATAAAGCATAACTATTCAGCCTCCTTTTGTTGGTTGATATAACAGTTGATAAATTGATAATTTTCAGGTTATAAATTTAACTGATATCGAACTCAATCGAGTTGATATACGAGTTGGTTTGACTGGAGCATTGTATTTCATGGATGGTTCACCACAGGCTGTGCGGCAGTTGCGTAACCTTGTTTCGCAGGTTCTCTTGTAAAACTTTTTTGATGCGTCTTTCAATTTGCTTTCTTATAATTGTTAGCTCATTGTCGTAAATCACTGTAGTGTTGCCTTGAAAATATTTTTTTGTTTCTGTTGTGTTAAACTATTTCTTCAAACTGTCATGCTGAGTGCTTTTGAAAAACATGTGTCAAATTTACCCACTTCCCCACCCACCATCCACTCCCTCCCCTCCCGCCCCCCCAAAAAAAGCCAAATACATCCATTAAATAATTAGCCTGATGAAAAGTCCTTTCTTACTAATGAAAAATCGTATTTCCCAAATTTTTTATGCCGAATAACAAGACCAAAGACATAACAACTTTTGCAGGTTTCATTGAAAAGGATGTTATTTATCACAATCAATTCCTCTTTAAAACATATAATCCCTTATGCAGTTAACTTTGCAGGAACATCTGCATTAAATAAGAAAAAATCATACAATATTGTAGAATACGAAATATGTGCGACAAACTAATTATGCCCAAATTGATGGAAAATGAACGTCTTCATCATAATAGTATGTGTAATTTTGTAGGAGGTAGGAGTATCCGATAAGAAAGACTCTTAGCGAGTTTTAAACCTTGGGAGGAGGATGCTCTGAGGCAGTCAGTACCCAAAAAATGTATTTTGAGAGAGAAATAGTGTGGATCAAGGAGAGAATGGTCATTTACCCTAGTAAATGGTCGACCCCTTTACCTTGACCCCATGTGGATTTTTGTGTGGGGTTTGTAGAAATACCTATTCCATGTGAGTGACATATGTTTTCCAACTTTTAAATTGGTTTTAGAGAGAAAACTACAACAAACGTAATAGTTGAACAAATTTATTTGGCATTTTAGTCTTTGCTCAGTTCAACGGTTCTACCTACATGTTGCGAATGAGGCATTTTTCTTCAACTTTTAGATTCCTGTATTTTGACAAATTGCCTGAGCGGCTGCAAGCAAAAAAGATATAGTATCATTCATTTTCATTACGTCATCATCATATTATCATACTCGATGTATCCCGCTCATAGTTATTCACATTACGTATAGGGATTTATTTGATAGAAGTGATATATTTGATATATGTGCAAATATTCAATTGTGGTGGGATTCTAATATCAATTACTCTATTCTTTTGTAGGATCCTTTACCTTGTAGCATAACAGTAGGAGCTTCCCACTTTGAGAGATGTGCCCTTTGGCTTCAGGTTCTGTATTATCCATTTTATGGAACTGGTCCTATTTATAATGAAGGTGATTATGCAGAAGAAGATACCCAAATTGTTCGACAAAAAAAGAGTTCCAAGCAAGAGTTGGGAGAGCCTGTGATTTTGAGGTGCCAACCTTACAAAATTCCTCTGACTGAGCTGCTGCTGCCACATAAAATCTCCCCTGTGGAGTTTTTCCGATTATGGCCTAGTTTGCCTGCTATCGTGGAGTACACTGGTACATACACTTACGAGGGAAGTGGGTTTATGGCAACTGCTGCGAAGCAGTATGATGCTTCACCTTTCTTGAGTGGCTTGAAGTCTCTGGAATCGAAGCCTTTTCACAAAGTTTGTTCTCACATCATCCGCACAGTTGCTGGATTTCAGGTACTGAAAACATCTATGAACTGATCATACGTGTTGTCAAATTTTCTACAGAAGACATTTCTTTTTATTTAGTTGACGTTTTGCATATGTTTCTGCAGATTTTACTTGTATAGAACTTGAGTTTTTAGCATACCATCAATTTACTGTAGTAATTCACAGGCTGCTTTGAGTTTTTATAAACTAGAAAATGTTCTTGATAGCTATAACGTTTTAGAAAGTAACATTATATTCCACCTTTGTAGTTAGGTTGCATTGGGTCAAAAATTTCTTTTGGCAGTTATCTTTGTTGTTGAATACATTGTCTTCACTAACCTGAATCTCTATGACACTTTAGAATAACATCAATCTTTGGCACTTACCGTCTTTCTGTTGGAACAGCTATGCTTTGCTGCTAAAACATGGCATGGAGGCTTCTTGTGGATGATGATTTTTGGTGCTAGTGAAGTCAGTAGAAATGTTGACTTGGGTGATGAAACCACTACCATGATGTGCAAATTCGTAGTCCGAGCATCAGACGCCTCAATCACAAAGGAAATCGAGTCAGATTTGCAAGGTTGGTTGGATGACCTTACAGATGGTGGCTGTGAATACATGCCAGAAGACGAGGTAAAAACAGCAGCTGCTGAAAGTTTGAGAATATCCATGGAACGGATAGCACTTTTGAAAGCTGCTAAACCACGCCCTAAAGCCGAGTCTGAAAGCGAAGAGGAAGATGAAGGAAGTAGCGGAGGAGAATCGGAAGATGTGGAGAAAAAGAAGAAAAAGAAGGATAAGAAAAAAGACGAGGAGGATGAAAAAACTAAAGGACCTTCATACTTGTCGAAACTTACAGCCGAAGAGGTGGAACATCTTGCTCTTCAAGCAGCTGTTATTCAGGAGTGGCATATATTGTGCAAGGATAGAGACACTAAAGTCTATTAATGTCGCAAAATTAGTTGAATATTACTTTAAATTGGTTTGTATATCTAGTTTAGATTGCCCTTTTTTTTGCCCTTTTGTTTGATTTTAGTTTCTTACATCTTTGTTAGTGTTGTAATATTGGATTTGCAATTTGTATTTTTCACTTCATTTTTTGATTCATTTTACACTTTGCATCGGCTGGACAGTTATTATTTAACTTCTTGAGATGATGTTCATACATATCTTTTTCGCCTACTCAATTTGCTAGATTTTTCTTTTTTTATTTTATTGTCCTACGAATTTTTTCTTTAGTTATTTCTTTTCGATTGAACTAAAACGTATAGAACAAAAAGAATCGTAGGTTGATCTAATGGCTGAAGATGATTTTTTCTTACCTATGTGATAGGGGTTTAAAACTTGTAAAAAACTTCAAGTGTATCTCAAATATGTGTTTTTAAGGAAAAAGTAAATATTGGATAAAAATAAAGTGTGAGACTGATTTGTGAAAGTGTAATTAAAAGAAAGGTAAAATATAGGGTTTGATCCAAAAAAATGGATTTATTTTCAAATAAAAAAATCATACAAAATTAGCAAGATAATCCAAATTATGCAAAATGATCACCAAAATAAATTTTTGGAGGAAAACTTGTACGCTCAAGCTGTCAGGCATCCCAATTCCCAATAGTAATCAACAAATACCATGGGATGGTTCTTTTATCAAAAAAAAAACTATCATGCCTTTTTTAATGCCTACATAATTGCAAAATTAATATAAATGATTCTATATTAATTAATTATAAATAATTTAAAAAATCATATCAAAATTCATATTTTTCTCCTCTATAAATACGATAATGTAATATTTTATTGTAAAAAATTATTTAGAAAGTAAGAGAAAAAAAGTACAAGGTGATATATATTTTATCACCATTTTAATAATGATTGTTTTCTTAATCATAAGGTAAAAAAATCAACAATAATCTATTAAATCACCATTTTCAATTGTGATTACTTCTATTACTTATATACACCAAATGCCTAATACGGGGAATAAATCAAATGCTTCTTTTTTCTACTATTAGAAAACATAATACCAAACAACATTTTATAAATACTTTTTAATGAGGAGTTATATTGGGTTTTAATTACACTTTTGATGTAACACACTAGCAAGTTAGATAGCTAATAGATATCGCTATCTAGACAACTACTATTATCAACAGTTACTTAAACTGCTAACAACTATCTCACAGCTACTTTGCGCTAGACAGACCTATACAAGATGTTTTGAGTATTGTAACAATTAACGTGTTTATTTTTTCAGTATACACTTGGCAATTAGGGTGGTTAATTTGACACCATTTGAGTAATCTCTTTGTATAAATGAGGAATAAATCTTCATTTGAGTGAGAGTTGAACCTTGTAGTGTTTTATGCTTATTTAGTTCATGTGAGAATAACCAATTGTAACCTTTTTAGTTCATTGAAGAGCTCTAAAGTACAATGACTAGATTTATATGAGAATAATCATTTGTGTAATCTTAGAATAAATGAGGAATTTACACTTACATGTGGTTTTAAAAGAGAGTTATTAGATTTCCAAAAAAAAAAAGAGAGTTATTAGGATAAGCAATTAGTGATTTAGTTCCAAGAAACCATGGCAGCATATTGACGAAAAAATGTAGCTCAAAACAGTTAGGAGTTAGGACCCATCGCAGCATAAATCACTCTTTAGCTGTTGTTGACGAGATTGGGGTTTGTTTCGACTCTTCCATGCACTAGGAGTCCAAAACAAGAGTAAGATTCTTCACTCCTGTTTTGACTTCTTCCGTCTCTTCAATCCCAGCTCGTTTACCATTACAAACTTCATGATCAGCACCCTCAACTTCACCACTAGACACTGAAGGCTCAAGGAGCCGAGGACCTGGATTAATCCATGGGTGTTTAAGGCATTCTGCAGCAGTAGGCCTTTTCTCAGGAACAAATTCAAGAATAGGGATCAAGAAATCTGCCAAGTCCGTTGCATCTTGCTCACCAAAGTCATACTTCTCCATAAGCACCTTTTTAAGAGGCCAAAACTTTAAATCCCGGATGTGTTTAAGATCTCCATATTTGTTGAAGAGCTTGCTCGAATGGCTTCCACTTAAAGCTACCTGCAATTATCGGGTAGGCATAGGAAATTTATTCATCTTGAGAAAAAAATAATCAAGAAACAGCAGAGTTAGGATAGGGCATATATACTAACCTTGCGAGGCATCACTCCCAGCAGCTCCATCATCTGAGCTAGGTGGTCCTATAGAACAGAAATGTGAGAAGTCATTAACATGGACAGGTAATAAAATATCAGCATATTCAGAGGTGTCCACAACAGTCACCAAGAAACATATCAATCAAGATAATCCAAAAACAGATGACTGGTCAACCCAGTAATTGCAATACGGAGTAGAGACGAAAAATCAATGGCCGGCAATTGCAATGAACAAGTCACAAGAAGTTTTACTTAACAACTCAGTTACTCATCAGCTGAAAACAACTCAACAAAGTTTTAAAAACAAAATTTTAATTAAAAAAACTATATGCAGCATTCTCTGTAACTAGAATTAGCAATACGCACGACCGAACTTCAACATATTGTTCACAATATCCTTTTGACATGAGTCAATAATTCACACATGCAATTCCATTATATGATCAGAAAAGAACCTCTGAAATCCAAGGACAGAAGGGAGTAGTGAAAACCATACCTCATCTTTACTGTAGTTGTCACCACGATGGGGATCAAACAGAACATCACCAGTGGCAAGCTCAAAACATATGCAGGCAAATGACCATAAGTCTGCTGAAGTTGAATATTTGGATCCAAGAATAACCTCTGGACATCTATACTGCCTGGTTTGAATGTCTGACGTGAACTTTTTGAATGTCCAGCAAGTATTTCCAAAGTCAACCAATTTGCATTTAGGATCAACTGACTTCAAAAGTCTTTGCCTAGTAGCTCGGCTGTGCCATCTATAACTCCTCTTTCCTTGGTCAACAGAGTTTTCATTTGATTTTGGTATGGGATTCGATTTTTCTTGAGTATCTTGACTTAGCAATGCTGTGTTTGTTTCAACATCCCCAGATGCCTCTTCTCCTGCACACTTCTGCGCAACCCGTTTGGCCTTCTTCTTGACTTTTTTCTTCTGGTTCCTCGTCAAGTTCGCATTTGTGATTTCAGTAGTTTCCACTTCCATGGGCTGTGTCTCAGGCTTAGGTTTACTTTTAGGTGTTGGAAGGAGTGGAGTTGCACCTGCCTTCATAGGATCATTAGATGGATCGATCATGGACAATAGCAAGACGTTCTCTGGTTTGAGATCAGTGTGTATCATGGACAACTTCTGATGCAAGTAATCCAAAGCCACCAATATATGGAAACAAATTTCTTTTACCATTTGAAGTGGGATGCCTTTATAATCTGAATACTTAATAAGGGTCAGCAGGTTGTCTCCCAGATATTGAAACACCATGCATACATGGTGTCCATTTGGACCTGAATGCTTAAAATGATCCAAAAGTTTCACAACACACTTTGTGTCATCGGGATCGTCATTTGCAATCAGTTTGAGAATTTTAATTTCATCCATTGCAGCCTCAGTGTAAAGCTTTGCACTCTTTTGAACTTTTAGAGCCACATACATCTACCAAAAGCAAGTGACAGCAATTTCAAGTTACTCCAACTTTGTAGCGGAAAAGATTTTTTCTCCCATTTCAAGTAATCAGGTTGCAAGAAATAAATCGTGAAGCATTTTATAAGCATTTATCTAATATTAACATTAAATTGCAAAAATAATCCAATTCACGACAGCTACCTAGGTTGGCATATAGCCGGTGTTAAACGGGGTTAGAACTTGGAAGTAGGCAATCTTATCCTTATAAACAAACATGGAGTTTTTTTCAATTGACCCTTCAAAGTTCAAAACACACACGACATCAATAACTTCCCATAAATAAGTGCACATTATACCTTATAATCAGATTTCAAAAAAAAAACTATATTGTATATTTGTTCTATTGACTATGGAAACATCATGTATCACCATAAATCTAAAAAATTCAAAACAGGTTATAGTACAGGCATTTCACCTTTGATTCTTAATCAATAAAACATCATTTTTTCACTAGGTACTACAAAAAAACCCCATCCACTATCAGCATTCGATCTGTTGAAGGAACTTTTGCCACATTCAAAAACTATCTTAGCCTCCAGATTCTCTGATGCTTCAGTCATCCATAACATAGCATACCTTCTAGTTTGTACTTCTAAGCTATCTTTTAACTTCTCTCGCCTTTCTACTCTAATATAGTGATTGTTTTCGTGTAATAAAGCTCTAAGCATCTAAAACGAACTCATCAACAGCCTCATCAAATTGATGCGCAGCTAGATATTTGATACATGTGGAGGTTTGGTATCAGATTAGTTTGGAGAAGAATTTAGTTTGAGACATATCTGAATATGGCTAAGAAGAACAAGTATTATTGATTGAATTAACCACCAAAATACAATGCTAAGACCTGCTGGGCTTATGTATTCATCAAATTCTTTGAATTTTCTGTTTCACTTCAAAAGATGTCATCACACTCATTCTTTTCATATTTCAATACAACTCGAATTCACGCATGTCATCTCCACAAACCTTTTCTGCCTAGCTCAAAAATTATCAAGCACCACACAAAAATCTTCAATATGAGGATCAAATTCACTAATCTAAAAAAAAACGAAGTCCAACTAAAATCATAACGCAGAACACTTAACAAAATTTCGAAACCACATTCAAGAAACAACATGAATAAAACAGATTCATACAATAAAATATCGAGAGAAAAAAAGAGAAGTAAAAAATTAATACAGATTTCTGAATGTCCCAAGCGAGCCAAACAGTGGAGAAATGTCCCCAACCAAGCTTCTTCTGAACAACATATCGTCCACTCTTAAAAACATCACCAATACGAACAGCATGATAGCCTCCTTTTCGATAATATTCAGTTCCTTCATCTTCCGAAGAGTAATCGCTTTCCTCGTTTCTATCATTCTCCGCCATTAGAGCAATTAACAACAATTAATCAGCTCAAAACCTACCTGAATCTTTAGTATTGAAGATAAATTGAATCGATTGGCAGATTTAGGGTTTTGCTGAACAGACTTAGAGAGAGACGAAAGGAATAGAGCGCCGCCTAAAGGGTTTGCCGGGAAATATTTGACTCTAGTCATGTAGTACTAGTAGTTAGTACATCTCTATTCTCCAACAACGGACGACGGTTATTTTGTATGGGTTTATTTTTGGACAATATTCATTATTTAAAGGAAAAATTACCCAAAATAATCATAAATATACTAATTGAGAAACACATTTGCCATTTGTTACTTCATAAGCTCATTATGCCAAATGTCATCAATTTATGAATTAATAGTAAATAGTTTTGCCATTTGTCCATTTGCCATTTGTCACCTCATGAATCCATTGTGTCAAATGTTATTTGTCCATTAAAATCAATTCAGGAAGATGAAAAATTATATGGTTGATGCAATAAATAACATAAAATTCTTCATTTATGTTACTTACATGGAATGGAATCTGAAACATAGAGTAAGATAAAAGACAAGCAATAAGCATGGTAGACTACACAATAAATATAAAATAATAACATATGCAAGTAATAGAGTTACAATGCGAATTTAATGTAAAAGAGAAAGGTTAAGAGAAAATTGTACAAAGAATTAGGATTTCAAGTGGAGTTTCCAACTTGTGCCGCTTACTTATGCTTTCACACTTAATCTTACGTTACATGAATAATTCTTATTCATACAACAATTAGTATTATTAAGTGATACTAACATTTTGTATTATTATTATTATGATGTGGTACAAAATTGAAAGCTAAATATATACTCATTACTTGATAATAATATATCACTTAAAATATTGGTCAAATTACAAAGCTTTATTTATTTGTTGATGCAAAAACGAGTTTACCCTTTATAAAACTTTCTGAAATTAAAGAAACAAAGAGTTTATTCGAAATTAAGGCTAAAGTCATATATACATGGAAGTGAATGGAAGACATGGGTAAGGGACAAGGTAAATGAACTGCGTTACACATGATCTTGATAGATGATGAGGTAAATTATTTTGGTACCTAACAAAGGGAATCATATAATTTATCAACAAATTTAAAAGGTTTACTCTCACTAATTACTGCTATAATATTGTATTAATCAATGTCTCTTATATTTTTTTCCAATCACAAATGTCGTTTACAAAGAAATTTTTTCCCATATTTGAGGTATGTTTTCTACGTCAATATACATGTCTCAATATTGCTATCTGCCCTAAAATGTTTTGATTCTTACATCCATTATAGTATAATTTTGCAGGGACTATACACATGCTCAACTTGATATGTGATTCAATAAATGAAAATGTTTGATTTCACTATATTATATCGCTAACATTTAGTAAATATTAAACTTCCGATTTGACACCTATACACAATAATATTACTGCTAACATTTAAAAAAATTTTTAACAAAATCCGTGCAAAGCACGGGTATAATCCTAGTACGACATTATAATACGAACTTTTAATTAACCACCAATAATACGAACTTTGACATGCATTTTCGCTGGCATACATGACCTATTTATAACCGGTAGTACAGGTCTTTTTTTGACCGTTTCTCAACAAGTTTCAACCGGTAGTACGAACTTTCAATTAACCGCCAATAATACGAGATGAAACCTGCTGAGCAACGGTCAAAAAAATAATTGTACTACTAGTTATAAACTGGTCATGTATGCCAGCGGAAAATGCATGTCAAAGTTCGTATTATTGGTGGTTAATTGAAAGTTCGTATTATTCTTGGGAAATCAGTGAAAGGTCGTATTATTCTGGGTAATTTTTCCTTATTTAAATTTGTATAATTCGACATATTTTTATCATATAAATAGACGCTCTAATATAAATTTTTATAATTTTTAAATGTGTATAATTCGACATATAAATGAACAATATAGTACATTGGATTGCGTAAAAAAGTTTAATTTAGCAACTACTTCCTCCGTTCCATAATACTTGCTACATTTTATTTTTTTTACGCAATCCAATGCACAATTTTGATCATTAATATCTTAAACTACACTTATCTAAAAATTATAAAAATTTAATATTATGAAAGTATGCGATTAGACGATTCAAACAAGATCCCACTTGACTATATTTTTACTTATACGTTAGTCGCAATATGTAAAATAAGCTTGAACGATGAATAGTGTACAAAATCGAAATGTAGCGAGTATTTCGGAACGGGGGAGAGTTACTAATATAGAAACTCTCAATTCACAAAATTGTTAGTACTTCCTCCGTTCCATTTTACTTGCAACACTTATCGTTTTTGAAAGTTTCATATTAATTGCAATATTACCATTTTTGACAAAAATAATCTACTTATTTTATCTCACTTTATTCCTACCCCACATATCACCATCAATCATACATCATCTCATTATTTATTTAATATACCCACAAGTCACAACCACTATCAACTTATAATAATTTTTTTATATTTCTACCCCACATATCACCATCAATCATATATCATCCCTACTTAACAGACCTTAAAAAATGTGTCAAACCTTATGGTGCAACTAAAACGAAATAGAGGAAGTGTAAAAATATAGACACAAATTCTTATTTGAGACCGTCTTTTGAAAAGACGGCTTTTAAAAGCCCAGTTCAATTCTAAATATATATCAACAAATCTTGCATGCAACAGCCTCACACATACGACCAGCCCAGTCCATTTATTTTTCACTAATTTTTTAATTTTTTATATATCAATTCTAAGCTTTAAAATACCCGTTCAGAGAGTTAAAATGCCCATTTTAAGCCTTGAAACCCCTACTCCAAGCCTTAACATTCCTTCTCCATAGACTTCACTATGGGGGTGTTTGGTAGAAGGGAGTTGAGGGGAGGGAATGGGAATTCTTAATGAGACTTTGAAAAGTCTTTGTTTGTTAGGAGGGAATGGGAATTTGGAGGGGTAAGAGAATGGGACTTTTTTATGGGAAAGTCCCTAAGAAAAAAGTCCTTGGGGGGAGGTGGTAATTGAAGGTGAGACTTGGGACTTTAGATTTTGAGATTAAATTTAACCAATTTTTAATCTAGTCTCATCCTTTACCAAACAAAGACATGAGACATTTTATTTTAAGTCTCACTTAAAGTCTCTACCTTAAGTCTCACCTCTAAGTCTCGCAATTCCCATTCCTTTCTACCAAACACCCCCTATTAGTATTTTTAAGACTTAGAATGGGCATTTTAAGCTTACTCCAACAGTTAAAATGTTAATTTTAAAGCTTAAAATTCCTAATTTATGACTTATAGTCCCTACTTTAAGGCTTGAAAAATGTCATATACTCCCTCCTATTCAAATTAATTGTCCATTTTTCTTATTTGGTAAAGTCTTTTTACTTGTCTACTTTCTATTTTTGGCAAAATTTTTTACCTAAATACCCCCAACTACCCCCAACTTATATTATTTAATAATACCCCACCTACCACCTTTTCAATTATTATAGTCACTTAAAATACCCCACTACCACCTTTTCAATTATTATAATCACTTAAAATACCCCACTACCACCCCACTACCATTTTTTCTTAAAATCCGATATAAACTCATAGTGGACAATTAATTTGAATAGGAGGGAGTATTATTTTATAGTAAGCAAGTTTAGTATTGCAGTGCTTTATACAAATGTTTTTTTTTTCTCTTTGATTAAGCATTACACGTCTTAGAATATGCCTTTTAAGTTTCGGAAGTATCATTTTGAGATTTGGAATAGACCTTGTATTATTTGAGTTAGTATTAGAGCTTGATTGTCTTGTTAAGGCTTGGAATTGGCCATTTAAGGCTTGGATTGGCATTTTATGATTTGTAGTAGATATTACATGCATGTGAATAGGCTTTTTAAATCTTATAATTGATCTTTTAAGCTTTTAAATTGTGATTTAAGGCTTGAAATTAACCATTTAAGATTTGAAAAATGACATTTTAATAAGGTTTAAAGTGTATGAATAACTTTTACAATTGTATTCATTTTTGTAGTTGTGCAATTTTTGCATCAAATCTTTAATCTGCTAACTTATAATACCTGAAAATATTGAGTACAAAACTTTAAATATAATCAACATTATATTTTTACTAATTTTTTAATTTTAAATATAAAAATTTTAAATATTGAGTCACTGAAGATGACAATGACAATTGCGATGGAGACTACTGTGATGGTGGTGCTAGAATTGGTGACATGAGTGGGTCATGGAGATGAGGACATCATAGACTCAGGGTGGTTGCAATTTTATTTTTTTTGTGAAGGAAGCCATTGATTTGGTGTATAAAGCTTAAGTGATATTTGTGAGGAAGAAGTCTTTTTTAATTTTTTATTTTATGATAATGGGCTACCAAGCCCATACTAAAGCGGTCGTACAACAATGGCCGTCTCACACAAGTTTTTATATATTGTTACAACTCTAAATATAGATTTGGGTAGGACTTTTGAAAGTAGTCTTTACAAAATATAGATTTCAAGCATCTTGGCGTGTTGGTTACTTGCTCAAACCGTCGTCATCATAGTCTTTGAACGGGCGTTTTAAAGCTCTGAATTGATATATTTTTAAAAAATTTAAAAATTAGTGAAGAATAAATAGATTGGGCTGGTCGTATGTGTGAGGCCGTTGCTTGCAAGAATTTTGTTGTTGTTTTTGATTTGATAGAATGTGGTAGGATTTTTTTTTTTTTTGAACAAAACATGTGAATTGAAACTAGCTCAAATCGAGCTCAACCAATGTCTGAATACAAGAGGGAAAGGGAGGCATACAAATACGCTCCTGATTAAAATCGGTATCACGCCTAGCCACAAAATGAGCGACCGTATAACCCGCTCGACGCACAAAACTAGCTCTAACATGAACAAAAGAATCGAGCAACATGAATAATGTCTCATAGGCCAAATGGATATGGGCCCGACCAACCTCCCTCGAAATAATAGCCGAAATAACATTGAGCGCATCACCCTCGACATGGATATTGTCGAACCCCAAACGCTTAGCCACTGTTAAACATAGTATATTTGGGGTTATAATAAATTATTTGGGAGACGGTCTATTCTATAGACGGAATCCATGAAGCCCAGCCCAAAATATAACATAGTATATTTGGGGTTATAATAAATTATTTGGGGTTATAATAACTTATATTTGGGGTTATAAAATTGTATATTCGATGTTATAATACCTTACATTTATGATTATAACATAATATAATTGATATTATAATAAAAAAAATCAGTTAAGGGAAATAGGCTGGCCCAATTTTGTGGTCTATCCTATAGACCGTCTCTTGTGAGATTTTGTGATAAAAGAATGTGGTAGGATTTGATTTGTTGTTGTTGTTATTATTACTCCCTCCGGTCCAGTTTAGATGTCCCATTTGACTTTTGGCACTATTCACTCATCACTCTTAATTTGTATTTTACTTTTAATCTATAAGTTAAAACATAGTCATGTGGGATCTTGTTTGATTCGTCTCAATACAAGGATTATTAATATCAATTATTTATAATTTTTGATTAAGAATAATTAGAGATATTAAGGGTTAAAATGTTGTCTCGGCATGTGTGAAAAGTCAAATGGGACATCTAAACTGGACCGGAGGGAGTATTATTATTATTATTATTATTATTGTTATTATTATTATTATAATTGTCTTTTTGTATTATTATTATTATTATTGCACAGTTATTGGTTAGAAATTAGTATTAGATAATTATTTATAGTTAAATTGAATATTTATTAGGCAAATTTTAGTTAGTTGGGTGAAAGAGAGGATTCGATGGGTCAAACAAGCTAAAGAAATATATTTAGTTTAAAAACTTATTCATAGAGTTTGTTGGCATCAACAACTTAATTTAGCATATGCTCATAATAGCAGCGTTTCAAATAAAGTGACTAAAATACACCTAATTTCGCTTGAATACGCTACAAGCCTGCAATAAGTGTTATTTTTTCTATATTTGTTATTTGATTTTTATGAGTAATTTTCTTTTTTTTTTGATAAGAATTTAATGAGTAATTTTTAGTTTTTTTTTTTTTTTGAAAACGAGTAATTTTTAGTATTTAAATGATTGTTTTCATTTTTGTTTTTTTTTGGAAAATGAAAGAATTTTCTATTATTACTAGAAAACTACATAACATGTACAAAAAAAAACATCGCAGACCTAACCACTTGGATTCAGCTATTTGCATCAGATTGCTAAGAAGGCACACATTCTAGAAAGGGTTTCCCACCCGCATTCTTCATGTGCATAGAATTCAGGGATAGAGTCTCGAAAATAAGCTAGGAAGCCATATTTAAATGATTGTTATTTTGGCTTTTTCCGTGATTGAATGAATATCGGTAACATTAGAGTATGATACAATACTGATCAATGATCATCATACGTCTTACTAAAACAATAAAAGAATACAACACATGTCATTTTTATACATTATGTTTTTCCTCTTAAATTTAAAGTAATTAATCATAGAAATTTTGAGTTTTAATTAAACTTTATCTCTTAATGATTTGTAACAGTAAAAAGAAAGTCAATTCTAAAACCTTTAATTGTTTATTTTTCATAACTAACCATTATATTGATCAAAACTATATACTACTAACAAAAACGACGATAAGTAAAATAATTCTATTTTACTGATTAAAATAATATTTACTAATAAAAAATAATTATTGTGCAAACATTATATCAAACTTTCTTTTATAAAATGAATATACAGTATACTCATACACAAACAATTTATTGTTGGCATCCTCAAAATTTATACTTCTATAATTTTCTTTATCATAATTATCCTTGTAAAATTATTTTAATTAAGATTTTTAGTTATTATTTTATATATATTGAAGTTAACTGAATAATTAAGTTGAAAATTTTTTGACGTTACATAATTTTAGAGTTTTTAATTATAACGTTATTTAGAAATAACAACTATTTTTTTTTGAGACAAGTTAACAACTATTTTATATTCTAATTATTTTTGTATCGGAATAAATAAAATGTAATTAATAGTATAGTTAAAAAAATTTACTTCGCTCAAAAAAAAAAAAATTTACTAAAATGAAAGCTACCCAAAATATTTTTTTCTTAAAAAAGTATATTTTAAAAATTAAAGGTTTTAAAATTGACTTTCTTACTATCATTATTCATTAAGAAATAAATTTAGGAGGAAAAACATTATATATAATTGATCGCGTGGATTGAGAGTAAATATTTAAGGTAATAAAAAAAAGTCAAACTAATGTAGCAAAGGTAATTAGATATGCAAATGAAGTTATTGAAATAATTGTGATAGAGGTAGAATAGGAGTAGATTAAAAAATATGAATAGAAAAAGAGTTTAATTTCACTCATTTGGAGGTAAAAAATTCCTCCACCCCCCCTAGGATAAATTTATACCCCAAAATAAGAGAATTCATTGTTATTTTCTCTATTTTTTCAGTATCTTCTAATTAATTCTTCCACCTCTTTAACAATCAAATTCCTTTAGTCATCTACCTAACTAACCTTAAATTCCTATTTTGACTTTTATTACCCCTTAAATATTTACCCCCAATCCAAGCGACCACTAAAAATAACATGTATCATATTCTTTTATTGTTTCAGTAGAATATATGATGATTGAATTGATAACCAAAGAATGTGGAATTAGAATTGAATATTTGAAATAATAATCTAAAGATTAAGATTAAAAATTTTAAATCCGTTACAATTGCTTTACAAAAGTTACCTATTCAATAATTTAAATCACCATATATATAATTCAATTATTTTCCAAAGTCATATTTTTATATATTTTATGTTAATATTAATATTAATAATTAATAAATTCATATAATTAGTCCATATAAGTAACGTTACCCTCTCAAAAAGCTAATTAAAGAAAGTAATAAAGTAATACTATATTTATTTTTATTTTTAAAAAACGAGTGTACTATATTTTGTAAAAAATGGCGACTAATTGACTAATAAAATCAAGTAACCTCCCATATTAAGTTTTAAACAAAGCTTGCATAACAAGCTGGAGGGTAAAATCGTCCTAAAATTATTAATAGGTCTACTGTAAGTCAAGCTACTGAGCGATTTTTTTTTTGAATTGCTAGTGAGCGATTTAACTTCCATTCTACACTATAAAACACTAAACTTCCCCTGCAGCACATTCTCCCATTTCCTACCCTTTTCTCTCACCTGCCCTTGATTTTCGCTTCCATAACTCCCCTGTCTTTCTCTCTCCTCAACCTCCATTGCAGCAAAACCGTTTCTACTTTCTACTTCGCTATTAATTATTCGTATCTTCATTTCCATTTTTACATTCTAAATCGTTTGTCGTACTTTTATTGTGATCGAAGATGTCGCATCGTGGTGGTAGTGGTGGAGGCGGTGGTCGTGGACGCGGTGGATATGATTATGGTGGACGTGGTGGTGGTGGACGCGGTGGATATGATTATGGTGGACGTGGTGGTGGTGGACGTGGTGGATACGATTCCGGTGGGGGCAGAGGGCGCGGGGGATACGATTCCGGTGGTAGGGGACGTGGTGGATATTCTGGTGAACCTAGTGGAAGAGGCGGTGGTGGTGGCGGCGGAGGTCGTGGAGGTTTCCGACCACCGAATGTAGGACTGTTAACCAAGGATATATGGGCGTTGGCGGCGGGTCGTGGTGGTAATGCTGGTGGTGTCGCTAAACAGATGGAGAACTTGAAAGTATCGGGGGCTCCGTCGTCTTCTAAGGCTTTGTCTCTTCCAAAGAGACCTGGATTTGGAAGTATTGGTTTAAAATGTGCTGTTCGAGCCAATCATTTTCTTGTTGAACTTGCTGATCGAGATTTTCATCACTATGATGTATATATTCTTTTCTTTCTTATTTTCCGTACGTTTTTTCCTTGCTTTTGTATGAAATAATATTGATGATCTGATGATGTTGATGATTTATTTTTATTCTTGCTTTCGTAAGTTTGATTATGTCAGCCTTTCGTTTGCCTTTGTGTGTTTTTTAGTGTGTTGGATTTGGTGATGTTATATACTTCCATGTCATAGTATTTTTATATTTTTGGGATTAAAGTTTTATAGGGCTTGTTTTGTTGTGGCTGTGCAGTTGGTGATACGAGTTTTTAATCTTCAATGGTAGGTATATAAAAGTATATTTTAGTTTTTTTTTTTTGAAAATGGTAATTCTCTTGGGTGAAATACCTAGATCTTACTAAAAATTTTCTTTACATTGTTTTAGATTTTACATTTTTTGTGTACGTGGCTAAATATTTCTTTTTCTTTGATGAGATGAAATTGATCTAGTAACTGCTGGTTGTTTAAACATTTAAAATTGAAGTACATACTAATATTTTTCAACATTGAAACTTCCTAAAATTTTGAAAAAGAAATTAACAATGAGGATTTTCTCGCTGGTGCTTTTGAGTAGAATCATGAATAAGTTTTGAAATTAGAGAGGTTTGGCATATTCTTTAGGTAGAATCTGTCTAATGGATATAACTTGTGGGCTTTACATTTTTCTCGAAATAGTACTCTCTCCGCTTCACAAGTTATTTATATTTGGTATCTTGCACAAAAATTAATAAAGTTATTAGGAGATGTTTTACTTCATGTTCTGTATTTGAAATTGGAAATTAGGGATAACTTTGGAATATGAGTAGTTAAACTTTTGACATTATTCTGTTGTTGAATTATGTGTAAAATATAACATTCTTTGCTACATGTTCTGTTCTGATAACTGTAATTTGTTATTTGTTTTGAAACGCTATCCTCATTCACTGATTTTTGTATATTGTCAAGATGGTTGCTGATGTAAAATACATTGATTTTCCAAGATGCATTGAAGTACATGGTACCCTTTGTTGTTCAGATTCTATTATTTACCTTCAGTTTTGGTGTTGAATTAAAATATGGGGAATCTAGACAAAATAGCTAAATTAGACACTTGGACGTGTTGTTGTGGCAGACATACTCTAATCTCCAATTAGCCACTATTTGCTCTGTTTTGCTTCTTTGAGGGTCTCTTATTTTTACTCGTGCAACTTTATATTTGTTCAATTTCTTTTTAGGTATGAATAAGTTACGAATTGAGGTTTTGCAAACTATGTGGGGTGTTGTGTCTTTTGTGGAAACAGGATTTCAATTACTCATTGAAGTGGATCCGTTACTACTCAATTTCATTTACTACTGTGAATTTTTACTGGATGCATTGATGATATAGGATCGTTTTACCAGTGTTGTGTACATTGATAGTGTTATTCTAGATCCTTAACATGTTTGAACTTCATTTTTTTTAGTTTAGTGTTTTGCACAAGCTTAAAAGCTTTTGTGATATATATACTTGGTGGACTTACAATATTAATATGCATTTCAATATGTTCATCCTATGCCTGCATCTTATATTGCTCAATTACTAAGCGGATCCAAGTTATTTTTCAATTTCTATTACTACTGTAATTGTTTACTGGATGCATTGTTATAGGTTCATTTTAGCTGTTTTGTGTGCATTGATAGTGTCATTCTAGACCCTGGATATGTTTAAACTTCATTTTTTAGTCTAGTGTTTTGCGCTAGTTCTAATATAGCTTTTATGATAAATAAACTTGGTGAAATTACAGTATTAATATGCATTTCAAATGTGCATCCTATGCCTCCATCATATATTGCTCAAATGCTTAGATTACAAAACTGATAACCTTGTTCTGGTGAAATGATAATTTTTTGACCCTTGGGATGGGCAACAATTATGTTTTCTGAAGCTGTGAAAGCTAATAGGATTCAACTGTTCTACATTATTTCCATATTCTTAATCTTTATATGCCTCAAGCTTTGGAACTTACCAAGGATGTTTCCAACTGTGATAGGTGTCAATTGATCCAGAAGTTACATCTAGGAAATTCAGCAGAGAAATACTGAGTAACCTTGTACAAGTTCACAAGGCATATTTGGGGAAACGTATTCCTGCTTATGATGGTAATAAAAGCTTGTATACTGCTGGACCTTTGCCTTTCACATCCAAGGAATTTTCTGTTGAGATAGAACGTGAAAGAAGAGGAAAGATGTAATTCATTTTAGTGTATTTTGAGATTATTGATTGATATATTTCGCGTTGAAGCATACTACTATCTTTTTTAGCTACATTTAATTTTGTTACCCATTTTATTGCCAGGGACATTCAAAAATTTCTTGTAACCATCAAATTAGCCGCGAAGGTTGATACCCACAATCTTCTAGAGTATCTTTCCGGTCGAAGCTCAGAGTCTCCACAAGATGCCATACAAGTTTTGGATATTGTCCTTCGTGCTACTAAGCCACCAGAGTAATCACTCATAATTCAATGCTTTGAACTTGAATAATTATGTGTTGTTGGTTGTCTTGTTGACTAAGTTGATGATTTACATGTGTAGCTATGCTGTGATTGGAAGATCTTTCTTTTCTGTGAATTTGGGTACAGGGAATCTTGGAGAAGGTTTAGAATATTGGAGGGGTTACTATCAAAGTATTCGGCCCACTCAGATGGGACTGTCTCTAAATATGGGTAAGTTCATGGCTTGTATATGTTTGTCTGTTTAGTTTTGGCTCTGCATGATTTGATGTTTTTGATTGTGATCTTGTGGAATAATGCTCCTGCAGATTCTTCTGCTCGGCCATTTCTGGAGGCGGTAATGGTTCCCGAGTTTGTTCAGAATTATTTGAACTTGAGAGATCTGTCTCGGCCATTATCTGATGCTAATCGTGTAAAGGTACAAATATCAATTCTGAATAATGAATAATCTACTTGTAGATATGTATTATCTATCCCAAATTTCTTTTTGTTTCAGGTTAAGAGGGCATTGAAAGGTGTCACAGTGGAAGTGACTCATGCGGGCTACAAAAAATCTTGCAAAATTATTGGTCTGTCAAATGAACCATCAAGCCATCTGATGTATGCTTTTCAGCATCACCTTTTTTATTCTTTTTTAGGCTTGAAATTGAGATTGCCCTTCCATTATGTTCTCTTTTGGTGAAAAAATTAAGTTTGTCAAACAAATTTTTAGTGTTTTTGGTTTTGGATTATATTGATATCAGTAAATAGGCTCATTCAATAAAGAACCAATAAGAAACAATTTTTAGTTAGTGTTTGTTTCTGTACTTGATATTATGCTATGTGCTCTTCTTTTCTGACATAGTGTCATAATTTCCTTAATTTGGCCACGTTAGTTCGTACATTGTTTAGCATAGTATAATGTCAGTCACCATTTGAATTATTCTTATCTGATGATGAATCTTAAAGTTTGGCATTTGTTTATACTTCCATTACCTGAACAACTGTTTGCCTATATGTTCTTCTGATACTGCAAAGTGAAAATTCTTTTATTGTTTTGATATTTACAAAAAACAATCTTGATTGTTAGGAGTAATTGTTATGCTGCGTGCAAAATGCAGGTTTTTAGCAGGCGAAACAGAAATGTCTGTCTTTCAGTACTTCAAAAATAAGTACAAAATTCCACTGCGATATCCTTTATTACCATGTATCCAAATTGGACAGCCTAAGAGGCAAACTTATCTTCCTATGGAGGTACTGTTTTTCATGGTTTTATAGCTGTTTTTTCCTTTCTACATTACCTATATGATAAAGCGATTTGAAAACGTTCTTGTGGCTTTTAAAAGGTATGCAAGATTTCAGAGGGTCAGAAATATCTTAAGAAGCTAAATGAGAGGCAGGTGACTCAACTTCTTAGGGCAACTTGCCAACGACCTCATGAAAGAGAGGAGAACATCAACAAGGTAATCACTATGTCTGAGAGTTTGCTGTGCTATACATTTTGTAATGTTGTATTCGTTGAAATATCTTGTAATGTTACATTATAATATCCTTTTTTGGCATTTGTGTGAAGATGGTGAAGGACAATAAGTTTAGTCAAAATCAGATGGTCAAACAAGAGTTTGGAATGAATGTTTCTGAAGTGTGTGCGACTGTTGATGCTCGAGTGTTGCCCCCACCAATGGTAAACTGGTTGTGCTGCAACTCTTGTTCGAACACAATGCTCTTTTGGTTTTACTTTATGTGTTAACAAATTGATGTTTGTTTTATGAAGCTCAAGTATCATGAAAGTGGGAAGGAAAAAGAAGTCGCCCCGGGGGTAGGTCAGTGGAATATGATTGATAAGGTAAGTGTAGTGGCTATTGGCACTTTCTTTCAGTTGCAGTAACATCAATGGTTTTCATAGACTGTATTTCATTTGTAGAAAATGTATGCCGGCGCTAAGGTGGATCGCTGGGCAATAGTGAGCTTTTCAAATCTTGAGCAGGGTTTAGTAAATCACTTTGGAAATGATCTGGTTGCTATGTGTGTTAGCAAGGGAATGGTATGTTTTGTTGAGCTCATTATTTGGTTACGGCAATGCAACTATTGTTGATATCTTTTTTCAATTGCTCAGGTTTTCCATAAGAACCCATGTGTTCCTACATGCTTCGCGCATCCTGCTCAAATTGAGAAAACATTATCAGAATTATGGACCCGGGCTGGCAAACAGTTGCAACTGTTGATTATTATATTACCTGATTCTACAGGGTCATATGGTATGCCGTCATGATTACAGTGTAGATCTGATGTTGTGGTTGTTGCTTATGATTTGCTTGTTGGTAATTAGAATGTATTTGGCATGTAGGAACAATCAAAAGAATCTGTGAAACAGAGCTGGGAATAGTTTCTCAATGTTGTCAACCCAAGCAGGCTGCCAAGCTTAGCAAGCAATACCTCGAAAACGTTGCTCTAAAAATCAATGTGAAGGTAATTATGAATCATATATTAGTGTAGCATCTAATTAAGCTTGGTCTACATTCCTGTATGCTCATTAATGTAAATGTTGACAACATGTAGGCTGGAGGAACAAATACTGTTCTGAAAGATGCTGTTCTGAGGCATATACCTCTGTTAACTGATCGCCCAACTATAATTTTTGGTGCTGATGTTACACATGCACAACCTGGAGAGGATTCTAGTGCCTCTATTGCAGCGGTAAGGTTATGTGGCTTGATTATTTTCAAGTCTACTTTCTGCTCTTTGTTTGGTACTTGTGGAAGTTATCCATGAATATTTTTTTGTAGGTTGTTGCTTCAATGGACTGGCCTGCTGTGACAAGATACAAGGGACTTGTTTCTGCCCAGGGTCATCGTGAAGAAATAATCCAAGATCTTTACAAAATTGTTGATGATCCAAAGAGGGGTAAAGTACACAGTGGGATGATCAGGTATATATAGCTATGAGTGTTGCCAGAAAAATATTTTCAATATCCTAATCGGAAGTTTTGATCGGCTCTTTCCGTTTCCAGAGAATTGCTGATATCTTTCAGAAGATCAACCAACACAATTCCTGACAGAATTATCTTCTTCAGGTACATGCGCTTCTATAAGTGCTGCATCTTGTCATTTTTTTTTGTTTGTGTTTTGTGTTAACTCGTAGTACATTGTTTTTTATTGGTAGAGATGGGGTTAGTGAAGGTCAATTTGCTCATGTTCTGCTGCATGAGATGGATGCCATACGGAAGGTGTGTATTTAGAATTAGAATAAGAATATGTATTTTCAGGGTCATTTCTTTCCTGAGAACTTGTAACCTATTCTTAAACCTGTGGTTAGTTGCATGTAAAACTACAGCAATGTCTATTAGCAGAAGATATATCAGTATATTATTGGTTAATAGATTAGAAATAGTTCCTAGTGTTGCTAGGTTTCATAAATTGAATGCTCACTTCTGTTGCATCTTTGATTTTGCTAGGCTTGTTTATCCTTGCAAGCGGATTATTTACCAAGAGTAACATTTGTGGTGGTGCAAAAGCGTCATCACACCCGCCTCTTCCCAGTTAATCGAGATCTTACTGATAGGAGTGGGAACATACTACCAGGTGTTTTTTACGACTAACATTCATTCTAAGATATTCAAATCTGACCACTTGCATTTTAGTGATCATATTGTGTCTTGACTGATACGAGTGGCTACACATCTCATGCAGTCGGGCTCATGTTGGTTGATATCTGTGTACTGACATGTTCTCTGTTTATCTTCTGTCATCTTCTCTGTTGTAGGTACTGTGGTGGATACAAAAATTTGTCACCCTTCAGAGTTTGACTTTTACCTATGCAGTCATGCAGGAATACAGGTACTTTTTTTGGTTGGCTCGAGTTTATTCACTTCATTTTTTCGTGATGAGTTTCATATCATTTTCGATCCATCTTGTTGCATGTATAATCTTTTGATTAACGTGTGTAGGGAACAAGCCGTCCAACTCACTATCATGTTCTGTATGATGAAAACAATTTCACTGCGGATTTGCTGCAGCTCTTGACTAATAGTTTGTGTTACACGTAAGTAAATACACTCCTTACCAGTTTATCATTGATTGTTCTCAGAAGATTTTACTGTTGTCTGCTTAAACTTGAGCGTCTATTCTTTTTCAGGTTTGCTCGATGCACCCGCTCCGTCTCTGTAGGTAAAGCCCTTGTTCTGATGCTTTTGTCCCGTGACCTTGGTTGCGTCTTGTATCGCGTCATTTTTGTTTATTGTTTAGGGTCTAATTTGAAGTGTTTGTTTTGACATGCAGTTCCGCCAGCTTATTACGCTCACCTTGCTGCATTCCGTGCTCGTTACTATGTCGAAGGGACAACAGCATCAGATAGTGGTTCCGGTGGAGGAAAAGACTTGACCAAAGACAAAGCAGAACAGGTTGCTACCACTCTACCTCAAATCAAGGAGAATGTAAAGGAAGTCATGTTTTACTGTTAGATGATGATTTTAAAATCTCGACTCCTTAATTATAAGTAACTAGCTTTCCACAATTAAACCAAAAGTAAAGTTTGTTTTTGGGTATCGAGGCCTAGGGTTGGTCTTAGTCTTAACATCTATGTTTGTGAATATCTGGGTGGGACCTTTTGGTATAAAATTTTTGGAAAACGTAATTGCCATACTCAGAGCAGTTATTGCTCCGGCTAATTCAGACACATATGCTGCTTTCCCTTTATGTTTGTCTCAAAGTATTGCTTTAAGATTCGCATCCTCTCCTTTCTTAATCTGGATCTCTCAAATTGTTGTTTTCTTGTTATTAGGAGTATTAATTAGGTAATGATAATTTTTTAGAAAAATTAATTGCACTGCTTTGGAAGTATAAGTAATTAAGAGTAGTATTACTTATCTCTTTGGAAATAAATTTTTACTCTTCTTTCATTGTCTCTCCTTGTGATTCTAAAAGATTCACTTTTATATACCACTTTTAACTTAGTTAACCATCTTTATTCTCACTATTACGTTATTTAATCTACGTATGAACATGTTTTATGGTAAGATAGTATCATACAAGAATTTGTGTTATAAATCCTTTTAAATTATTTTTATTATTAATATTAATAATAATGAATTGTCTTGCTTAAATTATGTCAATTTTAAATATATTATAAGTACACTGGAGGCTAGGCATATAAGAATACTTGTATACAATTTCTACCATGCATCTGCTTCATTTTTGGCGTTAATTTGTATTTTTTGGTGGGGTATTAGTGGTTCATCGATAGAAGGGTGGTGGATTAATAGAGGGTTTAATGGTTCAATCTGTTTTATATTCATATTATATTCCCTTCTAAGTCCTACTCACTATTGTTGTTTCATTAGTTTTTTTATACTCTATTTTTTAAATGTTTACGAAAATTAAGAAAAAATAGAATATTTTAGATAGTAAATATATTATTTTACTATTGAATAAATTGAGAATTACAACTTTAAAGTTTATTATTTTTGTGAATTAAAGCCTAATGTTTATTTTTTGCGAATTACAGTCATTAAAGTATTAAAGTTTACAAGTTCAAGCGAAAACACAGAATTCCAACTATTTTGGTGGTCGAAATTTTAGGTTACGTTGTCAAAAATTTGTGTTTTTGACTTAAACTTATAAGGTTTGATACTTTTGTGGTTATAATTCACAAAAAATAAATATTAAGGCTAATTCGCACAGTATTTTTTACTTTTTGAAAATTTATGATATGTATCGAAAATTTCTTTGTTGTTCCATAATATTATTTTTGTCCAAAATTTACGATATAAATCGAAATTTTTTTTTGTGGGAACAACAAATGAAATACTCTAAAATGACAAATTAAAACGTTTTTAACGTACCGAGGGAGTACCATTAATCAATTATATTCTCGTCCGAATTTGACAAAAATGTCGACATAATTCTATTCTCATCTCTCGCAATTCTGAAAGGCTTGTGGCGCTCAAAGTGAGAACGGAACACAAGAACTTTCTTTAAGTTTAAATTACAACTTGAACAGGATGAACAATTGATTGTTACTAACAAATTTTTTGCTCTAATTATTTGTATAAATCGCATGTACGAACGCATAATCACCACCCTAGAACGCTAAAAACAGACTGTCAAGTATCTACACTATCCGGAATATATAACCAGAAAATCCTAGCTCGATGTATAACTACTAAAGATACAAAATGTACGAGGAGAGGGAAGGGAAAAATATAGGCTAACTTGTATATATCGGTATGAACTCGTCTCTAGAACGTCACATAGACATCCAAGCGGCCAACATTACCAACATGGTGATTAGTGTTCTCGTGCATGAAGGAATCGTTGATGAGATGCTGCCACTCAGCTGTCCTGTGTTCACATACGTATTTGAATTTGAGCCCGTACTTGTTGACACATTTACGGATTGCGAACCTGTCAATGCAAACATACATGCGCTTGGTCATTCGGATGTGATGAACATTGAGTTAATCCCTTGTTTGAATTTTCAAATAGGTCACGAATTAATAATGGAAAAAGGCGGTTGAAATAAGTATCGACTTACAATCGTAATTGACCCATCCAATACGTTGATTTGCCAAGTCGTATACGACTACTTTGTCTTTCAGAACAAGATCTGCAAAAATATAGACACACGTTTGATTTTTCGGAAACCGAGTCTTCTCTTAAACGAAAAATAAAGACACAAAAAACAGAATAATCTCTAAGAACTTACCTCCTAGTATTGTCATCCCCTGACCCTCCATTTTCTGAAATCCCATGCACCAAACGGGAGCTCCTGCCTGAATGTAAGTTCAACTATTTTCGTTATACATAAGCAAAGAAGCAAATGATGTTTGCTACCAAGTGTCAATCAGAAACAACCGTTTTGTTATCATTAACAAGGGTAAGGTTGCTTACATCTGATCCCCAAACCACATGGTAGTGTGAGTTTGACAATGGGATGATGATGTTATAAGGAAACAAGTAAAAAAAATATTTTATTGAACCAAATAAATACTAGTTAAGCTTTTAGAGACCTTCATGAGTATTGTGAAAAGCTAAATTCTACGTTACCAAAACAATATCATTGCTGGTCTCGAGCCCGATAAAAGGCGAGCAGTAGGTTTTTGATAACCAGTTCGGTAAAACCTAGTCACATCCTATGATCATGTAGTCGACCACACAGTTTTGGGATTAAGACTTTGACATTGTTGTTGATGTGTTGCGAAATGATCAGCTAGGTCAATAACCCCGACATATAGTTTTCTTCACAACATAAGAAAGGATGAAAGAGCGAAAACTTACGATGGAATTTTGCTCAAGTAGATAGTCTTGTGGTCTTAGAATCATAGAAGCACCACCAGCAAAATTTAAGCTAACTTGAGGGAATACCTCATCGACACTGCAATCTCAAATAAATCTATTAGAAACGGGAAAATTTTACAAGATAATTTGCCCCATCGATCAAAAAAGAAAAATACTCAGTATAATTCTATAATAAAAGCAGATATATAACCTGGATGTTATCAAATAGCATGAGTTTCCCCTAGACAACAAGGGTCGAACGGACTGAGAAACCGCTGCTGAGATCTGCAAAAAAAGAGAATAAAAGGTTTACAATGCTGTAGCTCCCGGTTTTCCAAGATACCCGACTTTTATTTGATTCACGATTCACGAGGAAATTAGCGAATCATGAAACACTGCTAAGGCCTACCCTCATTCAAAAGCTTAAAGCTACTCAAAAAACTGCTTCGTCCGTTGTGTGTATAAAACAAAACCAGTATTACCAACACTAATCTTATCACAAGTAGATAAATCCAGATGTCGAAGGTTTTTAAACACACACACACACAAAATCTAGTTCGGTACAATTTAACTCACCGCATTAACGAACGGATTATAAGCTTCCTCAGAAAGATAAGCCAAGGTTGTTCCGGAATCAATGATTGTCCCAGAATTAGACGAAGTAGTAAAAACTGAAGAATCAATCGGCAGTTTTCGACCATTGACAGATATGCTTTCCAAATTTAAATTGTAGTGAGGCCTGCAAGTTCAAATGAAGGACAGCGATATAATAGCTAATACAATTTATATATCAGTTTTACGTTACGTCTCATATTTGAATGACTACAACCAATCAACGGGAGAGGGACTGAGGACTTGTAACAGTTATAACACCACAAGGCTCCATTGTATTACACAAACCAGCTTATACATAATAGTACAAGTCTAAAAGCAAGGTTTAGAAAAAATAATGCAATAACCAAATGGAAATTCTTTGACATATAGTGAAAAAAGTGACTTTCTTCGTGGTAAGTGGTAACTGTCACGATTTGCAGTCAATGCTGTCTATATTTCTATGCGGTTAACTCAAAAACCTTCACAGTAAGGCGATGCGGCTTTGTTTTTGCACTATGCTTTTCACCAAAGGGAAAAAAGTAACAAACAAAAAGAGAAGGGAGTGTTTTAGAAGCTGGATCTTGTAGAAGAGTAAAAACAGGTTCTATCATTTGGCTCCCTTAGATGGGTGATTTTGACTTTGACGGAACCTTCTCTAAGCATACAAGTCCACTTTACTATAGGATCCCCGTGTAACTCAATAACTAGCAATTGCATGAACAAATCCTCATTTAAATTTTGTCAATCATGAACGGGAAATCTTGAATAACCCGAAAATTCGAGTATACAATATTTCAATATACTTAAAGAAGACTGAAATTGATGCTAAAAATATTCAACAAACTATATCTCAAATGAGAGGATTTGGGCTTTAGAATCATTTCACTTCTGTCAGCTTTTCTCTCCTATTATATCAATATTTTGGAGCAAAGCAAAGAAAAATAAGTCAGTTGTTCACACTGAAGAAGAAAGGAACATACATTGATGGAACCATAGAAGTGTACACTATGCCGGGCTCCACAATGCTTCCAAGAACCAATATCCCCCCACCATTATCATCTCCCCTTAAACAATGAGAGAATGCTGCAGGCGCAATACCTTGTGATGACAACTGCGTGACAATAGACATTGCCTGCTGACCGAAGCCAAAAATCCCATCAACTGCTCTATCAGTTTTGGTCAAGTCTCCGGTTTGAGCCACACTACAACTGTTCCATAGATTTGCAAAATAATACCAGTCAATTACTGATACAAAAATCGAAACTTTTCCAAAATTCATATCAATAGTTAATCAAAAGCCTGCAAACTCCTTATATTCTTTGATAAGGGTATGGTCTGCTGTGTTCTGACACTCCCTAAACCCTGATCATAGACACTATGAGCAGGAAATATTGGGTATGATGTCGATAATATCAATATGTTGATCAAAACTAATTAGACCTATCGAAACTCAAATTCTTTTCTTGTTTCAAGCTCTTTTTTGTTTCATTTCATAGTTAGCCCGAAAAAGAGAACACTAAACAAAAAACTTTTTGACACATTTGTGATGCTTAGTTGCCTACCCAAAGATAACTTTAGCTGAATTGTTGGATGATCGAGTATCCCCAACAATTGTCTCCAGATGCAACAAATCCGATATATAATAACCCTGAGTTCCACTACCATCACCATACTGGAACTGGTAAGCACAATTGTTCGAGTCGTCACATAAGGCATCAGAATATTGAGCTCCCATGCTACACCGTTTATCGTTGCAGTTGATAACCGATGCTGATGATGAGCTTCTCGGTTTGAAAGCATTGAGCTGAATGTCCTGTAAAAGGTATATATATTGGATGAAACAACAGTAACAATGCCAAAACTTTAATCCTAAAAGATTATGATTGGTTATCAGTCTCAATGGTCGTTCACATGAATTAGAAAACTCTTCCAGGAGAATTCATTTTTAGTTCATAATCTATTAGTATTGCATAACAACTAAAAATCCAACCTTGAAATTACAATATGATTCAAGTAAGTTTTGAAATTCAATGGAAATGAAGGAAGTATACAATTTACAAAGTAAAGAGTGACAATACTTGAAGGCCAGTGGTTTCAGGACAACCAGAACAGCCAGTGCAACCAATCCATAAAACATCACTTCCTGTATCAATCTGTACATTGAATTCTTGTGCCGGAGTTCCTAGTTCCACCTTTGTATAGTATAACCTAATACACAAATTTAAGCTCTATGCATCAGTTGAATTGCTTACTTCTAAAATGTTCCTTATTTCAATGGGTTTAATGGTTTCTAATTATTATGACTGTATAAAGATGATTTATTAGATCATGTGTACTCCTTATGTGAAGTTCCAGATGCTATTTGCTACTAAGGGTCACTGGAAAACAAACTCTTAGTTATCACTAACAAGCACAAACTATAAGGTTGGCACACCGTACATCCGACCCCAAATCACACTTAGGTGGGGGACACACACCGCCCACCGGGGTAATGAAATGTTCGTTGTTGTGGCGCTTTCTAAATTCCACTGTGAAAAGAAGTAAAATAACAGCACCAAAGAAAAGTCTAATGACCGAAACTAAATAATACTCCCTCTGAATCATTTTAGATGTTCTATTTTCTTATTTGGCAAATTCATATCAATTGTCCCATTTCTTTTTTGTCTATTTTTTTTTACCTAAATACCCACTTTTACTACCCACTTTTCCAATTCCTAATACCTCAACTATCACCTTTTAATCAATTAAAATACCCAACTACCAACTTTTTGTAGACCCCACACCACCCTTGATAACAGTGAAAACCCAAATGAGACATTTAAAATGATTTGGAGGGAGTATGATAATTAAATTGATCAAAGCTAGTAATATAGCCACATAATTCCAAAATTTGGGTTCTTAATTGAACATAATCCATAATTTGTACTTCCTCCGTTTTTTTTACTTGCACCATTTCCACTTTTTACACTATTCATCATTTGATAGTGTTTTGCATAGTGCGACTATTAAACGATAAAAAAACCTAGTCATGTGGGATCTTGTTTTATTCGTCTCGTCGAATATTTTATTAATATCAAATTTTTATAATTTTTAGTTGAGTATAATTCTACATATAAGCAACCCGACAAACGCATTGGACTGCATAAAAGTATGTTGGGGTGCAAGTAAAAAAAAACAGAGGAAGTATAATACTAACACAAGAACAATCAGAAGTTGGCAGACACCAATTGACAAAAGTTTGATGGGTACTGTAGTCTTTAAGCAATAAAACAGAGCAAAACTTCCACATTAAGCAAAAGTTCCATCTATTAGAAAACCCAAATAAGAAAATAAAGTTAAAAATTAAATTCCCAGTACAAAATTAAGAACCCAATTCAAAAATCACAAGATCAAAACTTAAAATCTCATACACATAAACCCATAAAAATTAAAAAAAAATTAAAAATAAATAAAATTTGATGAGGATCAGTAGAAATTACCCAACTCGGTAAGGATTAAAGGTACCAGAAACAGGAAAATCAACAACTCCATTGATAGACTGCAACACACGGCCATGTCGAGCTCGGTCATGAGTTCTGAGTTGACTCAGTTCAACTCGGTCTTTTAATGAAATTGATCGGTGAAGCGTCAGAGTCATCGGAAATCCGCCGAAACTTACCGATTTTTTTAAAACGACGCCGGAGAAGATTACCCAAATCAATAAAATTACATTAAATTTCATAATTTTTCTTTCTACAATTGTGAATTATGATTTTCTTTGTTTTGCTAGTTTTAAGTTCACTAACTATAGTATACAACTGAAAATTGAGAAGAGTGAAAAAAGGTTAAAGAATAAAGTAATTTGAGAATAAATGAAAATAATTGGAGTATTAAATTATGATGAAAAGATCGAGAATCGAGGAAAGCATGTTGATTCAGAAGGATGATTTAGAGAGAGAAAGTTAGAGGGAGAAGGAGTATGGGAGTGAAGAAGAAGGTACTAGCCGCCAACTGCTAATTGAACTCAAAACGAGATATTGTGACAACTAATGTATAGATTAGACGGTCTTAATTAAGAATTTGTGATTTTAATGATCTAAATTTATTTTTTATTAAGTTAATTTTAACATTTTGATATTTTTTAGTATCCTTATATGTATTTTTCACTAATTTTATGATTTTTTTAGGAAAAATTGATATTAATAATCCAACTTTTTACTTGTCCGCTGTGAATAATCCTATTTTTAGATTAATTTTTAATAATCTAACATTTGCTCTTACTTTACTATGAATAATCCAACATTTGTTTTAATTTGCTCACAGCATACCCTATTTGTACCTATTATAAGTGTTTTGGTATGTTGTAGGCAAATAAATGACAAAAGTTAGATTATTAAAAAATAATCTAAAGGTGGGATTATTCACAGCAAATTGGTAATGAGTTGGATTATTTATATCAAAATTTCTGTTTTTTTATTAATTGTGGTATCAATATTTTTTCCCTAACATTCTCTAAATAGTTTTTAATGTTTATATCCAGATTTTTTGTCCATTAAAACTATTAATAAATAATATATTCACTATCTTAAAAATTATATTTTTCTTAATTTTTATGAACGTTTTTTGTGAGAACTTTATTAAGAAACGAAGATAGTATAATTTTTAATTATTAAACATAACTATATGAATTAGTGCATTAAATGATGTTAAAAAATCAAATTTGATAGTTGGTGTAAACCAGTATAAGTATAATTTTTGGTTGCATTTCAACATGTTACTTGTTTACTAAATATAACGTGACATATGTTACCTTCTTCTTTACTTTTATCTTTTTTAAACTTCTTTTACTTATTCTATTTATTTTATTTGTAAGTTGCAGGTTCTTCTTGCTTAGAAGACCTTTTTCGAGCCGGAGGATTCTTTGACCACAGTCTTCTCTATGGGTATGAGTTGTCGTTCTTCTCTCTCCAGACCCTGATCATAGATTTTTATGAGCGAGATATTCTGGTCACTCGGTATGATGATGATGATGTTCTCACAATTCACTTTTAATCTCACTCGTATATTTATTTTTCTGTTATAGAGCGAATCAAATGGAACGAAGGGAGTATTTTGATTAGTGGTGTGTATAAATATTTTTATGATGAGCTTTGAAACGTGCATTGTACATTTGTACTCAAATAGAAAACTCTTTTTCTATTCCTTTTACAAAATTTTAGTAGTATTTTTTGTCTTGATTGATCAAATCAAAAGTGAAAATACAAATTAATTGATTTAAACTTAAGTTTATCATTAAAATCGACTTCATAATGTCTTATCTGATAAACGATTAAAATTCAATCATAATTTACTTACTGAATGTTATTCAAATTTATCAGAAATACAACATTTTTTTTTCTTTTTTTGAGATGAATCGGCAATGACATTGATGTACAGAAATTGGCCAACAGTTTCGCCTAGTTCAAAAGAATTTGATGTGTTAAGTAGTGTACATACAAGCTAGTGACTAGTACAAAGGTTACACAAATGGCAAAAATGGTACAACAAGCAGCTTAATGGTGTGATACTCCGACAATTGGTGAGGCCGAGGAGGTCCACATTTGATACGAAAACGAATCACATTGGTCTCCCCCGAAAATCTGCAGGCTTTGCCAACAGTCCAACAGGAAGGTCGAAGAGATATGTGACGTACTTACAGTCTGCTAAGAGATATGTGCTCTTTTCACAGGTTGACGTTTAGCCGAAGGAGATCTCTCTTGAGAGTAAAATACTGCAAAGCAAGGCTAACTTCAGCACGGTTACAATAATAGACAAAGCGGGACTCAATAGTTTAAAACTGATTTCAAAGCATGAATCCTACGAACGTTTGATTATATAGAAGTATTTAAGAAAATTGAAAATCAAATTTAGAAAAAGCAGAGTCTAAGGATTTACACAGGTAGAATGGTTCAACTAATTGCAACTACAAAATATGGATCATGGATGTGTAAGTTCTACAATGTGAATATATACAACCTAAATTAGGAACAATGGTGGACTGAGCCCTATCTTTATGAAGTGTGAAAATTCAAGAAACACTCAAGTAGAAGTCGTCGTCGTCATCATCATCATCATACCCAGTGTATCCCGCTCATAGAAAACTATGATGAGGGCTTATGGAGGGAAGAACGACGACAACTCATACCCATAGAGGAGAGTGCGATCAAAGAGTCCCTCCGCTCGAGAAAAACACTCCAAGTAGAAGTAACTTTAGAATTCAGGTTTTGAGCACTTTGGACTCCCACCATACCGTTTTATTTGTCAAAATTTTTACACAACACATTGTTATACTACCAAATTGATTTCGACCACCCTTGCGAATTTATTTGGTATCATGTATAATTAGTATTTCAAGTATTATTTAACTTCGAATAGATTACCACCTCATGAAAAAAAAAAAAGAAAATTTCCCTTTCGAAAGCCTACTATTTCTCAGTAGGCTCAAGATTCGTTTGGTATAAATAGTGGAATGGAATCAAATGGAAACACTTGAGAAATGGAAACGGTGTTGACAAGGATACTTGATATTATTGTTTGGATACACTTGAGAGTAGAGATAAAGGGGAGGGAGACACAATGAAAAACAAAGGAAGAGAAAGATTAATGGTCAAAGATGGCGGAGTAGAGACAGTAACAAAAGAAAGGTAATGGTTTCTTAGACAAAAAACAACTAGTAAATGATTTACTTTCTTGATTATTTTGAATCTAATTTTTGGCAAATCAAATATGCTCTCAATGCTCAATACATTGTACCAAAAGCAAACATACAACTAGACAAGGATGCCTAACCATACAGAAAACAAAAAGGAAAAAAAAAAAATAATAAAGTCAAGAATGAAGTCACTCACATTGATGCCAGTACATACCTAGTACAGCAGATATTATTTTCAGATATGATCATCTGCCTCTTCAAGAATTACATATTTTGCAGGGATATTAGATGCAACTGGCCGTTCTCCTGCCTTTCCACTGACTTGAACATCCTGAAGCTTCTGATATCTATTAGGAAAGCAAAATTCTTAGTATGAGAAGCTAGACATGCTATATGATTTAGTATATTCAAGCTATTTTCTTTCTTGTTTTCCCCTGTTGTTATCAAAAGTATTTATAACTAAGTCCAGCTACCTCAACCTCAATTTAATATTTGCAGGCTATACTTCAAATATGCCTAGTTTGATACTTGAATATCAGATACCAGATGTACATCATCATCTTGGGGTGACAGGAAATTATGTCTATCGGAAACTGGGGTCGACGAATAGTTAAAAAATTGGTGGGACACAGTATGTAGAGAGAGTGTGATATGCCAATTAACTAGTGATTTCAATATGATTTCCTATATAGCCAAAGCATATAAAACTCCAAAGTAAGTGCATATTGGTAGAAAGGTCATGAATGTTACATAGATGTTACAATTGTTCTACCAAAGCCAAAAAAATAAATTGAAGCTAGCCAAACAGAAGCATATTGGCGTATACTTACTTGAACCAATTAAATAAACTGACACCAATCATGATTATCAGAAGACCAATCCCTTTCAACCATGTAAACTCATCATGGAAGTAAAAGACAGCAACCTGAAAGGAAGTTAATGGGATATTAGAAGCAGCAATCCACCTCTCTTGCCACACAAAGCTCTGGTTACTGGTTCAAAACTAAAACCAGTTCCATAAACAAAAGGATACATAAAATTAGCAAGAAGAAACAATCATTATAATGTAATGCCAATGCAGAACAGTAATACTGTATCGATTGCAGAACAGTACAACCAATCCTTGCATCAGATAGCATCATGCACCAAATAACAAGTAAAATAGAAGGGTAAGTAAAGAATATACATCAGATAATAGCAACAATCACATGCTTTCAAATATGACAATCCCCAAGCAGGGACAAACTACACACAAACTTGTAAGCAGTTGGTATATGATCAGATAGCTTGATGCTTTCAAAAGTTTTCTTGTTTAATAATGCAGTGATGGTTCCTTCCCTCTACAAACAACAAATGATAACCTGACAGTTGTGCCTGTTTCAAATTCACTTTTGCAGTTTAAACAAAGTCAATATGACCTAGGATTTAGAAAAGACACCAGAAAAAAGAAGGGAAAAAGACCTCCAATAATCTGAGCCATAAAAGACATGAAATAAATGATATTAAAAGTTATCTCACTACCCAGTACCTAAAGTGAAAATGTGTGGTTATATAGTGTTACTTTTATTAGAGATTAATAACCAAAAGGCATCTGTAACTAGGGCCCTAATTCTTCAAAAACATTTAAAATCAACTGTCATGATTTGTTTAACCAATAAATGACCCTAACTGACCCCATATTGTTGGGGTCACGGTTTTGAGATTGCTGTCAAAGATAGTTCAACCAGGACCTAGGTGAGCCCTTCTCCTTCAGTCTGCTCAACCTTCCACATCAAACCCAAAGAGTATGTATTCCAAGGCGTGATTAATACTTTATTACTATCATCTGAGTTGATAAAATTACAACTTGGTCTGTAAAGGCTGTCAGCTAGGAACTCAAGTCCATGAAATTAAAAAGAATCATATTCCACAGTAAACTCTATGAGCAAAAGGATTTCAGGCGCATTCCATCAACGCTTCACAAGTACAAGTCGCATCTGACCATGAACCCATGACCAAAAATAAGCATACTACTGTGTCAATTTTGTAAAAATGTTTTGCCCAAATACTAATATATTGAAAACAAGATCTCATAAGGTGGGAGGGGGTGGAATGTAAAACAGTAAGGAAAAGAAGAACACAGGCAAACAATTAAATGACAACTTAGAATTGATTTTTAAAAACTAGAAAATATCATACAATTATGGTGACAGCCTCCTTAACAATTCCAGCTATTGTAACAGTTACTGCACTAGTTACTGATATCAGGACGTACTCCGTCAGTACCTGAAATGGAAGAGGGGGAATAAAAGGCATCAAAACAAACCATAGACGTAGGACTGTTATGAAGGCCTAAACTCTATAACCAAAAGCACAAGGTAACTTAGTGACCACACATTACCATAAAAAAGGCCAGAAAACCGCCAAAAAGCATGAGCAAACAACTTCTTGTGATATGCCAGGAGCTATTGAAATATTCATTCTGAGGAAACTCATCCCATGGATCCAGAAGAAGGGACATTACACCAGTCACAAGTGCCATGATTGGGGTCACATAACTCATAAAGGTAAGTGGATTTTTTAACCCTGAAAATAAAAACAGAAGCAAATTTAAGTAGTTTACATTCAAAAATTCAAATTCAGTGTCAAATGTCACCTGAACCAAATCAGAAAAGGTTCAATGGTTTAGAATATTTGCAAGAATCACGGAAGATTAAAAAAAATTGGTCAAGTACAAACATGGAAGAAAAGCCATAAAGAGGACATGAAACATAAATGATACTAGAGAGGTTCATCAAGTAAAGAATGACCATTGTTATGCAAGTTGCAACTGCAACTCTAATTTCCAAAAATTAGAATACCGTATACACAACTATTTCACAAGGAACTAGAAAAACATTACTACATAGATCTGTTCACACTATTGACATAATTTTTCCATTCATAATGAATTTTAAACTAGTTCACATTATCATCACATAATTTTTCCATTCATAATGAATCCGCAAGATTTTAGGTACTCACCATAGGCTTCTTTCTTCAGCACACGATTTTGTTTGCATCAAATACAACCACAATGCAGATCAATCATCCATGGCCAGAGACACAAGAGTTTGTATGAACGAAAACAAAATACAGAAGCAATAAATTAGTGAACCAATTTTATCATATACCTTATTCACAAGTTGCTAAATTTAGCTAAGCGTAAAACTAGAGAAATCAAGCATAAGACTGAAATACCTGGAGAAGAATTTGTGTCATACACCAGCGAAAGCCAGACATAACAGAAGCAAGCATAACAAAGACAAATCCCCAAATCTCAAATTCTGTATCCTTTGCAACTGCCAGCCAAAAGTAATATGCAAGTGTCACTAGTTCATCGGCTTTGCAACTCAATCAGCAATAAGCCACAACAAAAATAGCAGAGGCGAGGTCTCAATTCTCAATGCCTTAATTCAACCATAACAGAGGTTAATTCAACCATAACAGATGTGTGGCTATTGGTGCTGTTTTCTTAAATTCAGCTCTGGCACTGTTAAAAGAGCAGCCATATATTCAACCTAGTATATGACATTGCTCATTTATCTCAGCTCTATTAGCTCAAAAAAAAGGAAAATGAAAATCAATAATGATGAATGTGCTAAGAAATCATTTTCTATTTTTTTTTTCTTGATGAACAGGGCCAAGTAAAATGACAGCATATACTGATAAGAAAATATAGCTGCATCTGTCACAATATCTTATTTACATCCATAGCCATGAACAAATAGAGGAAACAACAGTAGACAGACAAAAACCACACAGCTGCATGCACATACCAGTCAAAAGAATTCCAAATGAGATGACTAGAATGATTCCAAAAAGATTATAACTTGGAGACTCCAACCTAAATCAACCAAAAGATAAAAGTTTAAAATCCTCTTGAAAATAGATCAGGCTGCAAGACTTCTATATACTGCAAGTGATAGCTGGAACAAACATTTTGTTGTAGCTAACTAAGAACAAGAGAATATCAAGAGATTCATCTACCAAAACCTATAGCAGCCAAAACTGTAAATGATTGCTGATGAACCAATAAAAATCACCAATTGGATACTCATCGATAAATATGCCAAACTAAAGAATCAATACCACACTGAACAAGTGAACATCTGCGTCAAATGTAAAAATCCGGCAGGACTGAAAAACCATACAATGAAGTGACATTAAGGGCATGTCGTTTTTCTAATGGGGTGAGTGGCTGATTTTTTACAAACATAATTGTAATCACCATCAGACAACTAAATTAGCCCTTGCAGTAGTATTTCAAGCATTTCAAGCAATATCTCTTAAACTCATTCATGAAGCACTTCCCTCAAACCTGCTGCTGTACTTTACTACCCTCGCCCTTCTCTACCCTCACGGAATTTAAACAAGGATGTTGTCAACTAACAGTCATAGCGCAAATGCTGATTTAAATTGCATCTGCCTTGTTCTCTAGGATCTTTGCATCAATCTGGTTACCGCATCACCGTTCCATTAATGCAATCGCAACAATTTAACTATGATAGACATATCACTAATGAGGTTTCGGTACTTGGTTTTAACTAAATTTCATTATGGGCATGCAAACAAACAAAATAAATTAAAAGTTCACTCCAATTACCCAAACCAATATTGGAACGGTGATTAAGGACTTTTAACATAAAGTATTAGTAATTAGTAACCACCAATTCACCACTATGCCTGACATTGTTTTTTCCCTATTGTAACCTATAGATACACCTTGGGTCCCGTTAATATCTTTTCCAATAAAATTTTGATTTAGCCTCCAAAACTTTAGCTACACAAATACTGAAAACCACTTGCTCATTAAATTGTTTCTCCCTAATGCAACCAGAAGCTGTGACATATGGAATGCCACGATTACAAAATATTCTAAAAACACCAGTTATCCATTACCCAACAGAAAACATAAAGAAATGCAAAGATATATAGAAATGGGTAACAAGACTAAGTTATCTTAAGAGGAGAGACAAAACAAGGAAATGGAGGTAGTAAATAGCACATACCTAAAAGCAAAAGCAAAGAGAAGAAGAAATATTGGAGACGCTGATTTACACTGCAAAAAAGGGGGATAATATCCAAAGGAAATAGAAGTAAGCATCTCATTAATCAAAAGGCAGGAATAACTGAAAGTTTCAAAAAAAAGTGAGGCATTGCTTAGGTTAAAATCCAGTGTGAGAAACGGACCATAGTGGCAAATGTAACAGAGATGAAAACAAGTGAGGCATTGCTTAGGTTAATATCCAGTGCTGTTGCAAGCGCCGTTGGAAAAACTGTGAAAGGCAAAGGCCTTCTGTAGCATTAGTTATTAGATACGTCAATATTAACAGAAATAGTTTTCGGTTGGGCAATATTTAAATTTCATTATGAAATATTAATTTATCATCTCAGAAACCGAAATGAAACACAATAAAACGGATAAACTCAACAATAGTGCCCTACACCCCTTTTGGTAATAATTGACAATAAAGGGAAGTATTTAGAGAACAAAAAAGCTTGCTTTGCTCATAATATTTCCAAATATGGGCTAACTTGCAAAAACCACTACTATGATTCTATGAACATCTATCAAGAAGAAACAAATGCTCCCATAATAAATAGAAAATTCATATGAAAAATCATGGAGCCTTGGGCAGATTTGGTTCAGAGCCAGGTTTTGATAAACGGGCACCACTCCAAAACCGACACTAGCTCAACCTACTCGGCCTGTAGCCACCACTTCTTCCATGTGTATATGCAACTTTTCAAGTATTGTACTAATTTCCATGGTAAACAGGCAATACACCAACAACTATCAAGTATCAAGTATTGTACAACAATATATGCATGGCAACACTAAACTCTAGGTAAATGGTAAGGGAAATTTAAAAGATAGATATGATTGGGATGAACCTACAAGTGATAAATACACAAGTTCAAGCTTCTGAAAAGCATTAGCCTATATTCTATCTCTATCATTCACCTGAGACCATTAATTCCAAAATGCCAAGCAATGCAAGGAAATGCATAAAAGTTTTCATTTGAAATTTTGGCAAATCTAAAAAGTATGAGTTTATGGAAAGAGGTATTACACAAATGACAAAGACCAAACTCCTCGAAACAACACGATTATAATCCTAATTCCTATCCACAGTCGAAATCCACAAGGGTCTTTATGGCCATATATGTTACAAAAACATAAACCATAGAAAACTTTAACTCATTTTTTGAAATGTATCCAACATGTCATGTATTATAAGAATAAAATCAAATTATAAGCCAGAGAAACTCATTGTAAAACATGAGCCAAATTAAGAGTGACTCACATACCTTTAGCAAAGTAATCCCTCCATGTCATTCGTATACCTTTGTGAAACCTTTCATACCATATCCAAGTGATAGTTTTAGATAATACAGCTTGCATGGAAAAGTGAAATGAGTTCATCAACAAGGGAGCTGGAAACTTCCCCATGTGATCCCCTAGCAAGGACTTATTATACCTAGTTGCAGCAATAAAACGAGAATTAAAAAGAAACATATTGAGAGACAAAAAAATCCACCATCATTAAACAAGAAAAAACAACAACAAATGGTTATGAATTATACATATTAATATATTTCGATCAATCAAATAGCCAAAGAACTAAACGTGACTTCTTTATTTCTTTACTTACATGATAATGGGAGTTTTTTAAGGAAATATTCTTCGTAATGAGAAGCTTGGAATATGAAACTTCACTACATAATTCTCAACACACCTCAAATAAAAGTTCTATATGATAAGAACATATATATCCATTACATATGAAAGACAATGTTAATATGATATGCTAGTCCCATTAGCATCGCATACACATGCTTCCAACTAAATCACATAATGTGTCACATGTTTCCTCTATTCCCAATTGAAGCTCACTTGTCTCCATATGGGGTGAACACAAGGAAAACATGATTGGTTAAAAAGAGCAATGATCTAGTTTACCAAAGACTAGTTAACAATGAGGAAATCATAGAGAAAAATCTAGGATAAAGTTGGGATTACGATAATCAGTCGTGAAACTAGTTTCCCAGTCAATGCGTATGGACTATAGTTATACAGTCAATAGTTTGCACTATGGCAAACCATAATATAAAGATTGGAACAAAGTGGTGCATAATTAGGGAGCAATAAAACCTACTAGGTTTTCACACAAGCATATTGTTTCCTCTAATTTAAAGCATCCTAAAAACAAAAGACAGACAGGAATAACATCCTATCTCAGTTCTCATACAATTAAAGCAAACTATCTCTGTTCTCAAAATTATATCACCAATGGTACACCCAAGATGGCTACTAAAGACATTAAATTCTAACAACACCAAACAAAAGGCGACTTTGTTGAAACCATAAAACACAACATTCTAATTTCTCCAATCCAAGTTTCCCCATTGTTCAAAACTATCAAACTAGGGTCTATTCATCCATTACAACATGGTAACATTCAAAATACCAAAAACTCCAATATCCACTCCATAAACAATTTGTGATTTTAATTTATCAACTACAAATAGATAAAGCTTTGAACTCCAACAAGATTGCATATTCCCATTTCATCAAGGCCCCATAATATGATATTAACGCTTATTAACGATCAGCGTTCTTTAGTTGACATGGCCAAATAAATTGGCACGGGACACAAAATTTACAATCACAGATTAGATTGCCAACATTTTACGCACTAAATTTATACAATAACAACTATTCCGTTTCTATCCGGTTTCAATTCATAATTACTTACAGTGAGCAAATAAAACAGCTAATAACCTCAAAATCGACAAGAAAATAAAACAGTAAGCAAATAACTACTTACAGTGTCAAAAACAAGCTGAAAGTATACCAAACGCAGATGAAAAACAAAGTTTTAAGCACATTAGCAGCTGTAATTTCACTGGTATTACTCACACTACTCTGACTCCTATGTTCTTCGTTTCTAACTTCAACATTGAAAGGTACATAACTCTCCTTGCCATCATAACCAACATCATCATCATCTCTTTCGAAATCACCGTGCTTATCCATTCCAATTTTTTGTCGATTCAATGGCAACTCGAACTCCTCACTTTCCTCCACTTCAACTGGTTGAATTTGAGTACTTACGAGCTGATTAAAACACGCCAGTTGGAGAAGGAAGGCTCGCGACTGAGAGATATACAGCTTAACAATTCATTATGCTCTGTATTTAATAGTGAAAAGTTGTCGGATTTCATATCCTTCCATTAGGAATCGAGGTATAAAAATGGCGATTTGTAGGTCGATAATGGAGGAAAATGACGAAGATTTAGAGATTTTGAAGGAGGATGAGAATGAGAATGGGAGGGAAGATTGAGAAGACGATCGGATCTATGATTTGGGAGGGTTTTTGTTTTGTTGGTGTCAAATGGTTCAAGCGTTGTCGTTGGTTGGTTTGGTAGTTGTTAGCTCTAGTATATTGCTCACAATCACAAATCACAATTAGAGGTGTTTATGGGTGGAGGGCCCTAAAAAACTGGCCCCGCCTGTGATATCGTCCGAAATCGACCTGTATCTGACATGTTGGTTGATTCGAGGTGCAGTAACCGATCGAAACTCAATCTGATGTTGACCTGTAACCCGACATGTTCTCGATTATTTTAGACCAATAATCGACCGGTATTCGACTCGAGAACAACCGACACCCAAAATTGACCCGACAATGTGGTTAACCGAACTATATTTGCTTCGAACCTGTCACAACTCGAACCCTCTTTAACCTGATAGGTACTCGATGCAATCCCACCCAAAATGACGCTTAATTAACACTCGAGATTAACCCGACAATGTGATTAAGTGATATAATTTGATTTAACGTTAGCCTAAAACCAAAATGACCCGACCGATAGTCTAATCTCAAGTATTGACCCGACAATGTTGATTCGACCTGCAACATAACCGATTTGGATCCGAAATGTGTTAACCGAACCCGATACAAATCCAAACAGAAATGGATATGACTTGAAACCGAAACTGACCTAGTGTGGTATTAACCCGATACAGACCCGTACTCAATTGGACCGATTCAAAGCGCCAAATCACCTGAAAAAACCCGAACCCAAGAATATCTGAACCCGATAAAATCCGACCCATAGGCCATAACCCGACTGAGTAACCGAATTTATAGCCCTAGATAGCGGATCAGATAGTACCTAAAAAATTGACTTGTGGGTTCATATATTCAAAAACCCACCCACATTTGTAAGCATATTTTTTTGTCGATATTCGCCCATTTTAAAGCGGACGGGACCCGCAGATAGGTGGATATTTATTATATAAAACTTAAAATATATTTATTTTAATATTATTCTTTATATTTTTTATAGTGATTTATAAATTACGATTATCGATTGAAAATGTTGAACCTATACCCACAAACTATCATATCATTACTAAACAGTTGAGACACAATTTCCATCTCTCGGTTCCTCATTCATTACCCACCTCACACCTCATCTCATTTACAAAAAAACATACATCATATGATATTTTGATTATAATGTGTAGATTTACAAGTTGTATTAATTATATAAAAAAATAATTATTAGTAATTTAATGAGGCTAAATCACTACTAAAAAAAATTAGGAAAAATTATCTAGAATAATCCAAACTATTTACGATTTTCCTACAATAATCCCAACTATTGATTAACCATGAATAATTCCAACTTTGAGGGGCATTTTCCTAGAGTAAACCCGGTGACCGGATGACTTGCTATAGTAAGTTTTATTTTTTTTAAAAAAAGATAAATTTAAAAAAATGTCAAAAAAAATGTTAAAAAAATGTTCATAAAAAATTTATGATTTTTTTTATTATTTAGAATTTTTTATGTAAATTTTCAAAAATATTTTCTAATTTTAAATTAATATTTAATTTATTTTTTTGGTGAATTACCTACTATAGCAGGTCATCGGGTTACCAAAGTTTACTTTAGGAAAATACCCCTCAAAGTTGGGATTATTCATGATTGATCAATAGTTGGGATTATTGTAGGAAAATCATGAATAGTTTGGATTATTCTAGGTAATTTTTCCAAAAAATTATTGATCGGCAATATAGTAATATTTAAATAGCAATTATTGGTTCATGCTTTTGTTTATAAAAACGTTATTATACCACTTTAAGAGTAGCGTCTTAAATTTATTTCTACATTAGTCTCAAAATTATGTTCTTGCACCTAAAAACTGTTTGTTTACCAAACAATGATAATTTACACAACTAATTAACCCTAAAAGTAGCTCAACCGGTGAAGCTCTTTAATTATATCCTAGAGGTCATATGTTTTAGTATCCTTAGGACCACTGTAAATTTTCTAGATCGTTAATATCAGAATCCCTGGATAATTGGTGTGTGCAAGCTGACCATGATACCGAGTTATAAAAAGTAATTTACACAGACTGTTAAATTTATATACAATCACAATTATAAAGCAACAACTAATTATAACTAACATCTACTCAAACAGCTAACTCGAAATTGTTCCAAAATCTATTAACCTCATGATTAATTGTCAAATTTTCCTTAAAAAACCCACTAAACCTTTTTCTAATCAGTTTGTCTTGTATTGACTGTTTCACCATGAGACAAGCCTATATAATTAGTTTGTAGTTCTCTAATTAATCACTTTAAAATTGTTCCGAAGTATATTAACCGCATGATTAATTTGTCAAAATTTCCTTAGAATAAACCCAATAAACCTTTTTCTAATTTATTCGTCTGGTGTGAGATCATTTCATCATAAGACAATTCCATGCATATAATTAGCTCATTTCTCTAATTAATCACTCTAAAATTGTAATTATTCACTTTAAATCACTACATGTAAATAAATAAGCCCAATAGAGATAATCTCAACATAAAACCGCCCCACTTAAAATTTTTTTTTTCCCAATTCTATTTTTAAACACAAATTCTTGTAAGAGACGGTCTCTCTGAGAGACCAACTCTAATTGGGTTGGCCCATAAAGGAAAATATAGATTTTTCAGCTAGCCTCCTGAGAGACCATTTTTCTAAAAGACGTCTTTCAAGCCCAACCCAGCCCAGCCCATTAAAGCTTAATATCCACTTTTACTCTATATTTTCCTTTAAGGCCAGTTCAATTAGAGATAGTCTTTCAAAAACACCGTCTCTCACAAGAATTTGTGATAGAATAAAAGTAAGAATTAAACTCTAATGGACTAGGCCTGACACCTGAAAGTCATTTCTCAAAAAGACAGTCTCTGACTTGCTGATTTTTAAAAGCTTAACCACCCTCAAGTAATGTGCCGTTACTAATATAAACACTAAGTTCACACCATTTTCAAGTCATAACCAACTCAAAAGAAATTCTCATCATGGCATTTTCTTTGCTATCAATGAAAATCACTATTATCTCTTTTTTTCTACAAATAATTATAATTTTAAATGGTATTTTTGCATCATTAAATGGGAAAGATCATTATAATAAGGATAATTACATGATTATGAGCAAATCATGTGATATTTATAATGGAAGTTGGGTGTATGATACTTCATATCCTTTGTATGAACCTATTGAGTGTCCATTCTTAGAGAAACAATTTGGTTGTAAATTGAATGGAAGACCGGATTCTAATTATCTTAAGTTTAGATGGGACCCTTCTGAATGTCACTTACCGAGGTAATAATTATGTACTTTTATAAGTTGCAGATTATGTTTGCTGTTAAGGGTTAATCTGACATATTTTTTTAGGTTTTATTAATGTGAGTAAAGTTGTGTGCGTTTGAATCCTAAAACCCGAGAATTAGGTTTTATCTTAGTTTAAGATCAGCAATAACCACTTCTCAGAAAAGGGTTTGGATTTAATTTTCACCTAGTCTCATCTCCTTTTTTTCAGCATAGTTTGTAATAAGATGATTAAAAATTCAAAAAATTGCAAATAAAGAAGTTATTTAATGTGATGACTAATGAGGGAATGGAATGTTATTTTATGTATTGATTTCCTTCTTAAAACTAGAGAATTTATCTAATAATAATAGTTAAAATTTTTGTTTGCAAAAAAAAAAAAGTTAAATTTTTTAATATTATGTAACATGAATATAATAACCGCTTGATGATGTAATAATTTTGTTAAAAATTAAACTTCCGCTTCCGTCCCAAGATCATGCTTTTAAATTCAGGAAGATTTGAGAATTTCCAACATAAGAGGGAACCACAAATTAAATATTTTTATGGGTGAGAATTAAATTATTATTATTATTATTATTATTATTATTATTATTATTATTATTATTATTATTATTATTATTAGAGCTAGTCTCCTGAAGAGATTGTTTTTCTGAAAGACGTTCACCAGATCCAGTCCATCCAAGCTTATCCTCTATTTTCTTACTTCACATTTTTTTATGGGCCAATCTTATAAAAGATGTCTCTCAAAAATACCGTCTCTCAAAAAGACCGTCTCTCAAAAAGACCGTCTCTCATAAGAATTTGTGTTATTTTTTTTCTTATATATATTCTCACCCACACATTTTAATTATTCTTCAATATCAACCACACAATTTAAATACATATCGCTTCTTAATCTTTGTGCAATATATTATTATGACAATTTTATAAAGACAAAGGAAATATATTTTTTTTCTTAAAATATACGCTCTCTAATTAAGAAGGTGGGACGTATCTTTGAGACGGAGTCGTACAACTATACAATAGACAAGGCGACATGGTAAATAGTTTTACACTACCCACATGTAATTTCACATCGAAAATTTAGAGAAAGTTCGACTAATATACTTCCTCTGTTCCATAATACTTGCTACATTTAACTTTTTTACGCAATTTAATGTACTTTTTGTTCATTTATATGTCGAATTATACACATTTAAAAATTATAAAAAGATTATATTATAAAAGTATGCGATTAGACGATTGAAACAAGATCCCACTTGACTAAATTATTACTTACAAATTAGCCGCAATATATAAAAAAAAGCTTAAATGATGAATAGTGCCTAAAAACAAAATGTAGCAAGTATTTCGGAACGGAGGAAGTATAAGCTTGATGGGTTACTCCCCTAATCTTTTATTATCAATTGGTTTTAGGATGGAATATCATCGAACTGAGTGTAGTCAATTCTTTTTTTGATCTGAGTTTTATTGTGTACACGTCCAATGACAAATTTATCGAACTAATATTGAGGTTTTGTTACATAAAAATTGTGTAGGTTTGATGGTGCTCATTTTTTGAGAAGATTAAGAGGGAAAAGATTACTATTTGTGGGAGATTCCATAAGCCTTAATCAATGGCAATCTCTAGCTTGCATGCTCCACACATCTATGCCACAATCTCATTACAAGTTAACAAGGACTGAGGCCCTCTCTGAGTTCACTTTCCCTGTTAGTTTTGCTTGCTTCTTGCTTTCTATGATATTCACTTAACCTTATTTTGTTCATCAGGGCTGGCCCTAAGGGTGGGCAATAGGGGCCGTCGCCCAGGACCCCATGTTAAAAAGCAAAATTAATAGTTGTAAAAAGTTTATATAGATTATTAATTACAAAGAAAAAGGATCCCAATGCACCATATCGCCCAGAGCCCCAATACATTTAGGGCTGGCCCTGTTGTTCATGCACATATAATGAAAGAATTTATAATGAAACACAATGGGTGTGAGTCATTTTCGATTTTTTTCGAGGCGAGGGACTCATTGGTATGAATTGTCGTCTTACTTTCCTCCTCAGATCCTGATCATAACCAATGAGCAGATATGCTGAGTACGATTATGATGATGATGATGATGATGGGTGGGTGGGTGGGTGTGCTTGACAAATAGTTGTTGACTGTTGGCTGTTGGCTGTTGACCTTTTAGTTGACTTGATTGACCATCTGAAATGTTAGTTATCTTTGTTGGCTTTTAAGCTAATTATTGACTTTTGTGCAACCTTTGGTCCCGGGTTTTATCCTCAACTTATATATTTAGGCATGCTTTTTCATCATTTTTAGAGTCTTCATATCCAACACTTCATATTATCCTTGCAACATCAAATATTGTTTTGATTAGTACTCCCCCTCCTATTCGTTATCTTTCACTTTACAGAGATAAATGTAGCAAATTGAATAAAACAAACAAAGTTACCATTAACAATACTTAGGCATGCTTTTTCATCATTTTGAGAGTCTTCATATCCAACACTTCATATTTATCCTTGCAACATCAAATATTGTTTTGATTAGTTTTCCCCCTCCTATTCGTTATCTGTCACATTACAGAAATAAATGTAGCAAATTAAATAAAACAGACAAAATTATCATTAACAACACTTATGTATGCAGGCCTACAATACTTCTTTGATGCTATTAAGAGATGGTTTTCTTATAAAGGTTGTAAAACAAGATGTAGGAAGGGTGTTGGTTCTCAATTCAGTAAGCCAAGGGAATTCTTGGAAGGGTTTTGACATTTTAATCTTCAACTCTTGGCATTGGTGGCTTCATACCGGAAGAAAACAACCGTAAGTACTGCTAGTTAATGTCGCAGAATCAACTCAACCAACAACTTAAGCTGTTGGTTGATGATGTCTTTGATTATGGAAGAAAACAACTGTAAGTACTGCTAGCTAATGTCGCAGAATCAACTCAACCAATAACTTAAGCTGTTGATTGATGATGCCTTTGATTATGGAAGAAAACAACCGTAAGTACTACTAACTAATATCTCAGAACCAACTGTAACAACCCGACTTACCATTGACTGAGCAAGTCAAGTCATCACGGGGTTCACTAACCCAAAAATTCAAATCTCAATTCCAAAACTTGCGCAAAAGAGTCTTTAGTTGATGACTTGACTTGCTCAGTCAATGGTAAGTCGGGTTGTTACACCAACTCAACCAATAACTTAAGCTTTTGGTTAATGATGCCTTTGATTATGGAAGAAAACAACCGTAAGTACTACTAGCTAATGTCGTAGAACCAACTCAACCAATAACTTAAGCTGTTGGTTGATGATGCCTTTGATTATGGAAGAAAACAACCGTAAGTACTGCTAGCTAATGTCGCAGAACCAACTCAACCAATAACTTAAGTTGTTGGTTGATGATGTTTTTGATTATGGAAGAAAACAACCGTAAGTACTGCCAGCTAATATCGCAGAATCAACTCAACCAATAACTTAAGCTGTTGGTTGATGATGCCTCATGGAAGAAAACAACCGTAAGTACTGCTAGCTAATGTCGCAAAATCAACTCAACCAGTAACTTAAAATGTCGGTTGATGATGCCTTTGATTATGGAAGAAAACAACCGTAAGTACTGCTAGTTAATATCGCAGAACCAACTCAACCAATAACTTATGCTGATGGTTGATGATTCGTGCCTTTGATTATGCTAATAACACATTTTTGTCAAAATTTGTTGGTTAATTGTTTGTGTGTTAGGTGGGATCTCATATTAGATGGAGATAAGAAGTACAAAGACATGGATAGACTTGTTGCATATGAGAAGGGATTGAAGACTTGGGCTAGATGGGTAGACTTGAATTTGAAATCTACAAAAATCAAAGTGTTTTTTCAAGGTGTATCCCCAGATCATATGGAGTAAGTTCATTAGCTTGGTCCATATTACCCTCATTTACTACAATGCTAGTGATTGATCTGTCACATATTATATGCAATTTCACATAAATAAGAATTGCATAATTGTATATGATTTAACAAGTCATTTTTGTTAGAGTACAATGTAACGTATATCGGGCCTTAACCAAAAGCTTAATCTGATAAGGCCTTAAGATATATTCAATGCTCTAACACACCCCCTCAATGTGAAGAAACCAACTCAATGAACAACTTAAGCTAATGGTTGAGGTCTCATGATATGATATATATACTGTAGCTCGCCCCCTCACACGAGACCCCTTTGGGCCAAAATCTGGCGTTGAATATTCCACTTTAAATGAGGGATGGTTGATATTCGAACCTGTGACCTCTTGTCACGCTGGCTTCATATTATATACTCTAACACTCACATGTGTTCCCTTCAACTCGAAATGAGGGGTACATGAGATTTAAACCCGTGAACATTCTGTCAAGTAATCAACTCAACCAAAAGCTTAAATTGATAATTAACACTCCATATACTCTAACAATTTTAATATAGTTTGTTATTATCCGAAATCAAATAACTATGAATCTTTGGCCTCACTGCAATAACACACATGACCAATGGCAGATCCAGAGTAATGTCAATTTAAGTAAAATGCACCTATTGGGTTTTGATCTCTGGTCACATGTGTGGAAGACAATATACTAACCAATTCATGTAAGCTATATTTACAAGTAATATTCAACTTTGTTTCACAGATTCTTGTGAGAGATCATCTCTTTGAAAGATCATCTCTAATTGGGTTGACTCATTAGGAATAACATAGAGTAAATGTAGGTAATAAGCTTTTGATGGTTTGTGCTTGAGAGACGTTTCTCAGAAAGACGGTCTCTCAGGAGACTGGCTGATTTTGTTCTGGATTTAAGTAATGTCAAGTGACCTCAGTGACATCACTCTAGATCCGCCACAACACATACCTAACCCTTTAACATATTGATCAATATTTGTTGTGAATATATTGCAGTGCACTTAATTGGACAGCCCCAAATGCAAGAACATGTATAGGAGCAACACAACCTCTAATAAGAGAGACATATAATGAAGTAATACAACAACACCCAGCTGAAAAGATAGTAGAGAAAGTATTGAAAACTATGAAAAGGCCAGTTCATTTGTTAAGAATAACACCACTATCCCAATTAAGAAGGGATGCTCACCCTGGGATTTATGGCATTGGTAGGCAAAGGCTTCCCGATTGCAGTCATTGGTGTCTTCCTGGCGTTCCCGATACTTGGAATCACCTTCTTTATGCTTCCCTTTATTTCAACATTTAATTGGTTGTTATAATTAATAACTTTTTAGTCGTCATCATCATCATATCCAGTGTATCCCGTTCATAGAAAACTATGAACGCTTGTTTAGGTTAATAGCTTTTTAGTATAAAAATAAATAATTGTAGTTGATTTAGTCTTGTTTTATATTATCAAAACTTTTTATTGCTTTTAATCATTTATACTTGAAGTTATTTTTTTGAAACAATAAAGTACTTGTTATTGCTTTTAATCATTTAGTAATTTACACACAATTTGTATTTGAGATATAATTGGTGAAACAAAGTGAGTATGGAGAATTAAATATTTAAATTAGTACATTATTATAGGTTTAGAGCAAATGGACAAGTGAATAAGCCATGGAATACTTGTCATAAAATGTAGGTAAAATTATTATATTTTTTTGCCGACATCACCCTTTTTATATTTTAATCGACTATTATCTATTTCATCCGTTCCATAATATTTGCTACATTTTACTTTTTTACGCAATCTAATGCACAATTTTGATCATTAGTATCTTAAACTACACTTATCTAAAAATTATAAAAATTTAATCTTATGAAAGTATGCGATTAGACGATTCAAACAAGATCCCACTTGACTATATTTTTACTTACACATTAGTCGCAATATAAAAAATAAGCTTGAACGATGAATAGTGCACAAAATTGAAATGTAGTGAGTATTTTGGAACGAAGGAAGTACTTGCTAATCGTTACAATCATTGCTTATTTCACCTTATGCTTTTTAGTTGGTCTAATCCAATAACCCAACTCCTAGCAAAAATTATACAAAGATTAATTATTTAGAAATATAAATAAATAAATAAATAAATAATTAAGATTATTTACAACAGATGGACAATAAATGAGATCATTCACGGCAATTGATGGTAAAATGTAAAAACATTTTTTGCAATATTTTTATTTTTAAAGACTTAAATTAAATTAAATTAACTTAAATTAATGATTAAATTTGGTGGATGAAATCATGATCACTAGATGCATGATAGTATCTTTGAAATTCTGGCATATTCATTGCCAATCAGAATTTCAATATCATGAGTGGGGTATTTCAAACAGATGACCAAGAGAGGGAAACCATCAACCAATAACAATCCAACTCGCGGCCATTCTTGATAACAAAATTCCAAGCTGTCGTAACTCTTTCAAATTTCTCCAACAAATTCCAACTATTTCCACCAAACCCATTTCAAATAATTCTTTTTTTATCATACTGAATGATTTTTTTTTTGTTGATTAATAAGAAATATTCAAAATCTTGCAGAAATTGAGATGGGTTTTGTGAGTACTTTGGTAGGAATTCTGGGTTTTTTCATTGCTCTACCAATTGGACTTGTTGTGGGGTTTTTCTTATTTGTCTATTCTAAACCTGATGATGTTAAGGTAATGCATTCTAACTGTTTGATTATTTGATTCAATGAATTGTTACTTGGTATCTTGGTACATGTTCATGGTTTGATAGAATATACAAAGTATGCTAGATTACTATTTGAACCATAAGCATAAACTTTTGGTTGAGACTTGTCATTTGAAGGCGCAAGATATGTTATATATTCGATTTCATCATATTTTGATTCTTAAACAAAAAGTTAGTCCTGCATTTTTCTGCTAAAGTTGTGAAGTTTAATGGAGTATGATGATGAATAAGAAACCATTGAATACAATAGAAACTCTTTGGAATTCAATTAGAATTTAGTGCATGTATGCACAAATTTTGAGTCCTAATAAGTGGATCAAGAAATGAAGAAACAAATTGATCTTTGTACCGATTGGTTCAAATTGTTGTATGGAATATGTTGACATTTTTGATCGTTTGATAGATGGTGATGTTGTGTTGGTGAAATTAGTCCTTAATGCTAAGGATTTGTGTCCTTTGATCATATATGGGACAAAACCTAGGACAATAGGTGGGTCGGAAGTAGGTCGACAAAATATGTTTGTGGGTGCGAGGTGGGTCGGAAGTAGGTCGACAAAATATGTTCGTGGGTGTGGGGCGGGTCGTGGGTCATGCAGAACGCGGGGTAATATCTGGGATTTGTATGTGGCCATATCTGGGACAGTAGAGATCCTGATTTTGTCAAACAATTTATATATATTCTATTCTTGAACATATTCCTGCCCCCTTTCACATGTTTATTAAAAAAAAAGTAGGATATGAATGTGGTCCAATAATGTTTGTTGAGATCTTCAATATTGTAAAGCTAATTATATAAAATATTTAGCTTCACCATTTGAAGTTGTCATAATCATATTAGTCATTTGTCTAATGTACTTCTATGTGTCATTGTATAAAAACAGAATGAAGATGGTCTCTCAGTAACTGTATATAAAACATCATTTAGCTTTATAGTACTAAGTTGGAACTTAGAATTTTTATCGGACGACATTCATGTGTATGAAACGATATTTGTTATCGGACGACATTCATGTGCTTTTTAACTTTGAGGTCTTCACCTTTCTAAATTCTTTTGATGTGGATATTAGACTCATGAACTAGTTAATTTATGTATGGACACAGGAACCAGTTATTACTCCACTTCAGGAATTTGATACAAATTCTTTGTTAGAAATTTTGCCGGATATTCCAAATTGGGTAAAAAGTCCCGATTATGAGCGAGTAAGTAGCACTGTTTTGTTTTCGGATTCTTTGACACTTACCTATGAGATTCATTTTTTCTGATTAGTCTTAAACCATGTTAACAGGTAGACTGGATGAACAAGTTTGTGTTGGAAATGTGGCCGTATCTTAATACGGTGAGTTTCCCTTGATGAAACAATTTATAGTGCGTAAGCCGTAATCTCTGATGTCGTGTTTGTGAATTGGAACAGGCAATTTGCAATACAATCCGAAGCATGGCAAAAACTATATTTGCAGATTACATAGGGAAATATCAGATAAAAGAGATTGAATTTGAGAATTTAAGTCTTGGAACCCTTCCACCTATTTTGTATGGTGAGTATTCTTAGATAGTACATGTATGGTGTATCTCGTACATGCTATATAGGTGTTAATTCGTTTGGCTACTACAATACCGAACTAGCATGAGTCCTATTCTAAAGTAGTATTTCTCATCGCTGCTGTAAAGTTTTATTGATTGGCTCATTAATTGTGCGCCCTTCTTATTTATGTAAAACTGTTGATGATGATTCCAATGAAGATCTAGGGTCAATCGAAAACAACCTCTTTGTTACATTAACGATAAGGCTACAGTCACCCCAAACCAAATAACTTATTGACTTTGGGGGAAATGGAATGTGATTGTTACTATAAAGCTATGTTATGTGGACTCGGGTACTGATGTTGGATATTGGTACTTGTTCAAGTGCCATATACGTCTAAATATTCGCTTTTACGCCTAAAATGAAGTGTCTAAGTGCTATACCAATGTCCGAGCATCAAGGACTGGATACGGGTACGTGAAGCAAAATGAAGAGTTCGAGTAACATAACCGTAAAGTTGAAGTTCAGTTCAATTTTCTTCCAAAGCAGCTTCAACTTAACCCTTATTTCACTGTAATACCTTTGCAGGTATGAAGATATATCAGACGAATGAAAAACAATTAGTCATGGAACCAGCTATCAGATGGGCAGGAAATCCCAATGTGGTGTTGTCTGTAAAGCTATTGTCTGTAAAAATCTGGTTTCAGGTAATGGAGAAGCTCGTACCATATCTCTTTTCTTAATTATATTAGAACTGCTCCGTAAACCAATTTTCGTTTTTTCAGCTTGTGGATGTACAAATATTCATTAATCCAAGGATATACTTGAAACCCCTTGTTCCAACATTCCCATGCTTCGCTAACATAGTGGTTTCCTTAGTGGGAAAGGTACTTGCCCCTTCCAGAAACTAGGTTCTTTCTGAACTGCAAGTGCTTAAAATTTGTTAGCAACTCGCTGATGTGATCTTTATAACTTTTGGCAGCCCCGTGTGGATTTCGGGCTAAAAGTTTTGGGAGGAGATATCATGTCCATACCTGGTGTTTATCGCTTTGTTCAGGTGCAATCATAGGATCCATTTAATGGGTAGGAGATATATTTTTTTGTTCATATTTTCAAATTGCTGATAAATTTGTTTAGCAAACTTACTATTCTAATTGCCTGCAGAAAACTATCAAGAAACAGGTTGCAAGCCTATACCATTGGCCCCAATCACTTGAAATTCCCATTCTTGACACTTCATCGTAAGCTTTCGTTCCATAATATAATGCCAGTCGTTCTCCTATTTAATTTCCTTTTAGTTATCTTAGTTTTTGAATTTTTGTGTAAATATTTTTGTAGTAGTTTCATCCAATTCAGTTGCAGGCAAGAAATTGTGTAGTACGGATGTGTATTGTTTTTTAATGTGCTTTATAAACAACAGAGATACAACGACATTACATTACTCTAATGCCGTTAAATAGCTCCCATTTTAAAAAGGGTTTGGATGGGTCAGATGTACGCAGCCATACTCTTGTTAGCGATAACAGAAAGGTTGTTTTTGATTGACCCTTGGTGGCGTACATTATCTATGACTACACAAAAAAATGCACCTTTTTTAGTAGCCCTTTTTAACATAGTTAATTATAATCCGAAACCCAAGAACTATAAATCTATACCATTGCCTTTCACACCCTTGCCCCCCGTGAGATACTTTCATCTTGTCTTCCGTCTTCCCTCTATTTTTAATATTTGTTATTTATTTATATCCAGAGTTGCTGTACAGAAGCCTGTTGGTATATTAAACGTGAAAGTTGTTCGAGCAATCAAGCTTTTGAAGATGGATATTTTAGGAACTTCCGATCCTTATGTTAAATTAAAGCTAAGTGGAGAAAAGAGGCCATCGAGAAAAACATCTATTAAGATGAGGAACCTGAATCCAGAGTGGAATGAAGACTTTAAGCTAATTGTTAAGGATCCTGAAACCCAAGTTCTTGAGCTGAAAGTTTATGACTGGGACAAGGTTTTCTTCATTAGCTCCTCTTTGTCTAATGTTTTTGTTTTCAGCTATGATTTATCACCATATAATACATTATTTCTTATTTTTGGTTTCTATTGTTACGAAATGTTATGAATGCCAATATTTATTATTGTCCTTTAATCTTGATTTCCATATCATACATTATTTCTCTTTGTCTACTGTATTTGTCCATGGTTGATTAGGCTCTTTGATTTACTGGAAAATTCTTGATATGCTTCTTAATGGTTTCGGTTTCGGTTCTCTTTTTGGACACACTTATTCAAATGAGTTAATGGGTTGTATAAGTATTTATCTAAATTTAGAGGGAAATCTAGGTTTGCGCCTGCTTAGGCTATGGCCCAAGTCATTTGATTGATAAATTAAATTGAATTATGTAACATATAACACGAAAAATAGTAATCGAGTTAATTTACTACACATACAGAAATGAGTGTAATGCTCGCCCAATACCAACATCTTGGGTTTGCCCTTTAGTTTTTGTCAAAGTTTATGGTTTTGCAAATGTCTTTTATTGACCTTGGCCGAATGTAACTCTTTTCTAGTGCTGTCACATTGCAGATTGGAAAGCATGATAAGCTGGGGATGCAACTAGTACCCTTGAAGCAGCTAACTCCCCATGAGACGAAGCAATTTACCCTTGATTTGCTTAAGAGTTTCGATAAGAATGAAACCCATGACAAACCACGGGGCCAGCTTGTGGTGGAGCTCACTTATGATCCTTTTAAATTGGAGAGTGACAGCTTTACGGGATCAGAAGAACTGATGCGAAAACAAAGCAGCATAGTAAGAGATTTAGATGATACTTCAGTTACCAGTGAAGGTGGAGTACTTTTAGTCACCATTATATCAGCCGAGGACGTGGAGGGGGAGGATCATACCAACCCGTATGCTCAGATCATACTCAGAGGTGAAAGGAAGAAAACAAAGGTGAAGTTATTAACAACCTTTTTAAGATTAAAGTCTGTGTCCTAAAATATTTTTGATAATATCAAAGCATTTTTGATTCATATAATGATATTTATTCGAAAGTTCTGCACATTTATACCAACAGATTTGATGTACTACATATGAATTGAGTAGGATTACACACATGCTAAGTGTTTTTTGTTCTTTTCCATCAATTTTTTAAGTCAGCTAGCAGTTGCTGCTTATTTAAGCTGTGCTGTAACAGTTTTAAGGTTACTTGTGCCAGGAAGTATTTTGTGCTTGACTGGTGACTGTTCTCAACTCTTTTAGTTTTGTAGTAGAATGCCTAGCCTATGTTACTCGGACATCGGTATGGCACTTAGACACTTCATATTTGGCTTAAAATGAGTTTGTAGACGTATTCGACACTTGGACTGTTGGACACGTACCAGTATCCGAAAACAGAACTCAAGTCCAAGTAACATAGATGCTAGCAGAACAAAATGTACACCCTTCAAAGACTTTACTCACACCGTGTGCTGAAATTGGTGACTTGTTTCACCCATATATGACTTGGCTAATTTTTGCTAAGCTTTGGATTTTTATGATTTGGAGTATCAAGTATGGAGTACTGGTATTATGGAAATGAGTGATCTTTGGTGAGGGAGCCCAAGATGTGTTGAGAGGTTGTTGTCAAGCATCGGAAGAAGAGTTTGATGCTTGGTGTATTGTGGAGCATTGGGCATTGGAATATATGGAGCATTATGTGAAGAATTGCCAAGTTGCTGCTCTACAAGCGCCTATAGGGCTCAAGCGAGCATCTTGAAGAAATCAGGGAGAAGCTTTGAAAACCTGATGCTTGAACGCGCATACATCCACTTGAACGAGCATCCCTGCGTTGAGTTTACTACTCCGAGTGTATCTACAATTGGAACACCTTCATTAGTGAGCTTTCAGTTCTATCTTTTAACCACATTACTACAAACACTAGTCTAAGGAAGGACGGTAGTCATCTTTTGTAAGGTTGAAGCTTATCGCTTATGTTGAATATGACTAGTAAATACCGATCCCAAAAATATAAAATAGGGGTCGGGGAAGAGGGCGGGTGGGGGGGGGGGGGGGGGGAGGGGGTGGGTTGAAATTTAACATATATGTCTGAGTGATACTTGAATCTCGATCGGATGAAATCATTTGTGTGGTTCAATTGAAGATATTTTTTGGTTTATGGTATCGGTCGTGTTACTTGCGTCTTGTTGATTGTCTTGCCTATAACGTGTATTGGGTCTTTTGTTTTCATTTGCAAGTCTTGATCGAGTTGAGGGTCTCACTGGCAGCAACCCCCTTCTCTCTTTTGACAAGGGTATGGTATGCCGTAATTCAACCCTCCCCAGATTCTGATCATAGCTTCAATGATCGGGATATACTCGGTATGATGATATTTTTTGTACAGCGTCTGAGTTTAGCTTTCGTATGTGTATTCATTTTCCTGACTGTTCTATTGATTTCTTACAGACTATCAAAAAGAATCGGAATCCACGATGGGACGAACACTTTAGTTATATGATTGATGAACCACCTTTACAAGAAAAGTTGCATGTTGAAGTATTCAGCAAATATAGAACTTTCGGTTTTATGCGAAAAGTAAGAATCGACTCATTAATTACCCGGTCAAAAGTATGCTATTCATGTCAAAAAACATTAATCATTGTTTTGTGTAGGAATCACTCGGGTTTGTCGACATTAGTCTTGCCGATGTTGTGCACAACGGACGAATCAACGAGAAATTCAATCTAATCAACTCAAAGCATGGAACGATTCATCTTACATTGGAGTGGCAGACTACATAAAATCAACGGAAGATTACAAGGACATCTTATCGCGTTCATACATAGTTTTCCTGTATAGCCATTGAATCATGATAAACGATAAACCGATCTCAAAACTAGGCTAAATGATCCAATCTCAGGGTATGTATTCCAAAACATGTTCATACTTTACCAATAAAACTTCTTAGTTTCTATATGTATATCTCAAATGTCGAAATAAATGTCCACGAGATTGGATTCTTTTTGCCCGTTTTGAGACGATGTATGCTCTTCCGTGTAATGTGTCTAAGAGTCGGGTAATACAGATTTTTCGAGTCCAGTCTAAGAGTCGGGTATACAGATTTTTCGTGTTCGATGAGTGTACAGTTGATTATGTAAACATACTGGGAGTTTTACATATATTACACATAGGATGCACAATCATAAAAGACTATATGATCAAATACAATAATTTGGAGTGTAAAATGTTGTAATAATGTTTATGTGTACAGAATAAATGCAGGAATGTTACTGGAAAAAAGCAACATTGTATAGATAAACTAATCTACCCAAGAGTTGTGGAAAATGGATTCGACTTGTGGGTATCCGAAAAAGTAATTCAAGTCGGGTTGACCAAATTCCCAACCGACATGACATTTAATTGACCGCTTAGAGTCTTAAAAGGACGGGTATTTAAATAGGAAGACGACTAGAAAAAATGGAACATTTGAATTTAAAGTTAAAAGTAAAATTCATTTGAGCAAAATGTTGTTGAGATATGTCTCACCCAAGAGTTGAGTGATCTCCCTATCTCTATAATTTTGCACAATTTGATTTTAAAATAATTGGTATAGAAAAAAGAATAGTGAGGGAACAAAATAAATAAATAAATGAAAATAAGTTGAGCTATAATCATTCTCTTTCTATCCTGTCAATTTTACCTCAACGGCAACTGGTGGAAAAATTAAGAAAAGTGAGTAAAGTGATATTTTATGGAAAAGTAGAAGAAATATGTGGATGATAATTAAAAAAAGAGTGTGAGTCATATTCAAAAATTAGAAATAAGATAAATTTAATACGAACTATAAAAAAGTGAAACAAATTTTATAGATTAGATGGAATTGAGTCTTGTTACAATGTTTTATTATTTATGCTCTAATATAAGGCTATGCATTTTAATCTTTGAGCAATAACTAGCAAATTTAAGACTATGTATGTATTTTTCCTCAATCTCAATTCTCAAAAGTGTTATATAAGGCTATCCATCTAGTGTTTCTCACTAATATCACCAATTAGGCCATGGAATTATTTAGAGCACAAAACTCAACTTGTCATAATAAATATAATGATAGTCCGTCAGCTGGGAGATCATCTCTCAAGCACAATCTATTAAAGCTTAATGCATAATCTTACTCAATATTTTCTTTATGAGCAGATTTAGTTAGATGTAATCTCTCAAAGAGACCGCCTCACAACAATTTGTTATACATTAAATGCTTATCAAGAACCTATATATATTTCTTTTAACCGAAGAAATTGGTATCCACCACATAATCTCAATTTATGGGCTTTAGTCCTATGACACCTATCGATCTGGACGTTTCTAAGACTATTATTACTTGTTAACCCTTTGTAAGATTATTGACTAGATTTTTTCGAATGTCACAAAGTTTAAGAAAATACTTTAGAAAAATAATATATCGCTTTTCCATAATAAAATACTCAAAAAATTTAATTTTTGCTAATCCAACTCGAGAGCACATTATTTAAAAATATTAAGGTGAATCATATCATACAATAATATAAGTCTATTTAAAGGCTTACACAAATTGACACTACCTCCACACTAACACGTATTCACTAGTTGAGCTAATATTATTGTCTATTGATACATAAAACTACATATGCTACAAAATTAAGTTTTAATCAAGTCGACTAAGAATTTTAGTTGATTGTTGCATTAATTTGGGAAAAAAAAATTATGGTCAAAGATTTTCTCTTTTACTTCATAAGACCCAGAGTTATAGGTTGGACTCTTGAAAGATTAATTTTCACCGTTATTGCTAGAGGTGTTCATTTTGGCTATTGGGTTAATTTTAGATTAGGTAATTCAATTCATTTGAATTAGGGTTTTGTGTCCATATTGAATTTAACATAATGATAAATCACTTAGAAGTCGCATGAAACCGAATTCAGTTATAAAGTTGAATATTTTTAAGATCATCGGATCTATTTTGAACAACGTTCACACTAATTAGAAAAAAACACCCGTCCATCTCTCTTGCCTTGGAAGCAATCAAATCTGGTTGCAGCTTTAGGCTCAACTCCGCAAACCACCCTTTTCCCCAAATCTTTTCAATTTCAATTCCAATTTCAAACCCTAGATCTCAAATTTGAATTACAATTTACAGCTGAAGAAATGACGATTCTTTCTGTTCATAAATTTGCACAGTGTATCACTTGCCATGCTTGGAGTCCTGATCATTCCAGTATTTTGATCTCTCTCTATAACTTATTATGGTTTTTTTTTTTTTTGTGATTTTGAATTGTGTCTGTTATTTCTGAATTTCCATTTCTATGTCGAAATATCGTCTTGTTTGCCTGCATTGGTTGTGGATCGTGCTTATCTGTATGACATTTTCATGCTTTGAGATTGTTATAATTGATCTATTGACTTCAATTTGGTTTTTCTCTTGTTCCCATGTTGTATATATCGGTAATTTGAGTGTGTAATTGAGTAAGTGATCTCATTGTGTGGTAGTCTGGCAAAAAATTCAACATAACCGACTAGAAAGATCACAATGTTGGTGAGGTCAAAAGGGTCTTGTGCCAATCATTAAGAAGCCAATTTTAAAGTTAAAGTGTTGATTTGTGGTTGTTCTTAGGTCTATTTTGCACTAATATGGGTGCACTTAGGCTTAGGGTTCACTCATGTACACCAGGAAAACTTCTTTTAATACTCCAAACGAGGCACATTCTAAGAAGCGCTTGGGAGCCTAGGAGGCACAACATTGGCACTCAAGGCATGTTTTTAGTGCAAAATTCAAAACTAGAAGTTACAATGTATTCTTGACTATTCTTTTTACCCTAAAGTGCACAAAAGCAGGCCAAAGACTTGTTGAGGTGATAGAGTCTCACACTTTATAAAACTAATACATCAAGTTGATTTTGATAGTGGTAATGATGGTTATTCTTATGCTTGGGGAATGATTTGGGGCTCGAGGTTCAAACATGAAGTGGTTGATTTAAATATCATCATAGCTTCTCATGTTCATGAGGGCATAAAATAGATTAACTATAGGAATATTGAAATCTTCTCCTTAATCCTTACTCATGCTAGAAATTTGGCTAATGAACGTACCTTCCCCTACAAAGAATGCCATCGTAGTAGATGACGTGCTTATCATCTATCTATGTTTTGGTTGTTATTATTTGGGTAAAGGGGCTAAAATACGTTGATTTAAAGGTAACTACAATACATGAAGGTTTGCAGTTGAGGTTAGCGTCTAGGAAAGACAACTTACTTGGTCTTCCAAACTGCCACATAAATCATGCCCTATCTTTAGATCTAAGATTTGAGATAAAATAAAAGCAATGTGATTTGTAACATTTAACTTGACACATTTGAAGATAAGATCTAGATTACAGGACATTATCATATATTTGGGGACAAAGTAGCATGTCTAGCATTTCAATATAATGTGGCATTCTGACCAAGCAAAAGCCGCACAGTACATCCCTACTCTGAACTTGTGTCTTTCATTTGAGAATTTATGTGAGGAGATAATGGTTCAAATTACAATTGGTAATCACAACTGGTTAAATCACAGTTGATATACACTCAAACGGTATACGGCACAACCTCTTGTGCATAATTAACAAGCATATAGATTTATATTGTTGCATGATGAACTTCTTCCTAAATCCTAACCCATGAGGATAATTAAATTTTCTAAGTTGTTTATCAATCAAGAGTAATGAGGAGATGGTGGATAGGTGGGACGATAAGTCCGAATTTTATGAGCAACGCCTCCTTTCAACGGTTCTTTAACTTAAAAGAGGTTTCTCCATATCCAATTGCTTGAAACGTTGGCTTTGTGGTTTTGCAATGGGGAATAGTTGTTGACTTGAAGGATCCATTCAGCCCGTTAGTTTTCGGATTTGCTGTCTGATTTCTGCACTTAGTAGCCAAAGAAAGCCTCATTCTAGTGATCAATGCTCCTAACCTAAAATTTTTTGAGATTTAGGTAGATGGAACTTTGAGGCTTAATTAATTAGTGATCAATGCTTCTCACCTGTCCAAATATGCATTCTACAAATACCAGGGATTAAGAAGCTCAGAATTAGCTCTAGGTAAGACAACAATTCCTACTGTAGGCGTGAATTCTCTTCTTAACTGAATTGAAAATATCAAGCAGCAATGCTTACTGTTATAACTGATAAATATAAAAGCCTAAATTTGAATCACACGTATATCAAGAAGAGGCGCAAGGAATGAAGGGATAGATTGTCTTTTGAGAATGCATTATGTTTAGCGAAATATTAGAGAGGAATATTGCATCCAGTTCTGTTACTTCATACTGAGTTATTACATAGTTATTACATAGTCATGATGTTTCAAATTGTGTCGGAGCAAGACAGAGAACATGGAGTGTAACTTTAACATTGACGAGATAACAACACGCACTATAAAGCTAAAAGAGAAAGAAATCGCAATAAGTGAATGTTTCAAATACCCTAGTTCCATATTTACAGTAGTGGGACATTCAAAAAGATGTGATTCATAGAATTAATTGTGAGGTGACAAAAATGGAGAGCAAATAGTGGAATATTATGTGATCGGGTGTGCCTTTAAAGTTAAAGGACAAGTTTTATCGAACGACTAAGACCAATGCTACTATATGGATCAGAACGTTGAGCTTTTACAATAGTAGAAAGATGGGAGTAGCAAATATGTGAATGCTTCGATAAATGAGTGGGCATACTTAGAGAGATAGAATTTGAAACGTGGATATAAGAAAAGGGTCTAGGAGTTGCAAATATTATGGAAAAGATAAAAGAAAATTGTTTAAGATGGTTTAGCCATGTGCAAAGACGGGGTATTAGCGAAGCATTAAGGAAGATCGAAAGTTCTTGGGAGGCTTAAAAGAGGGCGAAAAAAACCAAAGATGATGTGAAAGATAAGAGTAGAAAATAATAAGGAGGATCTAGACTTACAAATCGAGATGGTAAAAAATCGTTATGAGTGGAGAAAAATAATCCATGTGGACGACTATTAAAACTGATATATTGGTTCATATAGCCGACTTTAATCTTTTGGGATTATGACTGTGGAATTCTTGTTGTTGTACATCATGAGCTAGATTAACAATACACAAATATTGTGAGGGGTTTGTAACTAATCTATAAGCTAGATAAAAAGTAAGAAAAGTTGTTGAGAAGAGAAATCAAGAAGAAATTAAAGTAACCAACAAAAAAGAAGTGAATCAAAGACTGAATATCTCATTGGATGATGGCCAAAACGGGATGTCTTAGCTGCCTTTCTCATATTCCAGCTCACACTATCTAAGAGAGGTAAAAGATAAAGGAGACTAGTAATCCCTTCGTCTTAAAGCTTTTTCTACCACGGAATTGTTTGCGAAGTCCTTCATTAACGAGCATGCCCACTGCCTTTTCTGTGTTTTGTTCAATTATTAAGCATGAGCGGGTTTAGGAAGGAGTTTTGATGTTTTGATGTAGTAACTCTGCTATGTTACTGTTAGTTATTTTTGCATTTGAGTTCCCAAGACACATAGATTAGCATCTTCTTGATAATTGATTAGGTTTGTCCTTTATTTATTGTTTCATAACATGCGCATAGTATTATCAATAGATATAGTTTCTATTATGTTGCTGTTTTTCGTTGTTACATATTTTTATATCCGGCTCAAGCTTATGAGCATTCCTTGTTTTTTTTCCTTAGTGATTGCTTTGTGCCCAAATACTGAAGAAGTCCACATTTATAAATCAGCGGCAGACAAATGGGAAAAAGTGCATGTACTTCAAAAGGTAAGATGACATAGAATTTTTTACTTCTCTTTGGAATTGTGATTCTCATATTCTGTTATTTTGTTCTTGCTGCTTTCAGTGGAAAAAAGCACTTTTGACTTGATTAACAAGTTGTTGCTGGACAAGGAGAGTCTTATATGATTCTTTTTAGCACTTAAATGTTTTGTTTTTGATTTTACGAGGGCTTCATACAGTGTTTGTAACCATTTTTTATCTTTATGTTTGTTCTTAGCGATATTTCTTTAGAAGTTCTGTAGTTGCGCTGATCTATTTAAGAATCTGTATTGGATTTGGGTGATGTGGCACAAGCAAAATTTGAGTTTCTCATTTAGGATTTATAATTTTGAGAATGTTTATTTTGGAAATTATAATGCATGTCATTTGCATGTATGGTTTATTTTTTGGAATACCTTCTTTTTAACTTAACATGATTAGATGGCGTAATTTTTATTTGTCTTTGTTTGTAGCATGATCAAGTTGTATGTGGAATAGACTGGAGCTCAAAGACAAACAAAATTGTGACAGTTTCTCATGATCGAAATTCGTAAGTGACTTTTAGGGCTAGAAGCCCAGATGTTTCCTTGAAACCGATGTTTTTTTTATATTGCTCCGGAGGCCAAACTAATAGAATTCTTTTTTATGATTGAGATGCATTCTTTTCCCTCTATCTTTTGCACTCATTCTTCTGAATTTCAGGTATGTTTGGAACCAAGAAGGAGGAGAGTGGGTGCCAACATTAGTTATCCTAAGACTAAACCGTGCTGCCCTCTGTGTGCAATGGAGTCCGACTGGTATTTGAATTTAGCATGTTATCTCTCCGTTGTATTTTATTTTAACATTCCATCACCCCAATGCCATTAAGTGTCTCCCACTTAGGTAGGGTTTGAGGGGTTGGATGTACGCAATCTTACCCTTGTAAGTTGTTAGTCATAACAAAGAGGTTGTTAGTATTTTATGCTATTCTTAATTATTGTCAATGTTTGGTTGGGAGTTTGGGTCACATGTGTCAAAATTTCTTTATTTATCTGAATTTTATTTTTCACTGCACTCAACCTTTGAATTTTTGTAGTCAAAGGATTGCATGAAATGTTGGAAAGCATAATCTATTTCTTACAAATTTATACACCCTCATCCCTTTGAGTTTGCTACACAAAATTAAAAAAAAAAAAAAAAAACTCTCACTTCGATTTATGTTATGTAGCACATTCAAAGGGACATAGGAGTATTGTTCTAGGACATGGCCTTTTATTTAGTGGATTATGAGAGTAATGTACTATAACTTGTGTATGCCAAGGAAGCATCTACCATCTTGTTGCTTTTACTTATTATGATTATACTTCTGACTTGTAGTACCTTCACCTATCCTTATTTTGGATTTAGTTATCTTTGTGGAGATGGGGCCATATAAATTATACATTTTTTTTTTCAATTTACACGTTGAAAGTTCTACTAGCCCATTCACATCATTCAGTTTGACCGATATTTTCATGTCTCAAAATTTATTATTTTTTATATAACGTGCACAAACGTCTTGTTTTAGTTCAAACTCTACCCTCCGTCCCATTGAGCCTTGCGATATTTCTTTTCAAAAGTTCGCACATAGAACTGCGTAATATTGCAATCTCAATGAGATGGAGGAGTAACAATATATGAATTAATATTAAATATAAATTGAAGAAGAAGATCCACTTCAGTTTTGGCTCTGTGGTTGGTTTATCAAAGTCCATGTTATTACTTGTGTCAATCATTAATCATGTATCTCCATGTTTAAAACAAGTTATATTATCAACCTGATTTATTTCACTGCATCACTAATTATGATGCTTTAACCCTTTTTCTTTACCACATTTGAGAATCGATTAAACGAGAGAAATTGCTATATTATGTTTCTATGGATCTTGTTTATAAAAACTGTTTGGTTTATGCATTTTGGAAACAATTTTGTTTCTCATAAAATGGTAAATCCAAATTCTGATCTATTTTCCTGCTCTTGTTTCAGAAAACAAGTTTGCCGTTGGTAGTGGAGCTAAAACTGTTTGTATTTGTTACTATGAGCAAGAAAACAATTGGTAAGTAAGCTGTCCTTTGTGATGCATCTTATTAAAGCTTCTCTTATATTCTTCTCAGGGTGATGAACCCTCTTGTCTTGATCTTTAAATGTTCCACACTGAAGTGTTTTGGTACTAAATTAACTTTGGCAATTTAATTTGTTCTTATTTGAAGTTAAAATGATAAGGTTCCAGAAAATTAACTTCAAAAAAAAGAGAAAAGGTTTTAGAAAATGATGTATATTGGTTGTTGATTGCTCAAATAGGCAATACTGTGGAACAAGTTTTTTATATGTACCACTTGTTTGGAAAAATAAAACTCATTGGAAGGGTTGAAAGCAAATTGGATGATAAGGTAATATGGAAACCTAAAAATATCAAATAACAGTAATCACTTAGCATTGAATCTGCACTGTTATGGAGTTTTTTTCTACAAAAATTTTGATAAATAAAATAGTTCTACTCAGTTATGTAGGATTGTTGCTGTTGCTTAAGTTGCAGATGAAAGATTGGGTTTCTTTTCTGTTTCTCTTTGTGGAACTAACTTGGGTTTAGGAATTTAGATAGGAGCCGTTGATTGATATAGATAGAAAGGAATACTTTATAATTGATCCTAATTTTATTCCTCTGCCCCCCGTTGAATTGATATAGATAGAAAGGAAAAACTTTATAATTGGTCCTAATTTTATTCCTCTGCACCTTTTGTTTTGCATTAAAATTATTTAGGGATTAGTGAGATACTGAGGAGCAGTACACTCTGTTTGGTAAATGTGGAAAATTGGGCAATTTTACAATTCTGTCTACTGTTATTAAATGTTTGGCTATCTAATATTGTTTCTCTCAATTCAAAAGAAATATAAGCATTTTATATTTGTTGGATGCAATTAGTTTTATGATGTTAATAATTTACGACTTTATTTTACCTTTTCTTGATGCATATCATACGTGTTTTTTTTAATTATATTGCTGTAGGTGGGTGAGTAAACTTATAAGGAAAAAGCACAACTCCTCTGTGACAAGTGTTGCCTGGCATCCCAACAATGTAAGGCATTTGACTAAGTTTCTTCTGCTTTATGAGTCTATACATCTGTTAACGACTGTTGTTGCATTTCTTGTTGCATAGTTTCTGTAAGTTTCTATGAAGGCTGCTAAGAAAAATTGGATTTTGTTTTTAGACTTGTAATTTTGGAGTCGTGAATTTCATTAAATGTTTGTAACATGTTCTTTTTTAGATCCTTTTGGCAACAACATCAACAGATGGAAAATGCAGAGTATTTTCCACTTTTATCAAGGGTGTCGATACAAGGTATTACCTTAATAGATTTTATACTTTTTAACTATACCTTATTGTACCTCCCCTTATTGATTTTTCTCTCTTGATTTTTTTGCTTGTGGTCAGGAATTCTGAAGCTGGCTCTTCAACTGATACAAAATTTGGAGAGGTCCATTTATCTAACGTTCTTCTAGCATTTTCTGTGCATGTTTCCTTTGTTATAAAGTTATGTTGGTTCGTGCTGTTCTCAAGAACATATTTGTGGACTGTATTCTAAAATTGGTCATTATTCTGGTGTGAAGGTTAAGGATAGTACTCTTGGATTATGGGTAAGTTAGATGAGTGACTAGAGCAGTGGGAACTGGGAAGGGATAGGAAATACAAAAACTTTCCTTTTCTTCTGGTCAAAGATCTTTCAGGACTATTTTGGGTTTGGAAAGAGAATCTCAAAAATGTGTTTTCCATTGAATAAATTGAGGGGACTTAAAAAAGAGAGCATTGTTGGGGCTGTCAATTTTAATTTTCCTTTAAGCGGAATAGTTGAAGCTGTTGGTGAAAAGATGCGTCTTGGTGACGGCTAAATGTCAATCGTAACAATTACTCTGAAATATTGGTTATTAAAGTGAGCGTCATTTAAATTGTGTAGTGGTATTCTTTTATTGGTAGTGGAAGGGTACTCACTTCCAATAGTGGGGCGTCTTATGATTTATTTGAAACCAACCACCCCCCCCCCCCCCCCCCCCCCTCCAAAAAAAAAAAAAGCCCCTCGAAATTATGGAAAGAGAAAAAACAGATTGGTTCAAAAGAAAATAAAAAACTATTTGGAATCGTGCTAAAGATGTCGAGTTGAAGGTAAACTGAATTACTTGAGTCTCTTTGTAGTTTGTAGAGGGGCCTCCCAAAGTTATCTATATGAATAAGGTTGCAACCTAGTAAACATAGAATGAGCACCACTCTGCAGTTATTTTCTGTTGTCTGCTTATTTTGTGTCTTCGTGGAATCGTTTTCTTGTTCGAGTATCTTGAGGTCTTATACATTACCATCCACCATCATATAAACCAAATTTTGCTCCTTTCTGGTTGTGCCAAACTCTTTTTGACTCCTTTCTGCCTCCGTTTTCACTTCCTTATTATTTTTTCTAATCATATTTTTTCTAATCTTTTGATTATTTAGTCTAGACTTTAGAGTGCTGATTCGGGTATTGTTCTCTTGCAGCAAATTATACAGCTTGATCTCTCATATTCATGGGCATTTGGTGTAAACTGGTCTCCTAGTGGCAACACCTTGGCTTATGTAGGTCAGAAAATTTTCAAAACTTGTACTTTTGTTCATTCCAGTAGTACACATTGTTCTCTTTTCTGCGTGAGTGTAGTGGGGCTGACAAAAAGCAATGCAAGAAGTAGAATATGCTATTTTAATCTCTTAAGATCTGAGGTTTTTAAGTTGTCTTGAAAGTATGAATTTCTTTGTTTTAATAGGTCATAACTCCATGATATATTTTGTTGACGATGTTGGTCCGTCACCTCTGGCACAAAGTGTTGCATTTCGTGATTTGCCCCTCCGTGATGTGGGTCAGCATCCTCTCTCATTAACTTAGAAATTTGCTTTTGTTCTTTGATTCAAAGGCATAGCTAATTTTTTATGCATTTATCCTGCAGGTCTTTTTTGTGTCAGAAAAAATGGTCATAGGTGTGGGATATGACTGCAATCCCATGGTGTTTGCAGCAGATGAAAGTGGATTGTGGTAATTAATAAGTTTCCTTTCTATTTGTCTTGATAAATTTGGTCACTTATACTCTTGCTCGAAGAGGGTGCAAGTACTTAGGTCATGTGTGGATTGCTCTTGCATTCAACATGTTACAAATTCTTTGCTAAAGCTGCCATTTTTGCTTTCTTTAAGGATTTACATTGAGGAAATTTGTACTTGGCTTCTTGCAGGAGTTTTATCAGATTTCTTGGTCAAAGGCAGACAACTCCAACTATTGCAAGGGCAGGTTCTCAGGTAAAAGTACTAGTCATTAGTCATGATAATGTGTTAATATGTTTTTTGGGTAGGGTTGTCTCGCTTTCCCATATTGTCTGGGGAGAGGAGTGAAGTCTATTATAAATGGATAGTTTTTGCCTTTTGAGTTTCTCTTGAATAAGAAAGGAAAATTTAATTCTAAAAGTCTGACCTTTAGGTGGTTGTTTTTTGGTGGTCTGGCCTTTCATTTATCCTACAAAGGTCATACCTTTGCATGCTATCTTCTTCTAAAGGTCTAAATGACCTCTAGGTTGCCTCATTTAAAAAATAAAAGAAGAAGCCATGTGTCACTATGTCATTCGTTTGTAATTTTATTTGAAAGACTTTTTAAAAAACAATTAAAAAAAGAAAAAATGAAAAAAAAAATAGAAAAAAAATTCCCCATTTCCTGTTCACTGTATGCACAAACCCCCATACACCATCACCACCACTCACCCATCCATCGTACTGTTGCCACCCTCCCACCATCCACCCTTGCCCCTTTCCCTCCCCGCACTGGCGCACAATTAATAGTGATCAAATATGTATGCCCATCAATCCTTCAAATCGGGGTAAATCTATAATTCTATATCCAATTTGGGGCATATTTGATCAAAATCTGTCTAATATGGGACTAAATCCAGTCAATTGGGTTGGGATTAGAATTTGTTCAATTGATCGAAATTGTGGGGAAAAGGAAAGTTAGGGTTTGTTTTATGTTGATTTTGCTGGGAAAGGGGAGGGGAAGGGGTAAGGCTGGCGTTGCGAAAGGGGACGGGAATGGGTGTTCCATGGAAAGGGGATGGGGTGGGGGTTAGACACTACGGTTGGTGGTGGGTGGGGTGTGTGCGTACAATGAACATGGAAAGTACAATGAACATGGAAAGGGGGGCTTCTTTTTATTTTTTTTCTTTTTTAATTCGAACAGCCTTTTTCATTTTTTAATTTTCTTTTTGTTTTAAATTTTATTTTAGTTTTTATAATTTTTAATAAACAATCAATTATAATTTGACAGGTGGAAAGTTTTTTTCCTAAATATTCCATTACTTTATTGTTGGGATCAAGGCTTTGGCATTACTGTTAATGTTGAATCTTTCTCGAATCACACTTGCATTCTCCTATAGCCTTATGTTTGTCTATGTTTGTATCGTTTCTGAGATAGAATGCTGTTAACATCTGAATCTTTCTCGAATCACACTCCTGGTTGTAGTTCGATTTGGACATTAAGCTGATACAAAAAAAAAAAAAAAAAAAAAAAGAAATTCTCAAAAAAAAAAAAAAAAGCTGATACAAAAAAAACTCTATTCTGTTTCAGATATCAGGAGCATTTGGAAAGCTATATGGTCAATCAAAGTACAGCAATGCCCATGATGACTGCAATGATTCTAATTCAAATGCACGCGCTCATGAAAACTGCATTACGTATTTTCTTATCTCTACAACTCAATTATTCTGATTACCGTTATTATTTTCTTTTACATAAAGCTGATATAGAGAACTTGATTGTAGTTGCATCGTGCCGTTGAAAAAGGGAAGAGATGCAAAAGTGACACGCTTCAGTACTTCAGGTTCAGAATTCGAAAATTCAGTTTCCTTGACCCTTGTTGGGAAGTTTCGAGCTAGATGAGGCGTATTAATGAATTTCATTTTTGTCGAATTGTAGGACTTGATGGTAAGGTTGTGATTTGGGATTTAGGAGATCAAGATCTGTCTGACTATCTCTGAATTGGATACGATACTGTTTGAGGTGTGGCTGGCCGTTAACGATTATAGAGCTTATGGATGTTTCTTTACATCTTGTTAACCGAAGAAGCCGAGTTTCAATCATCTGCATCTAGTGACTGGCAGCAACATAAATCTATCCATTGCTGAGAAAACAATGGTTATGAGGAGTAAATATTATTATCATACCGTTCCAAGTATTGTTTAGTTCCCGCAAGAGAAATATTTTATTATTGTTTTCATGTAAAACATGTCGTCTAATGGCGAAGTTTATAATATTTGTGACTTATAAGACTCCCGACAATACTAAAGTCTTAATCCCAACAATGTGGGGTAAATTATATAAATCAAAACAAATTAGCGTTGTTGCGAAGAAAGATTATTCAATCCTATCTAATACTACTTTTCGGGATATGCATCTCTATTCAATCGGCCCGATTTTCAAGACTATAAGGCTTGTAATGGTTATGCCTATGATTTCCTCTACTTGATGGATGGATTTTGATTATGTTAGTTGTATGTTGCATTTTGCAATTGCTGGATTGGCAATGTGAGCTTTTGAAAGTCGCATGCCAAAAGAATAGCACTCTCTATTCCTCGATCGATACCTTCCATATCTATGAGCATTCATAGCCTTTATAAAACAATACGCTTGAGTTTTCTTCGGGACACTTAATCTTCTCTTTGCTAGCATTCGTTCATTACGTAGCCCATAAAAAGCTTCCTTGGCCAACAACATAACCCACTAAGCTTTGGAAAGGCTCGACTTGTCTTACGATTGAAGAAGCGTGTAGCCCACACGTCATCAAGTAGTAAAAAGTCGGTATGTGACATGTTCAATGTGTTTAGTATATGGATTATGGGCATGGGTGCATCACAGTGATTTGGAAGCTATTTTTGATGGTTTATAATAGGAACGGGAAGGACTAGCAAACAACATCGTAAGTTTCGTTCTTATTAATGTTGCTTAGTTAGAATATCAAATCAGCTGGAATAGCTCAGTTGGTTAGAGCGTGTGGCTGTTAACCACAAGGTCGGAGGTTCAAGCCCTCCTTCTAGCGAAAATTTTAGTTTTTTTCAAGAGCAAGCAAAAACCCTGAGGTTAGATTTGCATCTGACACTTTTCCTATTTTCTGCTCTTTATTTGAAGTATAATAAATTGCAATTATCACCTCTAATGTTCTTTTATGTGAACTACAGCAATTAAAGTTCATTGATTCCACAATATTAAGACAAATTCACCGAATTCCGACCATTTTATGTATGCTTGAAGTTAGAAATAAATTTCATTATAGAAGTGATCTATTGCAAACTTGCATATCATAGACTACCAAAGGCTAGCATTTCAGCCAAATCGTAAATGCCATCATCGAAAAACAAAATGCACCAACTTACAAAACGTATCGTTTGAAAATAAGGTAGAAGTATAAGAGTACAACACAAATGACAAACCGGTCCAAGACGTCCGACCACCTTAACTATCTACTATCTAGTATCTATCTATTCAGAGGAACCAAGTTGCTGGTAAATTGGTTATCAATGATGTAAAACAGCAAGTTAAAAGTGCCAATATTAAGTAGTAATATCTTCCAAAAGCTTCTTCCCAGCCACGTCTTCGAGCGTCAAATTTAAGGTATCAATAGAACCCTTTTTCAACAAATCCCCACGAGCCGCTATAAAGTCCTCGATGCTCCCAGGTTCTCCAAACCATCCAAGTCTATCGGCAATGAGATGGAGATTATTACACCCACCACAACGAACAACTACTACGCCTTTCTCGTATGAATCACGGCTGCATGTCTTCATTGATCTTTGTTCACAAACTTTGCACGTGAAAACTATGGCAAGGTTATGACGTTCTGATATTTTCAAGTTGCTCATCTTGCTGCTGCCTGCAGTTTGTACTTCGGCCTGTAAGTTGGATGGTGTTAGAGTTTTATCAGCAGTAGACTCCGAGCAACATTCGGCAGCAGATTCTGTAGGTTTTGTTTCTAGATCAGATGAATGTGAATGCGTCTGAATTCCACGCGAGAAATTTGAGTATTTTTCTAGGAGTGTTGTAGTCATAGGAAGAGACTGATAAGATGTGCCTGTAAGGAAGCATAAAGGAAAGAGACACATAAGAATTTGGGTACAAGTAAAATGTACACATTCTCCAGGGACCAGGAGAAATCATTGAAGACAAATTCATAATGCAGGCTGGCTACCCATTCATGCTTCTCGACCTACCCAACAAGTACGAATCAGCGGATTATGGCCTTCACCATTCACAGAAAAGAGTCTTAATCCCAAAAGTAGGACAAAGGAATCCAAAAAAGTTGAACCACCTAACGTTTGGTTGAGATTTTTGGCCTACAATATTCTGCCATCTCTCTCCCTTTCCTTACCCTCCCTTTAACTCGTCATCTAGTTACAAACACAAGCGCTAGTCACAAAGAACCCTAGAAATAACCCCCTTGCGCACGTCATCTACCCTTATAATTACAATTGATCACAACCCTCATGACCAAGAGCAAAGAACTCAATTCTATCGCAAAAGCGGAAAGACGAAAAGAAGTCTACTCATAAGGACCTAGTTCATTATGACTTAGTATTAATCTCTTTCCTAACATTTCATGATAATACTTGTATCAATATAACTCTTATTAATCTTTGAACTTCGAAAAGGTTCCTTTTGTTAATCAATGCTAATACAGATTTAAGGTTCCTTCTAAACAGTATTTCAATAAATCAAAACAGCAAAGCCCCACCACAAAAAATAAATAGAAACGGCTATTGTAAGCTAATAGCTATTCACAAGAGTATACAAATAAAGCACTTAACTTCTTGAACACCACAGCCAATCGGGCACAGGACAAAACTAAAACTAAATTACACAGTTACACCTATTAAATTATCAATCATTTTCTATATCTTCCACCAACGATGTCATCCCGAAAACATAGGGTTCGATACATAAACCAAAACAAACCAACGTGAAAGATCCACATAACAATGATTATATTTCATTCGACAGCATCAAATACATAACTCTTAATCTTTAATCCTAAAAAGGGAGCCTTCCATCAAAATTAACTACCTTAATTAACACAGAAACCAACTTAGAAGTGAAATGATAAGCAAGCTACTTGGCACTAGATTTCCAGGTTGAAAATACTTGAAACATTGAACTTAAATCCTCTATAAAACAAATAAAATTTTTTTTCTTTCCCCATTTTTGTAAATCAAAAACCCTATATAAATCATCAGAGAGACATATCATTTACCCTAAGGGCAAACCATACCCAAATCAAAATTTGCATTAAACAACTTTCTTTAGCTACAATTCATAAGAACAACCAGATTATAGGCAAACAATCAATCCATAAAAACAAAAATGGGGGTAAATATAAACAACAAAAACCTAATACGACTAGAACTAATTGGACAAAACAACCAACAATAAATTCAATCAAAAATCAAGTAATTAGATATGATAAAGGTTCCTTGAGCTGAAATCTAATATGGATGAACAACAACAAGATAAGTAAAAGAGATTACAAGGAGATGAAAGAGAACTGATAGGTGGATGTCTAAGAAGTCGCGACCAAGAAATACTGTTCGTAAGAGCCTTCCTCATGGTTGATTCTATGTGCCTTCCTTCGATTTCCTCCTCCCGAAACTAAGGAAGTGTGAAACAAAAATGGCGGCCGTTCCTACTGTTGTGGTGCCCGCTAACTTCTTCTGGTGTCTCTTTTGGTGTCTTCTCGAAATCTCTCGAAAGAAAAATGTTTAGTAAACTAAATGCTTGAAACAACTTATTGATATAATAATTGTTTTTAATTAAGCTATTTGTTGCGCGACAGCGGAAGCAAAGATCGAAACAATAACGAAACAATAACGAATTCAAAACAAAACAATAAGAAAAGACACAAGAAATTTACGTGGTTCACTATCAATGTGATAGCTACGTCCACCGGCACCGAGATCAAACACTTTCACTATGAACCGCAAAGTTTTACAAGATGAATCAATCTCACAATCACAAGAATTTTTGGCTCTCTTGTGATCTCTCTCAATTTTGTGATCAACCATGAAAAAGCCCTAAAAATGAGTATTTATATGAATTACCCAAATTAAGAAGTTATTACACGATAAATCTCAAATAACCGTCATGTCATGCGAAGAATATGAAACAGCAGCTCAAAACCGCTCACTCGCGAGCCGTACAGAAGTTCGCGGGCAGTGAACTCGCGGGCAGTACAATACTTCGCGAGCCGCGACCTGATGCAAATTCCAGGCAGAAACTTTTTGCTCCATTCTCGCGAACCGTGACCCAGGTAGCGTGCCGTGACATCAAAACAGAAACTTTGGCTGCTCTTTTCGCGGGCCGTGACCCAGCTCGCGTGCCGCGAGCTACACCTACCACAAAACAGTAGCTTGCTTCATATTATCGCGCCCCGTGAGTCCACTCACGACCCGTGACCTCCATGATTCATCTTCCCCATGATAAAGACTCGATTTGAGTCACCATTATCAACAATCTCCACCTTGACGAGAACTCGTAGTCAGCAAACGATCTCATCAACACATAGTGAACAAATCTCAAGCCAAAACCCGATGCAAAGCTCATGCATAAGCTATACATCCCGATAAGCCTCCAACCAAGACTCATCCGACAAATCTTAAACCAAGACTCATCAACAACATATACAAACAAGTATAAAACGACTCATAATGCTCCACCTACATCACAAGTCCCGGGCAAGCTCCACCTTGAGGCAAACACACCTACAACAGGAACTCCCCAACACCGCCCCTAAGGGCCCGATCACATCACATAGTAATCAATATTTAGCAAGTCTAAGCAATGTTTAAACTTACTAACTGGAACAGACTTAGTAAAGAAATCAGCTGGGTTGTCAGCGGTCCCGATCTTCTTCACCTTTACCCTCTTGTCAGTGCGCAAGAAATGATACCTGACATCTATGTGCTTGGTCCGATCATGGTGTACTTGGTCTTTAGCTAAGCAAATGGCACTTAAGCTATCACAATACACCGTCGCATAATCCTGTGAAATACCCAATTCACCCACTAGGCCTTTGAGCCAAATAGACTCCTTTGCTGCAGAAGTTAAAGCCATGTACTCAGCTTCAGTCGTAGACAATGTAACTGAAGACTGCAAAGTCGACTTCCAACTCACTACAGAACCACCCAAGGTAAATACATAACCGGTCACGGACCTCCTAGTATCCACATCCGCGGCATAGTCAGAATCACTGTACCCCGTTACCAAACACTCTTCACCATTTCCATACACAAGCCCAATATCTGCTGTCCCTCTCAAGTAGCGAAAAATCCTTTTCACTCCTTGCCAATGCTCTCTTCCCGGTCGAGCCATGAACCTACTAACCACACTAACAGCATGCGCAATATCCGGTCTAGTGCAAACCATAGCGTACATCAAACAGCCAACCGCGTTGGCATAGGGAACCTTAGACATATATGCAAGCTCTTCCTCAGATTGAGGAGACATAGACAAAGATAACTTGCAACTCACAGAAGTTGGTGTACTTATAGGCTTAGACTTCTCCATCCCAAAACGTGACAGAATCTTCTCAATATAACTTTTCTGGGTCAAGAAAAGTTTCCCTCTAGCCCGATCCCTAAAGATCTCCATACCCAAAATCTTCTTAGCAGGACCTAAGTCTTTCATGTCAAACTCAGAACTAAGCATCTTTTTCAGTCTATCAACATCAGATTTATTCTTAGTGGCAACCAGCATGTCATCAACATATAACAACAGATAAATCATGGAACCATCATCCAACATACTATGATACACACAGCAATCATATGAGTTCCTACTAAAGCCATGCGAAACCATAAAAGAATCAAACCTCTTGTACCACTGGCGAGGGGATTGCTTAAGTCCATACAAAGACTTTAGCAATCTACATGCATAGTGCTCTTTCCCCGGAATCTCGAATCCCTCGGGCTGCTTCATCAAAATCTCCTCCTCCAAATCACCATGAAGGAAAGCCGTCTTCACATCTAATTGCTCAAGTTCAAGGTCATAGTGTGCCACAATTGACAATAGCACACGAATAGAAGTATGTCGCACCACAGGTGAAAATATCTCCACAAAATCAACCCCTTCTACCTGACTGAACCCCTTAGCAACTAGCCTTGCTTTGAAGCGAACTTTCTCAGATTCAGATGTCCCTTCTTTCTTCTTATAGATCCACTTGCACCCCACAAGCTTCCTCCCCTCAGGCACCTTCACAAGCTCCCACACTCTGTTCTTGTAAAGAGTTCGCATCTCTTCACCCATCGCAGCAAGCCATTGCGCCGACTCACTACAACTGATTGCTTGTTTATACGTGGCAGGTTCATATGATTCAACATCATCAGCTACACTCAATGCATAACCTGTCAAACTATCAACACAGCAATTCCTTCCCTCCATCTCCTCGATCAACCTAACAGGCTTCTTGATAGCACGTCGAGGCCTCTCAAGAATGGTGTCAGATTGACTAGATGACCCCTGATTGGACTGCTCCACCTCCACCCCAGAGTTAGGTGTAGGTGAAACAACCTCAGGCTCAGGAGTACTAGGCACTGGAACCTCAGCATCATCATCAATAAATTGCACTCGAGGTAAATCAGCAATGGATGACTGATGTACCTCAAGTACTCCATCGGACTGTAGTACGTTCTCCCCTTCGTTCCCCAAATCAGAAGACTCCGAGCTCTTCTTGGAATACATGGTGCTCTCATCGAATGTGATATCCCTACTAAGAATAACACGACCCTCCGAAGGCGAATAGATCCTAAACCCCTTCACACCATCACCGTACCCAACAAAACACCCCATCTTGGCCCGTGGATCCAGCTTACCCTCACTAACATGATAATAAGCAACACAACCAAAGATCTTCAAATTTGAAAAACTGGGCAACTTACCACTCCAAATCTCAAACGGGATTTTGAAGTCGATTCCCGAATGAGGACCCCTATTAATGATATAACAAGCTGTCATCACAGCTTCACTCCAATACCTTCTCCCCAACCCTGCATTAGAGAGCATGCATCGAACTCTCTCAAGCAGTGTCTGATTAACCCGCTCTGCAACACCGTTCTGCTGTGGTGTCATCCTGACGGTATGATGCCGACCAATACCCTCATCTGCGCAGAACTGATTAAACTCCTCTTTGCAAAATTCTAGCCCATTGTCTGTTCGTAGCTTCTTAATCTTCCTACCCTGTCGATTTTCCACCAAAGCTTTCCATTGCTTAAAAGCTTTGAAGGCCTCATCCTTTGACTTAAGCAACCTAAGCCATGTGTATCGGGACTTGTCATCAACAAATGACACGAAATAGCGGAAACCTCCCATACCTTCAACCCTAGATGGACCCCAGCAATCTGAATGGATATAATCGAGCACATCATCAGTAATATGAGCACCCTTGCTGAACTTTGACCTGTGCTTCTTTCCAAACACACAATGCTCACAAAACTCAAGGTTGGCAACCTTGATCCCGGATAGTAGACCCCTCTTAGACAATAGCTGCATCCCCTTCTCCCCCATATGACCAAGCCTCATGTGCCAAATCTTGGTCATCTCCTGGTGAGACACCGATGCGCAAACCGCAGAACTAGGCAGTGTAACACCCTCAAAGACATAGAGGGTGTTCCTCTTGATACCCTTAAGTACCAACTCAGAACCTCGATAAACGGACAATCTCCCATCTGAAAACACTCCATTGTACCCCAAATCATCCAGAGTACCCAAAGAAATCAGATTTTTCCCCAAAGCCGGAACATGCCGCACATTAGTCAAAGTTAACTGTCGCCCATCATTAGTCCTCAACTTCATCGACCCAATACCCTTAATCTTACAAGGTGCATTGTTACCTACAATAACTGTACCCCCATTGCAAGACTCATATGTATCAAACCAGTCTCGACGTGGACTCATATGGAACGAACACCCCGAATCTAGAACCCAACCATCTGAAAGATCCCCAGACTTAGCTGAACTAACGAGTGCCAAGTCTTCCTCAGAATTATAGTTCTCCTTCGGTTTCTCCTCAACTACAGCAGCTTGAGATTTGCCCTTCCTCACTGGACAGTTAGCCCTAAAGTGACCCGGTTCTTTACAGTAATAACAGGTCTTTCCCGCAGTCTTGTTAGATCCATCACTACCGTTTCCAGTACCCGACCCAACATTGTTGCCTTTGTTAAACCCCTTTTTCTTTTTAGACTTCCCGGACTTAACAATCAACCCACTGCCATTATCCCCGTTATCACCTATAGCTTTCTGACGAAGTTCCCTAGTATGAAGTGCTGCCTTCACTTCTTCTAAGGTCAATGAGTCCTTACCAACAACAAAAGACTCAACAAAATTCGAAAAGCTAGACGGTAGAGATACAAGTAAAATCAACGCAGCATCCTCATCATCAATCTTAACATATAAATTACGTAAATCAAGCAAAATAGAGTTAAGTTTCTCAAGATGTTCCCGTAAGGGTGTACCTGACTGCATTCGGAGGCTAAACAACCGCTGCTTCAGCAAGAGTTTGTTGGTCAGCGACTTAGTCATATACAATGACTCCAATTTCAACCATAATTCCGCCGCCGTAGCCTGATCAGCGACCTCCGTGATGATATGATCATCTAAACTTAGCAAGATGGTAGAATGAGCCTTTTCCTCCATCACCGCTAATTGCCCGTCAGTTAATCCGTCTTCCGACCCCGCAGTAGTACTCTTTGGAGCCAACGGACGCCAGATTTGCTGCTGTTTCAACAGAGCCTTCATCTTAATTTGCCATAGCCCGAAGCTATTTTTCCCGGTAAATTTCTCAATTCTAATTGTAGAATCTCCAGCCATTGTTTCAGTCAAAAACTCTCCAAGGACTAAACCTGAGCTCTTGATGCCAATTGTTGCGCGACAGCGGAAGCAAAGATCGAAACAATAACGAAACAATAACGAATTCAAAACAAAACAATAAGAAAAGACACAAGAAATTTACGTGGTTCACTATCAATGTGATAGCTACGTCCACCGGCACCGAGATCAAACACTTTCACTATGAACCGCAAAGTTTTACAAGATGAATCAATCTCACAATCACAAGAATTTTTGGCTCTCTTGTGATCTCTCTCAATTTTGTGATCAACCATGAAAAAGCCCTAAAAATGAGTATTTATATGAATTACCCAAATTAAGAAGTTATTACACGATAAATCTCAAATAACCGTCATGTCATGCGAAGAATATGAAACAGCAGCTCAAAACCGCTCACTCGCGAGCCGTACAGAAGTTCGCGGGCAGTGAACTCGCGGGCAGTACAATACTTCGCGAGCCGCGACCTGATGCAAATTCCAGGCAGAAACTTTTTGCTCCATTCTCGCGAACCGTGACCCAGGTAGCGTGCCGTGACATCAAAACAGAAACTTTGGCTGCTCTTTTCGCGGGCCGTGACCCAGCTCGCGTGCCGCGAGCTACACCTACCACAAAACAGTAGCTTGCTTCATATTATCGCGCCCCGTGAGTCCACTCACGACCCGTGACCTCCATGATTCATCTTCCCCATGATAAAGACTCGATTCGAGTCACCATTATCAACACTATTTATAGCAACGAATTCAAAATCAATTAGTCAAACTAGTTAATAAAATTAGTCACTGTAATCAGGATATTAACCACCAGCTATTAGTTGTTTGTCAAAGTCCTTAAAATGTAAAAAATGTTTAGATTTATTGTACTTGTACTCCCTCTCATTCATCTTAAGTGTCCCAAATACTTTATGCACTCTATCCAATGCACTTATTCGATTTTTAATATATCGAGTTATGTATAATTAGAAATTATTAAAAGTAGATATTAAAAATCTTTACGTCAAAGCGAATCAAATAAGATCCCACATGACTATATTTTAACCGATAGATAAATAATAAAATGCAATTTAAGAGTAATTAACAATATCCCAAAAGTAAATGGAACACCTAAAGTGAATAGGAGGAAATATTTATTAATAATTAGTTGACAATCATATAAATTACTTTCTTTTTTTGAGAACATATAAATTACTTATAATATTAGCATTTTTAAATGTTTTAGTTAACACTAGATAGTACCCGTGCGATCGGTTTATTAAATTTTTTGTCATATTTGTATAAATTAAGATTTTATAATCATTTAATAAATAAAATTGAAAAGATTTTATAAATAATTAAAAAAAATAGAATACATAATTTTCTAATACATAAATTGATATGACCTAAAAAGTAAAAAGTCAATTAATAAGGATAATATTAGAGTTATACTTACAAAGTAGTAAAGTCAATAATATAATTACTTCCTCCGTTCCATAATACTCGCTACACTTTCCATTTTGGGAAATTTCATATTAGTTGCTACATTTCCCTTTTTAGTAAAAAAACCAATCATTTAAAGTTATACCTACTCCTATTTTTATCCTACTCTAAATCTAATCGCTCCTATTTTTCATTTTCATTTTTCAACAAATAATATTAAAAAATTTTAAAAAAGCAACTTTCCATTTAATGCTCATCATTACACAGTAACTTCTTAATCTTTGTGTCCATGCAATGGTAGCGAGTAAACCAGAACGGAGGAAGTATTAGTCATGACATGTAAAATTTTTGTTGAGATTGTGACACATAAGTAAATTTAAAAAGTAATAATGGCATACGTATTTTGTTTTAGTAATAGTGATAGGTTTAATTCACTAAAAATAAAAAAATCAAGTCGGATAATCAAAATAATTCATGGCACACAAATCGAGGTGGAGGTCGGAAAATAACCAATTTTAGACGGAGAAGCAAAGCAACGAGCTTTGACCTTTATAACGACCCTACCATATAAAGAATTTGTAAATATTTTCTTCCATTTTTCATCAAATCATAAATTAAATTGCTTAATTCTCTCACCACCAACAAAAATGGAGTCTACAGATTTTTCCACAAAAGCTCGTGGTAGATTAGCAGTTCTTGCCACTCATCTTTTAACATCATCAGCTGATCCACCGCAATCTTTTTCTGAAATTCTTGATAAAAGTTGTGTTTCGTCTCAATCCTTAGTTCCCCCACCTCCTAATTTGAAGGGATCTATTGTTATTGTTGATGAGAGGACTGGGAGAAAGTACCAAGTTCCTGTTTCTGAGGAAGGGACTGTTAAAGCTACGGACTTGAAGAAGGTAATAATCCGAGATGGGGTTTTTTAAATTTTTGTTTATTCATCCATTTTTGGTTTAAATCTTGTTGGTATTTGATTATTTGAATTGGGTTTGTTGAATTTTGTGATGGGGTTTAATGTTTTTCGAAAATTGTTTCATTTTTTGTTATGATTTATGATCATTGGTGAATTGAAATGTTTTGGAGGTTTGATATCATCATTTTATTGATGGGATTGAAAGTTGTAGATATTTAGTTTTTGGAGAAATTATGTTTGATTTGATGATTTGAATGCTTAATTAAACAACCATGAAGATTTCAATGCAAGTATGAAGAAAATTATGTTCTTATGATATCTACATAAGTTTGAAGGCTATTAACAACATTCCATTTGCTCAATGACATTAAGTAGCTCCCAACTTGGCGGGGTTTGGGGTTTGGGGTTTGGCTTTAGGTAACGTACCTTATTAGTGAAAACGAAGAGGTTGTTTCTGATTGACGGTAACAGTTGTAAAATTTGCTTCAGCAAAATCTTGATCCATAGCAATTGGATATTAAGAGGGCATCCTTTCACCAATATAGGGACGCTTTGGAAAAGAAAGATTTTTGTAATGCATAGATACTGCCTTTTGTAGGAGGGGCCATTAAGAAAAGATATGACTTTTTCTAGCTAGTGGACGGTAACTAGAGGTATATTCTTATCTGGATAGAGATAATTCGTGTAATGAGTTGAGTTGTATCGTTGGAGAAGAGTGTTGGGTATAGTAGTTGTTGTGGGATAGCAGACAATTGCGCTATTAATGAAGCGTGAAGTTTTAGTGTGTCACGCTTGTATGCGAGTTTCCTTGTTACTTAGGTTTGTGTACTTGTGATGTGAAGTTGTGAACTACCTATAGGCTATAGCTGAGTTGTTATCTCTTGGTGTTCTTATCATCATCATACCTAGTATATCTTGCTCGTAGAAGTTATGATCAGGGTGTGGGAAGGTAGGGAGACCGCGAACTACATCCTTACCAAAGAAGATAAGGAGGTTATAGTCAATGAACTTGAGCATCGTATATTAGTATTTTAACATTTATTGTTTCTGACAGATCACAACTGGAAAGAATGACAAGGGGCTCAAATTATACGATCCTGGTTATCTCAATACTGCTCCAGTTCGATCATCAATTTGCTATATTGATGGTGACGAAGGGATCCTTAGGTATAGAGGCTACCCTATTGAGGAGCTGGCTGAGCGTAGTTCGTTTCTTGAAGTTGCCTACCTTCTGAGTAAGTACTCTTGAACCTGATATGCTAGTCTGTTTTGCATAATAGGCTTATAGTAGACGGGCTTGATGCGTCTTTTTAAAATGTTTTATGAAGATTGGTCTTGAGGATTTTCGATGACATCAAGAATAAAGTTAGTTGAGTAATGGTATCTAATTCATCGTGCTTTGACATCTGTTTTGTTTGGTATTGTTACTGATGAACTGTCAATTTGATGAGAAGGTATCAATTCATATTTGTAAAACATTGTGTACTTTGCAGTGTACGGAAATCTACCCTCTAAAAGTCAATTGGCATCTTGGGAGTTTGCCGTCTCTCAACATTCAGCTGTTCCCGAGGGAGTATTGGTGTGTCATTGATCATTTCAAACTGCAAATATGTAGTTTCCTTGCATATTTTCTTTCTTCTTAGAGCGTGCTGTAACGATTTCCTTTCGACACGGATTTGATGAAAGTCTAACCTTTCTTAAACAGGATATCATACAAGCAATGCCTCATGATGCTCACCCAATGGGCGTTCTTGTCAATGCGATGAGTGCTCTTTCTGTTTTTCACCCCGATGCTAATCCAGCTTTAAGAGTAAGTAAAATGTTTTGTTATTCATTCTACATTCTTTTCTTTCTTGTTCTAGAACTTCTCTTAAAGAAAAGCATGCATTTGTCATCATTCAACGATGTAATATATCGGCTTTATTTTGGTTTTTTGCTGTTGCTTTGAAAATAATTTTTCCTTTGATATTTCTCTTATGATTTCCCTATTGTGGTGCACTAGGAAGGCTCCCCGCGCGAACCCCATATTGTTGGGATTCAGGCTCTTCAATTGTCTAATTGTGATGAAACAATCAACCCTTTAGCCTTTTGGGCTATCAAGTTTTCGATTCAACTTGTGAAATTATTTACATTTTTTTAAAGATATGCCTTAAGGACTGTGGTTATTGATTATTTTTGAATCTGTTTTTACTCTTGACCGCAAGGCCATTGACAGTGTTCTTTCGTACTCTCGGTTTTGCAGGGTCAGGATCTTTATAAGTCGAAGCAAGTGAGAGATAAACAGATTGTAAGAATTCTTGGGAAGGTTAGTACAATTCTAATTCTTACTTTTGCAGTTACTTGGCTCAAATTTTCTCGGGAATTGAATTTGACAATTCAATTACTCATACAGGGCTGAGACCATTTTTTTTATTTGGTTTGTTTTTACTTTGAACGATCAACCAGTAATACTAACTATGACCATATACATGATCAATACTCGATTAAATAAGAACTTCGTAATCCTGTCTAAATGAGTACTTAATTTAACCAAAAATTTAACATTCTTTCTACCACATGGAAAATTTGGAACTTAGGGTCACCACGTAAATTAATTGTCTACCACGTGAAAAAGCTAAAGACTTAGGGTCACCATATGGAATTTCCATTTTTTTTATAATAGGGGGATACTCGTCTTCACGAATATTGGTTTTCTTTCCCTTTTATATAAGAAACGATCTTTAATGTAAGGGTGTTCCAATTTCTGTTAAAAAAGAAGTCTCGCTCTGTCATGTCAATGATTCGTCTGTGTTGGATTTGTCTCAATACTTTTACAGGCACCAACAATTGCAGCAGCAGCTTATTTGCGATTGGCCGGAAGGCATCCAGTTCTTCCTTCGAACAACCTTTCGTATTCAGAGAACTTTCTTTACATGCTTGATTCATTGTATGTTTTATTGTAACAACTCTCAAATAGCATTTTTTTTTGTTTCTAATGTGTTTTTTAAACCCATTTTTATATCACTAATATATATTGATTAAAACCCTTTAACAATATGCAGGGGGAATAGATCTTACAAACCAAATCCTCGCCTAGCTCGTGTTATAGATATTCTGTTCATACTACATGCAGAACATGAGATGAACTGCTCTACCGCTGCTGCCCGGCATTTAGCATCAAGGTATATTATGATTTAGTGAAACAAGGTTATCTGATTTCCATTTAAATTCTAGAAGCATATCAAGAAATAACCTTAAATTGTGCATCCAGCGGTGTTGATGTGTACACAGCTCTTGCTGGTGCTGTTGGGGCACTCTATGGTCCTCTTCATGGTGGTGCTAATGAGGTAACTTGCAATTAATTTATCACACTATAAATGGGTTAGTTCTATGCTGTTAAACCTTACGGCCCGTTTGGTTAGTGGTACTAAATGGTGGTAATGGAAATGATTTATAGTGTAAAATTTCATCAAAACTTTCAAGTCATTCCCATGGTAATGAAACTTTGATCACAAAAAAGTTTTTTTGTTCACAAATTTCCATTACCTTCTAATACCACCTCTCACATTGGTAATGCATTGAAATGAATTTTATGAACAAAATGAGATGATTGAAGGTTGTCAAGCATGACCATCAACATAGCCAAAATATTTTTTAACCAAAATTACACTACTTTTTCATTCCTATTGCCACGATTTATTACCACCTACCAAACGGGCCGTTAGTGGCATAAAGTTCTAGTCATGTGATAATCTGGTAACATTTAGTGGCCCGTTTGGTAATCGGTACTAAATAGTAAGAATGGTAATAGAAAGTCTGTGTAATTTTGGTAGGAATATCTCTTGACAAATTTAATTGTCATGCTTATTCTTCTTCAACAATTTCATTTTCTTCACAAAGTTCATTCGAATGCATTACCATTTGAACATGTAATGATTGCAATGAAAAATTGTGAACAAAAAAACATTTTGATGATCAAACTTTCTTTCATTACCATTGGCACAACATGGTACATATTTTGAAATTTACACTACAAGTCATTCCCATTACTATCAATTAGTACCGTTAACCAAACAGGCCGTAGAAGTAGTCACTACCCATGACTCATAATTGCGCTTCCATTGGTTTTTGATGAGTTTTGTGTGTTCGCTTTGGAATACAGGCTGTGCTCAAAATGCTGAATGAGATTGGAAGTGTTGAAAACATACCGGACTTCATTGAAGGTGTCAAAAACAGGTAAATAGTCGTGTAGAACAACCTAATTCATTATATTTCTATTTTTCACAAAGCTAACTAAGAGTAAACATGTTTGAAGAAAACGGAAAATGTCGGGATTTGGGCATCGTGTATATAAAAACTATGATCCTAGAGCAAAGGTAATTAGGAAGTTGGCAGATGAAGTCTTTTCCATAGTTGGCAGAGATCCCCTCATCGAGGTACGTACTTTTGTGACTTCACATCTCTCTATCTTTCTCCCCCCCTCTTATTTAGCCTCATACTTAGTGATAAATGTGAATATAGAATCGACCGTAATTTGAAAATCCCCTTACCAAAAGAATTATAGTCTTTAGATTCCGTAACATTTGAAATGAAATGCATGTTCCCATACACTAATTGATGCCCATCGTTTTTTCTAGAATAAAAGTATTCTAATGTAGAAAATCTAACAAGAAGAAAGAGTAACGAAATTATGGTATCATCCATAGAATGCAGTGTCATCTATATTTGACCATCGTGCAGGTGGCAGTTGCTTTGGAGAAAGCTGCCCTATCAGACGAGTATTTCATAAAGCGGAAGTTGTACCCAAATGTTGATTTTTACTCTGGCTTAATTTACAGGTAGCTGTCCGTGCGTAGTCATTTTCATATATCTAATCATTATACGGCCATTAGGACTGATCTGTTGGGTCATGTAGTCGAACCTATTTTTTTTGGAAAATAAGGTTTCGGCATTTGTAATCATTCTTATTAAGTTGTGTTTTTTTTTTGTCGCAACCAGGGCGATGGGGTTCCCACCTGAGTTTTTCACTGTTCTGTTTGCTATCCCTCGAATGGCTGGATATTTGGCCCACTGGCGGGAGTCACTTGATGATCCTGATACGAAGATAATGCGACCCCAACAGGTTAGATTATAAAACAATTTGCATCATGTTTGTTTAGCTTTGTGGATTTTGATGACCAATGTTGCTAGCATTTTGTGGCTTCCAAAAAGCTGAATTACGTAGGTTTTAAAGATTATTCTCGGTTTTGGTTAATTTCGTACATGATCATTTAATGACATCAAACTCGTCGATTATGATCATTGGGGGGTGTTTGGCGAAATAGCTTATTGGGCAATTTTAGATTATTTTGATACAATTAGAGAGTTGGATGGTCAAACCAGCCAATGCTATTGTTTGGTTAACTAGCTTGTCAAAACTGATTATTGTTATGAATAAGCTGTTTTTGAACAAGATGCTCATAGCAACGCGTTTAAAATCAGTTGGTCAAATCAGCCACTAGCCCACTGGAATTAGCTGTCAGCTATCTGCTTTCAGCCATTTGCCAAACATCCCCATGGAACTTATTCCCAAGTCCACAGATTGATAAATCTTCGATATAGTTGTAGTACAAATACATGTCTCAACACTTGCCTATTCGAATGCACCAAAAATTTATATCGTGCCTTTTCGTTTGAACCAAATGTGTGTTGCGGTGGAGCGTTTTCTTAAATTGTTTCGACTTGCAGGTGTATACCGGAGTCTGGTTGAGGCATTACGCGCCTCTAAAAGAACGCACAGAGACATCCGATGCAGACAAGCTTGGTGAGGTCTCTGTTTCAAATGCGACAAGGCGACGACTTTCTGGTTCTGGAGCTTAATGGGTCTAGCATTTCATTTGAAGATAAAAAATAAATGTCAGGAGTTCCAACAATCTTGGAACTGGAAACTTGGTTTGGGCATATGTCTTAGTCTAAGTAATAATAATTAATAATAAGTTATACTTTTTTTTTCTTATCCTCTCCTACTCTGTTGAACTAAGCTTTGATTACATTATGTTTTTATTACTAAGAAATGGTATTTTAGTATGTTCAATTGTGTATGTAGCTAGTATTTACTTGAGTGTACATTGTACCAAGAAATTTTATAGCATCTATTGACTTTTATTAAAAAAAATATGTTTGGAACAATTTTACTGTAGTGCCCGTTTGGTTAGTTGGACTATATGCTGGTAATAGAAATGAAATGTGGCGTAAATTTTCATGAAATTTACCATGTCATTCCAATGGTAATGAATAGTGGATCGTGACTATTTTGGTGATGTTCTAATACTGTCTATCCAAATGGTTATGAGTTGGAGTGAATCAAATGATTGAAGTAGTCTTATCGATAGATTTTCCTAATAAATTTACACTAAATTTTCATAGTACTCGCACATTTCACCAAGGGTCAAAGAAGTCATAAGTGTTTAATTAATTTGTCTTTTTGTTGAAAAAATCATCATTATCATCATATCTAATGTTCCCCTCGTAGAGATTATAGAGAATACGGTCAAACAATCCCAAGATTCGAAAAAGACGTGCAAAGAAAAATACAGCATGAGAAGGCAATACATAAAAACATGATCCTAAAATGCAAGATAAATATTATTGACCAACTGAAAATATCGGCTAATAAATACTTTTTTTAAAATCATCGACTAATAAATACTTGTTGTTTAAGTCTGATGTTATGAGTGTTTAATTATCGAACATTGACTATTTAATAGAAAAAAATATGAGTAAAAAACCAAAAGAAAATGAAGAGACTACATATAGTAATTTTAAATTTTAATTTAAACACTTTCATTTGTTATTTGACCGATAAAAAACAAATAAGCTAATAAAAAATCATATAAGCCTGAATCTATAAGTAAGAAATTAGTGAGAACATGAAACTAATTAATACATAAATGCATTATGCTATACGTTCTCGAAACTTGTTGCTAATGAAATGGATCTAAATTCACGTCTTTATGACAACGACTAAATTAAAATTAATGGATATATCTTAGCACTTTTATAATAAATAAATACAATAATATATAATCATATCATATATATTCTACGAAAACAATATATCATGTTTTTTTTTTTGGCAAAGTAAATATTATAAAATGCCAGAAAAATAGCCGAAGCTTACAAATAGGATCCACAGACTGAGAGGTCAAACCGACCGGAGCTCCAAGGGACAGGCCCCTTGTCATCCGCGAGGACAGGAATGACGCCTCCAAAAAGAGAGTAACTCCCCTAAACTATGAAGCTAGCATTTACAAGTGACACTCTATACATAACAAAGAATATATCATGTTTTCCCTCCTAAAGTTTAACTAATTAAATATGGAAACTTTATTGTGTTTTAATTAAACATTATTTCTTAATAGATAATAATAGTAAGATTAAAATCAATTTTAAAACCTTTAATTTATCAAATACTATTTTAAAGAAATAAAGATTTTGGGTAACTTTAATTTTAGTAAGTTAGATGAGTAAATATTATTTATATTTTATTTATGATACAAAAATAATTAGAATATAAAATATAAAGTGATTGTTAACTATAAATAACGTTATAACTAAAAACACTTAAATTATGTAACATCAAAAAATTTGCCAGCTTAATTATTTAGCTAACTTTAATATTTACATAATCATAACTAAAATCTTATTTAGAATAATTTTACAATGATAATTATGATAAATAAAATTATAGAAATATACATTTTGAGCATGTCATCAATAAAGTTGTTGTGTATGAGTATATACCGTGTATTCATTTCATTGTAGGAAGTTTAATAGAACGTTTGCATAATCTTACATTTAATATATACTCAGATTAATCGATCCATTTAGGAAAGAAAAATTATCATTAATAAAAATTAATTTTTATTAGTAAATATTATTTTAATATTAAGTGAAATAGAATTATTTTACTCATTATCGTTTTAGTTAGTAATATAAAGTTATGATCAATATAATGGTTCGTTTTGAAAAATAATCAATTATATTCAATAAATATTTATACATTACATAATAAACTAACATATCCGTGCATTTGCACGGGATATATACTAGTTACATATTAAGACCGAAGTAATTTGATTTAAACAGTCTATTTTTTCTCGTATATTGTTATTAGAATATATAATATATAATGGCCTCAGTTATAATCTTAAATTTTTGGTAGAGTTGATTTTTTTACATGGTTTCAGAGCTTGCGCGACAAGAGGTCACGAGTTTAAATCGCAACCACCTTCATTTAAATGGAGTATTCAGCTACAAATATAAGGACATATGTATTGCATTCACATTTCTAACCTAAAATCCCTCATTTAACGGACTATATTAGAAAATATAACATATTCAGAACCTCAATCATCAGCTTAAGCTTTTGATTAAGTTGGTTTTGTGCGACAATTTTATAGTTTTTTTTATTGAGAATAACATTCATTTAATGCGTTACTGATAATATCCATCTTGATGAGTATTTTGCGTAAGCTGACTTCTTAGATATTTCTTGTTAGACAAGTAATTTTTTTCTCTTTATAAATCTTATTAATTAATATTAATAATAATAATGTGATGATGACGAACCTAATGACTAGCGAGTCATCTTTGTTTAAAATAAGAAATAAAACAACTTTAAATGACTTTTTCAATTTTTTGTTACAAGAAAAAAAAAAGAAAATATTTAATATCTTCGTATATTTTGTGAGAATCAAATATTCCTTACCTAATAAACCTTCCTTTTTTTGAAACTCTCTAATAACCTTCTTAATTATTTTCACATTATACATTAAATTGAAAAATTATGAAATCTTTTCCTTTCAAAAAAAAAAATGAAATCTTGACATTCTTTTTTAAATTAAACTTAAGGTAAATAGTACACCTAAAAGGCAAAGAAAATATATTAAGAACCAAATTCTTATAACAAAAAAAATATATGAGAAAATTTTTTCAACCACCAACTCACCATACAAATTACGTAATCTTAACTTTCTTATTTTAACATTATGCATTTAATATAAAATTTCCAAAAACCCAAAAAAAAAATCCAAAAACAAAATATTTTTTCCTATATAAACACCCAAATAGGCCAATTTTTTTATCAAACAAACCCTACATACACAACTCACTCAAAATGACTTTGCTTATAATTTCAATTACCTTCACCCTTTTCCTCCTAACCCTCCCATTCTCCCTCACTCAAACCCTCAACCCCGCCACGATTTTCCGCGACGGACAAGGCAACCCCATCCTGAACGGCGGGAGCTACGCAGTCAGGCGCGACATGATGGCGCCTGACGCGGGCTCCCTAAGTTGGAAAAACCCAACAAAATCATGCCCACTTTACATAATAGAAGGTCATTGGCCTATAACACAACTCCATCAAGATCAATCCCTTCCTCCTCCTTACACAAATGTCACAATCACTTCTCCTTTAAAATCCACATTTATTCCTCTAAACTCGCCCATTCAAATATCATTTAATGACCCAAATACCCCTTGTAAAAAACCTCTAAAATGGGGTGTAAAACCTATAAAATCATCCTCCATTAATGCATTTTATTTAGTTGCCGGTTATGATGATAGTACAAGATATATAGGTTCATTTAAAGTTGTGGAATCAAATACTAAAATTAAGGGAGATAATGTGTATAGATTGGAGTATTGTTTCGACAATTTAGAGTTATGTTTACAAGTTGGGAATTCAAATATGTTTCCTGATATTCAAGTTTTTGGTGTTACTATTAACCCTAGTATCAATTTTGCGCCTCTTGATTTCTTCGTCATTGCGTAACATTCTTTTTTATTGAATTTGCTATATTTAATATAAAAATATAATTTTAATCTGAATTATAGTAATGTCATAAGGTGTAATGGGGTATAAATTAGTTTTTTTTAAAAAATTTAATAAACGATGCTAATATTATATACTATGTACCTTTTCAGTTTCTTTTTTGTCGTAGTATTACGACTTTTATATTAATAACAAGTGTTATTTTTAACTTTTTATTTGTAAGTATTGTACATTATTAATTCATATCCATTTTATTATGTATTATATATATGTATGTTTTTATTCACCATTACAAACAATTTAAATAAAGAAAATGAAATAATATTTAGAAACATCTTTTTTCATTTCATACGGTCAACGCAAATCTAGGTCAAATCGGATGAGATCCATTGATATAAATTTTTCTATTATATTCCTTTGTTTAAAAATATTCACATATTTTGATTTTTTTTTTTTTGAAAATTTTATATTAATAATCCGACCTTTTGTTCATCCGCGCTGTGAATAATCTAACCTTTTGATTATTTTCAAATAATCCAACATTTGCCTTTAGTTTGCTGTGATCAACCTTTAGTTTAGTTTGCTAGCAACATACCTTATTATTACCCATTATTAGTAATATGGTATGTTGTGGGCAAATTTATCACAAAGGTTAGATTATTAGAACATAATCAAAAGGTGGGATTATTCATAGCGGATGAGTAAAAGATTGGATTATTAATGTCGATTTTTCTTATTTTAAATAAAAAATTTGGGAGTCAATTACCCCAACTTTCCTTAAATTGTCTGCCTCTAAAATGTGGAAAATGTAATAGGCTGGCTTTAAAATTTAAATAGAAAAACTGTGATTATGAAAAATGACTTATATTATGTGTTAAAGTATATATAATTAGGTTGTTATTCTTATAATGTACAAGAGTATATTTTATAACTTAATGTTAATTGAGTTTTTAATTAAATGACTCAACTCATAGCTTAAAATGGGTCATACCTAATTTTAAACACTATTTAAGAGAAGTTTTAATTGTGACACAATTTTTTTTGACATTTCATCAATTGTCAACTATTTAGAGTATTATTCTAATATTTAAATCTCAATTTATGACATTTTCTACAAGTGTCACCAAATATTTTGGTGACATTTGATAAATGCCATAATAATGATAATTAAATGTTACAATTGACACTATTATATTTGTAGTGAAAATTATGGTAAAAAAAGTCTAAACTTCAAAAAAAAGATTAAAATTATGTAAAAGTTAATATGGTGATAAAACTCAGTTTTGAACCGATCAGAAACACTTAACTTTAATTTATCAGATGATCAAATGAGCACATATACTTTACACTATAATTTTTCTTTTTTTAATTATTATATTGGGAAAAATTATGGGTTAACTTAGTAATTGAGGACTTTTCGTTTTTCACAAGAGTATCTATCTATGGGTAGATCTTATAGTTTCCTTAAATGTTTAGACTTTGAGTTCCTTTCTAATTTGAAAATAAACATTAATTTTTTTACCACAAGTTATATAAAAGATTGTTTGATTAAGAAATGGGCCTATACAATCTGAGCACTTTAAAATTGTAAATAATCAATTTAATGTTATAACTTATAAGTAAGCATTTTAAGAACACAAAAATTAGCCACTCTAAAATTATAACTGATCTTTTAAAATTGTAATTGATCATCTTAACTCTTAATCTTAAGACTATAAAAAATGATCAGTGGTTATATTTGATCACTTTAAAATTTAAAAAATTTAAAGTGATCACTTTAAGAATAAAAGTAATTAATTTAAAAAAATATGTAAATGTATTTATTAAATTAATCAAATATAGATAATTTTATCATTAAACCGACTTCCTGAGTTTGTGTTGAGTTCTCAAAGGATGGGTTAGCTAACATCATGGGCTGGCAGGCTGCCAACTTTGAGGAACTAAAGAAACAATGTGGCACTGAAAACTAGTAATAAATTTAGTATGAACATCAAATAAAAAAATATACTTTCTCCGTTCTGAAATACTCGCTACATTTTGATTATATGCACTTTTTATCGTTTAATCTTATTTTATAGTATATTGCGACTAATGTATAAGTAAAAATATAGTCAAGTGGGATTTTGTTTAAATCGTCTAAATGCATACTTTCATCTTATTAATTTTTTATAATTTTTAGATTTGTATAATTCATCATATAAATAAACTAAATAACGCATTGGCATACGTAAAAAGTGAAATGTAGCAAGTATAATAGAACGGAGGAAGTACTTACTAATTTTTTTCTCTAAAAATTGCACAATAAAAATTTATTTTCCACCTTACTTCTGAGAGTCGTCATATTCAAGTTTTGGACGCGTTATTGGTGTTCTTGCTTTCCTGCTTACTCTAGTTTCTTGTATGTTCTATTATTAGTATTTTTGTTTATAAGTTTTATTTTTGTTTTTACTTTTTTTCATTGGTGTTCTTGCTTTCCTGTTTACTCTCGTTATTGATGTTTTTACTTTTTTGGACGTGCTCTCCTTTATGGGTATGAGTTGTCGCCGTCTTTACTTCTCCAGACCTGTCTCTAGTCTTCTTTAAGCGCGATACACTGGATAAAACTAATTTTAAACTACGGCGCATCCACATCAAATTATATGCGAAAACTAAAAAGTAAAATTCTAAAATATTTAGAGAATTTAAAAGATACAACTATATTGGAGCGTAATTATATTAATTCTTCCTATATAATATTGTGTGAATATTTTAATTTAGGTATTTTTTTTGAAATTTAATTTAGGTATCTTTATTATTTTGTAATATTTGTGTTCACTAAAACAATTAATCATAGTACGTGTTTTTATATATATTCCCTTTTATTCACTTTAAATGTCTCATTTGGTTTTTCATCAATACCATTTATTATTCACTCTTATTATGTGTTTTTTTATTAATCTATAAGTTAAAACATAGTAATGAGATCTTTTTGGATTCGTCTTATTGTAAATTTTATTAATATCACTTTTTTATATTTTATACTCAAGCAAAATTAGAGATATTTAAGATTAAAAACATAAGGGTGATTTGTGAACCCCCAAAATAACCGTTATTTACTAAGATCTTCTCGCTTAATTATTGATATTTTTCACCCTTGTAATAAGAATTCGAGTCTCACAATCTATTAAAATGATTAATTTTCTTTCTCGATCCCACGTATTTTATAGTTTAAGTCCGAATTTAAAAATAAATAGATAAGGACATAATAAGGAGCTAGTACCATAAAGTGTTGGGATGAGTTATCCCACATCGACAAACGAAAGATGGTGTGCACACTTTATAAGCTATTGAAGACCTTCTTCCCATTGCTATATGGTTTTGGGATAATATATATCTCCTTGACTAATAAAATGTGTGCACCTCGTGTCTCGCCGTCAATGTGCTGGCATTGACAATAAGTCCAGCCTAATTTAACATAAAGAAATTGTATTAGTTATAGATGTGGATGACAATTATTAGCGAGTTAAATTCAATGATGTTTTGTTCTTTATCAATTATCAAATTAATAATATGAACTTAATTCGTTTTAAAGTAATTGTGGTCAAATGTCATTGTCCTTTTAAAGATGTGTTTGGATGATTCGTGGGTCCCCCTCCATTAATCATTTACATCTCTTCTCGATTTTTTTCACCAAAATAATTCTCTATAAATCCAAATTTATAATAAATCCAAATTTATAAAAAGAATCCAAATTTTTATTGTTTTCCAAGTACTCCTATTGTACACTTAAGATATAAAAACTACAAAATTTAATATTTTTGTTCTCTTTGATTTGCATCAAAGAGAAATAGGATAGTTTCTAAGAATGCGATAATAAATGAAGAGAGAATAAATTTTGTGAATGATATTAAAAAAAATTAAAATATATGGATGTGATTAAGAGAAAGTAGTGGGCTATCATCGAAAAATTAAAATGATGTATGCAAATTAAGTGAGACGGGCTAAAATGAAAAATGTTACAAATTCAATGGGACAGACTAAAAACTTAATCCCTCTATTCTCTTAGTATATATTTTCAAAATCTATTTATCTATTTTTTATTATTATGACCTATACTTCTTCAAGTTTATGCATTATGTATAAACATTAAAATGATTTTATACTAATTTTTAAAATAATACTAAATATCATACCTTTTTAATTATTTAAAACTATTGTTTTGTTTTATTTGGAGGCATCAAGCATCATTTAATGCATTATTGGTGGTGTAGACGTGTGTAGTTGCCTTATGTCCTTGCCTCCTTGGTAATTAATTCCAACAACATGAAGTAAATAATTTTAAAATAAGATAATTAATTTTTTAAATAATACTTCCCCGGTTTTATAATACTTTACTTGCTACTGAGTGTGACCAGGGCCGGCCCAATATATTTTGGGTCCTGAGCGAAATAGGATATTGGGGCCCTTTTCCTTTGTAATTTCTAACCTATATGGAGCTTTGAATACCTTTAATTTTGTTTTTCAGACATGGGGCCCTGGGCGACGACCCCTCTTGCCCACCCTTAGGACCGGCCCTAAGTGTGACATATTGTGTGGGAAAATGTCACTATCAGTAGCAACTATTGGAACACAGGAAGCTAAGTATGATGTAAATTTAGAGGAACATCCCTATGAGATATTGTCAGTGACTCAATTACATCTTATAATATTGTCAGTGACTCAGTTATATTTTATAAATATTTTAAAGCAGAGATAAAATTAGCTAGTTATAACCTATAAATACATACTGAATATTAATCAATTATCCAATAAATTACATTCCAAATTAATTTACTCTATTTTTCATTTTACTCAAAAAAAATTTATTTAACTTTTATTTTAAAACATGATCCTAGCTAGTACTTTTACTTTTTTTTTCACTCTATTATTTTTAGTCTTGTTGTTATCCCATTAATATCCATACAAAAAAATCGATTAAATTATTGGTACGAGCTAGTACGTGTTACATGTTTCTTATAAGCCACCGGCTTACGTCATAATTTTATTTTTTTTTTCTTTACTTATATTCTCTCCATTCCATTGAATTTGCTTCATTTTTCATTTTAGTCCGTTTTATTTAATTTGCATTATATTCTATTTTAATTTGTCTAATTTAATTTACATTATTTCTATTTTTATATTTAGACAATAACCTACCACCTTCTTTTAATCATTTATTAATACTTTTTTAAAAACAACTATATTTCTCTTTTTATGCAATTTAAAAGGAACAGACGATTACTTTTATATTCCCAACGTGATGACTATACGGACTAGCATAGTGATGACTCACTGACTAATGACTACATGATTAGAAAGCCATCTTTGACCGAAAGTTAAAAATAACCTAATCCTTAACAATCGTCACCCTTTTTTATTGTTTCGTCACTTTTTAAAATTTTTTTTAATTATAAAATTAATTATTATTATTATTAAACTAAATTTATTAATAATAAAAAAATGTAAATAACAAATATTAATTTTAAAAAAGAAAACAGTATTTTAAAATCGAAAATAAACCTAATCACCCGTTTTGTGCTAAAATTTGATACATGTTCACTTTTTTTGTCAAACATTTTGATAGGAAAACTAGGATTATACCCGTGCTATGCACGGTTTTCGTTTAAAATTTTTATATTATTACTTACTATTTTTTTTTTGATCATTATTATTACTTACTATTAAGCAATATTTATTAATTGATTATTATAATACATGTATATGTGTGTGTGTGTATATATATATATATATATATATATATATATATATATATATATATATATATATATATATATATATATATATATATATATATATATATATATATATATATATATATATATAGGCGCTCCAGGACGTGAATCCCTCTATTCATGCTTCTTGGAGCTTCAAGAAGATCATCAAACAGAAAGAGCTCCTGGATAATCTGGGTGGTTGGGATAAGGTGACTACCGGGGGGACTTACCACATTGGGAAGACTTATGAGATACTGATTGCTGACGCTCCAAAAGTCAACTGGGGAAATATCATGATCAAGAATATAGCTAGTCCTAGTGCCCGCTTCATCACTTGGCTGGCTGTCCAAAACAGGTTGGCTACAAAAGATCGGATTGGGAAATGGGCGAACATCTCGGATGAAAACTGTGTTTTGTGTAATGGAGCCAGGGAGTCCAGTCACCATCTTTTCTTCGATTGCCCGAATGCAAAGGAGATCAGATCCAAAGTGTTTAAATTCCTCCCCAGAGGTCTCGATGACCCTAATTTCCACACAGAGATCCAAAGCATGAGTAAAATCAACAGGAAAAAGTCTGACCGAGCTAAGCTGATTGTTGGGTTATGGACTGAGATGATTTACAACATCTGGATGCAGCGCAACAGGAAAGTTTTTGATAACCACACCTTCAGACAGAAGGAGGTTATAGACTGTATAGTCTTTAGGATAGCGAGTAGAGCTAGTAGTAGAATGAATGACTTACTTGTATCTAAGTAGGTAGTTTTGGGTTTTTGGGCTAGTGCTCTCCTTTTTGTATAGAGTTCTAGCGCTTTTGGTGGCTTCGGGGGAGTTAATTTCCTTCCCGAGCGTCTGTTTTTGTCCTTTTGGTATATAATACAAAATCATTTGGCAAATATATATATATATATATATATATATATATATATATATATATATATATATATATATATATATATATATATATATATATATATATATATATATATATATATATATATATATATATATATATATATATTGTATTTATTGTATAATCTACTTATTGCTTGCCATTTATTTTACTCTATGTACAGATTCCATTCCATGTAAGTAACATAAGAATGAAGAGTTTCATTCTATTTATTGCATCAACCATATAATTCCCCATCTTCAAAATAATGAAGAGTTTCATTACAACATTTAATTAAGAATGTTTTTTGAAGTGACACGTGGCAAAAAATTATACACTTCTAACTTTTATTCTAAAGCTGCCACTTGTCAAAAATGTTCCTGAATTAATATATGTATGATGATTACATAAATGTAATGTTTTCGGCATTAGAACCTAGACTTCAAGATCTTTCCAATGATATATTATATGTCAGATTCCGACAATCGAGCGAGAAATGACGTTCATTTAAAGTTTGCATATGCTGAAATTTGATACATATTCAATCTTTGGGCATAACTTTTTGTAGAAAAATCGTTTTAATGTAAGGTTTGCAACATTAGAAACTATACTTGAAGAGCTTTTAAACGACAAATTATATGCCTAATTCCAACAACTGAGCAAGAAATGACGATCGTTTAAAGTTTTCAGTTATTGTTAGTACATTCAGTCGCGTAAAACACGTTATCGGACTACGGTATAGTCGCACAAAACGCACAACCGAATCCCAGTGGAGTCAGCAAGTATTTCAAAACAAAAAAAAGTATTTTGACCAAAATGAATTACACTATTAATGACCGATTACCAAACGAGTCGCAAGATGACTTCACATCAATTATTGCTCTATATAAACAACCAACTAACCTTTTTCCTCAATCATCACATTATCAAACAAACACTCAAAAATGACTTCCCTTACCATTCCAACTACACTTACACTCACCCTCTTACTCTTCTCCCTCCTCTCCACCCCCACCCCCACCACCGCCACCTCCGCCGACAACATCTTCCGCGACATCACCGGAAACCCAGTCATCAACGGCGGCCGCTACGTAATCCGTCGCAACATGATGGCTCCCGACGCCGGCTCACTAACCTGGAAAAACGTCACAAATTCATGTCCACTTTACATAACCGAAGGTCATTGGCCGATTTCCCTCAACGATTTCAACCCACCAGCTTACACATCCGTCACAATTCAATCCCCACTAAAATCCCTCTTCATTCCCCTAAAATCCCCATTTCAAATCTCCTTCAATGACCCAAACACACCCTGTAAAAACCCCCTAAAATGGTCCGTAAAACCCATTAAATCATCCTCCATTATCGACGCTTTTTATCTAGTTGCTGGGTATGATAATCCCCAATACAATGGGTTTTTTAAAGCTAGGGTTTCCGATAGTGAAATGGCAGGGGATTATGTGTATAGATTAGAGTACTGTTTGGAATCGAAAAAGTGTCTAGAAGTTGGTGAATCGAATGAGTTTCCTGATAGTGACGTTTTTGGGGTGTCGAGTAGTGACGCTAATGTTAAAGTGTATCCTCTTGACGTTTTCGTCGCTTTAGAGGATGCGTCGTCCGCTACATCCATCTAAATGTGTCTTAAAATTAGGGTGTCATTTGTCAATGTACTATATTAAATAGCCGTATGTATTTTCGGGTAATTTTATAGTGGTTGACTTTTAAAGTTGACTTTTATAAGATGACTACGATAAATTAAATAAAGTACGGTTTTATTAATTATGTACTCCCTTTGTTGCTTAGTGAAATTTTTATTGAGGGAAAAAAGGCGATGACAATAGATATTTTAAAATGTTAGAGGTAAAAATATGGGGATTAAACTAAATAAAAAAAATATTTTTGTAAAGTTAGTGCGAAACAACATCATTATTATACTCAGTGTATTCCGTTCATAGATAAACTATGGTCAGGGTATGAGGAGGGAAAATAGACGGCAACTCATACTCATGTAGGAGAGTACGGTCTAGAGAGTCCATATAGAGAGCATATAAAATATAAAAGTGTTAAAATAAAGTAAGTGGAAGATGTATAAGGACAATACATATTATTAAAATATTAAAAATATGGATGCTCAAAGTTTTTTTGTTTAAAATTTGTTATATAAATGAAAAGATTGTTTATAGAATTAACAAATAAAACACCAAAAAAAACAAATATATTACTTTCTCTGTTGTTTAAAGAAGTTCCCACAAAGAATGTTCATGGAACTTAAGAAAAATAGAATTTTTAGATAGTGGATATATTATTTTATTGATTAATAAGTTAATGAAAGAAAAATACAGACCATAAACATTATAAAAAATTTAAAATAAAGATAATGAAAAATGTTATGAGGACCTTAACTAATTAAAAAATATTTTTATAAAATTAGTGAGAAACATGTGAGGACCCAAAAAAATATAAAAATGTTAAAATAAAGTTTGTGGCATATGAAAGGATATAAGGTTATTTTTGTACAAACTTGGTGATTTAAATAAAAAAGATTTCTTATGAAAACAACAAATGAAACACCCCAAATACTACTACATAATTTGCTTTTAGTGGGATATATTTAGCGACATTTAATTTAAATGTCGCAATTTCTAATTCCTTATAGTGTATATAGAGGTTCTAGAGACATTTATTATAGCTTTTAGCAGCATATTAAAAAGTTACACTAAAGCTTTTAGCGACATAGGATCTAGTGACATTTCTCACAAATGTCCCTATAGACTATAGTGACAATTACATATGCCACTAAAGACTAAATTAAGTGTTGCTAAATTACTTTATGGTGGAACTTAAAATAAAAACCAGTAATTATTACAGTACAAATATGAATCAGTGGCATTTTTTTAATGCCACTAAATCTAATGTCGCAAAAAGCTAAATTTGTTGTAGTGAAAATAGCAAATAGGAACTTCTTTAAGGAATTAAGGGAGTACATTTAATATTTTCCGATTATTGGTAGTTACTTAAAATAATTTTGTGTCAGAAATATAATATCCAAATTTTAATTATACAAAACTCTAGATATAAATGACCAAAACAATACATTAAATTACGTAATAAAAATATAACAAGTATAATAGAACGGATCAAGTATAAATTTAGATATACAAATTATACATAATGCTATAATTATATAGACTAGCTTAAAATAAATGATGATACATTTATAATAAGAGTAAATAACGAGAAAGTATTAATTTATCAATGTACTTTATAAACTAGAATTTTGTATTTTCGGAGAAATTTAATTATAGTGATTTGACTTTTAAAATCAATTTTTATACGAGTATAATAAATTAAATGAAGTCAAGTTTTATTAATTATATTAGTATTTTGAGATTATTGATAGTTATGAAATATGAAAATATGGTTTTGTGTCGACAAATATATAAATTTAGATATAAATGGGAGAAAAAGATATATAGGAAGTTAAGATTATAGACACTAGTTATGACACTATTAAAAGTAAATAATTGGGAAGTAGAAGAAATGTCAATCGAGTTTTATTTTTGAAGGATTATCGCTTTATTCGGATAAAGTTTTAATTAGCTTGATTTTTGATACTTTTTTCATTCTCTCGACCTACTTTGTATTTCAAAATAAAATATAGGAATTAAGAGAGATAAAAAAGTTTATATTTAAATTTATCATTAATTTAGTTTGATTGTAAGTGATACTATTAGATTGTCTCTATTTATACCACATTGTTACAAATGGCGAGGTACATAAATAAAGAAATGAAGTTATCTCAAAAAAAAAAATAAAGAAAGAAATGAAGTTGATAAGAGATAGAGGTGAGATCATTAATTAGAAAAAAAATTGTAAAAAATCAGTGAGAAGGTAATTGAAAAGGACATATATATCGTCATTTTGAAGTCAGGTCAAATCGAAATTAGTTACAAGGCGGGTAAGATTAAGTTATCGAATATGTTCTAAATACATCTACATATACGGCCCGTTTGGTAGGTGGTAATATACGATGATAATGTGAATAAAAAAAAACTAGTGTAATTTTTGTTGAAAAATCTCTTGGTTACCTTGATGACCATGCTTGTCTAACTCTAATCATCTCATTTTCTTCATAAAATCTCTCCAATACGTTACCATTGGGAGAGGTGGTATTAGGTAGTAAATGGTAATGAAAATTTAGAAACAAAAAAACTTTTTTGTAATCAAAGTTTCATTACCATGGGTATGATATGAAACTTTTGATGAAATCTTACACTATAAATCATTCTCAGAATACATTTTTTTAATAGCCAATATAAAGGCTTCATAGTAATCAGAATGCATATTTTGATTTCCCTACATTTTCCTTGACTCTTTGTACATTTTTTAATTTCTTCACATTTTCCTGTACTCTTTGAGCTTCAACTTCATAGTCTCGAGGGTTTAACCCGATCTTAATCATCACCTCTGAAAAAGCCACATTTAATTAATTGGGGATGGGGGTTCTTAACACTAGAAACGAACACAAGCACACAAGCACAATGTTTTGTACAATTTTGAAGATTACAATGGTTGATGGATTTTAGGGTTTCAGGAGAACTCTTAAGTAAAAGAAGGATGAAAGAACATTGAAGATGATGACTGAACGAGCCGTTGATATAAAGTGGGTGGGGTTATGGGGTATTTAAAGGGGGGGAGATGGAAGGGTTTTCTAGGGTTTTTAGACTCTTCTTATAGAGAGAGCCGTTGGGTATTTAAAGAGTAGAGTAAATGAAGTTAGTTGGGGTATTTAAAAGAATTTGGTTGGGGTATTAAAATGAATTTAGTTGTGGGTATTTAAATGAATTTAGTTGAATGATGGAATTAAAAAGAATTAATTATAAATAATAAAAGGTAGGTATTGATTGTGGGTAGGGGTGTTATAATAACCCGATCCGAAAATTCCGACCAGAATTATCCGGTACCCGGTTTTTAAAACCGGATAATTTATCCGGTTTTCGCAAATAAGATAATTCGGGTCTACACGGTTTTGAAACCGGATACCGGATCCGGGTCATGAATTTTTGAAAACCGGGTATCTGGTATCCGGTTTTCTTTAATTCTTTTATTTTTTTTTTACTTTTTTTCGTAAATAAAATGATCATGATATCTCTTAAGCTAACTTTGGATTGAATATTTATGAAGAGTTAGTATTTGAATTTTACAGTTGTTCTTACTTAAGCCCATGAACAATAATATTATTATTTCATTTTCTTAATTAATCTTTTATGACTTATTATTAAAGATTTTTATGAAGTTTGTCTTTGAATCTTATATAAAAATATTTTAAGTGAAAATAGAGATAAACAAACCTATGCTTGAACGACAAAACGACAAAAAAAAAAAAAAAATCGGGTCGAAACCGAATCGCAATTTTGGGTACCCGAAAAAGTGGGTATCCGGATTTTCGGATCCGGGTCGGCCCAGCACCCGATTTTGAACACCCCTAGTTGTGGGTATATTGAACACCACGTCAACCGATTACCAAACGAGTCGCAAGATGACTTCACATCAATTATTGCTCTATATAAACGACCAACTAACCTTTTTCCTCTATCATCACATTATCAAACAAATACTCAAAAAATGACTTCCCTTACCATTATTCCAATAACTGCACTCACCTTCTTACTCTTATCCCTCCCCTCTTCCTCTCTCCCCACCACCACCACCACCACCACCACCACCTCCACCCCCACCTCCGCCGACAATATCTTCCGCGACATCAGAGGAAACCCAGTCATCAACGGCGGCCGCTACGCATTCAAACGCAGTTTGATGGCCCCCGACGCCGGCTCACTTACCTGGAAAAACACCACAAATTCATGCCCACTTTACATAACCGAAGGTTATGTTCCGAATTCCCTCAACGATTTCAAACCACCATTTTACACATCCGTCACAATTCAATCCCCACTAAAATCCCGCTTTATTCCCCTCAAATCCCCATTTCAAATCACCTTTAATGACCCAAACACACCCTGTAAAAAACCCCTAAAATGGTCCGTAAAACCCATCAAATCATCCTCCATTACCGACGCTTTTTATTTGGTTGCTGGGTATGATAATCCCCAATATAATGGGTTTTTTAAAGCTAGGGTTTCCGATAATAAAATGGATGGGGATTATGTGCATAGATTAGAGTACTGTTTGGAATCGAATAAATGTCTAGAAGTTGGTGAATCAAATGAGTTTCCTGATAGTCACGTTTTTGGGGTCAGTAGTGACGCTAATGTCAAAGTTAATCCTCTTGACGTTTTCGTCGTTTTGCATGAGCCGTATATTCCGCCGTCCGCTACACCCATCTAAATGTGTCTTAAAATATAGGGTGTCATTTGTCAATGTATTCTATAAACTAGAATTATGTATTTTCGGATAATTTTATAGTGGTTCGACTTTTAAAGCCGACTTATATAAGATGACTATGATAAATTAAAAAAAAAAGTATGGTTTGGTTAACACAAATTTGTACTCGAGACTGTTTTTTTTAAAGATGGCTCTTAAAAGCTCAGTTTAATTCAAAATTTATATTGTTATAAATTTAGATATGGATTTGGGCTGGACTTTTGAGAGTCGTTTTTACAAAAGACGATCTCTCAAGAGAGCACTTGTTTTATTAATTATGTAGTCCCTTTGTTGCTAGCGAACATTAAAGTTTGCGTGAATTTTTTTTATTGAGGGAGAAAGTGATGACCGTAAATATTAAAAAACGTTAGTGGTAAAAATATGGGATTATAACTAAATAAAAAAATATTTTTGTAATGTTGGTGGGACACATATAGAGATCATATAAAAGTGTTAAAATAAAGTAAGGGCCTGTTCTCTTCGTCTGATCTGATTGAATAAGGTCTGAATTTACTAGGGTCTGATCTGATCTGATCTGATCTGGTCTGATCTGAATCTTTCTGATCTGGTCTGATCTGATCTGATCTGATCTGATCTGATCTGGTCTGATCTGGTCTGATCTGATCTGGTCTGGTCTGATCTGATCTGGTCTGATCTGATCTGATTTGATTTCATAGTTATTATTATTAGTATTATTATTATTATTATTATTATTATTATTATTATTATTATTATTATTATTAGTATTATTATTATTATTATTATATTCTTATTATTATTTTCATTATTTTTATTTTATATTTTTATATTTTTATATTATTATCATTATTGTTATTATTATTACTTTTATATTATTATTATTATTATTATTATTATTTATATTATTATTATTATTATTATTATTATTTATATTATTATTATTATTATTAATATTATTACTATTAGTATCTAATTAAGAATTTAATTAATAAATACTAATATTATTTAATTAATTAATTAAAAAATAAATTAATAGTAATGCCATTAACATTATTATGATTATTAAATAGTCATTTATATTATTATTATCTAATTAATTAATAATAATGCCATCAACATGTTAATATTTTTACCTTTTTAGGAGAACAAAAAAAATTAATTAATTAATTAAAAAAATATTGTTAATTAATAAATAAATTAACATAATAATATTATTACGTTATTTATATTATTAAAATTATTAATTATATATTTATTAATTAATTATTTTATTAATTAAGTAATTAATTAATTAATATTAGTTATAATCATAAGTAATAAGTAACAATAATAATAATAATAATAATAATAATAATAATAATAGTATGCTCTGATCTGATCTGATCTGGTCTGATCTGATCTGATCTGATCAGGTCTGATCTGATCTGATCTGGTCTGATCTGATCTGATCTGGTCTGGTCTGGTCTGATTTAGAAACTTTCTGATCTGATCTGAATAGTTCTGATCTGATCTGATCTGGTCTGATCTGATCTGATTCCAATAAGAATAAGTAATAAGTCAAAAAAATAAGTTGAAGAGAACACCTTCTAAGTGGAAGATGTATAAGGATAATACACATTATTAAAAAATTAAAATGTAGATGCTCAAAGTTATCGTTGTTTAAAATTTGTAATATAAATGAAAAGATTCTTTATAAAATATTAACAAATAAAACACCAAAAAAATAAATATATTACTTCCTCTCTTAATAAATGACCAAAATACTATATATAAATGACCAAAATAACACATTAAACTGCGTAATAAAAATATAACAAGTATATAATAGAACGAAGAAAGGGGTAATTAGCTGGTTGAAACAGCTTATTGATACGCATAAGCTGTTTTTGAACAAGCTGCTTATAGCAGCGGGTTCAAAATCAGCTGGTCAAACCAGCAATTAAAATCAGCTGGTCAAATCAGCTACAATATTCAGCTATCAGCTATTTGCCAAACACTCATAAAGTATAAATTTAAATATGCAAATGATACATAATGTTATAATTATATACACTAGCTTAAATTAATGATGATACATTTATACTAAGAGTAAATAACAAGAAAGTATAAATTTATCAATGTACTCTATAAACTAGAATTTTGTTTGACTTTTAAAATCAATTTTTATACGAGTATAATAAATTAAATGAAGTAGAGTTTCATTAATTATATTACTAGTATTTTGAGATTATTGATGGTTATGAAAAAAAAGTTTTTTGTCCACATATAATATAAATTTAGATATAAATAGGAGAAAAAGATTATAGACATTAGTTATGAGTTATAGACACTCTTGTTATCCCTTTGAGCTTGTATTATGATTCATGAGATTCAAAAATAAATAAAAAAGAGAGTTAAAAGAGAGTGGTAAACTGGTAATAAATAAAAAGAGAAAATGGGTGAATATTAAGAAAGTGGTAAACTGGTAATAAATAAAAAGAGAGAATAAATTGTGTGGATGAAATTAAAAGAGAGTTAAAATGTATGGATGAAATTAAAAGAAAGTGATAGACCATTATTCAAATATAGAAATGTTGCAAATCAAGTGGAACGAACCAAAATGAAAAATGTTGCAATTTCAATGGGACAGGGGAAGTAATAGGGAAGTAAAAGAAAGGATGATCGAGTTTTATTTTTAAGGATTATCACTTTATTCATATAAGATTTTAATTAGCTTGATTTTTGATACTTTTTTCATTCTCTCAACCTATTTTGTATTTCAAAATAAAATATAAGAAATTAAAAAAAAAAAAAAGTTTATACTTACTTTTATAAGAAGTATTAACTTTTTATAATTGTTAAATGTGTATAATTCTACATATAAAAAGACAAAATATGACATTAAAGTGCGTAAAAAGTAAAATGTAGCAAATATTATGAAACGAATGAAGTATTTGACATTATCATTAATTATTGTAAGTGATATTATTAGATTGTCTTTATTTATCCCACATTGTTACAAGTATTTCGGCTTATCAAGTACTTCAATTTCAAGTCGATTTGATCGTTTGAAATTGGATTTTGTATATATTGTTTTTTAAATGCTTGTAAATCGTTTTTAAAGTCAAGTCAAATCTAAATCAGTTACAAAGTAGGTAAAATTTAAATTATCAAATTTGTTCTAAATAGCTCAAATAAACTAAATACCTTAATATTTGGAGTACTAATATGTGTTGTTCTTGCCTTCTTGGTTCACATTTGTTGCCGACAAACAGCTATTCAACAAGATTTGTTATAACTTATAACTAGTACGGATCGTGTCTATATTGTGTGGAATGCCCACATATTCATTACTCGCTACATTTGACTTTATGCAGTTCAATGCGTTATTTTGATCATTCACATATTGAATTATACACAACTAAAAATTATAAAAAATTAATAATTATGAAAATATGTGATTAGACAATTTAAACAAAATCCCATTTGACTATATTTTTTCTTACACATTAGCCGCAATATATAAAATAAGCTTGAATGATAAATAGTGTCGATAACGAAAATGTAGCGAGTATTTCAGAACGGAGGAAGTATAAATGGAGAAAGACAAAAAGTCTCATTTTGGATTTATGGGTTCAGATTCATGTTGAACATGCTTAAAATCTGTCTTTTTTAGGACCTAATTCTCATTTTTAGAGATTTTATGGGTTCAGCTTGGGTCTAGATTTTAAAAATGATGAATCGGTTTGAGTTTGAATCTAAGCATACGAACCCTGACCCGCCTCTTAGATTTGGACTCCAGCCCTTAATAATTAGAATAAAAATTTCAAAATTTAAACTTTTTTTTGAAGGAAAAAAAATTATACTTTTAATATTATGTTTAGATAATAATTCATTTTTAAAGGAAAAAGAAAAAAAAGAGTATTTTTTTAAGTTCTTATTTCTTACAAATCCCTCTTTTCATTTTATTATTCAAGAAATACTCTGTTCTTTCAAATATTTCTTTTTTTTTCCCTCTATTTCTCTTTATCGAGACACAATTTAAATGTCATCCATAAATTCATTAGCTTGTCTCTTGGGAAACTCTCTCTTGAAGAGAGACGTATCTCAAGCCGGTCCATTAATTATTAATGCCTACTTACCGTATACTTAATACCTACTCACATTATCCTTAATGCTTTTTCACCGTATACTTAACGCCTGTTTACATCATTCTTAATGCTTACCTACAATATTTTAAAAAACATATAACAAATCGGCCCAATTAATTTTGTGTAAATTCATACTCACTCTAATTTCATACCCATATCAACTTTTACAACCCTTTTTTTTTTTATTTTTTTTATTTTTTAATGTAACTAGTCAAAGGGAAAATCAATTTGATCATTTGATGTGAATGTGATCTCTTCTAAATGGTAAGTCAAACTTTTGAATATCTTTGGTTGTATACTTCAATTTGAATCTTTGATTTCATCTTATTTTGACAATTTTCACGAATCTTTACACTCTAAAATCTGCAGAATGCAACCTAATTCACACACTCCAACAGCTGCAACTTTTGAATATCTTCAAGCTAAGGTTAGTATGCTACAGAATCTGCGCGGGGAGGAAATAGGGGGCGGGAATCGAATTATGTCAAAAGTTGAAAAAAGAAGGATTCAATTACTTGGTTAATCCATAATTTTCAGTAGATTTCATGATTTAGGTTAGATTGAAGTTATACTAATTCAACTACTTTAATTGAGTATTCGAAATTTTAGGGCAAACATTTTATATATGTGATTAGGGTTTGATTTTCGCAGGGAAAAAGATTAATTCCCAATATTATGAAATGGGTGGATTTGTATTAGTCTTAATCTGGATAACGCAAAATCATTCTATTTGATTTAATCAACATGTTGGGTTATAATTGAGAAATTTTGTGACTTGAATCTTTAGTGCTATCTTATTCATTACCTATGTGGCTATGTCTACTATTTAAGCATAATGTCGTAGTAATTTTTACTGAAAAAATTGAATAAATAGCAGGTTGATAGAGTATACTGTTTATTCGGGTCATCGAGTTGGTTTTGGGTAAAATATTTTGGTTTGTTGGTTTTTACATAATTGCTATTTTTTTTATGTCGGGTCAAATCGGCTTTGGTTACAGGGGTCGTGTAAATATTGAGTTATCGGGTCTATTTTGAATACCTCAGGGTAGAATGGTGTTCACAGTTGTTGTGGGATTTTCTCTTACATAATCCTATATAATTTGGTAACTAGGGAATTTCAATAAGCATGGGATAAACCAAGAAGAAGGTTTCATATGGCATCTACTTCATTCAGAAAGATTTGGAACAGAAGTCAAAAACTAAAGAAAGATGGAATGGTATGAATAACAATGAATTCCTTAAGCACCTAGCTTCAAACACACATTTTTGGGGTGTAAAACATCTAGCATAGAGTTTGCTATATTTCGATGGTTCGGAGGATCAGAAACTACCTCTTTGCTATCACTAGCAAGGGTAAGGTCGTGTAGATTCGACCAATCAAGCCCCATCTAGGTAGGAATCACGAATGAAACTGGGATAATGGAATGGAATGTTGTGTACAGGAAGAAGGCAAGTACGCGATATCATTCAAAGGAAGCACCGATAATTTTGTGGAGAATGGCGCGCTAGTATTACAAGAAAGCATTTCATTGTTTCGTGGTAGGACTAATCCCATTCGATACTTCTCAGTCGATGAGCTCAACGCCATGAATTTGGAAGAACATGTAATTTCCTTTAAGGAATCCGATGTTAAATGGTACAAAGGATTCTGGGATGGAAGATTTGTATTGGTGAAGGAACAATCTGAAAAGTGTCATCCTAGTCTTACATTAGGAACTTTTCGAGAAATTGTTGTCGCAGCACAAATGAGTACTCACAAGAATGTCCATAAGCTTCTTGGATGTTGTCTCGAGACAAAATATACAGTACTTGTTTTCGAATGGGTAGAAAATGTTAATCTACACGATCTAGTATTCCGAAAGGAGATAGGAAAACCGCCACTAGAATGGACCGAAAGGCTAAGGATTGCTTGGGAGATCGCTCATGCGTTGGCTTATCTTCACACTGGTTTTCACCGGCCTATAATCCATCGAAGCTTAAAGCCTCGAAATGTGTATTTGGGACGGGATTATGCTGCTAAATTGTCAGATTTTAGTCTTTGTATTTCTGTTCCTGAAGGTAAAAAGTATTTTCATGAAGATCTTATTGTGGGGACATATGGGTATCTGGCACCAGAATCTTCAAGTGGGAAAGTGGCTGAAAGTGTAGATGTTTATGCATTTGGCATGCTTCTTCTTGTGCTTTTGACAGGAAGAGAAGTTGTGTTTAAGGACGGTGGAGTAGAAACGCATCTGCGCGACTGGGTTAGAAACAGTTCTCGAGACAAGTGTGCAGTCGAGGTTTTGGACCCTGCGATTGCTGGAGATAGACTGTCGGACAATGAAGAACTCGAGAAAAAACTAGGAGGAGCGATACAGCTTGCACTCGGGTGCACAGAAATGGAAGAAGAGAGCAGGCCGACTATGGTAGAAGTGGCAACTCAACTTAAGGGGATGGTCTCGTGATCAGGTTCTCTGAATGTATATGTGCAAGTAACAATGATCACTAAAATTGACGTTTTCTCGATCGTGTTACTTGGGGACTTCATCCCGATTGTGATAGATTTGTTATTGAGTTTGGACAGAACAGGACTCGTGTAAGAAAAAAGTTGACTGCATACAAACCTGATGAGGTTTTATTTTAAAAATCAATTGTTTATAGGAAGAGTAACCCATCAATTGCTTGTATTCATTTCAATTTTTTTTTAGTGAAAAACAAAGTTGGCAGCTATAATTTGTAAACGTTCAACTTGAAGCTTTTTTAATAAATGATTTTTAATAACATTTCAATTTTTAAATAAAACGACTATCTAAAGTATATATTTCATGCAATGTGACATAATTTTTAGGTTCCACTTCCATATTTTTGCTTATCTCATAACAAAATCTCCTATTAACAATGTTGCAAGGCATCAAAGGCTCAATCAGACTTTCTCCGACCCATCCGGATACAACGAAAGGCCTATAAGAATGTTTAAAGCAAATTCACGTGGAAAAACGAAAACCCGACATGCTCATTCTGCGACTCGAATACAAAAAATAAATCCTTAGACGAGCAAATCCAAGGAATACAATGGAATATTTTTCGCCTTAAACTTATTTTTGAATGTTATTTTTCCATTTAGAATTAATAAACTATCCAAAATAACTGAAAATAAATCAAAAGGAAAAAAAGGCCACAAAATTTTACATGGCACTAGTAACTTCTTCACCAGAGCATGCAGGGAGTGATTTTGAACCAAAATGTCGAAGGAACACGAGTTCTGCCCAGAAAACTGGTTCCTGATTCAGGCGTTCCATATTCTTTTTGTGTGGATATTGTACATGATAATGTAGTTGAACCTCGATGATCACGAAAACATTCTAAGGAAATTGTTGGCATAAGCCATTGGTTTGACGTCAGGATGAGACTGCAATGAAGTTCACGGAAGAGAATGAATGTGTATACTGAGCACACACAGAATGAGTCAGTACAAAATAGGAAAGGTTACTAACCACTGCGGAGAATGTAACGATGTTTGGCTTTAATTCTGGGGCTTCAAATCGGATGAATGCGCCCTTGTTTCCCATCTGCAAAGGTGAAATTTCGTCAATGAAGAATGAGCGAACAGAAGTTCACCAACAGCCCGGACCGTAACCAATCTAGACCGATTTTTTTGTAGATTCTGAATTTGTATTAACCAGTGTGGGAAGCCAAAAGTAAGCTTTGAATTTATTATCGAGAGAATTTACACGCATGTACAATAAAATTAAACAATCAAAATAACAAATGTTTGAAAGAGAAAAATCAACAAATGATCATATCTTAACAATATTTCATCACTCTGATGCCACTAAGTGGCTCCACTTGTGCTCTTACATAGGTAGGGTTGGATCACGAATGTGTCGCTAAGAACTTTAATCTTTGGTTCAAGAGAATGGACAAAAATAATCACATTACAAATTACGATAATTTTTTGTTTCATTTTCAATCGTTTGAGCATGTGCGATAAAGGCGGTAAACATCCACCCTATAAAAGTTGGAAGATTGCGATATATATATATATATATATATATATATATATATATATATATATATATATATATATATATATATAGGGGTAGGATCAAGTGAAAACACTTAAAGTGGTGAAAACTGAAAACCAGACAGAGGTATACATATTGTAGCAAAAGGGGTACATATTATCTTATAGGGTGTACATATTTTTTGTGAAGAAAAAAGTTCATATTATTTACAAAAATGCCATCTGAATATGTACCCCTTTTAAGCATATATGTACCCCATTTAGCAAATGTCTAATTATTTACAAAATTGCCACCCAAATATGTACTCCATTTGAGCTTTTATGTACCCCTGTTTTCAGTTTTCACCATTTTAATTGGTTTTCACATGATCCAAACCCTATATATATATATATATATATATATATATATATATATATATATATATATATATATATATATATATATATATATATATATATATATATATATATACATATATATATATACACATATATATATATATATATACATATATATATATATATACATATATATATATATATATATATATATATATATATATATATAGGGGCAGGATCAAGTGAAAACACTTAAAGTGGTGAAAATTGAAAACCAGACAGAGGTATACATATTGTAGCAAAAGGGGTACATATAATCTTATAGGGTGTACATATTTCTTGTGAAAAAAATTCATATTATTTACAAAAATGCCATCTGAACATGCACCCCTTTTAAGCATATATGTATCCTTTTTAGCAAATGTCTAATTATTTACAAAACTGCCACCTAAATATGTACTCCATTATAGCTTTTATGTACCCCTGTTTTCAGTTTTCACCATTTTAATTGGTTTTCACATGATCCAAATCCTATATATATATATATATATATATATATATATATATATATATATATATATATATATATATATATATATATATATATATATATATATATATATATTGACTTGATGAACTTGATGCAAGTGAAAAATGAGTGAGTTACCTGATCACAATAATTTGGCGCAGAAAAAACGGTAATCAGTTTGCCATCATGCTCAATTTCGTACCCTTCGTCTTTCACTTCGTGAGATCGCACAACTAGATCTGGAAGAGTATAAGTGACCATAGATATAAGACAGAGTCGACCTTTAAAATTTATATCCAAAATTTAAAAATGTACCTAAATTGTTGTCCAACAGAAACCTCTTGGTGACATCAGGACCAAAGGAAAGGCCAACACCACGTTTACTAGGACCCCTCCCACGGTTGGGTTGTGGATCACTCCACAATACTTCACACATCAATCCTGTCAACCAAAAGAGAAAAATTTCATATATGAATCACATAACAAGTAAAGCATCGCAGCTCACAAGCCCACCGCTTTCTCGATCCTCAATAAGATGGCCTCTTGTCGTTGTCAGTCTATTATCGTGTTCCAAACCCCTTCCGTTGGTGGAGTAGACATTAAATTCAAAGCTTTAAAGGGAATCATTACCTTTGTGGATCACACGTCTTAAAACACGATAGTTATTTGTTTACGTTGAATTCTCATATTAGCATTTTTGAAAAAATTACCAGGAATAATACAACCTTTTGCTTAATTCCCTATCATAATACCAACTTTTTATAAACCATGAATAATACCAACTAGGGTGTTTTCCTGGAACAGTTTACAGATTAAAAATCAAACTATAGAAGATTGTATGACAAAAAAATCGGTAAATTAGCTAATAAACTGAAGTTAGTATTATTCTAAGGAAAAAAACCTCCTAAGTTGGTGTTATTCATGGTTAATCAAAAGTTGATATTATTGTAAGGAATTTAATGAAAGGTTATATTATTCACGGTAATTTTTTTCTTTCAAAAAATATCCAAATTCTTTATTTAATTTAATGGCGACAGTCACCATGAGATTTCGAATTTTCAACAAGTACAAGACAAAGCGAATGGAAACAACAAATTAAACAAACCCATGAGTTACCTTCTTCAGGAGGTTCGCAAAACCGATCAATTGCTTTAATGTCAGATAACTTTACACCGTCTACGCTGAAAAGACCACCATGAACTACAAATACCTTCTCATTAATGACATGAGCCAACGGTAAACAGCAGAAGACTTCCGCAAAAAGCTCCACAAATGTTTCATTCAACTTGGACCTGACTTCCCCCTCGAAACCATATATTTTATTCATGCTCCTGCTCTCATGATTCCCTCTAGATAGATACATAGCTGGCTAGTCGAAAAGGAAATCAAGTCAATGGAGAAACAGTAGTACTCTCGTCAAACTGCTAAGCTTTAAAAAAAACATAACAAGACGTCCCAAAGCAAAATTTTCCGTCAAAAAAAAATTGATGCCCAAACTTACTGCTAGTGCTAAAGTAGGTCTAGTCGGTAACTGAGGACAAACATAATCTTATTCATCATCGTTTTAATATTTTAATAATGCTTTTGGTTCCATATATCTTCCACCAACTTCATTATAACATTTTTATATTCCGTATGGTCTCCACATGTTTCCCATTAACTTTATAAAATATTTTTTTTATTAGTTGTGGTCCTCATATTTTTTCCACTTTCTTTTAATATTTTTTAAAGTTTTTGGTCCCCACTTTTCCTCCATCAAATTTATTATTCAATAAAATAATATACCCACTATCTAAAAGATTCTATTTTTTTTAACTCCCGTGAACATTCCTTGTGGGAACTATATTAAGGAACGAAGGGAATAACTAATAACACGGTGCAAAAATAACAAAAAAGAAGTAAAAAGGTAATGAGGATTTGCCTGAAGGGCACATGCACTTAAATGCAAAAAGCGTTAGGATAACTTCCAGGGAGAAGGAGCCTCTATCCACAAAGTCGCCGTTAAACAGATAAGGGTTGTCTTCTGAAGGGAGTCCATTGAGCTCAAATATATGTAGAAGATCATAAAACTGCAACATAAAGAAAATATTTCAATCACTGTATATACAAGGGAAGCGAGTCCATAATAGAAGTGCTGACTGATGAGGTTTACTTAAACTTGTTTAGGAATGTTGGGAACAAGTAGAGATCATGTTATCCAGCACGGGGATACAATCAAACAAGCATAGACCATGGTTTAGAAATGCGTTCAACTCATTTCAAGTGTCGCATAGCCCAATAAATACTATTTGCAGTTTATTTCATGCAGACAAAAAAGCAACTATAAAGTATAACAATGATATGCACACCGCTTTCTATGTATGATGAGTGTATTAACTACTTGCAATACTCATAGGATTGTCAATTATTTGCCAAAAAATTAGAAAAAGACGGGCAGTTGAAACATAAACAAGTTTTTTTTTCAAAAAAGCAAAAGCTAAAGAGTAATAATTCAATATAATTTTCTATGTGCATTAGTTTTGATTATGCTGACTACTGGGGAGAATTAAAGAGTAAAGCTGTATTCAAGAGGGTTAAACAGGATAAACAGACAAGAAATGTATCAGTCAGCCATCTAATCCAGATGGAGTTTAGAGATCAGCCCTGTGCGCCCCAACCTCGACTGATTCGGAGAAACTACTCATGAGGTTTGTAGGCTGGCCCCACAAACCAACTCAAGCCTTTCCGACGCATTTTGTCCTCACACGTGCACACCATGAGAACTTCCCAAGAGTTTATCCATCCTAATACTACTCTGCACCAAGAATGTGGACATCTAAACTTTCTGATCTCATCTCGAGGTTTATAAAAACAGCTCATAAATATCAGCAAATGTAAGCTGAAAAACTTGCTGGAAAAAGCTTCTATTCAGTAAACTTCCAAACAATCAGGTAAGCCAAAGGAAAAGCTATCCTTGAATCACCTTACGTCATAGTAAAGGGGGTAGAGTAGAAGATTTGAAACAGTTACAAGGCCTGGAGCCATCTTTCCCATCCCAATCTAGGGAAGGGCTAAATTGGGGAAAGTCTAGTCTAAACATAAATTAAACTCATCAAGTAAAGAAAGAAGCTATGCAGTTGTGGAGAAAATACAAAACTCTAATAGCCTAGGCAACGATCCTGCTATTAATTATGCAGCCGATAAAAATCTCATTATTTCAAGATGAAACTTATCTTACTCTCAGATGAAACTTCAAAAACACCCATATATGAAAAATGTTTAAGTCTCCAAAAACATCCACTTTTCCAAGATGAAACTTCAAATGTACAGAAACGGAACTTAAGTTAGCTTGTCAAAGAAAAGTGTCGTTCTTTCAGCTTGCTAAATAGCCAAATACAAAACAAAAGAGCACTATCCTTTTTTTAAAAATAACACACAGCAGGACCTTTTTTTACACTTAAAATAAACATAATGGTGCAAAACCCAATTTGACAAGCTTAGACAAAACAGTCTGATCCAAATGTCCTAAAACATATAGGCATCAAGTGAGACTATTTTCTATTGGACTTATCTTATTTAATGGCCCTAATCTGAGCTTGTTGGTTCTAATATAAACTTATTGTAATTCTTAATTTAACATGGGAATCAACCCTCATTACAACTTAATGGCTTTGAAAATAAGATGAGCAACAGGCACTAATTAATCTACATACAAAATACAAGAAGAGTTATCTGTTTTCAAAGTTCAATTATGTTCACTTTGGGTGTTCGGTTATTACTCTACAACTCTTGGGGTATTTTCATAATGCGTGTTATTGATTGAGAATATTTTTTATGAAGATGAGTCTTTAGGTTCTTAAAATTTGCTCATACTCCGCACACTGTGACAGCTTATTCTTCCCTGTCAATGAAAAATACACTACTCAATTGCAGAATGTGGATGACTGATCTGCACAAGTCGGGTAAAATACAAGTGCAAATACTTTCGCTTCAAGTAGCAGCACAGGATCAAAGCAATTTGGGGTAGAACACAGATGGAATACTTGCATTGGCTATTGAAGATATATTCATAAAAGCCACATTAAATGGTAAAGAGGAAGAAAAAGAAGTGTATTGTCTAGTTAAGCCAAGGTCGATGGCAGGAAGCATACATATAATTATAAATAGAACTCGTGATCCAGTTGCACAGACAAGACAAAAACGGAGGATCAGGTTATCTATACAGTACAGTTCATACAAAATAAAAAGGTAATTGTCAGAATGTCTAAATTACCTGACCATGTACATCACCACACACGGTAAAATGATTGCCATCTGGGACAGTTATATTAACAAGAGAAGGTGAGGCACGTAGCAATTCTCTTGTTTGCAAGACTATCTGGAATGCATATCTAGAGCACAAAAAACAAAACCATCAAAAAGTTTGATGCTAAACAAAAAACAAAAAAAAAAGAAGGATTTTTCATCGTCTTCTAACACTATCGATACTGCATACTGAATTTTTTAAAACAAAGAGGGTAGCAGACCCCATTATTTTGGGATTAAGGCAATGGCGTTGTTGAAAGAAGGAAAAGACAAAGGAAAAGTAGAAACCCAACAATATAAGCATCTTAAACATACCGCTTATGTAAACATTTCTGATTCTTGAAATCCTCTATCATCTTCTTGATGAACTCCAATGTTACTGTATCTTCCTCAATCTTAGCCCCAGAATATTGTGGTTCAACCTCTGAGATAATCAAGATAAAGAATTATATCTTTCAGTGCCCAAAAGACAAAAAACAATGATAGAGTTCAATATTTAGTTTCCTAATCTAGTTTCGAGTTTTAACTAGTAAAAAACGCGGGCAATGCAAAAAAGAATGGCAATCGGTAAACAAAAATGGTGGGTGAAAACTGAAGATCAGAAATGTTGGATTAAATTCACAAGTATCTGATAGTAGTTTGGATTCAAAATACGCTTGTATGTGTGTGTAAGGTCAAGTTGTACTGGTGGAAGGATTGAAAAGCTTCCAGAACAGATAATTAGAAGAAAGGAATGAACAGTGACACAACTGTGCCCGCATAAACACATAAATAGCAGCAATCTCCTTTTGGGACACAAGAAATCATTAGGAATAGAGAATATTGGAATAAGTTTTGAAAAATTTAAAAATACAGCAAAAAATTCCACAAGCTAACCAAAAAACAAATCATTTCACCAATTTTTGTTCATGACCGTCTCATTAGAAACCTTGAAACTTTAAGATTTGAAAACACATAAATGAACCCCTTTAAGCTCCAAATAACATCCGAAGCAAAAACACATTAAATGTCAAACAATGAAACACCCTTACAAGCCTGAAAATTGAACAGCTATGCCAAATAACTACAAACAATGACAATAAATTCCGTGGGTGAGTCATGAATTAATTATCATTTAAACAATAGAAATGCAATCCCAACTTACATTTCTTTTCACATGTTTCATCACATTGCTAATATAATGTGTAGTATTTACAGAGGACACTGGACCCATCGAGCATTCCACTGTAATCCTCATAGTTGGAACAAAGTGAATTTTGTCAAATGATTTGTCTTCTCATTTGCCAAGTCTTTTGGTATTGTTATGTAAAAAAACTTTCATTTGCAAAGTCTTTTGGTATAAAACCTTTCATTTGCTAAGTCTTTTGGTTTTGTATCATAATACGTAAGAAAGTTAAAAACCTTTCAATTGAAAATCTATCATTTGCAAAACCTTTCATTTGCATCTCTTAAGCTATATAAACCATCTTTGCAACTCAATATTAAACATAACACAAAAAAAGAAAAAAAAAAATCATTCTCTTCCTTCTATAGTTCCTTAAGAAATTGAGTAAATTTCCGCATAATTTGGTGTTACTTTACGGAAGATTGTTTAATCCTATGGAGATCGAGTTGTGACGATCTGCTAGCACAAATTTGGGCAATATCGAGAATGCTTTAAAGACAGCGATATAGTCCGCGACTCAACTAAACTTTGGTAACATTGTTCTTGTTATTTTGCAGTTTTTCTACAGCACTCACTACAGACAGACACCTTTGCTTGTATTTCTCCCTAATTACATCAAAGAGTAAGCAATTTCCATATCCAAAATGACATTCGGTAGATACAAACTATAGAAAAAATAAAAAGAAAGTGTGTTGGATGCAAAAAAATAAATCTTGACTTGGAAGACTTCCATTTTAGGGCCTCTAGTGGTCCAACTTCAAAGTTAGAAAGTATATGAAGCGTAGACCATTTTTTGGTTTCAAAAACACAAAGAAATTTCAAAAAATTACAATCAATATAAGCATGTCTCTCAAGGTAAAGTAATTTTTAACCCTGATTCTGCACCACTAGACTGATAGTCTGATACTCATACTACTTGTTTACATAGCAGAACTCCTTTAATCGAACTATGTGTGCATGATACAATCTCAGAACGCATCAAGGACCTCTAGACAAAGAACTAAAAAAACCCAACATTAAGGAAGCTAGAACTCCTCTGCATTTCAAACCCAACAAGCACACAAAAACTATGTCAGAGCTTTTAAGTCGTTAAAGTCTGGCTTGGTTTAGAGTGGTTTTGCGAATAAGAAAGATATAAGAAACAACTTTTCACCAAAAGCTTAGTCTGGCAGCACAGCAGCACCAAATAGGAACTCCTCAAAGTCTTTTCTGCCAACCTCTGAGTTTCACACTTTCACCCCCAAAAAAAATAAGAACGGCTTGGAATCAACATTTTTAAATAAAATAATTCAATTGCCGAGGGCATATGTCCAAATAATGAAATCATACGTGCCAAAGGGAAAACAATGACCATGATAGATGCTGCCAAAGCCATAGTTGCTAACACTGCTCCAACTGACATAAACTTTCCAGCCATCAATGCAGCAGCCAGAACCACTGCTGCACCAGCAGCAGTCAACAAAATTGAACTGCTGGTCATTCTTGCCACTGCCACAACAATACCACTATAACTTGAGATATACTACAATGAATTACTTTTTTACACAAATACAATCATTATTAACCATTCATTATATTGTTAACACTTTACACTCTTCCACTACACAACACATCATTTAAATTTCTAACTGTTCACATTTACAGCAAAGGAATGCCAATTTCTGCTTGAATGATGATTTCGTATGATAATTAATGAGATAATCATGATGAGAATAGGTGGTTCAACACTAAATACAAAAAACATAATCCCAGAAAATTTTCCCGCATAAGAGGATCACCGAGAGTTACTCCATTTTTCTTCTGGAATTCTCAAATCATATCAAGTGACAGATCACTAAACAAATGCTATGAACTGGAATGTCATGGTGATAAAAGGATGAAGATAAGGTGGGAATGCACCTGTTTCTTCTGGATTCCCAAATCATTACACATCAGTCACACTCACACATGAAAAGTTCTTTAAGTGACAGGCCACTAAACACGTTACTAATAGAGTATTAACTTAAGATTTTACAACAAAATCACTCGTCAATTGGTTTAGTAAATTGTCAGTTAATGCCCATTGTTTCCACTCTTAGCTTCGTATATGCAATACTAAAATGGGAGCTTAAGAATGAGAAATGGCCTTTCTAAGTTCCATTCAAGCAAATCAGTATATCCCAAATAGACAACATGATATGAAAATTGAATAACCTTCACTCCTATTTAAAGTATAAGTGAGGCATTCCTTCTATACACACTCAAGCAAACACTGACAGCCTGCCACGCATAAATGGAAAACTAAAGTGCAAAGGACACAAGCACATTATGTATTGCAAGACACAAATGAAAATGCAATGAGCTAACATCAAAAACGGTTATATTCATCATGAAAATAGATGATGAGATGCTTAATTTGTTTTAAATCTAAGGAATAAGCTGTTTTGTAGTCCTAAGATTACTGAAAAAGATACATGAGACTAGTGTCAGAGAAAATATTAGAAATCAAGTGTTATTTGTGAAGGAATTGCGTCGTAAAACATTCCCGGAAATTACTAAATATAGTTAGGAATATATTTTAGAGATAATAATTGGTGATACTTCATTAATCAATGTTTACTTGTTAGAGGATAAATATTATAATTGGACCAATACGATTGGACAATAACTAAAGTTTTCAATTCCTAAGTCACACATAAGTACATTGAATTGACTAATTACTAATGGATTGGGCTATAATTAGGGCCTTCTAATTTCAAGTCTTATATCTCCTATACATAGTAAGGGAATTGATGAAGGATGAGGAAAACCTACTATTTAAAAGAGTGAATCGTTTATTTGTCCACACTAGCATACGTGAGAATCAATTCAGTGTACATGACTTCATTAGAGTGACCACGTTTGAAATCCCAATTGGTGATACCAGAAGAAATCATTAGACTAGATAATACTTTAAAGTATTCGTTCCTCACGCATCAAAGGTTGTAATTCGACTACTTTTATGTTTCATAATATACTTATCCTTGTGATCCTATTATTGCGTGTTAAATAATTATTATTTGAAATTCCACTAATCTGTAATGACTCGGGTCAAAGGGTCTAAGGGCATAATCGGCATTTCATATTAATTAGTCTTTGTACTTTGTAATTGGATTAGTTGTTATCTTTTAATCGTCATTTAGGGGCTTAGGCTATATAGAGCCACCCTTGTAATAATTCATTAGCTTTTAATTAATTGAATAATAAAGAAAGTATTCTTTTGGAGTTAGGGGCAGACTCGAATTGTCCTACGGGAGTCATTGGGCAGACTCGAAGTGTCCAAACTATCTAGTTTCGGTAACGGATCTTGGCGATTTGTTACATAATCACACCTAATACAATCCTACAATTTGTTCTTGCCCATACCCATGTAAGACCAGCCAAGTAACATCTCCTCATTCCTATGATCCCTTTAGCGGTTGGAAAAAATAATTTCAGAGATTTCAGATACTTGTTAAATCAAAAATATGCATATGGATCTTTGTAGTGGCTTTCCTCAAACAAATCAAGAAGTTCACAAACAATGATAGAAATAAAGACACACAACTAAAATACCAAAAGGGCAGAATTTCAAATGCCACACAACTTCAATATAGTACTGAAGAAACTCATAAATATGAAATGTATGATACTACTTGTCAAGGGGATTACCAATAGAATGAAAGTCAATGGAATCAGCAATAGATCGTCTTTCAGCCTCAGGTACAGCAATAGCCTCCTCAAATTTTAGCTTCATCACAGCCTTTTCACATTCTTTCAATTTTTTTGCAGCATCAGGATCATTCGGGCATAATCTTTTTACCTGAATGAGCAATAAAGAGGGTCAAGTGAAACCACTCAATGAAAGAGCAACCAAGAAGCAACAGAAGCACAAGGGAAAATGCCTTAGTGGAAGAGTTTGTTCCTGGTCTCGAAACTCTTAAGCATAAAACAAAAAAGATTATATAATACATATAGTTACCCAAAATAATGAAGTAAAAGGGACTTTAGAAAAACAGAAAGCAGACCATTTAAACTTGGCAAATAAAAAATCACAAGTTAAGTTACTTAAAACGTAAAAGGGAAAACAAAAGGCCTTAGATATATAAAAAAAAATAATTAGGATGTGCAAGGGTTGTGTCTCACCTCCATGAGCCTCTAAGCGCCTTATTGCGCTTTGGGGAAAAGGTGCATGCCGAAACATGCAAGTTTTAAATTTTAAACAAAATATATTTTTTGCGCCTTGGCGTGTGTGCCTTGTGGACATGGAGTTCTTGTGCCAAGGCACAACCCTGATGCGCTTTTTAAAACTGAGAAGGCGTCACCTAAAAATATGGTTGAATATTTTTAATGAAAGCAATGACCTTCAAAACAACATTACCTGTTGAAAATCCTTAAGGGCCTCTTTAAATTTTCCCATGGCAAGCAAAGCTGCCCCTCTCCTATAATAACCCTGTTTTGCACCGCGGAAACAAAATTAGTTATTCCATCACTACAGGGACAAATATAATTATCCTTTACATCTTTTTTTTTTTCAAAACACGGAGATATTTGTATCAATCTTTCAAAAATCAATTTAGAATATTATAAAAATTGACATTATAGTGAAATTTGGAAAGTAAAGCAACATGCCTTTGAATACTTGGAATCAATTTCAATAGCCTTTGTTGCATCATGTATAGCACTGCCATATTCTTCCAATTTGGTGTGGGCGAATGCACGGTTTGCCCAGTACACAGCATTTTGATTGTTCAGTTCGATAGCTTGAGAGTACAAATCAATAGCTTGAGAATATTTGTGAGCTGAAAACACAAAATCATATCAGAATGAGAAGGAAAAAGAAAAACACGGCCTACAAGCATTCCTCGAACATTTCACAACACATTTCACATATCATGCACAGTTCAATAGATTAAAGCAATTTATAACAAGAAATAGACAGTACCTTTAAAAGCTCCATTAGCTAAAGACTTGAGTTCTTCAGCATTCGATCCTATTGAACTCTCTGATTCCATAGTGGGCATACAAGTTAGATATGGGCTTCAATAATTAGAAGACAGCTTCCATGTCGCGATCCCTCTAGAACAATCAACAAAAACTAAAAAGTCAAAACTAGTAACATTGTAAGTGAAAACTTCAATCTAATGCAAAGTAGGATTTGCAAGTATCCACACATATTATCGACCCTCGCCCAATTAAAAAAAGGAGGCAAAGGCGGAAATATAAATGGTAATATGAAAAAAATTTAAGAAAATTATCACAAAAGTTCTTCCCACTTCATTGATAAATCCCCCTTCTCAGCATTTTGTTCCATTTCACCTTCATTTAGTCATCATTCAAAGGCCCCGGACTCTTTACTACCAAAAACTCGACAGGTTGCTAGTCTCTCCAATGTTGAAGCCATATCGCACTTCCCCTAACTTTGCTTTCCAGTGGTTACCACTGGATGTGCAAGAATGAAAAAAGTAGATATTGATCTTTCAGACCTTAGGTAAAAAATTTCTCTTTTTTGCAGTTCCTCATCACCACAAGAGATTCCTCGAAGGGTTGAGCTGATGGAAGTAATCAATCGCACTGAGAACTTGAAGAAGGTTCAAGCAGAACATCAATCAGCCCATGAATCCAAGGGTTGAGCCAAGATAAACCTTGCCAACTCTAGAAAAGAAAGGGTACAAGTGGAAGTGGAGTGTCATCAAAAGGAGATCGAGCAACTTAGGGAACCTACAAAGATTCTTTTCAATCACATTCGATATATTGACTTTAGGGGAATCTCGTCTGAAATCCCCTGAAAAAATCGTCTAGGACATTCTTTGATGGCCTCAAGGTTGCTTTCTATGAGAAGGAATAAACTGCAACCAAGGTCATGGATGATGAGACTAAAGGGGTCTCCAGTGATAATGTTAATGTTGTAGAAATTAGTGCAAAGGTTACTAAAGTTGTCCCCGTGGGGGTCAATGACCGTGCACCAGAAATCTCCCCTCTTCAGTGATTATGCATTGAACTATATTTTTGTTATTGTTTTACCTAGCCAACTGTAAATGATCATTTACATCACTTCAAGAGTAAATCCAGGGAAATTGCTTTTTCATGACTTTGTTCGGTAGGCTAACAGCCATCTCAGACCGAACTCATTCCTATGGTTCTTTTGGCAATGACGCAAATCTTTAATGTTTAACCACCATATATTGCACCCTATGACGTAAGGCACCGTGATTTCCAAGGCACATCCTATACAGTAAAAAATAATCAAGCAGACATTTATCCCGGCCCAAGATATTAAACGTTATAGGTGTTCGAAACGATCTTTACAATAGGATGGAAAGGATAGCTCAATAAATCTCTGCAACAAGGGGGTGTGGTCAACATAGTTGAGCCATCAACACCTAGAGTGTCACTTCCCTTTGGCCTTCTAATGCCATAAGTCAATAAATCTCGAACCTATGACTTTCATGTCACCTTTGAAGGCTAAATCTCATCCAACTGAGCTAACTTATGCTAATAGAACCATATTTATGTTCAACTATAACTGTATGACTAATATTGTCATGGTCTATTTCAAAGTTTTAACCCCAAAGTAGGGTAAACATATTGTATTGAAAAACATGTATACAATCGTTTGAAAAAAGCCAAGAGGATCATAGTGGAAAATGTTTATTATCCAACTAAACTCAACGCAATATTTGAACACAAAGAGATACAACAAACTTAAACAAAGAAACCATCTCTTCATACACTTGTCTCAGCTGACTTAACAACGTTTCCAATCTATACAACAGCAAAAAAAATTCAGTAGAAATTATTGATGATTCATGTCAAATCAACCATGCAATTCTCAAGACTTCACCAACCTAATATAGGACTGAACTAAAACCCAAAGAACCAACTTATAAAGCCTGGATAGCGGATACTTTACGAATTCCGACTCGCCCTTGGCCACACATGCTTGAGCAAGATACTCCCTGTCCCCTCTCATTTTGCACCCCTTTCTTTTCTGCCAATGGTCCCACAGCCCCACTAGCCTTTTAATCTCATCCACAAACATACTCTCTCTCTGTCTCCATCTTAACGACTCAATTTTATCCGCCTCTTATTTTTTGTCTCATTCTCAAACTCAATATTCCTTTCCACTAAATTTCACTACTTTTACACTAGGTGCAAAATGAGAGGAACAGAAGGAGTACTAAGAAAAAGGGCATAGCAAGTTTCATAAGACTGAGGGTCAAAGATAATCAACAAGAAAGTTCTAAACTTTGATTGTAGGCCAGCAAAACAGTGATATGGCCTATGGCTACATGATCATTATTCATTAACATGATATAGTTCAGACATGCAGATCATAAATGAAAATTCAACAATATCGAAAATCAACACAAATGAAAAAAATAAACCCAGAAACAGTATAGCGAACTTGATCCCAGCATGATTAAACACATAAAAACTAATATTGATTTTCTACTCATAAAGATCCAGATTACTTATAAAATATTGAAAGATCACCCATAAGAACCACCAAACGTGTGCTAAAGAGATACGCAATGATTCACAATCAAATTTAAACAGAAGAAAATTCAAACTGAATCAATAACAATGGATAATACGATTGATCGATTAAGGAAGAAAACAAAATAAAGCAATAGACTTACATGGAAGATGAGGAGTGGATTCAACAAAGTCAAAAGCACAAGAAGAATTCAATGGAGAAAGGAAATGAATAGATAGAGAAGGCCAAGAATAAGAACCCTAATTACTAGAGTAATTAAGGTTTAAGGAGGATTCATTGCGGTTGTTGGCGCAGTGCTGGGGGCTAACTGGTGTTCAAACTAATGTAGGTAACTATGGTCACTAACTTCTACCCCCTAGTCAAAAGTCGAATTTTGTTTCATTTGGAGTATGTATCGTGTTTTTTTTTTTGAAGGTCACCTGACAAGATATATTAAAGCAAATCGAGTTGTTCAAGCGTCCGCAGATACTCAGGAAATGAGGCATGCAAAGTTTCTCATTGTTCAAATCCGTCTTCCATCTAGCAACCATATGGGTGGCGGTATTACCAACCCTACGAACAAAGCTAAAAGAGACTATATCAAAGAAAGATGGTGCATCAAAACTCGAATCAAGCACAAGTTTCGTATGAGTTCATGAGTTTTATTTTCATCAAGCTCTCCTTTTCTCTTAATCGACTCTGTAGTAAAATATTATGTGTAATAATTTTTCTTTATTTGATTTAATATCGTTAGAGTTGTTATAAATTGGCCAATAAACTAAAATTGAGTATAACTCTCTGAAGTCTGACCTGATATAATTGTATACATGAGTAAACCTCGTGACTGAGTGTGATTCTCACCAATTACAATTACAATAAGTAATATAGTAAAAAACTAATATGAGATATTATACTTGAAATCCGATGAACACCCTAATTGTTTGAACTACATAATATAGAACGCTATCTCAAGTGGCAACCTTACTATAATACTCCCTTCAACTCATACTAATTGTATTATTTGATTTTTACACTATATTTAATGCACGAATTCTATCTTAAATATCTCTAATTTTGCAAAATTAAAAATTATAAAAAATTAATATTAATAAAATTTACATTGAAACGAATCAAACAAGATTTCACTTGACTATATTTTGACATTTAATATAGAATAAAATACAAAATAAGAGAAATCGACCATAATATCAAAAAAATCAAATAGGGGTTTAATTTACTAAACTGATATTCAGATTGTAGTTCACCCTTGATCAAACACAGCTATGTAAATTTAAGAACTCACTCATTTTTTTTCCACTTGTAACATTTTTATTTATAGAGATAAATTTGACAATGTTTCTTTAAGTATATATATTAAAGATAAACATATTCATGTGAGATGTATTTAGATTCGTCATAATGCAAAGCTTTTTATTTTATAATTTTTTATGATGCGGATTAATGCACAAACTTTACTTTAAAAAGCGTGTAAAAAATAAAATAGATAAATAAAAAGAAACATATAGTAATAAATTGAATTTAGTTGGGTCCAATTCAGATCGATAAACTTACAAAATATTGGATTCACGATTAAATCAAAACGTTAACCAGTCAATCAAAACGTTAACAAGTAGAGTCGATTAAAAGTCATGTGTGATCGACTCGCTCTTTCCCATCTGCCTTTCCTTCTTTTACCCTTCTCTTTCTCTTTCTATTTTAATGGGCAGAACATGCATACACCATACAAAACAATTCAATATAGCAATATGCAATATTTATATTATCGGAATCAAGACTTTGACATTATTTCGTTGTATAATTGTATACCAAAAACAATGACTTATGCTTAAAAAATCATACTGAAATTACAATGCAAGAATAAATGAGGTTGGAATTTGATATTTTTCTCAGTCTAAAAAACAAGTTTACAAGCTACTGTATTCACATTCTAGATACTACAATTTGATAAATAAAAGAGGGAGGTTTAAGGAGCAAATGTAAGCACATTTTACGATCACTTCTTCGGATAAGTGTGGTCGTCAGGTCCAACATCGCGTGAACCAGTATTTATATATGGTCCTCGGAAGGTAGCCTGGGGTGGCAAGGGCTTCGATGAATCGATGACAGGTTGCTTCTTTGACGAGGATCTAAAAAAACAAACCACAAATCAGTTCAAGAGAAATCCATGTATTTAAAACTGTGTATATGATGTTAAACTTACGCCATGTAAAAAGGAAACGCCAAGCCAGCTGCAGCAAAAGCTACTAATCCTGCAGCTACAATTGCGTTACGCCTTCGAGACATGAGTTACCTGATCCGCACCAAATCGTTATGTCTCTGTTCTGCAAAGACACAGAAATGAGGAATTTGTGAAATGGAAACGTAAATGAATAATTTGCGAGTTACAACCTTAAAGTTTAGGTATTTTACGAATTATAGACTTAAAGTTTAGGCCTTTTGCGAATTACAATCTCAATCTTTTTTTTTTTTTTGCAAATCACAGCCACCAAAGTATCAATTTGTACAATATTCAGGACAAATCACATGACTTCGACCACTTAACCAACAAAATTGACCACTAAATGGTCGGAATCATTGATACTTTGACGGTTGTAATTTGTAAAAAAAAAAAAACATTGTGGCTTTCATTCGCAAATGACCTAAACTTTAAGGCTGTAATTCGCAAATAATTCAACATAAAGTATGGCTATTTGTCTTAATATCAATCTAAGCAAACTTCTTCCACCACAATAGCTCCTAGTCACCAAGAATTATCATCTAAGGCACCAAAATACTCAAATTTCCTTTAGCTGAAAGAAAAATCAGAACAAGTGAAAAACCAATTCATTGTAGCCAAATTAGGCACCATTTGAAAAAAAAATCTCCATTTTCCTAAGAAATTCAAATCTTACATTTTTTTCTTTCGATATATGGAAGATTGCAAGTCTTCAACAGAGAAGGGTATAAAGAAGCACTATCCCGAGTGTACATAAGGACATGCGAGGACAACCACAGGTATGAGTGCAATCTAGGAGTTCATGGTGTCCTAATCCCTTATTTCTATTCAGAACCAGCACAAAAACATGTATAGAAAAGTAAATTTGATTTAACACTCGTGCTATGAATGACTGGGTCGGTCCTAGCTAGTCAAAGATAGCTTGCAAACATAGGCAGGCTTTGTGATTTTTCTCTACTCATAAACATAAAAAAAAAAATAAAAATAAAAAAAAGGAAGATTGACATTTGACAGTAGCTAGATAAACATGAGCTTTTCATTGTTGCAAATCAAATTCTATTATCTACCCACAAAACCTCAAGGGAAAGAGTTTTTAGAGCATTATCAGAGGGAGAATAACCTTCAAATGACAAGCTCTTATTTCTTATCAAGTCTGCATAATTTTGGCTAGAAATAGGCCAATATCTAGATTTCTTGACACCGACAATAAGTGATAGGTCATGATCAATTAAAGCACTCCACAGACATATGCTTCATATTAAAAATCCATGAAATACCTAAAAAGCTTACTCATTAAAATAAAAGCAGCCGCATCAACATACACTGGATCCTGCCTATAGAAAACTACGATCAGGGGAGGGAAGAAAGGCGGCAACTCATACCCACAAAGGAAAGCGCGACTAAACTCCCTTGACTTGATAAAGATCAAGAGCGGATTTTGCGACGTATAGGACGAAGCTAAATCTAACTTCCCAAGCCTGCATCTTATCACACAAGCGTGGCCCTTAAAAGCAAAATGATCTATTAGTACTGAACTAGGAATATTCATTCATATAAGAAAATTAATACTTCTTTTGTAACCAAAAAGAATTCACTCCACCGACAACACTCAACAAGTAACAACTCACAGTCAAAGTAAAACACATTTTAGCCCAACAAATCCTGTATAGTTGCATCCATGATTCACAATTGATGGGTTTGGAATTTGTATTTTTCATATATCTTCCATAGTTCCATCCATTATAAAGAGGCCTAATACTACCCATGCTTGGTGCTCATAATAACAATCAATTAGGAAAGTACTAAAACTACAAATACATTGTGGCACTATGTAGCTAATCTCAGTCTCCATTACCCTAATAATAAACAAAAAAATCCTTGTATCACATTCTTCCGATCAAACCAATGCACCAATACGAGCACTCACCCAATATATGTGATTACAAATAAACTAACTCACTTTACATGAAACCTAAAACTCTGAATTCGGCTTTTAAATGAACACAAATAAATCCTTTCTATCCTTGTACCAATAACACAGGTCAATGCCATAACTATAACCTTCTTTCCACATTGAATGAAAATATCCATAGTCACCCAACTGCTGATACAAAATTGTCTCCCTTAACTTTACGAACTAGGGTTTCATATTGTTTGGTTGTTTGCTACGCCGAAAATCAAAAGCACCTTTAATTTGGCATCTGACTACACATACTCATAATAGCAAACCTATAATCAATGCGAATTCTCCCCTAACTTTTCATTTGGACATAATCAAATGACAAAAACAAAAAAGAACAGCGAATCTAATAATAGAAGAAACAAACCCTAATCCACATTTAATCCCCCGTAAAAAAAAAAAAAAAAAACCTCCATCATTTTGATGGAAAACGCACAAAACATGAAATAGGAGAAGAGCAGATATATTGAATGCAAAATGCAGACGAAATCCAATTTGTTCAGCTGGAAAAAAATGGTAGGAGAAAGGATTTACCTTGATTTACTATCTTTCTGTAAGCTCTGTAGCTGAATGGAGAAACTGTCGTACACTAGCTAGTCATAAATGGGGATACATGGGTTTATTTGGCAAATCGTTGTTAGTCGGACTGTTGGTTTGATCGGTTAAAAATTAGTACTCCTAGTCGATAAGTAATTTTGTAAGAAGATATTTGGTTAAAATTATACGCTACAAGTGAAAAAAACAATAAAAATATTACTTAAAAATAGTTTTATTGTTTAATCTTGGTTTAAAAATTAGTTTTTTTAGCGAACTTAAAAGTTATATCAAATATTTGTTATAATTATTTGATCAACCAAAAAAATAGGGCTCAAAATGCTCATGTTGAGTTTGGTTAGACACCTAAACTAATCAAACTTATAAAACCATTTTGGCACGTAAAATTCGATTGAACCAAATCCTTTTACTACAATTTAATTTGACGAGATGTAAATCAACCAATTTTCTCATCAACATAAGTAGAATTTTTCATTTATGTTGCACATCTCGATTGTTTAATATTTCAATCATAATTCTCCATTTGAGCTTATCAATATTTTTTTGTAATGGAAGAGACAATTAATTTTTATAGAATTTATACTAAATTTTATGCAACACTAAAAAAATTGTGATTTAAGTTTCATTCGGTAACACATTACAAAAGAAAAGCATGGCCTATCGCAATTCACAAGTGTTAGTTGACATAGTTAACCAACTACAGTCTACAAGTTGTAATATTTATTAAATACTCTTATACAATTCAATTTTCCCTATTTTTATTTTATTCTATAAATTTACCTCATTTTATTTTTGAATGTAATTCTACCACTTTCATCACTAAATTCTTTTTCTTAATTAAAAAATGCCCCACTGAGTTGATCCATTATAGTATATCCAACTTCTTATCTCTATTAAAAATAAACCAACAAATTTTATCAGACTATTTCACCTTAAGACAAGCCAATGTAATCAACGTATTCCTCTAATTTATCACTTTAAGATTATAAGTGGCAAAATTCCATTTGCTTTTTCCATGATAAAATCAATGAGTACCAAGCATCCTATATATTACTACTTGAATGTAGAGGACTAAGGAAACGAACACAACATAGGCCAAGTTATATTTGGTCACGACACTGATCTTTTAAAATTAAGAATCTGACATTATTGTTGTAAGCCGATTGTTGTTGTGATTCAACTCAAATTCGATGACAAAAGCATACACCGGACGCAAAATAGGTGATGGAAAGAATGGTGACAATATCACAAAACCTACACCAACATTAAATAGAGGAGGAAAGCCATTGATGGGTAAACAACTAGTAACAGTTGCACAACATTTTCAGAAAAGAGAGCTACAAGATATGTATTTTTATCAAGTTTTAGATGGCCCAATTTGTTTGAAAGGATACTGCTTGAAGCCATAATAATAATTGTTGCTAACTCACAACACCTAAATATTTTTAAACTATGCTTCATGATAAGTGCATTTATGCTTCATTTCTAGAGTATTAGAAATGATCTATAACGGTGTTGTAGTGGCTTCTTTTCGGTTAGCCATGATGCCTTGAGCTCGATTCTCCTACTGTTGCTGCTGCTGGTAGTTGAGAGGCCTCCTGAACAGCATAATGTGTGGCTCAGGGCGGTGGATGGCATAGTGCACCCAACCACGACTCTGCTGAACTCCAATTGCACGCCATTCATTCTGGAAATCACCCAGCGTATTGACAATTTAGAATCAACCAAAAAAATTCCTCCGCATAAAAATAGGAATGGAACATAACTTAAACAAACTAAAATTCTTCAATTCATCCACACATCATTCAGTTCAAGTCTTAGTTTTAAAAAGCGCAACAAGCACTTAGGCACAAAAGGTTCTTAGACCCTAGCGCAGTGGCGAGCTGGTTGTAGTGAGGCACACTTTTTCTCCAAAAAGCTTAAAATCATATCATACCTTAAACAACATGGCATTCATGTTATAATAACAAGAAGCTTCAAAACATTAACTATCATTGCAAAAAATACTACTATAGTACATAATCAAGGGTTTCTCAAACTTCATATTAAAGTGAATTTGGGTTTCAAGTTCTATTTCTTCTTTAAAACAAACAAACTCAAGTTGATTACCCGGACCATAAGAGGCGCAATGCGTGAAACGCATCAAAGCATCCCAAGGTGCACGCCTTTTGTAGTGGGCTTTGGGCGTTTCAAACCAAACCTAAGCTCAAGGCGCAAAGGGGTCAAGTGAACCTTTTCAAAAAAATAAGGTTCAATTCCATCATTTCGATAAACAACTCTTTAATTACTCGAAATAATGAGAATAACTCAAAGAAACACAACTTTTTCAGCACATTCACATCATTTAGCTCAATTACATTCTTCTGATAATCAAGTCTTCAATAATTGAAACAAATAAAAATTTCATTTCAATTCATCAACTCATACTTCAAACACTCCAATATCAGATCAACAAAATAATATCAAAGTGCGAACAATTCTAGTGTGACTTAATAATTTACCTTGGTAGGTTGGTCAGATGCATTGTACTCCATTCATAGCAATTGTCTCATTTGTTTTTTTACACTATTTCATCGATCATTCTTAATATTTATTTTATGCTTAATATATAAATTAAAACACCTTTAAGAGAGATTTTATTTGAATCGTTTCAATGAAATTTTATTAATATCAGTATTAATTTATTATAATTTATAATTTTATTGTTCAGTTTTATTTGTTTCATGTTCATGTGTACAACTCAAATTGTTCATGCCTTGATTTTATGTGCATATATAGTTTGTGGCACCTAAACTCTAGATTATTAGCCACTTAGGCCTAACAAATTCAAAATCAATCAAATCTCTCTCATATGGATGCTTGAGTATAAATGAATACTCTCACTATCAACATCATACTCTCTTCCACAAAAACTCAAAAGATAGGCAGCAATCACTTTACTTTTTGGAGAAGAAATAAAAAAATACACAATCTATCAGTGATTTCATTTTAGCCCTTCACTGATCCGTATTGTTTTCAATCTGCAAACCAAGGTCATATTAACCCAAAATTTCCTCTTGTAGACAATACAAGTGACATCTTCAAATCCAAATTTTGATCAGAATTACTTCAAACAACAAGCGATTTAAAAAATAACATGAAAGGAAGTGAAAGAAAAAGAAAATACAGTAAATAAAAATCGGAAAAAAAAAAAAAAAAAAACCTCTGAAAGAAGACGGTTCTTGGGAAGAAGTTTGGCAACTTCAGCAGGAAGAACAACATGCCTGAAATCACAAAAACATAATCAATTAATTCCTTGCAAAAACCCTAATCCGAAATTTTTCTCAAGAGATTAAAAAATGAAAACAAACCTGTACTCATAAGTATCGTCGAAGTACTTTTCTGAGTACTGAATCTGAACCATTTTATTCAACAATCAAAGTCTTTAAGCTTGAGTTTCTATACTAGGGTTTTCGATCAATCACAAAATTAAATCATATATCAGTGATCAAGAAAACAATAATCAACATCAATAATGAAGTAAAAGAAAAGAAGCAATCGAATAATGGAATCAAATCAAATTTATCAAAAAAGTGAAGAGAGAGAAAGGAAGTGCGTACCAGTGGGAAGAGAGAGAAAGGCAAAAAGAGAAATAGGTTGGAAATGGTACGAATTATTTTAGGATATTTCGGATGTTCTTTGAAGGATTTAAGGGCGGTTTTGCAACGTAAACTATTTAAATAAAGAAAATCCTATTTGAAATTTGAAAATGAAGCTGCTTCAATTCACTTTGATTACTCAATATATATGACCGTTACTAAGAAAATAGGGTGAATTGCTAAATTTGTCGTATTTTCTAGGGAAATTTCATGATATACCACTGAGTTTCTTCATAATTCACCATATACCACATTAAATGTTGTAGATCACTATATATCATTGAGTTTAGTCCGTTAGCACAGAATACCATTAATGACAAATTCCGTTAGTCCGTTAGGCAAACTAACGAAATTTGTCATTAATGGTATTATGTGCTAACGGACTAAAACTCAATGGTATATGGTGATCTACAACATTTAATGTGGTATATAGTGAATTATAAAGAAACTCAGTGGTATATCATGAAATTTCCCTATTTTCTATTATGGATTGTCTCATTTAGTTTGTTTACTTTGCTTGTTAGAAAATAGTGCTCCTAATCTCATCCAAATAACAACTCATCTTGTGTGAGACCATCCCATCCTAAAATGGACAATACAATTAATACGTTTCTTTTATTGACACTTGAATAGATCAAAAATATACATAAATAGTCCAATAAATATAATCTCACCATAAAATCATCTCATTTAAAAATTTGTAAATTTTTAACTCTCACTATCATTCAACCAATTCAATTTCTCCGTTTATTCAATAACATATACATTACACTAAAGAATCAAAATATAACTTTTTATAATCCCTTTTTTTCAAAAAGACTTCTCGTAATCCCTTTAAAAAACAATTCAAACCCCAATTAATGTCAACTCATTGAGAAAAAAATAGTAACGATTGCAATAGAACATACTTAACTGTCCTATTAAAATTGCAACATCACGCAAATCTACGTAGAATAACTATAGCAATTCTAATAGGACGAAGGGAGTACTAGCATAAAGGGAGATTAAATAGGTAGAAGGCAAGAACAAGCATCATAAATACAATCACTTGAATGATGAATAGAAACGACATACTAGTAGATACTCCTATTAGAGACACAGCCTCGTGAACAGACATGTTTGAGAATTTCCCGCGCAATAAATGGTCGGTAATGAGTACAAAAATTTTAGGAGGACGTCCTCACGGCTCACACTTACCAGAAAAATCATACGATCAGTTGGACCGTAACATACCACGTAGAAAAGCACCAAATCCAGCGTTACGCAACGGAAATTCAGTTGCCATCACAAAACTTTACTATCAACAGACACTAAAAATCTACTGTACAAATATATGGGGCAGTTTGCAAAACTGCCTTTCAAAAGTAGCTGCGAGTTTTACACAAAAAGGCCTTTAGGAGCTTCACCGCGGACAAAATGTAATCCTTATATATCTTCCGAAACTAGCTAGCTGCTAGTTGCTAGTGCATATATTTCGGTTCTACCATTCTAACTGATTGTAGTTTCAATCTTCCCAATTCTTGGGGTCTAATTTGCCTGTGCAAAGTCAAAACTATACAATGTATACAAAAATATCCACCAAAAGTTCGATTTTGATCCTTGAGCAGTCTTTCTCGAAATATCAAGTTTGAGAACTAGGGACCAGCTTATGCAGCATTGATGTTCCGTCAAAATTCATCACAGCGTAACGCTTACTCAAATCTTCAAACTGTAAGATAATAAAACAAGCGGAAGGTGAGATTGCGCTAAGAATACACAAATCACTTTATTTAAAAAGCAAGCGAATGGTAAGACTGTGATTTGTGCGAATATCTAATATTACGGATGGGTGAGACTTGATAGTATCAATTCTTAGGAACCGAACCTCTACTTCTGGTATTTCATTGAAACCAAATTTGTTCATCCACAGCGATGTCGTCTCCTCAGCAGCTGGCAGTAGAATTTTCTTTACACCCAGCTCTTCGAACAATTTCTCCATACAAGAATATAGACATTGAAAATAGCCCTACAAAATTAATAAAAAAATAATTTACTACACAAGTACGTACAGATGAACAATTATCTCCGCATAAATCGTAGTATCACCGGCAAACGACATCCTCCGCCCACATTTAAAATCCTTTTAGTTCAAGTGATCTTTTGTTTCCTCTTCATAAGTCATTTTTATGCATCACAAGCCCCATTACTCATGCCCGTCATTAATTCAACTGGGTAGCTCGTAAAAATATCATGAACAGATAAGGTCATAAGATATTGGCAAAATACACAATTTATGCTTGATTTATATCATGTGCACTACGTATTTATCTGAAGTTACACATGACATTTGCTACCGAAGGTCAATCGAAAAAAACTCCTTTATTAGTTTTATCATTAACAAGGATAAGGTTGCGTAGATCAGACATTTCAACAGAGTATAGCATCCTCACCTTTCCTTCACTATTTTTACTTGTTGCGACCAAAGGAACTTCAACAACCTCCTTTCCAAATACACGAAAAACAGCAGACGAGACAATTTCGGAGCTGCAGAAAAAGGCAATAAGAGTTTTGATAAAAGAAACTATCTAAAGGGCTAATCACAAACAAAAGAGAAAAAAATACTCACTCGACACTAATCACTGCACAACACATGCCTCCCAACTCTTTATCTTTTAGATTTCTCCTGCATAAAAAGAAGCAATTTGCAAGACTGATTTTTTTTCATTTTAAGAAAAAAGAGAAGCCAAAGAGAAGGTAATCTTACTCACCCATATACCATGTGTGGGATAAGATCTTGCTTTAATTCACCATAGCAGATTGGGTCGAATTGCTCCTGAGATACATACAATGAAACAGCTATTATACTTCTATTATATGCCATTGTTTTGGTAGATAAAACCAATGAGGGTGTAAATGTTAAGTTCAAACGATGGAGACAAAGAGTAAGAGTCACTAGGGTTTAAATTAAGTCGGAGTAAGACAAAGTACATGAAAGTGTCACTTTAGCATAAATGAAATAAGTAGAGACACTATAAAGTATAAAGTTTAAGAGAAAGAAACCGCTCCAAATGGATGCTCAAATATCATCAGGGATACGAACAAAATGTAACACATAGAATTAAGTGTGAGTATTAAAATGGGAGCAACTACTGAAATAAAATGTGATTGAGGTGTGCCCCTTTGGCCAGATGGCAAGTTTTCGAACGGCCATTAGACCAGCGCTGATTGGAAAATTAGGCTTTTAGAAAGGATCATAGTAGGAGGATGGGAGTGGCAGAGATGCAAAACCTCCGGTGGATGAGTTGGCATACCTTAAGGGGATAAAATTCGAAACAGAGTTAGAAGGGTCTAGGGGTAGCAAATTTTGAGGAAAAGATGAAAGCAAGTCGTGGGATTAAAGTTGTGGCATTACTGTACCTCTAGAAGCATAATTCATAACCACGGAACAAAACATTAAGGAAAAAGCTATAAAGTACTAATGTCAAAGATCTCACAGAAACATACTAACAAGCCAAATTACAAAGCAGACAAGCAAATGGCCCTAGATGTTTTATGATAAAGCAAATGGAAACTACATGTTTTATGATATATTTGATTCAAGTGCGTACATATAAATTAGATGAACTGTAACAAATGGAAATTAGATGGTTATGATATATTTGTTTCAAGTGCTTACATATAAGTATGTATCATTTAGACGTCTGACAAGTTGAAAAAACTAAGGAAAGAGCAGATAACTGCTAAAAGGATTTAAAAGAAAGAACAAGGGAAGACAAGGAGACAAAACTCACATGGAATACAGAAACAGCCTTTGCAAGTTGTGCTCGTATCTCATCAATATAAGACTTCTTACCATTCAAAACTCTCCATCTTACATCAAGATGGACTCCACTTGAACCTTTTTCTATGAGCTTTTTCTTTAATCTATCAATGAGAAAATCTGGCAACGTTTTCTCCCCCTCATTCATCAACTCTTTAAGAGAATAATTGATCCTTTCACAAGCTGAGCAACAAAACCAATCCCCCACTGGCAACTCCTGCAATAGAAAGACAACTTAAAAAGCTAGACAACCTTCAGAGTTCTGCCAAGGCAATAAAGAAAGGTATGGTTTGGACCTTTAAATTTTGCATCTTTTGCTCCCTCATACACCCTACATGATACTCTTTTTCACACTGTAGAAAACACATTCAGTAAACATTAGTTCCATAAATATCGCAAACTGCAAGAAGAAATTTATTCATGGAGCAAGATGTACATACCTGATCACATATAATGACTGTGCGGGGTCCAAATCCAGATTTGCAATAATCTTGGACTCTGCAGACCATAACAAGGTAAAACCATGGGCATAATTTACATCCATCTGTATTTGTAATGTACGATATGCCATACAATGTTATTGATTATGATGGCATGATTTAAATAAGTAGAGGAATTAACTAGAATGAACCAATCAATAAAAAAGCATCATATATATCAGCCTTAGATCAATTTTTTTTCAGTTTCTATGAATGTATTAAAAGACAAGGTGTTCAAAGGCAATAGGGGGTCATACAAGAGGTGCTCTCGTCTAATTTAATTGAAGCAAAATGGTTAAAATTATTTAATAGTGTCTATCGAAAAGTTGTGGACATGAAATCATTGCAGCCATCACCTGAGCCAAAACATCTCAATAGGGCATTTCTAAGAGTTAGGACAGGCTGCAGTTGGAGCATCAGACCTCAGTGCTCAGCTGCCTATTTTAAACATTGCTAAACTCATAATGACTTGCCGCAATCGGCAATATCATCAATTGTAACTCCTATTTGTAATATATTTCATACATCATAATATGTACCACATAGAACTAAAATTATCAAAAAATTATGATTATAACCTATGTTTCTCATATTTCATAGAACAGTTTTTTTTTTTTTTTTTTTTTTTTTTTTTTTTTTTTTTTTTTATCAAAAAAAAATAGAACAGTTTTTTAAGTTCAAGATTAGTTTTAAAGAAAAGCAAATAAAGTATAATCTTTTTTAGTGGCGATCTCTCACACTGACTTGTTTAAGTTCATGTCACCGCACCATACTGTTGAGATTACAGCTTCAGCATTGTGGTTGCTTCTTTGACTTGAGTACGTGAGCCCAATCAGGTGCATAAATAACCAAGTGTCCAACTCGGCGATTATGTGTAAAACTTTCATAAGTTTGTTTCAAAATAGTGTTAAATATCCGTACCATGTCAAAAAGTCGAAGGACCGCCACAAGTACTTGAGATGAAATAACAAAATAGTAATTTAAACCAACACCAAAACCAACAATAACAGTCATTGTGGGGCGGGCAATAGACCCAGCCCTAAACCAAACTTAAATCGGCCCGGTAAAACAACTATGTCAGCTAGGAATCCAAAAAACAGTTTAGAAACGTTCGATCCGATTTAGGGTCGCTATAGTTTTAGAAAGACTACCTCAGTCCATATATATTTTAAAAAAAACGCCTAATTCCAGAGTAAAAAATTACATAAAATCTGATTCCCAAATGTTGTTAGTTTCGGAGCTAGAAAAAAATTTCAATCCTCATGTATAAATTTTACAAAACAAAATTAAACAAGTACCCAAATCTAAGCACGCTAACTTGGATAGGGGATGTGAAAATCAGGAAATTTCTTCAGATTAATTATTATAGTTTGGGTTAAAAGAGACCTCAAAATATTATGGAGTTGTTGCATTCTTTCAAACTTACGGCAATATGGATCAAAAGAAACAATCGAATTTTTAATGATTGTTTCCTTGGGCTAGATATAGTTCGGGAGAAAGTTAAGTTCTTAGCTGACTTATGGGTGTTCAAACGGGGTTGTTTGAGGACTTTACTTTAGATGATTTAAGTAGGAGTGAATTGCAAATTTTATTGTATTTAGTAGTGATTATCTGGGGATTCCTTATCTCTATTGTTGTATTCTTACTTATTATTAATTAAATCAAATTAAAATTTTCTTTACCAAAAAAACATTGACCGAAAATTGGAAGGACAACCATGAAAATAAGGAGAGATAATTTGTGGGTCTGAGAGAAAGTGACAAAGGAGGAACAAGGGGACAAAGGAGAGAGAAAAGAGTAACTAGATGAGGACTGAAATGAGAGAGTAGATAGTAGGGTTTATAGTATACTGGTTTTTTCTCTTTAAAATATTTTAAAAGTATACAAAACAAAAGCTGGACCTCGACAGTCTTGAATTGGAACCAGCCTGGCCCGATTCCAGGGACATGTTTAGTTGAGTTGGCCAGGAACCAGTCCTCATGGCCGCCTCTCTCTAGGTATCAGCATTTTGTTTCAAAAATCAACATCAGGCAGTTCATATTTATAACGAAGCAGCATATGTAACAACATTTTACAACTATCCACGCAACTATACTTATTTAAACAAATAAAGTCAAAATGATAACAAAAAAAACCATCAAGGCTATAAATTGAAGGCCCCAAGATTTACCTGCATATAGCACACCCACCAATATCTCGATTATCAGGGATTTTAACGATTCGAATGCACCGATTGGTTATCTGTTCTATTGAATCAACTCCTGGGACTCGGCCTGCAGCTATTGCATTAGGATTGCGCTCAGCAAACTTTTCCCTCTGAAAATTATCCTCACAGTACTTGCAATACCATTTATTTGGAGGAACCTCCGATATTGAGATGCATTCTGAGTAAATGAACACAGAGAAGCACCAGTCAGGCATAAAGTTCTAAAGAATGCAGACAAATGCACCAAACATGATCTGAAAAATTCAAAGACCAACATTTTTACTATATGCCTGAAAGTTACAACAAAAATTGATTTACTTAAAAACGTACAAGATAGAATCTGAAAGTTCTGAATTCAAATAATTTGTAAAAATTAAGTAGCAGAAGTGAACATATGCAACACAAATGTGAAGGAAAAGAACAGCACAACCCCACCTCCCCCACCCCCAATAGTTGCATTATTACATACGGATATATCTTTCAATAACTCGGAGTGTTCGCGAACAGGTAATGAAGGTAGAAAGTTCAAACTTGAGGGTCTAAAAAGTAAGAGAGGACGACCAAAGATGACCAAAAGTTAAGGGGTGAAAAAGAATATGAAGGATCTAAATTTATACATTGAGATGGTAGATAATTAAAGTGAATGGAGAAAGAAAATTAATGTGGACCAGCACTAGGAGTAGTTTGTTGGTTCATGTAGCCGACCCAATATTTTGGGACTAAGGCTATGGCCTTCTTATTTCTGTTATCAATCCCTCTTAACATTTCAATTAAACTCACACAACAGGACATCGCTAAACTTTCATGAATGGGGTAGTTCTTTCTAATTTTAATTGCAACATTAACCAAAAGTATTTTTAGACAAGTGAAGTCTGCCCAAGTGCTGCTTATGAAGTTATCCACATCATGTTACAAGTGGAATTTCAAAGGATATGACAGAAACAAGAAATCTCAAAAGCCAAAAGAGCTACTGTAATATTCATAATCTTTCCTTTAAACACAAGAAAGCTACTAGCAATTACCAAAAAATATAGAGCCTCAATCTCTGCCGGACCTCTCTAATTCCTCAAAAAATTTGTATTAAATCAATCAACAAGTTAGAATTTAAACTCATAGATGCTACACATCTCATCCTAATTTCACAAAAAGTAAAATGCACCCAAGCGACAGCAATAAAGTATAAAACTCCAGTATACAATTTTCATAGGCGAGTAGCAAGACAAGCATGTAGCATTTTACATTTAAGCTATATCAGGGTATTAGACACACACAACACACCTAAATGAAACGATCTTGGACAGCCATCACAGCATAAAAGCTCCCCAAGATCATGGCACACACTGCACAGATCGTCATTCGCATCTGTAGAGAACTGGCTTGTTCTTGATATAGTGAGTGAAAGTTCATGCAGAGACACACCATTGGAAGTGTATATATTGTCGTAACTGTCAGAAAATTTGAAGACCATCAGCATAAGTAGAATGAATCAATGATACTACAAGTACTAATATAGGGTGAAAACTTTGAGTGCCTTGTATATACTTTCCTAGTATGTACAGAAAAATGAGCTGTACTAAAAAATGATACACATACAATATGTTTGGATAGCAAATTAGGAGAGAAAAGAAAGGAATGGAAGGGGAAGGAAAAGAAGGGAAAGGAAGGGAAGGGAAAGAGAGGGAAATACTTCATTGTTTGTACAACATGAGATTCTTAATCCCTCTAAATCCTTTCTTTTCTTTTCCCTCCATTTTCCTCCATCCAAACAAGGCCATAAGGAAAAAAAGCTTAAAACTCGGTCTTGACCACTACAACAGCAAGCATGCCTTTAAAGATTATAATTCAAACTCAAAATTCCTAATAAGGCTAATCATATCATCCAAAAGATCATAATAAATTGTTAAACTAAAATTAACCGAGTACTTTGGGTTCACATGGTGGAAAATCCACCCTAAAGTAGGTCAGGTGTTCGAAATTCAAATGCCACCTAGAGAGGATACTTGGAGGAGATTTCTCTAATCACCTTCAGAGGCCTCGGTCAAACAATCTAGCCAATGGAAGGTGATTACAAGACCACATATGATAATGGAGACCTGGAGGCCTTAGCAATATATCCCATGCGGCGGTGGTTCCCACATTACCCTTTAGACTCACTTGGCTGTATCATGTATGGAGTGTGGGTTTCAGCTATTAGCCTTGAATTTTACCACTCAGCTATACTGGTAGGTTCCTCATAAATAAACAAAAAATACATTAATGTATATTTAATACCCTTGTGTCTATTTTCAATGAAGCAAAAAAATTATAGTTCTTGGGTTTCAAATTTTTAAGGAATATATCTAAATATATATTTAAATCAATCTTCATCCACTACCCATTGCCATTGTCATTGAGTGAATCCCAGCTAGGTAGAGTTTCAAGAGGTAGCATATCCACAACCTTACCCTTGTTTTTTAATTACACTGGATAAAAAAATTCATATACAACTTAACAAAAATTATAAATGCACACGATTTGATAAGTCGTTTTATCATGACTTTCCATTTAACATCATTCATTATTTGTGCTCATTTTTATATGAAGTTACTGATTACATTTGTATTCAATAGTCAATCAAAAAACAACCTATTTGTTATTACCAGTGTGAGGTTATGTACATTCGACCTCACCTAAAAGGGAGCCATTTGGCATTGAAGTAATGGCATGTTGTCGTTGTTGTACATTAAAGTTATTCATTGTTAAGTTAAAAAAAGGTTTGTCACTATCAGCATGAAAGTTATTCAGTACTTTATGCATAAAATAAAATCATTTTTTAATGCTTTGATAATAAACGGACAATAGTTAAATGACTCATTAAATCATGTGTACTTTTTATTTATGTGAAGTCTTCTAGCCTAGGGTTGTTTTTATTTATGTTTGTTGTCAAGGGTTAACTGTAAACAAACTTTGTTTGTTATTACAAGGATATAGTTGCAGATATTAACCCTCAAAACCTCGCCTAAGCGAAAGCCACTACATGACATTAGGGTAATAAAATGGAATAAAACGCAATAGACTGTTAATAGAAAGCATATGAATGCACAGAAATAACGGGAAAAGAAGTAAATTCATAATTATATAAACTCACGGCTTCCTGCGAAATGGAAAACCAGCATGTGCCTCAAATTGAGAGGGGCTGACCTGTCCATTGTTTACAAAGTATATTAAGTACCCAAGAAGGTATCCAATTACATCAACTTACACCAGCTTAACAATTTTACCTCTGACTTGCAGCAGTAACAGTAAATTCCAGAACCCTGCTTGTAGCCAGACAAAAGCTTCTGTTGAAAGAAGGATAAGGAGTCAGAAAACTTGAGCATAATTACAGAAACACAAGATGCATCTCAACATAAAGACCCTAATGGATTAATAAAAACTTTGCATTACTATATACCATTAGAACAATATTGCTAGCGCTATCACTATTTGTACTTGTATAGTTAAACTTCTAATAATTCCATTACCAGTCTAGCACACATTATAAAACTCATGGAGTGGATTTACTAAAAGGTAGTCACACATGTCCCACTATTCTGAAACAACGGGTTATTCTATAGAACCATAAGGCTGATCAACACCATCCGGACCTTTCCATGACCATAGTATCCCAACTCTGTACCATCAGGCAGAATATCATCCTGAAAAACCAATTTATGCAACCGCAGGTCCCTGGAAAAAAGCAACCAAAAATAGTGAAACTACAGAATACAGATTGATAACTCAAAAGACTTGGCAATTCACAAAACTGAAAACACTCACTTAAGTGTAACCTTGCCCTGACTTTTGGCAGATTGCAAGCCACTTTTTGAAGAATTTACGTACGGTTTTCCTGAAGAAACAAGATCACTGGATCTGAAACGTTAATTAGGTACTTCAGCATACTAAGACATGCATATCTGCGTTCTAGAATAGAAGGAAACATGAAGTTACAGGTAATCAACTCAAACTTATTTAATTGAATTCTATTTATACAATAGCTGCAAACAAGACAGGAAAACTATAGGTAACAGATACATAACCACAGCACATAGGTAAAATCATTGACATTCATAGCTCTGTACAATGGTAATCGACAATGTAAAGACTTCAGCGGTAGTAGTGCAAAACTTATATGAATCTTCTGGCGCATCAGAGCTCACCAAGGACATGAACCTTTAAAAAACACTCCATGTTGTGACTTGCGAGTATAAGATACCCAGAAACAACTGGTCAAGACTTTCTGTGCACTATCTGAAGAGCAAAACCAAAGCGGCGAAGTGAGAGAGTCAAGAACGGGAGGTCGCTTACTACCTTTATTGTGTTTAGTAAAGATTATTGTTTCTAATTTATGTGTTAATGTATTATGATCTCAAAGTCTCAATTACTCCAAAGGCCCAAACACATTAGTTTTAGATTATTTCTAGGAACAAGGATAGTATTCATTGAGCATAAAGAATGGAATTGAGGGGCATAACAATTCTAGCCTAAAAACATAAAATCAGGATAGCATAGAAAAGTCTAAGGAGGCACCAGTGTTGTACCAAAATAACCAAAAAGGAGGGAAAATTTATTTTTATACAAAAAGAAAAGGAAGGTTCTTTCTCGTGCAAGGATTATTTTTTTTTAACTATCTTCCCACAGGTGGCCACTCTTGTGAAATTAATTTGAAAGAACCTGTTATGAACTGGAATTATGGACTAAAACAGTAAAATAGAGATTGAAATAGTAAAATGACAAAAGAGAAATATACTATTGATTGTATGATAAAAGAAAGATTACAACCCTAAAAGCATAACAAGAAACGATAGATCAAGCTATTCGAGACGCTTGAGATCTCCTAAAATGAGTAAAACCCATCCATTAAGTGTGTAACAATATTCATGATAATAATGAGCCTCTCAATCCTCTTATTTATAGAAAAACTACCCCTTAAGCTATCTTATTCCCCAAGTTACTCTTAATATTATAATTACTATTTTACCCCCTCGTATGACCAATATCGATTTATAACAATACCGGTCGCCTGAAGTTCCACCTTGTCCTCAAGGTGGATAGAAATTAGCTTGGCCTTCCATCGTCAGCACAAGAAATGAGTAGGACAAATGGATAAGAGAAAATATTTTGTGATGTTTCGACTTGGATGAGTAATAGGGATATTTAGCTTGAAAAATAAATTTGGGCTTCAGAAAAAGTGGTGAGTGAAATTGAAGATTAAAAACGTTAAGGTCAAAAATTAGGATTCGAAAATTCTGAAATAATGGACCAAAGAGATTTGGGTCAAGCATGGGATTCAAATTCAGAATTATGCTCCTGATACTGACGCCATTACTGTGTTCAAAAATGCCAATAGAATTATTGATAATTCTCACTTCATTGCTCCCCTCTCTTTCCTTAAAAACTAAGAACCCTAAAATTATACCGTCTTTTCCACACCAATTCTCTTTCCTCTCTGCTTTCAATCTCACACCACCACCGCTGCCGACCGTGCCGCCTGCCAGCACCCCGACACTTCCGGCGGCTCTGTCCACCATGTCCACCATATCGCCGGTTATTTGCCCCAATGTGTTTGCCCATTCTCTCTCCTCCAAACCAATAAACCCAAAATGCAAGACTTCCCTCACTGACCTTCCTCTCATGCCGGCCACCATACAGAAATCTCCGGCCAAGTTTTCTCCGGTCAACCACCAGGAACCACCGGCCAAACAGTACCCTGCCGGACCGCCTCCTTCTCTCTTCTCCCTTTTCCTCGTTTCTTCTTCTCTCACATACCTTAGTTCTTCTTTACCCTTTTTCCACAGATTTTTCCTCCCATCATTCACTTCCACCGCTTTAACTGTCATCACCCTGCTGGTCCCTCCGACTCTTCCATCTTCTCCGAGCACCATCGTAGTTACCTCCTCTAATTTCTCTTCTCTTCCTCTTTTTTTCCTTGAAAATGCAAGTGATGTTTTCTTCCTCCAACGCCAACGTGGTTTCCCAAACCGCAACCGCCTGGCCGCCCTTCTTCTGTTAAACCGCCAAGCCTTAAACCACGCGCAACCACACGCTCCTTCACCTTCTGGCCTCTTTTCTTTACTCCTTTCTTGATACTCTATTTTCTCCTTCACACTCAAGCTATAAAAGGTGGAGTAATTCTCAGCTTTTAGGATCCATTCATCTGGGTCTTCTCCATAAGATACTGGTAAGTCAAGCTTTCGGTTCCTCCAATTTCCCATTCCTTCTTCGACAACCACATTGTTGTTTTCAAGGTTTTCAGTAAACGGGACAGGGGTGGATGTGATTTGTGGGTTGTTTTGGGGTAGTGTAGTTTGCTGATTTTGGATGAGTGGGTTTATGATGACTGGGTTGCTGAGAAATAGGTTGGTAAATCTTTCACTCAGATTTTTGATGGTGCGATTGAGGTTCGATATTTCAGTGGCCATTGTTTTATGACCTTGGGTTATGGTGTTGATTTGGGAGTGAAGGTTCTGGGTAGTTAAGTTTAACTCCAAACGAATCCCCTCCATCTCGGCATTTATCAGGTTGGGTATTGCCCGTATCTCCTTTTCCAGACGATCGATACGTCGGGTGGTATTCACCATTCCGCTCTGATACCAGGTTTGTTATGAACTGGAATTATGGACTAAAACAGTAAAATAGAGATTGAAATAGTAAAATGACAAAAGAGAAATATACTATTGATTGTATGATAAAAGAAAGATTACAACCCTAAAAGCATAACAAGAAACGATAGATCAAGCTATTCGAGACGCTTGAGATCTCCTAAAATGAGTAAAACCCATCCATTAAGTGTGTAACAATATTCATGATAATAATGAGCCTCTCAATCCTCTTATTTATAGAAAAACTACCCCTTAAGCTATCTTATTCCCCAAGTTGCTCTTAATATTATAATTACTATTTTACCCCCTCGTATGACCAATATCGATTTATAACAGAACCTTGTTTATTCAATAGCCTACAAAAGTGGCAAACTTCAGTTTTAATCGAACTTGATGAGTTAACAAAAATAGTGAAGATCTATCATATTCAAATCTTTAAATTTCTCCTTAACTTTGAATAAGGTGGTGAGCCGGTGAGTTGCTTCAATTGCATTCACTCCATTGCTACGAGAAATCAATGGCAAGTACACTAAGCGATCTCATACTATTCCACCTCTCCTTCCTCCTTATCCATTAAAGAGATTATACTCCTTATACATTGGGAATGAAGTAACTCCGAAACCCAGTTACTACACTTAACACATCCCACACCAAAGATTATAGAAGCCATATTGGACCTAATCTACTCCTTGACTTCCATTCAACCTCCTTTCTTGTTTCTCGCAATCTTTAACCTATGCAAGACACAAGAGCATTAATATATTTCCTTACTCTCCTTTCCTTCGTTCTTCCTTTATAAGATAATTTATAATACTGTTTACATGTGATAATAGGTGAAAATTCGGCTAATATCGAAGGCCGTAACGTCATCGAGTTCTGGTTGTTGTTCAATATAAACCAAAGGTATACCATCCCATTTAAATATGTATTTGACCTTTTTCTAATGCTTCATTTAGAAATAGCTTCACTATCATGGCAAATTTAAATGAAAACATTTGACCTCCAACATGGCTGAAATTGGCAGCCTCTTCAACCTTCAAATGTATTGGTGTCAATATTGATATGTGCTCTTCTATATAATATCAACTTTATGAAAAGAAATGGCTTTAAAAAACCTAGAACTAGGAGCTTTTTTCAAGACGAGCAACGACATATGGGTAGCAATAAGCTGATTTTATCAACAAGCAGAATTAGGAGCTTTTTTCAAAAATATCAAAGAACCTCAATAACAAAGATTCCCTACGTTCATTGATAAAACCAGTAAGATCACACTAAGACCTTGATGTTAACAAACAAAGCATAAAATATGGAGTGAGAGATCCAGTATATTTAAAGTGCAATACTCAAATGAGACAAGATGGGAAACCATACATAGTTCCTCAGCAAATATTCTGGCTTTAGTGTTTGAAGCCATACTCATAAATAAAGAACTGGAAACAAATTCAGCTATCCAGTATTTTCCAATTTAACAGAAAAAGTAATGAGTAGGAACAGGGAGATAACAGAGTGAAGAACTAAGAGATGTTAGTTTTCACCAGCATGGGAAGCAGATACCAATTACCATCATATAAAGAATCTAATCGTAATCATGCAAACAATAGCATTCAATTCCAAAACCAACCTCAATACAATGTTCTCAAATCTTAACAATTAAGCACAACGTTTGCTAAAAAAATATAAGGTCATATATTGGTGTCTCCCCACTTCTTAGTAACCAAGTGGACAAATTTTACAATGCACTACCAAAGACTGCATATGGTTTAATAAATATGCAGACAAATAATGAAGAACCTCGAACATAAAATTACAGAAATCCTCCCTTAATTTTAATTCAAAAACAGTGGAAGTTCTGCTTACATACACTGGAAGCAGCCAGATATTCAAAATTAATTTTATTAGTCAACATACTATCTTCAAAATAAGCTTGGATCAACACAGCAACAAAAAAATAGTAAAATGAAAGAGGAAATAAAGAAGTTTACCACACTACATTTCCACTAAGCAGAACAATATAAAAAGTTCAAAGTCGTGTTCCAAAGAAAATGCTTCCATACGGCATACCTTTCACAATTCTCAGTCCTTCGAGTTGGGGGTGTATGAGAGGCTTCCAATTCCGAGCATGAACAGAAAACCCGCGTCTTTCTCCCAATATTAGCATCAGAAATAGGCTCTGAATGTGAAAAAAAGTCCAATTTCTATCAAATATCTGAATTAAAGTTCAAAAAAATAAAAATAGCTAATAAGTAATTTTTATCCAACAAATCTATGTTTCTACCTTTGCATTCAACACAAAATGTGGATTCCTTCTCAGTTCGAGAGCCAATGGCATTTAAAATTATGAACTCTAAACACTTAAGATTGGAATTCTTGCAAGCAGAAATAACATCACGAAGGGTCTTTCCGTTCTCCAAATATATGTAATCTGCTGGACGTTTATTCGAACTACCCGCATGCAATTCAAACTGATTAGGTGTTACAACCTGCAATAATAAGCACAGGACGAAAAATTAACAGGAAATCAGAAAACCCATAAGAAGAGCAAATTGCAATATGAAACAGAACAATAAACATAACAATGCCAACAACGCCATCCACAGCTAGGTTCCCACAAGTTGAGCACTATGTTTATTTAAACTCTTCCTTTAACATCAACTCCTCAAGTACCCAAGTCGACTCGAATCCATAACCCTAATATGATATGAACAATTAACACCAAAATTAGGCCAAAATTATAAAAATGCTCACAAAATGGGTACTTGGGCCTATACCAGATCCAGAACAAATGCCCAAATCCATATAACATAGCTTGTGTATACCAAGCAATTAACAGAAATAACTGAAAAAATGTCACTATCTTCATTCACTTCCACCTTTCCTGGTTCCTACTATATAAAATTTCAACATCAGAGTCAACTATCAAAAATTCCTTCCATGTTCAAATAAAATAAACTTAATTATTCAAGTCACTTAAAATATTAAATATACAAATAAACAAAAGTTTTCCTACACCTTCAAACAATACTCTTAACAGAGCAAAAAAGTGAAAAACAACTTACTTGATCACCCTTGCATTCGTCACAGAAACACAGTACCCCACACCCTCTTATTATTCCAGCAAGCCCTTTATCTGTCGGCACTTTCTGTCAAATTCCCACCAAAAAATAAATTAAACCCATTTCAATTCAAATAAGAATAAAACAGAAGCATATATTTATCAACCCATTTCAAGCATTCAAAATGTTTTTTTGTAGGTTTTTGGTTTCTCATTATAATGGATTATAGGCTGTTTAGTATATGTAAGGTTGGGTACATTACATTTACATATGATCCCAAACCCTAGGTGGGAGCCACATACTTAGAATCAGGATTCAGGTATTGGAATTTTAGTTGTTATATTGGTATTGTACCTTACAGCCGCGAATATACCTAACGGAAACTCCCTCCAAAAACCCAGTTTCTAGAAGCTCCTTCAATCTAGTAGGAACTTTCTTCACGTCATCTTCAACAACAATAGGGTCATCTTCATTGCCACCCACATTATCATTCTCTTTCCTTTGACTTTCCACAGTGTGTTGACGATTACTCTCCTCATCAACTGTCAAATCCACAATATCACTCTTCTGGTCATCTTCACTATCCACTAATTGATGAGGCGACATAAAAGGCTGATTACTCTTCCTCATCTTTTTCATTGCCGAAAACTCGTTCAACTCAGTGATTGAACTCTTTCGAATGCGGGTACGATTGAGTAATCCAGCGACTTCGTTTTGGGATTTCAAAGCAAACTGAAACTCTCTCTTAAGCCCTGTTCTAATCTTCGATAAAAGCACGAAATTTTCTTCTTCACCTTCAATCTCCATTGCAATATCAGTTTAATCGATGATTTCAGACAATAATTCTCACAAACCCTAGAAATGAGGAGAGAATTTTTGTGGGTTTTTAGAATTAGAGAATGGGGAAAATGAAGAATTCTTGGGGAGGAAGGATAAACTTAAATGATTTGTTTCCTTAAAAAGGATTTTATGGGTTTTCTTGTTAGAGGCCATATTAACCTCATATTGGAAATGTTTATGTTTATTTAATACTTTCTCCGTTTCATAATCCTTGTTCCCAGTGTGATAGATTGTAGAAAAAAATGTCAATCAATAGCAAGTATTATGAAACGGAGGAAGTATAGCATATAGCATACACAAATTATTGTAAGAGATGGTCTATCCGAGGACGAGGGACGCATTAAATATAGACTTAATAGTCCAACTTTTTACTTTTTACAAATTAAATTTAAAGAGAAAACTATGATATAAGTTTCTTGTTTTGAAGTTGTCTATTTAAGAGACGGTCTCTCGAACTATTTTGCATATTTGTCAACGTATTATTTTAATTTTACATATTTATCCATGTATTATTTTAATTTTATTCACCTATAACTATGATTGTTTAAAAGTAATTAAGAAATGTTAATAATAAATATATATTTAAACGAATAGATAAAATTTCACTTAATTATAGTTCTTTGTTATGAAATATATGTTACATTAGACTTATGGGTGTTATTTGTCTTTCAAACTTATTTTATATATTATAACTAATACATAGGTTAAAAATAGTCAAAAATAATTGTGTTGAATCATCTAATCGTATACTTTCATAATATCAACTTTTGATAACTTTTTGTTATGCATAGTTTACGACATAAATAATCAGAATTATGTATTAAATTGTATAAAATAGGAAAATTTGCTCAAAATAATCCCAACTATCACTCGTTGGCCAAAAATAATCCCAACTATCAATTATTTATTAATAATCCCAACTATAATTTGTTGAAAACGTACTCACCCCTTATTACCAGCCGGAACATGCAATTTTTCCACTTTTTTTCTTTGTTTTTTACTTAACTGTTTAAAATTAACATTTCCCCGTCATCAATTAATCAAAAAAGAAAGAAAAAAGTGGAAAAATTACCTGTTGCAACTTGCAACCGATTAAAAGGGAGGTGAGCATGTTTTCAACAAATTATAAGAATAGTTGGGATTATTAAAAAATAATTGATAATTGGGATTATTTTTGGCCCCAGTTGATCATCATCATCATCCTACCCAGTATATCTCGGTCATAGAAAACTATGGGCAGGGTCTGAGGAGGGAAGGACGACGACAACTCATACCCGTAAAAGAGAGCACGGCAAAAAAAAAAATCATCATACAATCTATTAATTTTAATGTATTTTAGAAAAAGGCAAGTTGAATGTGAGCATGCCATTTGTCTTTTTTTCATTGGATGATATTAATGGAATTGATTTATTTGCATTTTTTTCCATATTTACACGTTTGCATTTAATTTTAACGTATTTTGGATTTCTTTATATTTAATTCTTTTAATTACAATAGATATGTTAAAATACTTACTACCCACCTAATTCATTTAATATTAGTATTAGTCTAAAATTTCATTAAAACATTAACATATTTAAAAATTCGTGCATTGCACGGGATTTTATACTAGTATAATCATAATCATCATATCATAATCATAATCATCATAATCATAACATCTATTAAAAAAGCCGAAAAATTCCAAGTGTCAAATTTTTAAAGCACTTGCCATATGTAATTTTTCTATTGGAGTATTTAAATTAAATGAATTAAATAGTTGACCAATCTATTTCAATCAAAGATTTGACAATCAATTAATACTCTAATCTATAGATTGAATAAGAGAATAGAAACATTAAATTACGAATCATTAAGATGATATTAACAAAGTTAAAATTACAAATTAGGGAATAAAATATTAGTCATATACTCCCTCCGTTCCTTTATGTTCTTCCACCTTACTATAACGGGTAGTTTCAAAAGTTCTTCCACTTTAGAATACTTTCTAATTTTGGAAAGTTTTCAACTCACTTTTACCCCTTAAAACCCCACTTTTCTTACTTCACACTACTATTTAATTATTTTCTCTCTCATACTTTCAATACAATCATTACTTCACACTACTATTTAATTATTTTTTTCTCTCATAATTCCAATACAATCATTATTTCCCACTAGTATATAATTAAAATAATACTCACTACTATCAAAGATTCCATTTTTCTTAATCTTTGTGAAAAACTCAAATAGGAAGATCAAATAGAAACGGAGGGAGTATGACTTAATAAGTTAAAAAGTATTTAGATAACATGAAATAATTTATTAAAATTTAGACTGATTTAGTTATAGAAATTATTTCAAATAATCATCATACAATTTAATAAAAAGACTCAAAATCACACGTTCATTCTTTTGGAGCCACACTAGATTAAAGAATTTTATTTGTTAATATTGGCTTAAGTGACTAATAAAATTAATTAATCAACCAGTTATTTATTTTATTCATCTACAACTATTTCAATTTATAACACATAAAAAATTCATATTACCCTATTTTAACAATTATTATTTATTATTTCATCTTTATATAGTATATTTAAAAATTATTACTACATGTTTTTTAAAAATATTTTATATACATCTTCGTACTAAAAATTTCGTGCATTGCACGGAGTTTTATACTAGTAATAGTTATAATAGATTGGATGATGTATGGGAGCAAGCCTTTTGAGTTCTAATTAAATAAATATTTTTAATGTGTGGTACTCCCGTACGTAGATGAAAATATTCATGTTTGTCTTGCTGACATGGTATATAATGGAAATAGATACTTTGTTGTATATTTGTATTAGGCCGTGACAATTCGTCACATAATCTCACCGTGGCCCACTCGTGGGGTCACGGGAAACCCGTGGGCTCGGGCCCACAAACCCACGGGTCAAGAGCGTTGACTTGCACATACACTTGGTGAGGTTCATTGTTTCCCAAAACCATATGGCTATAGGAGAATTAGCTCACCAAGTATATATGCAAGTCTACAACCCACTTTTTTATCGATGTGGGATCTTGTCTCACATGTGAAGTATTTCCAACACTCCCCCTCACATGTGAGCCACATCATTCCAGGAACCACCTTCGGCTCTTGATACCATATTAGGCCGTGACAATTCGTCACATAATCTCACCGTGGCCCACTCGTGGGGACACGGGACACCCGTGGGCTCGGGCCCACAAACCCACGGGTCAAGAGCGTTGACTTGCACATACACTCGATGAGGTTCATTGTTTCCTAAAACCATATGGCTATAGGAGGATTAACTCACCAAGTATATATGCAAGTCCACAACCCACTATTTTATCGATGTGGGATCTTGTCTCACATGTGAACTATTTCCAACACTCCCCCTCACATGTGAGCCACATCATACCAGGAACCACCTTCGGCTCTTGATACCATATTAGGCCGTGACAATTCGTCACATAATCTCACCGTGGCCCACTCGTGGGGTCACGGGAAACCCGTGGGCTCGGGCCCACAAACCCACGGGTCAAGAGCGTTGACTTGCACATACACTTGGTGAGGTTCATTGTTTCCCAAAACCATATGGCTATAGGAGAATTAGCTATGTAGAAAATCATAATGCGGAATTTGGTTTGGGTTTAATCTGGTGAATACTTCATTTGTATTAAATAATAATGAGAGGTACTACCTCTATTTATACATATAGATTAGGACTAAAAATAAGGAAATAGAATAACCTTAATATTCTAAATATTAAAAAAGATCTTAACTTCCTAAACACTTAAAATATTATTCTAGAATAAAATCAAAATATTCTGCATATAATTTTCTGAATATATTATTTCCTACACTCCCCCTCAAGTTTGGTCTTGGGATCACCATGACGAAACTTGCTAATAATATTCTTCAATGCTTTTGAGCCAATTGCCTTGATCAGAAAATCCGCTAGTTGATCTTTTGATTTTACAACGGATATTTTTATAATCTCTTCAGCACATTTTTCGTAATTGATTTCCAATTTTTTTGAGTCTGGATAAAATGGTAAAAGATAAATTGGGTCGATTAATTTCATCATTTTGTTCAATATTTTGGATTTTGGGTTGTTGGGTTTTTGAGTCATTTTTTTGAAAAAGTTGGAACATTTGTTCCATTTATGCCATGGATATCATGGTCTTGGTTTGGTTTTGGTTTTGATTTTGTTTGGTTTGGTTGGTTTTGTTTTGAATTGGTTTTTGTTTGGATCGATTTTGTCCGATTATGATTAATGATAAAATACCGATAGAGTTATTCCGTCCAGGAAAACCTTACGGCGCTGATACCATGTAGAAAATCATAATGCGGAATTCGGTTTGGGTTTAATCTGGTGAATACTTCATTTGTATTAAATAATAATGAGAGGTACTACCTCTATTTATACATATAGATTAGGACTAAAAATAAGGAAATAGAATAACCTTAATATTCTAAATATTAAAAAAGATCTTAACTTCCTAAACACTTAAAATATTATTCTAGAATAAAATCAAAATATTCTGCATATAATTTTCTGAATATATTATTTCCTACAATTTGAAATTACTACTTTTTATTTATACTTCATATTATCAAAAAATTACTCTTAATTTATATTTTATTTTTAATCTATAAGTTAAATATAGTCAAAAGGAGTCTTGTTTTATTTGTCTCAATGCAAAAATTATTAATATCAATTTTTCATAATTTTTAACTATATATAACTAAAGATATTAAATGTTAAAATTTTATCTCGACAAGTGCAAAAAATGTAAATAGGACAAGTAGGCTGAATAGGAGGGACTATATCATTATTAAAAGCAATCTCAATTCGACTAAACACAATTGCCTCTATTCATTTAAGTTTGATATTGAACGTTGTATTTCTCCTCCTAACATGTCATTATAAATAACAAATTCAAAAATACATATATTTATTCGTTATGTTACTTGTAAATTTCCTCGTCAAACAAACCCTTTAGGAACTTAATGCTTATTTCTTTGTCATTTTTGTGCTAAATTGGCAAGAACTAACAAGTTTGTTTGGGGTCTAAGTCTTAAAAAAAACAGACCCTCTCTTAAGAGACCGTCTAATATAGTCTAGATGTCTCTCAGGAGTCCAACCCATATCTCCCTTTTAAATTACAAACCACCAATCTGTTTTTTTAAATATAAATTGGGCCAGCCTCAAAACTTAGGACGTCTATTATATCGACGGTCTCAAGTAAGAATTTGTGAAAAAATAAATAGATATGGGTCTGAGTTTGAGTTTAGTGTGTTTAAAGTTTAAACTCATACCTATTCCAAGCCCACCTTACATTTACAAAAAATTGGTATTAATAATCTAATTTTTTATCCATCCACTCTGAATTATATCACCTATAGATTATTTTTTTACTCCCTCCGAACCAATCAATTTGTCTCATTTGCCCACACTTGTCGAGACAACATTTTGACCCTTAATTTTAATATCTCTAATTATGCTTAAATAAAAAATACTTCTATGAAAAGTTGATAAGAATAATCCTTGCATTGAGATAAATCAAACAATATCTCACATAACTATGTTTTAACTTATGGATTAAGAATAAAATACAAATTAAACGGGATTGATGAATTGAGCAAAAAAACCAAATGAGACAACTAAATTGGTTCAGATAGAGTAATAATTAGACATTTGCCCTTAGTTTGCTATCAGCACACCCTTTTATTTTATAAGAACCCAAACTTTGCCCTTAGTTTGTTATCAACAAAACCATCAAAAGAGTGAAAATCGCCATCACTACGATGATAGAGAGAAATCAAATCGAGCAAACTCGATAAATTTTCTCATTTAAATTGACGAACTTTGAGTTTCGATGGAATTAATTAAAGTGTAGATTAAATTTAAAATGGGTGAAGATAGAGATTAAATTAAAGTGCATCGAGAAAAATGAAAACCCTAGAAATGCTGTGAAATCTGCGTAAATATGCTCTATCAAGTAAACGAGAACTAAGATTAGGATTAAAAAAAATTATGTGAGTGATTCAGAGTAGAGAGTGAATTTTTTGTTTTTTTTGTTAGTCGAATGTCGAAGGTGAACAACAAGAGCAAGAGTAAGAGTGAAGCAGTATTTAAGTTTGGCACAAAAAAAACCGCTATTTAAAGTGGCGATTCTTTTAAGTTTTTTTTCTTTTATATTGTTAATAAGTCGTTATTTTAAGTGACGGTTTCATAGTGGAAATTAAACAAACCATCATTTCAATGAGCAATTTATTAAAAAAAAAGAAAAAAAAAAGCAAATTTTTTTTATAATAAACAATATATTTAGGGAGTAATTAATTTAGAGAATACCCCAATTCTAATCGCACCCCATCCATTTTCACCCTTCATCATTCTCCAACAATGGCAGCCAACTTACCATTTCATTTGGCGGCGCCATTAAAATCCAACTTTCAGCTTCAACAAGCTTTAACCATCCCATTTTCCCAGACTAAAAGTTCTATAGTGCGTTGTTCTGCTGCTGCAACACCCACTAAAAAGAGCTACAATATCACTCTTCTTCCTGGTGATGGCATTGGACCTGAAATTATATCTGTTACCAAAGATGTCCTTCAAATTGCTGCTTCCATTCAAGGTTTATCCCTTTGTCTACGCCAAAAATTAACTAATTCATTGATTTTATCTCTTTTATTGTTAATTTAATGGATCATTATTCTGGTTTTTGTGCTTCATTGTTGTCTTTTATCGTTAAGATTGAGAATTGGGGTTTTCGTTTTTTGTATTAGTATCGTTTTGTGCTTTCTTGATGTTACCCTTTTTTTGATATTGTTTGAAATGAAGGTGCATTGATATGGAAAATAATTATGCATAATCTGAATATGTTCAGTGAGTTCGGGAATAAAGGAACCCATATTATGAATAATTGCAGATTATGGCCTCTCCTACAGGACTCAACTCAGCTGAAGAATAAAGGAATTTTGAGAGTGAAAGTGGTAGCTATAGAAGAGGCCATAAAGAGATTTGGAAGGAATAGTTAGGGTTAGAGTAGGATATTTTGGGGTTGGTTGTTGCTTGACAATATGTGAGTTCACAAAGGATTTACATATTGGGTATTTTGTGGTGGGTTGTTGCTCGAGGATATTAGGAGAAAGGCTCAAGAGAAGGTAGAGAGGGGGAAAGGACATTGAGTAATAGTTGAAGAGACGAAAAAGGAGATAACAACATTCTATTACTTGATAGTTGATACTATGAATTGGCTCCCGCCTAGACGAGATTTGAGAGAGTCAGATGTAGGAAACCTTTCCCTTGTAATAACAAAAATATTGTTTATGATTGACCATTGATGAATAATGAGAGATAATTTGTTCACTAGTTACGGTTTAGTTAGTGACATTGGGTTATAAAATGTTATATTAGTCTATTGCTTGCTCCTATTCCTCACTGACACTTATAAGTCTAGGGAAAAAAGATAGCATGTGTCTCTGTTAAAACTTGCTTTTTTATAAATTAAATGTTTGGGATTGCAGAAGTTTAGCATGATAGTTTTTTTTGATGTGGAGGGTTTGTATATTTGAGCGCACCCTATTTGTTGTTTGATTAAATTGTTAATATGAGAGTGCACCTGTGATAGTTAGGTATCAGAATGTTAACAATAGCTGATTTTATACCAGTTAGATCACTTTATCAAATTATGTACAAGGATTAACAGAAAGAAGAAGGGATATTGAGCTTGCATACTAATGGCAGAAAATGTCAAAGATAATATGGCATTTGATACGCCACTGCCAACTCAGGCAAGTAAAAATAAACGAGAACAAAAATGAGATAGGAACTTAGATGAATAATAGTTCCTTACTCACTGGCTTCTTATTATCATTTTCTTATGCTGCTTTCTCAATCCTTCTAAGTTCTTTTTGACCTTCAAACGTTTCTCTTGATTGCCTTGGTACAACCATATCATCCCACAGCTCAAAAGTTGCTTTATAATGATATAATCAACTGTTGCAAATTGCTCCCCCCCCCCTGTTCCTGTGTTTGATGTAGGCGAATAATAGGGGTGGTTTTTGCCGGGGAGTAAAAAATAGTTGTTTTTCAACAGAACTACTTTACCGTTTCAGTTCATTTGTTTTATATGAAATGAGGATTATGCAATTGCCTGTTACATGCCTGTCCTTGGTGCTTACCTTGTGTCATTGGGTTTATCTAAAGCAATCAACTGAAGTGCTCAACTGAAGTGCTTTTTTCTGCTTTTCTGTTTGTCATTTGTGATTGTCTGTTCTTCAATCTGTGGTTTTAATATTTTTAGGAATTGAGATCAAGTACCAAGAGATGCCTGTTGGTGGCTCTGCTCTGGATCTCACTGGAGTCCCTTTGCCAGAGGAGACCCTTAATGCTGCAAAACAATCTGATGCTGTACTTCTTGGAGCTATTGGAGGGTAACACTCTAAGTGCTTATATAGTTTTTCATTTTTCCTTTTGCCCTCCCTCTCGATTTTTTTTTTCAAAAGTAGATATGAATGGTTCATTCAGTCCCTTCTGGAAATTAGGTACAAGTGGGACCATCTTGAAAAGAAGTTGAAGCCAGAGACCGGCTTGCTTCAGCTTCGAGCAGGGCTTGACGTGTTTGCAAATTTGAGGCCTGCAACTGTCTTACCTCAGGTTCTGTTTATTTGGCTTTTGATTCATTCGGAATCTTCCTACAGTTTTCTATCTTTTGAATTACTTAATCTTTTTCCTATGAACATTTCTGAAAGTAAAATTAGATTAGTTCTGACATATGACTCTCTGGAATCTGGATAAGTTTATTTTCTGGTTAAATGTTTAATCAATGACCTTAATGGATGTTCATAGATTTCATTGGTGCAGAATCACTAAATATTATATCTTTTTATTCATCTACTGAATTTCAGTTGATTGATAGTACAACATTGAAAAGAGAGGTAGCTGAAGGTGTTGATCTGATGGTTGTGAGGGAGCTTACTGCTGGTCTGTTCTGTGACACTGAAGTCATTTTCAAAAAGCTTCATATTAGCTCTATACTTGGTTGGAGTTTTACTTTTTCTTAAGCTTCTGTATTTCTATTCAGGTATCTATTTTGGGGAGCCTAGGGGTATTACTAAGGATGAAAACGGGGAGGAGGTTGGTTTCAATACGGAGGTGTACACTGTTTCTCAGGTACCGTTTTTACTTGCCAATTCTTTTTGATGTGTTTGAGATAATACCTTAAACATATCTCTTATTTTGGAACTAGGTTCAATGATTTTTAAAGTTGTTCCACATAAGCTCAATAGACTCATTGCATATGTTAGAGGGAATTCAGAGGTGATCAAATACGGTGTAAAAATGCCTTTTTGATTGTTTTCCGTAGAGATTGCAATTTATCTCAAAGCTCTCACCTCTAGAAAAAATGATGTAAGTCTTATAAACAAAAATTCTTAAAACAGCTTTGAGGAGAAATTTTAATAATCGGGTCATTTCATGCCACAATCGACAAAATGTCCACGCGTTGTCCCACTTGAACCTCTTGCGTCCGTGCAATTTCATTTAGCACTTTTTCTTGTACCTTTCCTCACTAATAGAATTCTACGTCATAAGATGTCTCTAATTCAGAAACAAATCATTTATGTGTGTTTCTCTATGAACTAGTTTATCATGATTGTGTGAACCAAGGATCCACTTTTATTCAACTTGTGCAAAAATAATTCAGAGAAACATGATAGTGATATTTTGAAAACTAAAAAAAGCGAAGATGTAAGAGTGGTGTGATTGAGTTGTCTTCTCCTAAGTTATCAGCATCGTGTCGGCCCATTTCATAATGCTGCAATGATTTCGTTTTGTTCTACTCAACCATATGAATAAAATATTAGAGCTCATAAAAATGAACCAACTACATGTCTACACATTTATCTTTAGGAAACGAAAACCCAATCATCAAAATCTTTTTCCCTGATTCCCCCACCTAAACTTATTTATTTATCTCTAATATAATCTTTTATCTCACTTTCATGAACCCGATATATGATTTTACAGATTGACCGTATTGCTCGTGTTGCTTTTGAGACTGCACGAAAGAGGCGAGGGAAGCTATGCTCTGTTGATAAAGCCAATGTTTTAGAGGTTTGTGTTTTGTATAAGTATAAAACTAATGAAAATTCATTTGTGTTTGAAGTGTATGCCAACACTTTCTAGATCCTTTTTCAAGATTTTGTTTATGGAAACACGACGGTGGATTTAGAGGCTTTAGCAACTTCAGATTGGCAAATACTATAAATTGCAGGTTGTCAGTCATTTGGATAAGCCTGTGTTGAAAGTTCGAAACATTATTAGACATTTTTTTGCATTGCACAAAATTCAAAGAGGGTTACGTTGTGGGCGTCTTTCGGAGCATTATGGTTTTTTACACATTGTCCTGTTAGCTTTGGATCATGAATCTTGATTGATCTGATTTTTCTGCTGAGACCTTATATACTTTGATAAGCTTGCCAGTTTGCTAAAAAAAGTCTCATTGCCTAATCATTTTGCCAGGCATCTATGCTTTGGAGAAGAAGAGTTACGGAATTGGCAGCAGAGTACCCGGATGTTGAGCTCTCGCATATGTACGTTGATAATGCTGCTATGCAACTTATTCGTGATCCTAAGCAGGTCCTTATCTGCTCTATCACTCCCTGTCCCAAAATTGGTGAATTTTTTTTATTTTCCTGCGAATTGACGAATAAATTTTAACATAAATGGGGATCGACTGTTCACTTGCGCAGTTTGACACCATTTTAACCAACAACATTTTCGGTGACATATTATCTGACGAGGCGTCCATGATTAGTGGGAGTATCGGAATGCTTCCTTCTGCAAGCATTGGCCAATCGGTATTCAAATGCTCCATTTAATTTCAATTCATGATTCTATTGCTGATATAAAATCCTCATTTTCTTGGTACTTCGTTAGTTTTGTGTTTATTTTATGTATGTTCAATTCTTTATTCAGGGACCCGGGCTTTTTGAACCTATACACGGTTCTGCTCCTGACATTGCCGGGCAGGTTTGTCTTCTAGAAATTTGACCTTATTTCTCATAGTATTATGCAAACTGATCATATCTTATCTGCATATGAAGGACAAGGCCAATCCATTGGCAACCATTTTGAGTGCGGCAATGCTTTTGCGATACGGTCTTGGCGAAAGTAAAGCCTCAGAAATAATCGAGACAGCTGTTCTGGACACACTAAATAGGGGTTTTCGAACAGGCGACATATACTCAGCTGGAAACGTATGTAGTCTCTATCTTAACGTATTATGTTACTCTGGTATTCTGCTGTGTCTCTGCTTGTTTACCATCACCTGATCAAGTATAGCCTGTTTCCTTCTATTTTAGAGTTTTGACCGCATTTTTCAGACCTAACGAAAAAATATCTCAATAATCATGCCATTTGTGGGTTTTGGCCATGCCCTTACTCCAAAATTAAGAAATCTGGGTCTTAGACCTGATTTTCTGTGGCTTAGACATATATTTTCTAGTACAAGCTAGTGTGGGCTAGATTATTTCGTGTGTGGTCTGCTCTAAGCCATGGTCAGCTCAAGTTCAAGCTAGTACGAGATTTGCACGTGCTAATCTGTGAGTGACATCTACCCGTTTCATTGTAAGCGAATCAGCAAACCACAAGCTAAAAACTCAGTGTCCGTCCCAAATTGAACCCTTCCAACTTGCACGTTGGCCTATCCCTAGTCTTGTCCGTTCTTATTGAGTAGCCCATTAGGATTCATATCACCTACAGGCTACAATTTATTAGTTTGAGTAAAAGTGCATCGAATTCGGTGTTAAGACCGAACCATGTTTTCTTATCTCATAATTTATGACGGTTATAAACCCCCATTATTTCGTACAGAAACTAGTTGGGTGCAAGGAGATGGGTGAAGAAGTGATTAAATCAGTAGAATCTCAAGTTTCTGCAGCTGTTTGAGTACGTAATGATATAATAAATGATAGAGGCATATATTCGAGCTCCAACTCGAAGTACGAAGGCTCGAAATTTGTGTGGATTTCTGGTTCATTCTTGATTGTTGAGGAAGTACAATCACAATTTTTCCCCGCTTCCTAAGGGAGACTCTTGTAAGGACCCTTTTTTCACACCGGAAATCTGTACAAATTTACAAAAATTTACAATCTTGCACAATTTTTGTTTGGGAATAAATTTTGTGGGGAATTATGAATAAGAATATTTTTATTTAAATTTAAGATTTAATACGAATTGAGTTTAGTTTAGTCCGAATAGATCCACATCGTTATTTCGATTTGTTTGTTGATATGAAAGATTGAAATCCCTATAGGTGTTTATTCGAATTATTGGGCTTATTTCAGATCAAGTGTACGTTTCGGGTTAGTTTTAAATCAGGTCTTGTGTTCATAGTGATTATTGTATAATTTTAAATTTAAGTCGGGTTAAATCGAGTTTGGTTACAAAGTTGGGTAGATAATTTTAAATAACCGTTATTTACAAAGACTTTTTCAATCTAGATATTATGATTTATGCAAGTTAAGTTGATTAGACTTTGCTAATTTGATTGAATTTAACTCAAAATAAGTGAGTTTAGTTTGAGATTTTTAAGCCAATTAATTAAATGAGTTGATTTGATCTGCTATGATTATTAAATTGGTTTGACTGTAGTTAAAATTGTAAATCTGAAATAAACATATATAACTCATCTAATTAAATAACTTAATTTTTAAGTTAAATGTATCTCTATCCAATATAACATGAATTTATTTATTTATATTTTCCTTTTATTCATAATAATACTCCTTTTGTTTCTAATAAAGTTCTCACAAGAAATGGTCTTGGAAATTAAGAATATTGAAATCTTTTTTTTTTTTTTTTGAGATAAGAATATTGAAATCTTTTAGTACTATCTTATTGAATAATAAATTCAAAAGAAGAAAAGTGGGATCAAAAATATTTAAAAAATATTAAAAGAAAATTAGTGGAAAAAATATATGAATTACAACTAATAAAAGTATTATTATAAAATTAGTGAAAAAAATGTGGAGATTATAAGAAATATTATAATGTTAAAATGAAGTTAGTAGACGATATATTGGAACATAAACATTATTAAAATATTAAAATAAAGATGAATAATACTCCTATTAGTTTTGTCCAAAATTTGTGAAATAAATAGAAAGATTTCTTATAATAACAACAAAACGGAATACACAAAATGACAAATTTAAACTTTTTTAAACAAAAAGGGAATACAAAATAAAAAAATACTTATAAACTAATAATTTTAAATTAAGGTCTAAACGATAGTCAATGTAAGAAATCAAATTTGAAAACAAAAAAAAAACTCTTAATTGATTATCCGAAACAAAATCAGGTCATCCAATCTGATCGATTAGAAATCAAGTTTGAGTTTAATCATCAATTTAAGTTTTAATCAAATGATTTCTAACCCAAAACCGATCAAATTAGATTCTCAACACGCATGCGAAATTACCGACGATTGGACGAGAAATCAAAACAGTATTAGCAATTGTTATCATGGTCGCAATAATCTACATCAACACTACATTTTACAGGAAACCTAAACCCCTGATTATCTTTATCCTCTTTTTGATTCAACCTAACAGCAGAAGAATCAGTAATATTAACAATCGCATTACAATCAACCGATAGATCACCCCATTGTAATTCCCTATGAACATTCGCATTCACATAAACATCAAAATCCAAATAACCAAGACCACTTTCATACCTAATATCGAACGCCGAAGCTTTCTGGAGTTTCAAATTAAGCGCAACAATTTCAGATTCAATCAATTTTACATTCCTTTTCCTGTGACTGAAACCATCAACCGCATCTTCGGCAAGTTTCTGTCCGCTTTTGGAAATTCCGACTCGGATTCCCGAGTACCTGATCTTGCTTCTTAGGTACCGATTCTCTGCTCGGAGTTTGACATTGAAGAATGCGATGAGATGATCGTCTGATGTTAGGTTGAATCGAGTTATGGCGGCTTGTTCTAGAGTGAATGTTGGGCCTTTGCCTAGACTGAAAACTATGAACATTATTATTATTATTATTATTTTTTTTTTTTTTTTGAGTTAAAAACTATGAACATTATTGGTAAAGCTATGATTGTGAATAAGAACATTAGGCAAAAGAAAATACATGCTATTGTTTTAATAAAAGACATGATAATTTATTTTTTGAGTTTTTTTTTTTTTTGAAATTTATTTTTTGAGTTTTTAGAATTAGGGTTCATCATAATGTGATTAATTAAGTTGGTTTTATATGTGATTAGAGATTAATTGTGAAATTAAGGACAAGGAAATTAAGAAATTTAATAATGCAAAATGATTAAGAGTCAACTTTATACAAGTTGAAGTTTTTTTGATCAAGAAATACTAGTATTTGGTATGATGATTTCAGCTAATCAAGAAAATAGTAATTAAGAATGGATAAAAAATATGTACTTTCTCGGTTTCAAATTAGTCGCGATATTGGCAAAAATGACACTATTTTTTCATCATTTTCAATTTATAATTAGTTTTTAATATATAGATTAAAATATAGTCAGGTGAGATCTTGTTTGATTTGTCTCGTTGCAATGGTTGTTAATTTTAAATTTTTATAAATTTTTATAATTCATAATTAAAAATATTAAAGATTAAATTAACGCATTGGATTGCGTGAAAAAAAAAACAAATGTTGCAAGTAAATTGAAACGGAGAAAGAAATTTATAAGAAATTCAGATTTAAAAATAGAAATATATACTAGTAATATCTTATTGTTATATAAAACAAAATGAAAAATATCGTAAAATCGATAAGACATATAAGAGTAGAATTATTAGTGTATGGTTCTTCTAAATATTCTTGCTCACATCACATGGCTTTTAGTACTTCTGCGTTAATTATTCATTTTCCTTACAGCTGGTCTTGGCCGAGACCGTCTCACGCTGAGACGGCCCAGCCCAAGACAGCTAGGCGCGTGATATGGGGGGCATTTCTGTATGCAATATATATATTTCCTCTTTTAAAACATAAACTTCCATTTTCAAAAATCAGTAACTTCCCACATTAAACACCAATCCGCGCCTAAATAGGAAATAATTATCAATCAATTTCTCTCAATTTCATAGCAATCTCTGCAAATTTCTTCAAGCATGGCTGCAATGGAGGATTTAATGAAAATTGACTATATTAAAACTGACTATCTTAGGCTGAAAATTGTATATCTTAAGATGAGAATTGAATGATTTAAGAGGAGAACTGAGTACTTTAAGGGGACAACTGAATACTTTAACATGAAAATTGACTATATTAAAACTGACTATCTTAGGCTAAAAATTGAGCATTTTAAGATGAGAATTGATTGATTTAAGAGGAGAACTGAGTAATTTAAGAGAACAACTGAGGACTTTAACACGAAAATTGACTATATTAAAACTGACTATCTTAGGCTAAAAATTGTATATCTTAAGATGAGAATTGATTAACATAAGAGGAGAACTGAGTACTTCCAACTACGTTCTTATTTCATTGATGTTTCATATATGTATATCCAATTGCATTTCTATCTTAACACATTCAGATTCTATCTTAACACATTCAATTTCTATCTTATGTATATCTGAAATGTTAAGTTGTCCATTGCGTGATATTTTTATCTTAAATCATTCAATTTGTATCTTAACACATTCAATTTCTATCTTAAAACATTCAATTTTTTATCTTAGGTATATCTGAAATGTTAAGTTGTCCATTGCGTGATATTTCTATTTTAACACATTCAAATTCTATCTTAACACATTCAATTTCATGCTTAAAATGTGTAGTTGCACACATTCATTTAGTTTTTAGACTAAAGATAAAAAAAACAAAATTATTACCAGTAATGGAGGAAGATGAAGAAAAACAAATGAGAACGAAGCAATAATGATGGAAGAGGAAGAGTCAAGAACGTCAATGGAGCCGAAAATGGAGGTTGAAGAAAGTTTTGAATATGGGAAGTTAGAATGATTATGAAACTGAAGGTATATTGTGAATAAGGGAATTAAAAAGGTTGCCAAAAATAAAACCCCAAAAAAAGGAAGTTGGAGGGAATGAATCCAAGGTCGGGCGCGTGTCATGCACGCGTGTGTATTTGGGCCGCCAAAACTGGGCCGTCTCACCTTGAGACGGTCTCGGCCAAGTTTTGTTGTTTTCCTTAACCTAACCTTTTTTAAAGATAAAAATAATGTAATAATCGCTAAATGCTAATCCGTTTGTTTGTAATTAATGTTATTATTTTATATTTTAAAATATTTCATTTGTTATTTCCCACTTTTTCTAAAGAAACTTTATATATATATATATATATATATATATATATATATATATATATATATATATATATATATATATATATATATATATATATATATATATATATATATATATAGGATTTGGATCGTGTGAAAACCAATTAAAATGGTGAAAACTGAAAACAGTGGTACATAATAGCTCAAATGGAGTACATATTTGGGTGGCAGTTTCGTAAATAATTAAAAATTTGTATACCTCTTAAAAGGGGTACATATTCAGATGACATTTTTGTAAATAATATGAATTTTTTTCTTCACAAAAAATATGTACACCCTATAAGATAATATGTATCTCTTTTGCTTCAATATGTATACCTCTGTTTGGTTTTCAGTTTTCACCACTTTAAGTGTTTTCATTTGATCCTACCCTACCCCTATATATATATATATATATATATATATATATATATATATATATATATATATATATATATATATATATATATATATATATATATATATATATATATATATATATATATATATATATATATATATATATATATATATATATATATATATATATATATATATATATATATATATATATATATATATATATATATATATATATCATATTTTTTTTGACTATATTAGCATTATTATACTAATTTTAATATTTTTAATGCATATGATTTTTATATATTTTTAACTAATTTTTTTTAACATTGTATAATATTTATGGTCACCAAATATTTGTCACTAACTTTGTTCTAATATTATAATATATATGCTCTTATATATTTCTCACTAACTTGATTTTAATATTTTTGAATATTTGTGGTATCCTTATTTTCTATTCTACTAATTTTATTATATATATTTTTTACTACTTACAATTCCCACGTTTTCTCTATTAACTTTATTCCCTCGATATACCTTATAATCATAAATTATATTCTCAAATGATATTATTATACATCGATCATTTTACATAATATAAACTCTTATTTTTACGTTTTATTATATTCTTTTAGCCATCATTAGTCTAGCTAGAACTATCCAAATCCATTGGATCGGAGATCAAGCTTCCGATATTGACCAGTCCCAAAGTTGTGATTATTTAAATTTTATTATGTATATTAAAAAAATTTATGTCCTAGGACATTTTCAACAAATAATTTGAAAAATATTATATATGGAGAGAATAACTATCATACTATTCTAATTAATATTTATTTGCTAGAGCGTAATATTTAGTCAATAAGATTGGATAATTACAAATAAATACATTGAATTGAACTGAATTATCATTAGAATGCGCTATAGTTATGATCTTTTTAAACACAAAAATCATAATTTAATATCTCTCTTATATTTAGCGGGTAAAGTGATGGATGATTGTGAAAACTCTAATATATTACTCCAACTTTTAGTCTCGCATAAATGTAAAAGTTGAATTACATATGTTTTACGTAATGGTATATGTTGTGGGATCAATTCGGTATAGTTATAGTCATCATATCATAGTCATTAATTCAGTATTTGTGTACAATGTAAGAGTTCGAGGAAAGATAGCAGACATACCATTTTCGTACCCCTCCAAAAAATGGTAAAGAGGAATGTGCACGTTCAATTAATTAAATAAAGATCACACTGCTAAGAGAAATATGAATGCCATCAAGATTACATAATGATGTTTATAAATCACAACACAAACAGGGTAGACTGAGTTATTAGAATAGAAATTGAAGATATAGCTAACATAAATAAAATTAAGTAAATAATTTAAATAACTAACTAGAGAAGAAAAAGTTAGTGAAAATAAGTAATCAAAAGCTTATGAGAGAATAAGAAGCCTCCAACTATCTTTTTTTTTTAAAGAAAGCCTCCAACTCCTTTTATTCCTCTTTAGGTCCTCAGATGAATGAAAGTATCGTAAGTCGATCTTTATTTGTTCCTTCCACGTAATTGGTGGTAGTTGACGAGATCAAAAAATGTATAATGCTTGAACTATTCCTTCTGTACTGATAAGTTAAGTCATTAAAATTTTCATTCATTTACTTCTCTCATACTTCATACTGTGATATGCGTATGATTTATCATATGATAAATAATTATTATTTAAATTTCACTAATCACAACTTATATAATCTTAAAGTATTTGAAGTTTAATAATTTCTCAGGTTTATCTCAAAAAAAAATATTTGAAGTTACAATTAATTTGTAAGTTGATTCTTCAAAGTAAATAAATTTCTATAATTTTATTAAAATTGTGAGAGAAACATATGGAGTAAAAATTAAATAAATAAATGAATTATTTTTAATCATTATATATAAATAAAATATACATTATTTTGTACAATCTTGAGAGATAATAAAAAGAAATACTATTTAACCACAAAAGATAAAGAATCAATAAAAATAATTGAATCAAGTTTTTAGATATAGATAATGACCTGGGAAAATTTGATCCGACCCGAAAATGGACCTGGGACCCGACCCGTTAAAACCCGAACCCGACCGATCCGAAAGCGACTTAACCCGAAACATGACCGACCCGATAATTACCCGACCGAAAATGACCCGATCGGCAACCGACCCGTTTTGACAGGTCTAATGTCAATTTTTAGAGTAATCTCAATGTTAGAATTCATTTCAAATAAAATTTTTGTTTTCAACTTATCTAAACATATTGACTATATCATTTGAACCTCAAAACTCATTAATAGATATTAAAAAAACCGCAATTAACATCTTGTAATCCATCGTAATTATTTTTCTTTAAAAAAAGGACGTTATAATCATCTTAATTGAATACATATATCTTGTTAAATCAGTCAAATGAGTTTTTTGTTCTTCTACATTTCATTAAGCAAATCGATATAATTTATAAGAACGTTTTGCACATTTGAATGAGCTTTTTAGAAAAGAAATGTCCTTAGCTTAGATTATAAAACGTGTATCTTATAAATCGAAATAAGTACTTAGTTATTTGTATATCTTTTCAACATGAAATTGTGAAAATATTTTTTATGAGAAAATGAGAAGATATTTAACTTCATTTTTATCTAACGTTACAACTTTAATAAACGCAATAACTTTTATAAAGCACGTATATTACAAGTCATTCAAAATAAATATTAATTTCCTTATTTTCTTTACACTTAAATGAACCTGATATACCAACTAGTTTTAGAAAATCGCACATTTGGTTTCTCTAATATGACACGTATCTTACAAATCCAACTATACATAGAGATTTAAAGTTTAGACAACGAGCGTCGCAATTACTGATTTCTTATAACTTGAATTCAATCACATATAAGGCTTTAATACCGTGTTTATTGATATGTGGATTAATGTCATAGGGATGAGAAATAATTTTTTATTAAAAAAGTTTCATAAATAATAAAATATGCAAAAATCATTTTTTAAAATTTCATAAGTCCATAACCCGTTGGGTCAAACGATCGACCCAGAACCGAGAGTGACCCGATCCGTAAATGACCCGATCCGAGAATGACCCGACCCGAAAATGACCCGACCGAAAGTGACCCGACCCGTAACCCGTCCGACCGACCATTTTCCTAGGTCTTATTAACAACCATTACTCGGTGAATGACTTCAAGTCCACCACTTAATAGGAAACTAAAACTGTAGCATGAGTTTGTTTGAGATCGTCTCGTCATGAATTGCTCAGTTACATAAATTGTTGTGAGAGACGATTTTTTTAAAAACATCTCTAATTGAATAATTGTGTAGACCTATTATATATTTTTTAAATATTGTAAGTAAGTATTAAGAATGATGTAAGTAGACACTTAGAATATTGAAAGTAGACATTAAGGATATGAAAAGTGAACATTAAAAATAATGTATATAGGCATTAAGAATACAATAAATAGGCATTAATATTTAATTGGTTGAGCTTGAGTTATGTCTCTCAAAGAGACGATCTCAAAAGACTAGCTGTTTAAGTTATTAATTTTACTAATTAATCACTTTAAAATTAAAAGTAATCAATTTAACACATTATTTTATACGAGTATATGTGAACCCAATAGAAATGATTCTCACGTATTTTCAAGTTTAGTGGAAAAAAATAGAAGTCTCATTAACATATTTAATTAATTCTATATACAAACATTTATATGTTTTTGGAACCAATAAAAATAAAAAAAATAATTTTAATATAAATTAACAAAAAAAAACACTATTTTATTTTTTTGATTAATATCAAAAACTAAATGATCGATGCAATCTCACTCTCTCACCAAACCAAACACAACTACTACTCCTTCTCCTTTCACTCGTGGGTCCCACTACTCTTCCCTCTTCATTCCACGTGTCACCACCATCCACCACCAATCTCATCTCTCCACGAGTCTCCACCTCATCTCCCTGCACCTCACCTACACCCAATCCCCTCTCTCCTCCTTCCGCCACCTGTCCTTCCACCACAACTTCCACCTTCTCCTCCTCCTCCACCACCAACAACTTCGCCGTCCGACAAAGCGGACATGTCACGTGACTTTCTAGCCACGTGTCAATACATCCAACATGAAACACGTGACCACAATATGGTATTTCCTTCACCCATTCTTTCTCCTCAAACTCACTCAAACAAATGGCACACTCTGTCTCATCAATTATCCCCTGTTTCGCATCCCCACGGAAGTAAGCGTGTACCGGCAGTGAACTCACCACCGACGGATCCACCCCTTTCGACGAACCTTTTAAACTCGACAAATACGACGTCGTAACAGTCGGAGCAGAATCGGATCCCCGACGTCTTCGGGTCGGGTCGACGGAAGATTCGTCGGCGAAACGACGAATATAAATCGAGAAAAAACCCATGAAAAAAAGAGCCGTTAAAAGTACTAAAACAGTAAGCGCCATTGCCGAATCAAATGGAGGATTTAATTTTAAATTATTATAACAACAAGATGAAGAAGAATTTGTTGGGTTTTCAATTTCTTGAGATTTTGAAGATGGGTAATTATTATCTTTTGATGAAAATATTGTTGGGTTATGATCTTGAAGTGGTAATAATAATTTTCTATAGTGGGTTGTCATTAGTTTTGATTTGTTGATTCGAGAAATATCGGTTTGTTTATTTTGAAATTATTAATATTTGCTTCAATTGAGATAAAACCCGGTGTTTATTAATGGTGGGTTTAGGATTAGAATGGAGAAAATGGAGATTGAGTGAGGAAGTGATGGTGAATAAAGTGGGAAGAGTATAAGAATAAGAAGGGGGGAAGGGAGTATAAGAGAGTGGGACCCATGTGTTAATGAGTCTGGATTATACGTGAATGTTTTCAGAACTTCTGGTTCACTTCTGTGTAGGAATCTAAACAATATTTAATCAAGGTTCTTCCTCCGTTTCATTATAATTGCTTTATAATTGCTAAACGTGATTTTTTACGTAAATTATTATGAAGGTGTTTGGGAAATGGCTGATAGTTAATTTTGAATCCGCTGTTATGAGCAGCTTGTTCAAAAACAACTTATTCATATAGATAAACTGTTTCAACCAGCTAATTCACCAAACACTAACATTAGCTGGTTTGACTACCCAACCCTCTAATTACATCAAAATTAGCTAAAACGGGTTAATAAGCTAATTTGCCAACACCTCCTATGTTATTTAAATGTTTTATATATGTTATTTGTTTATTATACTTGTTAGATTTCACTTTTTACACATTTCAATGCGTTATTTTTGTTTGTTGATTTATATGTTGAATATACAAATCTTAAAATATTATATAATAAGTTAATATTATGAAAAGTATACGATTAGACGACTCAAACAAGATCTCACTTGAATATATTTTTACTTACACATTAGTCGCAATATATTAAATAAACTTGAACGTTGAATAGCGCACATAATTGAAATGTAGCAAACATTTCAAAATGGAGGAAATATATTGAAGTATACACATCTAAATTTTATAATTACTTAATATTATGAAAAGCATGCGATTATATGATTCAAACAAGATCCCATTTTGCTATGTTTTTTCTAACACATTAACCGCAATATATAAAATAAACTTAAAATGACAAAATAGTGTCAAAAATAGTTATGTAGCGAGTATCTTAGAATGAAGGAAGTATAAGCTTTATATTCGATATCGCACCATTTTAGTTTGACACTAACATTAACAATTAATAAAAAAGTGTAAGAGTTGATAATAATTTATAAGTTATTTTATGGACATTTTCCCACACAATATATCACACTCGTTAGCAAATAATATGGAACAAATAAATACTATATTAAAATATTGTATATAGTACAATGAGATTTTTCTATATCTCCGGAAGTTTGTGTCTTTGTCTTTATTATAAAAAACAAAAGTATTACTGCAAACTTGTTGCATGATTATCTACTTACATCATAGTCCCTTTGTTCCATAAATTATATCGAAAAAAAAAATTTAATAAAAGAATACCTTAATACTTACCTATTTTTTATTTTTTTTTTTAAATAAAATTTACAAATTTTAGTGTTAAATTTTAATTATGATTTCTCATCAATCTATAAAAAAATTATTATCTTAATAGATTCATCTAATATATAATTTTTAGAATTTTTAAAAACCTACAATTAAAATTATTTTACTTTTAAATTTGCATTTTGTATCTGTGCATATGGTGAATGGAAAGAATAAATGAAAGTAATGGAAGCATAAAAATATAGTAAAATCAATCAAGAAAAAGCGTAGCAAACCCTTGGGACACAAGGATTAGTGCATAATTAATAATGTTTTATTGAGAAATTTAAAAATTGTGAGGATGAGATAAAAATATAAGTTAAATGCGTAAATAAACGTAAAGAAAAGGGTTATCACATTTAATATAGAACTTAAACAAGTTTTACATGATGGACTATAAAAAACTTATTGCAATTTCTATGACATTTATCATCGTCATCATAAACAGTGTATCATATTTAGACTATGAGTAATTGAGTATGGTTTGGGGAGGGAAGGAAGACGACAACCCATACCCATAAAAGAGGATGCAGCCTAAGAGTCATTCGACTCAAGATTGGTCCTCAGAAGAAGTTTTCATGCATTTACTCACTGGCCTGCAGTATAAATTTGACCTATAGCAATTTTTACCAGATTGAAAGAACATAAATCTATCTTTTGAGTCATCATTAAGTTTGGATTAACTTACTATTATTTGATTAAAACTATTATTATTGGATTATGCAACATACTATCGTATAAGAGGTGATTTTGTATAGATATAGTGGCACGCATATTAAAAAATAAATATTAAAACATTAGATTTTAAAAGTGTGAGTTATAGAGTGTGATTACGTATAGTGAAAGTAAGGAGTGTAGTTTTATGAATACAATAAAATAGTGTAAATTATATCCATTTTAAACTTGTCAAGTTAATTGGACATGAATGCAAATATAAGAGTTCGACACAGCTTATTACAAAATATTCACTCAGTTCTTTTTAATTAGTTGCATCATTTGCCTTTGTACATCACCAAAGCATAAATTCAATCGTTAATATTTCACATTATATATATTAAAAATGTAAATTCTTGTGAGAGATGATCTCTTTGAAAGACCATATCCAATTTGGTCAGAACATTATCATCTTTTAGTTTAATTGAGCGTTAATGGGCTATGTCTAAGAGACGTATCTCAAATAGACAATTTCTCAGGAGACCAGCCGAATGAAAAAGTATGGCTACTAGAAATCAATAATGACAATATAAAAGTCAACTTGCTTGATAATAGTGTTGGAATCAACCCACACAACGTATGGATATATTACGACAATCATCATCATCATTATCGTATGTATTAAGTTTATCTTGTTTATATGAGCTATGATCAGGGTAATCAAGATTAATTCTCAAATTAGGAAAAGAAAGTTCTAGGAGCACCATGAAAAAAGAAGTCGTGATCGAATGAAAATGGATGGGACCCAAATGTGTCAACATTTGTTTTGTGGGTCCCATTATTACAAGAGTCATCTACCTTTCAACTATATTTTCAATTGGGATTTATAAACCAAAAACAGTTGAAGTGATGAGTAATTTTCAAATGTGTACATCCTCTAGTCTAGCCCCAATTCCAATTCCCTTATTTAAAGGGTACTTTTTGTGTCCTTTAGTATGTTATATGCAAAACCTATGTCACATGTACCATACTTAATTATGCATTTATGCTAGAGTAGAGTATGAACTATATATGAAGGTAGTATACAAGACTCAAGAGGACAAAAATAGTACCGTCGTCATCATCGATCAGGCTGTTGAAATCGAGGTTTTAGTTGTAATCAATAAGAAAATAAGATCGAAATTGATAGAATTGAATCAGAGGATAATAAGAACATACATGTGTTTGATATTCATCTTGAAAGTTTTGAACGATAAATAAAAATTTATTTAACATCATCATCATCTACATCATTCCCAATAACCCGCTCAGAGCTGGATCTAGATGAGGTAAGGTGACAAACAATCCATACATGTACTCCCTATAAGAGAGGACTAGAGAAAAGTGCCAAAGTGGTCTATTTTTGCCCCCAAGAGTAAGAGAGCCCTGCATTAGAGGAAGAATTAGAGGAAAGTGATCTATTTTACCCCCAAGAGTAAGAAAGCCCTGCAGCATTAGAGGAAAATAAGTCACGACTGACAATGTTATTTAAAGAGAAAGAGAATCCAAGGTGCTAGAGAAACAAAACTAAAAACAGAAAGAAGTTACATTAAAGAGAGGAAAAAAGCAAAGAGCCTATTATCGATCCATAACATGGATCTGACATCTCCAACTATTTCTATCCCTAGTCAGATTCTCGAAAAGGTGCAACTCACTCAAGTCATTCTTAGTTTGCTCTTTAATCTTATTTTAACTTAAAATTACGTATAATCAAATATTATAAAAAGTTTCATACTAATAATTATAACAAGATTCCATTTAACCTATTTTAACTTATAATTTAAAATTATATACAAATTAATTATAATTAGTGAATTTAAGTAGTAATTATCAAGCAAATGATCACACAAGTAGATTGTATAGTCAAAGGATACCTTACCCAATACTCTATTGAGGTTTACTAAAATGCATCCTCTCAGCTCCCACAATCAATTCTAAAAAACTACTCCCTCTGTCCCATTGAAATTGCAGCATTTTCCATTTTGGTCTGTCCCACTTAATTTGCAACATTTTTATTTTTGGATAATGGCCCACCACTTTCTTTTAATCTCATCCATACATTATAACTCTCTTTTAATTTCATCCACACAATTCATTCTATCTCTTCATTTATTACCACTTTCTTAACATTTACCCACTTTCTCTTTGATGCAAATCAAAGAGGACGGAGAGAGTACATAGTCTAAACATGCTCTTTATACAAAAGCTGAATAGTTTAACTAACATAACGCTATTTATTATATAAACTTTTTAATTTAAAATTATCTAACCCAAAAATTATGTTTCACAATAATAGCTCTAATCAAAATCAAGAATAAAATAAGAGTTCTAAAACATCATTCAAAACACAATCAATATCTTAAAATCAAAAAACCTACATTATTATCAACAATAAAACATCACTACCAATTACAAAGTCAAAACTAGCTAAATTTTGCACTAACACATAATTATCATCCTAACCAATTCTAAAACATACCCTACAAACTAAACTAAACTTAACCTAAAATTAGTACAAAATACTCTCTTAATCTCCCTATTAAATCTGCTGCATTGAAATCACCAAACCTTCAGCAACAACATGATTATCATCATCATCATCCTACCCAGTATATCCCGCACATAGAAAGTTATGAGGAAAGAACTGTTGGAAATACTTCACATGTGAGACAAGATCCCACATCGATAAAAAAGTGGGTTGTGGACTTGCATATATACTTGATGAGCTAATCCTCCTATTGCCATATGGTTTTGGGAATCAATGAACCTCATTGAGTGTATATGCAAGTCCACGCTCTTAACCCGTGAGTTTGTGGGCCCGAGCCCATGGGTGTCCCGTGTCCCCACGAGTGGGCCACGGTGAGATTATGTGACGAATTGTCACGGCCTAATAAGAACGACGACAACTCTTACCCATAAGAAAAGCGCGATCAAAAAAAGTCCCCAACTCGCCGAAAATTAAGAGAAACCCCTGCGTCAAAGGGATAAAAACGTACTAGATACCAAAAAAAAACGTAAAAACAAAAACATGATTATCATCCTAACCAAATCTAAAACATTCCCTACAAACCAAACTAAACCTAATATTAGTACAAAATACTCCCTCCATCCGTCCTTTTAAATCTGCTACATTTAAATAACCGACTAGTTATTTTCGGCTAGAACCAAAATTAACATAATTAGTGACAGCCTTAGCACCTTCAGCAACAGCATGTTTACCAAGCTCCCCAGGCAAAACCAACTTAACAGCACCTTGTATTTCTCTTGCTGAAATTGTCATCTTTTTATTTTGCTTATTTAATCTAGAACCTTCTTCAGCTATTCTTTCGAACATATCATTCATAAAATTATTAATCACAATCATTGCTTTAGAACTGATTCCCATTCCTGGGTGTACTTGTTTTAATACCCTAAACACATATCTTTTATACCCTTCTTCCCCCTTTCCTCTTTTTGATCTCTTTCTCGACTTATCGACTCCGCCTTTGTTTTCGGGCTTGGGCTTGGGCTTGGTCGGCTTAGATATTTCTGGAACCCTGAGCGAAAACGAAACAATAAATTCTTAAAATATGATTATGCTTTTTTTTAAGCGACAATTAATAAACTACTAATTTTATTAATTCAAATAGAAAATAGAATAAATTAGAAATATTACTATTACTTGGTTAATTAAACATATCCACCAATTAAGGGAGTGATACGATTAAAATCGTAAAATATCCACTAATACGGCCTAAAACGTCACTATTATAGGCTTTTAAAACACGGGTTGTCAGTTTGTCTATTTTAAAAACCTTTACAACACGGCTGATGGAATGGGCCCCTAATTTTGATTACTACTCCCCCGAATTATTTTAGATGTTCCAATTGGATTTTCACGGTTATTAAGGGTAGTGTGGAGTCCATTAAAAAGATAATAGTTATGTATTTTAATTGATTGTAAAGGTGATAGTTGGATATTAGGAGTAGTAAAAGTGTGAGTAGTTGGGTATTTTAATTGATTAAATTAATTGTAAAAGTGATAGTTGGATATTCGGACTCTAGGAGTAATAAAAGTGGGGTATTTAGGTAAAAAAAGATAAAAAAAACAGAAATAAAACACTTTATATGAATTTGCCTAAATAAGACATCTAAAGTGATTCAGAGGGAAAGGAGTATATGGTATGCATACTAGAAAATTATATTAATTATATTTTAGAAACTTTAAAATAAGTCCTACCTATACACTTAACATGAATATTTTTCATTTTCAATATAAAATTTAAACATCTAATAACTTAATTTTTTTTTTCTGAAATAGATAAAACTTGGATATACAAACAAAAGAGAAAAAAAAGAGTATTTTACTTTTTTTATCTATGTAGAAATATTACTCCCTTCGTCCCATATAGTTTGAACTTTAAAGTATAGAGAAAATTAGTGTTTTCTAAGAAAAAAATAGATAGTAGCAATAAATGATGAGGGAGAATAAATTGTGTGGTTGAAATTAAAAAGAAAACTATAGTGTGCGGATAAGATTAAAAATGAGTGATAGGCATAGTTCAAAAATAAAAATAATGCAAATTAAGTGGGACGAACTAAAATAGAAAATGCTGCAAATTAAATAGGACGAAGTGAGTATAGTTCTTTTTAAAAATATAAATAAAAATTAAATATATCAAGAAATTTAGGCCCCTCAGAAACCCCAAGTCGTCGTCGCTCATGCTGCTCTTGTAAAGAGCGGACTTTGGACTTGGGTTCGGGTTTGGGTTTGGGTTTGACTTGCCTTGGTGGGGCCTCTTTTCTTGGTGGGGTACTTAAATCAAGCTGATCTAGATCTTGGGTTTCTGTTTCATCTTGATCTTGATCATCATGATCAGATTCTTGTATAGGGATTGATTTGGTAGTAACAGAGGATTGTTCCTCCGTTCGTTCGGATATTAATTCGGGTTGGATTTGGGTCGGGTTTTGTTGAGATTGTGACCCGGGAATTGAAACTACTTCAACTGTTTCTTCTACTATTTTGGTTGTTTTTACCACTTTTTTTGCTGATTTTTTTGGAGCCATTTTTGTGGGTTTTGTTTCGAAATATGAGTGGAGGGAAAAAGTGAGTGTATATAAGTACAATTGGAAGGGTGTTGGAGAGAATGCCACGTGGGGACACGTGTCAAGTTGTGTTGATACGTGGGGTAAATGTAAAAGAGGGGAGATCTGTACTTTATGGGTGAGTCACTTTGTAACTGGCAAGTAAAACACTGTTAAAAATGTTGCTGTTACGGATCAAAATGAAAAATGCTGCAATTTCAATGGGACAGAGAGAGTATGAGTAAAGGTGTTAAGTCGGATTATCACGTTAATTTCGGATCAGAGGTTTAGGTGGATTCAAAATTGGATGTTGTGTCTGGTGTTACATTATGAAGTCGGGTTAAGTCGAGTTCGATTATAAGATTAAGTAAAATATCAAATTGTCGGGTTTGATTTCGACTCCTCTACTTGTGAGGAATCCAAGTAAGCGAAAATAGTGTTAGGAAAGTAGGATTAGTGGTGTTCAATGGGCAGGGCTTCTATTTAGAGCTTTTTTATCCGGACCATTTTAAAAAGGTTTTTGTAAGGGTTTAGTTAAAAATTATTTAGATTAAAAATGAGCTCTACTACAGCTAAATACAGCTAAATAGAGCTCTACTACCCGAGTTTTACATGGAGGAGTATGTGGGGATCGAAGGCGCTCTTGCTAGAAGGCCTATGTTGGAGAATTGGTAATGGATGGACTGTAGATGCTTTCAATCAGAAGTGGATCAGTTTGAATGGTAAAATCACTAACCCCATAAAAGCTCGTGATGATGCGGTGGATTGCACAGTGGGTGAGTTGATTAATCATGAGAATAGAACGTGGCAACATGAGCTAATTTGTGATATTTTTGAGCAGGCTTCGGCTAGGGCAATCCTAGCTATACCTCTATCTCGATGCAGTTCCGATGATAGCATTTTTTGGGGTCATAATAAAAATGGTGTGTACTCGGTCCGATCGGGATATTGGCTAGGAATGCTAGGAAATGACCAAACAAGGCACGTGAATTCGGGTTTGGGCAACAGGAAACTTTGGAAATGGGTGTGGAATCTGAACGGACCTCCGAAACTCAAGCATTTCTTGTGGCGAGCTTGTAGAAATTCCCTCCCGGTGAATGAAGTGCGGTTTAAAAGACATATGGGTCAATCTGCTGTTTGCTCACGATGTAACTCTTCGGATGAAACTATTTGCCATGCTTTATTTGAGTGCCCGCAATCACTTCTTATGTGGCAGCTGCACCCTCAAGCTGCTACTGTCTCAGCAGCCCCGAAAGCATCGTTTGCGGAATGTTTGATGTGGCTATTAGAGAAGATGGATCGAGAGAATATGGTGGCTGTGTGTGCTTCAATGTGGGCCTGCTGGTTTGGCCGAAACAGTGTGGTGATGGGGAACAAGCCTTGTGATGTCAATCAATTGTCCTCCTCCTTTGTTAAAATGATTCATGATTTTAATGAGTATAACAATCAGGTGTCCAATGTGCAATACTCCTTTCCCACTGCTCCTAGAAGCTGGCTCCCTCCGGTTGAAGGCTGGGTCAAAGCGAACTTCGACGCGTTCATTGGCGGAGACTGCTGCCGAGGTTTGGGAGTGGTTTTCAGGAACCACGAGGGACAGCCTATGCTTGCTGCTGTCAGAAGGCTGAAATCCAACATGGGGGTCGAAGAATCCGAGCTATCTGCCGCATGTTTTGCTCTAGAAATTGCTACAAGGATGGGTTTTGACTATATACATTTGGAAGGTGATGCACAAAATGTCATTTCTTCAATCAAGAGGAAGCTTACGGGTCTATCTCCTATTTTTGCTTTGTATGACTTAGTGCATGTTCTTAGTGATAATTTGTATGGTTTTACTTGTAGTTCGGTTCGTAGGAGCGGGAATACTGTGGCTCACTATGTAGCTCGATGGGACACGGGTATTTCCGATGAGAAAATTTGTATGGAACCCTTTTCCCAAGGCTTTAGATCCTTGGTCGACCTCGATTTAATATAATTTCCAGGTGTTACCTCAAAAAAAAAAAAAAAAAAATTAAAGACTGAAAGATATCTTTGAAATAAAGGCTGAAAATGGGCCTGCAAATGGAGCGGGCTAGTTTCTCTCCATAATTGGCTCTTCCCTTCCCCTACCAAAAACAAGTTATTACAACAAATAGATCTTTCATTACTTACATTACATTACATGTAAAAATTATACTTCCTCCGGTCCAATTTACTTGTCCCATTTGACCAAACACGGATATTAAGGTAGTAGTGAGGTCTATTAGAAAAGGTGGTAGTTGGGTTTTTAATTGATTAAATTAATTGTAAAGGTGGTAGTGAAGTATTGGGAATTGGAAAAGTAGGGGGTATTTAGGTAAGAAAAGGTTAGCCAAAAAAGAAAATGGGACAAGTCGTATGAAATTTCCAAAAAAGGAAATGAGACAAGTAGACTGAAATGGAGAGAGTATAATTTTTAATTCAACACCAACATTTCATTTGCTATTTGAACACTGTTCATTTATCACTCATAGTTTGTTTTTTATTATTAATTTATAAGTTAAAATATAGTCAAACGAGATCTTATTTGATTCGTCTCAATGCAAGAATTAGTCATATCAATTTTTCATAATTTTAATAATTGAATAAGTGTATTGAATAAAGTGTATAAAACAAATGGAATACAGATAGCACATTAGTAGTGGACTGGAGGGAGTAATATTCGAAAATTTGAAACAAATAAGATTTAAAAACAAAAAAAGTAATGGAATAAGATTGAAATCAAACTTTTCCAAAACATAAGCGTCAAATGCCCAGACCTGTGGTTTGGAGCTGTTCGCAGTTACTAAGTGCGAACAACTTGCTTTAACTGTTTTGACCTGTTCGCACTTAGTAATTGCGAACAGGTATGCAGGGTTTTTAAAACAGAAATTTTCTTTAGAAATCAGGCAACAGAGCTGTTCGCATTTTGTAATTGCGAACAGGTCAAAATCAGTTAACAGGTTGTTCGCAGTTATTAAGTGCGAACAATCGGTTGACTCATTTTGACCTGTTCGCAGTTAGTAACTACGAACAGCCCTGGCTTTTTTTTTTTTTGAAAATTCCCCTCCTGTTCGCACTTAGTAAGTGCATACAGCTCCAAACCTAGTAGACGCTTAATTTTGGGATAACTTTGATTAGAGTCTTATTTCATTTTTTTTTTGTTTAATAATCTTATCCTTTTTAAATTTTCGTAATATTCTATACAATTTCTCTATGGCCATGATTCATCCACATCAACCCCACATCCCCAAACAAAAACTTCATAAATTATCTACCCACCACAAAACCTAAAAACCCAAACCCAAGAACATCATCATCATCATCTCCATCATCATCATCATCTTCCATCATCAATCATAAACCATAAAAAATGTTGATAGAATCAATCAAATATTGGTTAGTAAATCACCCAACAATCTCAAATTTCCAATGGAATCCCCAATCAACCCCATTTTCTTCCCCCCAATTCCTCATTTCCACCATTTTTTCCTACCTCTTCCTCACCTTCCTCCTCTCTCACTCCCCTCTCCCCCCTCTCCCTCCCCTCCTCCTCCGCTCAATCTCAGCCGTCCACAACCTCCTCATCCTCCTCCTCTCCCTCACAATGGCCGTCGGATGCACTCTCTCCACCCTATCCCAAACACCCTCACCACACTGGATCTTCTGTTTCCCCGCCAATCAAACCCCGCCACGTGGTCCCGTCTTCTTCTGGGCTTACATCTTCTACCTATCCAAAATCCTTGAATTCATAGACACACTCCTTATCATCCTCAGTAAAAGCATCAAACGACTCTCGTTCTTACACGTGTACCACCACTCAACGGTTCTGATTATGTGCTACATTTGGCTGTACACGTCACAATCACTGTTCCCGATTGCGTTGGTGACGAATGCGAGTGTACATACGGTGATGTATGGGTATTACTTCATGTGTACGGTTGGGATTCGTCCGTCGTGGAAGAGATTGGTGACAGACTGTCAGATTATACAGTTTGTATTTAGTTTTTGTATTTCTGGGGTTATGTTGTATTACCATTTTAATGGTGGTACAAAATGTTCTGGGTTTTTGGGTTGGTGTTTTAATGCGGTTTTTAATGGTTCACTTTTGTATTTATTTATTAATTTTCATACTCAAAATTATAAAAAGAAAAAGGAATTGAAAATGGGTAATGAAGATAAGGATAAGGTTAGGGATAAGATTTTGTAATTCTCTCAATTTTCTTTTTTGTTGATTTTCTTGTTTGTATGAATTTGCCTTACAATGCAAATTGTTTTCTTTGATTTTCTTTTTATCTTTAGTTAATTTGGACTATAATGGACTAATCGGTAACTTTACACTCCTAATTTTTGCAAAGTTATACTCCATCCGAATCATTTTAGATGTTTCATGTGGATTTTTACGGTTATTAAGGGTGGTGTGGGGTCCATCAAAAAGGTGGTAGTTGGGTATTTTAATTGATTAGATTAATTGTAAAGGTGGTAGTTGAGTATTGAGAATTGGAAAAATGGGGGTATTTAGGTAAAAAAAAATAGACAAAAAGCAAATGGGATAATTGATAGTATGAATTTGCCAAATTAGGAAATGAGACAACTAAAATTATTCGAGGGAGTATATATTCTCTGTCCTATTTAATTTGCGACATTTTTTATTTTGGTATGTTTCATTTAATTTGCATTATTTCTATTTTTGGACTATGACCCACCACTTCTTTTTAATGGTTAAAGTGTCGGAATAGTATATATTACACTACTATGTCATACTTCATTTGCTTTGTCTTTATACGATGCTTATTTAATCTTTAATATTTCTAATTGTGCATAACTCAAAATTATGGAAAGTTAATATAAATAGTCAGACAAATCAAATAAGATCTTACTTAATTATGTCTTAACTTATAAATTAATATTAATAATTAATAATAAATTATAAATTAAAAGGAAGAGCTCAATAGTATCTAAAAAATAAATAGAACATTTCTAGTGAATTGCAGTCTTGCAGAGGGTATATTCTAATAGAAAGAAATGAACTCATTTCTCATTAGCCCCTAAATTATAGGAGTAGTATCAAATTCATATTGTTCAAGGACTAATAAAATTGTGTTGTGTTCATATGAATTTAACTTACCAAAAGCTACCAATACCAATATACCATCTACGATAGGTCCTCGAAAGATGCGAACAAATCATACTCGTACTCCCAAGGAGGGAGTAAAGAGAGATGCGTGCAGTCAAAAAACCCCCAATTGATACCTGCGCCCAGTAGGGGTCGAACCCCAAACCTTCTACTCTACATGTAGATGCTATATCTATGGAGCCACAAGCGCTTTTGGTACGAATTATTAACTATAAGCCCTATATTAACAAAAAAATATAAAATGAAATTTTTATAAAAGAACCATCCGAATATGTAATTTCTAAAAGTAAATTTTTCAATTTGATATTATTTGAAAAAAAAAAGAATTTGATTAGAAGAATGATTTCTACTATAGGTCCAAAAATTCCATATAGGCAGTTAGGTCGAAGTACCAATGTGGTCGATCCTAGTTCAACTCATTGTCATGCATATAATCCACTTAATTATATTACTAGATTTACTACTATGAATTACTAATGGAGAAACATCATATGTTGTTGGTTTTAGGCCATTATATGCTGCCGTTTTAACCCCAAACATTAGTGATAATAATCGATGGCCATTTTTAAATATTACGATTTAAAACCACATCACAAAATGTAACTTTTTTCCCTTGTTTTTTCACACCATAACAAATTCAGTTTTTTGCGACATTGAATTTAGTGGCATTAAAAAAATGCCATTGATTTATATTTTTAGTGTTATAATTATTGATTTTTATTTTAAGTTCCATCATAAAGTTATTTAGTGACACATAATTTGGTCTTTAGTGACATGTAATTGTCACTATAGTCTATAGCGACATTTGTGAGAAATGTCACTAAATCTTATGTTGCTAAAAGCTTTAATGTGACATTTCAATATGCTGCTAAAGGTTCTAATAAATGTCACTAAATCCTCTATATATACTATAAGAAATTTGAAATAGCGACATTTAAATTAAATGTCGCCAAATATATATCTCATTAAAAGCAAATCATGTTGTAGTGTCATGCCATTTAAATGCCGCATTAAGAAAAAACCGCAGCAAATATGACGCAATAGATAATATTTTTTCCAATAGTAAATGTTAACAATTTAGTAATAAAATGCTAGATCATTATAAATGCATATATATTTATTATATATAATTTGTCATGCCATAAGTGTTGATGAATCATCTATATACCCTTTAAAATAGATAGAAATAACTACTTCATGCCCATAATATAGGCTCCATGAATCATGAATGCTATAATTTTAAAAATCATATACTTATATCATGCATTAATTTCTTCCCCAATCTTTTCTCCAATATTTTAGACATTATTTTTGTTATAATCACATGATCATATACATAAATTTATATATAAATATATGAACCTTTACCAAATTAAATTTCATAACTAAAATTACATAATTAAATAATATAATTATTATAATTATGGAGCCCACTATGATAGTAAGTGATGAAGATATAGAAAAAGAAAAAGTAATAACATTAATTTCTCCAAAACATCCAATTTTTCATAAAATGTTTTTATCAAATATTGATCAAGCAGTGAGTTTTCCAGTTGAAACATTATTTTTTTTTCAAGTAGAAAAAGAAAAAAAATTATTAACTTGTGATATAAATGAAAGAATTAAAAAGGCAATATGTGAACTTCTTATACCATATTATTTTATGGCGGGTAGACTTAATTTTAATTCAGAAAATAAAAGGTTAGAAATATTATGTAATAATTCAGGAGTTTTATTTGTGGGTGCAAAATCAAAACTTGAATTGGTTGATCTTGGAAATCTTTCTCTACCTAATGCTTCTTTTGGTCATTTTATTCATCGTCAAGCTTTGTATAAGGGTTTGGATCAAACTAGCTTGTTGACTATCCAGGTATGTATGCTTTATTTTGGTTCAGGTAGTCTCTTTGACAGACGTATTTCAATTTGATACCCTAGATTTAGTTTGAAAAGTGATTGATAGACTACTTATATTAATAAGGTGCACCTTCTTTTTATGGGAGCTCATTTGCAAAGAGTTAGGATGAGTGACCTCCTGGGAAGTTTTCATAGACGCGCACGAGTGAGACCAAAGTGCGCTGAAAGACTTGTGTTGGTATGTAGGGCTAGTCTACAGTCTCTATGAGTAGTAACCGACGGTGCGAGTGGCCGGGGTGTTACATTCAAACCCAGCTCATTAAAGATTAATGCCTACTTATTATATTCTTAATGTCTTTCTAAATTATCAATAATACTTACTTACTTACCGTATCCTTAATGTCCACTTTTAATATTTTAAATGTTTACTTACATCACTCTTAATACCTACTTATAATATTTTAAAAAATATATAATGAGCTGATCCAATTAGAGATAGTCTCTGAAAGAGACCGTCTCTTGTAAAAATTTGTGATTTTGCTTCACCTATATATAACGTTGTTAATCATATGTTGTGCCCAGTGGATATTAGCATGATATTGTCTGCTTTGGGTTTAACTCCCACTAATTTGTTTTGGGGCATTTTCCCTAAAACCTCGTACGAATTTGAGCGGAGATTACTTATATACTTGATAACTTTATGCCTTATTTTGGGTTGTGTACCTAACATTTTTCCAACATGATGTAGCCCAAATAGCTCTTATGTTAAGTGTGATAATGGAATAATAATGTATAAATGTGTTTGATAAATGAATTTTAAATTTAATTTGCCGCTTTCTAGTTTTTCAAACAACCAAATAAAATTGTTTGCTTATTTGGCTTTAAGCCAAGTGAGTATATGACTTATTTTAGTCAAAATAAGAAAAACTAAATGAATAGCTTTTTTATAGAATTTTGGGTTTAGTTTAATTTTTTATTATAAAATATCAACAACTTACAAGCAATTTTTATTAACCACATCTCCATACCAGTTGACTTATTTAGTGCTTAACAGCCGACAAATCAATCAATATTTTTAGTTGGTCAAAACTACCAATAGCTCTTGCCAAACATACTCTATTTTGCATATTCTAGAACTAAAACTATGTAGTTAACTTTTAGTTGTGCTGGTTCGTTAACAATTAATTTATCAATGATTTAAAAAAAATTTCATTAGTATACATTTAAAGTTTTATAAAACTTCTTAGCTAGTGTTAGAATTAGATTTTACTTATATTTAAGCTTAATAACATAAAAATGTGTATACGTATATATAACCTCAAATGAGGTTTATAATTCTTTCATTTCAAATTGTAATAGACTAAAATAAACTAACTCATTAAATCATTTGCATTTTGTATGTGAAGTTACACATGATTTATGCTACAAATTAAAGGTCAATCAAAAACAACCTCTTTATTAGTATAATTACTAATAAGTTGGGTGTGATTGCGTAAATCAGACCCCCAAACTTGACCCTAGGTGGAGCAAGTTAATAGGATTGAATTTAATAATGTAAAAAAGCACATGATGCATGATTTGCAACAAAGCATTTACGAAAGATGTCAAGAGACCAACTCAATCCAAAGCTTAAGTTGATGGTTGAGGCCTCAGGATATGTTATATACTCTAACACGCCCCCTCACACGAGAGTCCATTGGATTAGAAGTGTGTATGCACATATACGCTAAATATTCCACTATAAATGAAGGGTGATTGAGATTCGAATTCGTGACCTCTATTCACGTTGGCTCTGATACCATGTCAAGAGACCAACTCAACCAAAAGCTTAAGCTGATGTTTAAGGCCCCATGATATATTATATACTCTAACAAAAACAACATTTTTTTAATGTTATCACTAATAACCAGCCGGGTAGAGTTGCATAAATCCGACCTTTAAACCCTACCTCAGGCAATTTTTTGCAAAAATATAACACATCAATGATTCAAAATCTTATATTGGACAGGTAACAAGATTCAAGTGTGGAGGATTTGCAGTTGGATTCCTAACAAACCATGTAACCCTAGATGGAAAAGCAGCTAGTCACATGTTCCTTAATCTTGCTTCAATTTGTAAAGATGGTACCTTAAAAATCCCATCTTTATACCTTGATAGAACCTTTATCAAAGCTAGAAATCCCCCTATTATTTCCTTTCCCCATCAAGAATACATTATGTTACCCAAAATTTCTTCTTTACCCACTGCTTTTACCACTTCTTTTGAATCATCCCCATCCCCATTAATCTTCAAAAAAAAATATTCCCAAAAACTTTTTAATTTTAACAAAAAAATGATAAATACCCTTAAATCTAAAATACCCACAAATTGTTCTACATTTGAAGTTTTAGTAGCCCATATTTGGAAACAAAGAACAAAGGTTATGTTTGATGATTTAGAACAAATTTCAACTGTTTTGTTTGCTGTTGATATTAGGTCAAAAATTTCACCCCCTTTAGAAGATGGGTTTGTAGGAAATGCTGTAATTACTGCATTTGCAAGTTCAAAAGTGATGGATTTGATTGAAAATGGTGTTTCATATGGGGTTGAATTGATAAAAAAGGGTAAAGAAAGGGTTACACAAGAGTATGTGAGAAGTGTGATTGATTGGTTAGAGATTTATAAAGGGATTCCTGCTACACAAAATGGGAATTTTTATGTGTCTGCTTGGTGTAAACTTCCATTTGGGGATCTTGATTTTGGGTTTGGGGTGCCTCAACATGTGAGTCCTATTGTTGCTGGGAATGATGAGTTTGTGTTGTTGCTTTCTGAAGCGAATTCGAGGGGACAGATGGGTGAGGCAAATTTGAGGGGACAGATAGGTGAAGTAAACTCGAGGGGAGAGATGGGTGAGGCAAATTTGAGGGGAGAGATGGGTGAAGCAAACTCGAAGGGACAGATGGGTGAAGCAAACTTGAGGGGAGAGATGGGTGAAGCAAACTCAACGGGACAGATGGGTGAAGCAAACTCGAAGGGACTGATGGGTGAAGTAAACTCGAAGGGACAAATAGGTGAAGCAAACTCGAAGGGACAGATTGACAAGGCAAACTCGAGGGGACTGATGGGTGAAGTAAACTCGAGGGAAAAGATGGGTGAAGTAAACTCGAGGGGACAGATGGGTGAAGCAAACTTGAGGGGACAGATGGGTGAAGTAAACTCGAAGGGACAGATGGGAGAAGCAAATTTAAGGGGACAAATGGGTGAAGTAAACTTGAAGGGGCAGATGGGCGAGGCAAACTTGAGGGGACAGATGGGTGAAGTAAACTCGAAGGGACAGATGGGTGAAGAAAACTCGAGGGAACAAATGGTTGATGGGCAGTGTAAAGAACATGGGGGTGTTAATGCTTGGATAACCCTTGAGCCTGAGAAGATGGATCGATTTGAAAATTATATTTTTGATTTTTGATTTTTATGTTTTATTATGAGAAATGATGGGTTTGTGTTGTTGGTTTATGAAGCAAACTCGAAGGATAGATGAGTGCTGGACAATATGAAGAACAAGAATTAATGCTTGGATATATAACCTTGAAGCTTAAAAAGATAGATCGATTTGGAAATAATATTTTTAATTATAAATTATATACTCTGTTTAATTGCCTTTTTTATTTCCTTTGAAAAGTGATTTTTATTTATGTATTAATTATATTCCAAATGTAACACCTACATTATAAAAAATAAACTTTAAGATTATTAATCATTTTCTTTCTTGTGTATGAATTAGATTTTAGAGAAATTGTTATGATTGAGATTTTGAAATTGAAAATATAATTGAGGTAATATCATTCAATACAAGAACATGAAATTCTCGAGTCGAGGGACTTGTTATCGTATGATCGCGCTCTCCTTCATGGATATGACTTATGAGCTGTCGCCGTTCTTTTCTTTTCAAATCCTGTCTATAGATTTTCATGAGCGAGATACACAGAGTAGGATAATGATGATGACAAGATCATGAAATTAAAAGCATAAATATCAACAAAAGATTATTTATTTGATGACTCATATTCAAAGTACTCTATGTTGTTAAATATAGTGGGATGACCAAATTTAAATAATGATGAGTATCCAATAAAATGTTACAAATCAACATCAAAGAATAAGAGAACACTGAAAAGGCCTAATTTAGATTCTTGGTGCATCGAGAAGAAGTCTATGCCTACAGAATGCATAATTTAGTCTGTCTTTTTTACTTTGCAATATAGATGACTACAATACTATTCATGAAATAAATAGACTTTTATATTATCGGTAATCTTAAAGTTAAAACATAATCATATGAGAACTTGTTTTAATCGTCTTGATTCAAAATTTATTAATTTTGAGTTTTTATAATTTTTCGATGTGTATAATGAGAAATAGTAAAGATGGTCAGCTTATTAGCGGGCCTTTGTCTAAAGGGTCGGGTCGATTTATTATAAGAATTAGATGTTAAAAATATACCATTTTTTAATATTTTTATATGATATTATTATTATATACGTATTTGAATTGACCCAACGGATCATAAAGTATAATAAAAAACTATTTTATCAACTTTTAAAAAACGGGTCAAAGAAGGTCGTATTTAAATGAGCTTTGACCCGCCCCACTCTGTTTAATATTTGACATGACCCGCCCCGTCCGACCCATTTAATTTTGACCCGACCCGCCCCGGCTCGTTGAAACCTTTACTCACAGTTTTAAAGTGATTAATTTTTATATTCATAAAATGATCAACCTTAAAGTGACAAGTGACAGTTTAAAAGTAATCACTTTTTAAGTTCTAAAGTAATTACTTTTAAATTAATTAATCACTTATAAATCTTAAATTAATTACTTATAATCTTAAATTATTAATTATAAGAATAAATTAATTATATAAATTCATCTTACGGTGAGACTGTCTACGGAGAATTTGAGCACCTAAACCTTTTGTTGGTTTGCAAATAAACTCCACATATAACAATTTACTCCTATGCCACTTATATTTTTGGACATACATAAATACATAAATACATTTTAACTCTTTTGTTGGGTAGCAAATTAACTCCACATAATAAACTTACTTTTTATTTAAATAACAAAAAAACACGTACCAACTTTCCCAAATTTCACATCAAGCTTACACTTAAGTGTCTTTACATTGACTAAAAATCTTCATTGACATCAAACTACCAAACCCAACAAATTTTCACTTAAAGTTACTGGTCGCTTCGTTTTTTTAAGAAGTTTTCATTTGCCATTTTAGTGTGTTTTATTTGTTATTCCTATAACGAATCTTTCTATTTATGTCACAAATTTTGAACAGAAATAATTTTATTTATACCTACTTTAATATTTGGGAAATTCCACGTGATAACCCTGAGGTTTTGGGTTTTCCACGTGGTAACCCTGAGGTTTTGGGTTTTCCACGTGGTAACCCTGAGGTTTTGGGTTTTCCACGTGGTAACCAAAACTTTAAAAAAATCCACATGGTAACCCCGAGGCTTACCAAATTGTTCCGACATGACCTTTTTGCACATAAAACGTTAGCATAACGTTAGTAAACATTAATTTTGAAGCTTTAAGGCTATTGTACGCTTATATGTGCGACTCACCATTTTAAATACCATCAGTTTCAACTTTTAACCATTTTCCCCAAAATATAAACTCAAACTCTACAATCTTTGGATTTTGAGAAAAAAAAAATGATTTGGATGAAAAATGGTAGATTTAAGGTTTAAATTTTGGGGAAAAAGATTCAAACTAATGGCATTTGAAATGATGAGTCGTATAAATATGCATACAACAACCATAAAGCTTCAAAATTAACGTTTGCTAACGTTTTTTATATGCAAAAAGGTCATGATGGAACATTTACGTAAACTAAAGGTTACCGCGTGGATATTTTAAAAGTTTTGGTTACCACGTGGAAAACCCAAAACCTCAGGGTTACCACGTGGAATTTCCCTTAATATTTTTATAATGCTTATCTACCCCACATATCATCCACTAACTTTAATTTAGCATTTTAATATTCCTTATGGTCTCCACATATTTTTTTTAATTTTATAAAACTAATTTTTTATTAATTGTGGTTCCCATATTTTTTTCATTAACTTTCTCTTTATATTTTTTAAATGGTTGTAGTCCTTACTTTTCTCCAATCAAATTTATAGTATTTAATTAAATAATATATCCAATATCTAAAATGTTCTATTTTTCTTAATTTCCGCAAACACTTCTTTTGGGAACTTTTTTAGGAAACGGATGGAGTATTTAATTTATACTATTTTGTTCATTTGATTTAATTTAAAAAGAAAATAATTTTCAAAAAAAAAAAAGAAAATAAATATTTTTAAGAAAAATGTAAATATTTAGTAATGAACGTAGAGAGTTTGAATTTTATGTACGTAATTTAAAGGAAGTTAAAATATATGATAAGATTAAAACAAATGGTGGATGTATTGAGCTAACCCAATGTGAAATTACAGTTTAAAATTGATCACTTTAACTTTAATTTTATCACTCACAATTTTAAAGTGCTCACTCTTTGTAGTGTTAATTAAAGTAATCACTTATATTACATAGATTAGTGTCGTCTTATACAATACTTGCTTATGTAATGAATAAGATAATTATAAGTAAAAAATATACAAATTTAAATTATTTAATATTTAATACATTAAAATAGAATTATTTTATCCATTTATTGAATTTGATCTATCCATATATTGGATTTTAGAGTCTAGAGTTTAAAATCTTGTTATCAATTCAATGGTAAAAATTTATATGACATCATCACATGTGTTAGTTCTGTTAATACAGTCAATAATATCAAACTTATCATAATTTCAAAGTTACACCAAATCTAAAGACATCAAACAACGATGTAATAGAGAGAATATTCTGGTATTAGATCTCTTGATGATGACTTATTCTATATAGGATTTTGTTTAAATAAAATTGTTATGTACTTGATCGATTACTACAGTTGTATGATATTTTTATCAATAAATTATTAGAAATTTCTTTTTAAAAAATAATATTAAAATTTTTTGAAAGAAAAAAACATTAAAGTTGACATAATGAGATGATGGTCTAATACAAAATACAATATTTGTTCAATTTCCTTTTTTCTCTCTCTCAGGTCTCTCTTTTTCCTTCCAGTATCATCAATCTCAATCCCAATCTCCATTAACTCTCAATTGTGATGCAAATGTCTCCATTTCCTTCCGAAAATGGCGTCGATGGTGATGATGAAAGGGACGAGGAAGAAGAAGAAGAAGAAGAAGACGATGTATCAGAAGAAGAAGAAGAAGATGAGCCGAAATTAAAGTACCAAAGAATGGGAGGAAGTTTATCTTCATTGTTATCTACTGATGCCGCTACTTGTATTGCTGTTTCGGAACGTATGATCGCGCTTGGTACTCTCTCTGGTTCACTTCACCTTCTCGATTTTCTCGGCAATCAGGTTTTCGATTTTCCCTCCTTAACATCGTTATTTTTGTTCAATTCTGAATGTCGATTTGATACTTTAATTACTCTGATTTATATTTTGTGAATTTCGTGTTGCGTGTGAGAGTTATATGTTAAGTTATTAGCATCCGAATTTTATAATTATCTGATAATTTTTTTTTTGTCTACGGAAATTGGTGATTACTTGTTCAAATTAGATTATAACCTTTGCAATTGATTTGGGATGGAATATAGGTTGTTTCCAAAAAGGTTTGATTGTATGCAGAAGACGGAAGTTTATTGATATGATTATTATTGTGTTGTTATGTGAAAGTGATGTATATTGATTAATGAGTGTTGGTAGTTGTTAATTGTTTGACTATTAAGTGGTAATACATGTTATACTGCTACTATTATTCTTCTTCAGAAACATTGTTAGTTGATTGGCACCAAAAGAAGAAATTTATGTATTTCATTTTATCTAGGACAACAATGCCAAAAGGCAAAAGATTAGGGGGAACTACATGAAACAATAGATTGGTGGTCTTCCATATGCATTTTTCTTTCTCCATTCATTTTGATTTTCTACCATCTCAACTTACAAATCTTAATCTTTAATGTCCTTTTCGGCTCCTACCTTGGAGGTCATCTTCAATCTTCCTCGCTTACTTTAACTGCTTCATTATTTCAGTTTATCTGCTCCAATAAATTCAATTATCCCTGAACTCGTATGATTTAAGTGTTATAACAATTTTGTATTTTTTTTCTAATTTACTCCTGTTTGAAGTAGTACTTAATTTTGCTTCTACTTTTGACGGGAATTTCCTTAAAATAAAAGTTAGAAGAAAAGATAATGTCTGACTTTATATGGAAAATTTTATCTAGCTGATGATCAGGAGCATGTCATCTGTTCATGACTTTAGATTTACTTTCTAGTGCGCATACCTCAGCTGTGTTAAGCTATAGGCCCATATTCTGCTTGTGTTGATGATAATTTCATGGCCTACATACCCTCCTTCTATTCCAAAAGAAAAAGGAAAGGTTGTTCTTAAAGATGACCACCAACTCTACGATATTAAAGTTTTACTTCATTAACTTTATGATACTGATTAGTTCATTATTGAATTTGTTTGTTCACATAGTAAATCCTTATTCAACTTTAGCAGTATCACGGGGTTGACTTGTGTATCAGCATATCACTTCTGTGATGGTAATATTATTAGACACTTAATTCCAAATGTAAGGATAATTTGATGCTTCACAAAATAACAAATGATGGAGAAAGTTGAATATGATAATTTTTGTTTAGTTATCATTAAGAATTGAAGTTGGTGACTTGTTTGATTCCATTTGTTATGACCTTTCCAAAGGTCTAAAGTTTCCAAACAAAAATTGAAGTAAAAAAATCACCCTCCCGTTCCTTTTAGATTTATTGTTCGGATAGGGGATTTGGGGGTGGGGGGGGGGGGTGTGCTAGGGGTTTATAACCTTTCTAAAGGTCTAAAATTGGCCCAAAAGAAAGTCACAAAATCACCCTCCCTCTTCTTTTTGCTTTTGGTGTTTGGAGGGGAGGGGGAGGGTGTTAAGTTTATAAAAAATGCATGTAAAACCAGGACCCTCCAACATTTCACACTTAGCTTCGACCTTTGAATTTCCTATTCAGTTATCATCATTTGTTTGTGTGTAAAGGTTTTTCATTGTTTTGTTATTATGGAATCAACTTGCTTTTAGATAGTTCAATTTTTTATCCTAGAAGAAGTATTTACCTGAAAATATATGATTTAATTTTACAGGTGAAAGAATTTCGTGTTCATAAGGCTGCAGTAAATGACCTGAGCTTTGACATAGATGGCGAATTTTTAGGAAGTTGCTCAGATGATGGATCAGTTGTTATAAGCAGTCTCTTTACTGATGAGAAACGTAAATTTGAGTATCATAGACCAATGAAGGCAATAGCTCTTGATCCTGATTATGCAAGAAAGTCGTTAAGAAGATTTGTGGCCGGTGGATTAGCTGGTCAATTAGTATTTTACACCAAGAAGTGGTTTGGATATCAAGAGCAGGTTGAAATTTTTTTTTTATTTTTTTTATTTTTAATCTTATGATAGTTATATTAGATGCTTTCGTACATCGTGCTGTCTTTGTGACTATTGATGTACACTGCTTGCAGATACTGCACTCTGGTGAGGGTCCAATACATGCAGTGACATGGAGGACGAGTCTCATTGCTTGGGCTAATGATCTTGGTGTGAAGGTTTATGATGCTGCAAGTGACCAGCGTGTGACTTTTATTGAGAGACCACGAGGAAGTCCACACCCTGAGCTCTTGCTTCCACACTTGGTGTGGCAGGTTGTAATGTTTGCATCTTATGTTTATCGTTTTAGGAGTTAATACTTGCCGTTCAAACATTTTGATATATATATATATATATTGAAGGCCTGTTATATGTGTCCCACCTTTTGACTTCATGCTTTTTCTTACTTAATTTAGTTGAATTCAGGATGATACACTTCTGATTATTGGCTGGGGCACATCTGTAAAGATTGCTTCACTAAAAGGCTTTCAGCATGGAGGAGTCAATGGATCATATAAGCCTGTTCCAATGTCAAACATGAGGCAGGTAGATATTGTTGCCTCATTCCAGACAAACTATTACATTTCAGGTGTTGCTCCATTTGGTGACTGTTTGGCTATTCTTGCCTATATCCCTGGAGACGAAGATGGAGAAAAGGACTTTAGCAGTACAACTCCATTGCGTCAGGTACTTCTTTATGATGATTATGGTGGGTCTAAGGAATTTTGAGTATCTAATCTTGTATTGTGTAGATGTTTGTTTGCTGTCTGAAATCTTTCATTCATATAGTCATTTTAACAAGTAACATTTTCTGAAGTTGATATCATGCTAATCTTCACTTTCGATTCACGGTTATACATGATGTTTTTATAGATTACTTCAGTGCAGTAACTCATCTCCTCGTGTGCTCAGCATTAGTCCCAATTTACTTTATTGGTATTTCATGTGGGGTCTAAGCTACATGAGATGAATATGTCTCCTCTAGTAAAAAAAAACTCTCATTTTATTTACAAATTTTCCTTGGTATCTTTAAGTTTCTCTATAAGGTTTCTTCAAGATGCAAATGCTCCTTTATTGTAATTTTGTGAGGCTCTTTTTCCAATTTCGAATTTCTCTGTCTTGATTTGCTACATCCTTCTGATGAATTAAGTTTCCCCTCATTTGGAACTTCTTTCTCTCATTACTTATGACTAGGGTAACCATGATGCCACTCTTAAACAAGAACCTCAAACCATTTATACAACCACAATTATCATATCCATCTACTGACCACCGATAAAAATGGCTCTGTCCTACTGAAAATAATGACCATCTATCTCCGTTATGCTCACCGTTTGTTTTCTCTTCATGTTACACACCAGCCAATACTAAGTCCAAGAGTTTGACACAAATCACGAAATACTCTTGATGATCTTAATTCAGTATTTCAACTGTCATGATCTGACTATGCCCAAGTTCTCATATCTAGAATCTGCGGCCTAATTTAACCAGAAGGAAGACTATGGTGGTGTCAATGATTCGATGATTGTTGTGATTAATCTCATGGTAGGAGATGACTGGCGAGCAGGTTGTGAATCATGGTGGTTGAGAAATAGTGGTGGTAGCAGGTTTTAGTGATGATGCTCTCTTGCTCGTTGTTGCAGTTTGGTCATGATGTTTTTATTGCTCGCTGCTCATTTATTAGGACTTAGGAGGAAATGGGAAGAGGGGGTTTCTAATGATGTCTCTCTCTCCCTTTCTCTGTTTTCCAACCAAACACATAATGAGGAATTGTTTTACTTGAATTTCAGATTAATGATCACTTACTATATAAAGAAGTTTGGCTGCTTATTGCCAAGGAAATGTTTGTCTAAATGACATGATAAATTTTGTGTTCTATTGCTCTCTAGTCCTGTATGTTCTTGAGTATCCAATTTTATAGATTTAACACTGGCTATCTAACACTTTATATGTTTAATATTTGGCAAGTGAACTTGGATAGTGATGACTAACATGCTTTATATGTTGGCTCTTAAGTAGGCTAATGCACAAAGACCAGAAGTACGCATTGTTACATGGACTAATGATGAGCTAGCAACTGATGCTTTACCTGTTAATGGTTTTGAACATTACAAAGCAAAAGATTATTCTCTTTCGCACACTCCCCTCTCAGGTTTAGTTTATTTTCTCCTATATTTTGTTCTTTTGTTTTGTGAATCTGAGTTTTTGTTTGTTGGTGGATGAGGGTGGGGGAAGAAAGGGATAATTGGTGGATGAATGTTAGGTGTGGGATGGGACTCACGTTTTATTTTGAATATACTTCCACTTATCACTTTACTTAGAATATGTAATTGATGCAGGGAGTAACTATAACAATGGCCGATGGGCAGCAGGTGATGAACCTCTATATTATGTGGTATCCCCAAAAGACATTGTAATTGCTAAACCAAGGTGACTTTTTCTTGTTCCACCTGCTCCCCTCTGTTTACCACCCTTCACGTTATCCCCTCGTATCTCTTTTTGCTTTAAAAATTGAGGTTAAATTTGATTGAAAGTGGTTCTCTTGCTGTTTATCTTGTTGTCTTTTTCTTCTTACTGTTTAAAGACACTGACGAACATGATGGAAGGATGTCTCAATCATCATCAGAATTTAACTGTTATTAGTTTTGATTTTATATTTGTTACCCTCTAATTTTTTGACTTATATTTAAGTTGGATTATTTTGGGTTTGAAAATGTATAATCTTAGGAAATCAATGAGCTGTTTAATATGTCCATTTCTGATGCAATCAGAAGATTAAGGGTCTGTGTTTCAGATTATAAGAGTTGAGTGAAATGTCTCCTAAAAGTTGTGTATTTCTTATATATGGAGCTGTAGATAGAGTTTTAAAGTCGTTGGTCAATTGAACCACCTTTTGTTTTAATAAGGGGGTAATTACGTACATTTGACCTCTCCCTTACCTCAAATTGGCGGGAACTATATCTATGGTTTTGGGGCAATGTAATGCTGGGAATAAGCTGTTTAATATGATCATTTCCTAGACATACACTTACCCTTACTATCTAATATTGTCCACAGCTGTTTAATTAGATGGTTGTTTTGATGATTTTTTGTTTGTAAACTCTAAATTTTTTCAATGAAATTCTTCATTGTAATTACTCAGAAACAAAAATATCTGTAAACTTTTAGTTATTTCCTTCAAACAAATGTATTTGCAAGTAATTTGACTTGGTGCATTTGAAAAGCTACAGGTGCATGACAAAGAAAACACAAACTGGTTTGGACATTTATGCTAGTCTGAGCATGTGGAAAGTTACTATGTCATGTTCAATGTCTTTTATGTTTCAACTTTTGGGTAACTAGGCACTTGCAGGCTTTAGGCTTTTAAACAGTCGTTGTCTTGGCTATATTATTTCCAGACTGCATGGAACTTTCTCTTGCAGTTTGAGACCAGATACTATGATAGCTTACTGAGACATAGCAAATCATGCTGTAACATATCAGTCGGACCCGTTACCGAAACCAATAGATGGGCACTTCGAGTCTACCCACTAACTCCTAAAAAGGACATTTCCTTTATTAATCACAATTCAAAAGCTGAACAATTATTACAAGGGTGGCTCTATATATAGCCTAAGCCCCCAAAGACAACTAAAAATATCAACTATTCTAATTACAAAGTATCAAGACCAATTAAATGTGAAATGTCGATACTGCCCTTGGACCCTTTGACCCAATTCATCACACATGCTTTAGTTTGTGCTGTTGAAATTTAATTCTAGGTAACCCTATAAATCATTTTGTTCTGCTACTCCATAACTCGGTATAAGCTTTTATTTTGGTTGATATGAATCTGTGATTGATCAGGGATGCTGAAGATCACATCAATTGGCTTCTTGAACATGGATGGTATGACAAAGCTCTAGCTGAAGTTGAAGCAACACAGGGAAGGAAAGAACTTTTTGAAGAGGTTAGTTTTCTTTTTCGATTAGTATCCTCATTCCACACGAATGGACACACTTTGACCCAATTCCAGACGAAGAACCCTATCTCCAAAGCTTCAGTTGTGAAGAAATCTTCACTTTATAATATAAGGATTTTTTGTGTTCTTCGTCTATATCCCTTCTCTCAGTTACTGAAATGCCAAGATTTAGTAATCATACTTTTGAATTGAGTGGCCTGTCATTTCCCCCCAAATCTTTTTAAAAATAAACAATAAGAACCACATTTTCTATCCTTGATTCTTTCTCTACACCAATGGTGCTCTCTAATCCAATTCTTGTGCTCCTCTTATCCCACTTTCCTAGGTTCTTCAAGCCAGTCCCTTCCTTCCCTTCACAATTTCATCCCTTTAAGGATCTTAGTAGCTTAGATGCATTCTATATCTTTGTTTCTAAAGGTGTTTTATTTTGTTATTCCATTAATGCTAACATACATATCTTTTTGTATTTGTGCTTGCCAAGTACTATCCTCCGTTTTTTACAGCACAAAACGCACTCACATAAATGGTTTCTGTGTACCTATAAAAAAACAGTAGTAGTATTAAATATTGTAATTATCTTGAGCATATTTCTTGAATCTTGTTATTCACCTTGGAAGGTGGAATACCACAAGTTTAGAGGTTGCATTGAGACAATCAGTGCATCAAATTTAGTAGGGTGTTTTTTCAATTTAAGTTGTTCTTTTCATAAAAGCTACATTTCGACTAGAATTTCTGTATCATTAATAGGAAAAATTGATCTCTTTTCCATCTATCCCACCAGGTTTTAGGAAGTTAACATTGGTCTAAGACTCCAAATCTTACCATAGGACCTGTCTACTTTTGCAGTGAAATATTTCTTGTTACTTGTAAATTCTATATCTTGTCAAGTTTTCATGCATTAAAGTGTGATTTGCTAGACTACTCAAAAAAAAAATGTGTGATTTGCTAGATTAGACCACTACACTACTTACAATCAATGACATAAACTCATAGTTAGCAATAGAGGCTTATTACACAAATTTCTCTTAATCTTATCCTTCCATATCTCTTGTTTGCTTCATTGATTATCTTAATACCTGATATTCTGATATGTTGATACCCATGCGTGGAAAAGGTGTTTGTTTCTTGCAATAGTAAGACTGATTCTTATGAGTTCATAAAAAATATATTTCTGTTTCATGCAAGAGCCTGATTGCCTCTTATATTAAAAAAACATAAAATATATCATTGAAACTGTCACAAATTTGAGTTTGAAAGCTTGACTTTGTTTGCAACTTTTTATAGTTTTTTAGTTCTCGTCAGTTCTGTATAGGATCGTTATTTACGTTGTTATACACAGGTGGGATCAAGGTATCTTGAACATTTACTTGCTGAGAAAAGATATGATGAAGCTGCGGCTTTGTGTCCCAAACTTCTCCGGGGGTCTGCTTCCGCATGGGAAAGGTACAATTACTCTGGTTCATGGTATTGAACTGATTTTTTCTCTCCTTTGTTACTGAGGATTGGTTTCTCTTAATAGATGGATTATCCATTTTGCTCAGCTTCGTCAACTGCCAGTTTTATCCCGTTACTTGCCAACAGAGAACCCTAAACTCAGTGATACTTTATACGAGGTTTGCTTACCACAAATCAAGTTACAATTTTGATCAATCATCATATACTCAAACTCGTGTCTTGCTTCTCTATCATGATCCAGCTTGCACTTGTGGCTCTTGCAACAAATCCTGTATACCACAAGGATTTCTTATCAGCCGTGAAGTCTTGGCCACGGTCAATTTATTCTCCCATGACAGTCTTGTCAGAGATAGAGCCCCAGCTCAGAGCTTCTTTGATGACTGATGATCTGAAAGACGTAATATACTCATTCTTTTTTCTTTTAGTGATGTGCTTTTTCGTTATGGTATGTTAGTGTTCTTTTATTGACGATATTGGATACTTCAGGCACTTGCAGAGTTATATGTGAGAACTGGACAAAATGAGAAAGCATTTTCATTCTTTGCTGATGTAAGTATGTTGATTTCAACATTAGTATAAGCTTATAAGAAGATATGTTAACATGTAATTTTGTATTGTCCATTATAATGCTTATTGCTTGTGTAACTTTTTTCTGGTTCATCACTTCTACAGCTTTTGAAACCTGATGTTTTTGACTTCATTGAGAGGCATAATCTGCATGCTGCTGTTCGTGAAAAGGTACTTCTGTGTTTTCCCGAGTTTAAATTTTAATTTGAGTCGGTAGTGTACTTTGTGTTTGGATTGTCTTTTGGCATTGAATTATAGTGTTTTAGTTCAAATGCTCCGTACGTAATTTGAAGACATTGTTGCACATAATTTATGTTGGTTTGGTAAGTTGTAACCATGTTTCCTTGGCCATTTGAATTTTCTCTCTGAAATGTTTTCTTTACACATAACAGGTTGTCCAACTGATGATGCTTGATACCAAACGTGCCACATCCTTGCTGACACAGCAAAGGGATTTGATTACCCCATATGATGTAGTGTCGCAGCTTTCAAAGGCTGGTGATAAATGTGATTTCAGATACTTTTTGTATCTGTATTTGCATGCTTTGTTCGAGGCCAGCCCCCATGCAGGAAGGGATTTTCATGACATGCAGGTATCATGGAGATCATGAAACATGTTCCTAATTACTAATATAACATGCATATAATGACAACTTTAAAACTCATAATAATAGTTTTTTTGGCGGTAAAGTCAATTTTTTAATTATTACGAGGTCAAAGGTTCAAACCTTTGGCGCCCTTGATTTTCAATCTTAGTTATAGTTTAACTTTTATAGAAGGTCTCCTGAGAGACCGTCTATGGCATAGAAGGCTCTCTCAATAGCCCAACCCAATGGCTGACATGACTATTCAGTTACTCATTTAACAAATGGGTTGCCCATATTTAACTGTCTATATTATAGACGGTCTATAGCAAGAATTTGTGTAACTTTTAACTTAAGTTTATAGTTTAAGTATAAAAGAATTCAGTTCTTCTGTGATGACTATCTTCTCCCTAATATTGTGTTTGAACTTATTAGCTAGGATTCCATTCCCTCTAATTCCTTCTTCACTTTCTCTTTCAACCTGATTCCCAAACTTCAATGTAATTCCCACGACATAAATATATAATTAATTCATTCCAAAGCTTATATATAAGGTTTCAGCTGTCCTCCTTTCTGTATTTGTATTTCTCAGGTCAAAAGTGATCCTGAGAATATTCTGAAGAGTTATTTTCATTTCTTAGTTTCTCCATAAGCTTTTAGTTTTCTTCATTTCTATATTCTTTTTTAAAATTTATCTATCAGCTTCATGCCTTAGCTCTTTTATTTTTTTCAGTGTACCTATCAGTTTATAGCCTTTTGTATGTTCCCATTCACGAGACTTTTTATTTGTTCTTTTAGATTAATATTGTTGAAAATCAATGGGTAGTAGTTTGCAGTAGTGAGTCTATTAGTTTTCATGCTCTTTAGTGGCTCCAGTGCCCCCACTATCCAATCTCGCCTGTTTATAAATGCAGTTCTCGATTGATTCCAAACTTTCAATTGCTGAATTAAGCTTTCAAGTATGAGCTGGTAGTATCAGCGTATAATTTAACTCAGTTGTTGAATGCCTTCTCTTATGGTTTCTCAATTTTTGCTAATAGGTGGAGCTATATGCAGATTATGATTTAATGATGCTACTTCCTTTTCTTCGTAGCAGTCAACATTATACTCTGGAGAAGGTAGCTGATTCTTTGAGATACTATCTTGAATTTGGATTTACCTCACAATGAAATGCAAAGTAATGACTTCTTGAATGCAGGCATATGAAATTTGTGTGCGAAAAGGCCTAGTGAAAGAGCAAGCATTCATTCTTGGAAGAATGGGAAATGCAAAACAAGCCCTTGGTGTTATCATTAATGAATTAGGTGACATGGAAGAGGTAATTTCCTTCCGTCATTACTTAACTAATTTCCTTCCTCCATATAATATTGTTTCCCTGTTATTTATTGACTAAGCTCTTTATATGTTCATATTTTTGTTATGTGTGACAACATGGTTGTGTATGTTTTTCTGTTTGAGTATCTTTTTTGTAATAAATGAGGATGATTGCTGCTCACATTTGCAGGCTTTAGAATTTGCAAGTATGCAGAATGATGATGAAATATGGGAAGAATTGATCAAGCAATCTACCCAAAGGCCTGAAATGGTATGATTGTGTTGTATTCTAAAAATTATGTCCATTGATGCTTTCATGCTGGAAATTGTCTTCTCTATTTTTCACATTCATCCTTTTCGCTGTTTTCAGGTCGGGATGTTGCTGGAGCACACTGTTGGCAACCTTGATCCTCTTCACATTGTAAATGTTGTTCCTGATGGACTGGAGATACCTCGGTCAGTATTGTCCTGTCCTTGTGATATAGCTCCATACACAGTTGCCCCTTTTGTCAGATTACAGAAATTAGGTTGTCTTCATTAGTGTGACTGTTTGGAGACTGCATTTTGTGTCAATTCCTGTTTGTCTTTATGGAGCTCTATCTGCCACTTTTCCTCGAACACCATGGAGGCACTTGGAGGGATATGAATTCCATTTTTGAATACTAATTTTAGAGGGAAAAAGGATTTGGAAGGAAGGGATTTGAAGGGATATACTGCCCCTCCTAAACAAACAAGAGGGGCTCCTTTTTTCCCTACTCCTCCCTTCCCCTTCCCCTTCCGTTCCCTTCCCTTCATTTCCCCCACGGACTTTTATCCAAACACAATGTAAAGTGTAGATGTTGGAATGTAATCCTCTTTCAGGTTTTTGCTTTTGCCTCCTCCCCTTTGCCCCCATCCCTCTAATTTCCCTATCTTGTGGATAGTGCCAAAACAAGGCCGCATCGCATCGCGTTGGTCGCATTGTAAAGGTGTAAAAAAACGCATTTTGGGTCGTTTTGTGGGATGTTTTCAACCGATATTTGGCGTTACTACAACTGCATCCGCATCAACGTATCATTACCGCGATTGTGACCGTTCTTTTTTTACACTCCTGTCCTATAGTGAGCTTTAGAAGGGTTGGGGATCATCATTTTTCTTTGGTGCATATATGTATTGATTCTAATTGCAGATGGTTTGATCGAGACACGTCTCTTATTCGATAGGACCTAAGATTTATAGCTCTTTGGTTTTGAATTATAATGGACTACTCATTAAATCATGTGCAAGTTGCAGATGATGTTTACTTCCAAGGGTCAATAGGAAAAAGCCTCTTTATTATCACTAACAAGTGTATCACTGTAGTCTATTTGGGGAAATTATCCTTAAAGTACCGAGTTTAATTGTATGCTTTTTCGTAATTGATCGTGAAAATTTGGAGTTTATATGATTATGTTACGAAAGACTGGAGATAGTAGTTCCTTTGACTCTTTGATAATATGGTGGGTTGTGAGAATTGTCATCGAGAAAAACCGCAGGATTTTTGCGCAGTCTTTGTAAATCAGTCTTTTAAATTCCGTTCTGAGTCCTTTACCAGTTGCTGCATTTGGTTAATTAATTTTTTGTTTTGTGCAATAAATGTTACGTGTGCTGCTTAAGAGCTTTTGTAAATGGTTGATGTGGCTTGCCTTTTGTACATCAAGGATTCAGATGATAAAAATAAAACCCGATATTTCCGAATGAAGTTTTGGATTTCTATGGTGTTTACTTTATAGTAATCATGTAAAAGCTGTTCTACCAAAAATAGAATTTACATCTTGTTAAATATTTATTCATGCGTAAAATTCTTAGTTTTAAAGCTCACTGTTTTACTGTGATTTCTTTGGGGTCATTGTTTTTATTACTTTTCACCAAAATTTCATGACAAATTTCAGGCTTAGGGATCGTTTGGTCAAAATCATTACCGACTATAGAACAGAAACTTCCCTTAGACATGGTTGTAATGATATCTTGAAGGTAATCTTTCAATTCAATGGTCTTGCTGGTTGTATAGTATTTTCAACGTTATGAAATTACTGTTACTTGATGTGGAACAACAGGCCGATATAGTCAATCTTTTGGTTAAATACTACAAGGAAGCAAGACATGCAATTTATTTAAGCAACGAAGAGGATGAAGCAAGAACGAAGAGAGATGATAAGAGGATGGCGGATTCCCTAACAAAAGCACCAAGTCTGAGAAACATGGACTTGAAGTCCAAGACTCGGGCTGGAGGCAGATGTTGCATGTGTTTCGATCCTTTTTCTATCCAAAGTGTCTCGGTTGTCATTTTCTTTTGTTGCCATGCTTACCACATGACTTGTTACAATGATTCACTCAACACGTTTAATGATGAGAAAGAAGCTCCAAATGGTTCTCTTGATTTCGGGTATGATGAGTACGATGATGATGAAGAGAACGATGAAAATCAATCGGATTCCTCACGAATGAGATGTATTTTGTGTACTAATGCGGCAAGATAACTCCGATGTTAGACGAGGCGTTTTTGTTGTATCTTCTGTAATTTTTTTTCTGTTTTTATGTCTTCTCATTGGTTGATAGATTCATTTTTCGAGCGAGAAAGAGTGAGAATTGTCCGCTTGCTTGTCGTGCCGCTCTCGTGAAAGCAAGGTTTTTGGTCATCCAGCTTGAATGTATATTATTTGTCGAATATTATTAATGGCATTTGATCATCAAATTTGTGAAGGTGAAATAAGTTGCTTTGTATTTATAAGAATTAATAGTACCTTGGAGAGATTAAGTCTTATTAGTCTTATTCTTTTGAGATCTCTACAGCCACTATGGACCTTAAATGAGAAATTATCCCAAGTATTTAGAGGATATAAAGCAAAAACTAAAGTTATCGTCTATCTACAAGTAGTGAGTTTTTCATTACGTATAAAATTTGATCGAGCTTGGTCTGTCTGATAAAATTATTAAAAAAAAATGCTGATAACCTCAATCTCTGATTATAGGATTTAGTTAATCAGTCTTTGCCATAAAAAAATGTTTATAAAGAAGGATTGTTATTTTCCACTAGAAAGAAAATAAAATTATTGTTTTCACAATTATTAAAATTTAAACAAAAGATATTAATATAATATAAACAACTAATACTAATATGAAATTATAAGAGATAGTACAGATTATATATATATATATATATATATATATATATATATATATATATATATATATATATATATATATATATATATATATATATATATATATATATATATATATATATATATATATATATATATATATATATATATATATATATATATATATATATATATATATATATATATATATATATATATTAAGCATAGTAAATGACTCTTCTAAAACATCTATTATGCTTGATTTTTTTTTTTTTTTTTGAGAAAATGCTTGATATTTTTAAGTTACTATGAAATTGGCTCTATTACTTGTTGCAGATAATAAAAAAGTTATTTGCTAATAGATAATTTAAGCAGAGTAAATGACATTTCTTTTTCAATACGTAACTTAAAAATTATTTATAAGTAAATGTCAACAATCTCAATCATAAGTTAAAATCTTTATAGATTAGTATATTTATTAAATTAATAATCTATTGATAATCGACAACTATACTAAAACAAAACACTACTACATCATCCTATTTAAAAATGCTTACATGTCATAACCTTAACAAAAATTTTCCGTCCAATACTAATGATAATTTCATTGTTTTTATGACTACTTTTTTATATTTGACTCTATTACTCAATCATTGTTTTTACTCACAGCATTTAATAAATTTGAAAATCATATATATTATTTTTTTTCCAAATATTTATAAAATCTTTTTATTAATTGAATATTATATTGTGTATAAGATATGTTAAGATGGCTAAAATATAATATATTTTTATTATAATATTTTGTTATTTATACAATAAGTTGCTTAAAAGCGGCTTAATTCTAATATAATTCAAGTTGTGACTAATTTTATGTGAGTTAATTATACTTTTTATAATAAAATTATTTTTTCGTTTTAACTTTTATAAATAAATAATTTCACATATTTTTGTGTTTTTGTGTTAAATTTAAATTTGTAATTTATGTCACTTTCTAGTTTTTTAAGAAAGAAAATTACTCCATCGACTAGGAGTGAAAGTGAGGACTTGAAAGAATGGATGCATTAGGTTTGGGAGGTTCATCTTCATGGTGGAGCAACCATCCTTTCAATGATATCCGCCATAGACAAAGAGGAAGAAAACCTCGAGACAGCAAGCACAGAGCTTCTTCTTCAGAGTCTTCAGTTAAGTCAAACACAGGTTTCCATTTCCCATTAAAGCAAGCTCTGACTGCTGGTTCTCTTGCCTTCGCTGGTGACACAATTGCTCAACTCCGACATCGTTGGACTTCTCTCAACCAAGAATCTCAATCTCTTGCCGATGATTCTCATAAGGTTTTTGAGTTTTAACCTCCTCAATTTCTCCTTTTTTGAGTTTGATCCAATTCGGCTGTCAATTTTCTGAGTTATATGTCATGCAATTCAATATTATTAGAGTTTTTAGTCGCATAACCCTAGATTCCCCATTAGGTTGTTGGTGAAAGGATAAATTGGGGTTTTACTATGTTCTGAATTGTAATTTTGGTATTTATTTAATTGGCTACAAATTGTTGGTTTGAAGAATGATTTCGCCCTTTTGTAGTCTTTAATTGTTTTCGGTGATGCGTTGAAAGTAGACATGGATAGAGAAAGCTTCCGAATGTGTAATGAGCTAATGACATTGCAGATTATGATGACCGTTTTCCATCGCACATTGTTGTTGTTTTGATTGTTTGTATGTATGTATGTGTGCTAATTGTGGAATTTTGAAGAATGATAGACTTTGGCAATTGACCATTTACAAAGGAAAAAGGAGATTAAAGGGGTTTGTACTATGACTATGAGTATCAAAGAATTGATATGGACTGGTATAGTGGCAACTATAGCTGTTTTGTGAGGAAACTCACTTGTTTTGCTATGACTTTATGGAAATAGAAAGTTTATCATGGTGGGAAAAACATCAATCGGTCTTGTATGAGACCATCTCACGGTGAGACGGCCTCAAAAGTCAAAACAAGAAGCCAAAAACTAAAAGTTTCTATTATTGAGCTTTTTAACCCAAGTATGAGGCATATCTCACGGTGGGACCGTCTCATACAAGAATTCGTGGAAAAACATAGGTGATGACCGTTTGAAAGTTTCTGGGTAAAGTATGTAAGCTTGTTTATTGACGTTTTCAAATGTGTGTTATAGAAGGGAAAGTACTCAGTAGGACATGTTGTATGCTCAAAGTATTTCCACTTAACAGGTATTTACATCTTCACTTAGGCAAGGTTTAGGATAATGCAAGTGTATACAATTTTATCCCTAACCTATAATTGAAGTAATGTTTAGTGTTTCTTGGTCATAATGTATCTGCTTATGTGCTTCTTACACGCCTTCTCTCACATGGAATCGTGAGATACCCATTTTGAGCTTGGTTTTTCACTTTCCTTGCAGCTAAATGTGATAACGTTTATCTATTTAGTGTCTTTTTACGGATGAATCAAAGCATTTCTGTGAGAGTGGTAGCATGAGGTTGAAGTCTAAAAATACTACCCCAAATACTTTACACACAAAGGCACCTGGGATTTGCTAGAATACTTATGTTGGATTGCTTATTTTATTGAAGGTGATCTTGAGTGCCATTCAGGCTGATGTTTGTCCAATACCTCATTGAGGGTGTTTGGCCATATTTTATGTAATAGGAGTATATTATATACACTATGCATTGACACAATGTAGTTTAAAGTTTTGACTTTGTTGCTACAGGATATTATCCAAAGGCTTCTTTCAGATCATGATTGGATACGAGCCCTTCGTATGACTTCCTATGGGTTTTTGCTCTATGGGCCAGGATCATATGTGTGGTATCAAACCCTAGATAAATATTTACCTCAGCCGACTGTTCAAAACTTAGTATTGAAGGTACTTCTTCAAAAGTTCTTATTGTTTGTTATTTGTTGGATTTGTTTCTTCAGCTTCTTTGATGCTTATTATATTCTTATTCTTGAATGGTTCTTGGGATTTGCATGTAAAAAAACATGATATCCAAACATAACGTAACCTTACCCTTGTTAGTAATAACAAAGAAATTATTTCTAATCGCCTCAAACGAAAACAAAACTTCTTAGAAAAACCTTCTTTTGTTACACTAAAACAAAGAGAAGACTCAAATGATAGGTTTTGTTTACATTCCCTTAGCCAAACTATAGATGCTCTTGAAAAGACGCTGAATTTGGTTCACCGTACATTTGAAATCTGAAGTTGCTAATGGAACAATGTTTAGGTTGTGTTGAATCAAATAATTCTCGGTCCAGCAGTTATTGCTGTTGTATTTGCATGGAATAGTTTATGGCAAAGGAAGCTGGCCGAGCTACCTAGTAAATACCAGAGGGATGCCTTTCCTACACTGCTAATCGGTAAGTTGCTAATCCAATTGCTTTTACTTCTATGCTGCATATGTTTTAAGGTCGATATACCCTATCCAGCTTACCTGGACTCTGATGTTTGATGTGTATTTGATTGCAGGATTTAGATTCTGGATTCCTTATAGTGCAATAAACTTCGGGTATTACTTCCTCGTCCCTTATGATTACAATATCTATCAAGGAAAAATATACTTTAAATCTATGTTACTTAAACTCATATACCCATGTCCGACACGAATACGTAACCAAGTATTCCACTTCGATTTTTTAATGAAAAAATCCCAAAAGATCCGACATGGGTACTTAAGTTAAAGTGAAGAGCCCGAGTAACTGAGCTTTAAACCTAACTACTGGGTTCTCAGATTAGTTGAGATTTCTATGGAGTAGAATTCAAATTTTCTGCTACCCGATTACGTTGATTTTATTCTTTTTAATACCCTTTGACAATTTACTTTCGCGATGTGTTCTTCCGGATGTGGTCCAAGTTTTCTTTTACATTCGTTAAAACCCAATCTGCTCATCATTTTGTTCACACCTGTCTTTATACTTAACGAATTTATTTCCCGTCGATTATTGTAGGGTTATTCCTCTTCATGCACGGGTGGGTTTCATGTCATTGGGTTCCATCTTTTGGAACTTTATCCTATCTTCAACAATGAGCAAGTAACACTGCCTACAAGATCATGATCCTGCCCCGGGATTTATTTTTCAACCCATATGGAGCTTTCTATAATCGGTGCAGCTTTGCATACCGAGTTTCCTGTGTATCTAGCGGCTGATCGTGCAGACTGCTCTAGATTGAGAATCTTAAGCCTGAAAATACAGCTCCAAATAAGCCAAGTTATCGCTCTTCGTTGTTGCGATTGGATAATTTTAGTACACAGCTCGAAGCATGAGCCAATTTCAGAGTAGGAGATAGATTCTTTCTTTTTGGTCGGATTCGTCGTGTTTGACAGGCCAGGTTCTTTTGGATATTGCTTTGCTTTAGACTGTAATTGCTTTGGCAAGTTATGTTCTCAACTTTGCTTTCCATTTACCTCTACTATATCCGTCAGCTTTTGACTATAGTATGGAGTAATATGGACATATAAGATGTAAAACATAGTACAATACTCCATGACTCTAATTTTATGAAGGCTCCATTTGGTACTTGGTCATAATCATAGTGGCTAGTGCAAAAACAAGCATGTATCGTATCGTATCGGTCATCTTGTAAAGGTTTTTAAATTTATCGAACCGATATTACCTGTGTCGTAAAGGTGTAAAAAAATCACTTTTTAGACCGTTTCACGTAATATTTCAGGGTTTAGGCTGAAATTTGGCAGTATGATAACTGTATAAAATCTTGTTGTCGTATCACAAACTTGATCATGATCCTTGAAATTGTTAAATATTTTATCTAAATTCATTTAATTTTAATTATTATTTCTGTTATTCAATATCAATAACCAAATGAGTAAAAAAGTAACTAATGATAATTTGTACTCCCTCCAAACCAATTTAGTTGTTCCATTTTTTTATTTGGCACATTCATATCAATATTCCCATTTACTTTTTTGTCAATCTTCTTTTACCTAAATAGTAAATACCGCATGCAATGTTCACACAAGTAAAGACCAAAATACTCTCACTTTTACTACTTATAATACTTCAACTGCCACTTTTACAATTAATTTAATCAATTAAAATACCCCAACTACTACCTTTTTAATGGACTCTACACCACCCTTAATAATCATGTCCAAGCAAATGGGACAACTAAATTGATTCGGAGTATCTTGGTTACATGCATATGCTATTTTGATTTGTGAGTTGTAGGTCATCAAATTTTCAAGATGCAGGACCCATGAAAGGATGGAAGATAGGAATAGTCCCTAATGAAGGAACTACCCTCTTACATCTCAAGTCTGAACACATTCCTCTCTTGTAGGCTGTAAGTCCCACTTCTCTAGCAAATGTGAGCACCTTCCAGGGCAAACTCATAAGAACGGAGGAGTATTACTTATGAGTTTGTAGAGGTGTCTATAACAAACTCGACGATCTAATATTTACCGACCTTGTAAGTAACTGAATCCGACTTGGTCGGACTTCAAAATAAATTTAAATTATATTAAAACACTATGGACACAAGACCCGATTTTGAATCATCCCAAAACACCTGATCCGAAATCGATCAAATGACCCGAAGAATACCTCTACTTACGAGTTACAAAGTCCATGAATAAATATTCGCTAGAGAATCAGATCTTATCTCAGTTGGAGAGCAGATACCATTTTTTTTTGTAAATATCAAGTGTTATATTCTTATCTAGCTTTCTCCTTCCCTCAACCTACCCTGTAATAAAAATTGCTAAATCAAAGTGAGAGAGGAATATATACCTTTCTTCTGAATTGCTGGTTTCACATATGAAAAGAACCTTCTCTTTGTGTATGCTATTGGTAATTATCAATCAACATGACATAAATAATATTTGTCTTGATGACTTCTTAAGAACTTAGATTCTTTCTTTAAATTGACTCACTTTCGATATTAGTTTATCCCCACCACTTTCTTTAATTTTTTTGGAAGATGAATGAAATTTCTATTAAGAAAAGAAACAAAATACAGACATGTACAAACACATCCCAGACCACACTACCTGATTTCGACTATTGTCATCAGATTGCTAAGAAGGCACACTTTCTCGGAAGGGTTTCCTCCCGCATTCTTCATGTGCATAGGAATCAGGATGAGGGTCTCAAAAATAAAACTAGGAAACCTTTCTTTAATTCTTATTCACACATATTCTGTCATTTTCTACCCATACATTTTTAGATATCTCTACCAATTTCTTAATACTTATTCCGACTGCCAATTTTGCAATCTCTTAGACACAGAAAGAGCATCTACCAATGTCATTTTCTCTTGCACACACAATGCATTACAGGGTATCTTTCTATTTTAGAATATAAACTTTCACTTAGAATAAAAGAAAAAAAAGCAATTTGAAAAGACACCATACTATCGTCCGTTTCTTTTTAATTGCTACACTTCAGAAGACGAGGATAGTAAATCATTTCTTCAAATTTATAAGAAAAAATAAGGTGCAATGAACAGGGGTAATAGTAATAGAGATGGGCTACTCAGATGGGATCAACATTACAATTCTCAATATGTAAGGCAATTTCTTATTTTTTAAGCTTTTTTTTTCAAGTTTTACTTGTCTTTATAAACATTTTTTGATGTATAATTGTAGAACCAAAGAAATGGTGCACCATTTGGATATAGGTCGTTAGAGGAAAGACCACCTATCTTACGACCCTCGAGTTTGACAAGGTACGTCGAGTTTTTGACATTATGAAGCTTTCGCTTTCTTTTATGGTAGTTTCTTTGTGCCTTTGAGTTTGACACACTGTTGCATGATTTGCCTATCTTCTCGTGATTTGCGAATCGAGAAAAGCGAATTATGGTTGGTTTTGGGCTATTTTTGGACGAATTTGAGCAAATCGCGACTTCAAAAGGCGAATTAGCTAGCAAATCATGTTATACTGGTTTGACGCGGTTATTGTGAAAAGCTCTCACATTGATTTTTGAAGTGTGTCAAACTCAAATGGTACACCCAGATGAAATATTGAATGTTATGTTGAAGCAAAAATGTGTGGAGATCAATTTTTGATTAATGATAGATAGTATGATAGTTATAAAGTTCCTTTTCTACCATTTTTGAGTTATGTGGAATCAACATTACAATTCTCATGTAGTCGATTTCATGTAGATTCGAGCCTTATTGTCGTTTTTGAGTTATAAAGTTCTTTTTCTACCGATTTCATGTAAAAGATGTGTGGAGATCTATTGGTTCATGTAGTCGATTTCAATTCTTATTGTCGTTAATAGGGAACTAATACAAGCCTTATTGTTTTGCAAACATTTCAGTGTTCCCTTGGATCCTTATCCAGCAACTCGAATCATCGTTGTTGGCAATAACACGGGGCATGGAGTGAGCCCTATGTTTCCATTATACTCACAACCGCAACTGATACCTAGATTCATTGATCAAGAGAGCACCCGTGTACCTACACAAACGGATAACTCAAAGCTAACGAAAGACGAGCAAGAAATGGCCTTAAAGAAACTCAAGAAGGAAATCTACAATCCTATGCCTAAGATCCTTGCAAGAAGAGTGAGTCTATACTATAGAGACCTTAACAAAGGAGTTGATACAAAGACTTTTGATAAACACAACGATGAAGATCGAAAAAGTTGTACGGTTTGTTTAGAGGATTTTAACCCTAGAGAAGAAGTAATGCTTACACCTTGCAATCACATGTTTCATGAAGAATGCATTGTACCTTGGGTGAAGGATAATGGATTGTGTCCGGTTTGTAGGACTACGTTTTACGAAAGAAGACAAAATGACTTAGATTCAAGCAACAACACACGGGTTGTTCAGTTTCGACCTGCTGGTCAGCCTGTTCAGTTTCATGATGATTTATTTTCTCTTATTCGGGTTATGGATGAATTTATTCCTTGGGGACTTTAGATTTCAAGAGAATTTTCAAGGTTTTAGGGTAATGAATGCAAGTTATTGTATTACGACTTAATCCTCCATAATTTTGAGTTTTGGTAAAAAAAAAAAAAAAAAAAAAAAAAAAAAAAAAAAAAACTCACACATAATAAACTATATATAATGTAGCAAATTATAAGACACAGAGAAATATATGTTATACAACAGTTTAGTAATGTATTGTACTTCAAATAGGTTATCTTATGTGTCAAAGTAAAACTTCTACAATATACAATCAAATATGTTGGGTATTTATGTATGCCAAGGAATAATTTTGGGAGTTAATAATAAAGTTAATAATAATTATAGCAGGTGATCTTTTGAGAGACCGTCTTTTGTAAAGACGACTTTCAAAAGTCAAGTCCAAATCGATATTTAGAGTTGTTACAATATATATTTAAAATTGGACTAAGCTTTTGAGAGTCGTCTTTACAAAAGACGGTCTCAAGAAAGAATTTGTGTTATTATAGTAGTTGGAGCCAAGGTATGGACATAAACAAAATGTGGATTAATTTCTATCTAAAACATCTTTTGTAATGTACTAATTAATTAATTAATTATAATTAGCAACTCTCAGTGTTAATTGTAATTTTCAAATCATAAATTATTGTCAATTTGTCATAGGTTATAGATTTTTCATCAATCCATGACATTACCTTTGTAATTTATGATTTTTCCGTATGTTTTTTTATTGTCTATTTTTTTTTTATTTTGCTACAATTTTTATTTATAAAAACATACTCATTACTTTTTTTTTTATTGCTATCCACACATTTTAACTCTTAGTTAATTTAATAACATAATTTATAATCTTAGTGTAAAGTCCATTGTTGCAAATAGCAATGTGAGAGGGAGCCAGTGTAAATAATTGTTTTTTAAGGAAAAAAAATAGATACTTAATAATAAATAAAGAATGATAATAAACTGTGTTGATAGAATTAAAAGAGAAATAAAATGTATGAATAGATTAAAAGAAAATGGTGAGATCATTTTAAACAAAATAAAAGTAATATAAAATAAGATGAACTATCTAAAATAAAAAATAGTGCTAAATAAAATTTACAAATGGTGTTAAATTGTCAAACTTACAAGAACTTATCATTTGTTATTTGTTAGTATTATTGTCTAAACTTACATCTATGACAATAATTATTTTACAACCTCAAATATTACTAAATAAGATTAATAGATAAACGAAATTAGTTCAATTTAAAATCAACTCAATAGATCGTATCGATGGATCTAAATTCACTAATCAAATAAATGTGACCTCATCTTACTTGTTTGACTATAGAATACATACTACTACGAGAGCGTTTGATAAATAACTCTTAAAGTTTTTTTTTGCTTTTGACTATTTGCTTTAGTTTTTTAGATTTTGGCATTTTTGTTAGTCAAAAAGCAATAGTAAAACGTGATTGTTAAACGGCCTAAAAGCTTTTTCAAACAAAAATCAAAAGGTTAATTTTATTAGCTTTTTTTTATTATGTTTTGGCTTATTAACTAATTTTTTCTCTAATTAAAAATTGATAACCATACGTAATTTTACCAAGCATGTCCCCAAACAGCTAACTTATTGCGCTAACACTTTGTTCGGTCCCTAATCACATCAGTTAACACCTACCCCTCCATCCCATTATATTTGCAGCATTTTCTATTTTAGTTCGTGACACTTAATTTGCATTTAGACTATGACCTACTACTTCTTTTTAATCTCATCCATACATTATCACACAATTTATTCTCTGTTTATTTATTACCATTATCTACTTTTTTTTTTCTTTATCAAAAAATTTTCTTCTTGCTTAAACTATATAGGAGGGAGCGAGTCCCAATTAGCATTGGGAAATTAGGACATCCCCAAATCTCATATAAATTCCGCCATTGTTTGTTTAGTGTCGAAGCTCAAGCTTAAGCGCAATGTACTTGACATTGTATATGCCAACTTCTTTTCATTTTTAGGGTGCACCACCGGTCTCCATAATAAGATCCGCCATTGTTTGTTTGAATTGGTACTAAGACGAATTTGCACTGGTAATAGTTAACGATGAACCTGGTTACATGGACAAGCTCCATTTGAGTTCGTTTTGCTTCATTACCCAGAAGAGTTATAGAAGATCTTACAGCTGGTTTTGTTCTTTCTCTACTCAAACTTCGTACACCTCTTGCGCCAAAGAAATAACTTATCTCTGCTCAAAGGGAGCCATCAAAGAAGCTTTCGAGAGGTTTAAATCTCAAATATGGTCAGACCCGAATCTTTTTTCTCATTTAATTCATGGTTGTATCTCTACAAAGTCCCTTTCATGGGCAAAACAACTTCATTCATTGATAATCACTTCTGGGTGTTATTTAGACAAGTTTACCAACAATCATTTGATGAACATGTATGGAAAACTTGGGGAATTAGATACTGCTTTAGTTTTGTACAATGTAATGCCAAAGAAAAATTTGATGTCTAGTAATATTTTGATTAATTGTTATGTTGGTAATGGTGATTTAGTGAGTGCCCAGAAGGTGTTCGATGAAATGCCTGAACGAAATGTTGCAACTTGGAATGCTATTGTTACAGGGATGATACAACATGAGTATAATGAGAAAGGATTGGAGTTGTTTTCGAGGATGCATCAGTTGGGGTTTAGTCCTGATGAGTTTACGTTGAGCAGCGTGTTTCGAGGTTGTGCTGGTTTGAGAGCTTTGTTCTGTGGAAGGGAAGTACATGCTTATGCCATAAAAAGTGGCCATGATCTGAGCTTGGTTGTTGGAAGTGCATTAGCTAATATGTATATGAGGTGTAAAAGATTGAATGAGGGAGAGAAAATCATTCAAGGGATGCCCATTCATAATATGGTGGCTTGCAATACTCTTATTGCTGGAAGAGTTCAAAACGGGTACCCTGAGGGTGCTTTAGAGCAGTATCATTTGATGAAAAAGTCGGGTTTTCACCCCGATAAAATCACATTTGTTAGTGTCCTTAGTTCGTGCTCTGAACTTGCAACTCTCGGACAAGGGCAGCAAATACACGCTGAAGTGATAAAACGCCAGGCTACTTTAGCGGTCCCTGTAGTAAGTTCATTGATAAGCATGTATTCTAGATGCGGTTGCTTGGAAGATTCGATCAAAGCTTTTATGCAGCATAAAGATGCAGACATTGTCCTGTGGAGCTCTATGATTTCTGCTTACGGGTTCCATGGAAAAGGCTATGAAGCCCTTGAACTTTTCGAGCAAATCGAGCGTAAAGGATTGGAGGCGAATGAAGTAACTTTCCTGTGTTTGCTATATGCTTGTAGTCATTGTGGACTAAAGGACGAAGGGCTTGAATACTTTGACCTAATGGTAAAGAAATACAGATTAAAACCTAGTATAGAGCATTACACGTGTATTGTCGACCTACTTGGTCGATCTGGTTGTCTCATGGAAGCACGAGATATGATAAGATCAATGCCTGTAAAACCCGATGCTGTTATATGGAAAACGTTGTTATCTGCTTGTAAGATCCATAAAAATGTCGATATGGCTAAGAGTATTGCCGAAGAGATCCTAAAGCTCAATCCAATGGATTCATCTTCCTACGTTTTGCTCGCAAACATTCAGTCAGCCGCAAAGAGGTGGGATGAAGTCTCGATTGTGAGAAAAGCGATGAGGGATCGTGGGGTAAAGAAAGAACCCGGGCTTAGCTGGTTCGAGTTCAAGAACGAGGTTCACCAGTTCACCATGGGAGCTAAGTCACATCCCAGGTCATCGGAGATATACTTGTACCTAAAAGAACTAATTGTAGACATTAAGAAACATGGGTATGTTCCACATACTGAATCGGTTTTGCAAGACATGGATGAAAACGAAAAGGAACACAATTTGGCTCAGCATAGCGAGAAATTGGCTATTGCGTTTGCGTTAATGATTACACCTTCGGGTTTTCCCATCAGAGTGATGAAGAATCTGCGCGTTTGTGCTGATTGCCATATTGCTATCAAGTACATATCGAAGATTAAGGACAGGGAGATTATTGTGCGCGATACTAGTAGGTTTCATCATTTCAAGAACGGTGAATGTTCTTGTCGCGATTATTGGTGAGATGTAATCGGTGGCTATAAGTATTGATCGTTTATACGAATCTGTTCGTGTTTTATACACAAATTACTCGAAAACAGTAGACATTCTTGATGAGGGCAGCTTATGGATAGCTGCAAAAGATGAAAATTCTCTATAACTTAGCATAGATATGCTGTTTTTAGAAGGCCATATATGGAAATTTATCGGAGTGTATGTTCATCACATTTAGGGCGATTTTATCGATGACCTTCCTTTGCACATGTTCAAACCATTTTTCACTCTTTTTTGTTGAGATGGATGCAGGTCAAAGTCTTTTTCTTGAAACTTGGTTCCTAATTTTAATTTATTGTAGTGTGAACAAATTTGATTTTCAAAAGAAATAGTAAATTTGTTGTTAGATTAAAACAAAATAAAAAATTATACAGTTGAAAAAAAAAATACCCAAGTAACATAAAATGGTGTTTTTGAAAAAAAAATCATACCATGATTTTTATGTAAATTCACCAAGACAAAGACATTCTTTCAAAGATGACATCATTTTTATATTGATTTTATGTAATTAAATTTGATGTAAATATTTTTAATTAAATACCCAAATAACATAAAATGGACTTTTTGAGAAAAAAAAAATTACCCCATGATTTTTAAATTGCCATAAATTTGGAATCAAAATTCTCATTTCTTTGATTTTAAAAAAATTCAACATTGGCATCTAAGAAAATCTTCATACCCACAAATCTAGAATAAAAAAGATAAAATGAAATAAAAAGAATCGAATGACTATAAAAATAAAGGAATGACCAATTAAGAAAAGTAAAGGTAAAGGTTACATTCAGTATCCCGCATAAGATAGGATTCGTGTAAGGGGTTATTTTGTCCTGAAAGATGCGGACAAATCATACCCCCAACTGATACCTGCGCCCAATAGGGGCAAACCCCAAACTTCTGCTCCACATGCAGGTGCTCTATCCATTGAGCCACAAGCGCTTTTGGTAATTAAGAAAAGTAGGTATTTAAATTTTATACATGGAGTATTACCAATTGAACGAGTTCTATCTCAGCTAAAGAGTAAATATCACTTTCTCTAATAATATTCTATATTTAAATTTCCGACCCTAAAAATTTAAATTCTAATACCGATCCACCAATAACCAATAAATTTGAATATGAATCCAATTAAACTCGACTCGTAAACACCCCTATCCACAACAAATGATGCATATGCGTGTGAAATACGATCCAAAAACAGTCCTATATCCTAATAGGCACGACATTGTGACATCCCTCTTTTTTGAAATGACATATTGACATCCTCATATTTCAAGATTTGGTTTTGATTCCATTATCCATATTCCTATCCACATATTTTGTCCTTCTAGATTTTGTCAATTAATTCTCATTCTTATTCACTAATACACTTGCCTATACTTCTCTAAGATAAATAACTTTTTAATAAACTTTTTGATTTTTTGTTTGGTAAAACCGCTAAAAATGATTAGGCATTTTGACTTTTAAGCCAAAACCCAAAACGCTACTAGTTTATCTGTCAATATTTCTAGTGGGTCAAACCAGCCAACAACTTTTATCTAAAGGGTATTCATTCATGTCATCAGGTCCATTCCAAGTCAGATGTTTCGAGCCAGTTCAAAATTAGATCTTGTGTCCACATTAACTTTTCATCATCATCAACCCATTACCCCGCTCGAAAACAGGGTCTGGATGAGGGAATGTGACGGACAATCCACACCCGTACTCCCTTGGAAGGGAGTACGGGAGGAAAGCGGATCGGTTTTGGTTTAAAGTCGTGTAAATATTGACCCATCAACTGTTTTGAACACCTCTAGCTCCACAAACAGCTCTAGCTAACAGTCATTGCCTATCGGACTCGGGCATAACAAAAATGAAAAGCATCAATGAACTCAAAGGAAACAAAATGGAAACCAGAGAAAAGGAACATAAATGTATAGACAATTTTTATTAAGAGTTTGAAAGCTCAGAAAACTCAGCAAGAGATTGTAGCACAAGTCTAACTTCAGAAGTATCATTCACAAAAAATTGAGCCTTGCTAGGCTTTTGACCAACTGTACAAGCAAACACTGATGCATTTGAACACAACATGTCTCTTGAAACTGCCGTGTCCACGATCTCGAACATGTCCTCGTCCGATCTATCATCCCCTATACACAGCACAAAATCGGCTGTCTTCCCTTTCTTCCCCATCGACATGAACACTTTCTCCGCAACCATACCTTTAGTTACCCCCTGGGATCATAATATATCGACAACAATTATATCTACCGATAATGCATCAGAACAACTTCACATACATTCATCATCGTCATTGTACCCAGTGTATCCCGCTCATAAGAAACTATGATCAGGGTCTGGGGAGGAGAGGAAGGAAAGCGGCAACCCATACCCATAATGGAGGATGCAACCAAAGATTCCAAGAACTTCACATACGTTACACAAAAGTAATTTGGATCGGTGGATTTGAGGTCAAGATTCAAAGTCGGTTCGAATTAAAGTCGGTTACACATGAACAAATTTGTCGGTAGGAGTCAGATGTGGATTGATTAATTCTGGTTTTTTTGAAGTCAAGGAGATGATTTAATCACGATAGTTCATGTAAACATTATGTTGTTTAGAGAATGAGTTGTATTTAATTTCCATTCGAGTTAGCTTTTCAATTGGTCAGTACTAATAGTTGAGTCGGTTACAACTAGGGTTCATGTCGGTTTTAGTTATCCAAACATAGATTACCTTTCGTTTTGGATATCCACCCCCCACTAGTTTGCATTCAGGTCGGTTGAATATCAAGTCGGTTCAAATGACACATCAATTCGAATTACTTTTTGTGTTAGTTCTCGGGTTACAATCAGGTTATGGATTGAAATATCGGTCGAGTTCATTTTGCATAGTTCTATATAACACAACAAAAGTAAAACTTAGGTCAAAAACTGAAGAATATATACCTGAGGCTTTACTTCGACAATGAGCTCGCCCTTCTTGACAGCCACGGGTTCATTGGCTAAAACACTTTCGAGATGATCTAGGATCTCTTTGGCCTGAGCAGATCCGAAGACCGGATCTGCATCTTGATAATGCCAAACAAGAGCACTCTCCTTGTATTCTATTGTTGAACCATCCGTCGAGTCGGTGTACAACTTCATTACAGGCTCAGTAATCTCCATCCATGTAAAGTCAGAACTTTGACCACACGTTTCCCATTCCTTACTCTCGGGCCATCTAAAACACGCGGATGAAAACAATATGTTAATATGAATTGGTTAACAAATTAAGGGACTTAATCCCTGTAAATCCCTTCCGTCCAAATCCCTCTCCTCCAAAATTGGTATTTGAACCCTTGTTAGGATAATAGAACAGAATGACCGATATAAAAGAGAAAAACAAAAATAAAAGTTGTTAGGATAGCTGACTTGTTGATCTCAAAACCTTTGGAAGAGTCATCTCTGCATGTGTGTTGAACCGATATGGCCTATGTGAGCCTAAATTCGCGCTTACATGAGGAGTAAAGTAAGCCGGAGCGAGAAAGAGACAACAAGCCAGATCTAAAGAAAAACGAGATAATTTAAGTTGAGGGTGTTCTAATTTTTCATTTATAGGGTTAGGGTCGATATCAATTATCTATCGCTCCTTCGTCTCTGAGTTTGCAACATTTTTCATTCTTGTTCGTTCCACTTAATTTGCTACATTTCTTATTAAAAAAAACGTTCCCACGACTTGCTTTAAACTCATCCACACAATTCATTAGGTAGCCACCATCCACGACCACACTAGATATTCAAAAGTGTTATGATTTCTACTCGATCTCTACATAGACGCGGTCCAAGCCTCCAAATATAAGTACAAAAGTAGGAAAACAAGAAACTACATGTAGTGAAGGGGTAGAAAACAAACAAACCTTAAGAAATAGCCATGCTCCGCAGCAATACCGAGCTTCTCGCAAGACGAAAACCAATTACTCAAGCTATCCTTCCCTCTTCCGCTAACAATAAAGACAGTATTTCTAGGATCAGCACATAAAGTCCTTAAAATTCTGATAATTTCAAGACTCGGAATCTTGCTAAGGCAATTTTGAGGCACTAGAGTTCCATCATAATCGAAAAGAATCGCCCTATTTTGTGAATATCTATAAGCCGATGCAATAGCATCCATAGAAAGCTTTCGGAAATTAGGATCAATAGAAATAACCCTAAACCCAAAACCGAAACCAGTACACCAATATCTTCTCAGAGAATGCTCGGAACAAGTTCTTTCCAAATCTTGCAAAAAGCTTTTTGACCAATACGCCACATTATGTCCTTCAACATATCGATAATGTTTCTCATGACGCAGTTCTTTATCCGAGTCTCTTACCGAGATAGCCTCATTCATGCCCTCACCGGTAGCCTCAACATCCCATGGATTTATCCGAATAGCTCCACTAAGAGAAGGAGAGCACCCGATAAATTCCGAGATCACAAGCATACTCTTTTTCGGACTAACATTCTTATAGCTAGACTCTGCGTCCGATATCCCCTCTCTGCACACTATGTACTCGTACGGTGTAAGGTTTAAACCATCTCGAACAGCTGTGACAACAACACATTCTGCAATGGTGAAGTAAGCAATTCTCTCGGTTAAAGAAACTGGCCGATGAATTAAAACTATGGGTTCATATCCAGGTTGTCCATATTCCTTGTTTATCCTCAAACAAATCTGGTCTATTTCAGACTGGATCTCCTCAATATCGCTTCCTGCGGTTTGTGCCGGGTTTACAATCTGAACCAATACAGCCTTACCCCTCCATTTAGGCTGCTTCTTAAGCATCTGCTCCATTGCAAGAAGCTTCAAATCGATTCCTTGGAACAAATCCATGTCGTCAGCCCCAAGTAAAACCGTCTTACCATCAAATTTATGCTTCAGTTCAGCAATCTTCCGCTCCTGATGTGAAAGCCTTATAGCTGACTTGATCCGACCCATATGAATCCCGACAGGCATGATCTTTATACCAACAATTCTTCCATGATATTCCAACCCTAAATAACCCCTCTTCGACTCATATTCCAAACCCAACATACGACTACAACACGAGAGGAAATGTCGGGCATAATCAAATGTGTGGAAACCAATCAAATCTGTATTAAGCAAAGCTCTAATAATTTCCTCTCGAACGGGAAGTGCACGATAAATCTCAGAAGATGGAAAAGGGCTATGGAGAAAAAACCCCATTCTTATTCGACTAAAACGCCTTCTAAGAAACGAAGGCATAGCCATCAAATGATAATCATGTATCCAAATATAATCATCCTCGGGTTGAAGAACCTCAATAACCTTCTGTGCAAACAATCTATTTACAGACACATAATCCTCCCACAACGACTTATCAAACCGTTCACCATTAACAGCTGAAAATGGAAGCTTATAGTGAAAAAGCGGCCACAACTGCTTCTTACAAAACCCATTGTAATACCGATCCAACAAATCAGGTTCGATAAACGTAGGAACACACTTAAAGCTCCTAAAAAGAATCTGTGACACATTATCTTGTTCACTTTTATCTACATTTTCTCGAAGTGAACCGACATATATTACTTCCATCTCATCAGGTAAACCATCCTTAAGTTGTAAGAGCAACGAATCCTCGTCCCAACTAAATATCCATCCGCTACCATCTAATCCCCGGCTCGCAATTATGGGTAATGTATTAGCTACAATTATCATTCTATCTTGAACAATTGTTGATGGATTATCTGATGAAACACTTTTGGTTCTCTCAGTATCAAGTTCACTAACATTTCCTGGTACTGTCATTATTCTACTTAGCCTTTTCCTTTTTTCCCATTTCATTTGGGGCGGCGTATCCCCATTCATTAAGTCTAACAAATTTGCATACGATTTCGACATCATTATTACCCTTCAATTGCAACAATTAGAACAGAAAAAATCCCCTCAAATATATGTACACCAATCTGCATCAAAATAACCAATTCTGTTTATAAATATATGCAATAATTGGAACATTACAACCCACATAAGTGCACATCATTCGCTAATCTCCTTCTAAATCGTGAATCAAAAAAAGTGAATTATGGTCGGTTTTGGGCTATTCTTAGGCGAATCACAAATTCAAAAAGCGAATTAGCTTGCGAATCATGTTACACTGATCCGTATCATCATCCAAGTATTTCCCACTCGTAAAATCTATGATCAGGTGAGGGAAGAAAGACGACAAACCATACCCTTAGCAAAGGAGGTTGCAGCAGGATAGACCCTTGCTCAAACAAATACAGTCCACACATTATCTAATTCAATTCAAAGAACCCTAAAATAGATAACCCAAAATTGATCAATGGTTTTAAATAATCAAACAATTACCCAAAAAAGAATTTAAAAACAACAATGGGTAAACCTAATATATACTCAACAAGATTATATATTAAACCATAGATCAAAAAAATTCAAAATTAAAAATGAATTTCCAACATGAACAACACTCAATAAACATGCAATTCAAAAAAAAACAAATCAAGAACACATTTTTTAAATAAAATTACCAAAATTAAATGAAGAACAAATTACAAACCTTATCAAAGCGCAAAAATTGGATCTTTACAATAAAACCCAGATGGGTAAATTGTTGATAAACAAATAGAAAATTAAGGGTTTTGTTCTTTTCTTGTAATCCCCTTCTTTCTATATAATTTATGTGCAAAAAAAAATAAAAAAAAGCAAATTTTAGAACATGAATATTCAGAGAATAAAAGAATTAATATTTCAACTTTCTTTTAACCCACCTAGTTTGAACATTGAAAATTGAAACCCACTTTACAAAAATAAAGAAAACCATTAATGGAAATAAATAATAAATATTTCTTTTTTAATTGATTTATTACCAAATAAAAATGAAAAAACGTGGGAACATATTAGGAAGGAGGGAAGGAAACCAATTACCGGTCTGTCACCTTTGCTAACGTCACCCAACCAAATTAAGATTTGATGTGGTTGGTCAAAATAAATGAAGGGCGGGTGACGTAAATGACTTTTTCTTTTTATATAAATAAAAAATAATTAAAAAAAAAAGTTGGATAAGGTAATTGCCAGCTAAGATTGACGCGTTAATGTTGGCACGTGTGAGCACGCGCGGAACGTGTGTTAAGGAATTGGCCAGTTAAGATTTGTGGGAAATGAGTGGAATACACGTGGAATTTGTTTTTAAAAAAAAATAAAAAAAATTGACTGATTTTGTAGGTGAGTTGCTAAAAGTACGAGATATTGACTTTTATGGATTAGATGTGGTTTTGGTCTACCTATTTATGTTATGTATGTAAGCTTCCTTAACATTGGATTGAATATTCTTAATGTGATCTTGTCTTACCAAAATCAAAGAGTTATCTTGTAAAAAGGGATGGTCACGGGTCGAGGACCCTGTTAGACCTGTTTTGGACGTGTTTTTTTTAAAAGGTTTGGGTCTTATTTTTTGATACCCATTAGATTCGAGTCGAATCTGAATCTAAAAAATACTATATTATATTCATAATTTATTCCTTTAAATTCTTAACTTTCCTTCTCTGCCCTTGACAAATTTGCGCCTTTGGAAATCGCTCAATTTCGTCAGTTGATTGTTTTCTTCTTCAACCTAAATTGCAGATAATATTTATACTGATCTGATCTTCTGTAAGATGAATCATATGGTTAGCACAAGTAAAATTATACTCCCTCGGTCATTTTACTTGTCTCATTTGACCAAACACGGATTTTAAGGTAGTAGTGGGGTCTATTGAAAACGGTAGTAGTTGGGTATTTTAATTGATTAAATTAATTGTAAAGGTGGTAGTAGAGTATTTGGAATTGGAAAAGTGGGGGTATTTAGGTAAAAAAAGGATAGCCAAAAAAGAAAATGAGACAATTAATGAGGAATTGCCAAAAAAAAGAAATAGGACAAGTAAACCGGAACGGAGGGAGTATTTAGGCATTTGCTACTACGGTAGGTCTATCACGTATTAAAGTAGTATTGTTCAATACATCCAATTTGTAAGATAATAAGTAGGCATTATACGTGAAGTTTTAATTTACTTAAACTCATGTTTTACTTGATTTTAATTAGTTTAGATTTTTCCATCATAATTTACTCCCTTAAGTGAATTTGTCCATTTAAATAACATGACATAGTTGCACGAGAAAAGTCATTTTATACGAAATAAACATAAATCCAAACCATAATTAGATCCATAACTTAAACGTAAAGCAAACCCTAAATAATACAATTTTCAATTCATTAACTATACTTAACAATCAAATTTCAAATTAAATCACAATCATTCATAATCTACAATTATCAATCAAATTCCTAATAAACCACAAAATACAATTTTGCCTCAAATTACAATTATAACTAGAATTAACAAATATTACACTTATTTAATTACTAAAAAATTACCTCAAGTCAAAGCTCCAAAGATGTAGATGAATATGAATATAAATTGTTGATTTTCATGGCCTATAATGGAGTGAGTCAAAATTAGGTAATGCACAAAAGTTAAAAGAATTTACTTTTAACCAAATCAAGTATGACCAATTAAAGATAGTGAGAGTAAGAAGAGTATTGAGTTTGATAAAAAAAATGTGAAAAATGATTTAGAAAGGAAAAAAAGTCTCTAACCAAAATCTATCTAATAATAAATGAAATAAATAAAAGTAATAAAATGAGATAAAATGAGTGAGATAATTCAACACAGAAAATATAGCTGATAAAAAGGTACTCATCAGTCATCACACATAAAAGCAAAGATTACGGGTGCAATTCGTGTAACTGCTCTTAGTCTAAGAGAGAGTCTTCAGACAAAACTAACCAATAATGTGTATTTTGTTTGAAAATAGTCGTGAATGAACTTTTTAAAATTTAAAACACACTTTAAGACTTTTGTGGGCCCTTTGAAGAGTCTTGTATGAGTCTAAACTGTTCTAATTGGCTTGCTACCGAAGAATTTAGCACAAAATTTGAGAAATTTGTATCTTTGTGTTAAAAATACAATTGTAATCCTAGATGGCTGCAAAAGTTATGCGGTATGAGGTAGGAAAAACCGAGGCAAATTAGTAATTTACTTAGTTATTTTTTGTCAAAAATAAAAAATTCACAAGTAATTTAAAAAAGATCAAAAGAAAAATGTAGAAATTATGGAACAAATAAGTTGATAATAGTCACTTAAAATATAGAAGTATAATGTGATAGAGTCTTAAAATTAAGGTTTGTTCACAATTGGCATGTTTTATTGGCTCTATGATTGATTTTTGGCTTTTGACTTTTTGATTTGTTAAATATTTTTTTAAACCATGAATAATTTTTAAAAAAGTGTTAGGTAAATAATTTTTAAACCTAATACCAAGTTACTCATCATAATTTTTTATAAGCTTTACCTTTTGGACAATTTTTTCTCCAATAAACAATCAATATCCAACCAATATTTTTTAACAAAAATTCTTATGAAAATTAGCTTAAACAACTCGATTAAACAATTTTCTTTAAAAAAAAACTAGATTAAACAATTAATTTTTTGAAAAATATCAATTTTTGATTAACCATAAATAATACTCTTAACATGAATATCCCTAACATGTTAAAAATCAAAGAAAAAATTGCTCAGAATAATTCAACATTTGTCTGATTTCGCTATTGTTACGGGGTCAAATTAATATCCCGTAATTTATTTAGTCAAATCATAACCGCCACATAACTACCCATTAACCGATGATAACCTCCCCTCTACACAAGCATGATCACCATGTATTATCATGAACGAGGTAACTACCTCGATAATTTTTCTATAAATACAACATTCATTTACATGATAAAGGGACACAATTCTACTCTTATACATATACCCACACTTATTACATTTCTGATTCCCGGTCTGACTTGAGCGTCGGAGTGCCCTTCCGGGACATAGGCCCCCGGGTTAGTTTTCCTTGTGGTTGCAGGAACACTCTACGCGGAGGTCAGATCATCTCAATTTCCATAATTTAAAGGTACTTTCTACTTAAAGCCTCTTTTATCTATTCGACCGTTTCATTACCGAAACAGTTTGGCGCCGTCTGTAGGGATTTCAAACATAAAAGTCATGTTTCGCCCTTAAACATCACGATCACAATTCTTGAACTTTCGTAAGCCTTCGGTTTATGTATCAGTTACGTGGCTCAAACTTAGATGTGCCAAAATTTGTAACTATGGCAGTAAACAATCTTCCATATTTTTAATTTAAAAATAATAAAATCAACTATGTGAAGTGGTCACTTGTTGTTCTTGGATTAAGCGGAGCAATAATGAAGACACCTATCTTCAGGCTCCAAAACTTAACCGCCATATATTCCATATTCTCGATCAATATGAGATCGTAATTTCCTTGGTCTTTTTAATTTTTCATTGCCAAAGTCAGAAGTCGTTTCTGCAACTGCTATGGATTAATTGAGAAATATATTGCCAACCAACTTTTTAGGATTTTTACTTATATGTTAAAAGGCGGTTAGGTATTATTATCCCTAATTAAACCTGATTTCGCGCTCTAATCAAAAATGGAGGAGCGTGGATCATGAATTAATTAATGGGGTAGTGATTTAACCTGCATTGAAGACGTTTATATAAATCAAACATGGAACAATATTTTGTATGATTATCATTATGATCATCGATTATCGTCATCATCGCCTTAATTAAGCGGTTGAAATATATCACTTGAAATATACCCTTAGTAGATGGCGTTTGTTTGGACCCTTGCGCCAATTGGTATCAATATTATTATCACTATTATTATCGTCATCAATTTTAATCCTAAATTGAACCTTTTAATTGGGTCTTATGGTCAAAGGGATTAAGGGTAATTATTGAGGTCTTTTTCTCAACATCACGGTAGCTTTTTTCAACTACAATTTATTTGGGTGGTTAATCTATGCTTTATGTCTATCTCCAATAAGACTAATTCATTCAAGTATCACATAACTTGATGACTCAATATTGAGAATTTTGGCCGAATTATTTCAAGTTTTTGCTATTCGAGGATATAGAAGTCGGATCATATTTCTTTTATTCATTCGATGTTGAAAGTCAGTTTGATGCACCTTCTTAAAGGATTATCGGATCCATAGAATGTTTCCAAACCAACTTTAACTGACTAAAAATTTTAGTCCTTATTTTGAAGTTTGGTTTGATGTACTATCTAAAGGATTAAATGACCCGTAGAACGTTTCCAAACTAACTTCTACTAAGTGATTTCGGTCTAAAAATATTGGTCCACATATTGCCCAATTCAATGTATTTGTTGGAACCATGTATGATCTGATAATGGTTCATACTCTCTACATCAGGATCCCCAGATCACAACCCACAGTGATGACTGTAGTGGTTGGATCTAGGTGCGATCTGATTATGGTTCAAACTCTCGACATCAGGATCCCCGGATCACAACCCTCAGTGATGACTGTAGTGGTTGGATCCAGGTGCGATCTGATTATGGTTCAAACTCTCTACATCAGGATCTCCGGATCACAACCCTCAGTGATGACTGTAGTGGTTGGATCCAGGTGCGATCTGATTATGGTTCAAACTCTCTACATCAGGATCCCCGGATCACAACCCTCAGTGATGACTGTAGTGGTTGGATCCAGGTGCGATCTGATTATGGTTCAAACTCTCTACATCAGGATCCCCGGATCACAACCCTCAGTGATGACTGTAGTGGTTGGATCCAGGTGCGATCTGATTATGGTTCAAACTCTCTACATCAGGATCCCCGAATCACAACCCACAGTGATGACTGTAGTGGTTGGATCCGGGTGCGATCTGATTATGGTTCAAACTCTCTACATCGGATCCCCAGAATACACCTACAGTAACAACTGTATTGGCTGGATCCGGGTATGATCCGATAATGGTTCAAACCATCCACTCGAGAACGAACCATTTGAGGTGACTCAATACATGGAGAAAAATCATCAGCGTCGCCTTCTAATGAAATGCTACATAAAGGATGCAAATCTTTGACTAGTATTGACCGAGTGAAGAATATATTTTATCAATCTGATGATCTTCATACGGCTATACTTGCTTTTATTCATCAACGTATATCGGGTGTTTCGTATTTGTTATATTCATGGGTAATTATGAAAGATGATCAAGTATGATATTGGCATATATTAAAAGAATTATTTATTATATCTACGTGGGAATTCAACACTTCACCATTCTTATTATATTGGGTCTTACTTATATATGGTTATCGATGACGAATATATAAAGTCATTTGAACTTTCACCTAGTATGAAAGTCATTTATTATTATTGAAGTTCCGCAACTTGGACTTTATTTGTCATGTTGTGGAATCATCTAAGCTTTCACTTAGTTTGAAAGTCATATTATTACTTAAGACCCAAAATGATTGATTTTGGGCGATATTCATCTTCATTATCAAACTTTCACCTTGTTTGAAAGTGGGATCTACGCGAGTGTCACCTAGTTTGATAACTCGGACTCTTATTTAACCCCAAAACGAGTGATTTTGGGCGTATTTGTCAAAGTATTCATAGCGAGTATCACCTAGCTTGATAACTCGATCACTTATTCAGTATTCAGTATTCAGTATTCAGTGTTCATCAATGTTCAAAGGATTCACCTAGTTTGATTCCTAATCTAAGTCCCGGGTGATTGACGGCTGGGCAATGCGGACCTATGTCCGATCAATATTCAGCAATGCGGACCTATGTCCGATCAATATTCAGTAATGCGGACCTATGTCCGATCCATATTCATCAACGCGGACCTATGTCCGATCAGTATTCATCTTCAAAGGATTCACATAGTATGATTCCTAATCTAAGTCCCGGGTGATTGATGGCTGGGCAATGCGGACCTATGTCCGATCAATATTCAGCAATGCGGACCTATGTCCGATCCATATTCATCAATGCGGACCTATGTCCGATCAATATTCATGTTCAAGGATTCACTAGTATGATTCCATATCAAGAAGTCCTAGGTCATTGACTGCTAGGCCAAATCGTCATTCAAGTGCAAATTCCAGATCATCATATGTTGCTCTAAGGTTGTATCATCAAAAGTGGTCCAAAGGCCAAATATTTATTATTCATGGGGCTTCAACCAAGAATGGACTCACCGAGGTATATTTATTTTCCGCATAAAGACTGATGCCCTCGCTACATAAAATTACCTCCTCTATCACTCTTCATGCGTGGGGCTAATGTTACGGGGTCAAATTAATATCCCGTAATTTATTTAGTCAAATCATAACCGCCACATAACTACCCATTAACCGATGATAACCTCCCCTCTACACAAGCATGATCACCATGTATTATCATGAACGAGGTAACTACCTCGATAATTTTTCTATAAATACAACATTCATTTACATGATAAAGGGACACAATTCTACTCTTATACATATACCCACACTTATTACATTTCTGATTCCCGGTCTGACTTGAGCGTCGGAGTGCCCTTCCGGGACATAGGCCCCCGGGTTAGTTTTCCTTGTGGTTGCAGGAACACCCTACGCGGAGGTCAGATCATCTCAATTTCCATAATTTAAAGGTACTTTCTACTTAAAGCCTCTTTTATCTATTCGACCGTTTCATTACCGAAACAGCTATAATAATCCCAAGTATTTTGCTATAATATGTCAACTTAAGAGAGCAGGTATAAAAGCCCAAGCTTTTAAGATCAATGAATTTGTGACATTGTTAGGCAATGATGCATCTGACGAACCAAGTCAAATGTTAATGTTCAAATGCAAAAAAAAAATCAATCTATAAAAATTCGTCTACAAAAATTTGTGAAATTGTTAGGCAATCGTTTTAATACATTCATTCATTATAATCTAAAATCAAAGAACTACAAATCTTTGATTGTAACGAAATATGATCGATGAATGTCAAATACGTGGCTTAACTTATGTTACAATTAATATTGAAAATTTGCACCAACATAAAACAAGTATTAAGGCATTGTTAAAACTCAAATACCTTGATCATGAACTTGAGACAACTTTATGTTGGGATGAGTTATTCCGCATCGACAAATGAAAGATGTGTATTGTGTGCACACTTTATAAGCTATTTGAGACAACTTTAATCACAAACTTTTTTTTTTGAATTGAACTGTCATTGGCAACTTATATACTTTTTCCGTTCCCTAATACTTGCTACATTTTGTTTTTTGGCACTATTCGTCGTTTAAACTTATTTTATATTACAGGTCAAGTGGGATCTTGTTTGAATCGTCTAATCGCATATTTTCTTAATATAAACTTTTTATAATTTTTAAATGTGTATAACTTGACATACAAATGAACAAAATAGTACATTAAATCGCGTAAATAAGTTAAATGTAGCAAGTATTGTGGAACGGAGGAAGTACATATAATTCACCTCAGGTTAAAAATGTATTCTACTTTTCCATGAATGTAACAAATTTTCATGAACTTGAAATTAAAGACACTTTTCAAAAGAATAACTTTGGAGCAACTTTATGAACAAAATTAATCTCATTTGTCTAATAAGTATATTTTACTAAAAACCAATCATATTTTAAAATTTTAACGCTAAAAATTACTTGATTTTTTCATAGTAATGAAAATTTTCCCCTCATTATAACTATTTTCTCTTTTTATTTAAGATTTCACTCTTTTTAATTTTAAATTGTGTTAATCATTATTTATTTCAATAGTAATGATTTTAAGGGAGTTTGGTACGGAAATGAGAATTTGGAATAAGAATGTGAAATTGTGATTTGATTGTTGAGAATTTATGAAGAAATATATTCCAATTTCCTTGTTTTATATTAATGAGATTAAGTTGAGAATTATTAATATATATTGAAAATAAAACATAAATTTACAATTTTACCCCAGTTAAAAATAAAAGGGAAATTCCACATGGTAGCATCAAGTTTTAATGAAATGCCAATGGTAGCACTTTTTTAAGACAATTCCACATGGTAGCATTTAGTTTATGCACTATCTAATTGCCGTAGCATTTTCCGTTAAGTTCTTGTTAAATTCCGTTAACTTCATCATTTTGTAAGTTTTTTTCCACATGGTAGCATTCAGTTTTTGTTTATTTACCATTTTAACTTTTAATTCACCATTTTAATGTTTAATTTACCGTTTAATTCATTAACGCTAAAGGTGTTCATTCGGGTCATCGGGTTCAAAATCAGATTTTGTGTTCACATTGATTTTTACATAATTGTAGATCCATTTTTAAGTCGGGTCAAATCGAGTTCGGTTATAAAGTCGGGTGTCTATCTGGTCATCGAGTCTGTTTTGAACACCTTAACGCTCATAAATGTTGAATAATTTTATTGAAAAAAATTATAAATGTTGAATAAGTATACGGAAAAACAAATTTAACATTTAATTCACCATTTTAATGTTTAATTCAACGGTCCAAACAAGTACTCTTTCGAATAAGTACTTGTTTTGATCGAATTTTCGAAAGAGTTATCTCATCAGGATAGTAGCCACGTCCGTTAGTTCAAAAAAACGTTATGATGGGTAAAAATGACGTCAAAAATCATTTTCGGCTTACATATCGGAAAATAGGCGTATAAGTACTTGTTTCGACCGGAATTTCAAAAGAGTTACCCCATTAGGGTATTTGCAACGTCCGTTTTTTGAAAAAAAATTGTTACGACAGGTAAAAATGACGTCAAATATCTTTTTCGGTTTACGTATCGAAAAATAGGCGAATAAGTACTTGTTTCGACCCAATTAGATAGTTTCTTATAATTTTTCAATAAAATTATTAAATATTTATGAGCGTTAATGAAGTAAACGGTGAATTAAACATTAAAATAGTGAATTAAAAGTTAAAATGGTAAATTAACAAAAGCTGGATGCTACCATGTGGAAAAAAACTTATAAAATGATGAACTTAATGGAATTTAACAAGAACTTAACGGAAAATGCTACGGCAATTAGATAGTGCATAAATTAGATGCTACCATGTGGAATTTTCTTAAGAAAGTGCTACCACTAGCATTTCATCAAAACTGGATGCTACCATGTGGAATTTCCTAAAATAAAAAAACTTGTAAAATTTTTATAAATAAAAGTATTTAAATCTTTTCCACCCAATACTCAATTTGAATCCTCTAACACCCCCCTTTGGTATTAAAACCTTAGAAATTCATGGCAAAAATATGGCATTTTCAATTCCAAACCCACTTATCAAATATGGGAGTTTATGAAATTTGGGCTTACCAAACACCCCCTTAATAGAACATTACTACCCTTGTTTTTTTTAAATCTTCTCATTTACTTTTTGCAACAGCTTTTAATGTAAATTTTAAATTTCAATATCTCTAAATATATGTAATAAAAAAATTATAAAAAATACGTAATAAAAATATACATTATTCAAAAAATAAATAAAAAGTATACATTAAGACAAATCTAACAAAATCTCACATAGATATTTTATCTTCTAAATATGTGTCAAAAACATTAATTAAAATTTTCCTGCAATTATATTAATTCAGAACAAAAAATGGGAGGGAGTACAACAGGGACGTCCCATTCATTTTTGGACCTCAGAGCAAAAAATGAAAAAGCCCCTAAAACTTAAGACATAACGAATAATATACCCCTTTTATTTTTTATTATTGATATTTAAACTATTTTATAAAAAAAGCACAAAAAACTCTCATACTACTCAGTACAAAAATATAAGTTATATTTAAATTTAATGTAAATTAATATCACTTACTCTGTCAAAAATATTACTTATATACATACACAGCTAGTCTCCTCAGAGACCGTCTATTTGAGAGATGCCTCTCGGGCAAAATCCATTAGAGCTAATGGATCGACTTTATATCTTCTTTATGGGTCGACTCAATCAAAGATGATCTCTCAAATAGATCATCTCTCACAGAAATTTGTGATACATCAAAGTTTTTTGAGGCCTAAGAAATTCGGGACATGGGCGATTGCCAGCTATGCACTTGCTAATGGACTCCATAGTCCATAAAACTATCTAGTAAATTTTTCTTTTAGTCAAGTTGAAATGGGCATACACTTTGAAAAGTAAATTAAAATGTTTGTTGAACGACTCGAGTCAGTAGATAAGTTATCGGCAGTCGGCAGACGGCAGACGATTACTGGAATGTCAAAGGTCGGAAGTGATCGGATTGCAGTTAGCGATTTCTGGACTTGATTATTCTGGTAACCTCTTCTCTTTGCTGTTCCTACTTGTCTTTTTCTTAATCAGCCCAGCCTTTCAAAATTCATCATATTTGCTCAATTTAACCGTTTTTTAGGGTTTTTTTATAACCCAAATATGTAATTTACATGGGGTTTTCATAATAATCTGAATATTATAGTTTATTGTGAATTCTGATGATATTATATACTTCCATTTGTGCTCTGTACTCAGTATTGTTGTATAATGTCAATGAACCAACTCAACCAAAAGCTTAAGCTTATGGTTGAAGCCACATAATATATTATATACTCTAACACGCCCCCTCACACAAGAGTCCTTTAGGCTGGCCCCCTCACACGAGAGCCCTTTAGGCTAGAAGTGTGGACGTAGCACATGCCCTCTTCATATGAGGGGTGGTTGAGATTCGAACATGTGACTTCTTGTCACCCTGGCTTCTGATACCATGTTAAGGAACCAACTCAACCGCTTAAGCTTATGGTTGAGGCATCAAGATATTTATATACTCTAACATATAATGAAGACTCAACACTTCCCTTGAAATTTGCTCAAAATTTCGGTTTGTTGGTTGGGATTACCACTGTGCTTTTGTTTTGGTGTATATTAGCATATTAGGAATGATAACAACCGTCAACATTCCGTCACCTAATGCCATTATGTGGCTCACATGGTCGGGTTTGGGTTTGGATTTGAGGTCGGATGTACGCAACCTTACCATTATTATACACCTTCGGTTCACATGATCTTATGGGGCATTTAAGTTTAGTTCATTACTCCCTCCTATTTTTCCTAGCAGTCGTATTTACGTTTTTCACACTAATATCTCTAATTGTGCACAATAATAAATTATGAAAAATTGATATTGGTAATCCTTGCAATGAGACGAATGAAACAAAATCTCATTTGAATATATTTGAACTTATAGATTAAGAGTAATATACAAATTTAGAGTGATAAGTGAATATTAACCAATAAGTAAATGAGACTAGTAGTAGGAATAGGAGGGAGTTTTTTTTAAAACCAAAGAAATATAAATATTCCTGCCTCGTGGCTTGCTGTCACCTTGCTTGTTTAAATTCGTACTAGAGTGTATTCAACAGTAAAGTGTAACATAATTAGCTAGCCAATTTGTTTTTTGACTTCATGATTCACTCAAAATGGCTCAAAAATACCCTAAAACTAACCAAAATTCGCTTTTTAAGATTTCTGAATTACGAGAAGATTAGTGAATTATGAGACTATACAGTCTGCCAACGCCCTTTTTGATGCTTGATCGAAGGAGCTCACTGTTAGTGTGATCAAGAGAAAATACTTAGGCTAAAGACAAGACGAACTCACTAGGCTAAAGGCAACATCCTTTAAGAACCAACTCACAAGACGAACTCAGTGAAATGGGATTTAGGCTAAAGACAAGAACACACCCAATCTAAACTAGATTAACGCTCAAGACAAACTTAGAGTATTAATGAAATTTTTGATTCTTTGGACATAAAAAGATGAACAAGAGAAATAAATTCAAAGTTTATAATAGGCTTAAAAACATTTTGAATTTAACATTACATCAAGACTCCTATTTATAGCTCTAATACAAGAATCTAAAAGCCTTAGATACATCACCTGTTTTTGGTCAATGCATACATGAATGAACAAAGGTTTATGCACCAAAAAGTCTTCATAATAAAAGCAATGTATGTGCTGATTCTAAGAAGAATAATTCAGCCCCCTTAAGCTAACTTAATACAATGTATATTGCTGATTTTAAGAAGATAAAATTCAGCCCCTATGTTCAAAATTTTCGGTCAGCAATCAGCATGCATGTATGTAGCCTTAGTTTTTCTTGCTCTTATATTACATAAACTTAAATAAAACACAAAAATAATATAGCTGATTTTTGGACTAACCATGCGCGCCCTTGTTGATTTTTTACCATCATATTATTTGTGATCCCAAGTTAAGCACGTCAAAATCCTGGATCAACTTAGAATATTTTATTTTAAGGTTATGAACATGAAATTGCCCGAAAGTTTACTTGAAATTTAAAAATAAACTATATCCATATACTAACAAGGTTGGCCATTGATTTGGTTGTGAATAAGTCGAATGCTCCTGCATCACAAGACCAAAAACACACCTCAGTTATCGCTCATTTTCTGTATAGAGAGCTGAGAGGCATTATTAAAGATTTTGTCACTTTGCCTGTCCCTGGTTCGTATTGATTTTGAACGGAATGTTCAAACATTTTGTTTTATGTTTTATGATATGATAATTTTGAAAATCCATTGTTTAAGAGACCACCTGTTTGTTTTTAAAGGACTTGTTTACGTTCATATATGGCTTCAACTAGTCAACCATCGTCACTGAAGAGAAGAGATGCTTCGGTCACAAGAGGAGGGGATCAACTTACCATTACTCCGTTAGGTGCTGGCAATGAAGTGGGTCGATCTTGTGTTTATATGTCCTACAAGGGGAAGACTGTATTGGTATGCACATTTTCGAAGTTTTGTCCTAGTATCACCAATGAAATTAATGTGTCTTTGCCTTTTCTTATGGATCTTAAGAACTTCCATTTATCATTCCCAGTTTGATTGTGGAATCCACCCCGCATATTCTGGCATGGCTGCTTTGCCTTACTTTGATGAGATTGACCCTTCAACAATCGATGTTCTTCTGGTTACACAGTATTTTCTTCGTCTACAAAATCCTTTTATGTTTACTCCTACTTATGTGGTTGTTTCTTGATTTGAGGTGCTTTACCATTGATTTACTTCATACTCAATGATGTTGCTCTATGCCTGCAGCTTTCACTTGGATCATTCTGCATCTCTTCCATATTTCTTGGAAAAGGTTCATGCTCTAAAAAATGCAATGTTTTAACTATACATGATCACTTGCTTGTATTGATTTCTTTTTTCTGGATTTCTTATCAGACAACATTCAAAGGCAGAGTTTTCATGACTCATGCTACTAAAGCTATTTACCGATTACTTTTGTCTGATTATGTTAAAGTCAGCAAGGTTTCAGTTGAAGATATGTTGTTTGATGAGCAAGATATACTTCGCTCCATGGAAAGGATTGAGGTTTGTTATCTATTCAAAGTGTAAAGGAATCGTTTTATTATGCCCACATCTCCTTCCTCATATCCTTGCCTCTTAATTTAGTTTATGTTTTGAGTTCTGTAATGAAGATATTGTGCGCAAGCTTGCATTTGTTCTTCTGTGTCTTTGAAAATTAGATTTAAGAGTTAGAATTGAAGTAGGGGTTTTAAGAGTTAGAATTGAAATTTTAAGTGTTTTTAAGTGTTAGATTTGGCTTTTTAAGTCTTGGCGTAAGGGTTTTAAGTGTTAGATTTGACTTTTTAAGTCTTGAAATGGGTGTTTTAAGGCATGAATCCGGCATAGATAAAAAAAATTTGGTCGCACGCGTGAGACAGCCTCATACAAGTTTTTGTTTGTTTTTTTTAATAAATGTTTCAATCATCCATAGGTTGTTTTTTAATAACTGTATCTATCATCTATAGGTTGTTGATTTCCATCAAACTGTAGAAGTAAATGGAATTCGTTTCTGGTGTTATACTGCTGGTCATGTCCTTGGTGCAGCCATGTTCATGGTGGACATTGCTGGAGTAAGAGTGCTTTATACCGGAGACTATTCCCGAGAAGAAGACAGGCATTTACGTTCTGCTGAGATTCCTCTGTCACCTGATATATGTATAATTGAATCCACTTATGGAGTCCAACTTCATCAGCCTAGGCACGTTAGAGAGAAGCGCTTCACTGATGTCATTCACTCGACTGTTACTCAAGGGGGTCGAGTCCTTATTCCAGCGTATGCGCTTGGTCGTGCCCAGGAACTATTACTAATTCTCGATGAGTATTGGTCGAATCACCCTGAACTTCACAACATCCCCATATACTATGCTTCTCCACTTGCGAAACGATGTATGGCTGTGTATCAGACCTACATAAACTCTATGAATGATAGGATTCGTAGTCAATTTGCTACCTCCAATCCCTTCGACTTCAAGCACATTTCTCCACTAAAGAGCATTGACAATTTCGATGATGTTGGTCCGTCAGTAGTGATGGCAAGCCCCGGTGGTCTTCAAAGTGGGCTGTCGAGACAGCTTTTCGATAAGTGGTGTTCCGACAAGAAAAATGCATGTATCCTTCCTGGATATGTAATTGATGGGACACTAGCAAAAACCATCATAAATGAACCAAAGGAAGTTACCCTGATGAACGGTCTCATGGCTCCGCTCAACATGCAGGTGCATTACATATCCTTCTCTGCCCACGCTGATTCTGCTCAAACGAGTGCTTTCCTCAAGGAGATTAAACCCCCTAACATTATACTCGTTCATGGCGCAGCTAATGAAATGGAAAGGCTAAAACAGAACCTGATCAGCATGTTTTCTGATGGGAACACAAGAATTTTCTCTCCAAAGAACTGTCAGTCTGTGGAGATGTTTTTCGCGTCTGAAAAAATGGCTAAAACAATCGGAAGGCTCGCTGAAACCCCTCCGGTAGTTGGTGACACTGTAAGTGGGTTACTAGTTAAAAAAGGTTTTACTTACCAGATCATGGCCCCACAAGATCTTCATGTCTTCTCACAATTATGCACAAATAATGTGAACCAACGGATTACAATTCCTTACTCCGGTGTTTTTGTTGTTTTGATGCATCGACTCAAACGAATGTACGATAAAGTTGAATATGTAGTCGATAAAGATTCTGATATTCCTACACTCGTAGTGCAGGATTCCGTTACTATAAAGCAAGAATCTGAAAAGCACGTATCGCTACATTGGAAATGTGATCCAATTAGTGACATGGTTTCGGATTCTATAGTGGCGATGGTTCTAAATATAACCAAGGATATGTCAAAGGTGACGATTGAATCAAAGTCTCTAGAAACCGAAGAAGAAAATCATCGGAAGGTGGAGAAAGTTGTGCATGCGCTTCTGGTGTCTATGTTCGGAGATGTGAAGGTAGGTGAAGACGGGAGATTGGTCATTACCGTCGATGCGAATGTAGCTTATCTCGACAAACGGAGTGGAGATGTTGAGTGTGAAAATGAAGGGCTCAAGGAAAGAGTAAGAACAGCATTCCAACGTATCCATTGTGCTGTTAACCCAATTCCTCTTCCTGCTGCATAGTCAATAATCACTACGTAATACAAGTTTTAGCTTAATTTGGATATGTATATTGTGTATTTTAGTTAAATTTAGTGTTTATATTGGATCATGTGTCTCTACTCTCTAAGTTCACCGGTCCAAACCCGACTGGAAAATATGCTAAGATCGGAGATCGGACCGGTTCCATCCAATCCTGGTCTAACCCAGAATTTCGAATATTAATATTAGAATATAATTTGACATTTGACAATATATAACTAGTTTTTATTTCAAAACTCTAATTTACAAAAGAATACAAGAAAAAACTTGTATGCTCATTAATCAAAATTCTAAATCAACAATCAAGACAAGAAAATAATTTGTGAATTCTTTAACTCTTTGTAGTATATGATAACACATCTTTGTGGTGATGAACAACTAAACAATCACCATACTTTTCAAAAAAAAAAAAACAAATATGTTAGAAACCAACTACTACTTTCTCGGCGTCAAAATAATTTTTCTCAATTATTTTGATTCAGAGAAAATAGTAAAAAAAAAAAAAGAAAATTGTAAAAAATAAACTAACTTCTGCTCTATCCGCTGAAAATAAATTCAATTACCATCTACTTTTAATTAAACCAACCTATCCAGTATAATTGTTGAATATAAACCAACTATTGTTTTGAACACTGTTATAAACAATAAGTCAGGTTTACTTAAACATAAATAAAAAGTGAATTTATTTTCAGCGGATCAAACATAGTCAATTTATTATTAACAATTTACCAAAAAAAAAAAAAAAAAGTTTCAAAATCAAGATTTTTGTTTAAATTACGTACTACCACATATCGGAGCGGTATTTCTACACCTTTCAATTTTTCCACGAAAAACAAAAGAACATTCTGGAAGCTCATCTAAATCCCCAAATAACGATTCATCTTCCTCCTTCATAGAAAATGTTGCTAATTCAAAATCTTCCAATTTAGGTTCGACAAGAGCAGGTGTATCAAACGACAAATCGGAAATCCAATTATATTCAACCCCTAAATTTCCTAGCGTCAATGTGTCGCCGACAAATTCCAATTTGGGTGGATCCCCAAATGGGTTTACATGTAATGGGGATGATGGGGACGGAGACGGAGAGGGTTCTTCGTTTCCGTCGTCGTCGACGGAGGTTGGTTGGGCGGTAGAAGTAGGAGGGGTTGGTGGTGGTGGAGAAGTTGTTGGAGAGGGTGGTTGATGGTGGTTGTTGTGGTGGTGATGGTAGTGGTGTTTGGTTGTAGGTATGGAATGGTTGTGTTCGCAAGCGTAGGTGATGATTAGCATTGAGGGATCTAAACGACTGCGTTCCACTTGTTTTCTTGCTGGGCATCCTTTAGAGCTACTACATCGATAGTATCCCCTGAAATTAAACAAAATTCATATACAAGTATTAGAAAAATTGCATGATTATAAGCACATTGTTCTGTAAACGTAAAGGAACCACCCCAACCAAAAGTTTAAGCAGATGGTTAAGGCCTCAGAGTATCTTATATACTCTAACGCGCCCCTCACACGAGAGCCCATTGAGTGTGGACGTACACATGCACAAAATGTTCCACATTGAAATGAAGGGTGGTTGAGATTCGTATCCGTGAGCTCTTGTCACACTGGCTCTGATACCATATCAACCAACTCAACCAAAAGCTTAAGATTATGGTTCTCAAGATATGTTAGATACTGTAATAGTAATCTAATTCACTAGTTACAAATATATTTTGTTTATCAATAAGTAATTAGTAGTGCATTCATAAATCATGATAAATTAATGCTATACTTTTATGCATTTATTTGTGGTACATTGAAAAGAAATTCTAAAGGTATTCATTCGGATTATCAGGTTAATGTTGGTTCAATTTAAAATCGAATATTGTATTCATGTTGTATTTACATAATTATAAACCAAATTTTAAAGTCGGGTTGAATCGAGGTCGATTACAAGGTCGAGTACTGTCAAATCATCAAATCTGTTTTAAAGACAATCAAGATATTTGCATAACCGCGCGTGTGATGCTTTGAATGTTGTTTTTTCCTAGCTTTTAGGATAACGGTCGGCATTGGGCTTATCAAGTAATTGATTTGATTGAAGTGCATTTATGTAAGACAATGGTTTTTTTTTTTTTTTGAATTTTTAGGTTGTTTTTAGTGGTTTGAGTATTTTTTTCTTTCTTCTAATGTTTAAATTTCATAACAAGCCATTTGAATAAATGTATTTCAAGCAAAATAAATAAAAAAATACTACCTAAAGCATAATGAAATGATTGATTCGATTGATTTCTTACTTTTGGCGGTATTAATTTGTAGAACAATTTTATGTTTCAATAAATTAATTAATAATTTTAAAGAAATGTAGCTTTTAAATTTTGATTTTTATTAGTGAAAGAATAAGATGGAAAAAAAGTGAACAAAAGAATATATATATATATATATATATATATATATATATATATATATATATATATATATATATATATATATATATATATATATATATATATATATATATATATATATATATATATATATATATATATATATATATATATATATATATATATATATATATATATATACATATATATATATATATATATATATATATATATATATATATATATAAGGGTACGACAGGAAGAATAATAGCTCAAGGTGCATGATTAAAATGGATCTTAGAAAGGCATACGACTCCATCAGCTGGCCTTTCCTTTTTATGGTTATGAGTGAGCTAGGCTTCCCCCCTAGATTCGTTGACTGGATTAAAGCTTGTGTCACCACGGTCTCGTTCTCTATACTTGTGAATGGTATGCCGCTTAAGCCGTTTGATGCAAAGAAAGGTTTACGCCAGGGTGATCCAATCTCACCTTACCTCTTCGCCATAGCTATGGAGTACTTGTCAAGGTTGATGCATAAACAGGAAGTCAACCCAAATTTCAGATACCACCCCAGATGTAAAAAGGTGAGCCTCACTCACCTCCTCTTCGCTGATGACCTTCTCATGTTCTGCCGTGCCGATGTCACCTCAATCCAGCAATTAATGGACACCTTCAGCAAGTTCTCTAAGGCCTCGGGACTTGAAGCTAATGCCAACAAGAGTAGTGTTTATATGTCAGGCATTGATAGGCATGCCAAAGACCGGATCCTTCAGCATCTTCATATGGAGGAGGGCGAATTTCCTTTCAGATACTTGGGGGTGCCCCTTCACTCCAAGAAGCTGAACGCTAGAGATTGCAGACCCTTGGTGGATAAGATCATTGGTAAAATTGGGTTCTGGTCCTCTCGTCTTCTCTCCTATGCAGGGCGGGTTCAGCTTGTTCGTAGCGTTATTGGGGGCATTCAAAATTTTTGGGCTCAAATTTTCTGCCTTCCGAAAAAACTCATCAAGATGGTTGAGAGCATCTGCAGGTCGTTCATCTGGACAGGAAAAGAGGGGATTTCGCGGAAAGCAGCTGTTCCGTGGAGTAGTATGGTTCTTCCCTTCGCTAAAGGCGGGCTCAATCTTCGAGATATGTATCTTTGGAACAAAGTCGCTATTCTTAAGCACTTGTGGAACTTAGCTCACAAAAAAGAAAACCTCTGGGTCAAGTGGGTGCACAGTTACTATGTGAAAGACAAAGAGATTCATGAGATGCTTGTCTCCATTCACGCCTCATGGATTTTCAAGAAGATTATCAAGCAGAGAGAGATTGTGGAGAATCTTGGTGGGTGGGATAACATCACACAGGGAGGTATCTTTCGGATTGGTAAAGTCTACGATCAACTCATTGCAGATGCTCCTAGGGTTTCTTGGGGGGACATCATGATCAAAAATGTGGCTAGTCCAAGCGCTAGGTTCATTACATGGCTCGCTGTTCAGGATAGGTTGGCTACTCGAGACCGAATGGAAAAATGGGCTAATATCACTGACAACACTTGTGTTTTGTGTACTGGGGCGACGGAATCTGTCCATCACCTTTTCTTTGAGTGCCCGTATACGCAGGCAGTCAGAGCGGGATTATTTCACTTCCTTCCGCATCCCCTTGACGCACCCAACTTCCAGGCCGAGATTTTGCAGATGAATAAAATCAACAAAAAGAAGACGAACAAAGCTAAGCTTATTGTGGGACTATGGACAGAAATGATTTACAATATTTGGATGCAAAGAAACAGAACTATTTTTGACAACCATACCTTCAGTGTGAAGGATGTGATTAGTTGTATAGTTTTTAGACTAGCTGGGAGGATAAACAGTTGTATGGTAGATATGCTTGTTCCTAGGTAGTTAGGTTCTTTTTGGGCTGACGCTCCGTTTTATATGAGTGTTAGCGTTTTTGGTTTGCTCGGGTGGAGTTAATTTCCATCTCGTGCCTCTGTCTGTTTTTTCCCCCCTTTTTGGTATATAATTCAAATCATTTGACAAAAAAAAAATATATATATATATATATATATATATATATATATATATATATATATATATATATATATATATATATATATATATATATATATATATATATATATATATATATATATATATATATATATATATATATATATATATATATATATATATATATATATATATATATATATATATATATATATATATATATATATATATATATATATATACATACATATATATATATATATACATACATATATATATATATATACATACATATATATATATATATATATGTAAAATTATATAATTAAAAGAGAAATTGAGTTTGTAGATAAAATTTATTGAAAAGATATAAAAATAAAAAAATTTAAATGTACTTATTGCAATTGAAAGGATATTAATTAATTTTTCCTTAACCCTTTAAGTAATACTATAATCAATAATGTGTCTTTTATTAATTATATGTGCTTGCAATGATGTAGACAAATAAAAATTAAATTAGTACATAAATTATTGGATTACCCTATGAATTATGGTTATAAATTTGAAGCAATATTTTATAATCCTATCATTTCAATTGACAAAACCGCATACGTAACATGTTATACAATATTCTTATGTTCTTCCAACTACCAAAAATTTTATATTCAAAAAATAAAAAAACCCTACCAAAAATCCAAAAATATAAACCTTTGATAGATAAAAGTTCGCATTTTGATAATGAGCCGTATAAAATTATAATAATAAAATTAGATCTCATGAATTTTTACATAAATGGTAGTATAAAATAAAAAAAAAACAGACGAAGAAATTATTTGTAATAAGTTTTTAAAACATAATAAAAAACGAAAATTCTATAAAGCTTATAATAAAATAACACTAGATTTATTTTTACCAAGATATTATATTTTTTATAATTTAAAATTTGATAATTCATGTAATAAAAATGTGATTTATTACCCACCTCGAATATAACGCTATTTTTAAAATACACAATTGCTCAAAAGAACAAGAAGCGTGCAATACACGCACATTAAAAGGAGCGTGAGCATCTCCCATGATTAGTTTCCAACCACTCCATTGGATAAGCGTATGTTAGCAAACCCACCTCTATTCTACTCTAAAATACTACATCCTATCCATCTGTTCTACGAAATTTGCCCCACTATTATTTTTAATACGTTATTTTAATTTTATATTTTTATATTAAGAAAAATTAACATTAATAATCCGAACTTTTGTTCTTCTGTCGTAAATCAATTTTATTTTTAAATTATTTTCTAATAATTATATATTTTCGTTTAATTAGTTTGCTGTGAATAAGTCAATTTTTGTCTTAATTTGCTGGCAGCATATTTTAGTACTACCAGTCACTATTATTATTAGTAATATAGTATGTTGATCGGCGAATCCCGCTCGAGGGCAGGGTCTGGATGAGGGAAGTTAACAGACAATCCACACCCGTACTTCTTTCACGGAGAGGGCTAGAAGAAAGCGGTCGATGTTATGAAAAGTTGAATTATTATTAATATTATTTTTTAAAAAAAATGAATTGACATTTATTGAGGAGAAGAGATTTGATCTACTACATTAGAGAGTACCATAATATGATACACACCTTGGATATGGAGAACCCTTAATGGGTTTTTGGCCGTACTTTCTCCAAGCCCATGAATCGGACGGTGGATATGCTTCGCTTTTATTTCTTGATCCATCACCATCTCCTATTGGGACTGATATAACTCTTTTCTGTAGACCTCTCCTGCTATTTTCCCATCAATTTCATCATTTATTAATTATATTTATATTTCCAAAATATAATTTATAAAAAAAAATATAAATTGTAAAAATAATCCTAGATTTTTTGGGTTTATTTTTATATGCAGGGGTAAGGATAATTCCATACAGATAAGAGTGAAAATAAAAAATCAAACTCGATTTTTAGATTCACTTTTAGAAATATCAAATATTTTCTGTTTCATGAAAATTGTTATATTCGAGTTTTAATTTAATTATTTTATAGAAAAGAATTTATTATGAGGTGGGTTGATAAGCTCGCCATTAATTCCCTCGTGTTTTGCATGACAAAACACAGAGGGATTATGGCGAGCTAATCAACCCATAAAAAACAAACATTATATTTTGAACTAACCTTTTCTTGGCGGTGGTGGTGGCGGTGGTGGTTCTTGTTTCGTCACCAGAAAGTGGCGAATCGAGCGCATTTTCCGATGAGCTTTGAGGATCATCTTGTTCATTAGTAAGATATGAACTTACTCTACTCTTATGATGTTTATTTTGCATAACCATGGTTAATTAATTTAACTATTTGGATCACCCAAAAAAGCCAATAATACCAAAAAAAATATATTTGGTGCTCCTAAAATAATAAAAAGGTGTACTTAAAAGTAAAGGGTATGATATTTTTGGGTTAAAAATACAAAAAAAAAGGGAGAATGAAGAGATTTATATGATATGAGGAAGTGTATAAAGGTGAGAGTTCATGGAGATGGTGGGAGATAGAAAAAAAAGAAAAGGTTTAATTAATTAATGAATTAATTATGTTATAATAATTATTATTGTAATTAAGCTAAGGTTAGTGGTCATGTTTACAGATTGGCAATTGTCCAATTATTTTAATTATTTTGAGTCGTGCGAGCAAATACGCAATCATATGATGGTTTTTCATTAATCACTTACTATTTCCCATACTTGTTATTGATAGCGACATATATTCATATTATATTATATATATAAATTATTGTGAGTGACTTATTAGATATATGGGCTAAATAGTTCAATTAATACAACTTTAAGAGAAAATAAAAATCTGGGCTTTATGTTTTTAATTCGTACGTCTCTCTGAGAGACGGGATCTCTCACAAGAGTAGTTGATTATAATAACGTATGAGTATTTTAGAATGAAAAAAAATATTAATTAACTAAGAAAATAACATGGCGAGCAAGGTAAAAAAAAAATCAAAGATTCAGACTTACATATTAAGATTGTCGAAAATAGAAGCGAATAGAGAAAACGAGTTTATATACAACGAAGCACCGAAATTGATTTATTGATTCATGAAGTTGAGTTCAATCTTTTGGGATTAACAGTTTTGTCGTTGCGTCGTTGTTGAATTAATTATTAATTCAGTCCGTCTTGTATGAGACCATTTCACCATGAGACGGGCTCATATGATTGGCTCATTGCTTTAATTAATTACTTTAAGATCGTAAGTGATCGTTTTAAGATTATAAGTAACTAATTTAAAACTATAAAAAAATAATTATTTTAAAATTATAATAAGCACTTTAAGACAAAAAATTGTATGTTGGCCAGCCTAATAAAGATGATTTCACTGTTAGGCCATTTCATTTAGAATTAGTGTTATTAATTAATTGATCTTGAGCTTATCCTTTATGAAACCGTCTCACCATAATCTAAACCCATATAATTAGTCTATTTCTATAATTAATCACTTTAAAATTATAAATAACTACTGAAGACTAACTAAAATGTACACGTACAGATCAACTCAATAGAGATAGTTTCACTATAAGACCGCGTCATTTAAGAATTTGTGATTCATCTTTTAATGACAGCTTTTAGATAATTTTGGACATTTTATTTTTTTTATAAAATTGTTATATTAAAATGTTTAATTGGCTGACATATAGTTGAGAAGTAGACATATTCTTAGGGTGTTGGATTATTTAAAATTTGTTTGATTCAATATTCAACTAAAGGGTTGTTGTTGCTCTCATCGTGGAGGAATCAAGTAAATCATTTAGGAATTATGGACTTAGAAGTTAGATCATAGCCCCTATATTTTTATTCTATTTTTCATACTTATATACCAATTATTTGATCTAAAAAAACAAATTTTATTTTCCCTCTTGTACTTAATCTTATAATATATTATGAACAAATTTTATTCCCTCTTGTACTTCATCATCATTATTATGTTCAATATTCCGCTTAAGGACAGGGTCTGGGTGAGGTAAGGTGATAAACAATTCATAAAGAAAAGCGATCTATTTTTACCCCCAAGAAGAGAAGAGCTCTGCATTTGAGAAAATAAGTGACGACTGTTAATAAACAATTCATACGCATAATTATGTTTTGGTGTTCTATGTTTGATCATTAGTAATGAATTTAGAGAGTGCTCGTTTTAAGAACTTCAGGCTGATTATACGTCTGTATACGCTACAATGCTTTGTTTCATGTGTTTATGTAATTTCATTTTCAAGTGATCTTTTGCACACTTGGACATAAAGGATGGGATGAAAGCATGTGATTTACAAATACTCATATTTTGTGCTCAAATCTCCCAAACACATGAAATTAATGAAAATATTGCAAGCTTATGTTTTCCTTATTTCATTTCTCCTCTTTAAACACATATTCATTAAGACTATATATTAAGCAATAAGTGTGCAATGAGATTTGTTTGTATTATTTATTCTTTTCTTTGAATCGTTAAGGAAGAAATATCACAAAAGAAAAGTTTTCATATGCTTATAATTTGTATTGTGATTTCAATTGTGTTAAAGAGACGATGTATTCCCTTTCTTAGTAATATTTTTTGTTGGATCTTTACCAGCTTATTAATATTCATGTGCTTAAAGTTTGAAAATTTAACCAATTTGACGATTTAAAAAAATAAAAGGTATATTAATATATTTGTTCTAATGTATATGTGTATTTGCTGATATAACTGGTTTTGGTTGGTTTAGGTTTATTAATGACAACTAATAATATATCGATACAGTAAAATATGACTCTCTTGTTTGAATCTGTTGCTATACTTTAATTAAAACTGTTTATCAATGCGTAACAAACAAATTGAAATTAGTAAAATATTTTTTTGGCTCCAAAATTAGTACCTAAACACCTAGGATTTTATAATTGATACCAATTATCATTGGTAATTTGTCATTAACTTTTGTAATAATATTTTTATTGTTTAGGAATTTAAATGTGACTTTAAGCATGAATTTCTTTTAAGTCAGACTTGGACTCAACCCCATGTTGTTTAAAAAACAAAAGCAATTCTTGTATGAGAAAGTCTAACGGTGAGACAAATTAATATATATATATGTGTGTGTGTGTCACCGTTTAAAAAATTCAATTTTTTTAACTCTAATGAACATTCTATATAAAATAGGAAACGGGGGAATAAGAAAAAAGTTACTTCCTTCAATCCATATTAGTTACACCATTTGCTTTTTCACGGTTTTCAATGTACGAATTCAATCTTTAATACCTCTAATTATACATATCGAATAATTATAAAAACTCAAAATTAAGAAACTTAGAATCGAGACGATTCAAATAAGATCTCATATGATTATGTTTTAACTTTTAGATTACCGTTAATATAAAAGTCAATTTGCTTAATAAATAATACCGCAGTCAACAATAATGTTGCAAGTAAAAAAGAACGGAGGAAATATTTTAAAAAATGGATTAAATGTCTAAAATAAAATAGGTCCTAAATAATAAAGCTTATCCAATGATGTAACTGGTGGGGAAACCAATACTACTGTATCCTTTCTGACTGCAAGCATCTTCTTCTCTAACTTATACTTAAACCATTTTTAATTAATCCTCAACTAATACTAATTTTTGGTTGGTCACCATTTTTTTAAATTAACCTATTTATTTTTTTAATATTTTCTCTCTCCTCTCCCCCTAAATTTAAAATTTATAAATTATCTAAATTAATAATACTATTACTTCTTCTGTTTCCTTATTTACTTTTTGTATGTTTGTCAATGCTCTAATTCAATACTTACGTAGCGATAAATGCATAGAATTAAAAATTATAAAAACTATATATTAATTAACGTTATGTTGAGACGAACCAAACAAGATTTCATTTGATTATGTTTTAATGCATTGATTAAGAATAAAAATACGAGTTAAGAATGATTGATAAATAGTAACCCAAAAGCAAATGAGACATCTGAAAATAACGTAAAATATACTCATTCTTTAGCCGTAAAACTTTAACCGTAACTTTTCAGATTCTGTATTATTCCTAATTAAGTGACAAAATAATGTACTCATTCTTTAGCATGACCTATTCTCTTCATTTAAGCCCAACTTAAATATATAATGCTTCTATGAATGACTTGTTCTCTCATTTACATGATGAAGACATTTTGATATTGTAAGATTACAAATCTTCAAGAAAATGATTTCTTCTATTTTTGAGTTTAATTTATCAATATTTTTATTGTATGAATTGGTCCTTTATATAATAGTCATATTTATTAGTAAAAGAATTGTTCAATCAAATCCAAAGCTTTCATAGTCAAATTATAGTGAAAAAATAAGAAATTTTAACCGTAACTTTTCAGATTCTGCTTATTAAAAACTGACGCCTTTTTGGCTTGTTTGAGTAGAGCCTACGAAATTTTTTGATTACTTTGAGCTTTTAATTTTTTAATGTAGGTTTGTTTAGATCGGTCCAAATCGATTTAATTACCTCTAACCCCAATCCCTAACTTTATACTTATGAAGTTTCCTCTTTCCGATAAAGCATGCTAAACTTGGTACATTATTTCATAAAGGTTCGAACTTTTCGTTTATCCCATAAAGGTTCGAACTTTTCGTTTATCCTAGAAAGGTTCGAACTTTAGGGGTCATCTTCAGTTAAAGGTTTTTATGGGTTTTTTTGGATTGATTATGGGTAAAAAAACCCATAATCAACCAAGAATCAACCCAGAAAAACCCATAATCAATCCAAAATCAACCCATAAAAACCTTTAAATGAAGATGACCCCCAAAGTTCGAACCTTTAGAAGCAAATGAGGCAAAGTTCGAACCTTTAAAATCAAATTTTCCTTTTTAATTATGTAAGTTTTTATTTAGATCGACACACATATTGAATTTAATCACCTCTAATCCCAATCCATAACTTCTAGATCGGTTTTTATATTACATATCGCTAATAAAATGCAACATGAGATACAAACTTTCACGCAGTGATCTCAATACAAAGAATATTGCACAAACAATATGAGTTCTAAGTGTATAAGAAAATTAGAAACATAATTCCAAAATTTGTTAGAATCTCAAATTTATACGAGAGTAATATTTATGTATTTTTTTTTAATAATTTTTATATATTGATCAATCAACAAAAAATATAAGGCCAATGCCTATTACTTATAGAGTAAGTGGCACTCATTCATTCTCACCAAATATGTATTTTTTTTTAATAATTTTTTAAAAATAAAGCAACATAAAATTTGTGAACACAAGCATCAGACTAAGCTTGCTCGAATGAGCACTTCAAGTGCTCGAACGAGCATCAGGTCTCTTCTACAACTTATTCCCATTTTATTTCATTTTCTCGATTTAAATGACATCTTGCTCAAACAGAAACATTTTTATTATACGTTGAATTTGAATTTTGAGGTACAAACACATTTAAATTAGGAAAAATTACTTAGAATAATCCAAACTATTCATAATTTTCCTATAATAATCCCACCTATTGATTAACCATGAATAATCCCAACTTTGAGGGGTATTTTCCTGGAGTAAACCTGGTGATCGGATGACTTGCTATAGCAAGTTTTATTTTTTTTTTTTTAAAAAAAGATAAATTAAAATAAAATGTCGAAAAAATGTTAAAAAAATGTTCATAAGAAATTTATGATATTTTTTATAATTTAGATTTTTTTATGTAAATTTTTAAAAATATTTTCTAATTTTAAATTAAATTTTAATTTATTTTTTTGGTGAATTACCTATTATAGCAGGTCATCGGATTACCCAAGTTTATTCTAGGAAAATACCCCTCAAAGTTGGGATTATTCATGGTTAATCAATAGTTGAGATTATTGTAGAAAAATCATGAATAGTTTGGATTATTGTAGGTAATTTTTCCTTTAAATTAAAGTAAAATTAATGTAAATTAAATTTAAGACCTATAAATTTAGAAGGTCATGTGCGGTTGAACATTTTGTATATGCTCGTAACCTTCCTTGTTGTTACATTGAAGTGATCTCCTTACACAAGAGTGAATATATTGTAAATCAATGTTGTCAATCGACAACAATTAAGTTATGTATAATATTATGTACTTATAGATGTAAGTATGTTCGCTAGTTAAGTTGGATGGAGCTTTCCTATTTGATAGCATTGACAATTTGACACAAGTTCAAAATTTTAGTTTGAACATTTTTCTTGTTTTAAAAGAATACTTTCCTATTTCATGATGATGATACTATGCTCGCTTTCAGAATATGAAAACTCAATAACTAACGTGGATAATTATGGTAATTAAAATGCTGATGAATTAATTTTTTTTATTTATATCATCGACTTCATTTAATTTTGTTTTTAAAATTGTTTGTCCGTACAAAACCTATAAATCAAAACATGTGTAAACATTCTCTTAAAGTGTGATGTGCACCTAAATTTACAATCATAGATTATGCATTAACTTAATAAAAACTGAAGGAAATTTTTTTAAGGAAAACATAAAATTAAAACACAAAAACTATTGCATAAGTCCGTCTTATTTTAAAATCATAACTGGGCCGGCCCATTCTCGCGCGTGCACTATATAAGTGCTCCAGATTTAAATTTTTTTGGTTTTTTTCATTTTCTGGGTATTTTTCAATTTGGAACTTAAATGTATTAATTTTGACCTTAAAGATATGAATTTCAACGTAAAGTAGTACTTAAACACATCAATTAAGGTAAAAATTTCAATAACAACATACAATTCATTACTTATCACTGTCAATTATCACCAAACATGCATCAATTATGATCTTATTTTTTTTGTTATAATGTTAACTATATTAATTATAAACAAAAATAAAAATACTCCTACACATGAAAGAGAATGAACATAGGATGTAAAAAATAGGGGAAATAGTAACAAAAGAGTAAAAATAATCATAAAATTTAATAAAAAAATAAAAACATATTTAAATTATTTTAGAAGATGGAGGAGAGATTTTAGTTGTAGACAAGATCTTTCCTAATGGGCAATAGCAGTCCGACGTGAACGTTTTTGCCGCGAAGAACGGAGCGAGAGCCGGTCCCTTCACTAATTCGCTTCCTACAATAACTAATAAGTGGAGCTACACTTACATTAATATGCTTAATTCATCATTTATCAATTTATCATAGTAATTGGCGGCCTGTTTGGTTGGTGGTAACTGGTAGTAACGACAGTACTAAAAATGAAAATTAGTGTAATTTTTGTTAAAAATCTTTTAACTACTTTGATGGTCATGAAAATTAGTGTAATTATTTTAAAAGATGTGCTATTATGTAGTAATGAAAATTTGTAAACAAAAAATCTTTTTCTAATCAAAGAATCTCAGCTTCTTATTCAATTTCATTTGAGTGATCGTTGTACTTTGTTTCATACTTTCATTTTGCTTCCTTATATTGAAATTAATTGATAGATTTAATTTTATATTTTTATGTTATTTAATGTAGTATGCTGATTGTTTATATTTTCAGTTGCACATAAATAAAATATTATAAAAATTTGATATTATAAAAATATGCATTGAGATAAATTGAATGTAATTTTATTTTATTATATTCTTTCTATAAGTGAAATAAAATTGATTGATTAGTTGTTACTTCTCCGTCTTATTGAGATTGTTATGAAACACAAATTAATACGAGACAATTTAAGTTTAATTGTTTCAATCTAAATCTGATTGAGAAATGAAGTACTCTGCAAGTGGAATTGTTAGATTGGTAAAGTCAGATCAAGTCGGTCAGGTTTGACCCAAAAGATCATAGATTTATTGTTATTTTGTTCCTATTGATATTAAATAGCTAAAAACATTGTTCAACTTTTTTGTTTGAATTTAAAGTGTTTTGACAAAAACGAATAATACTTCCTCTGTTCCAAAATACTCGCTACATTTCTATTTTGTGCACTATTCATCGTTCAAGCTCATTTTACATATTGCGACTAATGTATAAGTAAAAATATAGTTAAGTGAAATCTTGTTTGAATCGTATAATCGCATACTTTCATAATATTAAATTTTTATAATTTTTAGATAAGTGTAGTTTAAGATATTAATGATCAAAATTGTGCATTGGATTGCGTAAAAAAGTAAAATGTAGCAAGTATTATGAAACAGAGAAAGTATGTTATAACTCATAAATTTAGCTACAACACTCAAGAATTCACCAAATTAGAGGAAAAAGGAATAGATAATCATATCAATGCTAATAATATAAGGTTAGTCCAATACTCCCTCCGTTATTTTTTTTTTTCTCGTTTACTTTTTGCACAGTTTTCAAAATAAATTTTAAATCTCACTTTGTATAATATACATAATAAAAAATTATAAAAAAAATACATAATAAAAATGTATGCAATAAGATAACGAGATCTCACATAAATATATTTTATCGAATTTCTTTCTCCTTAAGATGAATTATTCAAAATGAAAAGAACATTAGAAAACGGAGAAAATATATTATTCTTGTAATATTTCTTCAAATTTAATGTAAGATTTAATTTATGGGCTTATAATTTCTAAGTGGGTGAAAACACAAAAATTTAAATGCTAAATATTATACACGTATTTTTGGAAGTGTAAAGCTTCATTATCTTAGTAGCATTAGCTTAAAAAACACTATGGTTCATCCAATCTTACATGATACTTCCGGAAATAGTTACCAAAAAACTACAATTAAAAAATCCACCACTCAAAAATAAAAGTGTTTAGAACAGATCCCACAAACAAATATTTACCCAACTATAATCTGTTGAACATTTAGTGTATAATAATATAATAATCCTGAATATTTAATCACCAAGTACTACTAAGGTAGTGGGACAGTTTATAAGTCCGTAATATATCGATTAAAGCTATTATAAATAGTGGGACAATATACGTATTAATTTACGTGGTCCAAAATAGAACACAAGAAAACAAGGGGACCAAGTCAGAGGGTCGGCGCCGAGTCGGCGCACCTTCATGTGGCCTCGTCGCCGACTCGGCGCAAGGTCACTGGAAACAAGGGATTTGGTCAGAAGGTTGGCGCCGAGTCGGCGCTCCTTCATGTAGCCTCGTCGCCGACTCGGCGCTAGGCTACTGGAAGAATGGGTTTTGGTCAGTGAGTAAGCGCCGAGTCGGCGCTCCCTCCCAGGGGCTCATCGCCGACTCGGCGGTCAGCCTTTTCATGTGACCGTTGCTTTTCTTCCCGTTTTCTTTGTGTTTAATGCCTTGGATTTCTTCTTAATACTCATAATCTCTGAGATTATGGAGGAGAGTAATGCTAATTCATTAGCAATATTGATTATGATTGCATTGAATCATAATCAATTGGATGATTAAGGCAAAGGCTCCTCTATTAGTATAAATAGAGGTCCTTGGGTGTTTGTGTTCTGACACCATACACTTGAAATCTCTGAATTCCTTTTCTTAAGTCTTTCTCATTTGTTCTTTGCATACAAAAGAGTAATTAACTTTTGTTAGTGCATTTCCACAACTCATTGTTTCCTAAACACTTTGTTATTACATAATACAACCTAAGTACTAAGGTTGTGTTGTAATCGATTGTATCTCGTTGTGAATTTCCAAACAACAACCCAAGTACCTTTGTGGGGGAAATATCACAAAAGGATAGTGAGCACACGCCTTCGGTTTGTATCAAGTTTCCGGGTAACGTTCATCGTTACACAATTATCTTCACTTTAGTTGTTGCATTGTAATCATCTTGTAAGTTTATTTTTGTCATCAAACAAAGGGGTTTATACAAATTCCCGAGTTGTAATTTGTATTGTAATTATATACATCGTAATATAATCAAACCTGACTTGATCCGCCTTCAACATGAATTAAAAGTCAAGTAAAATTCAATATGGATACAAGATCCAATCTTAAACTAACCCGATACATGTAAACCGAAATTGACTTGATGAACACCTATACCGAGAAATAATTAAAAGCTATTGTAAAATGCAACTTCATAAATAGCAAACGAACGCAGGACGAAAAATCAATTACAGAAAAAGTAAAATCCTAGAACCATAGATCCAGCAAAACCCAAATAGATATCAAATAAAAATATGATTTGAACAAAAATTCTAGAACCATAGATCTAGCAGTTCAAAGAGAAAACTACAAAACCGTTAACCATTTTTCACTACACATGAGGACGATGAGGTTCTTAAGAACCGATATTTTGGGCCTTGTTCAAAATAACTCCCTCGTATTTGACCTGGAACCATTTCATGGCATCTTCCTTGGTGACCCTGTGCTGAATTCCAACACGGGACTTGCATCTTCTGCGACGAGCAACACGGTAACCAGGGCGCTCAAGCACAACGTAGAAGTCCATTCCATAGATACCAGTAGATGGATCATACCTGATGCGAGGAAAACAAAACGATCAGAAACTTAGACGAAGTTGGCAAATATTATTAGTGAAACGAATGATCGGAAGCACATACTAAAACAAGTACAAGGTCACACCGTGTGCTGTAATTATCCAAATTTGCAATAACATTTCATAACAATGTAACATAATTACAAGATTTGATTATAAACATCATTCGTTATACCCACTAGTAAGTAGTAGATATACTTTGCCATGCGGGACAAGTACGGAAACCACAGCTATGTGACATATCTACAATTATGGCAATCAAAAGCTAGTCTCGAAGGCCAAAGCTAACACTATTATGATTTATACAGCATGATCATACAGGATTAAGAAAAACCAATTAAGAAACCACTCGAAAATCGATAAGCAAAAGATATTATACCCATAACAAAAAACTACTTACTTAATCCCAAGATCAATATGCTCTTGGATACCAAAGCCAAAACAACCAGTGTCACTGAAGTTCCTCCTAAGCAATTCGTATTCCTTGACCTTCAAGCCACTTTCAAGAAGTTGCATTGCCTTCTCTCCTCTGACGGTGACGTAGCAAGCAATTTTTTCATTACGTCTGATACCGAATGATCGGACAGTGTACCTGGCTGTAGATAATAAACAAACCATGATCGATAAATTGCACATCACCCAATCCTTTTGCATTTTCTATGAACGCAAGTAAAGTACCAATGTATTCAACATATTCAAAGTTCAGATTTCAAAATATTGGTTTTGATTGCTGTCACGATGATTTGGAAACGGGTATACATATAGTGCATGCCCAATATTTCCTATAACTATGAAATATACATAGTTCAACCTCAAACACAGTTTTTATATCTTAAGTTGCAGATTGCATCGGCTTACTAGTTTAAAAGATCTAATTAACTTGGCAGATAAAATATGATGCAGCCTTATTTTGACAATGTGATGCAAATGCTATGAACAAAATACAAATGATTGCTAAAAGTACTAGTATAGAGGGAAAGCAAAAAAAAACACCGGTGTACTCGAGTGAGATGAGAAATTCATTAATAAAACTTTAAAAAGTAAAAAACAGGCATCACTAACAATCACAAGTTGTACTCAAACACAACTACACAAGTTAATGAGAACAGTACATTATAGACTACTACAGCTACATAGAAAACATCAACATGCTTTTTACACATATAAGCTTGTCAAGAACGACCACCTAGAACTTAACAGCTCAATGCATATCGATACTCATATTAACAAAAAGATTTTAAGCTAAAGATCATAACATACCTGAAAACATAAACATTAGTGGGAAATACTATAAAGCAGATAGTAAACAGCACTAACATACCTTTCTAATACACAAGTAACCATCCGATTAATCATTTTAGCTCTAAGTGATTGAACATAACCAAACAATACAAATAATCATTACTTCCAATCAAATGCTACAGTTTTATACATTAAATCACTAGTAGTTTAGTCTTAGGTTAACTACAAGTACATCTCCAAATCGCACCCCCAAATAATACTACGAGTTATTAATTTACGCATCCTAAATGCTAGCTATATAACTTTTTTCTACTATATATCAACAATTCGCAACCTAAAACCTAAACATACAAATCAACAATAGTTTATGATAATCAATTGTCAACACGGGTAAAATATCTTAAATCTTAAAGAGCTAAATCATTAAAAAAAAAAAAAAAAAAAAAAAGAGCTCTGCAATGAATGAGTAATTATGATTACCGGTACAATTGAACTTCAAATCTAAGTGATTAACTTCATTAAGTTTAGCCCATTTCCAATTAATTTAATAACCATACGCGGATCTCCAAGACAATTAGCATACAGTTGAATCCAACAAACGCAACAAATCAATCACAACCCTCAAATAACAATATGTTCAGTCTAGCATTTCTTCAAATCAAAACGGAAAAATAAACTAAAAGCTACATAACATTCTTACCTTTTGAGTAAACAGGGGTCTGGCCACTGAGTTGCTCCAACACCTTTAACATCAAAACCCCCAAATCAAACCATAGACTAAAAAGTAAAAGACTCAAACTAAATTTCGGTGAAATGATTTAAGAAAATAAACCTTAGCAGCTCTAGTAAGACGATCACCACTCTCACCAACAGAGATGTTGAGGACGAGCTTCTGCACCTTGATGTCTCTCATGGGATTCGATAACTTCTTCTCCGGCGCCTACATTTTTCAATTACAAACACAAATAATTATAATAAACCCTAACAATAATAGCAATAAACAAAGAAATTCAAATCTAATTGAGAAATTGAAATTGTTTGGATAAAAAATCCACCATTTTTGTGAGTTTGAGGTAGCAGCCGACGGTAGAGAGGGGGCGAGAATGAGGTTAGCGAAGGAGAATAAAAAAACCCTAATGTGAAGCGATGCGCAATCTAGGGTTTTATGTGAGGGTCAGAAGGTGGGTTTCGTTTTGTTCGGGCTGGTATGGTATGTGATATTGGGCTTTGTATCAATCACAATCATTTCTTTGAGTTCTCTACTTTTTTGATATTGGCCTGGCCCATTTCTTTGTTAATGGATTTTACAATGAGACGTCTTTCAGGCCCAACCCAATAAATTTTAATATATACTTTTATCGTACATTTTTTATGGGCAGATTCAATTAGAGTCTCTCAAAGAAATCGCCTCTTATAAAAATTTGTGATTTTAATTACACAAATTTTTACTTGAAATCGTGTTTATAAAAGACGCGTCTTAAATGGGCCGGTTCATTATTACGTAGAAAAAAACTTCATAAAAAATGTGTGTTGTGTAATCCTATTTGGAGTTGGCGTTATAACCTATTGAAGTTGGTATTAATGTATTATAACCTATTAGAGTTAGTATTATAGCCTATTAAAGTTGGTATCTCTAAATAGGTTATAATACCAACTTTAATTGGTTATAACACTAACTTCAAATACCAACTTTAATAGGTTATAATACCAACTTCAATAGGTTATAACACCAAATTAAATAGGTTATAACACCAAATTAAATAGGTTATATCACCAACTCCAAATAGGCTCAATTGCGTGCATCAGTTTTAAGATTTTTTTTAATTATTGGACCTGTCGTCTCTTATAAAGACGGTTTCTCAGGAGAGGCGCTAATTAGAATTCACCTTACATAAAAATTGATTGGTCTATATGATTTGGGCTCTTAAATGTGCTTTTTCTTAATTATTTATTTTATCTTCAAGGCTGACTAACGTAAATATTTTTATAACATATTTTTATGGAATAAAAAATTACGTATTTTTTTTAATATAAAAAAAAAATTACGTATTTGATTGCATTCGAATTTTTAATTATTTCATGGCATACAGTAATATCGAAAATACTAAAAATTATCATACTATTTTTCAAGTATAACTATACATGTTAACTAATTCAACACCACAACATTTATTTTTTTAAAGTTCACGTTTTTATGTATATTGATATCAAAATTTTATGCATTACACGAATTTTTATACTAATAATAAGTTATAATTATGTATACAATTAATGAGATGTAATTATAAATTTTATGAATACAATCAATAAAATGTAATTATTAATTTATTTGTTAACTTATCGAGTGTATAATAAAATTAATGTAACAGAATCTTTTATTAAGTCTTTAAAATCAAATACATATCATAAAAATTGTTAAAAAAAATTAAAAAAAAAGACACTCATAAATGAGAAAAAAATGAATAATAAGTTACAAATTAAATAAATGGCTAAGAACTTATATACATGTAAATAGAGGTATTCATAACAAATCCGAGGACGATTTGTTATTACCTAATCTTATAACTAAATCCGACTTTTACCCAATTTTAAAACAAATCATCCTAAACCAACAATGTAGACACGAGAATCGATTGTATAAATCCAATTTGACGATGACCCGAATAGACACCTGTACATATCGATGTGGTTATAATAACTTACTAGAGTGAAGTGCCCAAGGAAGGAGAAAAGCGAGCACTATAACTGCTAGTATGAAATTACACAAGGATTTGGTACATGGGTGCTCATGTGTCTCGTACGTGCGCATACTTGTGCCAATATCTGTTCCATATGCTCGAAAACCTGTGTCTTCTATTCCTGCTATGTTCTTTGCTGGTTTCCCACATATTTCACATGTCCTATATCACGAATTATTGTGAGAGACTGTCTTTTCGAGAGACGCATTACGTATTTGAGCTAAGTAACCAATTAATACAATTCTAAGAGAAAATAAAAATATGGGTTTCATGTTTTGAGGTCGTCTCACAAGAATAGCTGGTCCTATATATATAACATCATACGATAATAGAGTGTTTACGATGGAGAAAATCGGTACAAATTAAAATTAGTGAAGTAAGCAAGATTAAGGTGATTATTGAAGTTATATATATATATATATATGTTATACTACCTTTTATTCAGAGAATGAGAAATTTTCTTATTGGGCCAGTTCACTGAAAATGTCTCGTTTTTATTTTTGTCATTTTTTTTTTTCACAAATTCTTGTGATGGTCTCTTTGAAAGATCATCTCTAATTTAACTAACCCATAAAGGAAAATGTAGAGTAAAATTAGATATTAAGCTTTAATGGGTTGGATCTGCAATAAGTCTTTTTTACCCTTTTACCTTTACTACAACAATACAACAACACATAAATATTAATATCCTTTAGGAAAAAGAGAGTTTTACATTCAGTTTTAAGTAGTACCTCACCTTTCCTTGATTTTGGTGCAAAACCCAAATGTCTCATTCTCTATGAATTGGAGATAGTAGTATGTATATTTTGTCAATAATTACAATCACACATAAGATTTACTAAGGTTCGTTCAATGTCCACCGCGTCTTCCTAGATCCTAGATTGGGCTGACCTTAAGCAAGTGTAAGTCGTGCCTACGCCAACGACCTCAAAAATTAGTTTTCAAGTAATGTTTAGGTTTGAACTTTTCTATAAATATAAGTACAATAGTTTAACTGTTTAAGGGCCTATATATAATCTTTTGCTCCGGGTCCTAAAAACCTAGGTCTAGCACTAAATTCCTAGATGCATTTATTGAGTGATGAAATCCCACAAAATACCAATGAAAAAATTATTTCTCAAATATATTTTTTTTTTACTTTTTAACCGACCAAATATCTAAAAGTTAAAACTCCACAAAAACTAAAAATTTCTTTTCATTGGTTTGGAGACAAGAAATTGTTATTTGTAGAAATCACTTTTTTGAAGTATAAATTAAATTAATCTCATCAATAATGTCTTAATAATCACTAGCATACAATTTGCTCAAATCGTAACTTAACAAAGAATAATGCTTAATTAAAATAGTTTCAAATAGTCGGAGTCAAGTTGGAATATTAAATATAAATTCGATTTGGAGTTAGATACATTTTCATCGAGTTCGAATCGAGTTATTTCTCTCGAATAGAGTTCACTCTAATTACACTTCCATCTCCATCAACAATACATATAATTTACGTTTATACACCATTATATAAAAATATAATTGCGGTAGGGACATACAGACTATACTCATTCCTCTTTAAAAAAGACAGAAGAGATGTAATCAAAGTACTTGTATGTTAAAGCGGAATTATAATCATGATTATGAAAAAAAGTGTTTGTCACTACAACATTAATTAGAAAAGTTTGTTAAGGGATGTAAGTTTAGCTTGAGAAGTGTATTAAGCATATATTCTCTCCCATATTAACAAAATGTTTAAGTATAGAAAAGGGATTATTCTCCCTTATCTCTAGTTTTGCTACTTTTTCCTCCAAGAAGGATCATATAAGATTTATGAACAATTTAGTTGCGAAACTAAGGTTAGTTTTTATAAGGAGCCTCGAAATTGATTATAATAATTAAATAAGAAAAATAAAAATTTGAGAGTCTCTTGATAGGGGTTAGCTATCTTTTGGTGACTAATTAGTAATTAATACGCAATTTACATGTTTAATCGTCGTAGAGTCGTGAAATGCTTTGAGCCTACTGTAAGGTGACTTAACATTTAGTCAGGGCCGGCCCTAAGGGTGGGCAAGAGGGGCCGTCGCCCAGGATTCCTTGTCAAAAAAACAAAATTAATGGTTGTAGACGGTCCATAAAGGTTATAAATTGCAAAGGAAAAGGACCTCAATCTGTTATTTCACCCAGGACCCCAATATATCATGTGTCGGCCCTGCATTTACTTGTCAACTTTTTTAAGTTTTTGTAGTGGCCGTAACCTTTTTCACTGTTTAATTTTAATATTTTTATTTTTTAAATTTTTCATAAGAAAATCAATATAATTTATAATTTATAATTTATAATTTATAATTTATTTATGGAGGAAAGCCTATGGAGTATGGACGGATACTCACTCTACATGTTTGTGTGACAAATCTTTTAATATGATAAGATATTGGCATAATTTGTTATGTGAGTTTCTAATTATTTGTTCAAAAGGGTTTGAAAAAATAGAATATAATTGTGTTTTTTTTTTTTTGTAATTACACGAATTAATGAATTATATAAAACTAAAAGTGAATGCGCACAACACAAATATGCCATCCTTATATCTTGAACTAAATCTTTCACTACAAACAGGGGATGAGATGATTCAGACCTATAACAATTTATCATGTTGGCTTTTACACAATACTAATAAATCAACTCAACCAAATACCCAAAATCCTGAATACGCCCTAAATCGATTAAAAACATTCAATCTCAACTGAATACACCCAAAATCGAAAAAAAACTTCATGTAATATGCTTAATAAAGTAAATAAAGGGGGTTAGCGCAAGTTATTTATTCTCATTTCCGTTTAGAGTATTTCTTATTTTTAACTATTGAGATGTTCAAAATAAATTTGGCGGTCCAACAATGATTGAATTTAATAACTAAATCTAATTCAACTCTACTTTAAAAATAGATTTACAATTATATCTACTCAAAATTTACCCATAACTCGAATAACCTCAAATTGCAACATAACATTGAAAAGCGGTACTTGGCACTTGCTAATAGAGTTGTCCATTTCCCATTCCGTGTTGTACGTAAAGACTAAAGACAATGTTTTTTTAAACAAAAAAATAACCCTTTTTTGCTTTGAAGTGCTAACTAATGATTATTTATATGATACTTCTATTTTTCAATATAAATAAACAACTGGTCTTGGACGAGACAATTTGATAATAAGACCGTCAATTAGGACTGGCTTATTACGTGCGTGTAATATCCTAGGTATTTTTTCAACTTCTGAATATTTTTTAATTTTGATCTTAAAAATATCAATTTATAAAATTGCTACATTTTAAGTCAAAATTAATAAAATATTATTACACGCGCAAATTAGGCCGACCCAAATTTAGGACTCATAAATATTATAACTCTGACATATCACATTAATAAATACTCAACTTGCAAATGCAAATTGTGTCCCATCTAAACCACGAAACTTTTTAGTGGTTTGTTTCGGAATTTTTGTTTAATGAAATTCTAGATTAATAATTTGAAATGATTTTTTAATATTTTTTAAGCTTAAAATCATATATAATACAAAATATTTTTTTTTAATTTTTTCTTTATAGTCAATTTCTTTTCTTACTGTTTTCTACTCGTTTTATTTTTGTTGTGAAATTAAATCGCACTTACATTTTACGTTTTGAATAATTTAAAATTAAAGTTTTGTTATGGGATCAAATTGTTTTAGATAACAAATCTTTTATTGATGTTATCGAAATTTAGTAGAACATTCTTTAATCTTATTTTTCTATAAGCGGAATATATTGGGTTATATTCATCTATCTTGTTTGATTTTATTCTTACATGCATTGAAATATAGCAATTTCAGTAGTACAGACGACTCTCAAAAGTTCAGTCTAATTCTAAATATATATTGTTATAACTCTAACACAAATATGAATTTGGGCTGGACTTTTAAGTGTCATCTTTACAAAAAACAGTCTCTCAAAAGAGCACCGGCTTATCTTATATATAAAGATAAAGTGCTATGAACCTATTATATATACGTTTATCTATAATCAATAAATGCATTGAATTGTTATGTTAATATTAATTATCAATATTGAATAAATCATTTAAAATAGTATTAAGAAGAAAGTTTATTAAATTACATTAATTATGTTATAAAGTATTTAATAAAATAGTAAAGACCAAAATACCCCATTTTTACTATTTATAATACTTTAACTACCACCTTTATAATTAATTTAATCAATTAAAATATCTCAACTATCACCTTTTTAATGGATCCCACACCACCCTTAATAACCGATTAACCGTGCCTAAGCAAATGGAACAACTAAATTGGTTCGGACAGAGTAATTTAATTTGTTTTTATTGTTAATTTTTTACGCAAAATGAATTCATAAGTGACCTTGGTGCATTCTATGCAAACATCCACATAATTAATATCATTCATAATTAATAAAAAATTCAAATTATTTTAAAAAAACAATAAAATATCAAATTAAAATAATTTTTTCTAATTAAAAGAGATTAATTAATTAAAAAAAAAGAAATGAAACCTGTTTCCCTTGAGTTGAAACCAAAGAAGAGCACAATTATAATGTGAGATGCCAAGTTCACCTCTACAAGCACAACCAAGGAGTACCAGATTAAGATTCCCTGTACCCGCAGGTAGATGATCAGAACTCAATTGACATATTCTGCATACTTTTTCTTTATCCTCCTCCTCATTTCTTACATCAATTATACACATTGATATAGAATTATTATTATTTTTCTTTTCTTCATCCTCATCATGATCCTCTACACCCTTTTCATCAACCTTATGGTGCACCCCACTATTCACACCCTTGATCTTATCATCACCATCATCATCAGTGATTAACGGTGGAGATTGAGTTTCCTGGAGATTTGATGATGAAGTAATTTTGGTCATTTTGGTTGTTTTTTGGGTGCAATATCTAAATAGTTTTATGTCTCTTTAATGCCCAAGAATAATAAGGAAGGAGTTTATGAGGGAACCATTATATTTATGTATAAGAGGACTTGGATAGGAATGGGGGACTGGGCCCACCAGCTAAATACTTCAGCCAGTCTCCTGAGAGATCGTCTTTCTGAAGACTTGAATAGGAATGGTGGATTGGGCCCATTAGCTAGGCACTAGTTAAATACTTCGATGAGTGTCCTGAGAGACCGTCTTTCTAAAAACGTCTCTCAGGCCCAATCCATTAAAGCTTATTGCCCATATTTACTTTATATTTTTCCTAATAGGCCAACCAAATTAGAGATGGTGTCTCAAAAAGACCGTCTCTCACAAGAATTTGTGGTTCTCAAATACTTGCTACTTTTTCGTTAGCGACACTATTCATCATTCAAGCTTATTTTATATATTGCGGTTAATGTGTAGGAAAAAGTATAGTCAAGTGAGATCTTGTTTGAATCGCTAATCGTATACTTTCGTAATATTAATTTTTTATAATTTTTAGATGTTTTATAATTCAATATGAAAATGATCAAAATAATGCATTGAACTGCGTAAAAAGTCAAATGTAGCAATTATAATGGAACGGAGGACGTATGGCCGTATTTATGTTTTTTAAAGTTATTGTTTATTCAGTTTATCATATCGATTTTAAATTAATTATTTTAAATTAATTATTTTAAATTATTTTAGAAGTGTTTGGTTTTATAGCTTTTTGGTTGACTTTTGGCTTGTTGGTTGGTCAAATAGTTAGAAAAAATTTTGTAAATGGCATTTAAAGAAGTTAAAAAGTTGGTTTTTACACCAAAATGAAAAAAGGTAGTCCAGCTAGCTAGTTTTTTCGGTTGGTTTTTGGCTTGTTTCCCCACTTTTTCTTTAATAAACAGCCAATAGTCAATAAATTTACCAACATCACCACAAACAACTAGCTTTTTCAACTAACTTATAAGTCAACATATTTCGCTGGTCAAACAAGCCAATTTAAAAAGCTAACAACCAACGGTCAATTGTCAAATATCCCCTTAAAATCAGATTTATCCCCATGTTGATTTCAAAGTTGGGTTAAAATCAAGTTTGATTACAATATATAAAATACATATTGAATTGTTGGGTTTATTTTGAATACCTATAGTGTTTCGATTTGTTGGTTACATATTTATCAAAACTCTATCAGAAATTTGATTGAAGTGTTAAATTAGGATAGACTTATTGATGTCAGCATATCAACAGGGAGGCACGAGTTGTACATACTTCATAAGCTATCTTTTCACACAAGGAGATGAAATATCTATACTATCCCAAAATCATATATCAATGGAATGGAATTCAATAAGTTATAAAGTATGCATATCTTCTTTTTAAAATTGTAGATATAGGATAAATCATCCCAACAAGGTATAATCAATTAATTGAAATGAAAAAAATTTATGATTTATATAGAAAATAATGTATATCGTCCTAAAAATTGTATATATGAGAGATGTATTTTATTTTCTAAGATAGAATTATCAAACAGGATTTAAAAAAGAATTTCATAGATAACAAATTACAATGTAATTAATACTCCATCCGTTCCATAAGTTTTTCCGCTTTAGAATACTTTCCATTTTTGGAAAGTTTTCATCCCACTTTTACCCCTTAAAACCCTATTTTTCTTACTTCAAACTATTACCCCCTCCAATTCACCACTAAGTTCTCATTTGCTTTAACACTCTATCCAATGCACTTATTCAATCGTTAATATCTCTAATAGTGCATAATTAAAAATTATGGAAAGTTGATATAAATAATCCTTGCATTGAGACGAATCAAACAAGATCCTACTTTACTATGTTTTAACTTATAGATTAATAATAATAAAATATACAAATTAAGAGTAATACTCCCTCCTATTCAATTAAAGTGTCCACTTTAGGTTTGGATCGGATTTTAAGAAAAAATGGTAGTGGGGTGGTAGTGGGGTATTTTAAGTGATTATAATTATTGAAAAGGTGATAGTGGGGTATTTTAAGTGATTATAATAATTGAAAAGGTGGTAGTGGGGTATTTTAAGTGATTATAATAATTGAAAAGGTGGTAGGTGGGGTATTATTAAATAATATAAGTTGGGATAGTTGGGGGTATTTAGGTAAAAAGTTTTGCCAAAAATAGAAAGTGGACAAGTAAAGAGACTTTACCAAATAAGGAAAGTGGACATTTATTTTGAATAGGAGGGAGTATATGAATAGTGTCAAAAAATAAATGGGAACTTAGTGGTGAATTGGAGGGAGTATTTAATTATTTTCTGTCTCATACTTCTAATACAATCATTACATTACACTATGAAGTACTTCCTCCGTTCCGAAATACTTGCTACATTTCATTTTTGTGCACTATTCATCGTTCAAGCTTATTTTACATATTGCGACTAATGTGTAAGTAAAAATATAGTCAAGTGGGATCTTGTTTGAATCGTCTAATCGCATACTTTCATAATATTAAATTTTTATAATTTTTAGATAAGTGTAGTTTACGATATTAATGATCAAAATTGTGCATTGGATTGCGTAAAAAAGTGAAATGTAGCGAGTATTATGAAACGGAGGAAGTATTTAAAAAAAAGATTCTCTCATACTTCCAATACAATCATTACGTTCCACTAATATATAATTAAAATAATACCCACTACCACCAAAGATTTCATTTTTCTTAATCTTGGTGAAAAACCCAAATAGAAATATCAAAAAGGACGGAGGGATTTTTTTTTTTAATATTTCAGAAATTAGCTTGTTATAGAGTACATGTGATATGTAATCGTTTTAATTAGTTACTCTTATTTTTCATGTTATATAATCTATTATAAATTTTTTATTATGATAAATCAAATAAAAATTTCATTTAATTATGTTTTGTTGCTAACAAATAATAAGAAACTATTGAGAAAAATAAATAATAAGTCAAGTAAATCAGGTTTTTAGGGGTTCGTACCTCTTTGTATTACGGAAAAACAATTCCACTTGTTATATACCTCTTTCCCCTTTTGAAGGGTTGGTGAAGTTTGGGACTAGCAAAATCTTCAACAATTTTGAACTAGTAAGTCAAGTAAGTTACATATTTATCAAAACTCTATCAGAAATTTGATTGAAGTGTGTTAAATTAGACTAGATTTATTGATTTCAGCTATATTAATAGGGAGACACGAGGTGTACATACTTCATAAGCTATCTTTTCACACAAGGAGATCAGATGAAATATACTATATTATCCCAAAATCATATGTCAATGGTTAGAACTTAGAACTTAGAACTTAGAAGGACTTCAATTAGTTATAAAGTATGCATATCTTCTTTTTAAAATTGTAAATGTTGGATAAATCATCCCAACAAGGTATAATCATTGTAATGAAAAAAATTTATGATTTATATAGAAAATAATGTATATTGTCCTAAAAATTGTATATGAGAGATGTATTTTATTTTCTAAGATAGAATCATCAAACAGGATTTAAAGAAGAATTTCATAGATAACAAATATAACAATGTAATTAAGGTTTTCTTTAATATTTCAGAAATTAAAGAAGAATTTCATAGATAACAAATATAACAATGTAATTAAGGTTTTCTTTAATATTTCAGAAATTAAAGAAGAATTTCATAGATAACAAATATAACAATGTAATTAATGTTTTTTTTTAATATTTCAGAAATCAGCTTGTTATAGAGTACATGTGATATGAAATCGTTTTAATTAGTTACTCTTATTTTTCATGTTATATAATCTACTACCTCCGTTTATATTTATGTGCAACTTTTAGCCCAAGCACGGTTGCCAATGCAAAACTTTGTAGGGAGAAATTAGAGGAAGTAGGTATAGGTAATTAAGGGAAAGGAAGAGAGAGAAAATAATGGAAGTATGGATAGGTAAGCAAGAGAAAGAAGGAGAGAGGAAGTAGGAATAGGTAATTAAGGGAAAAGAAGGAGATAGAAAATGATGTGATAGGTGATTAAAAGAGAGAGAAAATGATAGGATAGGTATTTAGATAGGTTATTTTTTATTAAAAAAGGAAAGAAAAAAATGAGTTGCACATAATTTTTAGCGGACAAAAATTGCAAAAGTTGCACATAAATATAAACGGATGTAGTATTATTTATACATGTGATATTCTTAGTTGTGCATTTAACATTAATTAACAGTTGATATTAATAAATTTTATATTATAAATCAAACAAAATTTCATTTAATTATATTTTGTTGCTAATAAATAATAAGAAACTATTGAGAAAAATTTTCAATTGGGTTGGAATCTCTTTTTCCGTGGATTTAATTTATAAGGATCATACTTGGGTTAAAGAACTCTTTGGGTGCATCTTTCTTTATGGATATGAATTGTCGTTTTTCTTTCATTTTCAGACACTGATCATAGTTTTCTATGAGTAGGATATGAATGATGATAAATATTTTTAAGGGGTACATATGGGGTATGTTTTTTTTAGTTTAAAATAATAAAAGTTAATTGAAAATATATACTCTCAGTACGTAAATATATATCCGTTAAAATATATGCCCTAAGAGATTAATTATGTGCTCGTAATCTTTAGTTATTTTTACCACTTTAAATGGTTTTTACATGATTTTTGTGTATATATATTTTGATTGCAGTTTAGGCTAAGAGAAATGTATGACCTAAATGTAAGGATTGAATCCAATATCTTTTTCTGAAATGTGTTATTTGCTTTCTAATTAAGTTAAGACTTGATTTTAAAACTATCTAGTAACGAATATTCATTCCTCGCATATATAACACTCATCAATAATTTTGAAATAATGAAGTATAATATTAATGTTAATAAAAATTAATATTTCTATAAGACTATAAATTTGGAAATTTTTAAAATTTTGAAATCATGATTTCAGTTTGATATCCAATTTGAACTAATCACAAAAATATGATGAAAGGAAAAGTATTTCATAAATCAATTCAGATAATGTTTCCACAATTTTGATATTTGTAATGTTATTGGATTTCTATTGGTAAATTACATAACTCAAATTGTGAAGGCATTATTGACATTTTGGTCAAAATATTTCAAATGAAGTATAATTCAAGGCATATATATTATTTGACTGTGTGGAATTAAAATTAAAATTGAACAAATGAATACTTAGCTTACTCAGTTTCCAAATGTTCTTCCCATTTACTTTTTGCGCAGTTTTCAAAGTGAATTTTGAGTTTTCATATATTTAAATACGTATCTTAAAAAATTACATAAAATATTATAATAAAAAAGTATACATTAAGACGAAACTAACGAGATCTCACATGGATATAATTTATCATCTATATATGTTTATAAAATTTTAATCAAATTTCTCTTTCTAAAATAGAATATGCTAAATGAGAATAGTGAGTAATAAATTAAGATTATTAGTAATTAACTAGGATTATACCCGTACAATGCACGTTGTAGGTTTACTTTGATTTTTATAAATTGTTTTGGCTAATAATTAACATGTAGGACCTTTTACAAAATTCAATAAAATCCTCATATGGAATCTTTCACCATTGCATGATAAGACATGATAATTCTTACTTCTATAAAGCTAAAAACAACATTATTAATATTAGTATGAATAAGAATTTGTAGAGTTTATGTCAATATCAAGTACTCCCTTCATTCTTTTTTGTTTGTTCACTTTAAATTTGTCCATTTTTAGAGAGAGAAATTTAAATTAGATTTTTGAAGTATATATTGATGATAAAATATGTTCATGTGAGATCTTGTTAGATTTGTCTTGATGTAAAGTTTTTTGATATGTAATTTTTTTAATTTTTTATGAAGCGTACTTAGCGATATTAAGGCGTAAAGTTTGCTTAAAAATGCGTGCAAGAGGTGAAGTGGACAAATAAAAAGGAACGGAAGGAGTATTCTATTACAATTAAAACCACTTTAAATAAAATTCTTCATTGACAATTTAGATTTCATTAGGGAAGATGAAGTGATAAGTTCCAAAACAACAATTTAACACTATTAGAGTGACATTTGACAAAGTGACTTTAAAATAGTGACATTTGTCACAATTATTTTTAAATTAGTAGATGTATGATGATGATTAAAATACTTGTGTATAATAATCATACAACTAATTAAAAGGCTGCCAATTATTCCACTTGACATCCTTTTCAATGCCCAACTAAATGTCAAGACTTAAGTGGTTCAAATATGTTTAAGTGAAACTAATTAATTACAATTAGGACAAAAAAAAATTAGGAAAATTTGCTAAAAATAATCCAAACTATCATCCGTTTGTCAAAAATAATCCAACTACAATTATTTTTTTTAATAATTCCAACTATTTTCGTAATTTGTTAAAAACATACCCACCTCCCTTTTAACCGGCTGCAACATGTAACTTTCCACTTTTTTCTTTCTTTTTTGATTAATAAATGAAGGGGAAGGGTTAATTTTGAATACTTAGGTAAAAAAAAGTGGAAAAGTTACCTGTTCCAGCCGGTAACAAGGGATGAGTATATTTTTAACAAATTATGAGAATAGTTAGAATTATTAAAAAATAATTGATAGTTGGGATTAATTTTGGTCAACGGGTGATAATAAGAATTATTTTGAGCAAATTTTCCAAAAAATTAAAAAATATTTATAACAACATAACGATGATTATGAATGTTATAATCATGGTTGTTAAAATCGCGATTCTAACCTACGATTCTACGATTTTACGATCCAAAAACAAGTGAGCGATTTGAATCGCAGTTAGAATCTTAAAGTTGTAGAATCTTACGATTCTAGTTGGAATAAAATTTTTAGAGGTAGAATCATAACACGATTCTACGATTCTACGATTTAACGATCCGATTCTACTAATATAGTATGAATTATTTTTAATTATTCTTATGTACCATATTTTACTAATCTCTTTCACATATACACATGAATTTCGAATTTTCCATCATGAAAACTTTTTAAAAACAAATTTCTTAATCGGTATGTAGATTTAAATTAATTATTTAAAAGTTTTCGTTATATTCTTAAAAATAAAGTCAAAGAAACTTTAATTCATAAATTTAAATACTTTTGAATTAATAATAATGATAAGAAACTGGATATTTTATTATTTTTAAGTTTATTTGTAAAATCGTACGATTTTACGATTCGATTCTACCTCTCCAAACGATTCTAAGAAGAATCACGATTTTAACAACTTTGGTTATAATAGTTCTTAATTGATGCTGTTTAATTTGATGTTTTAGACAATTTTTAGCGTATTAAAATTAAAATATTTGACACTTATTAATTTAAAACTTAACTAATATAAAACGCATATATTTAAAGAAATAATCAAATGCACTACCATAAATCATATCTAAAATTCTAACGTCTAAGCTTATCCTTTCTCCACCACAAGTTACTTTTATTAAAGGAAGAAGCACCATCCACAACATCATTGTTGTGTTAGGATATATATACTAACAGATATTAAGGATTGATTGCGTGAAAAAGCAAATGTTGCAAGTAAATTAGAACGGAGGAACTATAAGTTACAGGGGTGTCATTGTGTCAAAGTAGATAGATTATAGATCGAGACTATGGGACATCAGTCTACTTCGAAATCTATTCTTACGACTTATTTTTAAGTTTAATCCCTTAAAAATTTTCTATAATATATTGCTATATAGTTTTATAGTTTTTTGGCCTCTTATTTTTCAAATTTTGGCTTTGCCTTGTCATACACTTTTTATTCTTCACTATAATATTCCACATATATACATACAAATGATATAAAAATGAGATGGAGAATGAGATGGTTATATATATATTACTCCTTTTATTTCCTAAAGTTATTCTCATTTGCCATTACGAGTTAGTTGTTCTATTTTTTATTTCCACGAGAAATATTTCTATTTATTCACAAGATTCATTTTAACATTTTTATAGTTGTGATTTTCATAATTTTTTCCACTAACTTTCCTTTAATATATTTTTCCATCAAATGTATTATTAATAAAATAATATATACAAAAACTTGTATGCAACAGTAGCATGGGTGCAACCACTCATAAATTGGCCAAATAGTCCTTTGGTAAAAAAAATTTCAAATTTTTTAATACTTTTATACCAAATTTAAGACTGAAACGATCAAATTCAAGGCCTAAAAAGCTAAATTTAAGACTTAAAAGACCAATTTCTTGATTTAAGCCAATTTGGTTGATTCTTAAATCTGGTATTATAATTTTTCTGAAAAAAATTCCAATTCTAAAACTTAAATGACCGTTAGAGGCTTAGAGCATTATCTTAGAATTGGTCTTTTAAATCTCAAATTTGAATTGAAAAAAATAATATGAAAAAAAGAAAATTGTTGTATAAGACGGTCTCACCTAGAGAGTAGAGATACATTTTATACATGAGTTAAATAGTCCATCTAATTCATATTATGAAAATATGAACTCTTTATATAGACTCCTTATTTGAAGTCGTCTCACTGAGAGACGTTATGTCACAAGAGTAGCTCAAAATTTTTTTAAAAAAAATTATTGGTTTGATCTTTGTTGAGGTTAATGCTTGAAATTGACATTTTAAGTATTAAAATTAACATTCTGTCTTGAAATGGATAGTTTAAGATTTGATATTAAGCGATTTAAAAAAATTATTGGATTAAGTTGGTAGAGGTCTCGTGTATATGGCCGTTCCAAATAATATATCAACTATTTAAAAAAAATTTGTATTTCTCTTAATTTTCGTGAATATTCGAAAAGTGAAAACTTTACCAAGGAACAAAGTGGTGTTTTTCTTAAAAAAAAATGGTGTTTTTCTTAAAAAAAAAAGTGAAATTTTTAAAAGTATAATTTTAATATTAAAAATTTTCGAAAGAAAAAAGTCAAAGAGAAGAAAACATAATACTAAAAGTTGAAGTTCGCCCATCTCTTTGTCGCCGTCTATTTTCTGTCCATTTATACCCGCGAATCGCCTCTTCTCCTTCCATCTTCAAGCTTTTTCAGTGCAGAAATGGCGGCCTTTCGAGCAGCATCATCCAACATTTCTAGAAGAATCTCAGGCAAAACCAGGCCATCGGAAGCTCGATGGATGTCTTCGTGGTGGAACCATGTGACTCCGGCACCCAAAGACCCTATTCTCGGTGTCACCGAAGCATACTTGGCCGATCCTTCTCCCAACAAAGTTAATGTCGGAGTTGTACGTTTTTCTCTCAATTTCACTTTTTATTTCTTAATCTATGTTATCATGCAATTTTCATTTGAATTTCTATATCTGCGATTTTATGATTGAAATTAATGAAAATGTATGGAAATTCTTTCAAATTCTTTAATATTGTGGATTTTGATGATTTTAGGGTGCTTATCGTGATGATAACGGAAAACCTGTTGTATTGGATTGTGTTCGTGAAGCTGAAGCCAAAATTGCTGGCAATCTAAATATGTAGGTCATCTTCATTCCTCTTTTGATAATGCATTACTGATTTCAAGCCATATCTGCTGTTAATTTAATTTAATTTGTTACTTCAGGCTTAAATTTAGAGTAATTGCTGTTTTTCTCATTTCTTTTTAAGCTTGTGGAGTTACTTAATTGTTTGAATTTCATACATTGATGCTACCAATAGTAAAACATCCGAAAGATTTGAGCAAAGGCAAGGTACTAGGTTAGCTGAATCTAATGATAACTTAGTGTAGGAATTATGCATAAGCCATAATGTACTAGTCGACAGGGGCGGAGCAGAAATTTTTTTTCAAGGCCTAGTGCAATTTAAAAAATTATGTTAACTTTGTATTTTTAGACGCTTAATATATATTATGTAATTTAATATTGAGGCTCCCAATTTTTCGGGGTGCTGTGCGGTGGAATATGTTGAACATGGGTTAGAAACTCCCCTGTTAGTCGAGTTTAGTTGTGGAGCCATTTTTGCCAAAAAAATAATACTCCCTCCTATTCTCCACATGTGTCCCATTTGCTTTTTGGGCATTGTTCATCTCTTATTCTTAATTTGCATTTTATGATTTATGATTTAATCTATAAATTAAAATATGGTCAAGTGGGATATTGTTTGATTTGTCTCAATGCAAGGATTTTTATATCAACTTTCCATAATTTTTAATTTTACATAATTAGAAATATTAAGAATTGAATAAGTGTATTGAATAGAGTGTATAAAGTAAATGGGACACTTGTGATGATAGGAGGGAGTAAGACAAAATGTTGAGCTAGTGAAGATGTGGTAGGGAAAGGAACAATGGTCAAAAAAGAACTAAAGTTGCGCATTTGTGTAAATATTGATGTGTAATTGGACTTTTCTGTGGGTTATTGCTTCAAGTTATCTACTACGTTGTAATTTATGTGAATCATATTTGTTGATTATTAAAATTGTGGACTTTCTTGTCCTGTTTATGTGGTTTTTAGTGGTGAGTACTATAGTAGTAATCAGATTTGTTCTCTTTTTGGTTAGTTCATAGAGAAATGAAATTGTCAAAACTAATAATAGTGTATTTATACTTCTGTAAGTAATGTGCTTATATCATCCTTAATTAAAGTTTGTGCCTACATTTCCATTCGTTTGTGCTAGATTAAATGCGACTTAATTTGGTTAGCAGTAATAAATGATAGGAATATTAATGAAATTCTATTTTTAGTGTTATTATACACTAGTTAGATACCCGTGCAATGCACGGTTTTTATAAAATTTAAAATTTATGAATACTTGTGCTCAAATATATCCATGATTATTTACAACTTGCAAATTGAATTTATGAAGTTTAATGATCATTATTATAAGTATAAATATACTTTAAAATATTTGATTAATTAGACATACTTAAAAAATATTATTTTGAAATTGATTTTAGTTCGAACATTAGCATTTGAAATCAAAAATATGCAAATTAGGCATGCATAATGATATATTATATTTTTAAAACATTATTTAGTTAACGTACTATCAAATTATTCTTCTAATATGGAAATATTATGACCATTTAGATTTCTCACCCAATCAAATAATTACAAATGGTAAGACATTAAAAAGCTTGTCATTTGTCATTTTACTTCAAAATTATTAGTATGTATGATTATATGATTATGATAGGAAGCCTTGTTTTCTTTGTGTTTTGAAAAGAGTTTTTAAATGACATGAGAGTTCATTTGCAAAACTACACTAATTTTTTTTTTCAGAATATACAACTTAAAATTAAAAAAAAAAAAAATCTAATTTGGAATAAAATTTTTCTTTCTTTTTTTTTTTCAACTGATTTGGGGCCCATGTGCAATGTCTTATAGCCTGATTAAACATCTTCTGATTCAAAGTGTGCAAACTACTATAATCTCAGGCAGTGTTTGTATTCAATCATGATCAGCTGTCCTAGGTTCTTTAGATTCAGGCAGCCTTAAGTACTTGTAAATGCTCCTAATATACTGTTTTAATCCCAAATATTACTAATGTTGAAGCTTTAATCCCAAACATGGGTCAACTACTTGAGCAAAGTACAACTTTGGTGAGGGTTTTCTTGTAAGAATAGTTGTGGAACATATCATTTACTTCACACAGTCCCACTTTTTCCTATTCACACCTCATATTAAGCCAAACATCCTTGGGGAAATGCCGTTGAAGATACTTTTAGATGAATATCTTCATTTGGCAAATAAGATATGGGTTGAGGTGTCAACTAAGGTGGTACTTTTCTTTACATTTGTTGAAGCGTCGAAGGCATATTGATGATTTTGAGAAATATTATTGTAAACAAATCTCTTTTTCCATATTGACTTGCTAGATCTTGTGTATTCCGCAAAGAATTTCCATTTTACTACAAAACACAATGCTTCATGTTTTTTCTGGCTTTGAGCAATTTTACAATCCCGTAAGAGTTGGGAATGACTAATGAGGCAAAGTTCTCACTTAAGTATTTGTTTTATTTTACCTTACGATCTTCAAGAATGCTCCTAGATTTATTATGATTTCCTAGAGACAATGGGTGACAATGCTATGTCAGGTACTGCTGAGAACCTTGATCTATTTCTCATGCTTTCCAACCACAGAATGCCACTTACTGGGAAGTGTCAGGGAATGTTGTTAAATTGAAGTATTTTTTCCATGTAAAAGTTTTTTTTTTGAAAAGGGTTGTAATGTAGGCTACTGAATGTACCAAATTTAATGCTGAAAATATTAATTGACCCTCCTTTTACGCTTGATAGGGAATACCTCCCTATGGGTGGAAGTAACCAAATGGTTGAGGAAACTTTGAAGCTAGCTTATGGGGATAGCTCGGAGTTTATCAAAGATAAAAGAATTGCAGCTGTGCAGACTCTCTCTGGTACTGGAGCCTGTCGGCTTTTTGCTGACTTTCAAAAACGTTATAAGCCCGAATCTGAAATTTACATCCCTACTCCAACTTGGTCCAAGTGAGTTTTCACCCATTCCCATCCAAGAAGGGAAGAGGAAATGCGTGTGTTTCTATTATCAAAGTATAGATATTGACTAGTAATGTAATTGTGCTATTTTTGAACAGCCATCATAACATTTGGAGGGATGCACATGTCTCAGAGAAACTATACAAATATTATCACCCAGAATCAAGGGGCTTGGATTTTTCCGGAATGATGAATGACATTAAGGTATAGAAGCGGATGGTATCGTGCATTCTTCACCTGAAAACTTGGTATATTAGTGTATGCTTAATTTATTTTCCCTCTTAATTATCAGAATGCTCCAAAAGGATCCTTCTTTCTGCTTCATGCATGTGCTCACAATCCTACTGGGGTTGATCCTACGGAGGAAGAGTGGAAAGAGATTTCACAACTGATGAAGGTAAGAACTTCAATACTTTTTATGTTACTCTGTTTTTTAATTTATTATCTTATTTCCTTTTTGATCCTATCCAGGAAAAAGGGCATTTCCCTTTCTTTGACATGGCTTATCAAGGTTTTGCAAGTGGTGACCCAGAAAGAGATGCAAAGGCCATTAGGATTTTCCTCCAAGATGGTCATTTACTTGGACTTGCCCAATCCTTCGCAAAAAATATGGGACTTTATGGTCAGAGAGTAGGATGTCTTAGGTAAAAATTTGTGGTTCAATCAAAATTTCTGTCTTTTTGTTGTTATCTATGTTCTGTTTATGTGCTTATGCTTGTTAGTTGTTAATTATTTGCAGTTGGAATACCAAAGTTTCAGATGTAAAATGTATCTGTCCGTTTAACCTTTGTCCATCCGTTGCCCATTAGTTCACTTTATGTTAAACCCAGTTATATAGAAAACTTTAACGTTGCAACTCCACAAATGACAGAAAATCCTTTATTTTTGTTATTTTAATTTTACCTTAAAAAATTAAACTTGTCAGTTTTCCATTTCTAATAAAAGTCATACCCTTTCCATTCTCCCATGTCTGCTGTTTTGTTCACTCCTACTACATACCATTGTTTCTGGGGATAGCTTTTTTCAGCACTTTGGTCACTCCTACTACATACCATATAGAAGGATAAACTTAAGCTCCCTTTGTCTTTTAGGTTTTCAAACTCTGAAATGGGATTGCTTTCATGCCAATGCCCTCTGTAAACTTGAGTTTGATTATAATAATCATCAGCATGAAGAGAAGTTATCTCTATGTAACATCGCTGCTTCATTCCTCAACAATTCAAATTGTTATGGGGCTATTGTGCTAATAAGTAGAAGCTTTAAGTTGTAAGGTGCTGCAGTTTGCAGTAAATCGGGTCATTCTGAGAGGCCAGCAGCCATATTTGTTGATTGCTGTATGGATTCTCTTAGCCTGCCACAACTACAACGCTACATTCCCCAACTCTAAAGTGGCTTCCAATTAGATGGGATATAAATCAAAGTGGAAAAATAATATTGCAAAAGTTAGCTTGAATATGCAGGTAATAAAATTGAAGAAGAAAATACGAAGATGAAAATGAGAGGGATGGAGAAGGGGGGAGGGTGAGAGAGATAGTGTATTTTTGCAGAAAAGAAGAAAGATTCCAGAAAGGTTACACTCTTCACCGAAGTATTTGAGTTACAATCTTCATATATCTCTGTCATAGTCTCCCCTTTTTATTACATTTCCCTATCATCATTTTTGCTTTTCCTTTTCCCAAGAAATCAAATCAACTTTCTCCTTGTCACTTAAGATTAGAACATAATTAGGCATTTAGTCTGTACCCCCACATTACCATGCTTGAAGTGGCTTTTCTGACTTCTGTGTAGTCGGATTAGGTTTCTTAGATGTTTTTATCTGGATTTCGATGTTGTTTGGTGAAGGATTGTAGGAGTCGAGGACGAGGGGAAAGAGAGAAGAAGTTATTTTGTGATGATTCTACTTGTTGAGACATGGCTATGGCCACCTAAGAAAGACAAAATGAAATGGTCAAGTATCTTGATCCATATTGGTGGAAGAATCAAAGATAAGGGCAATTCTCGGGATGATGTATGAAATTTAGAAGACATTGTATTTGCAATACTCAAGGAGTTTGTAGGAAAGAGATGAGGAAATACTAAACACTGTATCTGAAAGTAACACAAATAACATGCATGAAATCGAATTGAAGAACTAAGGGGGTGTTCAGTTAGGGGGAAACTTTTTTCTGGAAAATTATTCTTTCCATTTTTAGTGGGTTTGACAAGGGAAATAAAATGAAAAATTGTTTTCCAAAAAATTGTTTTTTTAGTGACAGGGTATATGAATGGTTACTTGATTTCTCCATATAATGGTTACAAGTTATCATACAAAAGATTACTACTCCCCAACACAAACGACTTTAATAATTCTATTTGGTATTCCAAAACTGATTCTTTACGTTATTTATGCCTTTTCCTGCTAGCTGCTTGCTCAAGCCTTCTGACAAACTACCGACTAGCTATTCTTTTACCCCACTGCCCTTAACAACTACACTCAATTGCTATTTAATGATCCGAGATTTACCCTTATTTCCCTCCTGCATAATTGTGGCGTATAGTAGGCTGTCAGGTAATCTCTGATTCCTTGAGGAAGATTTGGTGAAGGAGATTGATCGAGTTTTTATGGAGGGAGGAGTTATCTGTGAAAGGAGCTTTACATGCTGACATTGTATAATAATGATTTGAAATAGACTATGACCTTGTATAATGATTTATAACTCTTATACCTTCGCACCAAAAGCATCAAAAAACTAGAATCAGATCATGGTGTGAGTTATAAAATCACAAGTGTACCGTTGTGAAGACTTCTAAATATTTGTCTATCAAAAAGAAAGGTAAAAACAGTCAAGGCTTAAATTAGGCTGCCATGTCTTTTTCTATTGAAATTGCTATGCTCATATCATTAACCAGTTCATGTAGTTTTATCTAAGTTAACAAAATAATTGGAAGTGTTCCATATAAAATGTTTGTGGATCTCTTTTTCTATTTTTGATTCTGATTTCTTGTGTGATCCCAATCTTGCAGTGTGCTTTGTGAAAATCAACAAGAAGCATTGTCTGTTAAAACTCGATTACAGCAAATTGCAAGACCTATGTACAGTAACCCTCCTGTCCATGGGGCACTTCTTGTTTCGATAATCCTAAGTGATCCAAATCTTAAGAACCTATGGCTTAAGGAAGTGAAGGTATGCATCCTGTGCCTAGCTTTGTAGTCTGTTTTGCAATAAGTTTTTACTGGCTACTTACTTGTGGAGACATGTGAGGTTAGTTACTGTATGGTTTGATAACTTAGAATAGTATTAACGTGAGGACATGAGACAAACAATAATGCCAAAGCCTTAATCTTACTTTTAAAGGTGCAAGGCGCAGTCAGGCGCAAAGGGCTTTAGAGTCTGTGGGCAAGGCAAAGGTGCGGTGTTTTCATAGGAGGTGTATATTTACTATTTGATATTTTGAATGTTTTTTGGGATAGATGCGATATGAAAATTTGTAAAAGAGGTTATTTTCTCAAGCAAATATATATGTTTTTTTTTTTAAAAATGGTCTAATAACGCTTTTAAAAAAAATTATAGTGATAAAAAAAATTGAGAAGAAAAAAAGAGAGGGGGACCTCAAATAATATGGATCTTTTTCATGTGAACTAAAAGTCTAAATGAGCTTGTAAATAAAATACAAGAAAAGATGAAAAAGAAAAGATTAATCAATGATAAAGGGCATCATCACCAATCAAAATAGAACTAAGAAAAAAAGGGACAAAACAAAAGGGAATGATAGGTTAAAGTGATAAATGACATAGGGAAAACCTCGGATGTTGTCAAGAAACGACTTTAACAGTTCATGCTGATGGTTTGTCGGTTGTGTCTGCCTATATTTTGGTCACGGTAAACTCAAAAACTTTTTCAATATATTTGTAATCCAGAACTAACAATGGTTTGTACATTCTCTCATTCATATCTTGGACTATATTAAATTATTGGTTTACTTTATAGTAAACTTTTATTTGCCATAATCCACTTAAGTATTTTGTGAGAAAATGAGAGTTACTAAAAAATAACCTTGGTATGAGGGAAGTATGAGATGAAATTTGATTGCCAAGATAATTAATAAAATGATATTTGATTTCCCTTGCGGAGACAATAGGAGCTGCCTAGTTACCGGTCAAGCTAAGACTGCTCCTTTCACCGAAAAAACCTTTAGCATGAGGTTGACAAGGTTGGAGAATCAAGGTTTGGATCATTGACAAGATAAACGAATATCACTCCATTGAAGCAGTTGGGAGGGAATTTCATTATGAAAGATTGGACCTTAGACCTCATTTTCTTTATCATGCTGTCATCTTCAAGATTTAAAAACTCTGACTTGATTTACAATTGATTTATATCGATGAAATGAACTTCAGGTCATGGCAGATCGAATCATTGGAATGAGAACAGCATTGCGTGAAAACCTCGAAAAGTTGGGCTCACCTTTGTCATGGGAGCACATCACTAAGCAGGTAAAAAAATATTGCAAAAGTAGCATAAATGATGGCTTAATTTCATTGTCATTAACCTTTTCCCTTCTATTCTTGATAATTCAAATTTTACGGTTTTGTTGAGCAGATCGGTATGTTCTGCTATAGTGGGATGACAAAAGAGCAGGTCCATCGTTTGACTAAGGAATTCCATATATACATGACCGATAATGGCCGTATCAGGTAATAGTTCATCATCAATCGCATGTACCAATTATCTTTCATAGTTACGTTTTCTTATACCATCTTCTCACGGTGCAGTATGGCTGGTGTTACAACAAAGAACGTCGAATATATGGCAAATGCTATTCATGAGGTTACAAAGTCATCTTAAAAGGTACATGCAATTGCTGACCGCTAAGGATGCGCATAGGAATTTCTTTGTATACCAATAAAATTGATGTAAACATGAAGCAATTTTGTTGTCCCGTTTAATGATGTTTGGCCTAAGAGGACCTTCCATTTGACAGTGATCCATTGGAGTTCACTTGTAAGAAAACCTTTTTGGAATTATGGTATATTATTATTTTCCTGCATTATGGGAAATTTATGTTGTCATCTGGAGTGTTGCGAAAAGATAAAGATAGTCTGATGGGTAGAGATCAGGTATCAATAACCAGTTTTTTTTTCTTTGATTTGGAGTTCTTTATCACAAACTTTTGCTTGCACCTAATTTAAGACACAGTGGCTCTTCATGAGGACAATAAAATATTAAAGGATTTTCGAAATTCATGATGTTTGGTTACTTTAGTAAGAACTCTGTTATTTAACTTCAGCACTGGAGCGGGAGAAGGCTGCGTATCAAAAATTTCCTAATATGCATCGGCAAGGTTGTTAAAATCACGATCTGGATTGTGAAAACATATGATTTTACGATTTCAATTGCACTTATCGAGTTGGATCGGGGTTAAAATAAGTCTTCGGTAAAATAGTTGGAAAAATCGTTAGAATCGGTTAAAATCAGTAAAATTGTAGAATCGTAGAATCGTGTCGATTTTACAAAATGGGCATTTTAAGTGACAATTCTGAGATATTATAGGCCATGCGACAATTCTTGACCTATTTGATACTTTTAAGTCAGAAGAAACATCTTTTCATATCTTCGTTCCTTGCACCTTTATTTGTCATTTTTTGCAATTATTCTCATCATTTTTCTTCTTTTTCATATCTAGTCAAGCTTCTAAGTCATTCTTCCCAACCCTACTTGTAAGTGATTTTTGTAATGCACTTAAATCTAATGTATTGGGAAAAAAAAAGTTTTTAAGTGGTGAAAATTAATCTGTACACTCTAACTGTTTAGGTTTGCATAGACTAACTAGACTCTAAGTCAATTTGTCTGTTTTTTGTTAAATGGTATAGAATTACAACTAAGAATTAGATATTTTATGAATTATATTGCAAAAATAAGATAAAATGAATCTAAGTGTATTTTATATTGAACATATCTCAACAATAAATGCAAACAACAATTAAGTCTTAAACTTGCAAATTTGTAGAATCGATCAATTTCACGATTCGAATTTACGACCCGATTCCGAGTGCTGCTTTCGATTCAAAGTAAATTCCGATTTTAACAATCTTGTGCATCAGTGTTGGAAACAATACTTGATGCAGGTGTACATGTGAACTGAAGTGCATCTTACTTCCATTGTCAAGTATATTTGAGCCCTATTTGATACTCTGTTATAAATGATTCCAATTGATGTGATTTTTAATTTTAATTTTTTAACCATCTTCTCATGTAGTTGTTCTCTGTCCCTTTTTTATTTAGAGTAGGCTAAACAATCTCTAAAAGCAAGATTAAGAAGTAATTAATTTTTTTTTCGTAGATGGTAAAAATCAAATCTTTATTACAAAAGTAAAAGAAAAAACTATTAACTATTAGGCTAACTTATGATTTTCATAATAGAACATTGAACCCAAAAAAGATTGTTACGCTTAGTATAGTCCTTGGAAAAACACGAGACAATTTCGAAAGGAAAACAATGTATAGATTGTAGAAACAAGATCTATATTGAAGAATCAAGAAATTTTTGAAAGAATATAAGAAATCTTAGAATATGTAATAAATAAAGCAATATTTACTTATAGTAAACTAATCATCTTCATCATATCCAGTGTATCCCGCTCATAAACACTTATAGTAAACTAAGAATCTCAAAAATATCTGTTGGTATCGATTTTGCTCTCCGGAATGAGGTATGGCTCGGTTGGGATGCCCCGTTCAGCAACTCCAACAGCTACTGCCAACGTCGTTAATTTTCACAAGCACAACTAATGGCAGAATATTACTGCCCTATCGAACACCGATATCAGTGATAGGAATATCGACACTAGAACTATATGATACCCACCTACGGGAAACAGGATACGAGCCTATCTTTGGTACGGAGCAAGAATTATATGTAGACACGAGCACATTTTAGATACGGCACAAAAAAAATGTCATACAAGCCATTGCCTGCATACCTTTAAACTCCCTTAATGTTAAGGCTATTCTTCATTGTAGCACCCTACCTAAGCTTAAATATAGATTGCATCTTTGTTATATTCCTTCCTGATACGCTTTTACCATGAAAACGATGTACAGAGTCTAACATACAGTTACATAGGGACCGAGTTTCTGCAGCGCAAGTCGAAAGGCTAGTATATGTATACAATTTTGTAGGGTGAGCTAAAAGCGCTTGATATAGCCCACGAGTTTAACCATTACAAAAGCCGGGAAGTACTCGGAATTTCACCATCCTCCAACTTTACCTGCTCCACCTTTAAAGTTAGATCTATGCTATCCAGGTAGAGAAAAACCCATCTGCCGCCTCATATGTTCCGGTATTAGTCGGTTTGTCAGCTCCGGTGGAGTTCCAGTTAACTGCACGAAGATATTAAGAAATTGATTATTATCATAATGAATTAGATTTCACTACTTACAGCCCATGCCGGGGTTCAAGCTTTCAGATGTAAAAAAAGGAGCATAAAAGGAAAAAAGGCAAAAAAAAAAAAGAAAAAAAAAAACGTTGGTGATACACGATTGAAGACTTACTTCCTGCTTAAAGTTGAAAAGAGGAGGGAACGGACGCCCGTTAGGAAGACGCGCATTTGGCTCACGAAGTTCATCAAAGAAAGGATGAGCACATGCTTCCAACTGTCGACCAAAAAAGGAAACGGATTAAAAAAAAAGTTAAGTTGCAGATCTTGCAAAAAAGTAAAAGTAGCAAATACGACAAAGGTAGCTCTAATTAGTCCGCAATGCCTTAAATACAACACAACACATCTCGTTCGTGTTTCGGAAGAAAGGGGATTTACGTTAAGGTAACGCCAAACATACAACACTCAAAATATGATTTATACGATGAATTGTTACTTACTGCAGTGCATCGAAGACTAGGAGAATACTGAAGTAGACGAGAGGCCAGATCAATGGCTTCAGGCGGCATTCTCTTGTGAAAAACCTGTAACAAAGGATGACACATCAACACCTCTAAATATAAGGCAAACAAGGCTGACAAATAGCTTCAGAGAACCATGATAGACATTTGCGTAGACGAATGATACACGCCAAAATAGTGAACATATATAACACTTATATATCAAGTGCAAACAAGGTAGATGTTAATGTGATTTCCTTAGAAACAATAATCATAGAACTACATAGACAAATGGCATAGGAAGAAGACACAAATTTAGACCTTGTGTTGTTTGCGTCAAAAAGTTTCAGAGATCAATTTTACGTCGAAATAGTAAACATATCCCATATCATAGTGTAAAAGTGTGGTCGCGATCGCAGTAACCGAAGGGTGGTGCGTTAACCGGAGTGATACAGTTATCATAGCGCCTAATTATCGGTCGAAATCCCTAGATATTCCTAGATACGACCCAAAATGCTTTTCTTTTACACCTTTACAACGCAGAAAATATCGACTTGTTTATTTTGAAAACCTTTACAACACAGCTTGTGCGATGCGATGTGATTCGGACTTGTTTTTACTCTATGGCCCATATACATTCCATTATAGTTACATTAAAAAAAATGTATTGAAATAAGATCCACATTAAAAGAAAAAAAAAAAAGAAAAATGAAAGTTATAAGAAAAGGTCGCTAGGGTACCTTGTGCCAAGGATGTGCTTTGATTTGCGGGAACCTAAAATCAGTATAGTTGGGATTCATGCATCGAATCTCCTCTCTAGTTGGAGTACCAAGAACCTGAGAAATAACAAAAATATCAAAACAATCAGTAAAGAACACGATCACTCCATAAACACAATTTGCAACGGCTTCGACAAGAATATTAGGTTGAGACCTTAATTATCTCCACAAGTTGGTCCACAGCGTTCTCACCAGGGAACAATGGCTGTCAAGAAATTACGAAAAAGGAAGTAAGAAAACATAATAGCATGGGAACAGCATAAGCAAACGACCACCCCACTTTAAAGACAATATTTAAGCAAAATTTAAGTACAAAGCCAACCTGGCCAAGAAGAAGCTCTGCAAGAACACAACCAGCTGACCATATATCAATAGAAGATGTATATTCTGTTGCACCAAATATTAGTTCTGGTGCTCGGTAATATCGAGAACATATATATGATATGTTTGGTTCTCCCTTAACCTAAAATCCCGAGAAGCAAGATTGGTTAGAGTGGAAGGAAATGTTATAAAAGGCTAGGTATGATAAAAATTGACATCTCTTCGCCTATAAGAATATAGAATATTACCAGAGCTTTAGCACTTCCAAAGTCACAGATTTTGAGCTGGTGTGTAAGGGGATCGACCTGGGAAAGACATAATGCACACATTAGCTTGAAGAGAATCGCTAGATTAATTCATCAAAAGCAAAGTATAAGATGATATAAATCACATACAAGGAGATTTTGCGGTTTGATATCTCTATGGCAAACACCATGGACAGTATGGATGTATGCCAATCCCCGGAAAATCTGCAATATCAGTTGAGCTTATTGATTAGGATAAGAAACAAGATAGGTTCATGTTACGGAAACAAAAACATAACAAAAAGATAAAGCATTGATTAAGCGCCGCAACTATAGTTTTTGTCTAAAAATCCTTTCAACCCTCGTTTTGCACACCTACGTAACTCTAACTACCAACGGGAAAAGTAAAATCTGAAAGCATTCATATCAAAAGCACACGGTCTTAAAGTCATGCAATTTATTCTTAAACACAACATATGGCATATATCCTAACTACCCTTCCGATGTTTTTGACTCTAAGCTAATGGTGCCGATATTTCTCTCATACTATTATTTCTTACTTCAATCGCCATCAAACTACAAAATTTCCATAGAACTACCCAACGAAATTTTCCTTTTTTACCACCGAGGACAACATTCTTTACTCCGTGATCACAGTGTATTGTTGTGCATTGTGACAAGCATTCTAAATGAAAATTAAAGTCACGGGTATGTTTATCATGTCATGAATTTTTTATTACCTTGTAGAGTCTATTAACAACTTAATAACTAAGATAAATATGGTAACGACACAAAAACGGAAAAAAAAGTAACGGAAAGAGAGAAATTACTTGATATGTGTATAGCTTAACATAAATAAGAGGCATCCTTTGGTTTGCGGTACTATAATGCTTGAGAACACGATACAATGACTCCGGCACATATTCCATTACTAAGTTGAGAAATAGCTCATCTTTACTGGTAGTAGAAAAGAAACAATGCTTGAGGGAGATCACATTGGGATGATCAAGTAAACGCATCAATTGTAATTCTCGATTCTTGTAACGTCTATCCTGCAAGACTTTCTTAATTGCAACGGTTTCACCCGTCTCCAAACACCTTGCCTATAAAATTACAAACATGTCATGAATGAGTTCACACCAAGCAATATAAATTGACATTAAGACTCGAGAAAACTCCAAATCCGTACCTGAAACACGACTCCAAATGATCCAGTTCCAACAACACGTTCCGCCATATAACTGATGGTCTGCCAAATAAAGCCAATAAGACAAATACTCCTTATTCTCTAACAAACTTAACCAATTTTTGCAGTAATTCACAACTGACAAGAATCATTCTTATTCCTTACCTGTTTTGGCTCACCATTTTTGCCTCCAATGGTTGTGGAAATAATATGGCCAGTAACCTGATCATTTCCTTGTATTACAATAGGAGACATTTCCTGCAGACCAACAAGAGCAAACCCAACCCAATAAGCTCAAATGATTTCACACAAAACAAACCATATTGTGGCAGAAATTCACAATGAAGCATTAAATTATTGTTATGATGAAATTATCAGAATATTTGGCTTCCGTACCATATCAAGGAACCAATTCAACCAAAAACTTAAACTTATGGTTGAGGCCCAGGATGTGTTATATACTCTAATACGTCCCCTCACACGAGAGCCTTTTCTTCTCAGACCTGGCGCTAAATACTTCACTTTAAACGAGGGTGTTGAGATTCAAACCCGTTACTTCTTGTCATGGTATCAGAAGCCAAATATTCTAATAGAAATTGCCATCTTTAACATACTCTATCTAAGAACACACCATATTTATTCAAGGAAACATCATTACACAAGAACAAAGACAACTCAAACAAACTTGATAAATTAGTAAAGAATCTGAGAAAAATGACCTAAAGAAGCAAACAACACTAACCATATAGAGAAACTAGCTTAACCAATAATAGTTCTTACAATGAACAAAAGCTTTACCTAAAAAGGGGGAAAACTATCAAAAAGCTCACCCACAAGTAAAAAAAGGGTCAAGTTTTGTAATGTTGTAGCAAGAAGATTCTAACCTAATTTTGTAAACAACCCAGAAGAACTAGAGATCTGGAATAATAATTCTCAACCCAAAAAAAGGGAAAATTAAAAATTGATGAAACCCTAAATAGCGAATTAGTAAAGTAGCTCAACTGAAATGCAGTCAAATCAATTTCAACAACTATCAGTGACCAAAAACAAAACTAATTTTAATGATTCAAACTTAAACAACACACAAAATTAGCAGAAAGATCAACTAAAATCAATCACCAGCGTAAAAAATTCAATACCCACAAACCCCCAAAAAAAACCCAAAAAAACCCAGAATTCTTTACAGCAAAAGAAGCGCAAAAATTTGTAGATCCCACAAAAAAAAACCAAAATCAACACATAAAAAAAGTGAAAGTAAAACCTTATCATCAGACATGGAGTGTTGAGAAGGATGAAGAGGTTTGTTAGTAGAAGGGAGAGAATCAGGAGGAGGATTATGGGTTTGATGAGGTACTACTGGCATGGAAGCCATGTGAAATCCAGCTCAAGCTTTCTCTTTCTAAGAATTATATTAATGGGTTTTTCTCACTCTAAAATCCCTTAATGGTAGAATCAAAATCCCAATTCACAAAGACATAAAGGCTTAAACTTTTTCTACTGCTTACTGGTATGACTGTGTCTCTTAATAGTGTTGTACAAACACCACTGTTTTTCTGTATTTTTTTGATATCTTTTTTTCTCTTTCTTACTCACTCATAACATGGATTGGGTGGATAATATTCAACAATTTCTAGTTCTACCCTTCTTGGAGAATTTCAGTTATGGCAGGAGTTGTTAAATTCATGTGAATTTTGCATAATTTGGGGAGTGGTCATATGTTTTTGCTTTGACCACCAATCAATAATCATCCATTCTTATGGTGTTCACAAATTGTTGCGAGAGACGGTCTTTCTAAAAGACGCATTAAATAGATAAAGGACCTTTTCGGTATCCCGTACAAGGCAGGGTTCGAGTGGGGTTTTCTTTTTCTTGAAAGATGCGGACAAATCATACTCATACCCCCAAGGATGGAGTAAAAGACGCATTAAATAAATGGGCTAAATAGCCCAATTAATACAATGTAAAGAGAAAAAATAAGAATGTGGGCTTTTTGTTTTGGAGTCGACTTTTTGAGAGACGGACTCTCACAATAGTAGTTGTATTATGTTAGGGATGGTTTATCCTATATCGACAAATTTAAGATGGTGAGCACACTTGATCGGTTATTGGAGACCTTCTTCGGTTCTTTCCATTGTCATATGGTTTTGGGATGGTATATACTCCTTGGTTTATGATTTGTGTGCACTTTGTGGTTTTCCTGATAATATGGTGACGTTCACACTAAGATCAGCTCAATTTGACATATTATTCGGGGATATGCTAGATAATAATTACTGTAGATAAGAAAATAGAGAATTGATTGATGGTGGGCGGTGAGAATTGAACTTCTAATATATGATTCTGATCAATCACCTAATCGTGAATTTTACGTTTTGGGTTTTTGAATTTGGTTGAAAACGGTGCAAGTAGAATAAATGAGATAAGCTAGATAATAATCACTATAGATAAGAGAAGAGGGAATTGATTATTGATATTTGATAGGCAGTGAGAATTGAACTTCTGATATTAAAATACAAAGTTATCGATTATTGTTGTTTATTATACTAATCTGTGATTCTGATCTATCACCCATTCCTCATTTTAAGTTTTGGTTTTTTGAATTTGGTTGAAATTTGAGCAAGTAGAATAAATGCGATATATAATATTTTATTATGTAAGCGTTAGTTGATATAATCAGATTGATTTAAAATTATGATTTGTGCCTGAAAATAGGATTTAGATAGTATTTACTTAGGTGCTCTGAAATGGTAATTATAGCTTTAAAGTCAGATGTTCATCTTGGAGTAATAACTAATTAGTATTTGTTGGGATGTATACTAATAAACTTGATATTTTAGACTTGTTTTTATATAGAGATTATTTTATCTTTACGGCCCGTTTGGTAGATGGTAATAAACCGCGGTAATGGGAATGAAAAGCTAGTGTAATTTTGGTTGAAAAATCTCTTTGCTTTCTTGATGGCCATACTTGACAACCTTCAATCATCTCATTTTGTTCATAAAATTCATTCAAATGCATTACCATTGGGAGAGGTGGTATTAGGTGGTAATGGAAATTTGTGAACAAAAAATTTTTAATTTTTTTTGTGATCAAAGTTTCATTACCATGGGAATGACATGAAAGTTTTGATTAAATTTTACACTATAAATCATTTCCATTACCACTATTTAATATCACTAACTAAACGGGCTGTTAATGTAAAAAAGGATAAAAATCTAAGTATCCATTAATTCCCATTGAAATCTCACATTCAAGTCTTTTTAGTTGCATTACATTATGCCCAAAATGACCCTTGAGTGTCCTAGTGTTTTCTTATAGTATAATACTCCTATATATATGATATACTATACTATGTCAATGAGTAGAACTAAAAAGTCATAATATGAATCTTTTTAGTATATTTTAATAAATGTTTGACCATATAATTAGAATAGATTTCAATGTAATACTATCATTTAAACTTTTAAGATGTGCAAATTATGCTTTTTTATTATTTTGTTTGTAAATCAATGAAAAGTATTTTGTTGATCCCGATTTAATTTATACATCAAAAAGTTAATAGTTCAAGTAATACTCCATAAGGCATCTCAACATTTAGAAATAATAAAAAAAATTGCATTTGTTTTCACGGTGTCTCAACTTTTGTTTGCGATTGACCCAAATTTTCAATATTTATATGATAAATTTTGGCCCATTAGTTTGCCTATGTAAGAAAAGTACTAAGGCTCATCACAATCAGTCTGACATTATATCTCTCTTAAAAGTTAGAAGATCTTCGTTGTGACTTTACAAACCACTTTAGAGTTAAAGTTTCAGTCATTTTATTATTTATATTCATTCATTGTTCTCTCTTAATGCTAATAATAGAGAAATTATCTCTTTGTATCACATAAGTTATTTTTGGTTTAATTTTAGACACATGATGGGAGAAATAAGCTTAAATGAAAACTCAATTATTGCTCAAAAAAGAGTATCAAGATTTTACCTTTACAACTTTCTTATTATTTTCATTGTTAATTTGTTATTCTTGGTTGTAATCTCGAAGTAATTTCTAAAAGCTGTAATAAGTCTAACACTATTCATACTCATATTCACGGTGCCAAATCCATAAGTTTTACTCATATGTCATCCGTGTCAACTAATACTTGATAAATGTTTCAAAATTTCAATACGTGAGGGAAACAAAAGAAAATAGTAAAGTTGTTCAAAATTAATCCTATTAATTGAAATCAAGCATGATTCAAATCGACTCGAACTAACCCGCGTATAAATATCAAATAAAATTGTCAATATTTTTACATATACCCAAAATCAAAATTAATCAAAACCAAAATATTTTACCCGAAATTTGTACAAAAATCCGAATAAAAGTCTATAGAAAATAGGCACAAGTAGGAGTACTAAATAGAGATGAATGAATAAGTCAATGAGTCAAATGAAGTAGGTGGTGGTGAGTGTAGTACTTCGTATTCTAGCCTCCCCTACTAGTACTACTATGATCCAACTATTAAATGGATGAATGAATGAATGGGAATAGTGGAATAGTCTTTGGTTGTAAATAGGGATACTTATGGGGCGGGTTTGGAGCAGGTCCAATCAGATTTAGATTTTTTTATTTTTCGAGATTTAGACTTGGATTTGGACTCAAAAGATTCAAAAGCGCTTGTGGCTCAATGGATAGAGCATCTGCATGTGGAGCAGAAGGTTTGGGGTTCGACCCCTATTAGGCGCGGGTATCAATTGGGGGTCTCTTGACCGCGCACACCTCTATTTACTCCCTCCTTGGGGGTACGGGTATGATTATTTATCCGCATCTTTCAAGAAAAAAGAAAACCCCCACTTGGACCCTGCCTTGTGCGAGATACCGGGAAGGTCCTTTACCTTTACTTGGGTTCGGACTCTAAGGATTCAAAATTTTTAGACCCAGACCCTTCAAATCTGATGGGTCTAGGGTCCTTAATGGGTCTAAAAAAAGTCTTTTTAATTTGTCAAATTAAAACCAATTGTAAGTCGTTATATTTTTGTACATTTGTAAGGGAGTTATTATCGTATTTTAGAAATATTCAATGCTAATTTAACAACTAAAGCCACATAATGTCATCCATATCCAACAGGGTCCTATACCCATGAGGCCATGCTCATCCCTAGTTGTAAAAATGGATTTGGTTCACATTTTTTAATTTACATCAATTTAATAATAATAAGTATTTTTCACTGATTAGATGTGATTGTATTTATAATGTCAAATAAAAATAATTATTAATAAAATATTTCTTAAAGCTGGTACACCCTAAAATAGTATGGACCAAGTTGATACAAGACTTTTTCAATTCTCACTTTGGTCTCAATTCAATATTAGGATTAGTTGTTTATTTTTGCTCCAGTTGGTCTCCTAAAAGACCATCTCTCTAAAAGATGTCTTTCAAATCTAACTCATTAAAGATTAATTAAACTAAAAAATAATAATGAACTAATAAAATTAGAGATGATCTCTTAAAAAGACAGTTTTATTCTTCCTTATAGGTGTTCATTCGGGTCATCGGGTTGCTTTTGGGTCAGGTGTGTCGGGTCGGCTCAAAATTGGGTTTTGTGTTCACATTGATTTTTACATAATTGTAGATCCATTTTTAAGTCGGGTCAGATCGGGTTCGATTATAAAGTTGGGCATCTATCAGATCATCGGATCTGTTTTGAACACCTCAAGATTAGTGATGAGTGATGACTGGCACATGCTATGAAATGTTCCAACTCGAGCATAATGAAGATTGTACTACTCGGTCAAACTTCCGCAATTTCCTACCATTTTGTCTTTTACTTCATCTATTTTATCTTTCCTTTTTTTTTTTATAAATAATCTATTTATCTTTCCTTTGATTCAATCTATTCCAATTTTCCAAAGAAAATGTCTAGTGATAAATAATGTGAAAACTAAGAAAAATGATAAAGTCGTTTAAAAGTATACTTATGTTAAAATATGAAAAATGCATGAATAAAATAAAAAAAATAAGTTAAATGTATAGATCAGAAATATAAGAAAGGATGTTAATTGTAAAAAAAATTTAAAATTAAACAATATTATTAAACAGAATTTAATAAAATACATGGATAAATCTTTAGCGGGTGGGAGTATATGTACAACTATCTAACTTGACTAAAAAATTGATTTATAACCAAAAATAAAAAAATTGTTAAGAATAACATTATTTTCTTTGATGCTATGTTTGAAAATGACAATTTTATTTGAAAATATGAATTTGAATCAGTGTTTGCAAATAAAAATTTTTAAATTTTTAAGTCAAATTCATAGAGATTATAAAAATGGTTAAAGACTAAAGTTGAGGATTTGAGAATAATCACCCAAAACCTTGTCATTCTCAAATTCTACATTAATGATTTCATAATTAAAATCTATAATTTGAAATGAAATGTTTGTTCCCATACGTAACCTAAGAGAAGTTATTTTCAATTTTTTTTAGTTTGTTACGCCACTTTTTCTCTAATAATAACAAGCAAAACCTATACCTAATATTATATAAATAGCTGAGTTATTTCGCATATACTTCCTCTGTTTCATAATACTCGCTACATTTTCTATTTTGAGAAGTTTTATATTATTTGCAACATTTTCTATTTTTAGTAAAAACACGCCAATCATTTAAAGTTCCACCTACCCTTATTTTTTTATCCTACTCTATACCTCATTAACTCTTATACCTACCCTTATTTAATCTTTATAATATTTCCAATCATCTAAAAAACCTACTTTCCTTTTTCAATTTTCATCAAATAATATTAAAAAATTCTAAAAAAAACTCCCACATGCTCCTAATAATTGCACAATACTTCCTTAATATGTGTACCCCTGCTTTTGTAGCAAGCAAAACATAACAGATGAAATATACTTCAAAGCCAACAAAACAACAAACTCTTTTTTAACTTCAACAGATCAAGCAAATCGAGAAGCAATGAATAACCAACCAATAAATTTGAAAGTTAAGACAAATTTTGTATATTAGGTTTAGGCCCGACCCGACCCTACCGACCAAATTCCTAAATAAGCAGCTCTAGTCCTGCTATGAATCAATGCATCTGTCTTTTGAGACCTTCCCTCCACAAAACAAACAACATTACTTAATTTCTAGCAACTACTTTTTTGTCTTCATATTCATTTTCATTTTTTGACTACATCTTGGTCCAATCTTATACATCACTACTCTCTCCGTTCTTTTTTAATTGTCTTATTTGAAGATTTCATACAAATTAAGAAAGGTGAAATTTTTGTAGATAATGGGTATTATTTTATTAAGAAAGGTGGAATCTTTGTAGATAGTGGATATTATTTTATTAAGAAATGTGGAATCTTTGTAGATAGTGGATATTATTTTATTAAAATAGTGGTGTGAATTAATAATTGCTGGTATTATGAGAGATAAATGAGGGTTATACGAGGGATAAAGAGAGTATATGAAAGATAAAAACTTTCCAAAATAGGAAAGTATTCTAAATAGGACAAATTTATGAAACTGCCAGTTATAGTAATGTGGACAAACTTAAAAGAACAGAGGGAGTATTATTTTTGGAAAATTTAATTTTAAAATTTTCATTTTTTGCTCGTTACTTTTTGATTTTTTTTTTAAAAATCCAATCTTTATACTGCATATTATTTTAAAAAATCCGACCTTTTGGTTCTTAATATGTTAATTGCTGAATTTTGCAAGTAACTTAATAAGGTCAGTACTTTAAAAGAAAATGCTATATAAACATCGAATTATTAAAACATAATCGAAAAGTTTAAATTTTTAAGAGACAAGGAGTAAAAGGAAGGATTTTCAAAATTAAATTTTCCAATTTTTTATGTGTACGAACTAAGAAGGTACACAAAAGACATTCATGTAGATTGACATTCACTCACCTTTTTTGTTCCCTTGTATAACTTGAATTAGAGCTATATTTTCTTTGTTTTATTTTACCTGCCACATAATATTTTTTTCAAAAATTTTAAAATTGGTATATTTACATTCAAAAAGACTTTTATCACCTCCTAAAAGATACTAGAATTATACCCGTGTTATGCACGATTTTCGTTCAAAATTTTATAATAATACTTACTATTAAACAATTATTGAAACGAATACTTATATGAAGTGACAAATAACACAAATGTTTATCAGTTTATGGAAGTGACATTTGGAACAAATGCTACAATGAAATGACAAGTGGCAAAAATATTTTTGAATTAATATATTGTATGATAATGATGATGATGTATAAAAATTAATAAGGTATGAGGTAAGGAAAAAAATAGGTAAAATAAACATTTACATAGTTATTCTTTTGCCAAATTGCTGTGAGAGATGGTCTATCCGAAAGACGCATTAGATATATGGGCTTAATAAATAATACAAACTAAAGAAAAAGTAAAATTGTGGGCTTATTTTAAGGTCGTCTTTTTGACAAACAGTCTCTCACTAGAGTAGGTGAAAACAAACCAAGCAACATGACGGAATGCAGCATACACCAATATAAAGAAATAAGGCCCACCAGCGAGATAAACCAACACAAAGGCCACAAGCCCAGATGGAAGCCCATAACCGACCAGATCCAAACCAATTTCCCACAACAAGGCCCTAATAACACTCCTTAGGAAAATTTGAAAAAAGCATTTTTAATTTCAGCTAGTATTTTGAGAGATCTCTTTCTGAGAGACATCTCTCAGGCCCAATCTATTAAAACTTATTGCCTACATTTACTCTGTATTTTCCTAATGGGCCAACCCAATTTGAGATGGTCTCTCAAAGAGACCGTCTCTCACAAGAATTTGTGCTTTTAATAACAACTAGTCTTGGACGAGACGACCTCATAATGAGACAATTTATTTGGGCCGGCCCAATTCGTGCGTATGACAACTTGGACATTTTTCTTCATTTTCTGGGCATTTGTTAATTTTGATCTTAAAAGTATTGATTTTGACATTAAAGGTATCAATTTTTAAATTGATACCTTTAAGGTCAAAATTTATATGTGTCCATAAAATTGAAATAGTGTTACACGCGTGAATTGGGCCTGCCCAAATTGACGGTCTCATAACGAGATGATATCGTCCAAGTATTTGTGTTTTAATAAAGAAATTAGATCCCAAAATATAATTCCTAAAATAAGTGACTGCATCCAAACCTGAGGTTGGATTTGTTTGCCATTACCAACATCGAACAATAGAAATTTTGGTCAAGTCAAATAAAGCTTCATTTGTTCTTGCTAACAATGAACAATAATTATTCATTATAAGTTATATGTTAAAGTCACCACTCAATTAAGTAACCTAAGAGGCAAACCCCTAGTTTAAACAAATATATATTTTCTTAAGCAATAAATTATGTTTTAGTAAACTAGTATATAAATCCGTGCAATGCACAAAGTTTTTAGTATTAATATATATATAAATAAATATAGTTTGAAGAACAAAATAGATGCCTAGAAGAACATGTATAATTGAGTATTACAAATTACAATCACTTATATTCTATGAAATAACTTGACGTACATAAGTATACATTACTTTAAACAGATCTAAGAAATAACAACTTCAAAGCAAGTCGATATTAATGGGCCCTTTTGGACCGTACCCTATTATCATATATTGCATGTTGGAGTATAAAACATATTTCAGGGTTTTAATTGGTTGCGGCCCCAAAATTATGTTTTATACTCTAGACATGCATTGTAATATTTCATTACATCAATTAATTAATAACTCTACAATTCTTTCTGATCTCACCATTTAATCCAGTAAGTGGACTAATATTTCCCATCTTAATCATAGCATTAACAAAATCATTCGCAAAAGCCCTAAAATTTAAACTATACAATCTGACTAGGGCATCTTGGGATCCGCCATTGAACAATTCTTGATCCGAATGAAAAAGTCCACGTCTAGCAATCAAGTCTTGAAAGTAACCATTATCAAAACCATTAGGTGAACGAATATCGAGTGGGGCCAGGTTGTCGTCGCCTGTTCCGGAGGCGGGGCCGGGGCATGTGCCCTGACGGAGGGCGGCAAAGTTAGGATCAATATTGGTTTCATTGTAGATGTGGGTCCGGAAGGTGGTGCATCGAGCTTGACCGATTGTGTGGGCTCCGGAAAGGGCGGTCATGTCGCGAGCGTTTAAGCCTTGGGCGGCGAATGAGGAGATTAGGGTAGCGAGACTCGCCGTGGGTGGTGGAAGGTTGGTGTTGGCGGCACTTTGGCTTGCCGTCCTTGCATCTTTTCTTCCTAATGGTACTGACCATGAGGGCCCTCCCAACTGTTGAGATTGCATGATTGTAACGTTAATTGTTATTGTTAGAGTATATATAACATATCTTGGGGTCTCAACCATCAGCTTAAACTTTTAGTTGAGTTGGTTCCTTGACAGTTATGTTGCATGAGTCGTTAACACATATAATCCTAGAATAATACTCCTAAGTTTGTTGCATGGGTTGTGCATTTTTTAATTATCTATTAATTGATTGTTACATGGTCACTTATAATTCTAAAATAATTAAACGGTTGAAATTGCATGATTATAACGTTATGCTTGCATTGAAAGCGAACCAATAACTTAGAAGTTAGAACTATATCGATCCAATGTTTATAATTGATCATTAGAGAAGAATTTTCATCATTACCCCATTTCATCACCCCGACGGCATTAAATAACTCCCACCCAAAGTGAGACTTATTAGGAGGTTGGATGTACACAATTTTACCCGTACTTGATGTAGAAGTTGTTTTCTATTGACTAATAGTTGCAAACATCACATGCAACTTCATAAAGATAAGAGGTGCACATGATATAATGTGTCATTTTACTATAATCTATTATAATACTCAGAAACTAAAAAAATTATAAATCTTTGACCATATCGAAATAAGTGACATTTGATTGCTAACTTACCAAGAACACAGCCTCCTTTGCCGCAAGTGCTAAGATGTCAGCACATGAAACGGTACCATTGCAAGCAGTTTCAACATTAGATTTGATAGCATCAATGACTTCAAAACCTCTAATTGAGTTTTTATTTGGGAATGCATTCTTTTCTCCTGTAAATGTAGCCGTATCATCTAAAAGTACAGATGCATCACAACCCTAAAATCACCAAAACGACAAAATAAGAGTTGATTAGATATTTCAGTCTAAAGCATCAATTTCATTTCAAATTACATATTTAATTAAATACTCACGTTTACAAAACAATCATGAAAGAACAAGCGAAGTATAGATGCTCCAACACGTGCTTCTTTAACTAAAGCTTGCCTCATAGAGTTCCTAACTATTAATTGTAGATTTGGACATGTTCTTGAATAAAATAACGGTGAAAGTTGTGCATTAGTATCAACACACAAAAGGAGAAAAACAAAAGAAAAAATTGCTAAAATTTTTATTGTTGAACCCATGAATTAACAATTTTATGAGATAACTTCTATATGTTATCACAAAAACATACAACTTTTTTTGGAGGAGTAACAAGAGTATATGTGTAAGTATATATATAGTAGAGCAACAAGGTGTTAAGGACGAATTCAAGGCCCGCCAATGTTATCAAATGACAGCATTCAACTTATACATAAAATCATATATCTACAAATGCTAATATATAAGTGCTGATTAAGTTGGTAGCAGTTATGTTATGTGACGGTATTGACCTGTGTTGAAATTACATTAAGTATATTTTTTTAGCAAAATTTACCTAGAATAATCCAAACTATTCATGATTTTCCTACAATAATTCCACCTATTGATTAACCATGAATAATCACAACTTTGAGAGGCATTTTCCTAGAGTAAACCCGGTGACCGGATAACTTGCTATAGCAAGTTTTATTTTTTTTAAAAAAGATAAATTAAAATAAAATATCGAAAAAAATGTTAAAAAATTATTCACAAAAATTTTTGATTTTTTTTTTATTATTTAGAATTTTTTATGTAAATTTTCAAAAATATTTTCAAATTTTAAATTAATATTTAATTTATTTTTTTGGTGAATTTCCTACTATAGCAGATCATCGGGTTACCCAACTTTACTCTAGTAAAATACCTCTCAAAGTTAGGGTTATTCATGGTTAATCAATATGTGGGATTATCGTAGGGAAATCATAAATAATTTGGATTATTCTAGGTAATTTTTTTTTTTTTAATATTATCTTTATTATTTGATTTTGTTCTAGATCTACCCTGATTAGGTGTTATAACTTATTAGAAGATTCAAAAGAAGAACGTGCATGGGGTAGCTTACGTCATTATTAGAAGATTAGTCTTGTAAAAAAGGCCATGCAATGTCAATATTTTCAGCTAAGCGTGTTTACTTTGATTTTATATTACTTTATGTGACATTTAGTCTACTTTGGATTCATATTTTCAACAATAAGTTGAGTTGAATTAAGAAAATGATGTCATTTAATTTTGTTTTTTTTTTCTCTAGTTGGACCATGTAATTAATAATAAACCCTACTTGTATTATAACATTATTATACAATCATCACGAGTATAACGAGTTGGCAGGGACGGATCTAATGGGTAATTCGAGTAGTCGAGTGACAACAAATAAAAAATGCTGCTATAATAAAATTTAATAATAATGCAATAGAGAATAAAAAATAAACTTAGTTGAGTTGGTTAGGTAGTCACTTTCCGCACAAGGTGGTAAAGGTCAAATTTTGCCATTAGCAAAAAATTATATCCCATTTGTATTATTATTTTTGAGTTATCAGTAGATCATTACGTATGTTTTATTTCGAATCTACCGATGCATGGTTTAGGAAAATGAGTTTAGATGTGTATCCAGATTGACAGGTGCTACTACAAAATTTCACCCGCTATAAGTAGTGAATAAGTGGTGAATATAAATTTTGTCATCCCTCTAGCTACTTAGTAGCATTAGCAATGTTGCCCAAGAAAATTATGGAGTTTAAAGAAAAAATGTTACTCAACTTAATAAATGGCTTTTTTTTTTCATAAAATTTTAATCTCTATATATAATATTAAATGATGAGTTTATTCTTAAAATATGACATAAAGAAATACATATATAATAAATTCATAATAATCACTATTGTTTTTCTATTTCGTTATACTTGCAACTGATAAGGATATTTTCATGTACAATATGTTACACCCAGTTGTCTGTTGTAAATATTTTAAAACAAAAATAATACATATTTTGGGCTTTTTTTCTTTAAAAACCATATTATCTATTACACTTTTGATTTTTCTTCATCATAATAAATTTTTTTTAAAAAAGAGAGTGATTATTAAGAAAATGACTTGGGAAAGTCAAGTTGATCACTAGAGAAGATTTAATTAGTTTGGTTTATAGCAAAGTAGGGATGAGGATAAGGGTTAAACAAAGCTATCTAATTTGACTTTGCTACCACTTTCTCACATTATTAATGAAGTTCTCATCATATGTTAGCTGTACTAGAATAGTAGCATCAACTCGTCTCATTCCGTCTCTTATAGTTTGACCCATTTTAAAAACGCTAATTTTTACTTGAAACCGTTGTTATAAGAGAGCGTCTCAATGGGCTACTTAGATAAAACTTTAAAAAAATGCGCGCTGTGTAATTTTATTTGGAGTTGGTGTTATAACCTATTGAAGTTAATATTATAACATGTTAGAGTTGGTAGTATAACCTATTAAAGTTGGTATCTCAAAATAGGTAAGATACCAACTTTAATTGGTTATAACACCAATTTTAAATACCAACTTTAATAGATTATAATACCAACTTTAATAGGTTATAACACCAACTTCAATGGTTTATAACACCAACTTGAAATAGGCTTAACTGCGCGCATCATATTTAGATTTTTTTAATTATAAAAAATATGGGCTAGGCTCTTTTGAGAAACGTCTATACTATAGACGGTCTTTCAAGAGAGGACCTGATTGCTTTTTCTATGTTCTTGAAAATTAAGTACTGAAGACACTTCATGAACTTCAATGAATGCAATCATTGTATGATTAAGTCTCTTATGATGTTAAATTAATGGTCTACAATTTTGAGGTTTGATGAAATAATCCCATATTTTTTTATGTTTACTTTAGAAATGTCTAAATTAATTAAAAATGAAAAATTAACAGAAATAATACAACATTTTATTTATTTTTCAACAATAATACCAACAAATTATAAATTACAAAATACAAATTACAACTAGTTTAATGCCCTAAAAAATTTGGGTATATTAATTGGTACAGCTACTACTATCTAAAACATTCATTAATGATTCCACACTTTAACTAACCGCTTATGAAGATGATACGGGATAAATAAAATAAGGACAAAATCAAGGATGCAACATGGAAGTGCCCAAATAGCAATTCACAATTGATATTTCATCTATTCGACTAACTCATATACATTTAATCTATTAAAGTGATCGCTTTTACAATTTTATAATGATAAGACAGTCTCATATAAATGAGTTAAAATAGTTAATTAATTTTTTATTGATTTACGTTAGGTTGAAACGTCTGTTATTACAAGTATGCAAAATTCTTTTTTTTTATAGATAATAAGAATTAAACATTTATCATAAGATAAAAAAAGCCAATAAAACATCTATAAATCTACTCTTGTGTAAGGAAATTGAGAAGTAAAACTATACAAATATTATATATATACGGAGTATAATATAATTTTTTTATTATTTTTATGTCAAATTAAAAAAAATTCAAGGGTAGATTGAAAGAAGGGTAATGTTAAAAAAGAGATAATACTATGCGTAGTTCATAATTTAATGTTAATGGTGTTGTTTGGGACACAGGATAGAAAGTTTATTGAATCGGTATGATTAAATCCCTATTTAAAAAATATAAGAGAATATTTTCGACGACTAGATCAACTTATGATTTTCAAACATATATAAAAATTCTAAATAGAATACAATTAAATACAGTATTTACTTTACATTTGTTTACATAATCCCTTCAAAACTAGGAAAGGGAAATAAAATTGTACAGGTGTGTAGTAAAGTTGAGATCAGAAAAGGGGGAGGGAAGGTCAGCTTCTACAGAGGGTTAGAAGTAGCTTGAGTTTCCCAGTAGTAATTCAAGCATGTCGTTAGGGGTTAGAAGTGTTGTGCCGCCAACTATAAGCTCTATATTTGGCCTCTCACTCTCGGATAATGCCTCGAACGCTTCATGCACCTGCAGAGACGTAAAGGAAGTCGATCAGGGAATGCACAAAGGATTGTCGCAATTCGCAAGGAAGTATCTATGAAATAAATACTGGATGAATATAATATTTTCGGATTAACCGATTTCAAAATAGCATACAATTCAAGTATAAATCTTGAGGGTAGTGTGAGTGTAGACTGTAGAAAGACAGGAATGTATTACATGATGTGATCGGACAAAAACTAGACGTTCAAAACGGTTGTTTATTTGATTTTTGACTGAGTGTTGTATACACTGAAGCAATGATATCAAAATTGAAATAACTAGAGAACTTGGAACTTGGAAGCCATATAGCAGACCTAAGCAACCAAAGAGCAGATATACGTATTTAGATGTTGACTGCAAGCCCGGGGAAGATGGGGCAAAGTTAAAATTTAAGCAAAACTCGGGGACCAAGATTTGAACCCCAAAACTTTTAGTTCAAGATATATAGTTTTTAACCATTAAGCTACATTTTTATTGTAATAATTATACAACATTTTTCTTTTATATAATGACCCAAAAATTTCAGGGGAGCCGGCCTCTCAAAAAAGGTCCACCCGGGGGGCAACCTAGAGATCTTTCAGAACACCTTGTAGAAGTTTAAAATTCAACTATCAGTATACTGAATTATAGCAAATAACTAACCTCTTGCCCATTGGTGCCTCCTACAACAAAAACAAGGATAACGTTTTGGTCCGCTAAGCTTGGTTTTGCCTGCACAAATCGGATATACAATAATGAATACGAAACAATGCAGATTCTTCTTTAGGCTCTAAATATTCACTAATTGTTACCTGGCCAAGACCAAATCTTCCAAAAAGTCTACCCACAGCTGAAGAGTGATGCTCCAATCCAGGTATATCGTATTTTCCTAATGCTCTCAATAGTAGCTTGTACAGAAGACCTTTACTTTCGAAGGAATCGCCTCCAATGCCAAGTTCTGAGCCAAAGGGACCTTCCCTTAATTGTATATTCCTGCTATTTAAACCAGATAACTTGTATAAGAATCTGAAAAGGTTATCAACCCTGTCGCGCAACTCCAGCTTGAGCTGCATATCATCATATCCTTGCTCTTTATTACTATCAGCATCTTCATCACCCCAGTTACCCCAATCATCATCATCAAAATCATCAATCGATAAATCTTTTGTCGCCTTTTTTTCCTTTGAATTGATCTTGCTCCGGTATGCTTCAAGCTCTACTGCAAGGCCATGTACAAATTTAAGCTCCCCTAGTTCCGGGTTCTCAAAAACTGCATCAACAATGGCTTCCTTCATTAAATGCTCTTCTTGCCAAGAAAAAGGGCTAGTAGACCCTGAGGTGGGGAAATTTTGACCCGCCAAAATGTAGCCAATCACTGTAAGCAGTAATGCATCCTTGACAGAGATTAAACCTTGGGTGGAACTTGATTTTATACCATGAGATCTGATTAAAAAACTTTTGTTAATCAAATCACCTATTTGAGCAGCAAGACTTTGACTTGTGTCTCCTGCAGAAACATGCAACATTTTCTCTGCACTGATGAACGCATCCCATTTGTCGCGGTGTAGATCATCCAGAGCAGCCAGCGTAGCAGCAGCTAACTGGATAATTCCTTTATTTTTAAGTAAAGAAGCGTCACTTTTTGCCAGCGCTTTTATCATTGGTTCCAACTCAGACCTCGTAGCAGACCCCGGCCGGGCCTTAACATTCACGGATATATTCTCCTTGCGCAAAGTTTCTAGGAGCCACTTCTTAACAAGTACAGCACCATCCTTTATTCGTCTCCCTAATAGAGCTTCCAAATAAGGTGTCCCATGGAAACTTTCTGTCGCCATGAAGGATCCATCAAACATATTCTTTATGGAGTCAGAGGACTGCTCATCTTGAAGTTTGGAGCTAAGGTCAATAAGGCCCTGTATCTTTGAATCAGAACTTCTGGAATTCCATCCACGAAGAAAATTTTCAATGTTTTCTTGTAGTCGAAAATTTTCTGCTCCTGACTCTTTGCTTAAAATATTGTCAAGTGGTATCAAAACATCAAGTGGTGAACGCTGTATGCGAGCTTTTGGTTTTGCCTGAGCTTGCAAGTTTTTTGTATTCGAAGATGGAGATCTTTCTCTACGAGGCAAAGCAGAAAATACTCTATCCAAAAAGGAATCAGCATGACTACATGGAGTCAGGAGATCCAGGGTACGGTCAATCAATAACAAGCCTGCTGATCTTTTACGACGACCTACATCATAAAGACTTGACATGTCTGTCAAAATTCTTCCAACAGTTTTTGATTGATCCCCAAATGAAAATATCTCCAGTTTTAAATCCATCTACAAATCAAGGCAGGAAAAGAAAACATTACAAAGGAATAAGGAGCGTATAATATTTAAGCTGTCTAAAATCTAAATGCTAGAGTTCAAGTAGCAATGCCAACCAACATTGACAAAGATTATAAGTTTGAAGATTATGTTTTCTTATTGTTTGTAGGGTACCTATATATCTAAACAGATGTATGCTAATGTTCTAAACGACGTTTTTGAACAAAAGTCTATGCTTATATCCAAAAGTTTTAGTAAAATTAGTCCTTTCAAGAGAATCATGTCTTGTTTCAGTTGGACCACTTTCCCAGTAATTCTCACTTACCCCTCCCTTTCCCATAGCCTACCCCATAATCAAAAGTAAAAAATAAAAAAAGTCCTTCGATCTCCAAAATATTTACAATTACATCTCCCAATTCCAGTCCTGCTATTTTAAGTCCCTTCTTAGACTTTATACAATAATACACCCATGTCATTAAATTTATTTCTTGGCAAAAGATAATTCATATTGGCCCACTCTAATTACCATTCTGGATCAGTTACTGTTTAAAACAAGAGCTAAATAGAGTATTGCTAATTCACATGTGAAGCACTTAAAAGTGCCAATCATCACATTTAAGTCTGATGCGCATCTGCAAACTAGACTACTAGAGAGAGCTTAGTATTACAAAAAAAACTCCCTTTTCTGCAGCTGCCATCATGATCTATTTATCAAAAAGTAAGCAAAAATTCAGCACAACTCCCTACTTCCCCTCATCCCAAAAAAAAAAGAAAAATTATGTGCTGATACAGAACAAGCATGGGTAGCAAGTAGCAACTTGCAAGAAGTTCTAAACCGTGAAAAGGAAGAATTTTATAATGGAACAGTTTGATGTCATTTTAATGTCAAGAGTGGAGATAAAAAAAGAACTTGGAACAGTATGAAAAAATTCAGATTTTTATTTCACATATAGCACTATCTAAAGGTAAATGGTCGGCCTCAAGTGACGGCATGCAGGCAGCAGGAATATCAAATTACCCTTGTTGAGACATCCACTTTGAAACAGCTATGTGTAGCTTAGTGAGAGTGAGACATTTGGTATTGTCACTTGTACGTAGTAATTTTGAAGCATGTTTTGTCATCTTATGAAGAAAGTTGGCAATATAAAAAGGTATTGCAGTTTAAGAGTATTTGATAGAGTTAATACAACATAAAAGAACAACGTAAGCAGTGAGCAAGTAGTTGAAATAAACCAGCTCTCTGAACATTGTACAACACCAGAATTTTCAAATTAAGATACTCTGCAGTTCAACTTTTAAGTGTCATGTGACAGCATGCATATGCATGGTTGTGACTTGTGAAGGAGACAGGTGAGAGTGGGACTAGAGGGTGCAGGAAGCAAAGGAAGACAACTACACAACCAAGTCCAGGGATTAACATTACAACACAAGTCAAGGTGAATAAAAAAACTTCTCATATTATGCTATCTCAATGAAGATTAAGCAAACCACTATTCTGTTCAAGTAAACTAATTGAAGTTGGCAATGCCAAATACAGAACCCCGAAAAGGAAAAGCAACATGGACCACAACTGAACAAGAATTAAGTAAAAATGAAAGTCTATTACCTTAGACGCCAGGTAATAAAGAAAATGGGCAGTAAGAGTTGCCCCAGGAATATCTTCACCATCAGCAGCATCCCCAATGCTTAGTGGGGGCAACCCAGGGCTGAGAGAATGCTCATTCTCAGCTGATAAGCTAGCTTGAGCAACAGATCCTCCTGAAGGTAGGACAAAGAAATTTGGCGACAAGGGACAAAATATCATAGGGAAGTGCTGCACAGAAACAACCAACTTTTGCTCATTCAGCTTAGCATCATCTAGATACATGCTTGAGACATTAGGGCCAGAAGCAATGTGAGAAATGTCTTTGTCATCAAGTTGAGCCCAACCTTCTTCTTCAGAGGCCAACTTTTCTGATATATTCATTTCATCCGGCCCTTTCACTTTTGTCTTATGTTTATTTGAAAGCTCTTCATAATCTTGCATTAACAAGGATTCATATTCATGAAATGCATCTGGGCCAAGAGGTGAATCAGGATATGCTGAATGTGCTACCTGAGAATGAGAAACAGAACAAATATTTTCCATCACATGAAGCAGACAAGTGTCCAATTGAGAAAGATTAAAAGAGATTTGTTTTGAATAGGTAATTTGCTTCGTATATAAGAATAAGAAAGATAGAATACGAAAATTAAATATAACCTGATTCAGAATTTTTTTTAGTTTTAAACATTCACAGAATAACTAAATACAAAAAAAAAAATTAGAAAAAAAAAAGAAAAAAATCAAAGGCAGACATGCAGGCCAATTCAGTCTCACCACACCGCTCTGTGCACCATTCAGAATCAGCAAAAAGCTATGTGTTTAGATACTTATACTTCCTCTAGTCTTCAAAGCCGGAAACGTTTAATCACGAGAGCTTAAGAGGAAGTATTTAATAAAAAGATTGATTAGCTGAACACCAAATGAGAGATGGCATGCCAATTAGGAGAGTTTCTACAAGTGTTTAAACGTCAACAGAAATTATTATCAACAAAATAAGAAGGCAGAAACAAACAATTACTAAGTTATAGCCATGCTTCGTAAATAATTATGAGAAATTTTCTGATTCAATTTAGTTTCTGGTTTATTACGTACAAAATGTACATTTCTGATGGTGCCAAATATTCCTAGTTTATTGATTTTGGAATCTAACATACAAGAGTAAAAAGGCTAGTTAAATCATGTGTGCTACATATTATCTGAAAGTGCAGATCGTGTTGGCAATCAAAGGTCAATAAGGAATAGAATCATTGATATGACAAGGATAACGCTGCGGAAATTTGACCACCCATATCCCAACTGGCAGGAGCTGCTCCAGTGGTATTGAGTCAATGTAATGTTGTTTAGAAACGCCATCGCTGGAATTTGGATGCACTATAAATGAAGTGCTCCTAAAAATTAGCATCACTGACAAACTGGTAGAGAGGGGTTTTAACAGCTGAAATATGAGCCTCGACGACTCGACGGCAATTGAAAGAAAAAGGAGAATTTTCCAGAGCCTAAAGCCGACTCGGCGTTGGTGGTGTATAAGCTGCAGCCGACTCGGCGACCATTGCTGCCAAAACACCTTTTTGCAAAAGCAAAAGCCGAGTCGGGGGTTGGTGCCCTTTTGTGGCAGCTGACTCAGGTACGTCAATCAGGCTGCATGCGCTTCCTTTTTGCAGTGGTTTTCTTTAATTTCTTTTTTAAAATTTCTAGGTCAAAGGCTGATTATTATAAATAGCTTTAAAACCCTCATTATTAGGGTTCCTTCTTTTGTTTTTCTTTAATTCATCTTTTTCTTTTCATTAAGTATCTTCATTAAGCATTCCATTTGAAGATTAATTGTAAGCTTTCTTTGGTATTTAATTCCTTGTCATTTAATTTTTTATATTGGTTTAACATTTCATTAGCAAACTTTAATTGTTCTTAGTAATCATCCTTTAATACTAAGTAGTCATGTTCTTCATTAATTGTCACTTGAGTCATTGTTTGTGTTTTCTCATTGTTTAATTATTGCTTTCCTAGTAAGTTTCAATATTATCATACTTTATTATGCTTAGTATCATCCTAGGTTTTTAGTTTATTATCTCCACCATAAACAGTGAGTAGATCTGTTTCATAAGGTTAGGGTTTGAACCTAGAATTCAAGTATAATTTGATTATTGTAAGAGTCTATTAAATTAGGATTAAACTGATTGCATTGTGCTTATAACCCTAAATTAAATATGCTTTGTTAGATTAATCAATAGAACTATCGTGTGAGATTACGATCACTTTGCTTTAGAATAAATTTTGGTTAAATTCTTATTAATTCATTCCATAAAACTAGCGTGTGAGAATTGAATTAATAGAATCAAAATCTAATGGTTAATCAACAGAGTGAGAGTTTGAGATTAACAAGATCATATTTAATCACATAATTAATCCGACATGTTATAAACACTGATAGAAGTTTGATCATACAAGAATTTAGGGGATTCCCAACACCAAGATCTTTTTATCATAATAGTTTTAAACCAATTTTCATTGCATTCTTATTTTGTTAGACAACAACCAATCAATCCTTTTTTTTTCTCTTCAAGCAATATAGTTAGTAGAAATTAGCGAGTTCTTTGTCCTAGCTTCCTTGTGTTCAACCCGCATCTACACGAACACCGTGCACTTGCGGTTTAAAAAATTTCACATCAACAACCATTTGAATTTATAAATAAAAAGATTGCAATTATATTACCAATTATCGACATGAATGCTTAAAGTGTTGATACCTAAGCTATATACAGGTATTTCTGAAAGAAATATTGGAAGTTGGTTAGAGGAAGAACAATCAAAACAAACCTCTGAGATTGAAGTGAATATGTAACACCACTGAATACTAGGGTGTGCACCAAGACATCGTAATGTGTAGCGGTGAACATCACTCAAAAGACAGGAAGTCATGATAACCACTTTCGTTGCAGAGTTTGATGTTCCATTCCAATCAGCAATCTAGAGAAAAATAACCAAAGTCAACAATATCCTTCACCTAAATGTAGATTGATTGGAGTAAGTGGACGACAATTCAAGAAAAAGAAATCACTACCTTTTATAGGTACGAAATGAAGTGCAAGCAAAAACGTACAGCACAAAAAACTCATACATAATCAAAAATAGAACAACCACCTGAAGCTAAACTTTTGCAGCCATATTTATTTGGAAGAATGCAATCAGTAAACTATACACCAATGCCGTTCTAAAAAATAACAAGCACTAATGTTTTACTTTATTGCAAAAAATGCACTGCCATTGTTATACTTTTTGTTCTTCTCTTCATTGATTATGTGTCTAGCATAGCAATTAACTTGCTGAACAAAAACTCGATTTCTGATTTTAGTTGTTTTGGACTCCCCTTCAGACGGACACTTGGGGCTTACAAGACATTCATAAGAATACCCCCCACCCACCCCCTTTCAGCGGCTTTCCATGCTCAGGAAACTTGTTATAGGTTACAAAATAAGCGAGAGAGATAAGATATTTCTTACCATGTCAAGTGGGGACATGTCCTCCAAGCAGCAAACAGCACGTGCTCCATGTTCCAACAGCAGAGAGAATGCACCAAGAAATTGGAAACTCTCGGTGCAACCAGCATCGAGGTAAACAACTGCCTCTCGGAGTTGGTCCGATATCTACATTAAGTCAACAAAAACATCAGAGAACCAATTAAAGCTAGCAGGAAGTGCAAGGAAGTGATAAGCATTCAACAACTACACTGGCAATGTCCATCTATGAAAAATTAGTGAATCCTTCTTCTCCATTCAATTCGATTTTCTACCATATGGATTCTTCTTCTCCATTCAATTCGATTTTCTACCATTTCAAGCATTAAGTTTAAACACTACATATTTCTTTCCACTCATGCGCCTTCCAAGTTATTTTTGGTTTTCGTCTCCCATTTTTTAAGTTTTTTTCGAGTTTCAACTAAAAAAATTTTCTTTTATCTTTTTCTCAATATTTGTGAATCCTGAATACTTTCTTATATTTTAGTATTGTATTATATCCCTCAAATTATGTTTACTCATCCATCCAAGCGTTCACATTTTTGCTACTCTCATCTTTCTACTAAGATCATTTCTAAAACCCAACATTGGCCTAATGGTTCGATAAAACTTGACCTTTAACAATAGGAACACACCTAGACCACATAATATCTCAGTAGTCACGCTTCATTTTTGCCGCCCAAACTTAATTATATGGTCATATCTTATTGGATATAGCCATTACTTTGGAATCAAATAAGATCACACTTGACTACGTTTTAACTTATAGATTCAAAATAACATATAATTTAAGATTGATTGATGAATAGTGTTCAAAACGCAAATGTAAATTTAGTGTTGGAATGAAGGAAAAATTATTTTCTATTTTTCTCTAATATTTGTGTTCTCCTCACCATCTTACATAATACCCCTCACAGGAGTATAGGCATTTATCATCAATATCTATTACTGATTATAAGTATCATTAATCCAGATTTCCTGTTTCTGTCACTAAGAAAAGAAGGTATACATAGAGTACAAGACTTCCTTTTACACACTACAAATGTTCAATACACTTGATACAATCACTTTCAAACAGGCAATGGCATGGCATCAGGCATAAAAAGTATGAGCAAGGTGATTTACTTATGTAAAGTGTCACTAGACATACAGTACAAGACTTTTTTGAACACCCACCATTGACGTCTTCCAAATGCATACTCATAAGTATACATTCCATTACATCAATGCCACTAAGTAGCTCCCACCTAGGCAGGATTGGGAAGTTAAATGCACGCAACGTCACTCAACTTTATCCTTATCGTGATAAGGATGATGTTGCTTAAGATTGTCCTTGGCAGTTGGTTCCAAACATCATCTCCAACTTTACTTAAATAAGAATTACAATTCGATTTATTGAGCCTCTTTGATACAGTCTACTGTAATATCTTTGGCTTTATCGAAATAAAAGGCATGCAGCGCCTTTTCTTAGCTCAAAAACCAATTAAAACCACGCAATCCCAGAAAATGATACCCAAAAACAATAACAAAAAGAAAAAAAGAGAGATTTTGTTATAACCTCGTGTATGGATTCGAAGGATGACTTAATTACATTAACCGTAGACATGATTTTGAAAAAGCCTCGCACTAACAATGCCAATAAATCCTACAATAGAATCAGAAAAACAAAAATTTAATATACTATACATCACACATTTCGTCCAATTTAAGAATTTTAATCAAGACGAAACGCCATTTAGAATGATCACCTCAACAGAAAAATAAATAAAGCTCAAAATCTCTGCAGCAGTTGAGTTTTATAATACTAAAATGAGAGACATGATTGATTGTTTAATTGATGATCCAAAATTCGACGCCTGAAAAGAATTGAACTTATATTTCAATTTTGTGCATAAACATTAGAAAGATTCATGATTTCCGGAGAAAATTGAAGGAGAAGAAGAACCTAGTACCTGAAGATGAATTGATCTCCGAGTGGTGAGAGCATGAACATCGACGGCAAGAAGCTCAGAGAGTCGGAAACGGCAAGAATTGCGGGAGAGGAGTAAAAGGAGAGAAATAGCTGGATTCTGATTTTATGGGCCGGGCTCATTGACGAAGCACTTAATCTTCTTCTTTTTTGCTTTTGGCCCGCCCAACTTGAATTTGAAATGAATAAGATTATATATCAAAAAAAAAGCACACAATAAGAACATAATCAAACTTATTTTAAAACTAAGCATGTAATTCTCAAATCTGAGGTTTGGGCAGTTCGCAATTGAAAAACTAGAGCAGGCTGTTAGCACTCAGTTTTTCAAATTGTTCGCACTTACTAAGTGCGAACAGCTTCTTGTCTTAAAATCAGCATGTTGACCATGTTTAACCTGTTCGCAGTTACTAAGTGCGAACAACCACTTGATTTTTTTTTACCAGCTTGCTTCTGTTCACACTTAATAACTACGAACTAACCCGTGCTCTGGGGTATTAGGCGCTTATATTTGGAATAAATTTAATTATGATCTTATTGTATGATTTTTTTTGATAAATAATCTTATTCATTTCAAATTTTCTAATCTTCTTCTTTTTGCTTTTGGGCCGCCCAACTTGGTAATTGCTTGTTTAGCAAATCATCTCCTGTGAGACGACCGTATACGTGCAATTACTCATAGGTCTAGCCCATAATTTAAAGTTGTCATTTTAAAATTTAAATTGGAAATCTTGAACCTTGAAACACGCATTTTAAGTTTTGGATTTGACAAACTTTAAACCATTGAAATAACATAAATTCTTGTGAGAGACGGTCTCTTTGAGAGACCAACTCTGACTAGATCGGCCCATAAAGGAAAATATGGAGAAAGAGTAAGCATTAAACTCTAATGGACTGGGCCTGAGAGGCGTCTTTCAAAAAAACGATCTCTCAAGAGACTTGCTGTTGAAATAAACATTTTAAGTCTTGAGATGAATATTTTACAATTGGAGTAAGTAAATATAAAATTAAGAGTTGGAACATGCATTTTAAGAGTTAGAATTGACATTTAACTGGTGTTTTAACCAATTAAGTTATTAAACTATTGAAGTTGATATTTTAACTTGATCAAGTTGATATTTTTAAGTTGGTACTTTCTGCTACTTAAGTTGGTATTTTAACTTATTTAAATTGACATTGTAAATGAAGGTGGGTAAATTCGAACCCATAGGCTCTTATCGCATTAGTTCTGATACCACATAAAAGGGTGTTTGAGTAAAGAGTGTGTTAAAGTATATATAACATATTATGAGGCTCCAATCATCAGCTTAAAGTGATAGTTAAACCCACATTATATATTATAAACATTACAATTGTTAACTCATCAAACAAAATGTTTCTCCAAACAAAAAAATACCACACAACTATTAATATTGACATGAAAAGAAAACATATAATTATACAGCTAGTCTTCTAAGAGATCGTTTTTTTGATAGATGTCTCTCAGGCCCAATCCATTAAAGCTTATTGCCTACATTTTCTCTAATGGGCCAACCCAATTAAAGATGGTCTCTCAAAGAGACCGTCTCTTACAAGAATTTGTGATAATCATCATAATATATTTACCAAACAAAACATACAACCTTACAACAAAAATTGTTACATATACAAAAGACTTACTTAAAAACAAGCATGTAGTACTTGGTAACTAATCAAATTCAGGAGTTGGCTCTTCTTCAGGACTAGCCAAAACCCAATCCCCTTCCTTATTCAATATCATTCCTTTGTTCTTTTCAACCCACCAAGATGGAGGTACCAAACATTCTTCCTTAAGGAAATCACAAGATTTATTAACCAGCGCAACGCTTCTCTTATTCACAAGCTTAAACTCTTTTTTCGACCCGTGCCAACCATTCACAATATGCAATATAGCTTGTAAGTTATGCCAATCACTAGGATTTTTCGAATCCTTAAGAAACTGCGATTTTCTAGTATCAATCTCGAGTTCAGTACCTATATTTTCGTATCCCAAAAGCTTAAAAGGGTACAGAGGGATCAAATCAATGACGTTTTTCACGTGCAGAACCTTAACATTAGGGTACGAATCGAACCTCGTCTTAAAAGTTTGGTTACCAACTTTAGGACATCCAAAAACAATACATGAAATTGGAATCTTTGTTGTTAGATTTTCAGCAACATCAAATGCACTTACAATAGCTAGTGTTGCTCCTAAACTATGACCCACAAATGTAATGCTAAGATTTTCATCCTTGTATTGATCAATTAGTTTTTTGAGCTTAGCCAAAAGTTGTATTCTTGCACTAAGTTTTGTAAAAGGGGATTTTGGATCTTCAGATGTGTATATTGTTAGCCAACCTGTCATGACTTTGGGTAACTCATTGTCATCTTCATTCTTGATGTCATCGTCTTCATTTTCATCTTTATCTGATAAAATAAGAAAAAAAAGTTGTATTCTCATATATCGGATGTAGATATTTGAAAACTTACACAGAGCACATTGATCATTTAAAGTTGAAAAGGCGAGTTTTAATGGTTGAAACCTCATAATCATATCTTATATACTTTTATCAACATGCACTTTTGTGTTGCAACTTGGTGGCTATAGTTCATAAAAACTACACTAAGATTGTAACCTATGTTACTCGGACTCTTCAATTTGCTTCACGTACCCGTGTCCGATCCTGAATCTCCGAACATTTAGTGTGACATTTAGACACTTCATTGTAAGTATAGAATTGAATATTTATATGTATCCGACACTTGGACATGTACCAGTATCCAACATCAATATCCGAGTCCAAATAACATAGGTTGTACTTGTAACAATCCTTATATTGAAAAGATTGTGCATTTTGATACATAGGCACCAATGGAATAAAGGGAAACTTTAGACTAGGGAAAAAGGAAGGATAAATACTCTAACCTTTGTTAAGAGGGCAATGACAGGCTAAACACGAGCAATATAGGTTTGCAATGCGTTGAAAGAAATGGGGTTGAGAAGTCATGTGCTCTTGTGGAACTAACAAGACAAGGTAGAATGAAAATAAATTAGGACATAACTTTTGGTTTACTTATTACGCAAATTCTTGTAAGAGACTGTCTTTTTGGAAGATCATTTCTAAATGGCTGCATTTAAGATATTGAAAGTGGACATTAAGGATACAGTAAGTAAGCGTTAAGGATATTGTAAGTAAGCATTAAGAATACGTTAAGTAGACATTAATCGTTAATGGGCTGGACTTGAGATATTTCGATACACTTATTCTACTTTGTATTTTAAATTTTGTACTATATATTAATGAATACTTTTATGATATGACATGTTTTAGAATATAAATTTTAATAATCTTTAAACGCGTGTAAAACCAATCTCATATAATTACAAATATTTATAGAATAGAGACATGATAAAACACAAACACATTAATCATCATATCAACCTCAAAATAAGAAATTTATATATTTTCATAATTTGCATGAGTTAGCCTATTTATGATGTACGTTTCACAAAGTGATTACATGATCAACACAAACACATTGATCAAACGTGTAACCTCAAAATAAGAAGTCTATATTTATATTAGTTAGCCTATTTATGAGACGCGTTTGACGGTGTGACTACGTGACTAGGCACAAACACATTAATCGAACATATCAACCTCAAAATAAAAAATACTTATTTTCATAACCTGCATCGGTTAGCCTATTTATGAGGTGTCTTTCACAGTGTGATTACATCATTCAACACATCATCCACAAAATAAGAAATCCCTATTTTCATAATTTGCATCAATTAGTCTATTTATGAGGTGCACTTCACGGTGTGACTACATGATTCAACACAAACACATGTATCAAACTAACTCATAGGTGTTCATTCGGGTCATCAGGTCAATTTCTTATGGGTTCAAATTCAAAATTGAGTCCTATGTCCAAATTATTTTTACATTTTCTATTTTAAAGTCAAAGTTGGGTTATATCAGGTCATCGAGTCTATTTTAAACACCTCTTCGAAACTATCTCCGCCTATTTAGGAGATGTGTTTCACAATATGACCGTCTCGTACAACAATTTGTGATCGATCAAAAAAGATGAAATTGAATTCTTACCAGTACGCAGCAATGTTTGAGCAGAAGCAAGTTGAGCACCAAGAACATTAACCCATTCATAATCCCTAATAGTCCCTCTCCACGCCACATAAATCTCTCTTCTCCCCAATTTCCTACTCTCTTCATCCTTCGAAACGACGACGTATCCAATCCAATTAGACTCCCTATCCCACTTCTCACGTGACAAAGACTTCAACAAAAACGCCTCAGGAACACTCACACGTGCAGTAGCATACAAATACCCAACGACGTCGTATTTATCGTAACCACCAGGAAACGCCGTTTTCTCGAGAAGGTTAGATTTGGAGTAACGGGAAGCACCGCAGTAAGAAGAGTTTTGATCGTTGATGAAGGTATCGTAGGTTACTTGACAGAAGTCGCCGCAACGGAGGATTAGACGGCGGAGTTGGTCGTTAAGTGGGTCGAGGAGAGAATCCCAATTGTGGGATCCTAAGAGTTGGGTCCATGTGGGACCTTCTGGGGAGAGTCCGAGGTCTTGGGTTTGATCTTCCATGGAGGAAATGGAAGTAGAGTAGCTAAGACTGGTGTGTAATGGTGGTTGGTTTTGGGAAGAGATAATGAAATGTTTGGATTGGATTCCATTTTTGGTGTTTAGTTATGATTGATTTGTTTCCATTATTTGTGTTTGATAGTGTCATAATGATGGGTTTGTCATATTGGTTTAGCAATAGCCAATAGCTGAGTTGAAGTACTGTAGTGTTGGCACTACTTGTATTCTTGCTCTTCTAGTAGTCCCACTCTGATTAGACGCGTTCATTCGGATTATTGGATCATTGTTTTAAGTCAACTTAAAATCGGATTAAATACCTACATTGATTTTTGTATATAACTTTAAATTCATTTGAAGTCGGATCAAGTCGGGCTCTGTTACAAGATCGGGCAGATATCGAATCTTTTTGAACAACTCTACCTCCTATTCACCTAAGTATCTCATTTACTTTTAGATACTATTCATCTATTACTCTTAATTTCATTCTAGGTGTTCCTTAAAGTTGTTCTTGTAACAAACCGACTTATTTGTTGATTGAGTAAACAAGGTCATCACGAGGTACTAACCCAAAGAACTCAAATCTCTAAACCATTGACAATGTTCACCACATATTATCTTGCCCAAAGCATTCAAACTCAAATCATAACTTGCGAAAGCTCACAAGATCTAAAACATATTTATTTAATTTTAAATTTCCCAAATAATATGGTTCTTGTTTAGCGATAGCTGCAATAGCCGAGTTGAGGAAATGTAGTGTTGGCTTTGCATTGTATTACTTCCTCTGTCTGTTTTGAGTTTACACCATAAGATTCAAAAGGACGAAGGGATAGATGCTAGTCCGAAGGGAATAGAACGGGAGTGAGAATTTATATATTTACACTTCATACTAACTGGGCTATTAATCTCTGTATAAATCTCATCTCATGAACGAACTATTGTAAGATATTAGAATATTTCATAAATTTATTTTTGGAAACTTAGTATATTTGTATTATTCTTTTTGCCTTGTTTAACTTCCTGTTTTGTGTATAAATACTCTTGTAATTACCTTTTACAATCAATAGAATTCTCAACAATCTCATATAAGTATACAAGTATACAACATTTGTAAGCTAAGAATTCGTCATTTCAAATTCACAAATTCTTATTTAAATTGTCTCAACTTATCTCATAATAAAACGTTCTCATACAGGAAATTTTTCTTTCAGATTTAAATTTTTGGATCACTAACCCAATAAGAACATACATATACTAATAAATTATTACAACAGAAGAATGCAACAAAAATGTGCAAATAGACACTAATTCCTTTCTTTGTCAAGTAAGTACAAGATCATTTCTAAGGCAGCAGAAAAGAGAAGAATACCAGCAACAAACAATGATGTCGTCTCATTTCTTCTTTCCGGCTTTACCTTCTTTACGACGCACCACTTCATCTACGTATCTTACACCTTTTCCCTTGTATGGTTCTGGAGGTCGCCAGCTCCTAATCGATGCAGCGAACTGTCCGACTTCAGACTTATCACGTCCACTTACAGTTACTCTGGTGTTTTCTTCCACCTTAACTTGCAGGTTATCTGGGATAGCCATCCTTACTGGATGAGAAAACCCGAGACTTAATACAAGATCTTTTCCTTCAACCATTGCACGATACCCAACACCAACTAACTGAAGCTTCTTATCGAATCCTTTAGAGACGCCAATTACCATGTTGTCCGTAAGGGTCCTGAGCAAATGAAAGAGTCCAGTAGTAATAGGTTGAGATAAGGTCAAATCATATGAAAAGCTGAACAATTATCGACAGCAATCATATTTCCATCCCTGCTAGACTGCTAACATTACTAACGGGTTATGTTATGGCACACACTAAGACAAACTGAAATGTGAGGCAATGGATGCCAAAGTAAGCCGTCTCCAACTCTTTATGTTCTCAATTGAAAACGAGGCAATTGAATGTGCAATCGCAAAACAATTTGGAAACTGGAAAAAGAAGAAAGGAAAGACGAACCAGCAAAGAAGATGTGCAAAAAAGTTGAATCTGAACATATTTTGAGCTTGAACCAGGTGTGGAAAACTATTGTTCATCAGCAGAGTATGAAAACCAGGAGGAGCAAGGGACTGTCTAGACTCTAGAGTACATATTTTGAGCAAAAACTAGGGAAAGTTGGGATCTGGGCAGATGAAGCCCCATGTAGGCATGACTCATGAGAGGCCTCAACACTCAAAATGCGCAGCAAGCAAAGAAATGATAGTGATGTGTGATGACTAATATTTACAGGGACAGTTTGGCTTCGTTATTGCGATATTTGAAGAAAGATATTCAAGATTCTAATTAGGTGGACGATTGTTTGATGTTGCAGCGAAAATATATTGTATGCATAGCAAAGGGGAAGGTGCAATAGAGATCAGTGAATTCCCACAAAACTTTAAACAATTTCCATTCTATTCATCAAAGAAAATTGAGGGGAAACATAAATTATGGTTGTCATGGAAAAGTGTAGACTTGCTGACACGGAAACAACTAAGTATTCCCTAATATTAAAATCAAATGAGCCATTTGGTTTTGCATACTTGTCGATGCACTATTTCAATCCTAAGTATTCTTAATTATGCTTGGTTAAAACTTATAAAAAGTTGATATTAATAAAATTTACATTGAGACGAATCAAAAAAATCTCACTTGACTAGGTTTTAATTCATAGATTGAGAACAAAATACAAACTAGAAGTGGTTGATCAATAGTGCCAAAAACAAATGGGATATTTGATTAGAATAGGAGGGAATACTAAGGGAAAAAATTCAAAGTTGTAGTGTTGAAAATACCTTATCCTATGATCCATGGACAGAATATCTCATGTTTGGGCTTCTACTGTTCTACACTAGCGTTTTCAATTTCTATCCATGTTTTTTGTAGTGAAGCACAAAAATTACACACAGAACTAAAAAATCTCATGTTCATTCCTCTATTTTCTATGGGACTTAATGCAGCAAAGGCTAGAAACAATGAGTCAGGTAAACAATAAATACAAAAATATGATGTTGCAAAACCAATGGGCAGGTTGGCATCCATATTAGGGCATTAGAGTAGATAGTGACTATAACTAGCTGCAATAAACCGTCCTTTTCATTTCGCTCTTCTAGAATCCGAGAAAGATTATTGCTTTGCATCGCTGAGAATTAAATAAGTGAACACTTTGAAATCCTATCAATAGTTAGCAATGAGGAATTCCAATGGAACAAAAACGATTCATTAGCCTTTGACTAAAATTTAATTACAAATGACGCGGGAAAGCAAAGACTAGACAGACTATAGTTTGACAGAACAATGGCCAAGGAGCAGCGAATATTAACGAATAAATTAGGATTGCTTTACTGTTTCCAGGTTATAATCCTATATGAAGTAAATGTCTAATTGTGTGCTACTATGGTACAAATATTAATCTAGCGTTCTGTAACTGGACACATGAGATTGATATTGTACACATATTATACCTGAAAAGTCCATGCATTTGATTGGCTCTTCTTGTTTCCACAGCCTTTCTGACCCTCAAATATCCAGAATCCTGCTTCTCAACTAGTACTTCCTTAGGATAGGTGATTGATAGTTCACCAAGAGGACCCTTTACTTTCAGATCCTGCCCAGCCATCGTAACTGCCACATTAGTTGGCACGGCAATTGGCTGTTTTCCTATTCTTGACTCTTTGCACTCGACATTTGTCCTCGAGAAACCAACACGAGTGGTAGGTATACTAGTACTTATGTCAACTTTTCCACCTAGAAATACAGATCTCAGGTGGCTGAGATTTTGAAGAAACAATAATCAGTTCATGACTTTATAATCCATTACTTAACACTAGCATGACATATGCAATCGACTATTGAGTCTACTATGTGTTTCAAACTAAAATTACAACAGCAATATATTTGATGTAATAAGAAGCATGAGCACTAACTTGATAAATCACTTGTTGCTTGGGTAAGTTTGCCCATCATCATCATCATCATCAACCCAATGACTCTCGTTAACGCATGGTCTGGGGAGGGTGGGAAAGAAGGCAGACCAATACCCTCATCACGAGGAGGTCGCGATCGAAGGATGAAAAGGTTTAATCAACCATAAAGGGGCAAAGACATTTCATGGCCCTCTTCCCTTCAGCCCTCCTAAGTCCTAACAATTAAGCCATGGCAATGATATTATGCACTCCAAGATCTTATATTGACACTTCCAATTCGTCTATCAATAATCGAAAACAGCACATCGTTCTGGGCATATGCAAGATGTCCCAATACACAGAACCCTTTAGTTTAATTACTTTGGGCACAAAATTTCAAAACATGTAAACTAATTTTAACTCCATCCTAAAAAGTAAGAGTGCCATTATATATCAACAGAGTGCCGAATACGGCTTCCTTGTATTACCAATTCCCCAAAGCTTAAGATTTGAATATACATTTATATTCTTGAACTCGAAGTCTTCCATTCCTTCTAGAAGTTTTACTACTACATCCTTTCTATTTAGAATCTGAGAAGCTACTGGAATCTCCAAAACTTAAATTTTTAAGATTACGAGCTAGGTCAGGGGAAGGGGAAAGCCAGATGAGAATCGAACCCATAACGTTAATTAGTGATAGTGTTATTTGCTTCAACTGAGACTCCCTAACTAAAAACTATAACCAGCAAGACACTACTGAAATCAAATATAAATACAAAGAAGACAGAATTTGAATTATCAACCGCATAATTCTCAATTTTAGTCAAAAAATCATACAAAATCAATTATCAACTGCATAAATGTAAAATCCATAACCTGATCGAAAACTAAAACAATAAAAAGTAATTCAAGATTATCCGACTGGTTCATTGTTGAAATTCGGAAAACAATGCAGATATTAAGTAAGTGTAGAAGCAACAAATTGAAGAATAAAGCTCATATGCAAAGAGAACACAGTAAAAGACATAGCAGTTTAGGAACAACAGAACCATTAAAGGGAAAGATAGAGAGATGAAGAGGAGCGTACCTTGGGAGAGGGAGAGACATTGAAATGGAGAGCTCAGAAATGGAGGAAGCTACGCAGCAGAGAGGATGAGGGTGGGTTTTGGATAGAACCAGGAGTAAGGATTGAGGAATAAGGATGAGGGTGTTTTATGATTTTTTTTTATTTTTTAAAATTCACATTATAATCTAACATTTGATCAATTTGTTGTGATTTGTGAACAAACGTTGAATTATATTTGGGATATTTCACTTGGTAATTCTGAGGTTTTGCGTTTTTCACGTGGTAACCAAAATTTTTAACGGGCCGTTTGGTTAGTGGTACCAAATGATAGTAATGAGAATGATTTATAGTGTAAATTTTCATCAAAACTTTCATGTCATTCCCATGGTAATGAAACTTTGATCACAAAAAAAAATTTTTGTTCACGAATTTTCATTACCTCATAATACCACTTCTCCCATTGGTAATGCATTGGAATGAATTTTATGAACAAAATGAGATGATTGAGGGTTGTCTAGCATGACCATCAAGATAGCCAAAAGATTTTTAACCAAAATTACACTAGTTTTTCGTTCCCACTGTCGCAATTTATTACCACCTACCAAACGGGCCGTCCATCGTAACCTTTTTGCACATATAAACATTAATTTCGAAGCATTAAGACTGTTGTACCCTTATATACGCGATCATATTCAACCTAGTCTACCAAAACATAAAACTAACTCTAACATCTTTGGATTTGGGGGATAAATATGATTTAGACGAAATATGGTAGAGTTGAGGTTTGTGTTTTGGGGGAAAATGTTGAAACTGATGGCATTTTAAATGTTGAGTCGCATAATTAAGCATACAACAACTTTAAAGATTCGAAATTAACGTTTGCTAACGTTTTTATGTGCAAAAAGGTCACGGTGGATTGATTCGATCATTATGATACAAATAATGCAAAATGACACAATTAAAATGAAAAATGATGTAAATAAAAAGAAGAGAGAATATTCTGCAATCCATATAGGACCGCCATCAGATAACATCTCATCGGTCACACCAGCATTGTCCAGCGGGCGAGTATATGAGCCACATTATTACATTCACGACCCGTTTGGTTAGTGGTACTAAATGGTGGTAATAGGAATGAATTATAGTGTAAAATTTCATCAAAACTTTCATTTCATTCCCATGGTAATGAAACTTTGATCACAAAAAAATATTTTGTTCACAAATTTCCATTACCTTCTAATACCACCTCTCCCAATGGTAATGCATTGGAATGAATTTTATGAATAAAATGAGATGATTGAAGGTTGTCAAGCATGTCCATCAAGGTAGTCATGAGATTTTTCAACCAAAATTACACTAATATTTCATTCCCATTACCGCGGTTTATTACCACTTACCAAACGGGCCGTCAGGTAATATAAATTAAAAGAAATATCATCAAAAGAAAAAGATTCTTTATCTAAAATGTATCTAAATAAAATTTGAGCAAATCTTGAATGGAATGTTTTATTGTAAGCTAAATTCATATAAAGTGCTTAAATTTTAAAAAAAGTGTATTATTATTTCAAGGTAAATGTTTTGATTAATTTAGTTAAACTATTTCCTTTAATTTGGATTTTCTCGTAATAAAAACATCTTAAATGAGAATGTGTGAAAAAATTTCGAGAAATTATGGGTTATCAATTGATAAAAAGGAAATTTAATTTAATAATCTCACATTTATCCTTTTCGGATAATGAAAATCTCTACAAGACGAAACAATAATTTTTCAAGTCTCCCTCAAATTTCAATAAGGATATTGCTAATGAATGTTAATATAATGTTTGTTGATAAGGATATATTACATACAGTATACAATTTAGAATCTATTGTCAAATCACGCTTCGAAATATATTATATTAATTCTACTTTTATTTTGTTTCCTAATTTACTACTTCAAACATGTTATTGTTATAGTCAACGAGCATCTTTGGGGTCTTTGTTAGGTTTTACCTTTTACTAAAAGTTTTAAATTTATTTTCAGTTAATAAAAAATGGCTTAAATTTTTAGGGATAATCATGGGTTCAAGACTCATAGATCCAACCTTACTTATAGAATATGGGTCTAATTTTATGTGACCAACAAATAAGGGTCTAAAAAAGAAATGGGCTTAGGTCCGGTTATAGGGTCTTCAAACCCATATCTGACCTAGACCTTTTCTCCCGATCTATTTAAGACCTAGACTCGCTAATTCCGCCCCAGACCCTCTAGATCCATTCTAGACCAGATCTATTACGCAACCAAAAAGCAATTTTTAATTCGTATGAAAGCTATTTTTATATCACTAATTCTCAAATGAGACGGTCTCGTGGTGAAACCATCTCTATTAGGGCACCCAATGTACACTTATAGTGATAACTTTTTATAGTTTTAAAGTGATCACTAACCCTAAAGTGATAACTTACAATGTAAACCTTTAAAATGTATAAAAGTATAAGTATTACTCCCTCCGTTTCCTGATGTTTTTTCCTTTTAGAATACTCTATTTAGGAGAGAGAAATTTGATTAAGATTTCCGTTGAGAATACTCTATTTATCAAAGATATATCAAAGATTTTTTCTTTCCGACTTATCAAAGATTTATACAACAAGACCATTAACTTCATCTTTTTTTTAGGAAAATGTGATTCTAAAGATGTGAACTTTGCCTGATTTGTTTTTAAATATTTGAACTTTCATTTATCTTATCAATGTTCGAATGTTGGGGTCATCCGCTTTTAAATAATCTTTTGAAATTAATTTTCTTAGAATAACGACAAAAATGACATACGTATGAACTCAAAAGACAGACTTCCTAGTACATGTACCATGTATATTGTACTAGATTCGTATAATACTAACCTAGATTCACCAAAATATTTTCCTTTTCATTCCTGAATTACCCAAGCTTTCATCCATGGCTGCCAAGAACAACAATGCAAACATGGAGCTCAATATCTAACTACAATCCAAAATCCCCCATAAAAAAACCCATAAACACGAATTTCCGCCATGAAAATCCCTACAAATCGCTTAAAACTCTTTCTCATAATCACCTTCTCCATCTCCACTTTCTACCTCATCAACCGCCATTTTCTCTTCCACCATTTCCCTTCTCATACTGATACCTTCGTTCATGAATCCATCTCTTCCATTTCCATTCCCACTTCTCTTCACCACATTTTCTTCTCTATAGCTTCTTCCTCATCTTCCTTCCCTAATCGTCTCCCTTTCCTTTCCCTTTGGTACTCCCCTAATTCTACTAGGGCACTTCTCTTCCTCGACAAAAACCCTAGTTTCTCTCCCCCAATTCCTTACTCTATCTCCTCCGACACTTCCCGATTTCCGTACTCTTTCCCTCGCGGTCATCGCTCTGCGATTCGCGTCGCTCGTATTGTCAAAGAAATTGTCGATCGTAACGAACCTAATGTTCGATGGTTTGTTTTCGGGGATGATGATACCGTATTTTTTAAGGAAAATTTGGTGGATGTTTTGTCTAAGTATGATCATGAAAAATGGTATTATATTGGTAGTAATTCTGAGAGTTCTGAACAGAATTTGAGGATGAGTTTTGGTATGGCTTATGGCGGTGGTGGGTTTGCTATTAGTTCGCCATTGGCGAAAGCTTTGAGTAAGGTTATGGATTCTTGTTTGATGCGCTACCCACATTTGTATGGGAGTGATCATCGCATTTCTTCTTGTATTTCTGAGCTTGGTATTGAATTGACTCGGGAGCCTGGCTTTCATCAGGTCTGATTTTTGTCTCTCTTTTCCGGTGGCGAATCTAGGATACGATTGCTCATTTTTGCATGTATGTTGAATCAATTCGATTGTCATTACACATTTAATGTTATGTATAATTTTTAATCAAATGACTCGACCCATGATTTGCTCGAACACTAGGTTACTAGTATAGGGGTGTCCAACACTCATCTTGCCTTCGATTCGGCTGTCATTTTTGTCTATGTCATAAATATTAAGAGGGTTTTTAATCAAATGATCCGGGCTGGCTTTTTTCGTTTTAGATTGCTAATTTAATCGGATGATACTTTTATTAGATGTTGGAGGTGTTTGTAACTTGGCTTATTGGGTTTTTTACGTGGTTAGAGGTGATATATGATTCATATAGTCAAATCAGCTAATGTTAGTGTTTGGCAACTCGGCTAATTTGGGGAGCTTGCCAGGACAAAATCAACCGATTTGAACAAGTTGCACAAAGTAGCGTGTTGAGTCAAATAAGATGATAAAATCAACTAGTCAAATCAATCCGGTTTGATATTGTCTATGCCTCTATGGCATAAGACTTGATGATCATATATCATTGAGTTTTTAATAACCCATTTGTTTTAGTTGTTAGAGTTAAGGTGACTGGGGTAACAAGCTAGTTGATTGAATGGGTTTTCTTTAATTTAACTTGTTTGCTTGATGTTTGATGCTCATATATCATTGAGTATTGAATATTTCATTGTTTTAAAATTCCATGTGATGACCCTTCCAACTTTTTCATGTGGTAGACAAAATGTTAAAATTTTTGGTTAATTTAAGTACTTATTTTGACTGGATTATGAAATATGTGGCCAATTATGGTGTCATGACATCTTATATTTTGAAAAAAATGTGATTATGTTCGGGGAAAAATAGCATTAAGTTAACAAAAACACTTCCCTTTCGTCTATCATTTGGAAAGTTGGAAGGTTAGGTCAACACGTGGATTAGAAAAATGTTTGTCTACCACGTGGATTTTTTTTTGTGTGGTTTTCAGAGTGAAGGTGATTCCGATAACAAGCTAACTGATCCAAATGGGTGTTTAATTTAACTTATCAGGTGGATGTTAGAGGTGACTTATTCGGCTTGCTTTCTGCTCACCCCTTGTCACCTTTAATATCTCTTCACCATTTGGAGCTTGTGGATCCCATATTTCCTAAGAAGAACCGGACAGAGGCCGTGCAGCATCTTTTTAAGGCTGCGCGTGTCGATTCTGGCAGAGTTCTGCAGCAAACTGTTTGTTATGATCACTCAAGTAATTTGACCGTTTCAGTTGCTTGGGGCTACGCTATTCAAGTATTCGAAGGAAATATACTTCTCCCGGATATTCTTGCAGCACAGAGAACTTTTACGCCCTGGAGGAGACGTGGCATCAATATCGCTAGCCAGTATGTATTTGATACGAGGGAATATCCTCAGCATCCATGTAAAAGACCTGTGGTTTTCTTTTTAGAGGATGTTGCTTCCGGGACTGGAAGTGTCTGGAGCAAATATAGACGGCATGGTACGCGTAATTGTTCCCGAAATGTTGCTATGGACAAGCTAAAAGATATAAGGGTGTTTGCCAAGAAACGTCCACACAGCACTGAACTGGTATTGGAAAATTTATGGGTCGATACTTTTTGTCGAGTTTTTATTTGTCTGTTACCGTGTTTAATCCTTGCTTGCTGACATCTAGACTTATCTCATTTTAGGTGATAGCCCCACGTCGTGAATGCTGCGACATAATGCATCCCTTTAATAAATCAATGGTCATCGACATCAGGCAGTGTGGCGTTAATGAGTCGATAGCCATGGATCCTTAATGCTAGGAACACTGTTGAATAACTTCTCCTGTTTGTTGTAGATCTAGTGGTGGGAAGTCATGTACAGCTCCGTTATGAAACACTATTTGGCGGCATCACCTAGGTAATATTTTTTTCTTTCGTATATTTAATGCAATGTACACATGAGCAAGGGCATATCTAGACCCGGGCTGGCATGGGCCGTGGCCTGTGTCATGAAAAATTAAGTAGTATATTAAACTGATGTTCATTGTTTGAACCCACAACTTTCTATGCGCTTTGACAAAGGCGTTTTCAGCTAATTACACCGCGCCAATGAGAGTTCATATTATATTGGCTCATGTAATAAATTTTTTCTGGTTTTGCCCTTGTTTTTACTGATATTGTTAATTGTGAAAAGCATGTCATCAACCATCATCTATGTAGAGTTGCTTCCACTCATTCTACAATGTCGTCATCATCATCATACCCAGTGTATCCCCCTCATAGAAAATACTCATTCTACAATGTGAATTTCAAAAAAACTTCTTAAAAATATACTTACTACCAAACTTGGTGGTGGTGGACTGGTTCGGTTGCAAGCCTTGCCTTTAGGCCTTTAGCTGTTGTTGGTGGATCTGTAGGCATGAATCGGGAATATGGTTTAAATTTCTCGCCAACTAATTTGAAAGGCGTGTTTTATGAAGGACTTATTAATTAGATGTTAGCAGTTTGCTTCCGATTCCACTGAAATTTGAAAGGATTGATGAGTTAGGAAGTGGTGTAAAGGAGCGGTTGAAGTAGCATATATGGCAAGTTAGGTGAGTTTTACCTTCAATAAAACAAATTCTTTACTATTATCTACTTTAAGGAAATTCTATTAGATGGTATTTTTTTTTTCCGATACTAGTTTACCTTACCTTATCTTGAGGTCGGATCTAGTTGGTCATTATGGGGAGGATCTACATTTCTTCATTTGCATTCTTGGAAAAATTGACTTCGTTCTCTAGCTTATTTAAGGAGAAGGTACGACTAGTCTGCCTCTCTTCCATAGTGCAAAAATGCGGTAACGTTCCCGATTGCGGTAACGGATACGATGATGTGGTCATGGGGTGATGTTATTGTATAGCCATATCGGCCTAAACCATGAAACATCGCTTGATCGGCTTAAAATACGGTCTTTTTACACCTTTATGATGCGGGCAGTACCATTTAGGTAAATTTGAAAACCTTTTGCACTATGCTCTCTGCACTCCGGGAATAAAAATTAAGAGGCAAAAATGAATGAGGTAAACTAGGAAAAGTGAAAAACTCCGAAGTTAGGAATCACAAACGAGTTCAATTTCCTTGTACAATAGCTGCCAGCCTGCCGATCTAATTTTTTTTTTTTATCGTCCTTCAAAATCTTCTTGCAATCATCCAAAATGCATAATCACTCACTAAATTACAAGCCATTGTGCCGCATACCTTAGGTGTATCCAACATCAAATCTACTTGAATCTCCTTAGAAATTGCTGAAGCAGATCTTTATACCAATCTGCTGCATCAATGAATTCCAAAGCCTAGTATTTCGGTTTGTTCAATTCGGGTCTCGGGTTAAATTCCTACAGGTCGAATTGCCAACATTAGATGTGTGAACTTCTCACAGGTAGGATTAGAATTGAAGTCAGGTTGCTGAACTACCCCTAATCTCCTACATAAATTCTCTATTACAATGTTAAACTGGTATGGAGAGTGGAGATAGGACATGGTGGATTTTCTTGTCTTTTTGAGTCGTCGTCTTTTTGCTAGTCAATCTTGATGCACCGTTATATAACATATCATGAGTCTACATTGTTTGCTTTAGCTTTGGTTAAGTGGTTCCTTGACATGGTACCATAAGTCAACGTGACAAAAAGTCGTGAGTTCAAATCTCGTCCGCCCTTATCATTTCAAGTTGAATACTTAACGTCATGTATGAGTAGGGCATGTGTTGTATCAACACTTGTTGCTCCCGCACTACAACTGTCAACTTAAGTTTTTGGTTTGGTTTTCCGCAACAATGTCAATAATTCTATTTTGAATTCTAGTTGTGAATCTTGGATGTGATTTGATGTGAATATGTGATCTTTGGCCTCATATAGGAATTGGATATCTCAAAAACAGTCTTGTTTATCAATCTCCTCGTCTCTTGCCAATTAGTTTTCCTTTTCGTTTCATGGGAGTTGTAAGGGCCGATTTGTTATCTGTTCTTGCTACTGTTATCGGCCTGTGCTAATTTTTCGTTCTTTATACTGCAGATTGGCTATCTCTTCTCGTATTGATCTTGGGTTTTTACGATTATCACGTATGAAGACGGTGGCGATTGCCGAGTCAACCACCTTGTTAGTTATTTGTATGGTGAGGAACTGAAATTAGCTGTTGTACAATCTTGTAGCTCAGTAGCACTTGTTCGATTGTGGAACTCTAGAATTAATCGGCGTACCGACTAATTTATATTTTTCATGTTTTATTTCTACAAACATGGAAATTCATTGTAGTTGTAGTTAGAAACTGTAAACAGATGGTTGACCAGGTTTTTCTCTGTTCGCACTTAGTAAGTGGGAAACAACCTGTTTGACTTTCTTTGACTTGTTCAACCCTCTGTTCGCAGTTAGTACCTGCGAAACGGTGCTGAACCTGAGCTCTGGGGCTATAGGCGCTTATAAATGGAAATAAGTTTATTTCATTCTTATTTTGTGCTTTAATAATTAATCTTATTTTATTTTCATAAACTCAAACTCAAAGCAGATGGCTCATTAGAGAGGTACAAAGCACATTTAGTAGCCAAAGGATATACCCAAGAATTGCCCTTACCTTCTCAAGTACTAATGGATGAAAATTATTTTTGAGAAGGAAAAAAATCAGTATGATAAACGGTGCATCAAAATTATGTAAGGTAAAAATAAAAACTTGTAAAAAAAAATGTTTCAAGGGTGGACTTATGCTACCACAAAGTGAATGTTACTTTTCATAAAGTATCATTATTTTCTAATTTGATAATAAATTAATAAAATATTTTTTTTATAAAATATAAATTTTAATATTTTCTCTACTGATAATACTTTTCACATATAAACTTTAATTTATCTCTTGTTTAATATTCCACCATTAGATTTTCATCCCATTATAAACAAGACAACCGACGTTAACATTTTCTTACAATATATCTAATACCCATTATTTTAATCTACGTCCAATCGTCCATACATACTTGGTTACAAGTAAAAAAAATGAATCAAGCACAAAATATGGAAGTCAAAGTCATAAACTAGCTAATGGCATAGTACCAAATTTTTAAAAATTGACCACAAATTCTCGTGAGAGACGGTTTTTTTGAGAGACCATCTCTAATTGGGTTGGTCCATGAAAGAAAATATAGAATAAATATAGGAAATAAGCTTTAATGGATTGGGTCTGAAAGACGTCTCCCATAAAAACGATCTCTCAAAAACTCGTTGAAAATTGAATTGGTTAATTTGTGGGTTATTTTCCTTGAGTAGTTGTGAAGGAATACATCCTAAAAAGTGGATCCAATCTTAAACCTCTCTTTTTTCCTTAAGTAATGCTTAAGTAACCAACTCTTCTTCATGTGTTACTTGCTTTCACCCTCAATTTAGGCACCTTAACACTACCTTAAATGTGACCTTTCTAAATTTGTAACACCCCCTTCTATTCCTTTCATTCTTCACCATCAATATGAGTATCACTCGTTTTCGCTCCTTTACGATTCTAGCCTGTTCATTTATCGTATGTATACTTTTATATTTCATCGTATCATTGATTTTACTGTGTACAAACCCTGATTTCGCCAACCTGTTAGGCTCCTCATCGCGTTTCTCTACACCCACTTCTCTCGAACATATAGTCTTCGGTTTAGCCTCTAGCCAATCATCTTGGACGAAGCAAAAGGACTTCGTTAAACTATGGTGGAAACCCAACAAGACACGAGGATGTGTGTTTGTCGATAGCCTACCTATCGACATGAATTCCACACATGACAATATTAGTCTTCCTCCAATGTGTATTTCATCGGACACATCACAATTTCGTTACACCTACAAACATGGGTACCGGTCTTTTATAAGAATGGCACGCATAGTCTCCGAAACTGTTGATTTAAACTACTCGAATGTGCGATGGTTCGTGTTTGGGGATGCTCGAACAATCTTCTTCGCGGAGAATTTGGTGAAGACTTTGTCTAAGTATGATCATAATCTTTGGTACTATATTGGATCAAACTCTGAGATTTATGAGCAAAGTCGAGTTGATTCATTTGATATGGCTGTTTGGGGAGCCGGATTTGCTATAAGTGCACCACTTGCTAGGACATTAGCTAAGGTTTTGGACTCCTGTTTGGGAAGGTATCCCCATTTATATGGGAGTGATGGAAGGATATATGCTTGCTTAGCTGAACTTGGTATTGGATTGACACTCGAACGTGGTTTTCATCAGGTACGATCTTGATCTTTTGACTCGGGTTTCACAAAAACTTGGATGAGACAGTCGCAGTAAGTTAAGACGAAGCGTGGGCCGGTCTTTTTCATGCGCGTGTTACAACATTTCAATTTTCTGGGTATTTATCAATTTTGACCTTAAAGGTATCAATTTTGAAAATTGATACTTTTGAGTTCAAAATTGAAATATGCCCAGAAAATGAAAAAAATGCCCATGTTGTTATGCGCGCGAATTGGACCGGCTCAAATTAATGGTCTCATTATGAGGTCCTCTCGTCCAACGCTAGTTGCTTGGGATTTTAGTTTTGAAAGGTGTCAATTGAGCTCAATTGATACTGGTTTTGATTCTGGTCTAACCAACTCATAAAGAATATTTTGAATTAAGTGATGTCAATTGAGCTCAATGACGTCCCGCTCCCGCTAGATCCACGACTTCTCATGGGTGAAATGTGCATCAAACCATACAAACATTGCACCAATTAAAAAACTACTCTCTCCGAACCAATTTAGTTGTCATATTTTCTTATTTGGCAAATTCATATCAATTATCACATTTCCTTTTTTGTCATCTTTTTTACCTAAATGTCATATGTTCACACAAGTAAAGACCAAAATACTCGCACTTAACTACTTACAATACTCCAACTACCACCTTTATAATTAATTTAATCAATTAAAATATCTCATTATCACCTTTTAATGAACTTCACACCACCATTAATAACCGTGTCCAAGCAAATGGAACAACTAAATTGATTGGGGGTATGAATTTTTGGTTCTAATATATTTGTGTTAGCTAGGTGGATGTCCGAGGGAATATATTTGGATTTCTAGCAGCTCATCCCGCAACACCACTAGTATCCCTCTCACATTTGGATGAAGTTGATCCAATCTTCCCAAACAAATCAGTAATCGATTCTCTTCATCATCTCTTCAAATCTGCAAAAATCGATTCCGAGAGAATTTTACAGCAAACTGTATGTTACGATCGTTGGTTTTTCTGGACAATTTCGGTTTCTTGGGGTTACGCCGTCGAAATTTACAATCACCACATACATTTATCGGATGTTCTTCGGATGCAAGAAACTTTTAATCCTTTGAAGAAAGGAGCAGCGACGAATTATTTGTTTAGTACAAGGCCTGTTCATCCTGATCCGTGTCGAAGATCGTCTGTTTTCTTTCTTGATCGAGTAGATGATTCGAAAATGCCGATGATTATTGGTCGATACAGAAGGATTTTACCGGAAAACTGCAGTTTTGATCCGATGACTTCGCCGAAAAAATTGAATGAGATTGTTGTGTTTTCAAGGAAGTTAAATCTCGGCATTAATCAGGTAATGTAGGAGGAAAATCCATATATTTTGTGTCCTTTCAAAAAAAAAATCCATATATTTTGTGTTCAATCATTTTTTTTTTTAAATTTAGATTGCTATAATATTTACTAAGATATACCATTAGTTAAGCTTTTAATTGAATTAATTAGTTAAGCGTTGGCTTTTCAATTGATTTTTGACTTTTGGCGTTTGATTAAATAGTGGTAGATTTGTTAACTCAAAACAAAAAATAGTGGTAGATGATTTTTAAGCCAAAATTAAAAGGTTACTAGCTTTTTATTAGTTTTGGCTTTTTTTATATATTTTTCTAATAAATAGTCAACATTTAATGAATAATTTAACAAACATCTCGTTAACAGTTGGTTTAAACAATTGGTTTTTCAACCAATATTTACAATTAGTTATTTGTCAAACTAATCTAATATAGAGGAGATTTTAGTAAATAACGATGATTTGCAAAGTTAATAAATCATCTTTATGTGGTAAAGTTTGATAGGGTGAAAGTTTTGTAATTTTTATTTACTTTTTTGATTTTATTTATTTTATTATTATTATTTTTGTATTCTTATGATGATTTATAAATCACAGTTATTGATTACAAATTATCGTCCAATATATACGTCTTTTGTTCTCCAAAACAATGTTTTTATTTGAATTTGCACAATAATTTAGAAACATTTTTAAAGTAAAAAGGTACTACTACATTGTATAATGTATATATACAAAAAAGTAAAAAAGTTTACTAAAAAAATAGAGTAAACATTTTTGAAGTACAAATAGTTTATGAATATAGGAGAATTTTTAACCAAACACACATTTATTTTAGTTCTTGTTTTGTACATAGTCTTTAATTTAAATACTCCCTCTAATTCATCTAAAATGTCTCATTTATTTTATGTACACTATTCAATGCACTTATTCGATCTTTAATATATCGAGCTATATATATGAATAATGTTCAAAAAGTAAATGAGACATTTTAGATAAATAGGAGGAAGTATTATGTATCTATTCAATTTATTTTTACGTTTTTACTAATTTGAATATTTTTCATATGTAAAACCTCATATATATTTCAATAATGTAACATTATTATTTGTTTTTTTGGCATTTTTCAAGCAGTTGCGGGCACCTAGAAGGCAGTGTTGTGATGTGTTACCTCCCAAGGACGTTTCCAAATTGGAGCTTTCAATAAGGGAATGCAGAGACGATGAGCTAATTAAATTACATAAATAATTTTTTTTTGTTTAATTATCTGATACATTCATTTTGGGTACCAACATCGGTGGTACACTGTAATATTCATTTTATATGGGTTAATTTTATTTTTACAAGAGGTAAATCAAAATTCCTAATATATACTTCTAGTTTGTCAAATATAAATTCGAACTAGCTTAGTTATAATTATGTTGTAACGACTGATATTTTCTTGATTTGAGATCGGCATTTGCTCTTGTAGTTTTCTGCATGCGAACAACAAAACAAAACCAAAAGAATACTCCATTCTTATTATTAATGTTATTCTCTAAATCAACCAAAATTTTAAAAAAAAGTACAAATAGAGATTCATGAGTTAACCATGTAGTAGAAAATTGTATATAGAAATTTGATTCTCACCGCTTATAGAAAGATCAATTCTTCTTTTCACATAAAACTTCTCTTATTTTTACATCAGTTCTCTTTATTACGAAGTATACTAGATTGAGCAAGGTTATAAAGATGTACATTTAGATATTTAAACGTGTTTCAGATAATATATTATATCAGATAAATTTCAATTCTTGTATATATGTATAATCGAATTTAAATTTTATATGCCAATTATTTTCGAATTTAGTCGAGCTACACTTGATTTCGGTGAATGGAGTCGACTCTATGATTTCGGTGAATGGAGTCGACTCTATGATAAACGTGTTCTATATAGACCTAGTGATTCGACATTTATTCAACTCTATAACCCGAATCCAATTTAATCCAACATAATAAAAATTTATACATAAATACAAGATCCGAGAATATTTGATCCCAAATCTACCGAATGAATACCTTAAGATTGTAGCATGCTAATGGTCATGGAGAATTTTCTCTTCCGAAGAATTTCAATCATCCTCATAGACACAGTCAACGCATTCCGATAATGGCGGCCATTGTAATTTAATCAAATCAATTCTCAGTCTTGAATTCTTTAAGAACAGATCACTATTGAGTGCTTTCTCTCACTGTCGATCTCCAGTGAATTCGCAGTATAAAATTCCTCCATTCAACCATATTTTCCGCAAAATATCGATAAATCAATCTATTTCTCCTTAATCTCCATCTGGGTATGTTCTTAAATCCCGATTTCTCTTCGAAATTTGATCTAAATCATCCTATTTCATCATCTATTTGCTAAATACTGTCTACATCTTCAACTAATCTCTTGTTTTTTTTCGTGATCTTGTTCAGTAGTTCATCTTTGATCTTATTGTTGATCAATTTTAATCTTATTAGGCCTCATCTAATGTCAATTGCTAATTGGAGAAGATGAGTGGTCGCTCCTTTGGAGTTGGTTCTCCAAAGACTTTCGATGCTTACCCAAAAGTTGAAATTGATATTGAATCTTTAGGTTTCAGAAACCCTAGAAGAAATAGAAATTCTCAATTTAGTTTCATCAGAATGATTAAATCAGTAGCTACTCGTTTGAAGTACTATTCTAAGTTACATCCTTTTGTTGTCTTTTTCATATCCCTGTCTTTTGGGCTCACCATTTTAACTATTCTTTCTTTTTATGAGAATCGTCTTCCATTAATGAATAATATTAGAAAATTCGAAGCGAACCCAGATTCGTATCCACTTCCAAAGCTTAAAAACCTTGTAATGGTTGCTGGCCATTCAGTTTATACAAGTAGTAATTGTGGAAAAGTTGACAATGAGAAATCTTGGTTTTTGGAGTCTTATCAAAAGCATCCTGGTCAAGCTGCCACATTTTTGGCGCATATAAAGGAGGGTGTTGAGGTTGCTGCAAAGGATGATCAAGCATTGTTGTTATTTAGTGGGGGCGAGACTCGAAAGGATGCCGGTCCTCGAAGTGAAGCCCAGAGTTATTGGCTTGTTGCTGATTCAAAAGGGTGGTTTGGTGAGCTCTTAGTTCTTTGTTTTTGCCTTTTCTTACTTCCTCATGATCGAATATCGTCTGTTTAATCTGTTTTGTTTTTATAGTTCTTCTTTATTAGCTCAATCATGATCTTTAAATTACTGATATTTGAACAATTATTGTCCTTGACAAGTATATGATGAAAATGTTGAAGAATCCTCATAGTCTGAGTTACTTGGGGATACTTGTTCAAGTATGTTTCCATTGGTATGCTATCAGCGAAGTCCTAAGTTTCGGGTGATATTGAAAATGTGCATTGGCTAACTCAAATACTAATGATTGTTTAAATTTGCAAGTAGAAATATGTTTAGAATTTAGCCTGTTTATGCTCAAGCCTAGAGTAAATTAGATAATAAGAATGTACCTAAAATTATCAATCTTTTCAATAGACAACTAAGATATGCAAGGTGGATTGAATCATTGAAATAATGGTAGTCACAAGAATTCCTAAGCTCTAACATGAAGACCACAATACAACATACATAAACAATGCCAATACCTTAATCCCATCGATACGTGCTCAATTTCGTAAACCTAAACAAGTCAATGTGAGAGATCCTTGCCGACAAAGTTTATACTTTATTCGACCATGTGTAATACCAATCTACAAGAAAATCAATTTCAATGACCATTCACTTATATCACCTTCTCCATGTATTCCTGTTGAATTGGTTTGGCTAGAGTAAACAATTCGCCTTTATCATATTTTTCAAGGAATAAATGAGGCCATCCCGAGTTACATAAAAACGAGACTGTCGAATTGATGATTGTTGGTCGCAAAGCCATCAAAGTCACTTTAACATGTCTCCATAGTTCCACTACTCGTTCCATTTAATAAAACACCAATCACAGTACATTAGTAGGAAATGAAAGATGGATTTCATCTTCCAGAGGCTGTCATCATCAAAACAAAACATGGCTGAACAATACTCTACTAGATCTCTCTATTTATAACATTTTCCCAGTAACTAGGCCTCCACCTTTTCCTTCAAAAAGTCATAGTTATATTGAGGTACCCGTGGTGCCCATGTTGTCCAATATATAATCATGGCAAGTTGCCTGATGTTGGAATATTCCTAGCTAACAATTTGGTTGGCTCACGTCTTTCTTCTCTATGCACTATTAATCTCTACTCTTTTAGAGTGCTTATCTTTTGTAGAATTTATATTTAGCAATTGGCAACTCAGAATATGTCAAATGTCTCGAGTCATATCTGCTCTCAATTGACTGTATTGCTTATAATTCCTTATAATTCATACAGGGGAAGAAAATGTTAGAGAGAGAGCACTTACAGAAGAGCATGCAAGAGACAGTTTTGAAAACCTTCTTTTCAGTGTTTGCCGATTCAGGGAACTCACCGGCACATATCCTCAAAATATAACTGTAAGTTTCTATAGTATTGTGCCTTGAACTTGTTTCATGAGTAATATTTACTGATCTTTTACTTCATTTCACAACTTACGTGATTCTTCGTAAGACTAGTAAATTACGTGGTAATTTATTGGTTCCAAGCATTACAAATTTCTTATGAAATTGTTCTAATGTAGACTGAAATAGTTAGGTTTTAAAATTGTTGAACTAGTTAATACCAAGAAATGTTTTCTTAGACTACATTCTGTCTTTTTATAAGTATGACACTTGTTTTTCGAGTAACTATTTTCTAAAAACTTTATACCATTTTATTTGTGAAAGATTACCTCTTGCTTGATTTCGGGCAAGTGCTTGGTGCTGACTAGTTTTTCCTTATGTTTCCTTATGAAAAGCCACTTTTATACTAAGCTCTTTACAGAAGACTACCTTTTATGACATTCTTGTAGTTGAATACTTGCATGCTCTGGTTCTTCCCAACTGTTTGTAGATTTAGGAAAGGGCGTACTTTATTTTCAGCGTTATTAGCTGAATATTTTTTAGTCAGATGTTTTTATAATTTTGTTAATTTATATTGGGGGAGGAATGTCTAGCTAAAGATAGAAATAATGCAGAGAAGATTTCATGTGTTTATAAACGGAAATTTTTGGCCAATCTGGTTGACTTTCTAAAATTTTCTTTAGGGTTTTATGAATTATGATAAGCCGTTTGCCTTTAATATATATCGCTCCGGATGTTCGTCATATGAATTTCTATTGATTCTTAACCACTGGTGACTGTGAGAGTGTCAATTGTCCAATTGTGTGAGTGAGTACACATTGAAGAGCCTAGGTTGATTGTTGAGTATTCCAACTGCCTCAACTAGTTGTTTTTCTAGTCTTTGTTTAGTATTGCCTACACTTTAAAGACACTATTGTAAAGTTTGAGTATTCACTTGCAAATATTACCAAGTTGTGTTTGTTAGGTTGAGTATTCCCTAGTTTTGGTGTATCATAATGTGTTTTAGGAGCTGATTGAACAATCAAGGAGGATGCGACAAACTTGTACAAAGATGAAGTTTTGTTTTACTCGTATTGCTAAGAACATTATAGGAGAATTAAAGGGTGGTATGGTACTGAAAAAGGCCACAATTTGGGGAATGAGGAAGGTTGCAATAAAAAATGCACAAATTCTTACTTGAGACCGTCTATACAATAGACGTCTCAAGTTTTGGGCTGGCTCAATTTATAAATTAAGAAAAAATGATTGGTGGTTTTGTAAGTTAAAAGGGAGATATGGACTAGGCTCTTGAGAGACGTCTATATTATAGACGGTTTCTCAAGAGAGGGTCTGAAAAAAATAATGCTATTTAATTTTAAACGTGGTAGGAGTGAAGAGAACATTGTAAAATGCAAGTAAAGCCAAGACAAAGATGAAAAATGCAGTAAGTGAGACATAGTTAAAAGTTTACAAAAAGTGTAAGTAGGACTCGAGAGAAGATTTTGAAAATAAGGGAATGTGTGATAATGATCAAGGATTACTCGTCTTTCTGCTAAAAAAGATATATTAAACTCAGTTCAAACTTCAATTAGATACTTGAATGTCAATAAGTATTCGATTTGCTCCCTATTGCTCAATAGCATTCTATTTATCCGTTTATCTATCGTGAACTAATGTAATCACTTTATCAATCCTTTTTTCTAGTGTTAAAGTGGAGAACTAACCCACGAATTCTCTTCATTGACTGAATCACTGCTTGCGACCCAGGATTCCATTTTTATCAATGAAAGTTCGCTATTTCAGAGCCTATTGTGACATGGCTGCAATGATGGCATAGCATCAATGATCGCATAAGTTGTAAAGCAGACAACTAAGTAACTAATGATGGTTCTTTAGAGCTCCACAAAAGGCTTTTTACCTTTTGCCGGATTAGGTTTTGTTGGGAAGTATTTAGTAATAGCCATAGGACCATAGTGCAAAAATGCATTTCGACCGTGATTGTGGTAATGGTCATGGTGATTTAGTAACCAGGGTGATATAGTTTTTGTATTGCCAAATATCGTCCCGGACATTGAGATGTCACTGAATTGGCTTAACACCTATAATAGTTTGGTAGATTTGAAAATCTTGCAACTCGGACAATACATTACGATGTGTCCTTGTTTTTCCACAAAGTATAGACCGAGTTTGTAAAAATAAAAATTGATGCCGTTTGTTTTAACTTTTTTTTGAAGAGGGTTTTCAGAAAACCATGTGTTTCTGTAAGGACTTGATACTTGGTAAATTATTTCCGATTAGAATACATCATGGGTGTTAATGTAGCCTCAACTCTTCCAAACGCAAGATAAAGGCATGGAAATATGTCGTTCATTTTACTCGTAACTGTAGGTTTTACTAGCTGTTGCACCAGCTCTCTATGCTCGATCTATACCAAACTGACATTGCTGTCATATACGAGGCAAAAGTCGTGCTGTTTCTGATACAAATTGCTAATATCTTTTGGTCTCGCGGGTTCTCTTCTAATAAAGTTTTGATCATTCATTTGTATCACAGGTTGTGAGCTACGATTTTAAAGAAGAACGGTTCGCCCAACTACACAGGTTAGCAATTGGTTTCCCCGAATCAAGGTTTTTCTATGTCGGAACCCCTGCATCTGAAACGTCTCAAGTAGCAGCGAAAAAAGGTGAATCCTTAGTGAGATCTCAGTTCGAAAAAGACCCGTATGGATGCTTGAGTTCACTCCATCACAAGAAATTGAAGCGTGATCCTTTTCATCGGTCTATTCCTTACCCAAATGGCTGTCCCGAAATTGACGCCTTGTTTAGATACTGTGGTTCGTCTCTCTACGGAGGTTCTCTTCCTTGGAGTTGAGCCAGATATATTGTAGGACGATCGACGGAGAGCAGTCATTTTTGTCATAGAAGTATAATCGTAAAGAAAATATGGCTACTTCTAGGAAATGTAACTTGGCAAAACATGTACTTGTATGTTATAAAATGCATTACAATATCTGAAAGGGAAGGGTGTTATTAAAAGTCGCCACCATTTTTATTGTGTCGCCATTCTTTATATATTGAATTTTCAATATCGCCCTTAATGAAATTTTATAACTTTATCTCTCTAAGTTCTCTCTTAAAAACTTTCAAAACGAAAATTCAATATCGAAACACTATGGAAAAAAAATGATCACCAAAATCATTCGGTAAGCATCGAAATACACATTCGCTCTTTAGGTCATAACATTTTATAAGAAAATTGCATTAATGCAAGGTTTGTGGAATTAGAAACAAGACTTCAAGATTTTTCCAACGATATGTTATATGCTCAATTTGGATAATCGGGTGAGAAATGACAACCGTTTAAAGTTTACACTGATTTTAAGTACATCTTGTCACATAAACGTGGAACTGGATGGCGGTAGACTCCGTAAAACACGCGGTAGAGCCGCGTAAAATGTACAACTGAACCGTGGTCGAGTCGCATGTTTTACGCGACTTTATCGCGAACTAGGCGCGCGTTTTGCGTGATTGGTGTACTAAAAAACAGTGCAAATTTTAAACCAGTCGTCATTTCTCGCTTAGTTATCGGAATTGAGCATATAATACATTGTTGGAAAGCTCTTAAGGCTAATTTCTAATTCCGCAAATCTTGCATATGAGATTGTTTATCAAAAGTTATGGCCAAAAGAGTAAACATGTATCAAATTTCAGCACAAACAAACTTTAAACAATTGCCATTTCTCATTCGATTATCGGAGTTTGACATATAATATATTATTGAAAAGTTCTTCAAATCTAGTTTTTAGTGCCGCAAAACATTTCATTAATGTATTTTCCTTATCAATAGTTACATCCAATTAAAAAATATACCAACACTGCAAATTAAAAAATACAAATTCTCAAATGAGATAGACTCACGGGTAAGACTATTTTTATTGGGCCATACCAAATTACAATTATTGTAGGTTCATTTGTAACTTTAGAGCAGTAATCATTTGTACCAAATTACAATTAATTAGAAAACACAAATTCTTACTTGAGACCTTCTTTTGTTAAAAGACGGCTCTCAAAAACCCAGTTCAATTCTAAATATATACTATTACAACTCTAAATATAGATTTAAACTGGACTTTTAAGAGTCGTTTTTGCAAAAGATGATCTCTCAAAAAAGCACCTCATCAGAAAATTGATCCTATTTTATGGGAGGTCGGTTTGTTAATTAAAAAAAAGTATGATTATTTAATTTTTTGGACGAAAAGAGTATGATTATTTTACTGCTACGTAAAAATAATAATATTTCAAAAAATATTCAAAATGATGAGGCCGGCGGGCGGCAATGCGGCCTCCATTGCCACGAAGCGGGAAAAATGGTGTCCACGTTGTGCTCACTCCTCAGTACGTCTGCCATTAGAGACGAAGGAGAAGGAAATTTATCCATTAATGGAGAGGGCAATTGGGCACGGGTATGGATACGGGTACAGCCGTACTGGTATGATTGAAAACTAAGAAATGTAATCCAAACTCCAAATTCATTTTCCATTGGGTCTTCCCCGCAAAATTCGGTAGCTGAATTTCATCAAAACAACAACACAAGCAACCACATTAACATTTTCCATCTGTCTCTGCCCCTTTTTTCTCCTGTATGTTTCAGCTCAATTGGGTACTCCTGCATTTTCTTTATTTTCTAATTCATATTAATGGGTTGAAATTGAGAACCCTATTCACGATTTAATTTTTTCTTTCTGGGTTTTGCAGTATTTTGTCTCGTTCGATTTGGAGAAACAGGGACGAGACGAGGGTATTTCTTCTCTTCAATAATAGAAGAGGCATGATTAAATGCAATTTCCATACATTTGTTGATATGTTTGCGTAGGAATGAATGCAATCATTTCTGGGTAATTTCGTTTTGATGAAACGATTTTGGGAATTACCGTGTAGGAGAAATCATTATTAGATGAGATGAAACTAAGGAAATGGGTGTTAAATTGTAAGAATTTGGTAATTCATCGAAATGACAAGACTCAATTGGATCCTTTTTTTGGTGTTTATTTCGCTTTTTACAATTAGTTTCTTGGAAGATAAACATTATGCCAGGATATCTTTCAGTTCTGGAATTGAATCTCCTTCTTTGGAGATTAAGAAACAATGGGTACACCTCCTTTCTCCTTCTCCATTTTATTCTATTTTGTAGTGCATTTAACATCATAGAATCATGTACATTTTGATTACGATTAATGAAAGGTGGCGATGTAGACGAGATTCCATTTGAGGTATTAATTTGCCTTATATGGACAAATCACTAAGATGGTGGTCATTTGCTTTGTCTGTATGAATGAATTATGACCCCCCCCCCCCCCTCTCCTTTCGATATTTTGGATGTACTATTGTGATAGAAATATAGGAATTCTAGCTTTGACGTTACGTTATTGCGATTACTGTTATTCTGAAGTGTTTGTGATTTACTTGTTTTTTCAATTGAATACAAAACAATGGAGGAGTAGAAAATATTATTAGCGCAATGCGTCTTTTGTTCCAATCGGGGAAGATGACTTTTTTTGCTTAGGAGTTTGTGATTATACTATTTCTTAACATCTTCGTTAATATTCTAGGCACTTAAAATAGTTTCAAAGAGAACATATTTTATATGTAGTTGATATGAGTATCCTGATCTGAGCAGCTAACACTTGGATGTTCCTGCGAAGGAAGTAGCTAGAAAAAATCTCGTTATTATTATGTATCCGTTGGATGTTTTCCTGTGAAAGGTTTGAAATTTTGATCCCTATATCCAATATCATCTATAAGAACTCTTGTTTGGTCGATCCCCTTTATACACATTGTGAAGACATGCAATATGCATTGGACGTATCTAACCTAGTTGGAATTGTGAGTTCCTGGTTGTGTGCTAACTTAGACACTAATGAAACATAGTAGTTTAACTGTTTGGTACATTTTGCTGCTGCATTTAAAATCTGACTAAAAACCCTGATCATGTGTGACATTCCCTGTCTCATATCCATTTATTGCTTCATTTTCATGTTTGGTGATGGATTGTTGCGACATAAAAATCTTATGTGTAGTTGCCTCAGAGGAGACTATGGCCTTAAATAAATGTCCACAATCATGCTTGTTAGAGATCCCGTGATACGTGCATGAATTTTTTGGCAGTCATCTTGTAGCCATCAGTTCGTTCAATTCATGTTGATTATCTTCTGTCTACAGCAGGAATATATGCAGGGAAGCTGTGCCAAAGAATTGGCGGAAATGAAAAGAGAATTTGGCGATGACTTGTACTTGTTATTTAACGCCTTCAAAACTAACATTGGATCAAGTTCAGTCTGGTTACAAAAAGGATCTGATGAACCTTTGACTACCGTGCAATCCAACATCCAAGAACTGGTTTTAGTTTGCTTCAGACAGAACTACCATCTCTTTCCTGATTTAAAGGACCAAAACGGGTTTTTTAGTCATGCTAAATTACCTCTTGATTCATCTAGTGTCCCTAGAAGATTCTTGGTTGACAAGTCTCCCAAAGGTATTTAAGAGTGTTTCTCAATTCCGTCTGTAATGCTGATCCTTCCTCATTATTCCTATCTCTTTGTAATGTGTTTACTCTTATTGATGCAGCATCTTCCAGCACTGCTGCCAGCCCAACAGATGTCTTTGACGACCCAATTATAATACCTCCTGATTTGCTTTTTAAATCGCCTCCTCCACCTGTGAATATGGAGGATTCATCTATTTCAGAAAAGGAAGAACGAAACAAACACTTGAACCAAATTATAACTATTGCTTCCACAATAGCAGGAGCAGTTGTTATCTTTGCTTTACTGTTATTTTGTTGTCTGATGAGAGGTCATAGTAGCTACACAGATGCACAAAAAGACGACAATCCTTTACTCACTTTGACTTCAAGTGACTTCTCTGCTAGCAACCTCGGTATTTCCATCATCTTTCCATGATGTTGTTTCCAAGAATTAGTTTTAAGTATGTTTCTCTGATATAATGCACAAAATGCAATCTGCCAGGTTCCTCAACAAGCTCTGACGTTAAGGATGGTAGAAATAAAAGTTTTAACTACTCGGGTGTAAACCATGAAGGACATGGTAGTTCTGTAGGTGGTATATCAGAACATGGTGCTGGTGCAGCTGAAAATGCTGAAGGGCCTTCTGAGAAATCAACAGTTGAAAAGCCTGTTCCTTCACCACCAGTTGCACCAGCGCCTCCACCCCCCAAGCCTAAGCCTCCACCACCTCCAAAGCCTAAGGCTCCGCCACCTGTTCCATTAATGAAAGGTTCTAAAGGACCAAACATTCGAGGAAAGTCGGCTTCTGGGGACCTTTCAGGGGATCCTGATGGGAAAAGAACAGTGTTAAAGCCATTCTTTTGGGATAAAGTAGTTGGTAATCCTGAACACTCCATGGTTTGGGATGAAATTCGATCAGGATCATTCCAGTAAGATTTTCAAAAAGCCTCAAACTTGTTTTGGAAATCATGTTTGCTTATGGTTATATGTTTTTAATAGAATTAAATTTGTAAGGGGAAATTATTCAGTATTTTATTCTTTAGATTCAGGGTTTTTTTTTCCTTTGTGTTTGATTTGGAAACAACTTAATTCTTAGAAAACTTACTCCCTGCTCAGTTTTTGCTAAATGATTACTATCTGCCTGATTCATAGGTTCAACGAAGAGATGATAGAATCGCTATTTGGATATAATCCTGATGACAAAAGGGGTGGTGACCGAAAGAGCAAGTTAAAGGATGGCTCTCAACCACAACTTATACAACTAATTGATGCAAAAAAGTCTCAAAACTTATCTATTCTTCTTAAAGCACTCAACGTAACCACAGAAGAAGTTCATGATGCCCTAATAGAAGGTACTATATTACTCTCAATTTCAACCATGATAACCATCTGGCTTCCGAAACTAATTACTTGAATGCATAGCTTGTTGCAATGCGAAGGTAGTAAAGTGTAATCATTGTGAGGAAAGAATGTTTCCTTTACTGATAACTATGGATGTTTCATGATTATGATAACATTGTTGGTTCAATAATAGACTTGCTAGTTGCTAGCTGTAAGTGTTTTGAATTTTGTATCTGTTCTTTTCTGTAGTCAGCAGCTACAATCCCATATATGGTTTATTTGTTTAGACATCATTTCCAACATGAGTGCTTGATCTGTATATTTCTTATGTATTGTTCACTTACTCCCTCTATAGGGACTGGTTCACCTATGGTGTATATTTGACAATCTAAATTGAAGTTTACTCCATCTAAATAAACATTTAGACTCAGATATTTGGGTCTAAACCCAAACTGAAATCCAAAAGGTACAGTTCAATTCAATTCAAGATATAAATTTAACTTTGGGGAGGACCAAATATCAGGAATGGGAGAACTAGAAACTACTCCTAAATATAATTACAGAAAATTGTCAAACATAAGCCAACCTTTCACTCATCCACTATGAATGCTTATTGATTATTTTCTAATGATCTCATCTTTGATGTGTTTGTTCCCATATATCATACCCAGTGTGAATTGGAGGGGTGGGGCTGTGGTGGTTTAGATCACTGGGTATGCTAGGAGCAAATTCATCGCAAAGGTTAAATTAGTATTACTACAGTTTGGCAACCTTACAAGTTTTACCCCTAACTGTGTAGCTGTGTACTTTTACCCCTAACTGGCTATCTCTGGTGTGATGCATCGTAACCTTTGGCAACCTTACAAGTTAAGTTTTACATGATTTTTACGTGATTGCTTCTGCATCCATCATCTTGCTTAAATGATACAATTATTAGTATTACTACAGTTTGATTTAGGTGTTTTTTTTGTGATTGGTAAATGTCGAAAACTTAATGGGAATTAAACCTCCAAAATAGCGACCTTGCTGCTGCTTCCCTATTTGGTCGCAAACTCGTGTATCATTTGCTTCTACATTACTTCGTGAAGGATTGTATTTCTGCTTTTGCATTTGTTAGCTGCTTGATCTTTGTTCTTGATAATACTTCTTCAAATTATCAAGTCTTAAGTATTTGCTTTGAATTAGGTAATGAATTGCCAGCGGAGCTATTGCAGACATTGCTTAGAATGGCTCCTACTCAAGAAGAAGAGCTAAAGCTTCGATTATTCAATGGTGATATTTCTCAACTTGGACCTGCAGAAAAGTTTCTGAAAGCATTGGTTGATATCCCATTTGCTTTTAAAAGAATGGAGTCACTGATGTTCATGATGACTTTCAAAGAAGAAGTCTCCGCGATTAAGGAGTCTTTTATTACTTTGGAGGTAAGAAAGTTCATTTTTCTTCACAATTTTGTGAAACTAGGTATAAAATGTACAATCTATTAGCCGTCTCTCTGCAGTCTAATTACGCCATTCATGCCCACTGCACTTGACATCTATAAAGAAAGAACAAATCCAAAGAGTGAGTAAGACAACTATGGAAATAGGAACCCAAAGCAAAACATTAAACATAATTGGCTGTGTGTTATTGTTCAGTTGAATTGGATATTAAAGCTTGAAAGCGATCAGACTTGAGTTTCCTTAATTATCAGTCAAACTTATCGGAGATGGTCGAATTTTCTGGTGATGCAATGCAAACGTGCAATGGTATTGTGCTGAGGGGTAGGATGGTGGAGTAGGTTGCGTGAGGGAGGAAGTTTAGGATGACGAGGGAGATTAGGAGTACCATCAACTCTGGAAAATCGGGTTTGGGGATGCGATGGAATTAGAATTACTCCCTCTGTCCCAATAGATTTGAAGCAAAGAGAAATTGTGGGATTTTTAAGAAATTGGTAATAATCGAAGAGAAAGAATGAATTGTGTAGATGAAATGAAAAGAGAGTTAAAATCTATGCATGAGATTAAAAGAAAGTGGTGGGTCATTGTCCAAAAATAAAAATAATGCAAAATGAGTGAAACTGGCCAAAATGGCTATTGATGCAAAATGAGTGGGACAGAATGAGTATAACACAATGTCCAGTAGTAGACTTAATTTTAAAACAAGGATTATTCGGAGCCTTAGAAGCTGATCAGTGATTACCTTGACTAAGCTGGCAATTGTTGGGTTTTTTAATGTTGATTTTCCGATCATTAACTGAAATGTAGATATTTCAATCTTTGATTGAAGTTGTAAACGTTATATTCCGGTTTATCTTATAGGTAGCTTGTGATGAACTCAAGAAAAGCAGACTATTTCTTAAGCTCTTGGAAGCAGTTCTTAAAACTGGCAACCGTATGAACGATGGCACCTACCGTGGTGGTGCTCAAGCATTCAAACTTGATACCCTTTTGAAACTTGCTGATGTGAAGGGAACAGACGGAAAGACTACATTATTGCATTTTGTCGTTCAAGAGATTATTCGCACAGAAGGCTTGAAAGCTTTGCGTGCTGCAAAAGAAAACCGCAGCATATCTAGCATGAAGTCCGAGGATTTTGTAGAAGATCCCAACTTTGATTCAAAAGAACACAATTACACTCTTGGTCTTCAAGTTGTGTCGGGTATAAGTGGTGAGCTTGAAAATGTCAAAAAGGCAGCACTTGTTGATGGTGACGGGCTAACAACCACTGTGTCCAAACTCGGACAATCTCTAATGAAGACTAAAACGTTTTTAGAGAACGAGATGGAAAACCCCGAGGGAGATTCTGGGTTCTATCAAGCTCTCGTAAGTTTTGTACAACACGCAGAAGGCGAGGCAACCTGGCTACTCGAAGAAGAACAAAGGATATCAGGGTTGGTGAGAAAAACAGCAGATTATTTCCATGGGAACGCTGGACGGGAAGAAGGGCTACGTCTATTCATTATTGTGCGCGACTTTCTGTTATTGCTGGACAAGATTTGTGCAGAAATTAAACAATCTTTCGCAAAGCGAGAAAAAAACCCGAGCAAAGAATCATCCTCTAAACAGCCTTCTCTAGATCAGAATTCATCGATACAGGACATGCGCCAGAAATTATTTCCTGCCATTGCTGATCGACGTATAGACGATTCCAGTTCTGATTCGGATGACTGATTATACTTTCCCTGTTAGCCGGTAGTACACTAGATCTTCCTCTGCTTCTGGTCAGTGAAACATAAGTGGCTAATTAGTTTGCCTTTTGAATTTGTAATTCGCTCAGAATGATTAAAAATAGCCTAAAATCAACCATAATTCTTTTTTTTTTTTCGATTTACGATTCGAAAGGCAATTAGCGAATTATTTGACACTGGTTCATCCTTTGTCAAAAAAATTGAACATTCAACACTATAGTCATAGAGAGTATGAGATTGTCTGTATAAAAAATTTGTCATTTTTTTGGTGTACATTTATTATTAAATTTCTCTTGTTTTTGTTATGGTAATACAATGTATATTATTATAGTGCTAAGATTAACTAATAATTTGTTCTGTTTATTTGTTTTTGTTTAATAAAATATGACCTGAGAAAAACAAGATTTTGGTTTCTGGAATACCGGGCCCATTTGCTATTGTTTTTTCTCTTTAACTTGTATAATAATAGTCTTTTTTTTCTTTTAACTTGTATTAATTGGACTATTTAGTCCATATATCTAATGCGTCTCTTGGAGATACCGTCTCTCACAATAATTTGTTTTTTTATTAAAATTGACTCATCGTGAGACTGTTTAATATAGACCAACCCAAATATAGTTTAAAAAACCTGATAAAAACAATTTTTTATTTACTTAATTTTTTCTTAAAAAACATTTTCGATTGCTTGTGCGGACTCATCTCATCGTTAAACGGTCTCATACTAAATGTGCTTGTTGAAAATATGAAAGGCATCTTTCAAATTATCAGGACCAGACCGTGACTTGGTCGAACTAATGACATTAAACAAAGCGCAATGTGGGAGAGGTATTATTCTTTATTTTTATTAGATATTTTTCTCTTGATTTGCTTGTTTGTGTGAGGCAATTTTTTTAATAAAAAAATGAAGAAGCTAAATATGCAAAATAGGATAAAGCAACGATCCTAGATCTGTCAAGTCTAAAATTTTGAGATCCAAACCCTAAAAAAGGGATGTAGATCCATAAAGCAAATCGAATTTGTGATTCATTGTCATCCCTACTTGAAACACCCACATTGAGGTACTCTTGAAAACAAATTAGGCACCATAACTGAATAAAATTGGTTGACATCACTTATAAACTGAAGCTGATAAATACAATATCTGTTGTTTACTAAATATGGAAGAAAAACAAAAAATCATAAACTAAACTACGGCTGCTTTATCATATATTTTCCAATTAATTTCTCTTTCTATTGACTGCAATTATGCGTTTAAAATCAACTAAAGCTACGCACAAAAAAGGAATGGGGTAAGAAATTTTCTAAGCCCTACTGTGATACATATTGCACAATTGGAATGGAGGAAAAAGAATTTACACAAGAATGGACGGTACCGAGGCAGGCAGCAACAATGGCTCAGCTACGGGAGACAGGCTCCCAGCTGATAATTAGAACAAGAGTTAAAAATTATCTCTGTCGGCTGGTCCGAAGTTCACCGATCCCACATGGCCTGGAATATGGCAGGTCGATTCTTCAACCAAATCACCATTTCCCGTTCAAGGGAAGAATTATTCAATACAGCATCTAACATAGGACTACCAAAAAATTTCGGAGAACCCTCGAACGACCATATCCTATCTTTCGGCCATGGCCTTTGAGGCAGCTTTTCCTGTTCGAAATAAAATATTAGCCTGAGTCGTGGACATACACAGATCTTTAGAAAGAAACTTTGCGACCAAGAAAACAAGTTTGAGAACAAAATTAGCTTCAACCAGATTTTCTACAACTGGTCATTCCTACAATATGATTATATCCAGCAACCCATCATCACGAAAGATAAAATGTCTGACACAAAAACCACCGAACATCTTAGCAAGACACTTGTAACCTTTGTAAACGCTTTTTTTCATCATATGCCCTTTTGGAAACTATATTTTCATGTAAAAAAAGTAACTCTCAACCTAAGGCACATGCATACTTACCATTCGCGCAAGCATAAATCTTACAGTCCTTGGACCATACACACGCTGCTTCGATGGCTTTTGAACCTTGGCATAAAAGGAACTAATATCAGGCAAAGACAAGCAGCCCCTGCTTGCTCGAACAAGCACACGATCTGGGTCAATGTTAGCCTGGTTATGCCAATAAATCAGCTGTGCTAAACAGTAGTTTTCACCATAAGTTTTACAATACTCTGTCACTCCTGATAGTTTATTAGCACACTTGGGTCCAAGATCAAGAGGGCTAATGTAAACAGGAGGTGAAGTTACAGACTTGTATTCCTGCAAAGTAGGGGAAAATTGTAAATTCACACAAGAATCAGGTCATTGATGTTCAAAAAGGTTTCAAATAAATTTGTAGCAACAAACATTTAAACTCACCCTAATTTTAAAAAAACATTTTGTGTAAGCATATAAGTGAATCATGTCAGCAGCAGCATCATGTCTGCTCTTGTATGTACAAGGAAGATTGCGAACCTCATCCCTCAACCTTAGAAATAATAATAATGTCAGAACACAGAATAAAAAGTTCCAAAGTATGACGACATTTTGCTCAAGATTTACCATAATAGAGATTTTCTGAGGTCTTTCTCAAAATTCCCAGAACGAGATGGGTCCTGAGCACGGATTTTCAATTTAAGATCTTGTAGCATATGATCATCAATATGAGGGGCTATGCATTCAAGAAGTTGATGAACCAATGAACCTTCACCATTCCACAAGACAGATACCATCTCCTCAGGACTAAGCTTCTGCAGTGGTGGAGGAGCTTCCTTTGGATTTCCAAATACACATCTTAAGACATACCTAACCTGCAAGTACATTAGATAGCATATTAGATGCTTCTCCAAAATCATAATGATGATAACAATGTCTAAGCCCAAAATCAAAAAATTCAGCTAGCAAAAGAATTCAAAATGAGAGATCGGTAACAAAGATCATCTTTATACAACGGTTACCTAGCATTTAACCTACACAAAAATCAACTCAAATGATCATCATTCTCCACCATCATCATATGTAATGTCATGATGCTGCACATCCCAATTTTTCATGTCATTTTTCATCTTCATATTCGACATCGCTTTCTTTTCTAATCTAAAGACGAAAACCCAGCCCTAGATAACGTTCATATGAACCAGAACGACACGGACAAAAATTATGCCTTCTTACAAAATCAAAATGAACAAGGCAGGAAATCAGATTGTCTAGATAGATAAATACAGAAATCTCACACATTCTTGGAAGACAGGTACCTTAATGAAAAATATCAAAAAAATTGTCAAATGATGTCACGATACAAATGCGTAAGATGTTACCCCAACCTTTTTCTACAAGTCGACCAATGACATCAAAAACTAACTGTATAAAAGGCATCACAAAATAAGTGTATAATGCACAAGTTAACTACAGGCAAAAGCAAACTACAGCGGAGAAAAAGTAAAACAAACAGAGGTGAAAGGTAAAAAAACAGCTGCAGTCTGGGCAATATATATATATATATATATATATATATATATATATTACACTAAAGAAACTGAAAGCATAAGGCTCGTGCTGTGCACAGTCCAATTCGGACCAACCAAAAATCGGTCTGAATAATTTTCCAGACCGGACCAAACCATTAACGTGTTCTAGTCTGGACTGCGAATTTTTCGTTTTTATATTTCTTCCTTAAATTTATATGTGTTTATACAAATATTTCGCACCTACAATCACCAAATATAATTTGTAATTAGTTGATTGCATCTATATCATTCAAGTACATATCTATATCTATAACTATTACTAAAACTTAACACTGCTTACATCATCCCTTTTTAAAATCGCTTACGTGTCACCACCTCATTGAAAATTTTCCCTCCAAAATGCAATGATGATGTCATTGTTATTATGATTATCTTTGACTTCACTATTTTCGATTATATTTCATTTATTTCAATTACAAATTCTTTTCAATTTTATTATTAAAGGAATTATTTTTGTTAGCAAAAATTAGTATGTTATTTTTATTAAAAAACTTATGATTTCGTATTTTATATTCCATGTACAAACCATTTTCTCTCTTATTCAAAATAAAAAAAAGTACAAATATAATTATATTATATGTATACTTACTTTTTTTATCTTTTGTTGTTATTCTTTTTGTCGTGAATTAAACTTTCACAACCACCTATGCGCATTATGCAAAATATGATACAATATATTTACGTAATACAAACAATTGTTCAGAATAAAATGAAATAGGAGTATAAGTATAATGTAAAATTTATTTCTTAAAATTTTTATTTCTTAATATATATAAATATATTAGAAAATTTGATCAAGTTGTGCATCGCACGGGCACTATCTAGTATTACTATTAAATAACTACATCTTGAAATATATAGGTAAAAAACTTGGTTTATGGTCATAGTACAGTTTTACGGTCTAGTTTGGTTTGAAAAATAAAAACCCAAAATCGGACCAGAAACTGTAATTTTTTGCAAATTGGACCAAACCGTTTAGACCGTAGACCAAACTTTGTTTAGCCTTACTCAAGCATATAAAAGGACTGAATAATTTAAGCATGATGGCATGCTTTACTACCAATGGAGTACCTTCCATTAAACCAATTGTAATCCATCACCACACGTTAAAAAAAAAACCAAAAAAGAGGGTTCACAAGAAGACATGAATTTAAAATTTACGGCACAAACCTTATCCAGTGTAAGAGCCAAATTTTGAAGTCTTTGATTGCAGACTCCTTCAGCCTGTCACAATCGAAAATATAAAGAATAAACCACCATACAGCAAAAAGTTGATCCTGCTACATCACGAAATAATGTGAAATAAGCTAGAACTGAACAGACTTACCTGTACTTCAGCATCACTTTTCTCCATCTCAAGAGATATTTCTGCATAATATTTTTTCTTCTCTTCCAAATTATGCCTCAATATCTCTTCAGGCAGCTTTGTTCTCTCAAAATTTATGAATCGTACCTACAACCAAATGAAAATAAAAGATATTGAGAACATATAGTGGACAAACAAGCTCGGCACAACCAAAAAAGACAGTAAAGATTAAATACCAGGCGAGCTGAATAAGCAACTAGCCAGTCAGGCAAACCACCCAACAAGCATGGACCTAAGCCAGCCCTTGCTAAATCGATATAATCCTCTTCAGACACCCAGTTCAATTCACATGCCTCCAGAAGCAAGCGATGCTTATCCAACAATCCGTGCCATTTCTTTAGAACCTGATAAACATCATACAACAGTCAATAGATATAACTACGAAGGACTTTAAGATACTAGAGATTAAACAGTACTCAGTAAACATAATTAACACTCAGTTTTCTGAAAAAATGAGGCTGTCTACAAGGTAAAAATTAACTGAAATATACACTTCATCCACCCCGCCGCCCCCCCCCCCCCCCCCCCAAATAATTACTAATTGAATTTTTTTTAATCAAACTTGAGCATTAATTCAACCAAAATTCTACAATTATCTTGAAAATAACACTGTTAAATTGACTAAAACATCAACTCTCAATAATAGTATTTAATAAACATCTAATATATAAATCATTCAAATGGGCAGTTGTGAAACTTCATTAGGATAAGTAGGGGCGCAAAGCCCCTGTAAACTTTAAGAGTTGAATACAGAAGTTGGCACATTTGGTGGATGCGCTACAGTGCTAGTTTTTGAGATACATAGTGTGAGCCTTCAATAAACCATTCTGCGGTTTTTAGTCTTGCAATATCCAAATTTTCACATAAAACTTGGCCCTATTCAAAATATGCGATCGGGTTTTCCACTGGAAACTGGTAGCAGTACATAACAAAAAAATGAAATTCAGAAAAGTACTATTTACACAATGAAATAGTTCATACCTTTTGGAAAGCTCCTTCACCTGTTAGATTCAAATAACTTCCACGACAAACTTGACTACCACACAAACAAACAGAGGCTTCATACTCCTCCTTACTCTGTGGAAGAGATCAAAGTCATCTCTCAGTAAGAAAATTTGAAGAACCAGAGGCAAGCAATGAGGAAGGAAACAAACATACCTCAGTCACCGAATTATAGTCAAAAGTGATTTCTTCCCCAAATTCAATTGGACGAACAGAATAGATACCGATCTGATACTGGCCGTTTACAGCAGTAACTCTGCAATCCAAACATCAGAAAAATTATAGAAATATGGTCAAACACTGGTATCACCAAAACTCAACAAATGGGTACATAAAAAGAGGTCCATGTCATGTATCCCATCAACTTGGGTCGAGAGTGACCCACAATTCGGATTGAACGGCTTGGATCGCAATTTGATCGTTAAACCTTTGGTCCTGGTAAAACCGTCCTTAACAAGATGATTCTTGACGAGTGGCGGAACCAGGACTCAAACTTTGTGAGAGCACAATCGATAAAATAATAATTTAATGAAAAAAAATCATAAATACAAAAAAAAAAACAATGTTTTCAATTTATTTTATATTCTGTTCGTGGATGTATGTCATTAAAATTTAGAAACATTTAATGTATTTATAGTTTTTTTGCAGTAAAGAAAAGATATATATTAATGATTTCATAATTTATCAATGAATTAGTGTAGTTCAGTTTGTAAGCAAATGCATACAATTATGATGAGTGCACACAGGTCCTGGGTTTGAATCCTGTTGTTTGCAAAATTCTAATTTTTTAAAGGAATGTTAGTGGGGTCACTTGCAGGTGCCGGAGCCAACTAGGTCCGCCGCTGATGATGACCTAAGAAAAAAAAGCATGTAAAGATTAAAAGTCACTAATCCATCACACCTTGCTCCATCACAACCTTTGCAACCACCACAAAAACCCTGGCTATCAGAACCTTGGTCAAAAGAATATATATCTTAGCTGACGTTCGAGCACGTTATCTAGACCTAGGTGTTGCATAAAGTCCCTGTTTTTAAACTACATGTCTAGGGAATATAAAGCACAATCAATAATACATTAGAAAGCTATGTTCAGTTCCACATCATGCTTTAACAAAAATGTTTACCTATCAAGTTACCAAGAGAAACTAACATGTATATCTGACATAATGAGGATAAAAATACCTAATCAAGCAACAAATAGACCATGCGCATTTATAATTTTATAAAACAAAAAATGAAAAGAACGTGCATAATCCTTGCAGCACAAAAAAAATTGAAAAAATACTCACTTTGCTTCACAATTAGGTCGACAAGAATGGCAAATTCGACTTGCATAATTTGCTTTATGCATTGCATCAACGACAACTAAATCATATCCATCAGCATCACCCTGCAAATAATAACCTAAAGTTAGAATATACATGATAGAGATTGTTGACATCTCAACGCAAAAGATGTACAAGAGTCACTAATCATATAGATCCAAACGGAAGAAAATACCTTTGGCCTCTCAAGATATATGTTGTAAAACTCAGGGGCAGGTTCTTTACTATCCTTCTGCAAAGAACGGATTCCATCTTGCTTCTCAAACCATTTCCAAGCAGGGTAAACCTGCAAGTGTTCCCAAACACATAACTGAAGCAAAAGTTTTTAACAATCAAAACTAATCTCACAAGACATTGAATATACTAACATATTGATTGACTATGTTATTAGAACTCTTCATTGTAACTGAAATACTCATGTCGGATCTTAGACACGCGGACATTTGACTCATTGACACTTCGAATTGAAACAAAATCATGAAGTGTTAATACAAAATTGCTAAGTCAAACGCTATATACCCAAGTAGATCACAATTACGAGTGTATAGCATATTGAAATGAACTAACAATCAAGCAAAAGCACAAAAACCACTAAAAATAACTATAACAATTTAACAAGAAAATCCATAGAGTCGTTTCACTTGCTTATCACGACAGTCCCCAGAAGGTTCTACTTTTCTTTTAGGCTAATTCATTACTGGGAGAAATGTTGTGGCTAGTGGACGTGGGTTTGAATTGTTGAAAAATATACTTCGTATTACGGAAATCAATCACCATGCTCAGCTACTCTTCGGATGTCAAGCCTCAAAGAAGATACAACCTAAAGTAAATGTATGAAAATTTCTCTTCATATTTCATAGATCTCGACAATGTATTGCATGATTAGGATATTGCATCCTTGCTCATTACTCATAATTTATCTAATAAAATGACCCTAGACGAATAATAAGAGCTATGTCATGAGGATGTAAATTAGCAAGAATCAAATTCAGCCTTTAAAGACAGATTTCTTCAATAATGATCATATTGCAGCAAAAGCAAAGTCAATAATATACAAAAAAAAGGGACTTTTTTGCCATTGTATTTATCTATTAAATTCTATAGCAAGCAATTGAGATATTTTAATATGAAAAAATCAAAGCATAAGATAAAACAAAGTAGACCCCACTGAGGGTTGCAAAAATAATAACGGCTAACTTAGTCAAATAGTATGAATATGTAGGACACCATACCTCTCCCAGAAATTCAACGACAAAATCATCCACAGGGAAACCACCTTGTTTGTCACATACAACACCTAGCCCCTGACCAACAATTCAGCACAAGAACAAAATTTCCAATATATGAGAAAAAAAAAAACAAAATATATTAAAAAATAATAATAAATGAAGGTGAAGCACCCAGATATAAGACAAAGTACCTTTCTATAAGCAACATAATTATCCTCAGGGCGGCCATTGATGGCTTGGAGAATAGCCTCACACAACTTCAACGTTCGAGTATTATTATCTTGCTTAGCTGATCCTAGAATTTCCTCTATGACAGGTTTTAACGGGTATGTCATGGGTGTGTCTCCACCACCAGTATACCGCCTAACTTGTTTATTCAGTATCCTAAGGATCACATCTTCAATAAAATTATGTTTTTCTGTAAGAGGCCAATCAACATCCTCAAGCATGGAGTCAAGAAGAAGATTGTGTGTGTAAGGATCAATGCCATAAACCTCTTGTTCTATGACCTCCTGTCCAAGTTGTTTCCTTGGTTTAAATTCTTTGACTTCAGGAATCTCCATATCCACCTCCTCAGTTCCATTTTTCTGAGCTTTGACTTTATCCTCGTAATCTTCAGGCAACGAAACCTTCATCTTCCGATGCACTTCAACCTCATCAGCTACAATAACATATTCATCAATAACTTCATATTTCCGTGTCACAGGAGGCACAAGGCTGACCTTCGTCATACGAGCACCCCATTCACGGTCCTCTGGGGTCATATCAAAAGTCTCATCGGCAGTGAAGTAAGCCTCTTTTTCCTCAAAAGTAACCCCAGATCGGACATCTGAATCGCTATCAGTGTCTGAGACACTTCTAATATCACTTTCACTATCCTCTGATGATAACTCAAACTCATCAGATGATTCACCTTCCAAGTGTATTTTCTTATTCATTCTTGACAGGTTCTTTTTCATCTCCCGGTCAGATGAATATTCCACATAATCAAAGCCCCCATTAATAAAAGATGAACCATTTGCCCGGCTCGTGTATTTCCTCTCCATGTGTGATTTAGATTTCCTGTACCCAGACGACACACTGGTTTCATCTCTTTGTTTTTTCATCATATCATCTCCATCAATAACAGTTTTAAAACTCTCATCAAGACGTGTTCCGAGTTTAATAAACTGTGGGATGACCTGCTCCATATCACCTCCATCACCTCGATTTTTCATTCTGTGTTAGCACAGCATGTTAAGACACTAAACAATTTAAAATAAAGCAAACACAAATAAATTGCAAAACTTAGAAGTAACAACTTTTTGAAAGAGCCTTAGACGGTGTAAATAATACAATCACAAATTCAAAATACCAGTCACACTTCATGAACTATAAGCAGTATATATTCTACAGTCCGTCGATATGTAGGGTTAAAAAAGGTAACAAGCTACAAAGCTCACAATGGGCAATCTATGCTTCCATCTAGATAGGGTACGCGGTCAGATGTATGCAGCCTTTGCCCAGTCAGAAAGAAGCTGTTCAGTTGCGATGGCAGAAAATCAAGCATATTGTTTATCAACTCCCAAGAGTCATCAGAAGAATTCCTGTTTATCAACTTATCCCCTCCCCAAAAAGTATCAAAGGCTACATGCGCATTCCACAACGGAAACCAGCATAGATGACAGATGAAATAGGATGCAGAAAACCTAGTACTAATGCACCCCTGTGCTTTCCCTGAGCTCTTTCCAGGAAACAAATCCACCATAATTACACTAGGCCAGGAAAGGCAAAAGTAATTCATGGCTGAGTCACTTAACTGTTAAAGTGGCAGCTCACAAAAAGGCAGATGTAACATAAATCCATGATGAATTGATGAAAAAGGGAGCAGCAAAAGGCTTGAAATAAGAACACAAAAAAAGGACAGAAAGAGATTACTTTATGGCCTCCCTGCACATTTTAATGATATCTTGTTTAGCAACGCTCAAGCCACGGCGAGCATAATAACCACTCTTGATTCTGTTCTGAATTTCTGCAACCTACATAAAGAAAGATGAATGAGTCCATATGACACTAAGAGAGAGTACAAAACCCAAAAATAGCTCATATTAAACCTTGCGCACAAAAAAGTCTGATGTGTTCCCCTTCATAATATCCTTCAAGCGAAGCCCCAGAAATTCCTCCATCCTTCTGTATCCATTTCCAGCCTTCTTCATTGCCAAATGCCTCATGCGAGCATCACGAGCTAGGACTGAAGCAGACTTTCGAGTATCAGATAGTTTTGTACGCTTGTATAGATTCTGCCTGAATGCTTGATTAGCTGCACCTCTTTTCTCCACCATATCAAAATAATCTTTGAGCCCACTAGACTCATCCATATAACTCCCATGAACAGACTTGGAAACTGATGAAGATTGCTCAGGCATCTGCTTCCAACTCCGCATCTTCCAGTTTGACTCCTCAACAATTATAGTCCTTTTAGAACTCCGCCCTTTGACCCAATTAACAAGTGGAAATTTGATCATTAACTCCTCAAGTTGACTACAGCCTCTAATGTCAACAGAGGATATACCATTAAAGGACTGAAGAATATCTTCAAGAACGGCACAAGTAACATTGGTACAACCATCTAAAACCAACACCTTGATCATTTGCTTATTGTAACCACTCTACATGAGGATAAGAAGAAAAGAACACAAGTATGAGAACTGAGGATGAAAAGAGATTACAATCAATCTAATGAAGTATGAAAATGATAGATAACATTCACTCACCATGACACTACGAATAACAGAGTCAGTACACTTAGAGCCCATAGTTGACAAATCAATCCGTACACTCAAACTTTGGTAGAAAACCACAGAAGATCTCCAATGTTTGCAGGTTGAAGAAGCAAACACTAAGGTTTTGACATCAGTTCTGAGAAAATGGAAGATGCGGGCCAAAATATGACCATCCAGTAGACCCCAACTCCCTACCTCAGTTTTGGAATCACTCTCTTGTTTGCAAAAGGTAGCACTGCTACATAAGTCCTCAAATGAGGAATTCCTGTGATAAAGCAGTGGTAAGCCTGCGGCCACCTCAAAATCTTCTTCAGCTCCATCAGACACAGTGCAACATCTTTTTTTAACATGTGTGTCTTCCACAAGAAACATGGATGCTTCATTCTCTGTATAAAGGCAAACAGAACCATTATTCAACCAAGTGGATGCAAGTGACATGAAAGATTTCAGAAATGAGCATCAATATTAAAAACATACTTGTTTTACTTTTTATACTCTACCACTAACTAGAAATTATTCTCAGTGCCTTTTTCCAATCTGTATATGCTTGTAGTAAGAAAAGACAAAACATCTTGAAACAATTGTAGCAATGTGCCAAACTTGATAACTTTACTCTTCAGTCAATCAATAAAACAACTTGTATTGCAACTAAAAAAATCCCATAACATTCCATTGGTCCATCTAGCACCACTAATCTCATTACCAGATTAGAGGGGAGAAAACATACTAGACATCCAAAAAATGTGTATATATGATTTCGTGGTTTTAAATGTGCACAATTGTATAGGTAAGCACCAAAGCGTCCCCTTGAAGTGCCCCCAATAGAAAACGGGAGAAAATCGAAATATGTTGGTATTAAAACTAGATCTTTATCGAAACAAGTCCAATCGGGTCAATAACAGATCAGACAAGTTCAGGGTCAATAGTGACTACTACTATGGCTAATTGGGTCAAACCTAATTAAATTCCAATATCTTTCTAAAATTATTAGTTTTCCAGAAAATTATGTTGAAGACTAAGGTCTCAGCAAATGCTCAGGGGTCAAATTTGAGTTATAAAAGCTACTTGAAAGTTGAAACATTAACTGAGATCCTACTCTTGCTTTTTTCATTTCACTCTTAATCCTTACTTCAAGCTAATTTTAGGTTCTTACTTCTTACCTACACTGCTACACAACTAGCAAGTATTTAATTGCATTATAGATTGAATGGAAACAAGATCTCAGGACAGTACTTTTAAAAGGAGTAAACAGAAAACAGTCACATGTCTAAGCAGACAAGATCAATATAGGTTAACTAAATGCCGGAAAACATACCCATGGGAGACTTGAGAAGATTGATAGAACTTCTATGCTTCTCGAATTCCTTCCTTGGTTGTCTAGAAATCATCCATGGGTCTAAGAGCTCATTTATGGCAGCAGCAAACTCACGACTCTTATAGGATTTCATAACTAGTTCATGGAGCTTTCCTAAAGTATAGCCAAGAAAATGGGGATGCAAGCTATGGAATGAACTAGAAATTGAAGTTCTGTCATCATGCAAAACTTCAAACGATTCACCAGGAGGTGCAACGGTATCTGCAATGTGCTTACTACTACTCACAGCAGCATTAATAACAGCTGTAACCGAAACCCAGATTTTGTCAATTTTGCGGAACACACTGCTTTGCTTCTTCAAATGACCTTCTTCCATTAATTTGGGCAGTGCGTAGCATGAAAACGGCCCATGTTCATGCCCCATGCCATCAAGGTAAAACCAGTCACCTAAGTGCAACTGTAGATCATTTGCAGTGCAAAGCCGGTCTTTGGGTTTATTGATAATACTAAATTTCCAAGTTTCTCCAGCGTTTTGCTCCTTCAAGCTTTTAAAAAGATAACAATCTTCTGATGATGAACTTTTCATGTCATTGGACAGAGAGTTTGCCACCTTTAAAGAATATTTATCTTTCCCTCTTGATTTCAACCGAGAGTCGTGGGTAGATGAACCATTATCTGTAACAACACAAGCATTGATTCTAATCACTGGCATCATACTTCCTTTGACCTCTCTCACAGTGATAGATTTTGTTTGACCCAACTTATTGGCAATGCTTGAATCGTTCCTCTCATCAACCCAGGAAAATGCCCAAAGTGGAAGATCAAGCTTCTTGCTTTGACAAGGGTAGTACAAGTCATCTTTTGACTGCCAACGTGGATCCTCATAACCAGACTTTACCATCTGACAAAGAGGATACCCATCATTAAGAACTAATTTTTTCCGGTAGAATTTATCTACCACAGCTTCTTCATTTCTTCGCCAGTCCCCGCCTTTGCATGACCATCGACAAGAAAACCATTCAGTAAATTCACTCAAAAGACAAGAACATTCTTTGTCAAGGCTAGCAGTAGAGGTGGATTCAGGAGCGTCCTTTATTGTAGCCTCTGGAACTCTTGATATACCCTCCTCTTGACTCTGCTCAAGAGGCTCTCGACGGCATGAACGATCCAGCATAAAACCTGTAAGCAAGAAACACGTGATATCAGAACAATGATAATAATTCCCCACACTTCAAATAGTTCCGAGCAAATCCTTTACCCTGCATAAAATAGTTAAACTAATCCGCCTAAAAACTATTTCACCAATCATACAATTTTATAAAAGTGTTGAAAGATAATAAATATCAACTTCCCAAACACTTTGGCAAAAAGGTCTACTTACACGTATTCTCGTTTAATACACATGGCTGGAAATGCATTAAAAAAAAAGACAACAATAATCTCAACTATTTTCCATGCAATCAAACAATCCTAACTATTAATTATTCCACAATAATCACAAGTATGTGTAATAATAAACCCGAATTGGATTTATTACAAGAGAAGAATTATAGTTGGGATTACACCCCCATATGAGGAATTATTATTGAATGATCAATATTCGAGCTTATTTTGAGTGAATGAATAATAGTTGGGATTATTAATATCTATTTTAACAATAGTTGGGATTATCAATATCTATTTAAAATGAAATCAGTCAAAATCTCATATTATTCTTTTTTCGATTAAATATATTTATCTAATTAAGTGTGGCAAGCTGCTTTTTCATGTCAAATACTACATAATTGAAATTCGCTAGAATCTCCTATTACTCTTTTTAGGTTTAAATATACATATCTAAGTAAACTACCCAATTTAATGAGCCTGATTTGTTTTTTATTGTTTTTAATATTATTTTTTATTGCTTATATATAGTTAATTATTATTTCATATAAAACATATGTATACTTGCATCATTCTTTGCGCCCAGTTTTCTATTTTCAACCTGTTACATTATTATTATATGGATCATTACATTTTAATGGAAATTTTTGAACTTAATAACGATAAAATATACTTGGATCAATCTTCATATATCAATAGAATAGAAATGAAATTAAATTTATGACATTTGATACTGATATAATTGGCTATTATATTGACCATTTTCAAACAGCTTGTAAGTTTTAATTTAAAAATTGTTTTTTTACAAAAATTCTACAAATAATGTGTATTGATATTTGTTGAAACCATCCAACTAAAAAATAGTCAAGAATTGTTGTAATACTATGTTTTTTAAACAAAAATAGAACGTAATAAACTCTAGTCAATTAGAACAATAATTAATAATAGTATTCTATTAGTTTTTCTACAAAGTAATTCGCTATTATAACAACTTGCCAGAGAAGTCAAGATAAATCGGCTCCTTTCTTACCATGGTCCATAATTTATTAACAAATTAAATCCAATCAGAATATAATTGTTTTTTGGAAAATTTACCTAGAATAATCCAACCTAATCGTGATTTTCTTACAATAATCCCAACTATTGATTAACCATGAATAATCTCAACTTTGAGGGGTATTTTCCCAGAGTGAACCCGATGACCTGATGACTTGCTATAGCAAGTTTTCATTTTTTTTAAAAAAAAAAGATAAATTAAAAAAAATGCCGAAAAAAATGTTAAAAAGAACGTTCAAAAATTATGAATTTTTTTATTATTTTAAATTATTTATGTAAAATTTCAAAGTTTTTCTCTAATTTTAAATTAATTTTCAATTTATTTTTTTTGTAAATTACCTACTATAGCAGGTCATCGGGTTAACCAAGTTTACCCTAGGCAAATACCCCTTAAAGTAGGGATTATTCATGGTTAATCAATAGTTGGGATTATTGTAGGCAAATTACAAATAGGTTGGATTATTCTAGGTAAATTTTCCTTGTTTTAATGTATTTAATTTTTTTTACAAATGCCTTGTTGTATTAATTATTAGGACATGTTAGATATCTTTCCCTAAGAAAAGTACGTTATTTGGCGCTATGGTCGGAATATGGATATGTCATTTCCCGAGTCTTTTGTAAACTATATGATATGTTAGGATATGATATGATTTTTAAAAATATATTAATGTTTACAACTTTGTGCTTTGCACGAGTTCCTATGCTAGTTATACTATAAACTCTAACCCTTGTTTCGAATTTAGTTATATGATATCTTATGCTAAAATATGATTTTTAAAAATATATTAACGTTTACAACTTAGTGCATTGCACGAGTTTATATAGACTAGTTATACTATATACTCTAACCCTAACAAAGATATTCAGTCAATTTCCACCAATACAAGGGGGGAAAACAGAAACAAAAAAAAAAAAAAAAAAAAAAAAAAAAAAAAAAAAACTGCAGCAAGAAAAAAAATAATTGTAAATACATAGTACCTTCTGAGATGCCAAATCTCTCCCATTCAGACTGATCAAATGTCACCTGCAGAACTTCTGCAGAAAGATTTAATGGAACCAAAATAAGCATCTAGACACAAGAACTTATTTGCACAGCAAAAATAATAATAATGATGATGACACTACCATAATACAACTATGATAAATAAAAAACAACCTCAATGAGTCTGCTTAAAACAAATCATATTAAGTAAAATTTATTGATAAAACAATGCATACAAGTGAAGTAGCAATTGTCAATAGCCATGAGGCACTTAACGGACCATTTTACCTTACAAGTTCGGATTCTGTGACTATTTTGTGTTAAGAGGTGATCTTCTTTGGCTTTCTATCTTTTTTATATTTTGACCTCATTTGTTGCTGAATTTCCTCATCTCAGAAACTAAAGAAACGTTTTACGAACATAAAATGTGGCACGTCACAAAGGGGAAAATTGGTACTTCGAAAGCCAATGGACATTTAAAGGGTTCTGGAAATTTCAAAAAAAAAAAAAAAAGGATAATAAGAAAATTGTAATTCCAAAGCCCCATATTTAAATTTTTTTTTTCTCACAATCAAGGAAAACGTATTGACTTCGTTTATAAAAATGGCTTTCAAAACAATAATTGATTAAAGTGTACTTTTCAAAAACTACTTGCAATACTAACAAAAGAGATAAGATACACATAGATGCTCACTTAAATCAAATACTAATTTGCAAAATTTTACCTCCAACTGTCTCGAGTTCCCTTCCAGGTAAAATTGTAACGCCATCTAAAAGGGCGCCAACTCTTTCATCAATGCCAAACTCATTAGCAGTCACACCTTGGGCAGAGGAATCCATGATCTCCATATCAACTTTTTCAACAGAATGCTCCACATCTCCAACATCTTCCAGTACATTTCCGGGAGCCTCAGGTGGGTTCACCAGCTGTGTAACGGTGTCTGAAAAAACCATCGAAAAGTTGGTAGTGACGGCTGGTGATGCTGCATTTTCAACTGTCATCCACCTGTCAACATCAGAGTGCTTGACAAGGTGATCAGACATAAGTATCCCTTCAACTGCAAGTGATTTCAAATCACATAATTTAGAAGGACCACGTTCTTCTCCAAGGTGATCAAGGTAGTACCACTTTCCGGGGTTTATACTAGCCATGCAGGGAACATGGGGCGGTGTGTTACTTATATCCATGTCTTCTTCCATCGATGGAATTTCTTCATCAACGCCATTAAACTGTGAAATTTGTTCCTTGTCATCCGAAGAAACACCTTGACCCTCATCTTTCACATGAGTCTCGTCAGAAATACTTCTGTCAACCATGTGATTCTGCTTACCATTTACATTCAAATGGTCTTTAACCGAAACTGTTAAATCCTTATTATTAAGGATGTTAACGGTAGGCTTTTCCTCATGTACCCTATCATTCTGCTTAGTCTCACTAACTTCACTCCTACTTGATTGACGGTTATTACATAGTCTACTGAAATCATGTGGAGATCCTGGGTAACTTGGAGACCTTTCCTTATAATCATGTATCTTAACACGATCATTGGTAGACTTCTCTACATAGCTAGGACTTCGATTTCTTTTATCATTGCGATGACCACGAAAACATGGGGACCTCTCATGTCGAGCAGGAGTTCGGTCCCTATGATCATGATGCACGGCTCTCTCGCATGGAGGAGACCTGTCAGAGTAACTAGGACTACGTCTCTGTCTGTCATAACCTCCTCTTGCGGATGTACTATCAAAATGTCGCATTGACAACCTATCAGCAACAGCCTTTGATGAATTTGGATTTCTACATGACTTGGTATCAGTAGACTGACGTGAGTAACGCTCTGAACTTGAAAGCCTTCTGCTTTTTGAGCTAAAGTAATCCCCATAATCATCATAATACCTGTCACTGTTTTCTGAATAAGTGCCATGTCGCTTCAATCGAGCATTCGTAGAGTATTCTCTTGGTTGGCTTCTGCCATGACCATAATCATCCTTATCAGGTATGTCATTCAAGATTTTCGAGCTCAATTTCGAGTAGTTTCGTTCTTGATTGACTTCCCACCTTGCAGGCCTCTTCAAATGACGATGGTTCCCACTTCTATTGAAGTCCCTAACTGGGGAGACATCCTCAGCTGAATACTTATGAGAAGACGGTGTAAAGTCACGTTCATACATTCGTTCTCTGTCTCTATTTGAACCATATCGATGATCTCTGCAGTAACCATACTCTTCCCTGATGTAATCTTCTTTATGCCACCTATCTGGAATAAATTCACCTTTCTCAACATCGCTTTTTGAGGCTCTCCATGAACCAAATTCAGCTTTATCATATTCTCCCTTCCTAAACTTGTCAGGCGTTCGATCTCTGTCCCTTTTGAAAGCAATGCCACTACTACGAAACCTCCCAGAGCTAAAATCTAGTCTCTCTGGTTCATATTTTCGCCATTCTCTACTACTTCTATCTAATCCATTTTCTTTCACCCACCTATCAGAACCAGTAACAATCTCACCTTTTTCTTTAATAGGAGAAGTCAATTCATCATTCTCAGCCTCTTTTTTAATGGGAGATTTAAGAGTTCCCAATTCACCTTCTTCAATTTCATCTTTGGCATTTTCTACTACTACAAGTTCATCACTGCTCTTAACATTGTCTGAAACAACAACTGGTGTGGGCTCTTCCTTTTTGAAAAATGCATCTCTTCTAAGTTTCAACCTCTTCGTTGCAGTTTTTTTAACAGGTTGGTTGTCCAATTTTACATTGCCATTGTTGCTGCTACTGCCGCCCCCGCCACCGCAAAATGACTCTGAACCAGGAAATTTGTCCATAATTGGCTGCAAAGGCACGCATGCAACACCTCCATCACCCATGGAAGTCCCAAGCTTTCCGCTTAAGTGTAATCCAGAAACCCTAATTGTCCCCTATTCCGGGGCTATCAATGCTCATAGTTCAATCTCAGCAATCTCGAATAATCTACAAACGGAAAAAAAAAAACGTCAATAGAAGAATAAGTGAAAAGTCAACTATAAGACGAAAAGAATCACAATTCACAAATGTAAAAACAAAAATTAGAAAAGAAATCAGTCGAGAAAACGAAAACCCTAAAATCTCCAAATCTGGAAATAAAAGAAATTAAAAGAACTTACAAGATAAATGAAGCACAAGAAAGAAGAATTGAAGAATGTAGATCGAAATAGAAATTGAAACCCTAAATCGGAGAAAATTTAATGTCTTCTCTTCTCCGTTTCGCGCTCTGTTTCTCTCTCTTTCTTTCTCTCTCTTTTCTCTGTTTTATTTTTATGTTAAAAATGTCCCCGATCTTTGGCTCTCAGATCAAAATACGGTTTTCTTTATTTTTTGTTTTAAAATATTCTTCGGTTCCGTGGCGGTAGTTTTTACTCTTAATTTTATTTTTGTTTTATTTATTTGAAGACTAAAAAGTCCCTCGTCTATTAAATATAAAAAAAAAAAAAAAAATAAAGTTTGCATTTGAATCGCCTTAATATGTCATCGTAAATAAAATAAAAATGAAATCAAAAACAAATTACCGTTTTATAATACTTACTAATAAAAGTAATATGATCAATAGCAAGTATTATGAAAGATGAAATACTTAATAATATACACCCTCCGTCCCATCTAATTTGAATCAAAGAGAAAGTTATCGTTTTTTAAGAAAAAAGTAGATAATGGTAATAAATAAAGAGAGAAAATAAATTGTGGTTGAAATTAAAAGAGAATTAAAATGTATGAATGAGATAAAAAGAAAATACTGGCCCTCCATGGCTCTGGTGGTTTCGGATTCAATGTTTGAAACTCCAAGTCATGGGTTCGAGGGTTGGTGGAACAACGAAGATAAAAAGAAAATAGTGGATCATAGTCCAAAAATAGAAATGATGCAAGTTAAGTGTGACAGATGAAATGCTACAAATTAAAAGGGGCAGAGGGAGTATAGTGTAATGTATTTAAAGTTGGTGTTAACCAATTAGGGCTCGCTTGTACAGTTGTACTTAGTGTGAATATTTAAGAGGTAAATAAAAGTCAAAGTAGAAAAACAAATTTTAATTAGATAGAAAATTAAAGGAAATTGATTGTAAGAGAGGTGGAGATATTGGTTAGAAGGTAATAAAAATGGAAAAAACAACAATTATTTCCCTCATATTAGAGTATAAATTTGCCATAAGAGAAGGCGGAGGAATACTTTCCTCCAAATGAGGGAAATCATCGTTCTTTTTTATTCATCTCTTTAAGCTTACTCTCATTCTACATCTTTCACAAGTATTTCAATTACTTTATTTGCATCTTCACTTGCCTTTATTTCAGTAGTTTGACTTTTTTTTGGCTCTTTAAATATTTATACTTAATCCAAGCAACCCCTTAAATTGATATTTGAATCAGTTCGAGCTGATGTATTGAGCTATTAAAGTTGGTATTTTAATCCATTTGGAGTAGGTGTTTTAACTTGTTAAGTTGTTAATCTATTGAAGTTGGTATTTTATCATATTGAAATAGGTATTTTTACCTATTAAAGTTGTATTTAAACATGTTTAAGTTAGTATTTTAAGATGTGTAAGTTGGTATTTTAATTAATTGAAGTTGATATTTCAACCTATTCGAGTTGATGTTTTAACCTATTAAAATTGGTAATTATTCTATTTGGAGTGGTTTTTAAACTTGTTAAATTGTTAACCTATTGAAGTTGGTATTTTAACCTATTGAAGTTAGTATTTTAACGTGTTGATGTTGGTATTATAACCTGTTTGAGTTAATGTTTTTATATTGCCTAAGTTGGTATTTTTGACTTAATTAAGTTGGTGTTTTCATCTATTAAGGTTAGTATTTTAACATATTGAAGTTGGTATTTTAACCTAATGACGTTTGAATGTCATTTAATAGGCTATAATACCAACTTTAAAGATAGCAACTTAACAAGTTAAAATAACAACTTAATGGCTTAAACACTAACTCTGAATATCAACTTTAATAGGTTAAAATACCAGCTTGAATAGGTTAATATGCCAGCTTCAATACATTAAAACAAAAACTTCAAATTCGTTAACGGCCCGTTTGGTTAGTGGTACTAAATGGTGGTAATAAGAATGAATTGTAGTGTAAAATTTCATCAAAACTTTCATGTCATTCCGATGGTAATGAAACTTTGATCACAAAAATTTTTTTTGTTCACAAAATTCCATTACCACCTAATACCACCTTTCCCAATGGTAATGCATTGGAATGAATTTTATTAACAAAATGAGATGATTGAAGGTTGTCAAGCATGACCATCAAGGAAGCCATGAGATTTTTCAACCAAAATTACACTAATTTTTCATTCCTATTACCGTGATTTATTACCACTTACCAAACGGGCCGTAAACGTGCTATAAAGCGTGCGTTTGTTTTTAGGATTTTATTTTTTGAAATTGCAAAATATTGGTGTTGAAATATCAATTTCAATAAATTAAAACATCAACTTCGACTCTAATAGATTAAATTAGGGATATGCATGGGTCGGGTTCAACTATATCCAGATCCAGATCCTATTTTTTTTAATGGACTCAGATCCGCAGAGTCTAAATTTTTTGGACCCAGACCCATACCCTTAGAGTCTTGCAAGTCTAGGGTCTGGATCTAGGTCCAAAACAATTTTATTTTTTTCTTGAAAGTTTTTTAAAAATATATTATGAAGTATGATTTCGACCACTCGCATAAAATTATTTAAACATAACGATGATCTTATAATACTTTATACTTATTGAGCGAATAAATTTATGAAATTTTCCAACATTCAAGTTCTTATAACAAAATATATATCAGGTCTTTACTTTTTCAAGTATAGATATAACGACCACATTCTAATTACATGAACCGATAGAAAGTTCAAATTCATGTAATACTTAGAAATAAAAAAAAAAATCAAAGCAAATAATTAAATACACATGATAACAAATATATAATTTTTTTAAAAAAAGATGTAAATGGGTCAATTGGTCAAATCTGGGCTCAAACGTGTAGACCTGGACCCGGACCCTAAGGTCATGGACCCAGATCTTACCCGAATCCATAGAGCCCAAAAATAGATGGACCCTGACGCTAAAATTAGAGTCAGGTCGGTCTAAACCCTTGGGGGGTGTTTGGCACAAGAAAATGAGACTTGTGAGACTTTAAGATAAAAAAATCCCATCCCTTGTTTGACATGTGAGGGGCTTGGAAGAAGATAAAAATGAAAGTCTTAACCAAAATACTCACTCTCCCAGAAGACATTTTTCTTGAGGACTTTAACAATTTTATTCCCATTTCCTTTAGACGAACAAGGACTTAGACATTTTTTAAGAAAATATCTCATTCTCTTCCTCAAATCCCACACACCGAACGCTTCCTTAGGATCCAAAACCCATGTCCATTTCTAGATTAAACTAATTCAGTTGGTTTATCTATATTTTTGACTCAACTACTCTCAAAACCATCAACACTCTTGATGGCATTTCTTTGGAATGTCTAGTTGATAATTTATTATCCATTATATCTATAAGACTACTTTGTCTCATTAAAGTAAAAAAGGAAAATATGTGTACGTTCAAAACAGATTTGATGATTCGAATTTTACCCGATTTTATAACCGATTTGAATTTGACCAGATCTTAAAAACAGTTTACAATTATGTAAAATACGACATTTACTGATTTCAAATTGAACCAAAATACCTAACATGAAATCCACCTAATTACTCGAAAATGGAGATCGTATATAGGAGAGGATAAATTTAATTAAATTAATAGTTTATGGAAACTAAAATTAATTAAAAATGATGTTTGAGATTAATTTTTTTTTTTCACATAAAACGAATCTTTGCCTTCAATAATGTTTTTTGAATCTTATTTCTCACCCTATATCTATGAGATATTTATTTCTATTTATTCTTTAGATCAAACCCATATATTTCAAATGACGGTTTGGTATTATATATTTTTAGCAAATCGCTATATGAGACAACAACTTAATTCAAACTATAATTTGTGTTTTATGAAAAAAGAAATCTAAGAGTAAACCCCATCTTAGATGGTGGTTAACCTTAATTAAAAAAAAAATTAAACAAAACAAAAACTTTGGGCTCAAAAATTCTTAAACTGAGCGTGGGGAAATTCAATTCCCCAAAATAAGCACGAAACTGTTGAGATTTAGAGTTGTTCGCTGTTAGTACAAATTTTTACCAAATGTAAAAGGTATTACATCACCGAATGTTTGTGAGCACAGATGGTAGCGAAACTGAATTGTTGTAGGTTGGTGATTGTGGTTTTGAGTCTTCTTGGAGAGTTTTTTTTTTTTTTTTTGAATAATACCTGATTCATTAATAAAGAGTCATACGACATCTACATCAGAGATAAAAATTAACAAGTACATAACAACTTTAACCAAAGATAATTCAAAGTTAACAAAACTACGATCGATGTATATGAGATCTGACAATTCTGAACATCCTCTTCTACATCGCTGTTTGAGACAGCCTTCTACGAGGGGGTCTTTCGATCCATTGTAGTCTTGAGATAGAATTGAATTTGATGTAGTTGATAGTAATTGCAATTTTAGTGTCTTCTGCATTATCGCATGAATCTCTACCCACAAATCAATTACAAACTAAACTTCGTAACTCCAAAGTCTCACGAAGAGAGAGATCAAAACCCAATATATGGGTAGAATTAACCCAATAGATGGGTAGAACAATTCTTCTATAGGGAGAGGACAAATACTTATTCTAATCATATTCTAAACGCTTAAAACGGACAAGTTTAGGGGCTTACCATCAACCAAAAAGGTTGATGATAGCCCCAAACCAAAAATGGAGGTTAGGTTTTTTTAGAAAGAGAAGAGAGAAAATGATAGTGGAAAGGGAGACGGTTCTTCTTAGAGAGTTAAGTAGCCTATAATTTTTAATTTACAATTTTACAAATTTACAAGTAAACCGCTATCTAAGATAGTGGTTCTCTCTTCTATACAAAATCGTTATCTGAATTATCAGTTTGTTATCAAAAACTTTTAAAAAATTTATTATCCTACATAGATGGTAAGAAGGGAAAGTTTCCCGGTTATATAAAATGAAAATTATATTGAAAAAAGAAAATATTGTGAGGATAGATTTTCATGAAGCATTAGATTGCTATAATAATTAATAAATTATATTCTTAACTAATACTTCTATTATGTAATGCTTTATGAAAATATATTATCTTTTTTCAAAATATCTCCTATATTGTCAACTAATAATTGAACATACTGAAGAAAAAAAATGACCATACTGGTTGTTCAAAATACCGACCAACCATCTAGTCGTAGATTGTATTTTAGCATTCTCACCATTTTTCGACTATTTTGTTGATAGGTGTAGGTTCAAATTTTTGTATTGAGCCAAATATGGGACAAAAAATAAGTTGAACACAAAATGTTTGGATTAAAAACATGTGAACAAAGACCACAAATTTTGTAACAAATATTTTCAAAATGCAATGGAATGTTTCAAATTGGGAGGTGGTTTGTAGGGTGAATCGGTCCGGTTTGGTCTGGTCTGATACTAAAAGCAGACCAAATTAGAAAATTCGGTTTGAAATTTTTTCGAACTGGACCGGACCAAACTGTTTTACTACGGTCCGGTTTGGTCTGGTCTACGGTTTTTCATTTTTATATTTCTTTCCAAATTGATACATGTATTTATACAAATATTTCTCACATACAATTAATAAATATAATAATTTTTAATTAGTTGATAATATTGACATCATTCAAGTTATATTGCTATATAAAAATAACTACATCTTAAAATATCTAGGTAGCAACTTAATTTTTAAAATGCAAATTTAGGATTTTCGACTATAGTACGGTTTGCGATCCGGTCAGGTCTAAAAATAAAAAAAAATCGAGACCAAACCGTAAACTGTAATTTGATTTAAAAAAAACAGACCAGGCAAATTAAACCGTAGACCAGACCAAATATTAAAATTCTGGTTTGATCCGATTTGATTTACGGTTTAGACCAAACTTTGTTCAGCCCTAGTCGTTTGTATGACGTAGGAAAGATTTGCCAAAGGAAGTTTTATTCCTAGAAATTTATTACCTTCATCAAATCTCTAGTAATTAATCAACACCATTTGTTTAATATACTAAAAAATACTCCCTTTGTTTTCATTTGTTCTTCCCATTTGAAATATGGGAAGAAATCAAGATAAATTATAATTACACAATAGATACTATAAGAGTTGGGTAAAATAATATAAAAAATAAAGATTCTATTGATTAAAGTGTAAATGTAATAATATTATTAAATTTCATTGGGTGCATATAAACTTACAAATAGCATTAGTACAAATAACAAAAAGAAGATAAAAGTAAAGAAGAAGAAAAGAGCTATAAAAAGGCATTGAACAGCAACAAACGCAAGGTAAAAGGGTCGAGTTTAGTTATCTAGGACATGGATAAGGCGCCGCCACCTGCCTCTATTTTCAAACAAGGGTGTTTAACAAATTAACTTATTGAACAATTTTAGTTTATTGATACGAATAAGCTGTTTTTGAACAAACTGCTTATAGCAGGAAGCAGCGGGTCAAAATCAGCAGGTCAATCCAATTAATAAAATTAGCCACTCAAATCAACCACTATAATCAGCTATCAGCTACCAACCATCAATCACTTGTCAAACACCCTCATTAAAGGATTCTCCAATTTAGCCCGAATCAATTGTTTATAATCAATTTGACCAAAGAAAGTAATTTAAAAAGAAAAAAACAAAATAATGTAGCAGAAATGTCAGACACAAGAGCAATGTCCACACAACAACCACAACAACTCCTTACCCAAACCCCTGATGCCTCAATCTTCCTCGTTTGGATCTCAATTTTATTCATTCAAAATTGCATCTCCCCATCATAATTCCTGTATTTATAATCCTATTTTCTTTGCTTTTTTAATCTCCTTTTTGATTTTATCTTGTGATTATGGGGTCTATGGGGTAATAATCTGGTCTTGTGACTTGTTTTTTTCCCCAATTTGCATCTGGGTACAACTAATTTCTTACATTTTTGAATTATTTTCAGTTTTTCTGAGGTGGGTTTTGTAATTTGAAGTAGAAGCATATATTGTTTGGGTTATGGATGTTTGTTGTGATCTTCAAGTTGATGTTAATGGTGAAGGTCTTTTCATGGTGGATAAGGTAAACATTTTTCTCTTTGTTAGTTTGTTCCTTCCTTTTTTTCCTTGTTAATTGATCACTATTTTCTTTGCTATATGAAATAATTTTATTTTTAGTATTAAGAGTTTCGAGCCAACGTGACAAGAGGTCACGAGTTTAAATCTCAATCACCTCTTATTTGTAGTGGAATATTTAACGCCATGTGTGTGGAGGACATGTGCTACGTCCACGCTTCTAGCCCAAAGGACTCTCATGTGAGGGGGCGTATTAGAGTATATAACATTATAACATATCTTGGGGCATCAACTTTTGGTTGAATTGGTTTCTTGACATAATATAAAATACTAACTTTTTATTTTGAATAAAATCTGGTTAAAGTTGATATGTACTAGCTAATTTTTATGTCTACTGTCGTCTGTCGTATAACTCTTTATTAATGAATCAATTATTATAAAAAAAAAGTTACATGAGTAACAATCCATATTTGTATGCACTAATAGCATCCTTTGCCATAGAGTCTGTCTTATAAAATTTGAAAATTTGGGGCGTTGCACAAACTTTTATTAGCACATTATTTATATAAATATAATTATTTTATTAATAAAATTAACGTATTTCTTTTTTGTTAATTTTTTCATAGAGAAAGATTTACTCCTACTTTTTAGTGGGGCTAAAATGTTGTAAATAGGTATTATTAGTAAATAATATATAAAAGTTGAATTATTTAAAAATAATTGATAGTTACCATTATTCATAGCAGATGAAAAATAGTGAATTATTCATGACAATTTATACTGAATAAATAAATATCTTTTGAGCTCAAAGTTTTGTCAGTTGAGTTGCATACACTGGTTTTTGCTGTAAATTTCTAAATATTCCTTGTAGTCAATTTTTTTCTTGGTGTTTATAGTGCCAAATTGTAGTGTCAAAATACAGGATCATTGTAAAAAATGTAAATTTTAAGGAAAAAAAAAAGATGTGGGTAAACTTAGAAAGGCAAATCACTGTCATAATACCCTGAGTAGTAGGTTTCAATGCTTAAGATTTCGCTTTCAGGTTTGGCTTATAGGCTGTACATCATTGAATATGCATCAATATAGCAGAGTTGTGGGTCATTTTGTCATCAATATTATTCCCTCTTTTGTAGGTTAGTTTTGGCTTTTTCATGATCTTTAGTTTAGAGTATTAAGTATAACATGACTAGAAGCTCTGACCATTAGCTTAAGATTTTGGTTGAGATGATTTTTTGACATGGTATTAGAAGCCAGCGTGATAAGAGGTCAAGGGTTTGAATCTTTACCAACCCTCATTTAAAGTGGAATATTCAGCGTGGTACATAAAGAGGACATGTGCTGCATTCACACTTTTAGCCAAATGGGCTTTCGTGTGAAGGAATGTGTTAGAGTTCATGTAACGTATTTTGGGATCTCAATCATTAGCTTAGGTTTTTGGCTGAGTTGGTTATTTTGACAATTAGCTTAATGATATGTAGTTGTATATAACATGACCTAAGGTACCTTCGACTATTAGCCAAAGCTTGGTTGTGTCTCCTTTCAATTTACTACTAATGTCTTAAATTTCTTTATACACTCTATCAAATTCTAAGTATTTCTAATTATGTATAATTAAAAATTATGGAACGTTGATATGAATAATCCTTGCATTGAGATGAATCAAACAAGATCCTATATGACTATATTTTAACTTATTGAATAATAATAAAATGCAAATTAAGAACAAGAGATAAATAGTATCCAAAAAGCAAATAGGACGTTAGTGCTGAATTGGAGGGAGTATTACTATAAATAGTGAAACTATTGCAAGGGTTGACAAACAGGATTTAGGAGTTAGATGCACCCATTCTTAATAACTAAGAGTTATTTTTTAATTGATTTTTGGCGGCAAATATCAATAAGTCATTTACATGGGGTAGTTAAAGGTGAAGGTAAGGTAAAGGACCTTCTCGATATTCCGTACAAGGTAGGATTCGAGTGGGGTTTTCTTTTGCTTGCAAGTGGGGTAGTTCTTACGCAAAATTGAATCAAAGATCATTAAAACTTAACATAGCAAAATTAAAAGAACAGGCAAAAAGACTTAGAAATTTGTATTTTTATGTGCTGCCACTATCTAAGGTTGTGATTAAAGGTTATATATTTATGGCCTCATGTCTTTTACTCTTTTGAGTACTTTTTTGGAGGGTAAAGCCCTTTTTAAAGCTTGTACACAATATTCTCTTTAGCTTTGACAAAATTATTAATTTAAAATGTGCCCATCTAATTATTACTTCAACAAGTCTTGTATAAAATTTTTGTTAGCTTATTTTTCTGATTAATCAAGTTAAGATTATAAGTGATCACTTTAAGTTGATAAGTGATCGTTTTAAGACTATAAAAAAAATGCTTTTTTATACTATAAGTGACCACTTTGAGATAGTAAGTATACATTGAACCAACTTTATGAGTTGATGTCACCGTAAGACTGTCTCATCTGAGATTTTTTGTTGGCCCGAGCGAATAAAAAATTTCAAAATTATTTGAATTTTCTTATTTAATTAAATAAATTTAGTAAATTCAGTGGGCCATATCTTTTTTGTTATTTTTGGGGTGTGGGGGTATATAAATGATCAATTAATGACCGTCTCATATGAAAATTTCTAAAGGCCTAAACGAATAAAAAATTTCAAAAATTATTTGAATTTTCTTATTTATTCAAATAAATTTAGTAAATTTAGTGGGCCATATTTTTTTTTTGTTATTTTTGGGGTGTGGGGGTATATACATTAGTCTTATATGAGATAAATTCATAAGCATACATCCTTTTTTGAGTAACAACAACATTTATTGTGTATAACGACCTTTCACCACACACTATCTACACTCCAATCCACTCCTATAATCCATCCATCCTCATTAGAAAAGTCTAAATTTCATGCTCTTCAAATTTCCACCAATAAAATAAATTTCGCGTTGTAAATATTTATCTTGTCATTTTTCATTATCGATATCAAATATATTGTATCAGATCGTCGACATTGTCTCAAAATTATTTGTTCTTAACTTTTGTATCGCAGAAGTGTATATCATCATTTTCCGGGAGATTAAGTAAATTATTTGGAAATTTTGTGAGTACCGAAAGTAATTTCAAAGTCATTTTTCACGATTTCCCTGGAGGCGCGAACACATTCGAACTTGTCGCAAGATTTTGCTACAACAATGGAAGTATTGAAATTAGTCCCATGAATTTAAGTTCACTTCATTCTGCAGCTTATTACATGGACATGAGTAAATCTGTATCTGGGTCTGAAAATCTGATTGAACAGACACAGAAATCACTAGAAGAGATCAGATATTGGACATGGTCTGATCTTCTAATGGCCTTAAAACAAAACCAAGATTGGGATTCTGATATATGTTCATCTGGGTTTGTTCATAAATGCTTGGATAGTGTTGTGGAGAGGGTAGCAATGACAGCTGAAACAAGCCCGTGTGCATCGAGTTGTTCACCCGAGAGCTTTGGTTTTCGACTGTCCTGTGATTCTCGGAGTACAGAGAGCTTGAAAACGAACAGCACACGAGCAAATTGGTGGTTTGAAGATCTGTTAGTTCTGAATGAGAATCTGATTGATATTGCTGTGAAATCTATGGTTTCTCGAAAACTCGAGCATAAAACTATAAGTAGGTTCTTATTTCATTATCAAAAATCGAAATTTATTGATGCACAATCAGATCAAAAGTGCAGAATAGTTGAGATTGTGATCACAAACTTATATTGTCTTGATCATTCTTCAGTTTCTTACAAGAATTTGATGGGGATTCTTAGAAGTTCACTAAACCTTAATATAAGTAAACAAACAAGAAGTAGATTAGAAGGTATGATCGGTTCGAGAATCGATGAAGCAACTGTGGATGATCTTCTCATTCCATCTCCTGTTGGGATGAACTATTTATATGATGTGAACCTTATTTTGAGGTTACTGAAATCATTTGTTAGTAGTGGTGTAGCTAAAGATTGTGATCATAGATTTGTCAGAGTTTCCCATTTGATGGATCTGTATTTGGCAGAAGTAGCTCCAGATCCATGTTTGAAACCTTCCAAATTTATTGCTCTTGCCACTGCTTTGCCTCAGTCTTATAGAGATTCTTATGATGATATGTACCATGCCATGGATATGTACTTACAGGTATTGCTTTAAATAATATTTGTTTTGTATTTTTTATATTTTATTTGAAGTTGTACTGATGTTTGCTACTAAGGTTTGATTGGGAACGTCTTTGTTATGAGGGTCAGGTTTCATACATCAGACCCCCTTACCTTGCGTAGGTTGGTGCCTTATTTGTATTTTATATAGAGTTGCACTGATGTTTGCTACCACGGTTCGATAGAAACAACCTCTTTGTTATAACTAGCGAGGGTAAGATTGTGTAACACCCGAATTTCCTCCCGTTCTTTGCGGTTTTGGTTTCGTATAAGGGGTCGGAAATTCAGGGGTGTTACAGATTGCATACATTAAACCCCCTTAAATCCCACCTAGGTTGGTGCCTTATCCATATTTTATATGAAGTTGCACTGATGTTTGCTACTAAGGTTCAATAGAGAACGTCTTTGTTATAAGTACTTGCGAGGGTTAGGTTTCGCACATTGGACCCCTTTAAATTGTGCTTAGGTTGGTGCCTTATTCATATTTTATATGAAGTTGCATTGATGTTTGCTTCTAAGGTTTGATTGGAAACGTCTTTGTTATGAGTACTAGCAAGGGTCAGGTTTCGTACATTAGACATCCTTAAACCCTGCCTAGGTTGGTGCCTTATTCATATTTTATATGAAGTTGCATAGACGTTTACTACTAAGGTTCAACTGGTAACGCCTTTGTTATAAGTACTAGAAAGGGTCAGGTTTCGTAGACTAGACATCCTTAAACCCTGATGGTTGCTACTAAGGGTCGATTGAAAACAACCTCTTTGTTATAACTAGCGATGGTAAGGTTACACTAAACCCCTTTATTAGGCCGTGACAATTCGTCACATAATCTCACCGTGACCCACTCGTAGGGACACGGGACACCCGTGGGCTCGGGCCCACAAACCCACGAGTCAAGAGCGTTGACTTGCACATACACTCGGTGAGGTTCATTGTTTCCCAAAACCATATGGCTATAGGAGAATTAGCTCACCAAGTATATATGCAAGTCCACAACCCACTATTTCATCGATGTGGGATCTTGTCTCACATGTGAAGTATTTCCAACACTCTCCCTCACATGTGAGCCACATCATACCAGGAACCACCTTCGGCTCTTGATACCATATTAGGCCGTGACAATTTGTCTCATAATCTCACCGTGGCCCACTCGTGGGGACACGGGACACCCGTGGGCTCGGGCCCACAAACCCACGAGTTAAGAGCGTGGACTTGCATATACACTCAATGAGGTTCATTGATTCCCAAAACCATATGGCAATAGGAGGATTAGCTCATCAAGTATATATGCAAGTCCACAACCCACTTTTTATCGATGTGGGATTTTATCTCACATGTGAAGTATTTCCAACACCCTTAAACAGTTAAACCTGCCTAAGTTGGAGCCACTAAAGGCGAAGATATAATGGAGTTGTGCCTATTCATATTTTGATAGAATATATAATATTTCATGACACCCTAGACTTAAAAGAAAATATTTAGCCACAACTATGAGAAGGGTCTATGTTACATCCACACTTACACCCAAATGACTCTCGTGGAAGGGGGTGTGTTAGAGTATATAACATCATGAGGCTACAACCATCAGTTTAAACTTTTCGACTTCAGTTGAGTTGATTCCTTAATAAAGGTTACATGCATCTGACCCCTTAAACACGCTATACTAAACCCACGAATGACACTGGCATAATAAAATGTTGTGTACGTATTCATATTTTGATCTTATGCAGGTTCATGCTGATATATCTGAAGAAGAAACATTCAAAATCTGTTCTACCTTGAATTATGAGAAGCTATCACCAGAAACATGTGTTGAACTCTCAAAAAACACAAAGTTCCCATCAAGAACAACAGTACAAGCAATTCTTTCTGAGCAAACAAAGCTCAAAACTTTAGTCCAAAAATCGTGCTCTTCTTCCCCTTTTCGTAGCTACGAAAGTGGGCCCAAAAGCCGAAAGCATGAATCAAACCGGCAGATTGTGCTCTACGCTGGAACAATCGATGATGTGAGCGAGAGCGAGAAGATTCGAGCACACTTACAAGGTATGCAATGCAGAGTCACAGAATTGGAGAAAGTATGTCAACAAATGCAGACTCAAATGGCAAAAATGACTTCAAAATCATGTGAAAATATGAATGTAAAATCATTGCCTAGATTTTGTTCTTGATTTTCTTATGTAAAATCTATATTTCTTGTAATTTTAGTCTTAGTTTTTGTGCAATTCTTAGGTATTGTTGTACAGCATAGTATGTTCAATTTTGAATGTCTCATATTTTTGCTTCATATGTGCTATGATGCTATCCTTATTTTGAATTATCGTAGCCTCGAATTTAGAAGTTTTTTCCATACTCGTTTGTATTGAATACATCTGTTAAATTGTGATTGATATCGTTAATGTTGAAGAAGATTTGCCGCAATCTAGTTAGAACATGCAGCAGTGGCGGATCCAGATTTTATATTAAGTTGATTCAGAAAGTCAAAATCAAAGTTATAGCAGTATACTACTCTACTTACATTTTAAAATATTTTTTAGTTATATAAATGTTAAGTGGGTTTAATTTAATGGTTTTTTATCTTAATTACACCGTTTAATTGATCCCAAAGGCTCATATGTGCCCCCGACCCTGACATGAGATTGCATATAACCGAACCTCAAATTTAACCTTGTAATAACCATCAAGGCCTCAGTTGGGTATAAGCAAGGTTGCACCAACATCATGGGCATGTAGGTATTCTTTGGTATCTACATGATTGTAACATATGGTCAAAGTTGTCACGATTCGAATCTCAATTGGAATTTTTCGGATTAGTCTGAACGAATTAGTCACAGTCACAATAATAATAGTCATAGTAATCAACCAATATCCCATACAGGTTTAGATTTGGGGGAGGAAGGCAGCAGACATAACATACATGTTCCCCTCCAAGGAAAAAATAAAGAGAAATACGCACTCATATAATCTCCAAAAAGATGGGGCCTACAAAGAGAAAGGTGAGTGGTATATATCTCGCCTAGGAAGGCCTCTGCAAACTAACAAACCACATTAAAATTATAACTGAGTCATAATAAGTAGGTAAATAAGCCTGCAAAAAGAAAGGTTAGTGATATCGATTGATATAATAAAAATGTATAATCCTACAAACAACTCAAATATGCTAATATATTTAGTATTTGATCATAATTATCTATTTCAAATTTATGAGTTATAATTTTGACTTTTCTTTTCATGAATGAGAAGGAAGAACATTTAATAGTTTAAAACTCCATACCGAAAAACATTTTTGTTTTTGGAACTACAATAATGAAATATCTCAAACATACGTGCGTGAGTGAGAATTTAATGAAAAATGCAAAATAAAAAATATTAGTAAAAAAGTAAGCCTAAATTTGTTAAATTAGATTATTAGATCCTTAAATCATATTCAGATTATAATTTATTACTATAAGGATTGTAAGATCTTACCAAAGTAACCATCCTACCTACGATTCATATTATTCGTCTTTGAATTGTCAAAATTGTAAGATTGTAGATTTGAATCGCGATTTTGACGTGACAAAACTCAAATAGCAAGTTCTTATGTACTTAAATTAGGTTGACTAGGGGATGTAGAAAATTTAAAAGCTGTGATCCATAATTACATCATTGGTAAACTAGAAAATTGAAAGAGATAAGCAAAAAAATAAAAAAAATCAATAAATAGAAACATTTTGAAACTTTATCCCAAAATAAGTACTTTTTGTACTGACCTGAGGCTCGGACCGGTTCGCTGTTAGTAACAGCGAACAAAGGGGCTTTTTTTTAAAAATCACAGTTTCATTGTGTTCGCTGTTACTAACAGAGAACAAGCTCAATTGTGTTTTTTATGTGTTCGCTGTTTGTAACAGCGAACAAGCACCTTTGACTTTTTTTGACTTTTTAAAACGTTTTAATTTTAAAATATAACCGTTGTATGCTTAGAATATAGCCGTTGAGTGAATTCTATAAATACCTTACCCTTATTCATTGTATTGTATGCATAAGAATCCTCTTAGAAGTATAGTTGAGGTATGTTTAGTTTAAATTACATGTATTTTATTAAAAATTATTTATAATATTAATATTATGTATTTCATTAACGTTTGATTCATTTTTGTTTTTAAATTTAGTTAAATATCACAAAGCGTTATTCATTCAATGGAAGAATTATGTTATTGTGGTTATGAGGTTGAATACGGTTGCGATTGGAGCGATTTTGATCCTGGACGTTAATATGTTGCATGTCCATTATCTGAAGATGAAAACTTGAGATGCACATACTTTAGGTGGGTTGATCCGGAGGGCACCGCCTGGCAAAAAGCAACTATTATTAAGCTCGATAAGGAGAATGAAGAGCTTAGAAGCGAGATAGATATAACTTGAAAAGAGAAGCAATGGATAAAGCAAGAAGAAGTGAAGAAACCGAGAGGATTTTGAAAAAGTTTATTAAGCCTACTTAAGTTGTAATGTTTATATGTAATGAATGAACGTTGTATTGGTAATCATTATTAATGAAATTATCGATTTCTTCCATTTTCTGAAGTCATCATCATTTTAGTGGCATTCAAAATAGGATAAAAACGATATATATACATACATCACAAAATATGAACACATTCCTACGAATATGATAGAATAGTGATTTACCCTAGCCCTTAGTTTCCAAGAACATCCCCTCTTACACTTCAATGATAAAGAAGTTTGGTTAGAAGTCTCTGTTCTATACTCTACATTCCTACGAATATGATAGACTCTAACAGCTTCCAACAAAGCTTCCTTACTATCAAATATCATACCCTTTTCAAGCTCCCCATCTTCGGTGTAGGTCGTATCACAAACCCAAGTCCTCCAAGAGTTGTCCTCTTCATATTCATCCAAAGGTGGACATCGGGCATAAGGTGTGGGAGGAACAATGATTTGATTAGCTATGGCTTCCTCATCCACATCAACATCATCCTCAGAAGGGGAATCAACAAGCTTATTACCATCATCCCAAGGTATAGGCTGACTACTTTCTCCTAAATTAACAGGGGGATCATCAGAAGGAGTAGAAGAAGGGGAGGGAACAGAGGTGCTTGGAGTTTCTTGGGTTACAATGGGCATAGGGGTAGGAGAAGGATTAGAAGTAACATTCGAAGGTTGTTTGCCTCGACGTAGTATTTCTACGTATATCTCAACAGAGGGAGTAGAGTTAGCCTTAGATTGCTCCCACATAACATCTAAAGAATCATCATCCTCAACAGGAAAAACTACCCATTCATCACTCAAGCGGTATTTAAAAGACAACTTAACAACAGTTCGTGTGCGGTCAATTCCAATCTTAGAACATACAAGACGATGGAAGTCATTGAAATCCAAGTTTGAGTTGCACATAAACAATTTAGTTTTACCCCCAATATATGAAACCTTGCCACCACTTGTACGAATGGAACCATCCCAAAAACATGCAACACTCACACGAAACGTAGCCATTTCTACATAAATACATACAAATCAACATCATCACCAAGTACATTCATGACCATACATACAATCACCATGTATTATCAATTAACTAATCAATTAATAAATACATACAAATAATTTAAATTTAATACATACACTAATATAATCAATTAACTAATCAAAATCACCATAACAAAATTTAACAATGAACCATAATCAAAATAATGAACAACAAAGCACAAAACTAACTAAGAACTTACCTTAACCAGCTAAAATTGATATAAACGAGTATTGATTGAACAAGAGAAGCCTAATTTGAAAAAAACAAATAATATTAAATAAAACCCTAATTTCGTATAAATAACGAAAAAATGAAGAAATTTGTACCTTAGACAAGTCAAACTAAGTGCAAGACCACTTAACTAGTGTTAGATTAAAAGATGAGAGCCTAAATTGAAGGTTTGAAGGAGAAATAATGGCGGAATTTAGAAGGGAGTTTCGTTTTTTTTAGGGTTCAAGTGAATTGGGGGAAATGAGGAAGGAAGGTTCTTCTGATTTAACCACGCATGTGTTCGCTGTTAGTAACAGCGAACACACCTCCATCTGTTTTTTAAAAAAAAGCCACTTTGTTCGCTGTTACTAACAGCGAACACACCTGCTTCTGTTTTAAAAAAACGCCTCTTTGTTCGCTGTTAGTAACAGCGAACCGGTCCGAACCTGAGCATTGGGGAAAAAGTGCTTATTTTGGGATAAAGTTTCAAAATGTTTCTATTTATTGATTTTTTTTTTAATTTTTTGCTCATCTGTTTCAATTTTTCGGTAAACTATGCGTATTCATGTGATCCTGATCCATATATAAAAGCATTCATTTTAGTTAGAAAATTTAAAATAAATAAGAATATTTATATAAAAAAAAGCATATAATAAGATGATAATAAAACTTATTCCAAAACTAAGCGTGTAATCTATCTCAAAAAAAAAAGCGTGTAATCCGCAAAACTTAGATTCAGGCTGTTCGCGATTAGTAAATGCAAACAAACTGAAAAAACTAAAACAAGTTGTTCGCTGTTACTAACAACATACAATAATTAAGATCATAATCAAACTTATTTCAAATATAAGCGCCTAATACCCCAGAGCATAGGTTATGGTTTGTTCGCACTTAGTAAGTGCGAACAGGAAGAAATTTGTCAAAAAAAATTAAGTGTCTTTTCGCACTTAGTAATTGCGAACAAGTCAAACAAGATCAACATGCTGATTTTAAGACAATAGCTCTTTGCACTTAATAGTGCGAACAGAATGAAAACCTAAAATAGACTGTTCGCTGTTAGTAACAACGAACAACCTATTTTAGTTTTTCAGTCTGTTCGCACTTATTAAGTGCGAACAGCTCGAAACTAAGGTTTGCAGATTACACACTTAGTTTTGAAATAAGTTTGATTATGATCTTATTGTATATTTTGATAAATAATCTTATTTATTTTAAATTTCCCGCTCGGGCCTTGGTCCAATCAATCGGGCTCGGTCAACAGAGCAACGAACTAGGCCTTGTGCCTTCTTTTGCTTTGGGCCGTTTCATCTATTTTTTCCTACTTGGTCCGTGACACTTGTTTGGTCCATGATAATAATTAAACATTAAATCTTTGGACCTCATTACTTAATCGAGCCCTTAACCACCAAACTAAGAAAATTTGAAATAGATAAGTTTAATAAAAAAAGCATGCAATAAGATCCAAATTAAACTAATTTCAAATATAAGCGCCTGATACCCCAGAGTACAAGTTCGAGTCTATTCGCACTTAGTAAGTGCAAACATTAGTAAACTGATCAAAAAAATCAAGTGTCTGTTCGCACTTAATAACTGCGAACAGGTCAAACAGGGTCAACATGCTGATTTTAAGACAAGAGTTGTTCGCACTTAGTAAGTGCGAACAGACTGAAAACCAAAAATAGGTAGTTCGCTGTTAGTATCAGCAAATAGCCTATTTCAGTTTGCTTGATTTGGTTTAATGTTTTTGTATTTTGGATTTTGTAACTTGAATTTAAGTGCTTTAGAAAGTTTAATGTTTTTAAAGATTAATGTTTTTGTATTTTGGATTTGGTTTAATGTTTTTAAGTTTGGTGTTGAAATTATTATTGCTTTAGAAAGTTTCAACTAATGATCTATGGATTTTAGCAATCTAGACCCTAAGAGTCTCATAAGGGTTCATATTAGGGGTACTAAATGGTGGTAATGAAAATTTGTGAACAAAAAAACTTTTTTGTGATCAAAGTTTCATTACCATGAGAATGACATGAAAATTTTGATGAAATTTTACACTATAATTCATTCTCATTACCACCATTTAGTACCACTAACCAAACGGGCCGTTAGGTCCTAATTCAGAACTACCGCAGGACATCAATTAATACAACAAAAGCAACAAGAACAAACCTTAACCAAAAGTTCAATCAATCAAAAAATAAAAATTAAAAAATATATTGATATTTAATGGCAAAACCTTCTCATGAATCTCATCCTTTTATACTTAGCAAAATTCTTACAATTTTTTAACCGAATTCCCCAAAATCAACCTAAATTAACAATGATGTATCTCTGGAAACAAGGAAAGAACTGAATTTCACGAAATCGAAACCCTAGTGATCAAAATTCAATTCTAAAAATCACAATCAAACAAATTAGGAAAGAAAGAAAGAAACATGACTAAATTCTAAAAATGAGAAGTGGGAATATGAAAAGTAAATACGGAGTAATCAATATCAATTTAAAGTAAATCAATTAACCTTATACAAGCAATATCAATTTAAAGAAAATCAATTAACACTATACAAGCAAAAACGGCCACTTCTCGACAAACACCAATCAAACTTCCACTAATTTAGACAAAGTTACACTAGTGATCGAGCAAAAATGAGGTGCCAACGAGTCATTTTACACTTTCTCTGCTCCATAAAAGTTGCAAAAGTCTAAAGTTTACAGAATTCAAAACTTGGCTGCCAAGTTGACATCCTAGCCGACCATAGAACCACGAGCTCGGGAGCGTAAAGCATAAGGCTCAGACAAATGCTTCATATGAAATCCATGTGTTGGATGCTTAACTCTGTACGAGTTAAAAAGTTGACAATAATCACAGTTGCTAGGTTTACCTGTGGACAAAAAGTTTACTTCGTAAATAAAGTTCATAACGAAATGTAAACATAACTAGTAATTTGAAGAATAAAAGCCAAAAATCTCAAATTTAATGATACGACATAGAGGCTAGCAAACATTATAAGAGCAAGAGCAAGATCTTACATGCTCAACTAGAGGCTAATAAACCTGCACTTTCTCGATTTAAAATTAAACATGCTATTGATGCGGCATTGTTAAATATTGATTTTATTTATCCGATCTCATTTTGTTCACATGTTAGCCCTCCTACCCAACAACTACAAACCTAGAAGCATATCATGAGCAATGAAGGCCAATTACGATGCACGATCTCAAACACCATCAATATCTTACATACTTAACTAGCGATGGTAACAGATTTTTAAGCTACACTTTCCCGATCTAAAATGAGATCCGTCAACACAAATTGACACGACGTCTTGCACACCTACTAGTAGAAAAAATGAATTGCTGCAATCATATTGCAGGTATCAGCAAATATGTAACCTACAACAGCCTAAGAATCTAAGATGCTGAACAGGAAAAATTCGGAAGTTTGAGGGCAGAAAGAAGCTTCTTCTTACCTTTAAGGATACGACAGGCATTTACAACCCAACGATCTGGTTCATGATAAAACTCCACAAAGAAGAGCTTGGCGGAAGAATTGCCATCCCCATCAAGAGCGGATTTCAGCTTAGCCGTGAAGTTTAGATGCGCCCACAATGGAGGGCCGAAAATTTTGCAATCCATGGGCTCAACAAGTTCATAGTTGGTACGCTGCAAATAACACATGGAAATTTTGACAAGAATGAAATAGATGACACAAGAATAAGACTAGAAGCATGAAAAAAAGGAGGCTAAGCTAAGTACGTGTAATAGAAAGAATTTACATACATTTCTCTTGTTGTAGTATTCCAGTGCTATTTGGGACAGGTTAAGATTTTGGCGACGATAGGCCTCTGTGTAGTCCTCTTCTGGAGGAGGACTTAAAATTAAGAAGTACCATAATATTAGCATAAACTTAATATAATCATAAGAGAGGTGATAATCTGAGAGCTTTGAATATATCGTATAAGGGGTATAACCAAACAAAAAGGTTAAATGACTCACATTTATATAAAAGAGGAAATGAAATCAAAATTAGAGTTTCTAATTAACATAAATTTTGAATTATACTACGTGAACTTGTTACGACTTACGAGTTAACACTTAACATAGTTGTAACTTGAATATGGGAAGTCCAGTCCTTGTAAAATCCCTAGTATCAAAATTTTAATATTTGATAATCATGACGCGTTATTTTTGGTTAGGGCAGAAACAATCATCGGGAAAAGCAAGGTTATAGGAATGAATCATGATGCGCTTGCGTTAGGTTAGGGAAGAAACAATCATCGGATAAGCAGGGTTATACAGATGACTCATGATGCGCTTGCGTTAGGTTAGGGAAGAAACAAACATCGGATAAGCAAGGTTATACGAATGAATCATGATGCGCTTGCGTTAGGTTAGGGAAGAAACAATCATCGTATAAGCAAGGTTATATGAATGAATCATGATGCGCTTGCGTTAGGTTAGGGAAGAAACAAACATCGGATAAGCAAGGTTATACGGATGAATCATGATGCGTTCGCGTTAGGTTAGGGAAGAAACAATCATCGGATAAGCAGGGTTATACGAATGAATCATGATGCGTTCGCGTTGGGTTAGGGCAGAAAGAATCATCGGGATAAGCAAGGTTATATGAATGAATGGCTACTCCACTAAGAAGGAAGCATTATTACTCATGAACAGAATCAGCCATTGCTAAGCTATGCGCTACTCCACTAAAGTCCTTTATTATAAGCTCAAAAAAACAAATTAATGATAAACGAGATAACTTACACAAAGTCCTCTGGTTCATCAGGATAAGGATCAGTTACATCACGAAAATCATCGTCGTCTTCAGTTGGACTGACCCAAGAAAAAGAAAATTCAAAATTACTTGACGATTTTATTACTGGTAGAATAATTCAAGTAAACCAAAAAATTTAAATTAACCTGGAACCTGTATTCTTCTGATTTTTTAGCGCCCTGGACCTTGTATCCTTCTGATTCATCTTTGTCCTCGTTAATTAAATTGAATTACAAACCCTAAACTCGTATAAAATACAAGCAAGCAATCAAACTAAACTTTCTAAACAATGCTTTTTAACTTCTATTTTCAGTTTTCCTTATTTTCTTTCCAGACAAAATTACTCATCTTTCTCTCTCAAACTCCATTTGTGGTTTTCAGTCTCCATCTTCCTTTCTCAAACTCCGTTATTATTTATTTTCTACTTATCTTCGTTAACATTTACAAAACCATCTAAGTCATGTATTTATGGTTCATCATTTTCGTGTTTAAAGCTTTCATTTTCATTTTTTTTAGGTTGATTGTGTTTATATTAGTTGAATTTACAATTTTTTTGATTTTTTTAAAGTTTCATCAATGAAGTAAATAGTGATGTTGAAGAAGACAACAATGTATATTGTTTGGGAAAATTAATAAAAGCAATTATGGTTATAACATGCTACCTCCTTTTCAGCCTAAATGTCTCATTTAGTTTTTTTGCACTATTCACTCATCACTCTTAATTTTGTACTTTTAATCTATAAGTTAAGATATAGTCATGTGGGATCTTGTATTAATACAAGGATTATTAATATCAAAATTTTATAATTTTTAGTTAAGAATAATTTGAGATATTAATTGTTAAAATGTTGTCTCGGCAAGTGTGAAAAAAACTAAATGGGACATTTAGGCTGAATAGGAGGGAGTAATATATTGAGAGTTATAACATCATATATTTGTGATTATAACATAATATATTTGTGATTATAACATAATATATCCGAGTTATAACAAAATATATCATTGCGGTTAATAGATTTTGAGATATAACAATATATATTTAAGATATAAAACTACAAAATTTATATTATAATATAAAGCAAATCACAAATTCTTACTTGAGAACGTAAAGCATAAGGCTCAGCCAAATGCTTCATATGAAATCCATGGGTTGGATGCTTAATGGTGTCCGGCTTAACAAGTTGACAAAAATCACAGTGGCTAGGTTTACCTGTGGACAAATATTTTACTTCGTAAATGAAGTTCATAACGAAATGTAAACATAACTAGTAATTTGAAGAATAAAGGCCAAAAATCTCAAATTTAACGATACGACATAAAGGCTAGCAAACATTATAAGAGCAAGAGCAAGATCTTACATGCTCAACTAGAGGCTAATAAATTTGCAACCTGCACTTTCTCGATTTAAAATTAAACATGCTATTGATGCGGCATTGTAAAATATTGATTTTATTTGTCCGGTATCTCATTTTGTTCACATGTTAGCCCTCCTACCCATCAACTACAAACCTAGAAGCATATCATGAGCAATGAAGACCAACTACGATGCACAATCTCGAACACCATCAATATCTTACATACTTAACTAGCGATGGTAACAAATTTTTAAGCTACACTGTCCCGATCTAAAATGAGAGCCGTCAACACAAATTGACACGAAGTCTTGCACACCTACTAGTAGAAAAAATGAATTGCTGCAATCATATTGCAGGTATCAGCAAATATGTAACCTACAACAGCCTAAGAATCTAAGATGCTGAACAGGAAAAATTCGAAAGTTTGAGGGCAGAAAAAAGCTTCTTCTTACCTTTAAGGATACGACAGGCATTTACAACCCAGCGACCTGGTTCATGATAAAACTCCACAAAGAAGAGCTTGGCAGAAGAATTGTCATCCCCATTAAGAGCGGATTTCAGCTTAGCCGTGAAGTTTAGATGCATCCATATTGGAAAATGGGAGAAAATTGAGCAATCCATGGGCTCAACAAGTTCATAGTTGGTACGCTGCAAATAACACATGGAAATTTTGACAAGAATGAAATAGATGACACAAGAAAAAGACTAGAAGCATGAAAAAAAAGAGGCTAAGCTAAGTACGTGTAATAGAAAGAATTTACATACATTTCTCTTGTTGTAGTATTCCAGTGCTATTTGGGACAGGTTAAGATTTTGGCGACGATAGGCCTCTGTGTAGTCCTCTTCCGGAGGAGGACTTAAAATTAGAAAGTACCATAATATTAGCATAAACTTAATATAATCATAAGAGAGGTGATCATCTGAGAGCTTTGAATATATCGTATAAGGGGTATAACCAAACAAAAAGGTTAAATGACTCACATTTATATAGAAGAGGAAATGAAATCAAAATTAGAGTTTCTAATCAATATAAATTTTAAATTATATTATGTGAACTTGTTACGACTTACGAGTTAACACTTAACATAGTTGTAACTTGAATATGGGAAGTCCAGTCCTTACTTGTAAAACCCCTAGTACCAAAATTTTAATACTTGATAATCATGACGCGTTATTTTTGGTAAGGGCAGAAACAATCATCGGGAAAAGCGAGGTTATAGGAATGAATCATGATGCGTTTGCTTTAGGTTAGGGAAGAAACAATCATCGGATAAGCAGGGTTATACAAATGACTCATGATGCGCTTGCGTTAGGTTAGGGAAGAAACAAACATCGGATAAGCGGGATTATACGAATGAATCATGATGCGTTCGCGTTAGGTTAGAGAAGAAACAAACATCGGATAAGCGGGATTATACGAATGAATCATGATGCCTTCACGTTAGGTTAGGGCAGAAAGAATCATCGGGATAAGCAAGGTTATATGAATGAATGGCTACTTTACTAAAGTCCTTTATTTTGGCAAGAAGCAAAGAGGGAAGCATTATAACTCATAAACAAAATCAGCCATTGCTAAGCTATGAGCTACTCCATTAAAGTCCTTTATTATAAGCTCAAAGAAACAAATTAATGATAAACGAGATAACTTACACAAAGTCCTCTGGTTCATCAGGATAAGGATCAGTTACATCACGAAAATCATCGTCGTCTTTAGTTGGACTGACCCAAGAAAAAAAAAATTCAAAATCACTGGATGATTTTCTTACTGGTAGAATAATTCAATTAAACAAAAAAAAATATATTAAATTAACCTCGACCCTGTATTCTTCTTATTTTTCAGCGCCCTGGACTGTGTATCCTTCTGATTCATCTTCTTCCTCATAATTGAATTGAATTACAAACCCTAAACTCGTAAAAAATAAAATTAAGCAATCAAATTAAAACCGTTCTAAAAAATAAGATAAGATAATCTCAATTTCAATTGAGCAAATTATGCAGCTAAATCATCAGAAAATCGCTATAATAAATCGAGAAAGAAGACTGTCATTGACATTAACAGTGGCGGATCTAGGATTTGATTAATAGGTCGTCCCATCATCGTTCATCAGCCGTATATAATATCAAAAAATAGTCAAAGCTTGTATAATAGTCAAAGCTTGAATCATCGTCCATCGACCTTGTACTATACAAAACCTGAACTCTAAACCAAATCCCTGAAAGATCTCAACCTAAATGTTCAACAATCAACACAAACTTGAATACACCTTTTTTGGGGTCTATGTCGATGCAAATCTACTTCCCTTGTACAGTACACATGGTCTCATGACAATTAGTCAATGTTTGTTCAAACAAATCTCGTGCTTTAAAACTCCAAGTTACCAGCAAATATTCTACCTCAAAGCTCAGAAAGTCAGAAGCATTCATATCTATAAACATCATTTTCTATGGATGGCAAGCATTACCAATCGAACTAAAGTAATTTAAATGAACTCTATAAGTCATAAGACACTCCCATACAGTCACAGGAGAATTGTGCATAAGTCATTTAACAATGCTACCAAGACAAAGTTCACCCCTATTGGCCCTATTCTATCAACAGTCACCAATCGTTGATCAACTACCCATTAAACTATAAAAATAACCCCTTTACACACATCTTATGCTAGGACTGCTCATAACTTAATTAGGAAGCTCAATTCAGCAAGCTATAGTTCATGTCAACTTACAATCAAAAACTCAGAAAAATAATTCAATCCATGTAATAAAGGATGCTCTAGAAATGAGTCAATGCAAGAGACTTTCTCAAAAGTAGGAACTCAGCGGGCAATACTGTTATTAATTTGCCTTTCTTAACGCCTATGGCCTCACACAAATGCCACTCTATTTCTTAGTGACTAAAGTTAATGAGGTTTAAATATGACCGTTGGAGCTTATATATAGAGGACCTCATGATACATTGAGACTTACTTTTCATTCTTACAAAAATCAATAACAAGAGGTAATTCAGAAAATCATTTCTGTTTTGTTTTGGAGTTTGTGTGTGTGCAAGCTTCATCAAGATTGTGGAGTTATGGAATCCACACAAACCAGGGGAAGAAACCTTGGACACCTATACCTGGCTGTATAGAGTTTCTAAGGGATTTCCAAGGGAATTCAAGGGCATCATCAATAGGCCTGCATTGTCAAGATTCCAAAACAGCATTGGACTTGTATCACTTTCTTAGTGCAACGATAAATTCGTGTCACACTATACCTTTCCATATCAAATACATGGTAAACACAATCCTAAACACATTTCTTATATACAAATGTAAGAAGATTTTGAGAAGACCTTTAAAAGGTTTATATTTCCAACACCTTTCCCCAGCCGAAACCCCCACCCCTTTCCCTGACCCGAAACCGCTGTAGACTCGAAACTCCTACCCCTGAAACCATTCCCCCCACCCCTCGGAATATGTGAATTTGTGTTTTTCCTATAAAATAAAATAAATAAACTACAATTCACAAATTAGCAACCGAAATTGACTCAATTATCAAACTAGACTCCAAAAATTACGTTAAATTCTTCGACTATCAATAACAATAATTCAATTATCCAACTTCGAAGAACCCTAAATTGAGAATATACTGACAATTAAACACACGATTAAGACTAGATTGTCAAAATCGATATTAGATGATTTAAAAAAAAGAAGCATCTAACCTTAGAGACTACTTCAATGGAGGAGAGAAAGCTCAGAATTTCGAGCACTCTTAAATGGAGAGAAAGAGAGGGAGAAAGGAGGGAGTACAGCGAGAAATAGTTATAATATAAATCACGAAAAAAAAATACGTCAATAACCGTTAAGGAACAAACTTAAGCCGATGATTAAGGCCCAAAATATATTATATATAAGGTAAATATAGTAAAATTTGTGACTTAATGCATGTTTTATTTTAAGATGGGAAATAAGATCAAAAGATTATATATAAAGTAAATGATAGTTAATTAGATGATAATATTTATCTAATAAATTACTTGCTATATTTGAATATGAAGTAATACTTTCTTCGTCCTATATCACTTGCTAAATTTGAAAACTAAAATCATTAATTTCTGTATTTCTTTTGGTATTCCAACTAATGCATAATATATAATTGAATATAATACTCATAATTTATTGTATGGCCTTAAACATTTGGGCTTCTCATGCTTCTTACTATTGATATAGATTAGACTGACAGGCCCAATCCAATAAAGGTTATTGTCTATATTTACTTTATATTTTTCGTGATGGGTCAACCCAATTAGAGATGGTCTTTCAAAGAAACCGTCTCTCACAAGAATTTGTGTTAGACTTAGCGCCTCTAAACTATTCAATTCAATTGAAAATAATTACGTTTCAAATTCTAAATTGCAAATAATATAGAACGAAGGTAGTAGATGTAGTAATTATAAATTTCTAAGGTGGATAAATATTGTCTTGCAATAATTATAATGTTGTTGAACTCTTGTATTGATTATTTTGCAATAATGTAATTTGTTATGCTTGCTTTATGGATAATACGTTATGTTTTTTATTTTTGTTTCATTGATTATTGTATTGTGTTGATATTGGTAATAAATTTGAGCTCTTCCCTGATTAAACTAAATTTATTTTGAATTTCTATTGTCGTTCTTTTATATTGTTGAGAAAAGTGTCGATATAACACACTTTCTCCCTTTGTGTTGTTGGATGAGAAAAATAACCAATCCAATCAAGTAAACAATAATAATCCCACAATCAAGCACAACAAAGTAAAATGCGGAGAGTAAAGCACACACAATATTTACGTGGAAAACCTAATGTAGGAAAAAACCACGGGACCGTAAGTGGTACCACACTCTTCCACTAATCACCAATAAAATTAATGGGTACACCCAGAATCCTCCCTAGACAATACTAGAGGTAATACAAACACCAAACAACCCTAAAGCATCACTCAAAAGTGGTAAAATAATAATTAGGGTAAAATTAGGACAAAACAAATTACCCACTTACAGTGCACAAAATGACAATCCAACCGTTGAATATGTAGGTTGGATAGGCAGGAACGCCGTGTCAAAATCTGACGAAAATCGAAGTACGAATGGCCTTCGATCGGATCAACGCAAGTCACGCGCGATACCCTTCTCTTCGCTGCCGTGCGGTTTCTGTTTTGCGCGTGTATGTGTTTCTCAATTCCACTTAATGCTGCTGCACTAATTTTGGCTTTATATAGTTTTCCAAGCTGTTTTTTTTTTTTTTCTTTTTATTATTATTATTATTAAAGCCCAACAAGCCCATAATATTTTAAAGCTCATATAATTAAAATATTAATTAGACTCTTCCTCTAAGTAGGAGGGAATAACCCAACATATATGAATTGTAAAGTTACTTGTTTTCTTAAGTTTCGACATTTTCGAACCTTTTCCCTAAATATAGCTTTTATAATAGCTTTTGTGGAGCAGTTTAAAAAATAAGCATATTCAATGCCATGTGGACGGTAGTGTGAGAAATATTATTCTGATCCACATAAACATGAAATTATTTTGTAACAAAACAATATATAAGGAAACGATTCGACATTTCCTCTTTTTTCTCATCCAACTTTTTGATCCTTTTCTTGGTCACCAAACTCGTTCCCTTTTGCTCAATATAATTTAGGGTTCTAATTTGTAAAATAATTGGGGAAAAGTGATATGTTAGGGATAAAATTAATATGCAATAAAACGTAATAAAGAAAAAGAAAGATAATTATCTTTAATTGTATGTGAAATAAAAAACTACAAGAGAAAACGATAAAATTTACTAGTTTGAAGCTCCAAAGTCTACAATTACCATGTACGAGTATAAAAACTCGTGCAATACACGAATTTATTAGTATGATATATAAAAAATAAAACTTTAAAAAATAATGCAATTATTTTTATGATTAAATTTATTGAATAATGACTTTTAAAGCTTAAATTAAATAATAATGATGGTCTTTCAAGGAAACCAACTCTCACAAGAATTGTTTATATATTACTTTTTCATTTAATTAAATGTATTAAATTCTAAATTAGGTATATAAAAGGGCAATAATAATTATATAAATACTTTACCTAATTTAGAATTTTTTTTAAAAAAAATCAAATTTTAAATTAGATAATTATCTTGTAATCAACTATCATCTACTAAATTAATTACATTAGTCAAGGCTCTTCTAAAAATTATTTTTCAACATTTTTATTAGTGTGTATGATGATTAGATATTAGTTTAGTTATGTTAGTATTGTGTTGATAATATTGCATATTTTGATGTATATCCTTTAGGAGTTTTAGGCAATTTAGGTTTCCCATTGTATTGAACTATATAAGTCTTTGTGATCATCAATACAAGGTTAGGCCATTTACTCCTATTATTCTTGAGTTTAACATAGTATCACAACCTCTCTAATTTCTAGAGATTTTTTTAGATCCTAGTTTGTTTCTCACATTAGTAATTTTTCTTCTTTATTTTTCTTCAAATTTGTGAGATTATGGCTTAACTTTTTTTTTATTTTTCCATATAATTGGGTGTAGTCGAAATTAGGGTTTTTATTCCCTAATTTATGCTACGTTTGTTTACAAGTGTGGTGTGTGTTGCACTCGATTGGTCGAGTTTCGATGTCTGGTGTGTCGTGGTGTTTGGTGTGTGTGTTTGAGGTGCGTTGTTGATGTGCGCTAGGCGGGCTGCTTGTGCACAAGTGCAATGTGTGGGTTGTTTCATGCGTGTGGTGATTCGAATGCGGTTTCAAATTCATGTACGGTAAGTCGGTAACAGAGCAAATTATTTCTGATGAAAATATTATGTTTACGCCTTTGAATTTGAGTGGGAGTTCAACGGAAAATCTTGGTCGTGGTTAACGTGAGAAACGTCCACCTTTGAGATTATGCTATGTTCTCGCTCATGCTCATCTTAATATAAACGGTATTAGATAGGTTCACGTTCAAGCACAGTGTACGTATAAATTATTAAAATAAAAAATTATTAATTTTAATGTATGTAATTGAGTGATTTTATGACTATTGAATGATTGTTTTATGACAATGGTTCAATTCACGGTAATATAACATAAAAAATAAAAAATAAAAAAACATTCAAATCAAGAGAAGTAATTAAATTGGAATATTAAACTTTTTTTTGTTAGAGTGACACGTGTTCAAATTTTCTATTACTTTCAAATATAGTATGAGTATATGCTTCTTACAACATTGTATTGTACAATTTCTCGGTAATACAAAAAATAAAAAAAACGATTATAAGAAAAATAAATAAATAAAATAAATAATAAATTTATCAATAATACTTCAAAACATCTTACCGCAAATAACAACTCTACAGAAAATTACCAGCTGTAGTACAAAAATATCGTCCAGAAAGTACATAAAATTAAATTAATGATTCGAATTTGATTTTATTGGTCAATGCTTCCTGCTGTAGTACAAAAATATCGTCCAGAAAGTACATAAAATTAAATTAATGATTCGAATTTGATTTTATTGGTCAATGCTTCCTGCTGTAGTACTCACAATTTACTATACATAAAAATATCAATGATGTATATTGAAAGGGGAGGTAAACACCTCACTCAAGGATCAAAAATAAGGTTTAAGTGTGTGTTTGTGTTGTGTCAAATATAAGAACCAAATATGCAAGTATAATAATGAATGGCAAAAATAAGTAAATAATAATCAAGACAAAGATTTAAGGTGGTTCATCAATCTTGGGCTACATCCACCATCTAGCCTAGGATTTATATTAATGTGTTTAAAGTATAAATTACAAACTTGAAGGAATTACAATGGAGTATAAGTGTGGGAAGAGAGGAGCTAAATGGGTGTAATACATGAGCAAGAAGATAGCTCTAAATGTGAATCTTTGGTGCTCACTTATGGGCTCCTAATACTAGTATCAAGGAATAGAGTACTAAGCATATGAATAAAAAGGGGACAGCAATAAGTGGAGCAGCAGTAGTAATCAAAGTCCAGCACATTGAAAAGAAGGCAGTAACCTTTACTCGACATGCTGCTCGGGCGAGTGGCAGGAGCAGCTTGCTTGTGCTTCTTATCTTTCCTTTTCCATGTATTCCCACGGTCTCCCATGCTCATGCACATTATTCCTTGGACTGAATTTTGCACTCTAATTCTTCACATGTCAAGATTTACAACCCAAACAAATCAATTACATGTGACTCTTTGTCCTCTTCTTACCTTTACTAACTAAAGTGATTAATTAACTTAATCATGTTTGATTACTTGGTAACACAAGTCACCCATAATCATAACATATATGATAAAATTATTACATATAAGTTAAAATACTCCCAATTGAGATATCGTCCAGATACTCACAATTTACTCCTAATACTTATCATTTTAAGCAAGAGTATTCTTGTAATTCTTCACATTTTTCTCAATTATCTTTAGTTCTTATGCCATTGGACTTGGTTGCGACTAGAGGTGTTTAGTGGGGCGAGTCGACTCAGAGGGTTAAGGGTCGAATCACATTGTAACAGGTCATTAGCAAGTCGGATCGGACCAGTCGGATAATTATAGAAATTGGTTGTAAAAAATATGTTACCACCTTTTTTATATAATTTTATATGATATTGTTATATTTAATACATAGTTATCATATACTCCATTTGTTCCAATGAAATGCATTATTTTTTGTTTTAGTCTCAAAATCTCCTCATATACTTCCTCTGTCCGATCGAAAAGAGATAAACTTATTTTTTTTCTCACCATTTTTTTCTCATATACTTCCTCTGTCTGATCGAAAAGAGATAAACTTGTCTATGTGGATGACTTTATTATTGCAAGTTCTCTCATGATGCTATTCGTTTCAAAGCATATTTGTGCAAATGCTTCAATATGAAGGATTTAGGCGTTCTTAAATTCTTCTATATGATTCTACTGTTCGTTTCAAACCATTTGAAACTCCATTTTTATTACCCAAAAGAAATGAATATAGATAGATATTGGAATTGGAGAACGGTCCTCTACTGCACCAGTGATTCAAAGATCAATGGTTGCCATTAATCACGCTCTGATCGAACGATCATAATTCATCCGCCAGATTTGGTTTTCTGTCTCCTTAGAACTCAAGGTTACAGAGGTACGATCCTATAGAACAAATTTGTTCAAGTAAGATCGTATCCTATTGTCTGCTTGACACAGTATTTTGTTTGTATATGATCGATGTGGGACTTTTTGTCTAGTTAATAACATGATTTTACATGCATTTTCTACTTTCTTTGTTTTGTTTTAGACGCTTAATTTTCTAAATGACGAAGTTTCAAATTAGATGCATCACTTTCCATTTTGGTAAATATATTCTCTCTAGCTATCTCTCTCCAAAGTTGTCTAAAGTTCGTGTTTTACAAAATAAAAGTAATACATGAATATATCTAATATGAAACGGATGAAGTATTTAAAATAACTGAGGAAATAACAAGGGTTTAACAAAATCAAAGATCGAAACTACAACTAATACAAAGTGAGTCTTGAGATCTTGAAAGAAACAATGAAAAGATGAAGATGCAGTTGGTCTCTCGGGTTCATCCCTATCTTCTCATGTCTGATGGTAAAAGGCGAATTATATGATTGCATGATGCTTATCCTGAAACACAATATCATCTTTTTTTTAATTCATTTCTTAGGTCCTAATTCAGAACCAGGGCAAGCAATTAATACAACAAAAGCAACAAGAACAAACCTTAACCAAAAGTTCAATCAATCAAAAAATGAAAAATAAACAATATATTAATATCTATGGCAAAACCTTCTGATGAATCTCATCCTTTTATACTTAGCAAAACTCTCTCAATTTTTTATCCGAATTCCCCAAAAACAAACCTAAATTAACAATGATGTATCTCTGGAAACAAGGAAAGAACTGAATTTCACGACATCCAAACCCTAGTGATCAAAATACAATTCTGAAAATATCACAAGCAAAAACGGCCTATTTGATTTTTGAAATGCTAGACAACACCTCACAGCAATGACGATCATTTTAACTTTTCAATTGCCAAACGAACACCAATAAAACAGAGAAAAGATTTGAAATTATGTCAAGTGCTATTCAAATTATCACAAAATCTTAAGTGGTTCTCCCAACTACACCTGCCCATATAAAATAATATAAAATATTATATATTTTCCAAAAATTATAGATAGAGTAATAAACATAGTTGTAGTAGATTCTACAAAAATTAAAGATAGAGTAATAAATATAGTGCTTAGTACATAACAGGTTGAAAACATGCAACCATTTTTTACAGAATTCAAAACTTGGCTGCCAAAATGACATCTCCTAACCGACTGTAGAACCACGAGCTCGGGAGCGTAAAGCATAAGGCTCAGACAAATGCTTCATATGAAAACCATGGGTTGGATGCTTAACTTTGTACGACTTAACAAGTTGACATAACTCCACAAAGAAGAGCTTGGCGGAAGAATTGACATCTCTATCAACAGCGGAAAAATTATTAATTTTGATGTATGTAATTGAGTTATTTTATGACTTCTGAATGATTGTTTTATGACAATGTTTCAATTCACGGTAATATAATATAAAAAATAAAAAATAAAAAAACATTCAAATCAATAGAAATAGTTAAATTGGAATACAAAACTTTTTTGTTGAAGTGACACGTGTTCAAATTTTCTATTACTTTCAAATATAGTATGCGTATATGCCTTTTACATCCTTGTATTATTTTATATCAATGTACAATTTCTCGGTAATATAAAAAATAAAAAAACGATTATAAGAAAAATAAAAAAAATAAATAATAAATTTATCAATAATACTTATTTGATAAATAAAAATATTTAATAATGCAAGTGTTTCATCGCTTCAATATATATCAAATCTTATTTGAAAAATATAGTCTATATCGAAGCTCAAATGTTTAAGGCCATACAATATTTATCAATTACTCGTAAGCGTGTTAATAAAAGAAAAAGATATATATATATATATATATATATATATATATATATATATATATATATATATATATATATATATATATATATATATATATATATATATATATATATATATATATATATATATATATATATATATATATATATATATATATATATATATATATATATATATATATATATATATATATATATATATATATATATATATATATATATATATATATATATATATATTTATATATATATATATATATATATATATATATATATATATATATATATATATATATATATATATATATATATATATATATATATATATATATATATATATATATATATATATATATATATATGGGAGGGATCCAATGAGAAAGGGGTTGAAAATGAGAAGGGTGAGAAGCATTCTACACCCTTGATTTCACTAAAATAAAAAAAGCTACGGTCACGATTAGACCAAAATCTTATAATTGTAAAAGTCACTATGTTACACAGACGAGTAACTATGACATAAATTTTAGAATGTTCTTAATTTACAACATAGTATCCTTGTTTGTATATATAGTAACCAAAAAAATAGAATAAAAATATTTCTCATCCTTCTCATTTTAAAATCCTTCTCATTTGATCCTATATATATATATATATATATATATATATATATATATATATATATATATATATATATATATATATATATATATATATATATATATATATATATATATATATATATATATATATATATATATATATATATATACGACTTATATATATTGGAAGAGAGAAAATTTTGCAAAACATAACATTTAAATTCAGGCAAACTTCCAAAATTTCAAGGATACACGATCTCAAATCAATATACAGAAAGAATATAAATCTTTCTCACGGACTCACGGCTATTGAGGACTTCGATGAGCCAAATAAACCTATTTTTCTCTTATTCTGCGTTGGCGAATGGTATTGTGTCGACGTTGTAATTTCTCAATTTTATCAGAGCGTGCCAAAACACTTGGTTAAAAGGTGCCAAAACTATTTTTTCCAGATTATCGTATTCATTTAACGCTTTATATGGCTTTTGAGCATAATTTGGATAATAACCTAGGACATCAATTACAACAATGATTAGAATTCGATAGGAAAATATCCCCACTTCATCCGTATTCACCTTTTTAGTAGATATCACTACACTTGTATGGGTTTTATGGATAAGACCACGTAAATAAAGACATGATATCTTATATTCTCTATTTGGATTTTCAAGATCCTCATGCAAAATTTGACCCAGAAGCTCTTTTGGTTTTCATAACCTAATATGGTTTGAAATTCTCTTCCTGATGTTCCTCGGTCTTTTTTCTGGTCTTTGAGATAATAATGCTACGTTCTCGCTCATGCTCATTTAATATAGACGGTACTAGATATGTTCACGTTCAAGAACAGTGTACTTATAAATTATTAAAATAAAAAATTATTAATTTTGATGTATGTAATTGATTATTTTATGACTTTTGAATGATTGTTTTATGACAATGGTTTAATTTACGGTAATATAACATAAAAAATAAAAAATAAAAAAACATTCAAATCAAGAGAAGTAATTAAATTGGAATAGAAAACTTTTTTTTTGTTGGAGTGACACGTCAAATTTTCTATTACTTTCAAATATAGTATGAGTATATGCTTCTTACATCATTGTATTGTACAATTTCTCGGTAATATAAAAAATAAAAAAACGATAGAAAAATAAATAAATAAAATAAATAATAAATTTAACAATAATACTTATTTAGTTAATAAAAATATTTGACATTGCAAGTGTTCCATTGCCTCAATATATTTCAAATCTTACTTAAAAAGTCTTATCTATATCGAGTAAGAAGCATAAGAGCCAAATGTTTAAGGCCATAAAATATTTATCCGTTAATCGTATGCGTGTTGACAAAGGAAAAAGATATATACGACTTATATATATTGGAGGAGAGAAAATTGGGCAAAAAGTAACAGTTAAATTTGGGTACATTTCCAAAATTTCAAGGCTACACGATCTCAAATCAATATAAATGAGTAGAGAAGGAATATAAACCTTTCTCACGGAGTCAGTTTATTGAGGACTTCGATGAGCCAAATATACCTCTTGAACTCCTCTTCTGCGTTGGCGAATGATGTTGTGTCGACATTGTAATTTCTCAATTTTATTAGAGCGTGCCAAAACACTTGGTTAAAGGGTGCCAAAACAATTTTTTCCAGATTATCGTATTCATGTAACGTTTCATATGGCTTTTGAGCATAATCTGGATAATCACCTAGGACATTAATTACAACAATGATTAGAATTCGATAGGAGAGTATGTTTCCCACTTCATCCATATTTACCTTTTTAGTAGGTATCACTACACTTGTATGGGTTTCATGGATAAGACCACGTAAATAGGAGCATGATTTCTTATATTCTCTATTTGGATTTTCAATATCCTCATTCAAAATTTGATCCAGAAGCTTATTTGGTTTTTTTTACAACATTACATGGTTTAGAATTCTCTCTTTGAAATTTCTCGGTCTGTTTTCTGGTCTTTGAGATGATGATGCTACGTTCTCGCTCATGCTCATCTTAGTATAGAGACTACTAATTACTGTGTCAACCACGGTTTATAAATTATTAAAATAAAAAATTATTAATTTAATTAATGTAATTATGTTATGACTGTTGAATGATTGTTTTATAACAATGGTTTAATTCCCGATAATGTAATATAATAATATAAAAAATAAAAAAACATTCAAATCGAGAGAAGTAGTTGAATTGGAATAGAAAACTTTTTTTGTTGGAGTGATACGTGTTCAAATGTTCTATTACTTTAAAATATAGTATGAGTATATGCCTCTCACATCATTGTTTTATAGCAATGTACAATTCTCGATAATATAAAAAGTAAAAAATCATAATAAAGAAAATAAATTGATAAAATAAATAATAAATTTATCAATAATACTTATTTAATTATTAAAAATATTTGACCTTGCTAATGTTTATGTCTGATTATACATGCATATTTTTTTAGAGTAGTTTTCTAAATTGCCATCATTTATTGGTGAATGGTGAATGCTAATTCTAAATGTGTGTGAGACTGAGATACATTATACTAATTGGAATTTAGGATAACTTTTCAAGGGTTGACAATATAGGAGTCTTTAATGAGTTGAGATAATTGTGGCATTTGTGACGAATAAAGTAATAACTTAAGGAGCAACGCATAATGTAATACACATTTTGTTTTTTTATTGTTAATATTTAAATTATTTTATAAAAAAAGCAACAAAAACTCATATTACTTAGCATAAAATGTAAGTTATATACAGAGGCGAAACATTGAAGGGGCGGATAGGGGCTTCGCCCTTCCGAGATTTTCGTCAAATTTTTTTTATATACAACTTTTTTTTATTTTAGTCCAATAAATAAAAGTAACACAATTAAAGGAAGAGAATAAATGAAACAAAATAAAAAAAAATCTTATAAGTAATAATGGCTTATCAAATTAAAAATGAAATTATCATATTTTAACAATTGAAAAAAAACGGAAAAAGAAGAAGGGATTGGGAGGAAATTGACAAAATTAAAAATTAATTTTACAATCCATAATTGAAGGATAAAGATTTGTTTTATATTTTACTTAAATTTTCTTATCTATATTTGACAATTAGTTCGAATAAGTAAAGACTTAAATCAATGAAAACTCATACCATAAAATAATCTATTATGAAGATAGTAAAGATATGATTTCAAAACAAAATGAACAACGATTTTTTTGCTGATAGTTTAGTGATATACATTAATTTAGAGGACAAATAGCAAAGACATATAGTGTCAATGGGATTATAGGCAATTTTAAAGTGCTAAAAGAGCGTCAATTTACGTTATAAATTTTTGTTGTATTGATTGACTGTATTTTAGTAGAATTCAATTTTTTTGTTAACTCTCCCCTCTTAACATTTTGTTCAAGTTTCGCCACTGGTTATATATAAATTTAATTCAAATTAATATCACCTATATACATAAAAATAAGTTTCTTGGGCTTTAAAAAGCACGGGTCCTTACGCAATAGCCCGCTTTGCTCTTGCTAATCGACAGTCCTGGATAAATGGAAAATGCATGCTAATGTTAATCACAAAATCTCACAAGAGACAGTCTATAGGATAGACCACAAAATTGGGTCAGCCCATTTTCCTTAATTGATTTTTTTTATTATAATATCAATTATATTATGTTATAATCATAAATGTAAGGTATTATAACCTCGAATATACTATTCTATAACCCTAAAAATAAGTTATTATAACCCCAAATAATTTATTATAACCCCAAATATATTATGTTATATTTTGGGCTGGGCTTTATGTATTCCGTCTATAGAATAGACCGTCTCCCATGAGACTTACTGAATGTTAATTAGGGCCAAGAATTGGTATGCAACATTACAACTACTAGAGCATTGTCAGTGGAATTGCAGTACAATGCAATGCATTTTTTTTACAATGCAATGCATTTGGTACTAAGAATATAATTGGGTTAGGATGAGATAAATTAAGAGGTGATTTAAATACCTTATAGTAGGGGCCTGTCAACAGGGTCGTGTCTGACATTAGCGGGCCCTAGGCTAAATTATAAAATGGACTCTCATATATGAAGCAATTGGATAAAAATTTGTAATTATAACTTCTTTATTCATATTTGCTTTTTTGTGTCTTTTCTGGATATAAAAACGAGAGGATAGCGTATTTGGTAGTCTAATAAAAATAATCATGCCAAGAGGAAGCTATACGAATGTGCTTATAATGACTTAAATAAAACAACTTTCTTATTTTATGGTAATAACCGACGATTGTAAATCATTTTGTTAAGCATAATTAGTTTTATCACAGAAGCTCAATTGTGATTTTATTGTATGATTTTCTATCTATTTGTAGCAACTAAAAAAACTTCAGAGAAAGTATATTATTTTCATATACTACTTAATACATTAATTCATTCTTTTTTTCTAATTATGTACCGTCACAAAATAAAATTGATATTAATAATTTTACTGAAGCGAATGAAATAAATTTCACTTACATATGTATTAACTTATATATTAAAAATAAAATTCATGTGAAAAAGTAAGATAGTTATTATTATTGAAGTGCACATGTAAAAAAATTGAAATATTAAGTGAAGTTGAAGAAATAAATTGGGAATTTGTTCAAATATTTAAAATCTTATCATTCAATGTAAAATTTTTAATATTTTTAGTGTTTTGACTTTTGCATTTGAAGTGTAATTTGTATAATTTATAGGAGTTCTGAAGGTTCTTTTGACTTTTAAAATATAAAATTTTTAAAATGTTATTATTGGACGGGTGGCCCGTGAAAATCATCACAATTGGCCCAACATTGAATTGGAAATTACTCGACACACCATTCTGGTCTGTCGTCATAGAAAACAGCCAATCGTCATCAACCAACTCTATTTCTCCGATTATCAAAATGGGCCCCTTTACATGTTAGGCCCTGGTTGGCGGCACTCCTCGCCTACCCCCAGGGCCGGGGCTGCCTGTCAAACAGACCAGGTTGGGTTGGGTTCAAATTTGGGTCACATATAAACAGGTTAGGAAACCCTTGACCCATACCCAACCCATTTAGTTAATTGGGTCGAAAATCACAATCTTGACCCGACCTGCAACAGATCAGGTTGACCTGATTTCGACCCACTTAACCCGTTTATCATTTTTTTTGTTTTCGTTTTGAGGTTTTTAACGTTGATTACATCTAATTTTTAAGCTTTAATTTTTAACTTTATGATTTTTGTTGTTTATTTTGTATTTATTATGAAAAATAAGGAACATATTAAATGAACTAAGTTTAGCTTATACATATTGATTATATCGAAATTAACACATTTACTTAAATGGGTTATACAGGTTTTTTTCAGGTTTAAAATTTTAACCTGAGTCTAACCCATTTAATAAACAGATCAAGTCGGGTCGACCCATTTAATTAATGAGTCAAAAGTCTCAACCCAAACCCACTTATTTCGAGTTAGGTTCAGGTCGGGTCAACTTTTATCGGCCCTACCTAATAGATCATATTTACTTTTGTTTTGGCATAATTTTCTCTAGGTATATTTTAGCTTGGTCAAGTATGATTGATTTGGTTTATCCATGGTTTGAGCATAGAAATAGAATATATAGTTGATCTGAAGTCAAAGTTTTTTACTTGAAATTTTAGGAACAAAATCACAAAAGTATGAATTTGTTGTTAGAGCATATAACATATTTTGGAATCTTAACTACAAGCTTAAGCTGATAGTTGAGACCACAGCATATGTTATATACTCTAATATTTGTATTCATGCCAAATAATCATCTGGTTATTTTTTTCGATTTTTAAATTAAAGATAAAAATAGCGATTAACAGGTTGCATATTAAAAATAAAGAAACTAGCCTTAAAAGTCAAAAAATGATTGTACCTATTGTATTCAAAATTTAATACTACCTCCGTTCTATTTTAGTTGTATCATTGGGTTTGGCCGTTTGGGCACAGGAATTTAGGCAAGTCAAATCAGTATGGTAAAATTAGGGATTATGTATGATTGATGGTGATATGTAGGATAAAAATAAAAAAAATTATTATAAGTAGATAGTGGTTGTGACTTGTATGTATATTAAATAATTAATGGAATGATGTATGATTGATGGTGATAGTGGGGTAGGAATAAAGTGAGGATAAAATAAGTAGATTATTTTAGCCAAAAATAGTAATGATGCAAGTAATTTGAAACTTCCTAATATAGTAAGTGTTGCAAGTATTTTGGAACGGAGGTAGTATGTTAACTCTGATAGAGTTTTCTTCTTAACAATTTATTTACACTAACCAATAACCATAGGAAAAAGCTTATAATATCACGAAAAATTACAAGCATGTTTTTTGACAATTTTTTTTTAATAGGCTTATTTTTTTTTATTTTCAACCATCAATATCTTTTTGGTTTTCATAACCATGTACTTCCTCAGCTTTAAAATACTTTTAATATTTGACTTTTCACACATTCTAATGCAATAATTCAATTATTAATATTTATAATTATGTATAATAAAAAGTTATAAAAACTTAATATTAATAAACTTTACATTATATTGAAACAAACCAAACAAGATCTTACTTAAATAAATTTTTGCTTATAAATTGAAAATTAATCACAAATTAAGAGTGATATATAAATAGTGCAATAATATTACAAATAATTTGAAATAGAAAAGGCATTGTCTATGTGACTTTGTCCTACCAATATTATTCGATAACAATTAACGAGAAAAATAAGAAAATGGGGAAAGAAGGGAAATATGTGGTTGAAATAAAAAAGTTAACTTATTAAAAGTATTGATTTGAGAAATATGTAAGTCGAATTTACGTAAATTTAATACTTCTAGTACAAACGTTTTTTAAAAAAATCTGTGGATACTATTGCCTAAGAACCGGAGTTCGGATCGGCCGTTTGAACCGGATGCAACTGTCCGGTCTAATTTAGGTCCAATCTTAACCAATTTCGATTTAGACTACCAATCCGGTCTCAATAAGTTCCAATCCAGTCCGTTTATCCGGCATTTTATACCCCCCTAATAGTGGGTAAATGGCATTCACCATTTTCCTCCTTTGCAGCAATGTAAGACCCAAAAAAAAGTGAAAATATAGAGAAAAAGTGACAAGTGAAAAATCAAGAGTAATTTAATGAACATGTGAAAATTGAGAGTAAAAATTTGAGTGATAATGTAACCTATGCCTACTAAGCTACACTCTTCGTATTTTTATTTTGTATTATTTTTTTTGTGGAAAAATGGATTTATTGTTTTTATAAAATTTTAATTTATTTATACGTTGAAACTTTGTTTTAATTTTATTTAAACAATTTATTTTTTTTATTTATTATCAAATACTACATTTTTTTTAAAAACAATGAACTTTCTATTTGCTACTATGCTAAAGAGAAGGACATACATTTGCACCATTAGTAAAGTAATGAAAAACAAAGATATAAAGGACAAATTTGTAAAGATATGTATTTATCATTCATCAAATAATTAGGACTTTGAGAAATTTATTTTCCAAGTTTTTTTTTTGAGTCTCATACCAAATATGAGTTTTTTGTCCAAAAATTAATAAACTTAAATGAACCCGTATAATCATGAGTTTTGATAAATATCTTTTCGATTGGCGTTTTGGCTATTATTAAACTCAAATGAAATAACTAATTAAGTTGCCTTTTTTCATTGATGTTATGCTTCTTATTTCATTTTTTCTTCAATAAACAATCAACAACTAATACTTCCTAGTTGACTTATCCAGCTAACAAACTAATAAAAAATCAAACAATTTCGGCAAGTCAAACAAGCTAATTAAAATGCCAACAAGGACAATACTTATTACAAAACACTCTCAATATATTTCTCTATCACATTCACACTCAATCAGCCACATTTTGAATTACTTCCTAGTTCCTTTAATTCGTTTCATATTACTTGCATTAAACCAACTTTTGCCCTATCCATCATTCTATGGTGACTTACATATTTTGGCTATTATACAAGAAAAACATAATCGTATGAAATCTTGTTTTATTTGTCTCATCGCATATTTTTATAATGTCAAATTATTATAAATTTTAGTTATGTATAATTCTAAATATAATAAATCCGTCAAATACATTAAATTACTAAAAAATGTGTTTGATACAACTATTTTGAAACGAATAGAAAAAACATAGTAAAACTTTTTACCCAAAAAAATAAAAATTTAAATGAAAGGTACATAGGAGTACTATAGGAGTAATAAGTAATAACCTAATGTACTCAAAAATATCTACAAAGACAATGCCAAAAAGACAACAAAGTAATTAAACATAATTTCGAAAGGTTAAAATAAAAAATAGTGATATTTTCGATTATAATGTGAAAGCTTTTTCAATTTAAATAATGGAGATAGAAGTATAAGAAGATATTTCTTCGGCGTATTTGTTATATTTGATTTTTTTTACATAATTCAATGTGTTATTTTGATTGATTATATTTTAAATTATACATATTTTTAAAAGTTTATATTATGATATTATACTAATAGGCGATTCAAACAAGATTTCACGTGACTATATTTTTTTACACACTAATTAACTTTAATATCTTAAATAAGCTTGAACGATTAATATCGTCAATAACACTATAATAACGAATTACTAATAAGTTGGTGCACTCAAAACTTCTACTCACTTTATCTATAATATCTGTCTTATTTTTCATTTTTGTCTATTCAGTCGATTTTATATCATTTCTAATATCCACATATCTAATATCTAACATTTTTTTTTTGATTTTATTTGCATAATTTTTCTACTTTTTCATAAATGTCACTTTACCTACTTTTCTTAATTTACCCATTAATCACACAATTTAAATTTTATTGATTGCCAACAACCAATAGCTATATGCCAAAATAAAAGGTTAGATTATTAATATCAATTTTTCCTAAAATAAAAGTTTATTGTGCTAGCAAACTAAAAGTAAAGGTTGAATTATTAAAAAATAATTCAAATACAAGATTATTCACAACAGATGGCTTAAATGTTGAATTTTTAGTATAAATTTTTTCTTTATTTTATTTATCCAAAATGTTATACTTCTTCCGTTCCATAACCATATTCAAATTTTTACGCAATGTAATGCACAATTTTGATCATTAATATTTTTTTTTTGTTTCAGAAATTCGGAATTAGGATATATGAAAAGAAAAAAGAAAACACTGAATCAATCAACCTTTTACCCGCCGGCATAAAAAACCCCGCGAGGGGAAAAAGCCATTGGAAAAAAGGAATCAGGATTCAGGCCACCCAAAACAGCATGGGGGTGGGCCATGCAACACCAAAAAAGAAAAACAGACAAAAATTATCTTAAACTACACTTAGCTAAAAATTATCAAATATTATGAAAGTATGCAATTAAACGATTCAAATAAGATTCCATTTGACTATATTTCTTCTTACACATTAATCGTTATATATGAAATAAGTTCGAACAATAAATAGTACTCATAAGTCAAATGTAGCGAGTAGGTGTAATCTCACAAGTCACAAGTAGAGGTGTTCAAAACAGACCCTATAGATACCCGACCTTATAACCGAACCCGATTTGACTCGACTTAAAATTGGATCTACAATTATGTAAAAACCAATGTGAACACAAAATCCGATTTTGAACCGACTCGAAACACCTGACCTGAAATCAATCCGATGACCTGAATAAACATCTCACAACGATGAAAATAGTACTAACTTGTGCACCTAAAATATCTAGAAAGAAAATGCCAAAAAGGAAATAAAGTAAATAAACATCATTTGAAAAGAATGAGATGAAGCATAGTACTCAATTCTTACTGCAAATGCCAGCTGTACAGCAATTTACCAGCTGGAAGAAGACAAGTGTCAGTAATCTATTGGTTATTGCTTCCTGCAGTAATCCTTACAAAACAGCGACCTGTGCTGTCCTACACATCTTAAATTTACACTCCAGCTCTTTCACAGCTAAGCTAAAGCCTAAAGCCAAAAAGCATTCTTTTTTTTAACGGCTATATTTTTTTAAATTTTAGGGCTCATGTCTCAATGTGTCCATTATTTTCTAATTAATTCCCCCAAAATAATTCTCCAAATAATTCCATGAATTTTAAATTCTACCATATGGATAGGGTTTACATGGAGGGTACTAGAAAGTACTTAAAATAAAGGAAAATTTGCCAAGAATAATCCCAACTATCACTCGTTGGTCAGAAATAATCCCAACTATTGATTATTTTTTAATAATCCCAACTATTGATGAAGTTTGCTGAAAACAGTCCTACTCTATTTTCAACCGGCTGTAGCAGGTTTTTTGAGTATTTTTTTTACCTTTTTTTTTTAATTTTAATATAGGTTTACCTAATTTGATGAAGGAAAGTTAAAAAAAAGGTAAAAAAAATACTCAAAAAACCTGTTACAACCGGTTTAAAATAGAGTGGGACTGTTTTCAGCAAACTTCATCAATAGTTGGGATTATTAAAAAATAATCAATAGTTGGGATTATTTCTGGCCAACGGATGATAGTTGGGATTATTCTTGGCAAATTTTCCTAAAATAAAATTGATGATTCATTATTTATCTCATTTTATAATTGAATTTGATTTAATGCGATTTTTAAAAATATTTATAATTATGTAAAATGCAACATAGACATAAGACTAGACAAATACCTAATCTGAAATGGATTTGAAGTTCCGATGAACACATTTAATGTAATTCATGGTGAGTTCAAACATAGTAAATTAATATGAATATATTTGTTCATTTTGGATCTTTATGTCAATCTTTTTTAATTTTTTTAAATTTAATTTGAGCTTAAAATTATTAATATTGTTCGTAGCTTTTGGCAATTATTTATTTTTTTTTGAATAAGAGCTCTTGGTAGTTAGAATTGTTGTTAGTTATTTTTTGAATTAAACTAAGTAAAATAGAAAGACACGTTAGAAACGAACTTAGTATGTGTACGATCATTCTAAAAGTAAAGAAAAAATAAAGAAAAAATGACAACATTTTAAGAATGTCTTTTTCTTTTCCTAGATTTTAATCATAGTGTGTTTTTTTTTCTTTCTAAAGTGACCATAGAATTACTTTGAGCAAAAGAGTTTTTGGATAACTACTCACTCTATCTCAAAAAATAGTCTAATTTTTTGTCATCCCTCTCATATAATTTGTTAAATTTACTTATAACAATGATTCAAACTCTTTTTTAAATTTGATCCGCACATTTAATTTACTTTCATTTTTATGTAATCTACACATTTTCTTTACTCTTTAAACAATAAACCTTTATTTCATCATTTTAACTTACTTTACTTAATTTTTATCCCTTTTATAATTGAGACTAATTTTCTTCACAAATCCTTACTTAACACAATTTCGTGGTGAAACTACCTATATTAGACTAACTCAAATACATCTAGTTTAATAATATAAATTAAAAGTGATAAATAATAAAAATAGACTAATTATATTGAATCTGTTTTATGATAAGACAATCTTATATAAAACAGAGAAGTTATACTTCCCCCGTTCCATATAACTTGCACCAAAATTATTTATCATTCTTTGGTAATTTACAAATTTTTATTATTATACAAAAAAAAAAAGTTATGTGGGATCTCGTTTTATTTGTCTTGTCGCATAATTTCATAATATCAAATTTTTACATTTTTGCGTTATGTACTATAACTCTAAATATAAACGATTCGACAAATATACTCCTTTCTATTCTACCCATTAGTCCCATTTATTTTTTTTTCACTATTCACCTATAACTCTTAACTTATATTTTATTCTTAATTAATTAGTTAAAACATAGTCATGATGGATCTTGTTTGATTCGTCTCAATACAAAGATTATTAATATCTTGTTTTTATGATTTATAATTAAAAATAATTAGAGATTTTAAAGATAAAATGTTGTCTCGAGGTAGTATTAGATTGCGTAATAATGTATTTGGTGAAAGTTTTCATGAACGGAGGAAGTATATTAATTTGAATAACAGAAGGTCTCCTAAGACGACTCTCTCAACAGCCCAATCCAATTATTTGAAATTTAAAAATAAGATTAATGACTAATCAGTTACTTATTTTTCAAAACAAGTTGACCCATATTTACCCGTTTATATTATAGACGGTCTATAGCAAGAATCTGTATTTTTTAAAATATCCAATTACACATCCTACTAGGCAAATGACATGGTACAATTAAGAAAATGACGTGGCCTATCCTCTAGCATTGATTTCAAAACATGATAGGGCTTCCCACATACGCCAATTTTTAGGCTATATAAACCCCTCAATTATTTTTTGATTCTCACACTCACTCCCTCACTCTCACTCTCACTAAATTTCCATACTTTTTCAAAAAAATAAAAAAGAAAATGGGAATTTCTAAAAGTAAAAAAATCCCACTAATTTGTGTGTGTTTTTGTGTATGGATGATGATACAAGTTGTTAATTCATCCAAATTTGATGAACTATTCCAACCCAGTTGGGCTTCTGAACATTTAATCTATGAAGGAGACCTTCTTAAGCTCAAACTTGATAATTTTTCTGGTACTTTATCCCTTCTTTTCTTCACTTTAACCATAGTTAATTAACCATAGTTAATTTGACATGTTAACATGTTCGACCGCAAAGGGTTTTAAAAAACTAAAATTTTAATATTAAATTACGTAGTAGATGTTAATTGTTGTTAGTATAAAATTTTAACTTTCAGCGTAAACTTTTGATCAAATTGTTTTTTATCATGGTATCAGAGCTCTAGAGTTGTCTTTTCTTTTACTTTAAGGTATAATAGATACCCCTTCAATTCATTTGAGTTGTCCCATGTGGGATTTTGTTTGATTCGTCTCAATACAAGGATTATTAATATCAATTTTTATTAATTTTGATTAAGAATAATTAGAGATATTAAGGGTTGAAATGTTACCTCGTGAAATGTGAAAAAGTAAATAAGACAATTCAAGTGAATTGGATGGAGTATTTATGTTGCATTCACACTTTTAACTTAAAGAGCTCTTATTCAAGAGGCATGGTAAAATGCAACATAAATTGAGTATTTTAGTTTTAAATCAGTTTAAGTTTTTTTGTTAAATAATTTGATAAAATAGTTAACAAGATTTGTGTTTGGTGAATTATAGGAGCTGGGTTTCAATCAAAAAGCAAATACATGTATGGGAAAGTATCCATTGAATTGAAGTTGGTTGAAGGCGACTCTGCTGGAACTGTTACCGCCTTCTATGTAAGTCGTCATAAATTTAATATACACATTAAATAATTACAAATGCGCAATATATATAAATTAAATAGTCCAATTAACACAATTTATCATCATTTAAGCTTCATTTTGAGCTCGTTTTACCGAGAAAATGTTAATAAATGCAGATGTCATCGGATGGTCCAAAGCATAATGAATTTGATTTTGAGTTTTTGGGAAATACTAGTGGAGAACCATACTTGATTCAAACAAATATATATGTAAATGGAGTGGGTAATAGAGAACAAAGGCATAGTCTTTGGTATGATCCTACTAAAGACTTCCATACCTACTCTTTGCATTGGACTCCTCATCATGTTGTGTAAGTTCTTTCTCTTTTTTACTTTTATGTACTAATTAATTTATTTTCGATTTGGTTAGACGTATTAAATTGTGGTAATGAAATTGAATTTTAGCGTTAGATGAATGTGTTATGTCGCTATTATGGTAGCAAATATTTTGTGTGTTAGACGTATTTTCCTCGTAATTTTTGTTGATCGCCTAGTAAACATTACTCCCTTCGAATCAATTTAGTTGTTCTATTTGGTTTTTTACAGTATTAAGCTATTTCGTTTAATTTGTATTTTATTCTTAATCTATAAGTTAAAACCTAGGCACGTGAGATCTTTTGTGATTTGTCTCAATTTAAAGATTATTCTTATCAACTTTTCATAATTTTTATTTAAGCATAATTAGAGATATTAAGAGTAAAAATATTAGTTTGACAAGTATGCCTAAGCAAATGGGATAATTAAATTGGTTCGATGAAGTATAACTAATACTATTAAAGTAAAACAAAATTTAAGAATTGTGAATTGTAGAGTATGATTAAATAAAGTAGATAGTAAGGAGTGTATATTTAATAATGGAATGTAAATGACGAGGGCATTGTTGAAATAACATGAATTATGTTCATTTTAAACATACAATATAAACTTGTTTAAGTATTTTTTTCCGGTTATATTACATTATGATATTACTTTATTGCTACTATTTAATGCCAATAACGAATTATATTGAGTCTTATATTAATTGTCGTATGCAATACTTTTTCTGGTATAACTTAAATTTGATTTTCGTGCAAAAAAAATCCCTAAATTAGCATTTTGTTTTGTAATCAAACATCATAACTAGTGGACAAGCTTTAAAAAGAGCATCTTTATTGGTTAGAAGGGTAAAGTTCGAAACAATAAATGAATTTAAACATGAGTCTCACTAAAAAAAGCATATTCTAATCTTATTTATAGTTAATTAATCCAAAAAGGTGTTATAATTTGTTAATTAAGTGACATTTAAGAATAATTAAATTAATCCTAAAATGGACCATTTAGCTAATTTTTCATCATTAGCAATAAAAAGTTAAGTTTAATCATGATTTGTGACTCAAAATAAAAGCACACTAATGAAAATGCTATAAGTATATATGCCTTTATGTAAGGCACTAATGTCAAACATATAATTCCAAACCAACCTACTACTTGGCTATGATAATTAATATCATCACCCATAAGTCCATGACCCTACCCTATATCAATTCCCATCAATTTTTTCACCTTTAAGGTCCCCTCAAATTATTGATCCAATATTTAGAATATTTTTTTATACCAAAAAAGTTAAATAAATACTACCTCCGTTCCAAAATACTTGCAACACTTACCATATTAGGAAGTTTTAAATTACTTGCACCATTACTATTTTTGGCTAAAATAATCTATTTATTTTATCCTCACTTTATTTCTACCCCACTATCACCATCAATCATACATCATCAATTAATTATTTAATATACCCACAAGTCACAACTACTATCTACTTATAATAATTTTTTTTATTTTTATCCTACATATCACCATCAATCATACACCATCTCTACTTTTACCATATTGATTTGACTTGCCTAAATTCCTGTGCCCGAACCCAATGGTGCAACTAAAATGGAACGGAGGTAGTATGTTATTGAAAATCATTTTTACACCATTCCTCCGTTCTATATTAGTTGCGATATTACAATACTTGACATTATTTATTCATTATTCTTAATTTGTGATTAGTTTTTAATCTATAATTTAAAACATGGTGAGGTGAGATCTTATTTGATTCGTTTCATTACAATACTTATTAATATTAAGTTTTTATTATCTTTTATTATACATAATTCGAGATAATAATAATTGAATTAATGTATTGGATTGTGTGAAAACTATAAATACAAAAGTGTAGATCTTAAAAAATTTCATTGTAATTTGAAAATTATAAAGTGGATTGTGTGAATACAATACTTTTCAAAAAAAATAGTCAAGTAAAATCTTGTTTGATTATTTGAAATTTCATTGTAATTTTAAAAAATTAAGTGTAAATCTTTAATTAAGTGTAAATCTTTAATTAAGTGTAAATCTTTTTAAAACAATACTTTTAAAGTTCATTCTACAAATATGAAAATCTTTCTTTTTGTTAAAAGGAATAAAAATTGCATTAAAAGTCGGGTACGAAGATAAATTGGGATATGTACAACTTACTCGACTACACAAATACTCCTTAATTATAGATTAATCACATTAAAGACCAAAATTTTAAAAAAAATTTAAACAAGAATTCTCATGGGAGACGGTTTATTCTATAGACGGAATTCATAAAGCCAAGCCCAAAATATAACATAGTATATTTGGGGTTATAATAAATTATTTGGGATTATAATAACTTATATTTGGGGTTATATAATAGTATATTCAAGGTTATAATACCTTACATTTAAGATTATAACATAATATAATTGATATTATAATAAAAAAAATCAGTTAAGAGATATGGGCTGACCCAATTTTGTGGTCTATTCTATAGACCGTCTCTTGTGAGATTTTGTGAAATTTAAATAAATTTTTTTAACTTGCCAAGTTATGTTGTGGAATTAGAAATGTTTTTGGTCCAAGTTCCTATTAGATTCGCCGTTATTTTAAGGTTCTGAATTCAATTTTTTTAAAAAAATTTGTCTGATTTTCAGTAGATGAAACACAAAATTTAATTTTAGCCCGAATGAACGCTTCTAGAACTGACACAATTTTTTTGTTTGGAATCCAGATTTTCAGTAGATGAAACACCAATCCGTGAGCACACAAACTTAGAGCACAGAGGAATAGCCTTTCCCAAAGATCAAGCCATGGGAGTATACAGTTCAATTTGGAATGCAGACGATTGGGCTACACAAGGTGGTCGAGTCAAAACCGATTGGTCACATTCACCTTTCATTGCTACATACCGAGACTTTCAGATCGACGGTTGCGAGTGTCCGGAACCCGCCGCGGTTTCGGACAACATGAAGAGATGCACAAGTGGTGGGGAAAGGAAATATTGGTGGGATCAGCCCACAATGTCAGAACTTAGCCTTCATCAAAACCATCAACTTAAATGGGTTAAGGCTAATCATTTGGTGTATGATTATTGTAGTGATGCTTCACGGTTTCCGGTGACGCCGCTCGAGTGTGTGCATCACCGCCATGAGCGCCGCCACTAGTGGTGGTTGTGTTGGGTTGGGTAATTGTGGGTTATGGGTTGTGGTGTGGTGTGGTGTGATCATGAGGGCTTGATCTGTTTGTGTTTGTATAAAAGGTGCAAAAAAAAGCCCATGTAAAAATTGTCCTTTGTTTAATTTTATTCACTTTGTTCATTATACGTGTGTTTGATAATTAGTATTTTTTATTTTTGTATTTTAGCTTATTTTTGGCATGTGAAATTTTGATTGATCCAATGATTTTTAAACAAATTCAAAATCACAAAAGACAGTTTCAAGTAAGTTTTTCTTAATAAGCGCCAAATAAGCGCCAAGTGGCCTGAAAAAGTTAAATTACAAATTCTTACTTGAGACTGTTTTTTGTAAAGACGGTTTTCAAAAGTCTAATTCAATTCAAAATATATATTGTTACAATCCTAAATATAGATTTGGACTGGACTTTTAAAAGTCGTTTTTACAAAAACCGTTTTTTCAAAAGAGCACCCAAAAGTTAATTTATTGATTTATATGTTTAACTTGTCAAATCAACTAATAATTCTTATGTCTTTAAAATTTTCATGGTTAAATAATACTCCTTCAAATTCAATTTAAATGTCTATTTTCCTTTTGGGTAAATTTAACCTATTTGTCTACTTTTCTATTTTGGAATAGATTTTTTACCTAAATAGTTTATGTTCATATAAGTAAAGACTATAATATTTTCACTTACATCACTTAAAATACACAAATTACCACCTTTATAATTATTATAATCACTTAAAATACTTTAACTACCACCTTTATAATTATTATAATTACTTAAAATACTTTAATTAATTAATTATGCTTCCTAGGTAAATTGGGTGATGGCTCTAAACTTCTTGTTATGAAGAAATTTAGAAATAAATTGATAAATATGATGATTTACTAAAGTAAAAGTCGAATAAAAAGTAAGAAGTTATGAAGAAACAAATTATGTGAATGACTTTATCTATTGAAAAGTTAGCTTTAAAAAAAAAAGATTTTCGCTTGTATGTAAATTTTTATCTCTAATATGACTAAATAATACTCCCTCCGGTCCAGTTTACTTGTCCCATTTGACCAAACACGGATACTAAGGTAGTAGTGGGGTCCATTGGAAAAGGTGGTAGTTGGGTATTTTAATTGATTAAATTAATTGTAAAGATGGTAGTGGAGTATTGGGAATTGGAAAAGTGGGGGTATTTAGGTAAAAAAAGGATAGCCAAAAAAGGAAATAGGACAAGTAATGAGGAATTGCCAAAAAAAAAAATGAGACAAGTAAACTGGAACGGAGCGAGTATTTCCACTACAATAACATTCTAAAAACTTTGATGGACGCAATTATTCTAGGGAAATTTATTTATTTGAAAAAGGTTTTTTTTTTTTTTTTATTTTTTTTTTTATTTTTTGGTTTTTTTTTACATTAAATAAATAAGGCTCTCTTGAGATATACTTTTGTTTGGGATGCTGCATAGAGAATTTGCACTATTTATTATAGGAGAAATAAGATTTAACCATTTGAAATTATGTTTTATTCGTCTAGATGCATATTTTCATGATTATTATTTTTTGTAATTTTTAATCATATAAAACATTAAATATATATCATCATAAAACCAATAAACTGCACAAAAAGATCTTTGGGTGAAAAACTTATCAGTCAATAAAACATTCCAAAGGATCTATTATCAAACAACATAAATTTTAATCGTTTTTTTCAAAAAAATTGACTATTGAGGAATCTCATCAGTATAAAAATTAAATTCGAGAAGACTAATATAATCATCATCATCATCATCAATACCCAACGATCCCACTTATAGAAAACTATGATCAGGGTATGAGGAGGAAAGAACAACGACAACTCATACCCGAGAAAAACTAATATAATACTCATTAAATTTAATTAGCAATACTCAATTTGTTGGAGAATAAGTCTAGGGTGGACTTATACCACATTAAAATGATGTGCTTGAGCCTACAAAATTGTAGTGTGACCAGATCATAAGGGCTTCATCTGTTTCTATAAAAGTTGCAAAAAAAGCCCATGTAAAAAAAACTATACTTTGTTATAATTATCTTTGTTTTTTTATTTCAAGGATGTTGAAAATTAGTTTTTTTTTTTTATATAAAATATTCTTTTTACACAAATTCTTTTGAGAGACGGTCTCTTTGAGAGACCATCCCTAATTTGATTAGCCCATTATGATCTTTTAGTTTGATTGAGCTTTAGTGTGCTGGGCTTCAAAAACATCTCTAAAAAAGACAATCTCTCAGAAGACCAATTGTTCTTTTTAGCTTATTTTTGGTGTTTAGGCTTTTGTTGGTCAAATAACTTTTTGGAAAATTTACTTTTAAACATACGAACTTTGACCCATTTGCTTTTAAACATACGAACTTTTGATTATTATCTAAACATACGAACTTTGGGGGGTGTATTCTAAAAAAGATACAACCGGTATTTTTTAGGTATTTTTAACCCTTTGTAACCGGTTACCCTCTTCAATGGCTTCTTCTTCTTCAAGCCATGAATTAGGGTTGAAGATAAAGAATGGAATGGGAAAGAGGAAGTCAGGAATTAGGGTCAATCTTCAAAAATTCAGTTTGTTCTTCATTTGGGTTGATTTGGGTTCTTCATTTGGGTTGATTTGTTCTTCAATTTTCTGGATTCTTCATTTGGGTTGATTTGTTCTTCAATTTGAGTAGAAATTTGTGGGTTTTCATTTGAGTTGATTTGTTCTTCATTTGTTCTTCAAAAATTTTTTTCTTGTTCTTCATTTGTGGATTTTCATTTGGGTCTCTAAAAATAAGAACAAACCAACCATTTTATCAACCCAATTTTAAAACGAATTTAGGTCTCTAAAAATAAGACCATTTTCTGGGTTCTTTTAAATAGTTACTAGTGTTGATAAAAACGAATCAGCTTAATTTTGTCAACCCCATTTTCTGGTATTAAGACCATTTTCTGGGTTCTTGAAACCCCATTTTATCAACCCAATTTTAAAAGGCCAATCCATTAAGACCATTTTATGGAAATTTCAACCCCATTTTAGACTCATTTTCTACCATTTTCTGGGTTCTGGGTTCTTCATCTTCACCATTTTTTACCTTGAAATTCATTTCTTTTTCTACCATTTTTATTGTTTTTGGGTTTGAATTAATCAAAGGATTTTCAGTTGGACTCATTTTCTCTTGATTTTTTATGGCAAAAAAATATAATAATTATGTTTAAGAAATTATTTTAGTGAGAGATTGAAGCCTTTAAGGATGAAAAAATGGTGAAGATGAAGATGTGAAGAAGATAAAGATGAGGATGAAAAAATGGTGAAGATGAAGATGATGAAGATGAGAAGATGAAGAAGTAACCGTTTCATCCGGTTACAAGTCATCTGTATCTTTTTTAGAATACACCCCCCAAAGTTCGTATGTTTAGATAATAATCGAAAGTTCGTATGTTTAAAAGCAAATGAGTCAAAGTTCGTACGTTTAAAAGTAAATTTTCCTTTCAAAAGCCAATTGAAAAATAACCTTTTAAGCCGAAATTAAAAACTATCTCTAATATCTTATATTTTTCTTTAGTTTTGCGCTTACTTTTTAATATTGGATGTGTTGATTCGAAAAGTTGGCTTACTAGCTAATATTTTTAGTTATTCAATTCAACTAATTAACAACTTTATAAGTCTTCAAATCTTTGTTAAATATATTGAAAAAGGGGTGCTTGGACCAAATAATAATAAGAAACGATGTCAAAGATGATGAAACATAGAACATAGACAATAGATCAGATAACAAACAACACACACTTAACACGAAGTGTTTATCCTAGCCACTTACAATGAGATAGCCCTTTCTACGAGTGTTGTGTGGTGATTCTAATTTCTATGAATGCATAAACCCTTTATATATAGGGTATACAACATTCTAAAATCACATATTAATCAACTCTATAATAACTTACATTAAACTAAAATTAATTTCTCATTAAGTCACGCACTTAACTCCACAATAGCAATAAATTAAAGATATAATACGCCATTAAGTTATACATGAACTCATCAATAAAATAACAATTAATTACAGATTTAATTGCTCTTTTATTGCAATTTTATTATTGCTTTCAACCCGCCTAGCTGCGGGAGGGGCGAGGAGGATGGTCTCCCATGCCTCGCCGGGCGTGGATGGCCTAAAATAGGAGCCCGCGGTTTCGAACTGCTGCGGCGATTGGTGAAAAAAAAAAATATTGCTCTCAACAAGACATATCATGCTTAGTGAATAACAAATGACTAGTAGAGTACAGAAGTATAAACCAATCGTTATAAAGATGTTTAGAAATAAATCAACTAACGACTGCGCATGTCTTTAATTCTTATGCCAATGGACTTGGTTGCGACTGTTTAGCGGGGCGAGTCGATCCAGAGGGTTAAGGATCGAGTCACATTATAACGGGTTATTAGTGGGTCGGATTATAAACGGACCTTTGAGTAAAGGGTCGGGTCGAGCCAATCGGAAAATTATAGAAATTGGTTGTAAAAATATATTACCACTTTTTTTATATGATATTGTTATATTCAATATCGATAGACGATAGTTGAATTTACTAACGGGCCATAATGTATAATAAAAATCTATTTTAAAACGGGTCAAAGTGGGTTGTATTTAAACGGACTTGACCCGTCTCGACCCGTTTAACATTTGACATGACCCGCCTCGGCCCAGCCCATTTAAATTTTGACCCGACCCAACCCAACCTATTAAACACCTCTAGTTGGACTATTGTATAAACTCTCAAAATCAATAACAAGATATAGGAAAGTCTAGACGTAGTAGTTTGTCCTATATTTTCGTTCCAATTTCTCATTTCACACTATCATTTTTAGTTTATATTTTACTTTTATTCTATAGGGTCAAACATATAATCTAGAGAAATTGTAAATTATAACTATTATTATCAAATAATTAATTATGCACAAAATATAAAATTAGTGGATTGACAAATGACCAGATGTGTAATAAGAAATGACACAAACTAAAAGAATAAGAAGGATCATATACATAGTTCAAAAAATAAGCTTATTTTATCTCACCGTTTTAAATACGTAAATTTAAAAAAATAAGTAAATTAATACAAAAAAAAATCAAAAAATAAGCAACTTTTAAACTTAATTCCCAAAATAAGCACTTTTTGCTCAGAGCACAGGTTTGGGTTGTTCGCTGTTACTAATAGCAAACAGAAACCTTGACTTTTTTGACCAAACTTCTTTATTTGCGGTTACTAACAACGATCAACCCCAAATCTATGTTATGGAAAAAAGTGCTTATTTTCTGAATAAAGTTTAAAAAAAATTGCTTATTTTTTCACATTTTGTTATATTAAATTGCTTAGTTTTTTCACATTTTCTTTAAATACTCATTTCAATTATTCATTTATATTTTGTTTTATTTTTCAACTACATATTTACAAAAATATAGTGCTAGTATCACAAATATATAGGTGCAATTCGTAAAATAAATACTACCTCCGTTAAATGTGATCTGCAACTTTTGCCATTTTTGTCCGCTCAAGGTTATCTACAACTCACTTTTTTCTTTCCTTTTTTAGTAAAAAATAACCAATCTAATTACCTATCCCATCATTTTCTCTCTCCTTTAATTACCTATCCCATCATTTTCTCTCTCCTTTTTTTCCTTAATTACATATCCCTACTTCCTCTCTCCTCCTCTCCCTTACTTACCTATCCCTACTTCCATCATTTTCTCTCTTTTTTTTTCCTTTAATTATCTATCCCTACTTCCTCTAATTAAGACCTACCAAAAAATGCATTGGCAACCGCAAAGTGTACTGCGATTGCACATAACATTTAACGGAAGTAGTATTTGAAAAGCAATAGTTAAATTAAGATACGAAGTCATTAATTAATTAGAAATACGTCAACCATTTGGTAACCGATGATCGATGTCATGATTTTGCATCAATACATATTCGTCGCGAATCGAAAAATCCTGATTAATCGTTATTTGTAAATCATTCTAAAAAGATAAAAAAAATAAATTTATAAGAAATGACCTAATCTATACACCTTTTTTAGAAAACTACCTTATATAAAATTTTTTGTAAAAAACTATCTTATATAATACAATTCTTTGCAAAACACTACATTTTACTGATTTTCGTCAGTTGACTGTTAACATTAACATTGACTTGCACAAAAAACTACATTATATAATACAATACTTTGCAAAACACTACCTTATATAATACTCCCTCCTATTCAAATTAATTGTCCACTTTCCTTATTTGGTAAAGTCTCTTTACTTGTCCACTTTCTATTTGCGGCAAAATATTTTACCTAAATACCCCCAACTACCCCAGCTTATATTATTTAATAATACCCCACCTACTACCTTTTCAATTATTATAATCACTTAAAATACCCCACTATCACCTTTTCAATTATTATAATCACTTAAAATATCCCACTACCACCTTTTCAATTATTATAATCACTTAAAATACTCCACTACCACCCCACTACCATTTTTTCTTAAAATCCGGTCCAAATCCATAGTGGACAATTAATTTGAATAGGAGGGAGTACAATTCTTTGCAAAATATTACCTTATATAATACAATTTCATGCAGGTCAACGTTAATGTTAACGGTCTACTGACGAAAATTAGTCAAATGTAGTGTTTTGCAAAGAATTGTATTATATAAGGTAGTTTTTTGTAAAAAATTTTATATAAGGTAGTTTTTTAAAAAAAGGTGTATAGAGTAGGTAGTTTCTTATAATTTTTGCAAAAAAAATATTAAAATAAATAAAATAAAAAAAGATAAATTAAAATAACAAAACTATTACTCTATCACATTCATGATTCAACCACATATGGTGATTTATTAATCTCACAAATAACCATTATTTGTTAAGATCTCCTCGTCACCAATCAAGATTAAAGACCACCGTCCATGAATCCCCCGATAGAGTTTAATTTGTCATAATTTTTTTTTATTTTAGTTTATCTTACTTAATTTGACATTTTTTTTACTTGCTCGACCCCTTATGCTCTCTCTCTATGTTTTTCCAGCAAGTCTTGAATAACATCGTCTCATTATGAGACAAGCTCATACAAACAATCCAAATCAATAAATCATGTATATTAAAACTGTTTTTGATAAATTACAATTACGGCAACACATTTTAAGTCGTTTCAAGATGAAACGTTCTTAATAGAAAATTCATCTTTTTATAATTTCTATTCTAATTACTTTACTATGTTAGCATAATATTCAATTTTTTAATCTTTGTGTCATTTAATAATTTGGCTAATCGTTTGTACTCCAACAAGGTAGTACTTCTTTTTTTTTTGAAGATATTAAGTAGTACTTCATTTTTGTCTCTCATTTTGTAAAAATTTTCATTTTAATTTGTTTAACTAATACTCCATCCGTTCCTTTTTGTTTTTCCACAAAACTAAAACGGGTAGTTCCATTTGTTCTTCCACTTTCCTAAAATGGAAAGTTTTTTTTACCTTTATACCCCCCAAAACCCCAATTTAACTTAAAAAAAAAAACTGATTCACGAAGATTCCGTGAATTTACTTCGTTTTTATCCCATTGTCATTATTACCTGCCTTACCTTATGTCTTCTCCAAGAAAACTAACCGGTATTTTCTCTCTCTAACTTCAAACCCTTCCATGGCATTTCAATCGACTCCCCCCTGTTTATTTAACCTAATTTCTCCATTTTAACTCCATTAAAATGTAGATCTGGTTCTCCTTAACATTTTGAGGTGCGTTTTGTTTGATTTGGTTGAGTTCGAAAATCTTGCCCTCTGTTTTCGTTTGTGTTTATTCGTCCACCATTGTTGGTGTTCTTGTTCTGGTTCTCCAATGGCCGACGATGAATCAAACTCTGATTCTACCATACCTTCGTATCTTTATGAAGGTTTATGTCTCAATGGTAAGTGTTGTTCTTGTTCCTATAATGGTAGATCACATTCCTATTCTGGTGAAATACTACGTTGGACCAAAAAAGATCTTCTTTCATACCAAAAGGCAATTGAGGATGATGCTATTTCAAGATTTCGTGATATTTTACCTTCTCCTACTCCTGAAGAAGAACTACCATCTCATGTTCTTGAATATTTTAAAGAGTCTCCTTCTTCATCTGAAGAAAATCCGAAAACTCCTGTTAAATCTGAAGAAGAAATTGAAAATGCTGTTGTCCCTGATACTCCTGAGGAAATTATTGCATCTAGGGTTGGTAAAAACCCTAAAAAACGCAAGTGATCTGGATTTATGATTGTAAGGTTTAAGTTGTACTCATTTCTTTTTTTTTTTTTTAATTACTGTTCTGGAATTTTGATTGTGCTGGTTTGGACTGTGGTTGCTGGTTTTTGATGTTTGAATTTGTTATTTGATGTTACTGATCTGGTATTGGGACTACTATTCTGGAATTTTGATGTTACTGGAATATTTCGAGGTTTCTGGAATTTTTTGATGAACCCTAATTTTTTTTTTGCCTTAATTTTCGAAAAAAAAAAATGTTAAAACCCCTGTGATGTATGCACATGTTTGTTTGCTTTAAAATTTCTGAAAAAAAATGTATGAACAATTTGGTTGAGAAGCTTTTTGTTTAATGAACTCAAATAATTGTAGTTTAGTCATTGTTTTGTGATTATCTTCATTATGTGTTGATTATTGATAAACTGAGAGGTTTAACACCTCAATGATGAATCAGGGGGCAAAATAACTGAATTTCTCATAAAATAATGAAGTAATTACATGAACATGAACTAGGCTACTGTTTTTTGATGTTTGATTCACAATTAGTTGCTCCTAAATGTCTTACATGTGATTTTTAATGATGAAAAAGCATAAACTGAGGGGCTGTTTTTAAAGGTTGGCTTGTGTTTCTTCCATTGCTAAATCAAATGCTTCCAATGCTTGTTGACTATTTTGAGCAGCCTCTTCATTTTCGGTTTGTTGATTGATTGGAGTTGTGTTTGGGTTTAGAAATCGAACACACTCCCTAACTAATTGGCTTGGTACTCGGACTTGTAGTCGTAGTCTTCCATTATCTTCTTGGACCTTCTTCCCAAGATGAGGTTGAATGTAATCGTTTGAACCCTTAACCTTGAGGATTTCATTCATATGATGTTGTAATGAAATCCAAACATTTGTTAATGTTTTTGGGTGTAATTCATCGTATGCATCTTCCACGGCCTTAATTAATTCATTCATGTTCTTAGGCATTTTCTTGTGCATTAGTGATTGTATGCTCCTAAAAAACCCTAAGTCTAGAATGTTACAATCGGGACTATTCGGTGGTTGTTGCGTTAAAATGAAAGTTAAACCCCCCCGCCTATTATTTTGTTGCCAAATCGGGTCATCATTAGTGATGTGTACCCTTGCATTGTCTTGTTGAATAAAAATAGTTGTGGCACCATCTCTTGGCCACTTCCTAAGTATTGCGGGAATTAGTTGTTCGATTAACATGGCCCTATAAACCTCTTGAGTCACCGACTCGGTTGGTTTAATTTCTATAGACCCCCTTGGACGATTGATTGAGCTTCTTTGTGCCGCTACTCTATTTATGAAAGGGAATATACCAATTTTCCCATCGAAAACGCATTGGCCATGTTGATTCCATTTTGGCCTCGCAACCGCCCCTAAAAACATCGCTTTTGGTATGAATTTGGATGATTTTCCCGCTCTATATGGTATTTTCTCCTTGTTTGATAAATAAACCCTTTGTGTTTTTTTGGTTAAGTAAAACCACTTTTCATCTATATGTATAAAGTCATACATGGCTTTATACATCGGATGATGATTTACGGTGTCTTCTTGAATTAGACTTAAAATCCATTCGACCCTTCTAGCCTTGTTTGCATCGGTCAATGAAGGGTGGAGTGGATTTGAGTGTGCCTTGATTTCCCCCCTTTGAATAAGTCGCCAAACCGTTGTTGGTGCCAAATCGAGACATGTTGCAACGTCTCTTATGCAAGTTCGTTCACCCATTGGCTTTGATTCAAGTGCATTGGGTTGAACTTCAACTCTTTTTCTTCCACAATTACGAAACTTGGAATCGACAACATATGGTTTGTTTTCTTCTTTGCTTTCGATTGCTCGCTTCCATAAGTTGCGTATTGTTCTTGGTGTGTAACCGTATTTGTTGGCCATTTTCACAAATGTACCATGAGGAAGGTTGTCATCCACTTTGATTGACAACATTTCTTGTAATATGAGATGCCTCAATTCATTCGTAAGCCTTGGCTTACGTTGAGGCAACTGTGGCACTGCTGGATCGTTTTCTATTGGTTCCTCCTCCGACTCTGAGCTGGATTGTGGATCGTATTGGTTTGAACCGAAATACCAAGCCCCCTGTATTTCGTCCTCGTTTTCTGAAGCCATTGGCTAATGATGATTACTGTTTGGCTACTGTTCTGGTTAGTGTTTGGCTACTGTTTGGTTACTATATGGCTACTGTTTGGCTACTGTTTGGCTACTGTTCTGGGTACTGTTTGGGTACTGTTCTGGGTACTGTTTGGGTACTGTTTGGCTACTGTACGGGTTACTGTTTGGCTACTGAAGGATATTTTGGTTACTGTTTGGTGATCTTTTTTGGCCCTCTGTGTTGCTGTTCGTGTGTTTGAGCTGTGAAGAACAATTACTTGCTGCTGTTCCTCCTTTAATAGGGTGATTAGGAATTTGTATAGTCATATTTTGTCCATTAATCTTGTAATCATTGAAATAGTTGATCCATGTAATGTAAAATTGGCCAATGCAAAACCTTTTTTTTGGTTTAGGATGGCTGTTTTGGTAAAAATCTGAAATGGTTCTTGTAAACATTCCCTCCCTTTTTTTAGAACCCAAATTGGAAACTTTCCTAATTTGGAAAGTTGGTTAGATTTCCCTCCATGTACTTTCTCTCTCATAATAAAATCAGAATTTTTTTTCCATTATTTTATTATATCTTCAATTATTTTCTCTCTCATAATTCCAATACCATCATTACTTCCCACTAATTTCTAATTAAAATAATACCCACTCACCTCCAAGATTCCAATTTCCTTAATATGTGTGATTTTCCCAAATAGGAAAATCATTTAGGAACGGAGGGAGTAGTATTTACTATTTTCTTTCTTTTTTTTTTGCAACAGTTTCAGTCTTTTTTTTTTAATTTCATCCACTAAGCCTATAATCTCTCTCCATAAAACTTATTAATATTCTTCACTTTTTTGTCTCATTTTTCAACTAAATTCCTCTTTTTACTAATTTTCATCTATTTTATATTAAGTGCATGAAAAAAAATGCAATAAGATCTTACAATATACTTGGGAAGAGTAAATACATTAGCAATTTCAATAATTACTAAATATTAATTTCTCTCAAAATTATTTCAAGTTCTCATATCAAGAGTATATAATTGAGAAATTGATAAGGGCTATTAAATTCTGTAGATAAGATTAAAATTGATAAAATATGAATGAAAACATGTGAATAAGAATTATAGAAAATGTTGAAGACATCACCTAAATTTAAAATATTACTCCCTCATATTCACCTAATGTGTCCCATTTGACTTTTCACCATTTTTAGGAGGTCAAATGGGACCACATGTGAAAGAAAAAAGTATAGTGCTTTTAAATTTTTATAGGAGTAAAATGGGGTTCGGTGTAAATGTGTGAAAAAGCTAAGTTTTGTAGGGGTAAATTAGTAATGGTAGCATACCCAAATAAAAATAAGACATTTAGGATGAATTGACCAAATAAGAAAATAAGACATTTAGGATAAATAAGAGGGGTATAAAATTAAAGAGATAAACTATAAAAAAATAGTAGTATAACAATATCATACATACATAGAGATTTTTTTAAAAAAAATCTCTTATATACATAGAGGTTACATTACATACATAGAGATTAGAGAGCAGTGCTTCATCCGTTTTAAAATACTTGTTACACAATATTTTTGACATTATTCATCGTTCAAGCTAGCGGCTAATATATAAGAAAAAATATAGTTATGTGGGATCTTGTTTGAATCTTCTAATCGCATACTTTAAAGTATTAACTTTTTATAATTTTTAGATATGTATAGTCTTATATATAAATGATCAAAATAATAAATTAAATTGCGTAAAAATCAAATGTAGCAAATATGTATCAGTAAGTCTCATGGGAGACGGTCTATTCTATAGACGGAATCCATGAAGCCCAGCCCAAAATATAACATAGTATATTTGGGGTTATAATAAATTATTCGGGTTAAAATAACTTATATTTGGGGTTATAGAATAGTATATTCGAGATTATAATATCTTACATTTAAGATTATAACATAATATAATTGATACTATAATAAAAAAAATCAGTTAAGGGAAATGGGCTGGCCCAATTTTGTGGTCTATCCTATAGACCGTCTCTTGTGAGATTTTGTGAATATGTATTAATGTCACAATCTTGGTAGGGACTTTGTAAAGTAGACCTTAAATTTTTATGTCCACCACATGGGTTCGTAGTTCGTGCCATCCAACATTGACCTTGATTACTCCTTTTCATAGTTATATTTCTTTCGTTTGATTATGCACGTAGTTTGTTGAAATTAGTGATGGTTATGGGACGGGTTTGGAGCGGGTCGAATTAGGTTAAAATTTGGACCCTTTCTCTAAAAGTTTAAAATTTTCAGGTCCAGACCCTCCAAATCTGATGAGTTTAGGGTCTTTAATAGGTCTTAAAAGTCTCTTTGATTTGTCAAATTTAAACCATTTGTAATTCAATAAATTTTTCGTATATTTATAAGAGAGTTATTATTGTATTTCACAAATACTTCTATTTTATATTCCCTCCTATTCATCACAAGTGTCCCATTTGCTTTATGCACTCTATCCAATGCACTTATTCAATCCTTAATATCTCTAATTGTGCATAGTTAAAAATTATGGAAAGTTGATATAAATAATCCTTGCATTGAGACGAATTAAACAAGATCTTACTTGACTATATTTTAACTTATAGATTAATAATAAAATGCATATTAAGAGTAAGAGATGAACAGTGCCCAAAAAGCAAATGGGACACTTGTGGAGAATAGAATGGAGTATTAATTTAACATCTAAAGTCGCATAGTGTCTATATACACTTAAATTCAATTATACACAATAGTTCGAGTCCATAAAATAAGGGTAATTGGGTTAGCACATAGCAAGTAACATATATATTCTTCATACTTCCTCCGTAAACGGTTATTTGCAACTTTGGAGGGTTGCGCGGACTCCTAGGCAAAACTTTTAGTAGTGTATTAAAATAGATTAATGAAGTTGAGTGGGGTGGGATTAGAGTATTATAATATTAAAAAGTAAGAGAGAGAATTAAAAAGTAAGAGAGAGAGTATTAAAAAGTAAGAGAGAGTATTAAAAAGTAAGAAAGAGAAAATAAAAAAGTAATAAAAAACTTTCTATAAATGGAAAAAAAAAGAAAGTTGCAAATAATAGTAAACGGCCATTTTAGGTAAAAGTTGCAAATAAGTGTTTACGGAGGAAGTATATATTATGATAATATGTAAAGAAAATAAGTGTTGAGGGCAAAATTCATACGTAGTAGACAAATAGAAATGGACAATTTAATATTTATAAGGGTCCGAGGGGCTGATCTAGGGTCCGATCTTGGACCCGACCCCGTCAATTATTTTTCTGATCCAGATCCGACCAGAATTTGATGAGTCTCAGAAAATAAGACCCAAACCCTTAAAAAAGGGATGGGTCCAGGGCGTGTCCAACAGGAACCTGGACCCGTGACTATCCTTAGTTGAAAGTAATAAATTTTTCAGATAATATATCACAATTAGCTGTAAGTATTTCAAAATGAAAAAAATATTTCCACCAATATTTTTTATTTGCACCCAGATAACTTTTACGCAATCCAATATATTTGTTGGATTGTTTTTATCTAAAGTTATACACACCTGAAAATAAAAAAATTTAATATTATGAAAATATCCAATGAAGCGAATAAAACAAAATTTCACATGACTATATTTTTTCTCGATAATAACAATAACGTATACTCCCTCCGTCCCTTATAATTTGTTGCATAATCTATTTTCGTCCGTCCCACTTAAATTGCAGCATTTTTATTTTTGGACTATGACCCACCACTTTCTTTGAATCTCATCCATACATTTTAACTCTCTTTTAATTTCACCCACACAATTCATTTTCTCTCTTTATTTATTACTACTTTCTTAATTCTCACCCATTTTCTCTATCCTACTGATTCATCTGGACAGAGGGAGTAAAATATCATAAATGATAAATAGTGCAAAATTAAATTGGAGTGCAAATAATAAAAATCAGAGGAAATATGTGGCTGCCTCGAAATATGCTAATTGTCGGGTGATGTAAGTGCATTTAATTTCGAGAGCCCTTGCTTTGAAATTTGAGGTGATGAACAAAAGAATAGTATATGATATTTGTAAATAGAATCCAAAATTCATAAGATTTTTTCCTAAAATATAAGTCAAATATATATGTCCGAAAAGGTACAAACAAATAAAAAAAGAATCTAAAATTAATTATGAGTTAGGTCATCCAAATTTATAAAATTCATTGGATCTAAAAAAATCTAATCGAAATTCTAATATTAAAATCAGAATTACGTAATTAATAAGGGTCTTAAACTCATGATCATTCCTAAACAACAATAAAAGTGAGGTAAGAGAAAATAACTCCTTAACATTTTGTAAAAAATGTATCACTTTGAGTCGTGCCCGCCCCTAACATAGGCTAAAAAGCTTGATTCATACAACTATACAAGTTTAAAAGAAAAACCAGAATATAAACTTTTTGTTTTGATCTCTTCTTAATGAGAGATGACGTTCTTTCACTAGATCAATAATTGAAAAAACAAGTTAACTTACAAATCGCTGATTTTCCTTTATTTTCTCCTTTTTGTTCCATCCTTTTATTTTTCTCCTTAAAATATTATTTTTGATCCCAACCTAAACAATAATTCAAACACCATGTACGATGTACCTAAAACTATTGCAAAAAAAAAACACCATGTACCTAAAACTATTTTACAAAAGAAAAGTAAAGGAGCTTCTCGGTATCCCGCACAAGGCAGGGACCAAATAGGGTTTTCTTTTTCTTGAAAGATGCGGACAAATCATACCCATACTTCCAAGGAGAAAATAAAGAGAGATGAGCGCAGTCAAGAAACCCCTAATTGATATATACCTGCGCCTAGTAAAACTATTTTACAAAAACATTATACTAATAAGTTATAACTAACACCTTTTTGTTTGCATAGTGATCTACAGGCATGAACAACTTTCAATGCTATCAACTATCAACATTATTAGAGGGAGTAAAACTCAAGTAGTGACGAAACTCAGATTAATGCGCCCTAAAATATTTTTGACAATATAGCACATATAAAATAATATCTAAAAATTTTTATAGTAAAAATTATTAGCTTTGCGATAAAGCTATGTAATTAACAAAGAAGTTAACGATTTATATTTGTAAATTTTCGCCTTATTTTGGCTCAGGTTTCACTACAAAAAAAACGCAAACTTGCGACTAAGCGATTTAGTCGGTATGTGGTCGGTATAGAGCTATACCGACTACACTGCGACTCTAGCCAATTAGTCGGTATATTTTTGTCGGTAAATGATCTGGGTCGTTAAATTAGTCGCAGGTTGCGACTACATGATCGTGGTAGGTATTTAGTCGCAAACTGCGACCAATGTCCGTAGTCTGTAATCAGTCGCAACTACCGACTAGGTCTTAGTAGCAAACTAGTCGCTGTCAACCGAAAACCGATTTTGTAAATATTTATTGTTTTTTTTTGAAATATTATTTAAATTATTTGTCGACTCATCTCCGACTACAAAATAGTAGGAGATTAGTCGGAAAATTTAAACTTTTATTTGACCAGATGTTGACCAAATTTTAGCGCCAAATTTTACCGACTGCTTAACGACGACGGTGTGGTAGGAAGTTGGTCGGAGAAGTCAATATTCTGTTGACTAAAAAAAAATTTACCGACTAATCACCTACTACTGTAGGAGTCGGAAGCTAGTCGGTACTTTTTAATAATAAAATAATAAAAACTGGTCAAATGTGGTCAATTGTCGTTGACCACATTTGACCAGTTTTTATTATTTTATTATTAAAATAAATTATCGATTCAATTTAATAAATAAACGCAATAAAAGATAATAGTAAACGCATAAATAAAAATATTAAATTTAGAATTAATATATACAACAAATTGTTTTTACATATAAAACTTAAAAAATAAAAATAATAAAAATACAAGGATCACGGGGGGGGAGGAGGAGGTTGCGAGAAGCCCCTTTCGGCGAAAACCGAGCGCATAAAGCTAAGAAGTTGTTGTACCTCTTCGCTCAAGCGCTTATGCTCGGCCACTAGCTGGTCAAACTCCTCCCTCGGAATGTTCGATTGGAGGCTTTGCGTAACTTGGCTCAAGGCATGCTGAAGCTCATCCAACCGCTCATTCGTGAATTGCTCGGGGGGAGGAGTGGGCTGGGTTTGAGTCTCTGGCGCCACAACATCAGCGTAATAGACCGCTGCGGCTTCACCAACCCCAAACACAGACTTATTGGGCTTCTTCGTCGGCTCCTCCGATTCGATATTTTTGACAGCCTGAAAATAGGCGTCATTCATATCCTTTTCAGACGCATCGGCAGGAAGCTCGGCACAGAGGCGCAAGTACTCGTCCTAAACAAAGCAAAAAATTATATAAAAATGACGGCAAAGTTTCCTATGTAAACTAACTTAACCAAAACTTAAATAACCCTGAAATAAAAACTAAACTACAAAAACAGCTATCAAACCAGCATTTCCTCAAAATCCAAAGTATTCTAAAACAGCTAATTTACCAAAAGCTAAACTAACAACCCAAAAACTAACTTACACTAAAATTCATTATTACTAAAAAACAACATACAATTACACTTACATTTACAGCCTTAGACTTTTTGTTGATCCACTGCAACCCGTCCTTTCTTTTCGCCTTATGAGTGTGTAGAAACAACTCATAAGAGGACGGTGTGCGGTTTTGCTCTTTTTCCTGTGAAAACAAAGTTAATGGTTAAACAAAGTTAATGATTAAACAAAGTAATTAATTAATTAATGGTTAAAAATAAAAATTCGAAAAAAATCAAGAACATACCAAGATGCGCAATGTCCGGCGGGCAGACACGGAGCCGCCGGTATGGGTGACTTCTGCGACACCCGATTCATTGCCCCGCCGACGGTTCCTCTTCCCTCGCTCCCGCTGGGCCTGGTATGCTGGGTCTTTCCAGGCCTTTACCCATTCATCCCAAGCCCCCTTATCGGCCCATCTGGGCTTGTATTCATTGTCCTCTTCATAGTTGCTCCTATGAAGATGCATAAGATCCTTGTACCGGAGCTTGGCCCTTTTCTCCCACTCCGTGCGGACCTTGGAAGTGAGAGAGGGATCCCAAGACCATTGTTGCTGAAACGACAAAAACAATTAATATTAGTTAAACAAACAAGTCAATTTAAAGTTAATCAAATAATGTAGTAAATAGACTTACTTGAAACTGCTGCCAATAGAAATCGATAGCAGCCCTAGATAGGAACCTCCAAGCGTATCCTCCAGGATCTTGGTAGGCCTCAAACGTCCTACGAATGGACGTTGAAATTTGGTTGCCAGTGTCGTTGGCAAACGTGCCCTGCTCGCTATTCCACAGCAGGGGTGGTGGTCGGTGCAGCGGCTGAGGGATCGGGTTATCCCGTGGCGGGCCCTGGGCCGTGTCATCATCCGGTGTATTGATACGTGGCGAAGCACGTGATGACACCGGAGAGGGATTGACAGCCCCCACTGCAGCCCTAAAGTCTGACCGCACAAAATGCTCTTCCAATTCCGCATTTTGTGCAGCGCCAGGGTCAGAACGTGCAACTTGCCGAACCGGTATAAAATCAGGGTGGTAAGGTTGACCGGTTCGGGGGTCTATAGGTTGTCCCAAATGGTTTCTCATCCTAGGCATCTAAGTAACAATTATTTTTCGAAAAAAAAAATATAAGTATTTCGAAAAAAAAAAAAAACATATATATTCAGAAAAACATATATATTACGAAAAACTCAGAAAAAAAAAAAAAAAAAAAAAAAAAAAAACCCTAAAAATAAACATAAACATTTCAAAAAAAACATATCTATTTCGAAAAAATACTCAGAAAAAAAAAAAAACAAAAACAAAACCCTAAAAATAAACATAGAGGTTTCGAAAAAAACTCTGAAAAAAAAAAAACGAAACCCTAAAATAAACATAAACATTTCGAAAAACAACATATATATTTCGAAAAAAACTCAAAATAAAAAAAAAAAAACAAAAACAAAACCCTAAAAATAAACATTAACATTTCGAAAAAACCTAAGAAAAAAAAAAGAAAACCCTAAAAATAAACTTAAACATTTCGAAACAAAATATATGTATATCAAAAAAAACATATATATTTCGAAAATAAACATATATATTTCGAAACAACATAAACCCAAAATACAAAATATAAATAACCCATAAAAATAAAAAAAACAACATAAACATTTGAATAAAAAAACAAGATTATCAAACCATAAAAATGTCATCAACATAAACCCTAAAAATAAAAATACAACTTAAACCCTAAAAAATCAAAAAAAAACGAAACCAAAAAACAAAAAAAACCCTAAAAAAGAACCCTAAACAATATTATAAACATTAATATAAAAACGATTATCAAACCCTAAAAATCACATAAACAACATATGAACATTTATATATTAAAAAACGAAATAAACCCTAAAAACATTGTAAACATTCGAATGAATAAACATGTAAAAACAAGATTATTATTATAAACATGTAAAAAAAAATCAAGTAAAAATCATATAAACATATGAACATCATGTTTTTTAAAAAAAAAAAAACATATGAACATCATAACATCATGTTTTTTTAAAAAAAAAAACCTTAAAAAAAAAACTAACCTTGAATCCTTGAAAAACTTGGAAGTAGTCGGAATCAAAAGAATGGTAGTCGGAATCAAAAGAATGGTAGTCGGAAACCTTGAAAATGGTAAGAATGGAAGAGAGAAAAAACGTGAAGGGAATAGAGAAAAGAATGGAAGAAAGAAAGTGAAGTAAGAGAGAAAGAAAGAAAGTGAACGGTAAGAATGGTTAAGTGTGGTATTTATATTTAAAACCTACCGACTGATTTGCGACTACCCTGCGACTAAATAAAATACGTTTAAAAAAAAAAATTGAATTTAAATATTACCGACTACCCTGCGACCAGATAGGTAGTCGGTGATATATTTCTACCCACCTAATAAATAGGTGCAGTAACTTTTTCAGAAAGCCTAGGAAATTGAAACAGCTTTTCAATTTAGCGACCAACCTGCGACCAGAAAGTAGTCGCTAGGTAGTCGGTGCATTTTTTCAACGGTGTAATTAATTGTTGCAGTAACTTTTCAGATGGCGTGGGAAAGTGGGTAAACTTTTCAGTGCACCGACTGTTTTGCGACTAAAATGTAGTCGGTGCTCTGTCGGTATAGTAAAACGCGCTTTTACCTTCCCGATGCGTTTTACCTTTTCAAAATTCTACCGCCCTAATAAATTTCTACCGCCCTAATAAATACCCCCCTAATAAATACCGCCCTAATAAATACGGTTTTTTTTTTTTTTTATTAATTGTTTGTTATTATTATTATTATTATTATTATTATTATTATTATTATTATTATTATTATTATTATTATTATTATTATTATTATTATTATTATTATTATTATTATTATTATTTTTATTATTATTATTATTATTATTATTATTATTATTATTATTATTATTATTTTATTATTATTATTATTATTATTATTATTATTATTATTATATTATAATTAATAAAATCTTAAATACTATATTTAAATATATAAAACTTTTTTTTTTTTGAAAAATAAATATATAAAACTTACTTCTTCAAAAAAAAAAATATATCAAACTTACAACTGAATTTAAAAATAATAAGAAATAAACATATTATTATTAAAACCATATTATTGGGTTACATAATCGTCATCGACCTCATCGTCGTCAGATAATACAAGATCTTCGTCGTCGGTGTCTTCATTTTCCTCGTCATCGTGAACCGTTTCGTCTAAGTGTAAAAGTTCTCCAGCGGGATCACGCAACGGTGCGACTTGTAGGTCAGAAACATCTTCATTTGCAACAAAATCGGTTGATCTCTCTTCCAGTTGGAAAGCAGTATCCTCGAATTGCTTTGATCTGACTTTGCAAACAGCTCGCCAGTCTTTCATGTTTTGCCTTAAACTGGGATAAGGTAAGTAATAAACTTGGGAAGCTTGAGAGGCTAGGACAAACGGATCGTACTTTCTATAAAATCGACCAATATGAACGTCGACCAGCTTGTAACGCGGATGGACTCTCGTACCATGGCCATATCCGGTGGTAGTCTGATCAAACCATTGACATTTGAACAAAGCTACCCTTTTATTTGGAAGTGCTCGATACTCGAGGTCAACAATATCCTCTAACTTTCCGTAAAAGTCTGCTTCATCCGGACTGTTATCATCAGATTTCACGCACACCCCGCTGTTCTCAGAAGATTTCTTTTTTGCGGAATGAGAGATTGTGTGAAATCTATAACCATTCACGTAACAAACATCATAGCGACGTGCCTTCTGCAAAGGTCCCTCGGCCAGGTCTTTTAGAATATCCGCATTATCCACACCGTCTAGAAACCCGTCCCTGGACTGCATACAAGAACAATAATTCAACGTAAATACGTAATACTAATTTTCACATCAAATTAAAGACGTTTAACGTGTACTTACAATCTGTTTAAACCATAGTGCAAACTGGTCTTCGACCACATTGTCAACTTGCTCTGCGTTTAGATTAGGCTCGTACTTTGTGATTAAATGTACGAATTGATCATAAAAATGATTCACCTCCGGACAATTTCGCAGAACATAAGTCTGAGCAATTTTGAGATCTGCTTCATCCATCATAAAAGCCTTACCCCGACCATAAAATTTGATTGGGTGTGTAAATATGGACAAAACACCCGGTCTGACGTTGTTAAAGAATCCATCATCGTTTCTAGGTAGATCTCTAACTCTGCATCGAACATCTGGCCCAAAGTAATGCGATACAAAGTATGATGCTTCTTCATTAAGATATGCGTTGCAGATCGAGGCTTCAACATGTGCTTTGTTTTTGACATTAAGTTTTAAATGTCGAAGATACCTGTAATTTAAACCAAAGAATAATTATTAAGACATGTAAAAAGTTATCAGAAAAATAAATAGTACTAATATTTTAGACGTGTAATTAGTAATTACCTCTCAAAAGGATACATCCACCTATATTGTACCGGGCCAGCAATCCTCGCCTCATAAGCTAGATGAACAGGCAGATGTTCCATGACGTCAAAGAATGTTGGAGGAAATATAGTCTCTAACTTACAGAGCACAACTGCAATTTCCTCGTCCAACCTCCACATATCTGCGACAGAAATTCTCGGAGAAGTAAGACTTCTAAAGTACAGACTAATTTCAGTAAGAGCTTCCCACACTTTTTCTGGCAGCAACTCCCGAAATGCAATAGGAATCAGTCGTTGCATGAACACATGACAATCATGACTCTTCATCCCGAATACCTGATGTTTAGCCATGTCGATGTTCCTGGCTAAATTAGAGACATACCCATCAGGAAATCTCAGAGTTTTAAGCCACTCCAGAATGACAGCCATTTGCTCTCTGTTTAGTGTGTATGAAGCCTTTGGGATGGTAGAACCAACTGGATGCAATTCCGATCGGATCCCGAGCTCGGCTAAATCTTGACGTGCCTTGAGATGATCCTTAGTTTTTCCAGGCACACACATTATTGTGTTGAAAATGTTATCAAAGAAGTTCTTCTCAATGTGCATCACGTCAAGGTTGTGACGGATCATATTTGTGCTCCAGTACGGCAAATCCCAAAAGATACTTCTCTTCTTCCATCCAACACAATGTCTACTTAAATCCGCGTTGAAATCTGCTGCATCGTCTTCAAACACCCTTAAAAACCCAAAACGATCCAACTCCTCCAAAAGCTCATCTCCCGTACGTATTTCGGGCTTTACAGCCTTCTCAACAACTCCACGGCTAAAAAGCACCCGGTTTCTACGAAATCGGTGTGTACTATCTAAAAATCTCCTATGTGAGTCAAACCAACTGACTTTTCTACTGTGCCTTAAATAAAAGGCTTTGGAGTCATCCATGCAGTACGGACAAGCGTGCAAGCCAGATGTACTCCACCCCGACATCATCGAATAAGCTGGGAAGTCGTTGATTGTCCACATCAAAGCTGCACGAAGTATAAAGTTCTGCCTCTTGGATACGTCGTACGTCTGGATCCCATCTTCCCACAACAGCTGTAACTCATGTATCAATGGCTGGAGGTACAAATCAATCTTATGTTTTGGATTGTTAGGGCCAGGGACGATCACCGTTAAGAACATGTACTGCTTTTTCATACACATGAAGGGCGGAAGATTGTATGGAGTTAGTATTACGGGCCAGCATGAATATTGTTGACCCGAGCTGCCAAATGGGTTGAAACCATCTGTACACAACCCCATTCTCACATTTCTTGTCTCCCGTGCAAAATCCGGATGTGTCGCGTTGAAATTCAACCAGGCCTCACTGTCCGAGGGGTGACACATCTCTCCATCTTCTGTACGATGCTCCGCATGCCACCTCATGTGGCTGGCAGTGGTCGTAGACGCATACAACCGTTGTAGCCTAGGACCAATGGGAAAGTAGTGGAACTGCTTTCTTGGGTTATTATCTGATTTCCATCTAGAAACACCACACTCACCACATTGGGTCATACTAGCTGTGGGGCCCCAATAAATCATACACCCATTAACACAACAGTCAATCTTCTCTACCGGCAATCCAAGAGCCGCAATTTGCTTCTTCGTGTCGTAAAAACTCTTTGTCATCCGATTATCTTTCGGCAACAACTCAATAATGAATTGACATAATTCATCATAAAGTCTCTCTGGAATACGAAAGTCTGTCTTCAGGCTAGACATCCTTCCTATGACCGACATCTGAGTATGCGTTTCACAGCCAGGGTACAGTGGTAAGTTAGCTGCCCTTAGCATTTCAAAGAACTGTCTGGATGTAGGGTTCGGATCTTCATCGTTATGTACGGGCGAGTATGGTACATTAGCGACGACATCATCACGATGCGGTAGAAAATGATGATGTGTATCCGGAAAAACACTCGCTGCTGCATCGTACACCATTTGTGCATACGGATTCTGAACCGTGTTCTGCTGTAACTCGGTACAAATTGGTGCACCGTCAGAACATTTGTGCAGGTACCAATCGTAGTAGTTTTCAACAAACCCCTTCTTTAACAGATGATCTCTTACGACATCTACACCCCATAATCTACGATTACCGCACTTTTTACACGGACATCTAATTTCATTTGGATCTTTTTTCTTTGCAAATTGTATAAATTCTTCGACCCCTTCTAAATATCTGATATTAAAAACTCCATTAGAACTTCGTTCGTACATCCAACTTCTTTGGGCTCGTAGTAAGTCCATTGCTCGTAAGTGAAAAAAATATATTTTTGCAGAATGTAAAGAGAAAGTAAGGAAGTAAAATGTAAGATAGATTTACGTAAGATAGATTTACGTAAAATAAATTTACGTAAACGGCTATTTATAGAACAGGTGCAGAATTTTGAATTTTAAATTTTCAATTTTGAATTTCCGACTAACTGGCGACTGTCAACATAGTCGGTATAGTGTCGGTCATGAAAAGATGCGCCCACTTAAATGTTTTTGAATTTTGAATTCACCGACTGACTGGCGACTGCTACTATAGTCGCAAGTTAGTCGCTATGTCTCACGGATACTGAGGTAATAAGTGCTTTTGACCAACAATACCTGCCATTTGACCATAGTCAGCGACTACTCAGCGACTGTTGGTGTAGTCGGAGGTTAGTCGGTGTCCATTAAAAAAAAAAATTAATATAGCTTTTTTTCCGGCCATTTTGTTTTAAAATTATTAGTACTAAGTTGAAATTGTGTTTTTCTTTACTTAGTTCGTCGTATGTACTATAAAAATTGATAACGTTAAAAGTATATTTCTCAAAAGTGTAGAAAATACGCATCGTAACTTTACTTATGATCATTCTACTAAGAAAATTTTTTTCATTGCATGGCGTTAGCTGCCCAATAGTGGACTTTACAACCTATACTCCCTCTAATTCACCATTAAGTGGCTTCTATATGTTTTTTGACATTGTTCATATCTTAAAACAAATAGAAGCCACCAAATGATGAACTAGAGGTAGTAGAATATGCCGTAAATACCACTATCGGGCAAACCAACGCCTTGCAAATCAAAAATTATTCTTTTTCAGTAGCAAATATAAGTAAAATAATACGTTGCGCATTTTCTACAATTTTGAGAAACATATTTTAAGCGTTTCTAACACATTTTTATAGTAAACATACAGGACAATAAGTAAGAAGAACATATATTTCGATTAAGTACTGATAATTATTACAACAAAACGGCACGAAAAAAAAGCTCATTATAATTTTTTCTACAATAAAATACTACATTAAGTTTATATTAATCACTACATCCTTCCCCTATATCATCACGTACACCGATTGAAATTAACCATGTACGAGATGAATAGAGAAAGGATATAGTGAAGAAAAAAAACTCATTATAATTTATGTAAATCACTACATCCTTCCCCTTTATCATCACGTACACCGATTGAAATTAACCATGTACGAGATGAAAAGAGAAAGGATATAATAAAAAACATATTTTAATGAGCTTTTTTCCGGCCATTTTGAGTTATAATAATTAGTACTAAATTGAAATTGTTCTTTTTCTTACTTAGATACTCGTATGTACTATAAAAATTGATAACGTTAAAGTATGTTTCTCAAAATTGTACAAAATAAGCATCGTAAATTTTATGGTCATTTCTAGAAGCTAAAAAGCAGTAACTGACGATTCTAACTTCACTTGTTCACAAAGTGCAGGTTTGAGTTTCTTGGTTTCTAGTGTTTGCTTCAGGCTATCACCACTAGAAATATCGAGATTGTAGCAATTGTGTGAACCCCTATGGCATCGCCTTTTATTCTTGACGTGATGGACATAGAAATACTAAACATGGACTTACGAACTGAAAGAAGTTGGATGTAATCGTAGATGTCGTAGAGTATAGGATGTACATCCACCTTCTTTGAGTTCGTAAACCCATGTTAAGGATTCTCATGTCCATGACGTCAAAAATAAAAGGCGATGCCGTAGGGGTTCAAACAATTGTTACAATCTCGATTGTTCTAGTGATAATAGCCTGAACCAAAACACTTAAAACCAAGATAACTTAAAACTGCACTTTGTGAACAAATCAAGCCAGAACCGTCAGTTACTACTTTGTTAGCTTTTAGAAATAATACGTTGCGCATTTTCTACAATTTTGAGAAACATATTTTAAGCGTTTCTAACACAATTTTATAGTAAACATACAAGATAATAAGTAGGAAAAAAACATATATTTCAATTCAGTACGGATAATTATTATAACAAAATGGCACGAAAAAAAGCTCATTAAATTTTTTTTATACAATATTTCGAATTTTGTGATTAAGTGTACAAAAATTTAATAACGTTAATCACTATATCCTATCAAGTCTCCATCCGTACACCTATTAATATTAATCATTTCACCGATTTAAATTAATAATGTACGGATAGAGAGAGATAGGATACAGTGAAAAACATTAAACAACTTTTATACAATAAATATAACCATTTAAATTAGAGTATGTTGTGTAAATAAAATTTTTATAACGTTAATCACTATATCCTACCCCTTGATCCAGACTTACACCGATTAAAATTAATCATGTACACAGATTGAAATTAATCATGTACGTCTGGAAAGGGATAGGATACAGTGAAAAACATTAAAAAAAAATTTTACTTTAAATATAACCATTAAATGTGGTTCATATATACCTTTAATATCAAATATTGCTATTTTTTTGATACGATGGAACCGTTAGATTTATGTTTCGCAACTTGTCCCGTTTTTCGTGAACCCACACTTAAGTGATGAAACTCGAGTGTAGGTTCAGGCGAAGAACGGGGCAAGTGAAAAACATGTCAAAGTTATAACCTCTCCAAGATCAATATTAAATTTTGTCATATTTTTATTTAGATTGAACTTTTATTAATGTTTTTCAACTTCTCACACTTCACCTCCACCTCTACTTAATCTAATTCTATCTCGAGTAGGAGTGAAAGGAGGAGTGTGACAAAAGAAAAACAAATAGATTATAGATAAAAGAGAGAAGAGAGAAGAGAGAAGAGAGAAGAGGGGCAATTGGAAAATGACGTGAAGGGGGGTATTTATAGACAAAATCATATATTTTCCGACTACTTATCGACCAAAGGCTTGGTCGGAATTCAGTCGGAAAAATTTTATTTACGAACAACGTTTTTTTTTTTTTTTTAAATCTTTTTATACATTTTTCGACTAACTACCGACCACATGGATAGTCGCTAGTTTAGCGACTAATACTTTGGTCGTAATAGAGTCTGTACTTTGCTACCACAATGCAGTTGGTCGGTAGGTAGTCGGTAATACCGACTACTCACGTTTAGTCGGTATTTTAGTCGGAAATAGCGACTAAAATGCGGTAGTCGGTATATCTGAGTCGCAAGTTTGCAAAATTTTTGTAGTGATAAGATAAAAAGGTATATTTTAAGACGAATCTAACAAGATCTCAAATGGATATATTTTATCATCAAGTGTCTCAAAAAACTTAATCAAATTTCTCTCCAAAATAGAATATTATAAACGGCAAAAACATTAGAAAACGGAGAAAGTAATACATTTATTTGGTATAAAAATTAAGTATTGTAGCTATTAAAAAGAAACAAAACATATGATAATTATTAAAAAGGAACAAAGCATATGATAATTACTATTATTATTATAACTTATAAATTATGATTTGAGAGTACTCAATTAAACTTGAGTATCCTATAGTGATCTCGATTAATTAATCAACTAGTCTCCTGAGAGACTGTCTTTCTGAGAGACGTTTCTCAGATCCAGTCCATCAAAACTTACTTCTACTCTTACTTCACATTTTTTTATGGGTCAACCCAATAAGAAATGGTCTCTCAAAGATCGACCGTCTCTCACAAGAATTTGTATTAATTTATTATACTCGGATGACGTTGTGGACCAATGAAATTTATGTTCTTCAATTTTACTTTTTAAATTTTAATAAGTGTTTAGTCATAATTCATAAATGTAAATGATATCCCACAAAAATTATCCTATTTGTTAATTTCAATCGTAAACAATACTCCTTTGACTTTGGAATGAGCTACTACAAATTAAATCTGTCACTTTGAAGAGTAAACAACGCTCCTTTAATTATAATTTTTTTTTTTTTTTTGAGTTTAAAAAAAAACGGTTGAGTTGTAGACTGTGTCAATTTCTTTAGATCATTATCGATCTTAGATGGAAAAATTACTGTAAATAATACAATATTTTATTAATTTCTCTATAATAATATTAACTATTGATTAACCATCAATAATACCAACTTACGAGGCTTTTTTCTTAGAATTATATCAACTTTATTTTATTAACTAATTTACCAAATTTTTTTGTCATATAATCTCCTATAGTTTGATTTCTAACATATTAGCTACATATATATATTCTAGGATAACACTCCCCAAAATTGGTACTCCTTGTTAATTAAAGGTAGGTAAAGTTATAGGAAAATAAGCAAAAAATTATATTATTCGTGATAATTTTTCCAATTTATTTACAGCTACTATTGTGAGAGACCATCTTTCAAAGAGACGACCTCAAAACAAAAGGCCCATGTTTTATGTTCTCCCTAATTTGTATTAATTGGGCTATTTAGCCCATACATCTAATGCGTCTTTAGGAAAGACCGTCTCTCATACCAATTTGAGATTTCGATATTGTAGGTAGTGACGTAACACATTTAAGAATGAATGAATGAAATTCACGGGCTTTAATTTGATTTTGACAATCGCCTCTCGCCCCTTCCGCGTTCCACATCTATTTACAAGATCATCTTACTATAGAACGGGTTCATAATTTTATATAATAGCCTATTTTTACAATTGATAAAAATTGATTATCTAAATATCATAAGTTATCGTTCTAAGTTTACAAGTAATCACTCTAAGGCTATAAAAAGTAATTATATTAAAATTATAAGTGATCACTTTAACATTATAAATAATAGTCCAATAGAGATGATCTCACCGGGAGAACGTCTCATTTTAGAATTAGCGTTACGAAATTGCACTAATCTTTTTCGACGCAAAGTTTAATGTTTTCTCCTTTTTTATATATTTTAAAGTAAGTTTTGAATCTCAATTTGTAATATGGATCGTAAAAAATTATAAATTTATATATTAAAAACTTTACATCAATACAAAATTACAAATCTAACAAAATGTACAAATTGATTCTTTAGAAAATACTATTACAATGAAAAAGTATTGTAATTATTAATTTTTGTAAAATTAAAACTTTACATCAAGACGAATATAGGATAGTTTGATTGATACTCCCTCCGTTCTTTTTTGTTCTTTTCGTTTAGAATATTCCATTTTAGAGAGAGAAATTTGATTAAGATTTTTAAGATATTTATAGATGATAAAATATATTCATGTGAGATCTCCTTAGATTTGTCTTAATGTATACTTTTTTATCATATAATTTTTATAATTAATTATACTGCGTATTTAGAGATATTTAAACTCGAAAGTTACTTTGAAAACTGTGCAAAAAGTAAATGGGAAAAACAAAAAAGAACAGAGAGAGTATTTAGTTTATTTAAGATTTAAGATTTATTGTAATAATAACTATCATATGTCACTGTTAACGAATTTATTGTGACTAGTGAATATTAATTGCGTTGGTTTAAAATTTATTAGTTCTTTAAGACTTTTTTAAAAATTGATTTTGTTTAGAAATATATTGTAATAACTATTATTATTATTTTTTTAATGTATATTTATTTTTTTATCATTCTATTAGTTTTGTGCAATAAAAGTAGTTAATAAATAGTTTCGTTTTAGATTTATTTTTAAAAGTTATTCTGTTATTTATAGTTTTTTTGTTACTTGTTAACCAACGTTATTTTTTTTTGGAATTGTTAACCAACGTTATTGTTTGAGATTTATTAGTTTTGTTTAAGATTAGTGTCTAGTAATTAGTTTTGTTTAAGATTGATCAGAAGGTCTCCTGAGAGACCGTCTATAGCATTGACGGCTCTCTCAATAACCCAGCCTAATGGCTGACATGACTATTCAATTACTCATTTAACAAATGGGCTAACCCATATTTATCCGTTTATGCTATAAACGATCAGACGATTTATAGCAAGAATTTATGAGATTTATATAGTTCAGATTTGATTCTTTTGTAATTAGTTTTGTGTCATTCTATGGATTAATAAATAGTTTTTTAGCTTAAGATTTATCATAAAAACTATCACTCCCGTATTTTGATCCCTATGAAATTGTCATATTTTTTTTAATCCATATTGTTAACTTTACAATATTTATATTTAAGAGTGTTCTCACCACTTATTTTAATTTTTATTTACATATCTTCTGTTTTCTCTCACCATTTATTATAATTTTATCCACACAATTTAATAGTCTCTATCAATTTATTAATAACGTCAATTATTGATGTTAAAATCTCTTAGGGATAAAGATTATTATTTATCGTTGTTGTTAACGAACATTATAGTGAATACTAATTATTAGCGATTATACTAATTATTTTAGTTGATTCATTAGTTTTATTTAAGATTTATTGTTATTAATTATCATTGACGTTAACGAACATTATTAATTGAAAACAATAACTAAAATGAAAGAACGATTTGAAGATGTTATATGTAATACAATATCAATCAATATTAAACTATAATTAATTTTTCCAGTAGAAACATATTTATCGAGACTACATTTAATTTTCATGGTCCCTTTGACCCTACTCATCAACATCATGGTGTATTACATCATGCTCTATCAATAACATGAATAAATTAATATCCCACTGAAAATTATAAAGATGTAATATATTTAAAAACAATTTTTTTTTTTGAAAAAAAAAAGGGTCAAGTTACTCAAAATGTGCTACTTAAACCTAGAATTTAACCGTAAATTATGTTTAAAAACAATCACGAATTAGCAATGTAACGAGAAACACAAACCCATAACACAAATTCTTGTATGAAACTGTCTCCCCGTGAGAAGCCCCTCATATTAAGGTTAAATAGGCCAATAGATGAAGCTTTTAGCATGATGAACCGCTTACATGGACTAGTCTCACGGTAAGACAATCTCATATAAGAGACACTGCACCCAAAAAACCTTAAGTTGCAGCGTGAAGATCACTTGAAAAGCATTGTAGTGCTCAAATCTCGATGTGTTCTAAATTATCGGTTCATAAACTAAAAAACTCGACATATCATCACAACGACAACCGGCATATGGATGCATCAGAAGATGATCAGCAAGGGCAAATTTCATCATCACTGAACCAGCACACATTACCGCAGCATTACTCTGATCCAAACAAAGGTCATGTTCGATCACCTAAGCAAAACGACCTCAAGCATCTAACGCTATTTCTACCCCTAGCCTCGCTAGTCACTCGTTGGAATATGATCCTAACCAGAGCTAATTTACGTGCATAAGGACTAGACAACGGTGGTGTATTTCTAGCAAGTGAAAAGATAATACCTAACCAGAGGTGTCTCAGCCCAAATAAAGGCTATTGTGGGCGTTCAACTCAGCATCCCAAAGCATTATCAGGGCTCAAGCTTTGCTTTTCGGGAAATGTTTCGGGCCTGGCCGAACTGGTCAGCTCTAGGAGAAAACTGAAACCAATCTTGGTGAAAACAGAGCATATCGTGTTAGAAAATCAATCAAACACGCTAAAAGCAATTATCAAGACGATGCTGTTTCCTAAATACAGAGGTAATAAAAACGGTGTAAGATTAATCCGATGATGTAGGAGTTGAGAAAGGCGATATTTGATTAGGAATACTGCAATATACTATAAAACAGAACCCTAGCAGAATCTTTTAGAACACGGATCATTTAACCTTCTCAAAGCTGACATCAAAAGATCATAAAAAATTTATACCTATGTTTAGAATCTAAACAGCAATTCGTAATAGGCTCAACCCATCTCAACTATTTCCCTAAAACCGTCTGTCAAGGAAGCTTTCGCAAAAACCAACCGTTTCCATGAAAAATTGTTAAATGAAAGGAAGCGCTAGAGCATAATCACCTCAAGCTCACTAATACTTTGACAATAAGTATCTACCAGAGATCAATTAGGTGTTGTCATCAACAAAAAGTCGGCTGGTTAAATAAACGTGTCTCTGAAGTTTGATATCCCCTACGTTATCCTAACTCCATATTTCAACTCAATACTCAAGAGACAAGCATGGATATCTTAGTATGATGCTAGATTAAGAAGAACAATAAATGCTAAACTTTAACAAGATAGCAACATTCCTGCGCGAAACCTCGCTCTGTCTCCTAGGATAAAATAAGAGAATCCCATTGGTGAATAACTCGGAAAGTTTCATAAGTATAAGATGTGATGAGAAGAATTTCCCCATTGCATTCTAATGCTTTAAAGAACTTCCAGCTTTAGCTGATGATTGGAGAAATTATGCCACCTTCTGTTCTTTCCTCTTCAAGAAAAACAAGCAGTATTCATAGTCACTCGCTCTCTCCTTGCTTTCTTATGCTACAATGAGATTCACACATAACGTACATAAGCTTATTCTACAACATCGTCAAAATCTTAATCTCAAAAGATGTGGCATCTTCTACAGAATAACAATATCTGTCAGGCACTCATGGTGAAACATCTCAGTTGTACTCCCAAAGCTGACAAAAATCAATTATTCCTGTAATTTGATCCTCTTCCACCTATTACGGTGGTGATCAGGGAGGTCATGTCAAATGTTCATCAACAAACGGAAGGTGGTGCATTGTCAAAATTTCTCTCTCTTTCTCCATTTGGTTCAACAATCTATCTAAACATTAGCAACATCCTCTCAACATTGCTCAATTTAGTTTCTTTAAACAGCCAGGAAAACAGTTATGGAAGACAACAAGGACAGACATAAAGGGCTAAACAAGAACTTATGCAAAGATAAACGCCTCACTTTACGATAAAGCCTAGAAGAAAATTAAAGAAGCTTAAAGTATCAATCAAATAAACTGAAGCTACAAAAATGTAGTCTTCTACGACTGGAATATAAATGGATGAGTGATCCCAAAGAATGCAAAGCACAACTTACTTAACACAAGAGAAACTCTCATGTCAATATCAAAATTGCAAATCACAAAAGATAATTATGATCGCAACAATTAATCCCAAAAGATTAGGGTCAACTACATGAACAAATGTATCAGTTCAAATATTCATGTACATGGATTCTTCTCCTCCATTCAATCTGATTTTCTAATACCTCAATTTGTAAGTCTAGGTCATGCAGATCATTTTCCACTTTTGTCCTTCAGCTTTCTATTGTCCTTACCGGTTCCCTAATACTTCGTCTTTACACATGCCAAAATTATCTTAAACCATTATCTTTCATCTTTTCCTCAATATTTGCAACTCTTAAGTCCAATCTTATATTTTCATTTCAAATTATATCTCTTAAGTATGTTTACTCATCCATTGAAGCATTCGCATTTCCGCTACTCTCATCTTTCTACTATGATGTTTTCTAGAAGCCCAACATTTTGATCCACATAGTAGTGTCGGTCTAATGCTCGATCGATAAAACTTACCCTTTAACTTTAAGAGCATACCTTGATCACATAATATTCCAGTAGTCGCTATCCACCTTTGACACTCACACTTATATTTATGGGCCACATATCGTTGGATGTCCTCCCAACTACTCTGAAATATGGGCCAAAGGTATTTGAAGCATCCACTTGAGCAATTTTTTTTTCTTCTATCTTTATAGTGTCTCTCGTATCTCGTTTGTCCTAAAATTATACTCCATGTACTCTGTTTTACTCAGACTTAATTTGAAGCTTCATGACTCCAACGCTTGTCTCCATTGTTTTAACTCAACATTTACCTCCTCCCTAATCTCATCTACCAAAACAATGTCATTAGCAACAACATACACCAAGGCACGTCTCCTTGTATCGAATATGTCATCTCATCTAGGACCTTTGCGAACAAAAGAATGAAGCTCGGGGTCAAGCCTTGATGAAGGCCAATTGTGAACCTGTGATTCTAAAACCATTTGCTACCCCTCCACATGACCTAATAGTCCAATTTACTTCTCAATACATATCTTGCATTATATTAATGTATTTCCTGGAAATGCCCTTCTTTGTCATTGCCAACCTAAACTTGGCATGTCATGATTTTATAGAGGTATGACACAATTTCCATGGATAAAAACTTTATATTCGTAATTTGATTAGGAACACTACGTATGTCACTAAACTATATAGCTCCTTACCTATTTCCATAGTGATCCTCTACTCATCATTAAATCAGGAACTCTTCAACAAAAAAATAAGTAAAAAATACCCCACCAATTTACTTGAATCTCTCATGTCAACAGAAGCACCCATCTAACCTTTAGAATTGGTAACATATGGCACTTAGACACTTAAAACTTGATCAAAAGCAGAAATATTAATTTTAAAAATCTGCTCCAAATCCTACTAAACTAATTCTTTGTCAAGCTTCCTTTCCCCGCATACATAATATTTATTTAGTCTAATTACAACCTTTCACATAGTGCAAAACAAGGTTGCATCGTATAGTATCATTCTTAACGTAAAGGTTTTTAAACGTAACGAATCGGTATTACTTACATTGTAAAGGTGTAAAATACCACGTTTCAAACGTTATTTCACAATTTAGGTCGATATTTGGCAATACAACAAGGTTGCATCGTATTGTATCATAGTGCAAAACAAGGTTGCATCGTATTGTATCATTCTATCGTAAAGGTTTTCAAAGTTATCGAATCGGTATTACAACTGCATCATCCCATTTTTGCATCATGGAGTTTGTTACCACAACCGCGACTGTTATCGCATTTTTGCACTTTGGCCTTTCTGCACAATTTGAAGTGGTAATGGTTTTTAGGAAAACTACTTTAAAAATTCCCCAAAATAGCAAACTCCAAAACAATTTCAAGGGAATGGTTTGTGAAAGTTGATTAACAATAGAATTTGAAATACAAACAATAAGTGCTCAACTGTTTAGTATCATGTTTCTTAGATGAATATAATGTACAATATTTAAAAGAATAAAATTTGCAAAAGATTCTATAAGAAATGCAATCAACTACAAAATACAAACAAAACAAAGACAAAAAGTAAAAGAAACCTTTGAAGCCGCAAGCACACACACCTTTCAAATTGGGAAAAATCAAGCCAAAGCTACATGCTCTACTTCAGGCAAATGATTAAAAAAGACATTTTACAAGACTAACCACTCATTAAGACTCAAGAAAATCAATAGAATACAATGTAATAGAGTGAGAATATACCAAGTTATAATGGCCGGTCAATTGCACATGTAAGTCCCACTTTCAACCTTGTGATCTACCACGTAAAAGTCTGTTTTAGCTTCAGCAGCAGGCCAAAGTGATACACCAGAGAGTGTCTTGGCTCCTTTGACTGAAAACTTAACATAACACACAACATCAATTTCTTCTTCAGTATCTTCTTCATTTACATCAACAGGCATTCGCGCCCTAAGCTTCCCAGGAGTACCCTTCAATGGGATCTCTTGTACATGCCATTTTAATTCTTTCTCAGATCTATTTAAGACGGCCTTTGGAGAGACATTCAATAGAGTAGGATCAACTGGTAGTTTGAGAGTAAATGTTACATCATTGAGGGGTGCCGCCAAATCAGGATTTGAAACATATTGTATCATGACTGAAAATAAGGTCCCAACATGACGTTTAACAAGCCTAACTCGCAAAGGAATTGGGGTCATCTGGGGCATCAAACTGTACTTCAGAATAGGTAAAGGCTCTTCAGAGGCTGCAGTTCGAACATGGAACATCCCATTGCCCAGACTGCTAACTCGAGAACTTTGTGTAACAGTTCTCTTGACAGCATTTGTACCCTCAATCCTAAACGAGAATTCAGTTTCTTTATCACCCGATGTCTTTGGAGGTAACGTTCTCAAATAAATCACACCCATCAATCCCACTCTAGCAAGCAAAGACTCCCTAAACTCCGCACTGATCTCCTCAACAACATACATCTCAGGGCCTTTCATCTCTGTCTTCTGCACCAAGAGATTCTCAAGTGGAGTCCCTGCTGCAGCAGTTGCAGTAACAGGAGCCCCATCAGGCCCAGTCTGTAACAACTCAAGCCCACCAAGACCCTCCCTCTTTGCAGCTTTTGTTGTTCCCACAAACTCCGAAGCATCCAACCCACCACCAAACGCATCACTAAACCCTTCAAATGTCTCCCTAAGCGATGCCTCCTCATTCCCAAACTCAATACCACCATAATTCCCTTCAAACCCTTCCACCGCAATATGTGTAGGCTGAGCAGCCTCAGCAGGAGGCAATGGAGTCACCTCCAGCCCCACCAATGCTTTAGTCATATCCGAAGTCACATCCTTATCCTTCTTAAACTCCCCAACTAACGACTCCGGTTTATTGATAGCATCACTGGCAGCAAACGGATCTTTCACCTCCTGCTCCTCCTCCACTCCCTTCAACCCACCTTCCTGCTCACCTAACCCCACTTGCCCCATCTGCCCAATACTCGCAGCCACCTCATCCCCAGCAGCAATTGTCTCACTAGGCAACTCAAACCTCACACTCGAAAAAGCCTCAATACCCGCCTCATGTTCAACTGCTAACCCTTCAACAGACGCCCAATTATCCGCCCCTCTAACCTTATTCTCAGAATCAATAGCAGAATGTACCATTTTAGCAATACTCTCACCGTGCATCGATGACAACATAGCAGCTAACCTAATATTACTAACACCCCTTAGAACAATATCCAAAGCCATGTAAATCTCAGCATATTTCTTCCCTAATTTCTCGGGTGTAACATCAACACCTCTACAAGCAGTAACAACAACACTAACAGCTTGATTAACAATGCTAATACACTCAAAAACATTATTATTGTTATCATCATCAACAGTTGTAACACCCAAAACGTAAATTGAATTAACTAATCGATAAACAACACGGTAACGAGATTCAACACCCACAATTACCTGACCACTAGAAGCCGCTAATGGGTCATCCCCGACAATTGTAGGATCGCTGGAAACGTCGTCGTTTTGGTGGTTTTTTGAAGACATAGAAGATGATGAAAATGCAAGACGGGTGTTGCGGAAGGAAGAAACGGCAACGAGAGCTCGGGCGGGAGGGAACCATTCTCGGGTTTGGAGGAGGATGTCGGGCCCGTTAATGGGTTGAAGTGAAAGAGCTAAACAAGACATTGGAGATCTGGAAATTTGGGGTCAATTTGAGGGTTGATTGAGTTTAGGGGATGATTGATTATGGAGAATTATAGTGCTGGAGAAGAAGAATTACTTGTTTTGGTTCGATCCGATCTACTGCAAGGTTTTCTTCACATTCCTTTTTCCTTTTGCTAATGAATTTTTTTTTCTTTTTTTTTCAAATCTATCTTCGACTATTACTAAAACAAACTACAACGGATGTCATCAGTCATCACTCATCACTTTCAAAAATTAATTACGTATTACTTTTTCAATAAAAATTTTCACTCGAAAACTCAATAATGATGTTATTGTTTGACTTTTCTCATTTTTGATTATGATTATAATATTATTTATATTGATTGATTTTTTACTTTTTAGGTCACATGTATTAAAAAATCATATATTTTAATTTTTTTCAATTATTTATAAAATATTTATATTGTTATTTATTAAATCAATATAGATATTTTGAGGTAGTTGAATATAAAGCCATAAATTTTTTAATTTTTATTTATATAATTATCACAGAAAAATTAATAAAGTCGTGCATCGTACGGATATTATCTAATCGTACGGATATTTTGAGATTGGTGAATATAAAGCCATAAATCCTTGTGTTGATTATTTACTTTACTTTTAGCCATTCATTCATTACTTGCATTATTTTGTTCCTAATCATTGACACAACACAAATACTCATCTAACTTCATATTTTGATCCTTGAGTGAGGTCCATAGCCTCTCCTTTCATAATGATTTGTAAGTAGTGACTTTAATTAGGATTTACAACCCATGGTTTTAAACAACGATTAAGTTTAAAATTTTCAATTTAAGATGCGTGTTATGACCAAGGTTCAGATTATGTATTCGTATGATCATTGAGCTAGCATTAAGATATGAACAAGAGTCAACAATTAATCGAGTCTTGTCTCAGTTTGAGTTAGAGTAAGTATCATTATCCTAGGGAAAGGTTTTAGGTTTGATTTTCACTAAGCCCTCTCTTTCCCCCAACCTACCATGTAATCCAAAAATGGTAAAGGTGAGAGTCAAATATTAATTAACTATAACTTAATCAACCTTGATTTATATGCAACATTAGGGTTTAGGCTAAGTTATATGTAGGTTCATCCTTAAAGGGATTTTTGTGGGTATAACTAATGAGTCTAAGAGGGATAATTAGAAAGGTGTTAAAGGGATGGAGATAGTCAATCCTTGATAGTGGTTTAATCTAAACATTAGTTGACCTTAATAAGAGTGGTTGAAAACCTAATTGAACTTATGCCCTCTTGAATCTTGATTAAGTAAGCTAAATCAAGAGTGGAAGTTGTGGTTACTATAAGTTATCTTGTGGGAAAAATCAATCTCAATTAGGTCATTATGTCATTGTAGTTTAGTTCCTTTTATCACTTCGTAGTCATAGTTTAATAACGCTTTAAATATTAGTAGGGAGCCAACTTAAGTCTCCAATAACTTTTCACTTAACTTTCGCTTTGTGATCATTCCCAAAGCCTAACATTTTGGCTCGTAGGACCTATTGTTCTAGGAATTGGTAGCATAGGAGTTCATCACTAGGTTGTAGCGACAACACATGTAGTGCTAGCAAACAGTCGCTTATGAAGTGAGGGTAGCATAATGGATGAACCCAAGGGCAAATATAACCTTATTTAATGCTGCCAATTGAAGGCATATGAATTTATAGAATTTCGCTTTAACACTTGTTTTTAATGTTTTACCCTTAAGAGCACTATGAGTCGATTTCTAGCGATTTGCAATACATTTGTTAATAAAATTTCTAGCGTTTTAAACTTACTCTAGGTTAATCTCAAAACAAACAACAATCTTCTCGACTATCAAAATCGAATCGACTCTCTCACTCCCTCCTCAACTGCTTTTCATTATCGTTGAATTTACGGTCTCATCCGCCATCACCACATATTCATCATCTTTCTCATTTCTTTTTAAATTTTATCTTGTGATCCAACCTGTATCATAAGTTGCAAATTTGTGGGTCATCTTTACTCATTCTCTATTGTAGGAGTAATCTCTCTATCTTGATATCTTTCTCAAGTCGATAAATTCTTTCGCCACATCCTTCATATGAATTGTCGTCTTTCATCCTTCTTCATAGCCTGATCATATTTTCTATGAACGAGATAAACATCACTGGTCATAGGTATTACCTTACCTAATTAAGTTTGCGATAGGAGTATTTATATATTAATAAAATCCGTAACTCCATTTTTAACTAATTAACTACTTTAAAAAATTTCCCCATTTGTCATTTCAAAAATAATCACCCGTTGCTCACTCACAGTCACTTCCCCTTTTCTTTGATTTTTCCTCCAAAACCACTCAAATCTCATTTTCAAATCTTCTCTCTCCTCCATCACTTTCTCTCTCTTGAACTGTCATCTTCCTTCGATCTGTAATCCCTATAAAATAATATACTTTCTCTCTCTTCTGTGTCTCCTTCCTCCATATTCGCAGAATTTGAAGCTGTCAACAAGTATTATCAGCAATAATGCCGTCTTCTGACACTGACTTCGCCATTCCTCCTGTACGTATTCTCTTTTTCTGTCTTATAAACCCTAAGTTTCTCTCTCTAATTCCTTTTTTTTGTTACAGTCTCCTTCGTCTTCGGGTTTCGCAATGAGGTCAGTTTCTTCAGTTTTAAATGCAATGTGATTATGTAAAGGTAAGTTAGGTTTTTGATTTTTGTATTTGTGATTTTTTGTTTGTGGTAATGGAGCAGTGAGACGAATTTCGCGAATGAGAACAATTTGGACCATTGTATTAAATATTTGAATCAGACACTTGTTACTTTTGGATTTTCGGCTTCGCTTGATCTGTTCGCGAATGATCCGGTACGATTGTGTTCTAATTAGGTCGATTTTCTTGTTTGAATTTTGTGTAATGTGAGTGATTTATTTTTTATTTTGTTTTTTGGCAGGTGTCCGTTGCTCGTACCTGTAATTGTATTTACTCCTTGTTGCAGCAGAGACAACGTGATATTGAGTTTCGTGAAACTGCTAATGACCAAAGACAACGGTAAGATTTGGTACCTTAACAAAAATTTCAGGTGGTTTTGGTTAATTTGGAAGTAAATCTTTGGAGGCACTCAAAATTACTGTTAAAGTGGTTTGAAAGCTAAGATTTATTTTTGCTCTTGATTTCAACGATCTTGTCGTCTGACTTTTGCAATGATTATAAGGGAGTATAATTGGAAGTGCTGCCTTTTGCAATAGCCTATGAGTTTTTAGTTCCAATAGCCTATAGTTGATTCTATGAGTATTTAGTTCCAACTTCCAATAGCCTATGAGTATAATTGGAATGTGTATGGTTAGATGGTCTTGATGATTCTATGAGTATTTAGTTCCAACTTCCAATAGCCTATAGTTGATTAGGCTTAGGCGCTGATTGCTTAGTAGTGGCAAACGTGTGGATTCTGTCATTCGTTTCTTTTGTTCATTTCTTGAGGTTGCTGTTATCCGTGAAGAGGTGCTGATGTGCTTTTGAAAATTTTTGAGTCCATCTAAATGAAATATTTTGCATATTTTTTTAAATAAAAAGAAAAATTGTGGCTTAGTGGTAAAGCATTTTTAAACTGTGGGTTTAGGGTTCAAATTCTGTCTCCCTAGTGGTTAATGGTTATCATACTAAATTTTGAACTTGGAACTTCGAGTTTGCATCCAAAAAGAACCAAAATATGTTTGACTGAATAAAATAAAAGATTTACATGAAATGCCTCTTGGCATTTTAGTTATGTTACCATGGAATTTTTGCATGTTTGTATTTGATCTTGCGGCTATTGCAGTGCCATTGGTGGTCCCATGGTCTGAACCTCTCTCTTTGATGTGATCCTTGATTAAGCTTGATTCTTGAACTGTTGATTTGTTTGTTATACAAGGACATGATCATGTGGGTGTAGCTTATTAGGCTGTATTGAGAATGACATGGAGCTAATGTGAACTTTAAAGTTTCAATAAGATCATCTTGTTCTTTGACAAGTCTTTGTGATGAACTCGAGCTGTGGAATAAGATATGCACCATCATTATCAATTATGCTGGCTGAGATGCACTCTAAATCTAGTTGGTTTTGAAATGTCATCTCCTGCTTTGTGCTTATAATGAGAGCAACTTAAAAATTAGCTGTGATGGTTTTTGGTACAAGAGTCATAGCTACAGAACTAGAGTGTTCTATACTATTAGTATATAGTAGTGTTTTTTAATCAATATGAACAATCAACTTTGTGTTATGTTTTCTTGAGATAAAATTGGAGGAGATGAGACATGAGTGGCAATTGGCATAGAGGCTTGAGAAATGTTTAGATCGGTGAGAATCAATTGAAAGTATTGTAAACCTAACTTTTGATAAACATAGCGATGATAGTTTTATTTTGTATTCTGATTTGTTATTGACTCCATTATATTGTGAACTTTTTGAATATCATGTTGGGTTGGTTCAGTTGGTTAGATAATCAATGCAGGCTCTGGAAATAGACCAACCTCTTCTTTTATAGTATTAAATAGTTTCCTTCAAAGCACTGCAAGAAGTTGGTATATTCAATGAAAATTTGTGCATTACTTTCTCGCCTACAAAACTGAATTATCAAGGCATCTTTTGATTGATTGTTTAATATGAAGTTCACTCTATATAAGTTTTTATACACTTGCTTATTGGTGCTTTTGTGGACTCTGATTCAGCCTCAACTCAGACATATCAAGGTTAGAGGCCAAGATTGAGAGGCTTGACTCACAACTGGAAGCAAAAGATAGGGAAATAGCAACCATTACTCGAACGGTATGGAAATAAGTGTACTGCTTATAAGTTGGAATTCATATTTCACTGTGTTAGGAATCTCTATCCTTTATTCATTAGTACTGTTTCTCTGGTTGATTTGTATTCTCATAGGAGTATCAGAGTATGCAATCGAAAGATATGAATGTTGTTTGAAACTCTAGGGTCTTGGTAACTTAGCCTATCATTAACTAAAAGTGTAAAATTATGCTTGTTGTGGAGTTACAGTATTATCAATAATTCAACACTTTGATTTATTCAAAACACTACCCTAATACTATCTATTATGATTTTTTTTTTGCTTTACCTTTTTATTTTTGTATTTTTGAAAAGAGCTTTCAACCTTGATTTTAAACATGAACTTGAGGGAGTATTTTCTGCAAAGGATGAAGAATAAGAGACAACAAAGGAGGTTAATATGTTGAGCTGATTCTGAAAGCTTCCTTTCCCCTAAAGAAAATTGAATCTTTCCTTTTCTGTGAGAAAATAATGAGTGATACAACTTTATTCTTTCTCATCCAAATAAAAAGAAATAAGGCTTGGGTTGCATAGAATGTGCTGCAATTTAGATGAGTTTGAAGTTCCAACATCTTGTGCTAGTTGCATTCTGAATTCAATATTGCATGTGAAAGTTGCCTTTCCCGAGTGGTGTACTGCAGTATTTGAATTTTGATGTGCACTTGTTTAAAAGAGCTAAAGATATTTCAATACTTCTACTTTTGATGGTAAGGGACCAAGTCACTAAAGGTGCTGCTACAGTACTAGTAACTGTTGCAAAATCGCAGATTAATGCAACCGGTTAGCTTGTTAAGTGATTGCATATGTTTGACTGTTAACTGTAATGATATCATCTGCCACAACTTGCTTGTGACTATTTTTTCTTTTTTTAGGAAGCTAAGAAAACAGCTGCTCTTAAAGGACAAATTGAGAAGCTGCAGCAGGAGAGGGATGAATTCCAGAAAATGGTAATTGGCAATCAGGTTAGAGTTCCATTCCTGACTCAGAGATTCCACTTCCCCTACCCTTGTTCCCCTCCAACTTAAATCCTTATTTTGACACTTTGTTGTGTTGTTTGCATCTCACAATAGCAAGTGAAAACTCAACAAATGCATGAGATGAAGAGAAGAGAAAAAGAGTACATAAAATTGCAGGTATTGTTTGCGTTGGAAGTCTGGAGCTGTATGCAAGTTCACCTTGATAGAAGAGACTAAGAGTTTTGGAAGATCAAATTGTGTGGAAAAACCTGGAATTTATGTTGTGTTTTTGTATATATAGGAGAGATTGAACCAAGTTGTGAATGAGAAGAAGAAGGAATCCAGATCAGGCATGGAGATAATGAATTTGCTGCAGGTATGTGATACCAGATTGGTAGTGGTAGCTTCATTTTGCTCTCATTGTGAGTTTATCAGTTTATCCTGTGTGCAGAAAGAAGGGAGGCAGCGTGGTACATGGAATGGAAAGAAGACTGACAATGATTTCTACAAAAAGATTGTATGTGAAGTGATGAATGTGTAAATCAATTAATTTGTTCATTAACTTTTACCGTGCCACATATGGTTAGGAACCAAAGAGCTCAACTTGCTTTGATTTTTATATGCTCACAGGTTGATGCTTGTGAGGCTAAAAATCAAGAACTGATGCAAGAAAACAATGATTTGAGGGCCTTGTTGAGATCAATGCAGGTAGGCCTATGTTCGCATATGTGTCAACATCTTATAAGCATCATCACATCTTTATAATAAAATATTCAACCCACTTCTCAGCTATTTGAGTGACTCATTCTAGTCCTGTTGTCTTGCTGTCTTGTTCTTTAAATAACAATATTTTCTTTTGGGAGTATTTACTAAATTTGATAATGTTTTAACGACAGAACTTGGTAAGACCTGCTCACATCTAAATTCTAATTATTATTATATTGATTCACTTGAGTCTACATTGCTGATTAAATATCTTAACGTTGCATCCTAGATCATGCTCTGTTTAAGGCAAGAGAAATTCACGGTTCGCCCCATGATTAGAAACTTGTTACAAGTTTCTATTCGCTTTGTTCGTTTGTAAATATTGGTGCTAGATAAGCTAATTTAGCGTAGAAAAACAAGAACATCGTATATTGCATTACCCCAATGCCGTTACTGGCTTCCGCGAAGCTTGATTATTAGGGGGTGGGATGTAAGCTGAAAAAACTAACTATAATGAAGTCTATTTCTGGTATACTGACAATTAAATAATTGTCTGCAACTTCACATTGAAACAAAGTGCACTGGATCAAGGGGGTGTCTGCATTTGGGGAAAAGGTTTTTCCAGAAAATTGTTCCCCTCATTTTCTATTTTTTTGGTTGGACAAGAGATTTGAAATCGAAAGCTAGGGTGGAAAAATTTTCTTTTCCGTCTCTTTTTAACCTCATTTTCCATATCGTTCCTCTTATGGAGAGATTTGAATGTTAACAAAATGAAAGGACTCAATCCCTCCTCTCTAAATCCTCTCCCTCCCTTTTGCTATCCAAACAAGGGGATCTCCATCCCTCCAAATCTGTTCCTTTTGTTTGCCCTCCATTTCCCTCCATCCAAACAAGGCCTAAACAATCCAAGTTGTCTATGCTTGAGAAACTGTCTCCAGTTGGCTTCAGTTGATGTATAGAACTGTGTAGCCGTAATTTTTTTTGTTTTAGTCCGTATACTTTCCCCATGTTTCTTTGCCATTGTTGTTGTGGTGTGCATGCTTAAATACTGATTGTCCTTCTAAAGTTAAAATGACCTTGAAATTTGTCTTGTCATGATAACAGGAGGATATGCGTGGTTTCCTGAATGCTCCAAATGGTTCCTCAAAGCAACCTTTGACAAACAATGAAAAGCTGGAGAATGACCTTTCACAATCTCCTTTTGGTGGAAAAACGGTATTTTACTTGCCAACTCCAAATAGACTAACTGACTAAATTGTTGTCAGGACTCCGGAGTGGAGCTCAAGTAACTATTGATTTTGTTTTTGTTGCAGGATGTTTTTGACCTTCCATTTCACATGGCCAGGGGTCAAATTGAGGAAAATCTTCGGGCAAAGATGGCTTCAATCAAGGTTTCTCTTACTCTCTTCTCCTTCCCCGTCATTTTGCAATGTTTTCAAGGTAAATTGACATACTAAAATGTTGTTGGCTCCCCATTGTACTTTTAAAGGACCGCTTATATCAGCTACAAGATGCTCAAAAGGGAGCTGATGTTACATCTGAAGCTACTGAAAGGGAGCTTGAACTTGAAGCGCAACTCGTGGAGGCAAGAAGCATAATTCAAGAACAGGTATCTTAGTTTTAGCATCTGCTAAGCCAATAATGTTTAGCTGAAAAAAAATTGCAACTCATGCACTGTATAGTCTCTTGTCCCTTTTGCGTTAAGAGGTGCATTGTGGTGTATAAAGTGTGCTCCTCGTGTGAAATCCACCAATTTTTACTTTCCAAACTACTTTGGTCGAGTTATAGGATAAATGGCTATGGGAAACGTCATCCAGGCATGTGGTTGGGTGTTTGAATGTCCAAATCAGTCTTAGTATGAATCATTTGTTCATTGAGCTTCTGATTTGAATTTTAGTCAAATGCTTCAATAAGATTAAAAACCACCCTTGCTGTCTCAAAGCTAGGTTGACAATTGACATTTAACTCATTAATCTTTGTTTCTTTCCTAGTGAAACTAAATACCATTTTACTAAAATTTTCTTTTATAGTGAAGTCGTTCGCATCCAACTTTTTAACCTCTCTTCTCAACTTTCTCCAACTTCTGTTAATCTTGCTCTGTGTGGCGGACTTTCTATTGCCATTCCAGTTTTCATCCTGGAGATTTAACCTATCTTTACTTCTGCAGGCCTCCATAATGTCCAAGCATCTTGCCAAGTCAGAAAGGCGTAGGTAAGCTATATATGTCGAGGCCTATGGATGTTGTTCAATTCAGCATTCGTTAACTTAATGCGAAAGTTGTATTCATAATCCATTTTTATATTTTCAGGGAATCACTCGTTTCAACCCCCGAGGTAATTACAAAATCATCTGTAACTTTCAAGTTATAAACAGGAATACTGTACATATATATTTCTCATCACAAAAGTTTTTAATTTCCTTTAGCAGTAATCAAGGACATGCAGCTCGATCCATAGAGCGATCTTATTTCATAGTTATGTCCAGAATTCTTGCGGAACGAAGAATCATCATCTAACATAACCTTTGGCCAAAGTTGCAACCGACCTTGTAAGATATCAAGTATATGCGAAGATGTGTATTTGTAGAAGTCGTGTAAGATATATGTTGTTCCTTAACTATGGACTTATTAAGCAAAAATAGTGAAGTATTACTATGGTGATTAGGAGAATCATTTAGTGTAGGTTAACAAGATGTTAATGTAATAGATGGCCTAATGGTCCGTTTCCAGCGGGCTTGTTAAATTCTTTTTAATTGTCACCAGGTTAATTTATTTTGATCAGTTTGAGCTGATTATGCTGTATTATCATCTTGTATTTATGCTAATTAATGCCTATTTATTATGACGAATATTTTAGTTTAATTTGGTGAAATTCAATTTTACAATTTTTTTTGTTGAGCTTAAACTTTTGAAGTTTTACTCTATTTTTGCGAAGCTTTATCATACTTTGTTGACCTCTTAATACTCCTACTTATTACTATAGGTGCTTGGCTCTTTAGTTTTTCACTATATGATTTTCTATTGTGGCTGAGATTTTTGACAGGTGTAAATTCAAAAGAATTGAGAAAGTTATTGTTCGGATAACATTGTACTCATCTGTCCTCGTACAAGATTTTTAAAACTTTCATATATATATATATGGAGAGTGGAAGAGGATAAAGAAATGGAGGAAGAAGAGTGAATGGTGAAAGGTAAGGGATGAAGGAAGTTAAAATGTTTTTTTTTTTTTATTTTTTTTTTTTTTTTTTTTTTATTTTTGGTCAACGGTCATAAGCTTAGGTCAAAGGTAAAAAATGGGTAAAAATCGGTCATTTAGTGGAGCTGGGGCAAGTTGGCTGTTTCGATGTCACTTTTGGAACTTTGATGGCTGTTGTTGAGGATAAACGAAGTTCGCGGCTGTTTAAATGAAAATGAGTAAAGTTCAAGGTTGTTGTTGGGGATTGTACCTATATATATATATATATATATATATATATATATATATATATATATATATATATATATATATATATATATATATATATATATATATATATATATATATATATATATATATATATATATATATATATATATATATATATATATATATATATATATATATATATATATATATATATATATATATATATATATATATATATATATATATATGATAATTTTTTCTCAGAAAAAAGGCATTTCATAATTATATTAAAACACATTACATATTCGATCAAAATAGATAATTTTTCATTATATTTATGTATAATTCATGTGGGACTAATTTTTTTTTTCTTTTTCCTTCCTTCAAAAAGAAAAATATTAGTCCCACATGAATTATATATAAATATAATGAAAAATTCAAACATTATTGTTTTAATGGTAAAAATAAGTATTTAATATGAGGGAAATGTATGAATGCTTTATAATAATCTAATTAAAGCTAAAAATCAACATTGAAAACTCTACGGTAAATGATAATTGAGCAAATAAGAAAACACCATTTAATTCAAAAATATAATTTAAAGTGACATAGTGACAAATAATTAGAAATCCTCATTCTACATCCACCACGTGTCAAAGTGGTTTCTCAATTAGTATATACTATGATGATATGATGATATTAAATTTTGAAAAAAAAAAAAAAAACAAAAGCAATTGTGCTAATAATTTATAGCTCTTCATCTTCTACCTTCACTTTCCCATTCTCCATTCAACCAAGGTGGCTTCATGGTGGTTGATGGAGCTAAAGTTGTAAGTTTTTTTTTTCTTGGACTCACTTGAAAATTTTAAAGTTCGCCGTTAAAAACGGATTGCGGCCGTTACAATCCGGTAAACTCATCCAATTCCAAATCACGAGAACTCGGAAGCTTGAATGATTTTTCGTTCTAACTCGACCGCGACGAGTTGGAACGACCGTATTTTGACGTCATTGTTGTCTTAAAAGTTAAATCTCTCTTCATCTGTAGACTGTAATCAGTGTTTCTTCAAGCGGAATATATTGTGTTTGTGCAATGAAGACAACATATGATATGACTTAAAAAGATGTTTTTTCCCTTAGCATTAATGGTTTGATGGTCAAATAACACTTTTTATTTTAATTGCAAATAATTGACATCCCAATCCATTTAAATTCAAAAAAAACTATTTTTCACAAGAAATTTAATATACACAACAAACAAAGTATAGAAAAACTACTCTTGTATTGGATTAGTTAAATTACAATTACATGAAATCAAAGAAAACAATGATCAATGATTAAGTAAATTTCTATATAAAAGCATAATCAAAATATCAAACTCTTTTCATAAAATATACAATAAAGTCATTAAACCCTCTAGGGTTACAATTAAAAGGCTTCCTACGTAACAAAGCCTTACTTTGAACATTATTAACATTACTAGAAATCTTATCATTATGATCACTAAACGAATTAGTAGATGAAGATGTCAATATCGATACGAACGATGATGAACTCGAATAACAACGACTTAATTCACGTATATCATACCTTTCAGACTCAAAACTCTGTAAACTCTGTCGTTGTTGATCATGATGTTGTTGTTGATATTGTCGTTGATGTTGTTGTTGTTGCTGTTGTTTTTTTGCGAACATCTTCCTAGGAATTCCAACAACTTTATGATGACTAGCAACGGTTTTTTTTAAATTTCTTTATTAACCATGCCTTAGACCACCTTTGAGCTTTAGGCTCATCGTCGACGTTGATGCATGGCTTTGGTAGGCTCATTGCTAGCACAGCCGGTGGCGGACTTAGAGGCGGTAAGACGTCTTCCGTTGGTGGTTCTATGGGCTTTCCTGGCCGTGTCTCCCACTCGAAAGGCACGGCTCCGGATACCCCATAGAAGAATCTAGAAGAGTTTGAGCCTGCCGTTGATTGCCTTGCTAAGAATTTGTTAGAAAATATGTCATTTTTTGGTTGGTTCATCTTGTGAATTTCATAATCCATTATTTTTCTTTATACATTATATATATGTACGTATGTATATAAAGAGTATATATAAACATAAAAGAGAAGATTTTTCAAAGGGTAGGATTTTGCTTTAAGAAATAAGGAAACCTAAAATAAAGGTGATCAAATTGGTTTAAATATATATTTGGGCACATGGTATGTCCAAATATTGAGTTTAACTGTTTAACATACGGGTTTAGAGGCATTAGGCATAGCCAAGTGACGAGTCCTTTGGAATTTTTTATTTTATATGTCACAAATGCTTAAATGAGACGGTCATCTTTATTGGACTGGCTCATATACATTTAGAGTGTTAAATGATCACTTATAATTTTAAAGTGATCAATTACATAATTGGGCTAATTATATGAGTTCGTCTCATGGTGAGACGGTCTTGTACAAGACGAGCTGTTTATACATTGTTGGGATGGTTTGCCACAAATCCATGAATGGAATGTAGTGTATAAGTTATTGGAATATTTCTGTCATTACCATATGGTTTTAGGATGATATCTTATTTGCTTATAAGTGTGTGCACATTGTGTTTTCGAAGACATAATATATAAGTTTAGCTCAACTAAACAAATATTTTTGAAATATTGTTATTTCATTAGCGCTTAAATTTGATTAAAGAAAATATTATCAACGATATATTTTAAAAGTTAATTGTTTTTCAATAACTATTCTTTAAAAATTTATATTTTTTTTCACAAAACCCATGTCTAAATTCAGTACTTTTTGAAAAATTTTCAAGACGACCTTAAACTTAGGGTTGAAATTTAGAATTTTTAATATAATTTTTGATATTATTCTTGTATAATAGCAATAGTAGGTGTGTACCCTTTTTGATCCATTGAAGCAAACAAGTAAATGAAAATGAAAATAAGAAAATTAATTAAAGAAAAGTTTTAAGATTACGATTTCCTATCTACTTGGACAACATTATTACTATCTATCTAATCTAATGATATGCAAGGATAGCTAATAAGGTGGGACATGTGCAACATGCCATAACTCTAAGACAAAGGTGTTAGCTTTCCTTTGCAAACACTATATGCCATGTAATTGGCTTCTTGTCCTATTTTACCATGCTTTATTTGAGGGGTTGACTAGAAGGTTTGATTAAAAAGTAGTCCACTCATACCTAATCAACTCATCATCATCATATTCAGTGTTTCTCGTACATAGATAAATCTATGGTCAGGGTCTGGGGAAGAAAGAACGACGGCGTATCATACCCAAAAGGAAAGGGCGATCAAAAAAGTCCTTTGATTCAAGAAGGGTCTTCAAAGAGAGGAACCTGCAAATACCTAATCAACCCAAAGGAACTACACATATTCTTGCTATAGACGGTCTATAGCATAGACGGGTGTAATAGTCCAGCCCATTTTTACACTTTCCAAAAAAAAACACTGAAGTTTCCATTGGGCTGGACTGCTGAGAGCGTTGTCTATGCCATAGACGGTCTCTCATGAAACCTTCTGAAGAACTAATATTAAGGGGATGCATGTCTAATAAATGAAAGTCAACTTTTGGGTATGTATCCTTAAAAGAGAGGTTTTCATTACATAAGAAAGTAATATAAGCTTAGATACTAAGGAGTTTCTTTAGAAAGGCAAGTTTATGAGTAATTATTTTGGGTTCTTGTTTTAAGAGATTATTCATAGAATGGAAAATATTAATCCATGAAAACAAAAGTAAAAGGAAATTGATTTGATATAAATTTTTAGTGATTTTTATCTCTATTGAAGTATGTATCACTTTTTTTCACGAGAAATATTAATCTCATAGCCTTATGAATTTGATTTTTCGTTCTTTTATTTGATTATTACTTTTTTCCAACATAACTTTAAAATTTTTTATTGATTGAGTTCATAATAAGTTGTTTTTAATAACTTAATTAGACAAATTGTTGATTAAGTTATTGAAAACTTACTAATAAAATACACGTACGTTTTTTTCTAGTTTTCAACACTTTCGTAAGTTGTCAACCCCACAGAAGTAAAAGAAAATTGATTTGAGAAAAATCAAAGTCTAAATGTTACTTGAAGAAAAATAATGTTCTTGAGAATAGACTCTAGTCTCAGTTTGAGTATATATGTATCGTTTTTTTACGAGAAATATGGGTTTGATTCTCGTTTCCCCTCCCTTATTCATCTTCTTCTCTTAGCATATCCTTTATACCTAATAAAAAGAAAGAAAAATATTAATCTAATAGCCTTATGAATTTGATTTTTCATTCTTTTATTTGATTATTACTTTTTTTAAGGAGAAAACACAATTAAATAATTTAAAACATCATATTTTCTGACAAAACACATCAAAGATGATGATTATGTATATGGAAGAATTACTTGAAAAACACCTACTTTGAAATCAAAAACACATGCTAGCTATGGATCTTAAATACTACTTTTAGACTTCAAAATAGCTAGCTACTTCGTATCCATAAAATATCTATTTTGGATCTTAATACACCGTCCAACAATTACTTTGGGTCTGAAAACACATACTTTTATATCTTAAAATACCTACTTTGACTCTTACAATATATGCTTTTAAACCTTAGAACACCCACTTTTGAACACAAATGTTATGAGTTATAATTATGACACCTACTTTTAATTTTAAAACACCTACTCCGAGTCTTAAAATATCTACTTTGGGGTTTACGACACCTTCTTTTAGGATTTATAAGATGTTACATATATTTTTAAGTCATACATAAACGATACTCAAAAATCATGATCTTTCACTTCATAAATTTAAAACTCTTTAGAATCATAGGAAATTTTCTAATAGCCAATAGGCTCAACTAAAGTCACTCTTATATTTTTCAGCTTGTTTTGATACAACGTCTTATTACGAGTCTATATAATTTGCTTATTTCTCCAATTGATTATTTGCTTATTTTAAGTGATCAGTTTAAAGATATAAATTGCCATTTTTGAATTATTAATGATCAATTTACGATTATAAATAATTACTTTAATATTATAATTAGTAACTTTAAGATTGTAAGTAATCAATCTAAGAATATAAGTGTCCACTTAAAGGTTATTAGTGATCATTTTTAGCCTTTTAGTTTGTAATTAGTCTCTTTCAGATTATAAATGATTATTTTAAGTTTATAAATAATTACATTAAACTATAAATAACCATTTTAAAATTGTAATTAATCACTTTAAAATTCTAAGTGAATACTTGAAGATTTAAGATTGTAACTATATATTAAATCAACCAAAGAGACTATCTCTAATGGGCTAGTCCATTATATTTATTAAAAATAATAGCGTAACTACATGCTCGGTAGATTTCAGGATACCTCAAGTAGGCATTTTAGACACCTCAAGTAGGGTCACATTATTTTAAGCAAGTGTTTTTAGCATGCTAACTTGGTCAATTAGGTATGTGTTATAGTATTTAGGTTATTTACTACAAGGGTTTAGGTTATATGCTACAGTTGTTTAAGCTATTTGTTGTAGCCACTTGTAGGTGTTTTTATTATGTGTTGTAGATATTTTTGTTATGTGCTTTAGGTGTTTAGGTTATTTGTTGTATGTATTTATGTTAAGTGTTGTAGGTGTTATTTGGTGTAGGAGTTTATGTTATCTGCCGTAGGCGTTTATATGTCGTACTTTTGTATACAAAAATACTTATTGTAACTAACTTAAAAAAAAAAAAATATTGTAACTAGTTCAAAATGCCTACATCAACTATTTAATTAACTAATTTAGTAGGAAACAAAACCTACTTTAAAATGCAAAAATACCTGCTATAACTATTTCAAATATTCACAAAAAAATATTCATATACCTACTTTATTATGCAAAAATATCTACTAAAACTAATTCTAATACCTACTAAAACCATTTCAAAATACTTACTAATGATTATAGTAGGTTTATTACAAAATGTATGCGCGTACTCTAAAGAAAGTTTAATATACATTTCTTTAGAATGAATTGGCGAAAATTTGAAATAAATAAGATTATTTATCAAAAAAAGCATACAATAAGATTATAATCAAACTTATTCCAAAACTAAGCATGTAATCTGCAAATCTTAGGTTCAGGCTGTTCGCAGTTCGTAAGTGCGAACAGACTAAAAAACTGAAACATGTTGTTCACTGTTACTAACAGTGAACAACCTGTTTTAGGTTTTCAGTCTGTTCGCACTTACTAAGTGCAAACAACTCTTGTCTTAATATCAGCATGTTGACTCTGTTGACCTGTTCGCAGTTACTAAATGCGAACAAACACTTTATTTTTTTTTTTGACCAATTTATTACTATTCGCACATACTAAGCGCAAACAGACCCAAATATATACTTTGAGGTATCATGCGCTTATATTCAAAATAAATTTAATTTTAATCTTCTTACATGCTTTTTTTATTAAGAGTCTTATCTGTTTCAAATTTTCCAAATTGACCTGGCTTTGAGAGTTACCCAAAAAGTTTTTCCCTCTTGGAAGAGGGCGGGAAAAGCTACGTTTTTTCTATCTAGCAGAACACATTACTGCAAAAATCAAAGCGTTGTCAATACTTATTGTTTCTTTCCTTACTTGATCAAAGTATAATCTTTCTAGGGTTCCCAATTTTCGCAATTCTACTTGCATTCTCTAACCCTAACACAATATGTATTCAAGCCAATTCGATGGTAACGCGGCCTTCTCCGGCGGTGGTTTCATGCCTTCTCAAGCTACTCAATCCGCGGATCCATCATTTTCTCCTGCTAAAGTACTCTCTCCTTTTTACTTGCAATTTGGTGCTGATTTTCGCTTTCGAATTTAAAATCAATTTAAATTAATAATTTTCAATTAATTAGGGTTTTCTGATTACGATTTTGTATGTTGCAGAATCGTGATTCACAGGGAATTGTTCCTTTAACAGTGAAACAATTAAACGAAGCGCTATTAGCAAGCAACGATAATCCAAATTTCGTTATTGATGGTGTTGAAGTCAATAATGTATGCCTTCATTTTACTTGAGAGTTTGTTTGTTTGTTTGCTTTATTTATTTATATATATATTTATTTATTTATTTGCAATTTTGAGATGGAAATTGGAGTGAACATGGTGTTTTGTGGATTTAGGTTACCATTCTTGGGATGGTATTTAATAGGACTGAAAGGGTTACTGATGTTACATTCGCTCTCGATGATGGAACTGGGAGGATTAATGTGCAAAGATGGTTAGGTTTTTTCGTTATTTATGTTATTTTTATTATTATATCTGTGTATAAGTTTCAACAGTTAAGTATGGCATTTGGATTTGAGAATTGTGGTTTTATTTGTGTTGGTTCGACAGGGTTAATGAATCATACGACTACAAGGAAATGGAGGAATTTAAGTGAGTACTTCACGTTTACTCTTTCAGCATTTTTCTAGTATATGTAGTTTACTTTCCATAATACTCTTTCACAAGCCATTATTTCAATGCTAACTGGCTTCCCCTTTGGGGGAGTTTGGGGTTAAGATGTAAGTGACTATACTCTCCTTCACCAAAATATTTGAAAATTTTATTATGTCATTAGTTGATCATGTATTACCTACTTTATTATCCCAAATGATTTATGAACTGAAAAAAAAAAGAGAATGTTAGACTGTTTTGAGCGAATTACTAGTTCAGACATTGAATTAAGTAACGCTGGGTTGGTATGATGCGATGTGTTGTTGAAATTCCTTTTTTTTTTTGTCCACTGACAATAGGGATGGAATGTATGTACGTGTCCATGCAAGTTTAAAAGGGTTTCAAGGTAAAATGACATTGGTTGCTTATGCTGTCAGGTATGCTTGCATGGATTTCCTTAGCTTTATTTTTATTTTCTATTTTATGGAGCTTTTGATAGTGTTTGTTAAGTGGAAAGTATATTTTTTGTCTGAGGGTATGCAATCTTGTTTTATTACATTTGCTGAATGACTGCCTTGCAAATTTGCGGATAGGCCCTACCTGTTAAGATTCTTCTCGTTTATGATATTTTGAGTTGAGCTTCTTATTTTCGCGCACGTTTTCAACTATGTATGTTCTTGAATTGTTTTCTAAAATGATCAGATTTCACAGAGGTTGCCGTTCTGCCTTCTTATGGTTTTAGAAGGAGGCAGAGGGGTGATATGGAGGGTTGGAGATATTAATTAGTGGGATAAGATTTTCTGCCTGTTTCCTGGAAAGTAATTGAGTTTTAGTCCAGCCGAGTGGTAGTTTTATTTGTATTTTTTTATCAACCATATACCATCTTTCCTAGGAAGTTGGCAACTACTATTAGACAACAACATTCCATCCGATTACCCTAATGCAATTAGCTTCTTAATAGATTTTCAAAAGTTTTAGCTGTAGGCTTGTAGCAAACATCTTCCATGGGATCTTATGTTTGATCATTGATGTCCCTCTAAACTTTGCCGTAGAATTGTTTTTTAATTTTGATGGAAGTTGAGACTTTAAAGCTTTGATTTATGTAACAGAAACTTCATCACATTCTAAGTATTCAGTTGACTGATCATAACCTTTTTCAATCAAAATGCAACTGAGTATTTTGATTGACATTTTTGATTGGAATTCTTATGGTAATTTGAAGTTTGAAAATCTATACTAGGTTGGAATCTTATTTGCTTTGTGGGTATAATTTGTTTGTCCATTGAGTTTTATGTGAATGAAACTATTTGATTTGAAAATAATCAATATTCTACACTTTTGCATTTACAATTTCTATTTTAGTTTGTCCGCACTTTTGAGGTTCATGTAGTTTATGCATATGGTGGGGTTTATATGGGAGCATTGGAGGGATGCAACCATATGCAATTTAATTAAGTTTCAAAGATCGACTTGAATGCTTAGAAATACTCTTGAAGTGGGGTTGAATAGAGTATTAACGTTTTTGATATTATTTCTTTAGGAAACCTAGAATAGTTTGAGTCATGAGTCTTGGTTGTCTTTGACTGAATTAAATTACTTGAAATAAAAAGCGAAAATAAAAATGACACAAGTAATTACGAATTTTAGTCCTCAAGGATCTACCTCTCCACCTTCAGGTTCTCCCTAACCCTTCGGATTTTTCAATCTTTTTAATTTTATTGATTACTTTTCTAGAGCTCTAGATTACAATGAAGAATGTACACTTATTTTTACTCCCGCAACCCTTGCTACCTACTAGCAAATCTCTTTACTAATAACTTAACTAAAAATAAACAAGAACTGTTTTGTTCGCAACTTATACTTTATTCAGAATACTCAATAGAGTAATCGAATCTTACATCAAAACCACTATATAGTATAGTGATTTGCTTTTACAAAATAAATAAACCCTTAGAATATTTTTTAAGCTCTAATAAAAACTCATAATATAAACGAAAGCTTGAATTTCAGTGTGTGTGTGTCTTCCACTCTTCAAGTCTTTACGTATATATGGCATCCTTTAAAAGCTTCTTAACTGTTTGTTTCACCAAGTCTTCAAACGCTTCTTTTAACTGATCTACACATTTGAATTTAAACTAGTAAACAACTTCCTTGACAATTGCCTGCAATTTGAATTTTGAACTTGCAACTACTTGGATAATCTTCTGATTATTCGGATGTTCTAGATTCTAGATCCTTTCTATTCTCAAGCTACAGTTTGTCTTCGCCTGGAAATGATCTTTCTAGAATCTAGACTTTCTTACCTGCATTATTTTTGTTTCATCTTAGTTTTAAAAAACATGCCTAAGTGTACCTAAGCTGTGTCGCGGGGGTGGGTGAGGAGCTGGACGCATTGATATGGTTAGTCAAGGTGATTTCTCTTGGTTAGGCTAAGGTGATTCCTCTTTGGCTAGGCTTGGCAGTTCCTCTTGTGTTTCAAAAAGTTGAGTTTTGAGGACTTTATTTTTAGCAAACTAATCTTTTCACTTGAATGTTAGGTACATAATATGTGATCTCATCAACTTATTTCTTTTATGTTTGAGCCATTGTTGATTTATTTTTCTTTTTATTTCTGTATCTACAGACCTGTGGTTGACTTCAATGAACTTACGTTCCACTTCATCGAGTGCATGTGTGTTCACATGTATAATACAAAACAACGGGTACTGGTACAATGATTATGCTATCTGTAAGGTTTTGTGTACACTGTTGGAATTTGTGCTCATTTTTGTGTCCTGATTGCAGGTAGCTAGTGTTTCAACTGATCCTCAAATGATGTCTTCTGTCAATGGAACTCCGTTCAGAGGATACCAGGGTGCACAGCAGAATCAAGTATATTTCAGTGCTCCTGGAAAGCTTAATCTTTGTGATTTGTATTTTTAATTTTCAACTTCTTTATGATTTGCTGCAGTTTCCTGGACAATTTGGTGAATTTAAGGGTGTTGAGAAAATGGTGATGGACTATTTGCAGCAGCCTGCTAACTTGTGAGTTCCTTTTGGAATTTTTTTATACTTTATGCTTGAGCTATTCTATTGCCTACTCTTTTGCTGCATGAGCTCCTTTATCTAGTACTCCATTGTATATACAAATGCTTGTTTTCATTTTAACTTTTTGTTAGCAATGGAAATTCTATATGGAAAGCTTCAACTTTCAATTATCCTCTTTGGAGGATAGAGAGCTTTGAAATCCAAATGGTAACGCTCATTTGTATTCTACTTTGGTATTGATATGTGTACTCTGAAATCCGAATCCTTTGTATGGAAAACTACGAAGGGTGTACCGGACATTAGTCTGGTGGTTGGAATAATATTTGTATTATTTCTTTTGTCATCGGATCTGCTTAACTGTAATTATCTCAAGCCTTGAGTTAAAACTCTCTGTATAGTGGGTGCTCGCTTTTCATTTTTTCTATACACACAAGATCCATGGAAGACCATTCATTTTGCTTCCAGCTTCACTTGCAACCATGTATATTTAACTTCTCAGCAGTCAGCATCAAGGTGTTGGACATCGTAATCCTGATACTAAATCCAGGAATAGTATACTCGTGCGCGAATATATGTGCTGCCTGCCTTAAAATTTTTATTTAAAGCCATCCCAAAAACACATCTTTAAGGGTCTTGAGTTTGGACTCTTGAGAAGACACATTCTGAACATATGCTTTTTTTAATTCAGCAAGAACACGTTAATCAGTGTGCTTGTAGGAAAATTGTAGGAGAAAGCTTGGATGTGCTGGTAAACCATAGTAAAGTGAGTTTAAGTTTGGAGCTGAAGTTGCCATTTGTTTTACATGCTATCTGTTCTATTTTAGAATTTTCTTTGTGGTGATAAGATCACAATGTTATCCAAACTGCCGGATGTTGCTCCGGGCTTTTTAAGATGTAAGCTTATTTTTTTGGTTACCCTGTATATTTTCTTGGCAGTGGAAGGTTTTTCTTGAGTCATTTAGTAATCTACTTGATTGCTCTACCTATGGTTTACTTCTGCTGTTCTCTTTCTAGGGCAAAGGAAAAAGGGGTGCACATTAACGAGCTTATGCAGCGACTAAATCTTCCAAAAGATAAGATCATGTACTGTTCTACAAATTTATTGCCTTCAGTATATGCAATTTTTTCCATTGTAAACTTGATCCTTCACTAACTTTTTACTCTAAATCCTCGCCTTATCGTCAACTGACAGGGCATCGATGAAAGCTCTCGAGGATGAAGGCTTGGTCTATTCAACAATCGACGAAGAGCACTACAAATCAACTGCCAATGCCTGATTAGTATGTCGACAATGGATGGCTTTGTATGTAGCAGCCTGGAGTATTCACTGAGATCCTTTGCATATGGCCTTGTAAATTTCTTTCTGTATGGTTGAGTAGTGAGAGTTCTTAACATAATCTTTTTTGAAGTTTAAATAGTCTTAGGGATGGATATGGGAATATGAACTCTGGAGCTTTTTTGTTAGTGTTGCTTAATGTTGATATGTGTGTGTACTTTGCTTGTAAATTTATTTCTTTAATTATGAATTTCCTTCACTTTTTTTCCAATCCGCTTTAAAATTGCAATATAATAAATGACTCGCTAACGCCCTGCGTTAAAAATGGCCGCAAACACATTTTGCCAATCTGCTTTCAACCTGCCCCACATTTGACACGCCCCGCCCCACCCCGCCCATGTACCTGGTCTAGTGTAGGGATGGCAATGGGTCGGACTCGGTTCGGATTATGCATACTCCGACTTTGCTCCGGATAATAGTCGGACTTTTATTTTCAGTCCACCTCCACTCGGAGTCGGATTATGCATACTCCATGTTTGCCCCGACTCGGACTTTCGGGTCTCCAACGGGATCGGATGCAGTTTCGGATTATTATCAAACAGTATCGTTATGATATTATACTAATAATTTTAAAGCATACAAAATTAATAAAATATATTTTCCGAATACAATCTAACAAAAAAATATGTACTTCAATTTGAATTCAATTTTAACCAGAGAAATAATCCTACTACTACTACAATTTAATAAAATTTTCTCGTATTTTAATTTGACGTATTTTATTTGTCTTGATTTCGTTTGTCGTATCTTGATTCATTAATCTAAATAAAGATACCAAGTAGTTTTTCAAAATCGAAAAGTACAACTAGTATGAGAGAAAGCTTGAATAAGTCACGTCTAGAGTTAGGAAACAAAATATAAGTGTAAAAGTCAAATTCAAAGTCAAATGTCCTACAGGGTCGGAGTCGGGTCGGAGTCTCGGATTTTTAATAAGGTCCAACTCCGGTCCGTCTCTAACTCGGACTCGGCTCATAAAGTCGGAGTCGGAGTCGGATGACTTTTTCCTCGGACTCGAATCAGATTATTTCCCTCGGATTAGGGTCGGATTCGGACTGAATTGCCATCCCTAGTCTAGTGGTATATCATACGGAAAAACGTCTACAAAATCCTTTACTACAGCTGTGTTATTCCATTTTCTTTACCAATAAGGAATTTTATGCACTAAGTATGTGTTCAGAGATATATAACAATGGTTATTAATATGTGGTTGCAATTTCTAATAACTATTTAAAACAATTAATTTTTCTTAACCAATTTTTTATGGTTTAATATAACATCCAAATGAAACATTGCTTTTATATACATTTATGAGTGTGTTGAGTTTCAATCTTGAATCTGCCAATGCAGTTGTATTATTAGCCACTTACATCTCAATTGAGCTACTAAATGTACTATTCAAATAATTGGAATGCGAGATGCAAAGAGTCTAAATGCCTACCTACAATACTCTTATTCCTACTGAAAAATTTACTTTACATTTTCCATAACCCAATTATAAATAACTCTGATAAGATCACCTCTCACAAGAATTTGTGTTTTTGCTTAGCGTCTTTCCAGGAATAGCCTTCATCTAATGGTAAATTCAGCTACGCAATGCGTCATTCTCACCTCCACCAGCTAATCTCTATTGGGAAGTTGACAAAGTCTCAAAATCGAACGCGAACTACTGAACATGACAAAAACATGTAAAATTCATTCGGAACGACATGTCGTACGGAGCCTTGAAAACCCGAAAATAAATTTGTTCTTTACCAAGTTTTCTGGGTCAGTTGAACTATATACGCAAGTATACAATAGTGACATATTGCAGATTGCAACTTTCTAAACAACAATTTCATACGGAGGAAATGAATTGATGATTAATCATAAACGAGAGACAAATATTGTTAACAATTACCATTGGAAGAATGCTTGTTAATACGAACGATAATAAGAGGGAATAATGAAATTCAGAATACTAACATGCTCCTAGAAGTCGAAAAGAATTAGAATGACCGAGACCTTCCATTGAGTCTCAAGGTTGAAAAAATGGGTAACCCTAAAGCTGAAGCCTTTCCTCCACAACAATCGCCTATGGCATTCCGGGTTAATGCCAAAGCTTTAAGCAGAAGCCTGGAGGAACAGCTGACAACCTCTTGCTCGAGATGATGTCTTCAAATGTATCTTGAAGCTGCTCGGAGAGGGATGCAGGATCATCAATGAAGGTATCGACGAAGGTCTTGACAATCCTAGTTTCTTGTGGGGTTGCCCTTATGCTGTACCAAGTCAAAAACTTTTGCCTAAAACTTTTCTCAATATGGCCACTGCATTCTAGCCAGCGAATCACCTTGACGTAGTACTCTAAGTCGCTGTCCGAAGGGCAATCGCCACCACATTCTTCATTTCCTCTCTCGAGAATTCTTTTCTTCGATAGACGTCTGCCGTTTGCCTCTTCTTTTTCCAACCCACCGTTTCGAGCCTTGCCATGGATCTTTGGGGGGGCCTTTTTTGTGGTTCCTTCTTTAGAGCTTTCTTGTTTGCTAGGCGTTATCGGTAGACTAGCTTCTGTCCCCACACAAGGTGTATTTCTCTTCAAAGGTCGGTCATTTGATTCATTGTCGGTGCTCATTGCTTCACTCGATTGACCATCCGAAGAGTGCTTGACGTCAACTTTCATAGCACCAGATTGATCAGAAGAGATAAATTTTCGAGTCACATTCTCCTCATCAGAAGGGTTTTGACCATTACTGCAATTGAAAAAAAGGGCCTTGTTCTCATTTAAGTCGCTGCAGGGTGCAATGTTATTTGTTTCGTCTTCGACAGAAGATGGATTAGAAAGAGTGCTGCAGTTGGTTGCTGGGCTTTGAACTGTCTCCAATGTCGAACGATTCAAACTATCATTAGAAGTACTGGTAGTTAGTCGAACTTCCGATGAGCTTAACTCTTTGGAGTTGTCAAAGGCGACAACTTTGAAGACGTATTCTGTCGCGGGAGAAAGACAGGACACAATGAACCTAGTTTGTGGAGGAAATAAAGTACAGGTTGGCTGTTTAAGTCCTTGAGCTTGATTGTCGTTAGCCTTACGATGCCACAATGTGTAACCCACATTCGTTTCTTGTAGAGGTTTATCAGGACCCAAGATCACCGTAATTGATGTGGCATTAATAGCTTCAACTCGGATTAGACTAGGAGCTATTGTTCTAATATCTGCCGATTTTTTGAAGACATTAGTGTCTATTATGAAATCAATACTCCAGCAATCAAAACTAAGATTCCCGGTGAGTTCAAGAGAGCGGGAAATTAAAAATCACTTACAAATAGAATTTACCTTGGGAGAAATAAGTCTCCGCAAGGTCTTTTAAGGAATTTCATACAGCAATAATGTTAGAGCTAGGGGTAATCAACAGGACGGGCCCCCATTTTGAGCCCTTATCCGACCCATTTTCATAAGGGTTTTGATAGGACTGGGTTGAAAATGCATCGGGCCGAAAATGGGCTCTACTACAATTAATAAGGAGCGGGCTATAAAACGGTCTAATAATGGCAGAAAATGGCCTTTATAAATAGAAAAAACGAGCTCTTGTACAATTATTATAAATGACAATGCCAATGAGAATTTATAAAGTTTCTACAATTTAAATATTATAAACAATAATTAATTATTATAAACTGATCAATGGGGGCAATATTTTCTATTAAAGAAAAGGGGTCGGGCCAACCCTTTCAAGCCCGGCCCAAATAAAGTCCATATTAAATTTAAAGGCCATTATCTGGCCTGACCCATATTTACTTAAAGCTCAGCCCAACCGTGTTCAGCCCATTGAACACTAGAGCCTTAATCCCAAAAGATTGCGATCGGCTACATGAATCATTATCAGTTCTAATGGTTGCCCATAAGGATTCTCTTTCTCCATTCGTTTGGGAATTCCATAAGTCATGGTTGATATTTGGAGGAACAAACTAAGGTGCATTGTGTGTAATTCAGTGCCAAAATTACGCAGAATGGAAAGTAAATTGAATTACCTTGGTGTAACGGTGTTTGATAATACATCGACTCAAACAGCTCCACAGCAGAAGCGCAAAGTCTCTGGACTTCTTGACCCGATGATAGCCTATTAACAATGCCTCTACCCATCTTGACAGGAACACCGGTTAAGGTACCTACTTCTGCCTCGAGCAATTTAATGGCATCCTCAACCATATCGCAAGGCTTCTGGTATTTCTTTGTTCCAGCCAGTAGCTTCTGGCAAAGCGATATACGATAACATAGGATGTCTACCCGTCTGGTGTCCTTTGCAATTAAAAGCTGTTTTCTCCAACAGCTACAAAACAAAAATCATAATCAGACCGCTTCAACTTCTATGGACTATTAACTAGTTGATCAGGAAAAAACAACGCGACAAGCAAAATTAGCAATTGAAACCGGTCTATAGGACCACAATACACTCATTTTTTCAAAAGGAATATCAGTCTCCACTTTGCCAATCCTATCATGGGAACGTTAAAGTCCACAAGAACTTGAGAAGAACATGAAACGAACATGGGATTGTCAGGTAACTAAAGCATGCATCACTTCTCACTTCATGGGCACATATCAACAAATCGTTGCATTATACTCTTTCATCTGAGGAGCAAAGTGTAAAAGGGGTATGTGGAGGAAATCACAATATCTATGGCCAAAATCTATTCCGAGAGTTTTCCCTCACTATTTACCCGGCTTCATGAAAAATCATTGACCGTCTAGCTAGTCTACCTAACCATTCCTATGCAAAATGCGTGTTGATATTATAATCTAGTTGGCTCCCTCGTTCGCTACATTGTCTAGAAATGACTCATAAACCGATTGCACTTGAAAGTGACAATTTAGTTTTACCAACTTGTAGATTATTTTTCCTTTGGGATGCGTGATGGAAAAATATATTCGGTGTCCCTAATCAACACCACTTCACAGCTCATGCACCACATCCTTGTTCGCTACATTGTCTAGAAATGACTCATTTTACAATAGAAAACCACCTTTTTCTTACCATCCACTTTTATCCAAATTAGAGGTCTTGCTTCATAAGTAAGGTATAGTGTGAAAAGAGTTGTGTTGAAATCACAAATACTTGCTGAAGGTAACCGCATACACGTATTGTCCTTATATATCCCTCTTTTGAAAAGAGAAATTCTCCATGAGACAACAAAAGCATGACCAGCTATCACATTCCATAAAAGTGAACCATAAAAACTTACCAAACATTCCTCGAAATTCATCAATGAAAGATTAAGAAATCAATATTTTCATGACAAACACAAAGCTAAAAATAACTGAGAGAATATCTTCAACAAATATAAAACTGATATTTAACAGACAGCAAGCATTTACCTCATCAAATCATTCATCTTCCCACAAGAAGTGCAGTAGAAACTCCCATCCAGTTGAGAGACAAGCCCATTTCTAGCGATGCCGGTCCTTTCATGCTTAATAGCACATTCCAAATGACATGACATATTACACGAATCTTCTACGAATGGTGGCTCTGAGCTACAAGTCAGCCACAAGCTAGGATCCTTGTTATCGTCGTATTTATGACAGATACAGCATGTACACCTCTTGCAAAACTTATCCTCCGTACTCAATCTAGCCTTGCAAGCGGAATTCTTACAATAAATGGCGGTATCTAAATCACTTTCCTTGCTACACGTTGAGATAATGGTAGCCGAGACAATATGAGAAGGATTATCAGGTTTCCTCGGCCTCTTCAGAGATTTTTGAGCAACTGAAGGCGATGGTGACTGTTCAACAGGTAAACCATTAACATCGTTTAGAGAAATCTTTTCAGAAACTACTTTCAAAAGATGCTCAATGATCTTCAACTTAGTTAAACCAGTATATTTTCGCTCCTTCCCCATCTCCGAGCACAAAATTTGCAATATATCTTGACGGCTCCAAGTTTGTAGCATTTCAGGAGCACCATGTGCCCATTTTGCTAATTCATATACAATTTCTCTCCTCTCCTCCACACTCAACTTACTGCATTTAACCGGATCAAGCACAGCCCCTAAACCAAAAATCGGAACAATCAATGTGATGCTATAAAGATACAAGTTCAAGTTGAAAGATCATAATTCATAACACACAGGAAAAAAAAGGAATCAATACAAAATATGACAAATTTCCATCCAAATAAAGACTAGCAAGATTGAATAGTCAAAGAGAAAATTCAGCATGACTTTCTGTTGATCAAGCTATGAAAATCCTTCAACTCTTAATTGACTAGGACTCCTAAAAAGATACCAAATCAAGAACTACAATACAATCACACAAGTCGTAGCCTATGTTACTCGGACTGTTCATTTTGCTTCATGTAGCCGTATCCGATCCTTGGTCCTTGGAACGGCACTTAGACACTTCATTTTAGGCATAAAATTGAATATTTAGACGTATCCGATACTTGGACACATACGTGTATCCAACATCAGTACTCGAGTCCAAGTAACAATGGTCAACTATACCAGCAACAAAATACAACTAACCAACCAAATTACAAGAACCTCTAATGAATATGCAATGCCACTATGTTTTGGAAGGTCATCAAAAGTCTCTAATACACTATCTATCAAACCTAATTAAGTTGACCTAAAGGTACAAGATACTACTAATGGTTAGCAACTTCCATCAAAAGTGGTACTACACTTAATTTGAAGTATGTGGGAGTGTGGGACCCATAAACATCCTTAGATGCCGGAATAGTTCACCATCTTAATCAACAAAAAAATTATTGGTGACCCAAAAATCAGAAGTAACAGTTAAATGCAACCTACAACAATAACATCATCATCATATATCATATATGAATAGAAATAAAAGGGAAAAAAGTTCATCTTCCTTTTATAGTTTTCTTTTGTGGGGTTTATGATTTGGGGAAAAGGGTTGAAAGAAAATATGTGAAATTTAACCCCAAAAATTATGAATGAAAAAAGAAAAAACCCATCAAAGGAACACAAAAGAAAGTGAAAACCTATACCAATTTCAAGGAAAAGATACCCAAAACAAAAAACCCAGAAAACAAAACTTATGTAGATCAATGAAAAAACCCAGAAAACATAAGTCTAATCATGAAACAAATCACTCATATTCGAGAAAAAAAATAATTTCATCAATGCTAGAATTAAATGGAGATTAATGGATAGTGAAAAGGAAAACTTACCCTCAAAAGATGAATCCATTTCAGTTTACAATCAATAACAAGATAGGTAGTAAGTCACCAAACCAACATTTATTAACCTTTCATCTGAACAGGGATCTAATCATATCATAATAAAAAACTAAAAAATAAAAAATAAAAAATAAAAAAATGTCAGTACCAATGAGAAAATGATATAAAGATCAAATCTCTAAAAAATAACTCCTACCCACCACCCAAAAACAGGGAAAAAAAATAGCAGAAGAAATAAAAAAAGAAAAAGAGAGGTCAGGAAATAAGGAACAAAAATGGATTCTATTTCTCCATGGGAGTGAAACAGGAAAGATTGAAAATCGATTGGAATAAAATGAAAAAGAATCTGGGAATTAGAGAATAATAATGAAGATTGAAGGAATTGTTGGAATGCATAAGAGTTGAAAGAGAATAAGAGAGAGAAAGAGGAGAGAGAAAGGGGAGGGAGAGTAATGGAGGGAGCGAAATGCCAAATGGCAAGGATGAAAAAGATGAGTAATTTGGTTTCACAGTTTTTAAGTTGGCTTACCAACAAATAAAAGCGGCTGCATGTCATCTTCTTTATTTATCTACACTCTTATTTGTGCTTACTATTTTTTCTGTTGGGACTTGTGGGACTAGTGTTTATGAGATGGGTCATGGCCTCATGGGTATGGGATATTCTTTTGGTCGGAGTAAGTATGACTTTTTTTACGGTAAGTTTTCCGAGAGATAGACTTTTTGAGAGATGTCTTTCAGCCTCAGGTCTAGTCCATTAGAGTTTAATTCTTACTCTTATTTTATACTCCTTTCGAATCATTTTAGTAGTCCCATTTCCTTATTTGGCAAAATCATATCAATTGTCCATTTCCTTTTTAGTCTATCTTTTTTTTTATCTAAATACCCTCACTTTTACTACCCTCAATATCTAACTATCACCTTTACAATTAATTTAATCAATTAAAATACTCAAATATCACCTTTTTAATGGACCTCACATCATCCTTAATAACCGTGAAAATCCAAATGGAACATCTAAAATGATTCGGAGGGAGTATATTTCTTTATGGGCCACCCAATTAGGGTTGGTCTTTCGAAGAGACCGTCTCTCATAAGAATTTGTGCTTTTTTATGTAATGGATTTTAATTTTTATATTTTTTTGTTTATTCTATCGGCCTATTTGATAGGTGGTATTAAGCAGTAGTAATGAAATTTAAAAATAGAGTAGGTTTGGTTGAAGATTACTACTTTGATGTTGATGTTTGTTTGATTACAATTATCTCATTTTATTCATAAAATTCTTTTCAATGTAATACTATTTGTAGAGGTAGTATTAGATAATAATGAAAATTTGTATACAAGAAACTTTTTTATGATCAAAGTTGCATAACCATGGAAATGGAATGGAACTTTTTTGTGAAATTCTACACTATAATCATTTTTATACCTCTATATGTACTACTAACCAAATGGGTCGTATATGTTCATATAAGGGTGGAGCAAAGATTTTAGTGACCTATTTAATTATATGATCGATGTTTTTCAAAATGAGATCCTTCATCATATTAAAAGAAAATAAATTTTCCACAAGGAAAAATAATTCAAGACAAAATGCATTATAATAACATTATGCTCTAAAATTATTTAAAATATAAAAAAGTTTACAAACAAATTATTTAAAAAGGTTTGCTCAAAATCGACCTGAATAACAACATTTAATATTTGAGGCCCCTTGTTTTTGAACTCTAGGTGATCGACTATCCGAAATAGATTAAGAATCGGCTCTTATTACATAAAAGCAATGTTTCTTATTAAACTATTTTGTTTATTTTATACTCTTCTTATTCTTAGAGATATTTGTTTCGAGGGACTTTGTAAAAGAATGAGATTTTAAGATTGAGATTGAAGTCTCTTGCTTGTTTAGAGAAGATTAGAGTCCGAGAAGGTTGGAAAATGAGAATTCTAGAAGCTAAAGTCCCACAAAAAAGGAGTCTCGAAGATGGGTGGTATTTGGAGTTGAGGGTTGAGGCCGGGTTAAGACCAGAGTAGAGAGTTAAGCAAAATAACATATTTGCCGTTAGTTAAAACAAATGAAAAAAATATACCAGCAATTTTATATTCTTGTTCAATCAATTCTCATTTTATTTAATTATTTGGCCTTGTGTTATCTCACTTTGCACATAAAGATGTCAATTACTTAAGTTATGTGTTAAGGTAAAAAATTGCTAAAATTGCAAAAAGTTGAAATAATTAAGTTTTTTTTTCATTAAATAAAGAAAAAATACTTAAGTTCCAATCATGTTTTGGTTGTAGATAAATTTTCCTACGTGGCTATCAAAGAAACAATGTTATGCTATGAGTTTTAAGTTTTCTTTGAGGAATTTGCTTTTAAATTTAAAGGGTCATCATCATCATCCAACCCAGTGTATTCTGCTTATAGAAAACTATGGGCAGAGTCTGGGGAGGGAAAGACGGCGGCAACTCATACCCATACAGGAGAGCGCGACCAAACGGAGTCCCCCGGCTCAAGGAAGATAAAGATAATGTACCAGCCACCTAAGAGATACAAACAACGCATAAAACAAAACTACTAAAAAGGCCGAAAACAGAGATAGAGAATATTAAAACCAAGCATATTAAAACCTAGGAAACCAAAAGGGCAGAAGACGTGATCAAGCAAGAACTCAAGCGCCAAAACGACTCTAAGAAGACAAACAATGGTCTGAGACTTGGATAAAACGCCTCCAACATCCCCTATACCTAGTCAGGTCCTCAGAGAGGTTTAACTCATGCATGTTCGCTTTTATTTGCTCTATCCATGTTCTCTTAGGTCTCCCACGACTCCTCTTACCCTCTACTATAATGCTTTCGACTTCCTCACAGGGGCGTCGAAAATCTTTCTCTTCACATGTCCATACCACCTTTTAAAATTTAAAGGGTATCCCACGTAAAATTATTTTGTTACTAAATTCAACGTCAATATAAATTTTTAAACAAACATATTAATATACTACAATCTAACTTATTTTTATATAATTATTTAACTACTATATTGGTTATTATTTGACTATAATTTATACATGATAATGTATCGACTATTAAACCTTACAGTTAAACAAAATAGAGTAAAAATGTGGTAAAGGCGGAGTTGATAAATTTGAAATTTTGCAAAGAAATACGTATAGCTAGGTAAAAACAAAAGCATACATTACCCATAGGTATATTTCATAGCATATATTAAGGAAACTTCCATTACTAATTTAATGTTGTAAAAATTCTACTTCTTCTAATAAAAGTAAAAGAAAGACCTAAGGTTATATCTCATTACTTAGGTGACTTTTCGAACAAGATCATTAGACGCATTTTAAATTGATTAATTTTTGATAAGAATGATAAGATGGAGGTAGTTAACTCGATCAATGCAATACAATATAATTTGTTTTTAGTGGGATATGTTTAGCGACATTTAATTTAAATGTCGCTATTTCAAATTTCTTATTGTGTATATAGAGGATTTAGTGACATTTATTAGACCCTTTAGCAGTATATTACAAAGTCACACTAAAGCTTTTTGCGACATAGGATCTAGTGACATTTCCCACAAATGTCACTATAGGCTATAATGACAATTACATATGTCACTAAAGACCAAATTAAGTGTCGCTAATTAATCAATTTATGGTGAAACTAAAAAAATAAACCAATAATTATTATACTAAAAATATGAATTAGTGGCATTTTTTTAATGCCACTAAATTCAATATCGCAAAAAGCTAAATTTGTTGTAGTGATGCACAATTATGTTCAAAACCAAATGTATAAAGAAAGTCAAAGAGGAACATAAGATTAGATTAAATGATGAAGATTAAAAAAAAGGCTTGATTTAAGAAACTGACCACTAAATAAACTCTTTTATTATATATTTATTTATAAGCTAAGTGATTATATATTTCTTCATGTCAATTTATGTATTTATAAAGTATTATCTGATCTAAACTTTGCTCAATTAATTAAGATCATTAATTAAGTTTTAAATTTGACGTGATCTCAAAAAGTTTAATTCACTCTAAAAAAATCTCATCAATTGTTGTTACACCATGGTGCACTCAAGTCATCATTCTCTTACTTTTAGTTCTGATCCTTAGCATGTTAGTAGATTCGTTACTCAGTTAATACATAAAAAAGTTCTTCATATACAAACTAAAAACATATACTTCTATGTTCTTTTGACCATAACAACATGAATTGTCATAGCAAAAAATGATTATTTCAAAGTAAATTTATTTTTACTCCTTTTCTCTATAAATATATATATCCTTTTGATTCCACTAAATTTTGTTATAAAACTTTTATACTTTTGTTGAATAAAACCATAAATAGTAACAAATTCAATAAGACTAAAGAGTAATGGGCTAATGGCTTATGTTTAATCTACCTTTGTATATTGTAATCATAATGCATACACTTCACATGAAATTGGAAACAAATAAAAAACACTTAAATAATGCACTAACTTTCATAGTTCCATTTATTGAATGTAGAAAATGGTAAAATAGGATATTAGTGTACACCACTTTTTGCTTTTATGTGCTACTAGTCATTTGTCACATATCCTTTCTTTAACAATTGTTTACTTATTGGTTGTTGTTTTGGATCACCTATCACGGGGTGCCAATGCCACCATCAATTGTGTGATTGACACAATCTACGTACTCCTTAGCTTTGATTAACAAATTAACAAATAAAACACCAACACAACTCACATCTATTATTAGTGTCAAATAGAGGTGTTCAACGGGGCAGGTCGGCGCAACAAATTAAGGGTCGGATAATATTTTAACGGGTTATTAGCGGGTCGGGTCAATAACGGCGCGGGTCATTAACGGGCCTTGGTGTAAAGAGTTGGGCCGGGCCGGGCAGAATAATTATAAGAATTAATTGTGAAAAAAATGTAATACTTTTTTTGTATATTTTTAAGTGATATATTGTTATATAAATAAGTGATAGACACAACGGGTCATAAAGTATAATGAAAAAAACTAGTTTATTAACTTTTTAAAAAGGGTCAAAGTGGGTTGGATTTAAACGGACTTTGACCTACCCGACACGTTTAAAATTTAACATGACCCGACCCGGCCCGACCCATTAAACACCTCTAGTCTCAAACGAATAACTACGTGGCCACTTGGTTAGGGAGTATTTGCTTTGGAAAATTCGTCAACTGCCTGGATGAGACTTTCAAATCATCAAGCAAACTAAAACAATAAAGAAAATAAGACAAACTAATATGAACATTTAAAATTACAAAACAAAATTCAAATAATTAGTTTTATATATAAACTATAGATTAGATTATTAAGTGATCATAGCTCTAGATACAAGACCGAATGTCCATACCGTACTATATAATTGTTATTTAGAGTGAAAAAATACCCCATAAATAATTATCACTAATAGTGAAAAAATAGTAAAAAGAATAGACATGAATGATCATCAAAAGACAACTCTTAAAAGTCCAGCCCAAATCTGTATTTAGAGTTGTAACAATATATATTTAGAATTGGATTGGGCTTTTGAAAAATCGCCTTTACATAAGACGGTCTCATATAAGAATTAGTATCAGAATAAATGATCAATCTTTGAATTAACAATGTTTATACTTGTATCCCATACCACTTAGCACTTACCAAACATGGCCTTAACTTTGTGTTTGCTACATTTAAGAAGTTGTTCATTAAATAATAAAAAAGTATCAATATTGAATTAAAAATGCTTTACTTGTTAGTTGTGAGTTGTGGGGAAAGTGGTTGGTAGGTTATTCTTTCAAAGGAAACCAATAGCATTGCACTTTGTAGTTCTCTATTCTTTTGTTCTTTCCCATGTCTCAATGGACAGGTTTACAAAATTCTAGAATTTAACTTAAACTTCCTCCGTTACATAATACTCGCTATTGATAGTGACATTTTCCCACATAATATGTCACACTCAATAGCAAATATTATGGAACGGAGGAAGTACTTGGTATTTTTTGAGTCTGTTCCATTATACTTGTTATAGTTAATTTTTTATACACTCTAGCTAATACGAGTATATTATTTTGATCATTTATATATTGCATTATACATAACTAAATATTATAGAAAATTTAATATTATAAAAGTATGCGAATAGATGATTGAAACATAATCTCAATTGACTATATTTTTTATTCTTATGTATTAGCTATTACTTCAGACAGGGGCGAAGCCAAAATTTTATAATAGGGGGCCAATAATAATACTAAAAAAGTCTAATTAATCACCGTAATTTGTAATCACTATAAAAAGACAAAACAAATACTAATAAAGTAAAAAAAAAAAAATCTAAAAGCCCCACCTTATCAAATTTTTCCATGTAAGGATTTTGTTTAGAGAACCTCATAATAATACAATATTTAAATTAAGTTAAAGTTCTTACATGAATAATTATTTGAATCGCACATTTTCATGATCATGGGGATGGTACTCATTAATTTGTTTAAGTAATCTAAAATCGCGATCAAGAACAAAATGGTAAATATTATCAAAGCCGTCGATTAGCTAGGGCAAACGGGCTATCGCCCAGGGCCTCAAATTTTTTAGAGCCTCAGAAACTTAACTTTTATGTATATGATTGATTTTAATTTGAATTATACTTAGATATAATATATACTTTTTGTTAAGTAATAATGAGTGATTTTTCTTTTTATAAAGTATTCTAAATATCAACAATGAAAAATAAAAAGTGCATTATATTATTCGTTACTTCTTAATTTTTTAGACCATAAAATAAACGAAACGGCCCTTAATATTATCGATGACCTAACTCAACTATTACAACTTTACGAGGACGTTTATTGTTACTCCCTCCGTCCCTTATAATTTGGAGCATTTTCCATTTTCGTCCGTCCCACTTAAATTGCAGCATTTCTATTTTTGGACTATGACCCACCACTTTCTTTTAATCTCATCCATACATTTTAACTCTCTTTTAATTTCATCCACACAATTCATTCTCATTCCTCATTTATTACCACTTTCTTAATATTTACCCATTTTCTCTTTACTACTAACTCATGAGGACGGAGTAGTAATAATTAAAATGTGATTTCTTTTTCTTCCTTATGATTTTATTTTTGAACACTTGTATTATCCAGAGTGTAAATATTTTAATTCGGTTCTTACTTCTTAGTTCTTACTAGTCACTAGTGAAGGCTGAAGCCTGTTATTTCCACAAAGATGATAATGTGTTGCTCTTCAGTCTTTCTATATATAGTCCCATCATACTTTTTGAAAAACCATGAATTATATTTTTAATAAAAAAGAGACATACTTTTCTATTTTTTTTAATTAAATGATAAATGATCTTATGATAGAGACTATCTACATCTAGGGTGTTGGCCGTTGGCGGTTGACTTTTTTAGTTGGCTTATTTGATCAGCTGGAAATGTTGGCTGTTTTTATTGGCTTTTAAGCTAGCTTAAAAAGCTAGCTGTTTGTGGAGATGTTTGGTAAATTTGAATGTTGGCTGTTGGCTGTTTATTAGAGAAAAAGTGGGCTAACAAGCCAAAAGCCAACCCAAAAAGCTAACTGGAGTAGCTTTTTCATTTTGGCTTAAAATCCAGCTTTTTAGCTGCTTTAAAAGCCATTTACCAAACACTTTTTTTGGCTGTTTGACCAACCAACAAACCAAAAGCCAAAAGCCAAAAGCCAACCAAAAAGCTAAGCGAAAAGCCTATTGCCAAACACCCCCCTTAATCTATAAAGTGATAACTCATAATTTTAAAATAACCAATTAGAAAAATTAGTTAATTATATAAACTTGTTTCATAATAAGACCGTCTCATACTTGACAGTCTAAAAAATAATATTATTAAAAAAAGAAGGCACAGTTATCTAAAATTTTGCATGTTCACTCAGCATAAGTCACGAGAACAAATTTTGTTCTCCTATCATAAAGCCTTACTGAAATTATACTTTGTGTAACTTGCAAACAATTTATTCATTATGAGTGTATTTATTTATATTCAAAAATGAAAAAGAAAGCATTCGTTTTTCCTACGCATCAAGACACCAAATATAAAAGGCAACAAGCTAGTAGTACTTTTTTTTTAATCGGTCTCCTGAGAGACGATCTCTCAGGTCCAGCCCATTAAAGCTTAATGCATACTTTTACTCTGTATTTTTCTTTATGGGTCAACCCAATTAGAGATAGTCTCTCAAAGAGACCGTCTCTCACAAGTATTTGTGTTTTTATAGGGTAAGTTTAAAAAGAAAAGTGTATGTGAGAATTGAACACGTGACATTATTTGTGAGAAGTGGTACGGTCTAATTAAGATAAGACGCAATTCTTTAACCGAATTAGAAGTTAATAAATAAATTGTTGCTGATTACTTCTTTCATTCTGAAATATTTGCTTATTTATCGTTCAAGTTGAATTTATTCATTGCAGTTAATATTTAAGGAAAATATAGTCAAGTGAGATCATGTTTGAATCCTTTAATTGCACATTATCATAATATTAACCTTTTATAATGTTAAAAGTGTATAATTCAATATATAAATGATTAATATAATACAAATTCTCGTGAGAGACGGTCTTTCTGAGAGACCAACTTTTAATTAGGTTGGCCAATTAGGGAAAATGTAGAGTTTATATAGGCAATAAGGTTTAATGGATTGGGCCTGAGAGACATCTCTCAGAAAGACGGTCTCTCAGGAGACTAGCTGTATATATAATATATTAAATTGCGTAAAAAGTCAAATCTAATGATTGAAATGAAGGAAATATTAATTTATAGACACGGCGTTCAAGACCCTTTCTTTCGCAACTAGCTTATGTTTGACGTTAGTACGTTACGGTACAATACCATTTTTGCCGTAGAAAACACCAAATGGGTGGAATAACATGATAGAATATGCTTTACATAGTCTAAAGACATTAAGCCATATCCGTTAAAGATTAATGCCTACTTACTGTATTTTTAATGCTTTATTATGTTATTTTTAATGTTTATTTTCCGTATTTTTAATGTCTATTTTCAATATGTTAAATATCTACTTACATCAATTTTAATATCTACTTACAATATTTTACGAAATATATTATAGATCAGCCCAATTAGAAGATGGTCTCTTAAAGAGATTAACTATCACAAGAATTTGTGAATTTGAATTTCTTGAATTTCTCTAATTGATCTAATCCTAAATAATACTTATACAAGAATACAACATACTAATCTTTTTGATCTTAATTTACAATATTTTTTATTTTAGTCTTCCACTAATCTAATACTCCCTCCGTCCCACTTATATTGTCCACTTTGATGTGGACACGCAAAATAAGAAAGGGATGGTAGTAGAGTATTTTAAGTGACTATAATAATTGAAAAGGTGGTAGTGGGGTATTTTAAGTGATTATAATAATTGAAAAGGTGGTAGTGGGGTATTTTAAGTGATTATAATAATTAAAAAAGGTGGTAGGTGGGGTATTTTAAATAATATAAGTTGGAGTAGTTGGGGTTATTTAGGTAAAAAGTCTTTGCCAAAAATAGAAAGTGGACAATTAAAGTGGGATGGCCTAAAAAGGAAATGTGGACAATAAAAGTGGGACGGAGGGAGTATTATTTTTATAGTAGTAGTTTTATTATCATTTTTTTATTCAAATTAAAAACTTATATATTCTAGTAATTCTACTCATCTTAACGAAATCCATTTTTTCTTATTCTTCAATCTAGTTTTCATTTTCACTAACTTTTACGTAAAATACAACTGATGCATTCTGAGAGGGATATAAAAAGTGCATTCTGAGAGGGATATAAAAAGTAGTTCTAAGTTAATTTATCCAAACATGTATATATGTGTAATGAGTAGAGTTAGTAAACTTGTAAATTTTAATTTAAACTAACGTCGAAAGAAAATGTAATAATACTAAATCGAACTTTAATTTATACCACCTCTATTTCTCTAGATGTGTCTATATCCTTATTTTATTTTTTGCCATCATTCATCCATCAACATTAATATATTTTAATTAAAATTCATAATTATAAATTAAAAATATTCCAGTGAAATTTTATTCAATTCGTATTAAATATAAATTTTATTAATGTGTGAACGTTTTGTAAATTTAAATTATAACAATTAGAATTATTAAGAAATGATAGGTAATATAAAGCGCAAATGGGACAAAACATAGAAAGTAATAATTAGGATTGGACCAAACTTTATAATTTACAAATTAATTTTAAAAAGTCCACATTCGTTAAGATAGAGTAAGGGGTCCTATCTCCATGTGAACCTAGCCGAAAAACATGAATTATCAATTATGCTTATCTAAACTTTTACTAGTATTAAACTAAACTTATTTGGAATCAGTATCATCATATCTTGTGTATTCCGCCCATGAAAAATTATGAGCAAAATTTAGGAGAGGAAAGAAAGGCGACAACTCATACTCATAAAAAAAGAGCGTGATTAAAAACTCTCTCAACTTAAAATAGACATGAATAGTTCATGCAATATTGAAAAAGATTGAGTGAAATCACACTATTAAAAATAATTATTTTTTTCCATTTACAATCCTTTGACTTTTACACTATTTACAAAAAATGTCAAAAATATGCCTTTGACTTTCTATAGCAAAGGTAAAAGAGAATTTCAGTATTCCGCTCAAGGCAAGGTCCGGTAGGGGTTTTCTTTTTTCCTGAAAGACGCGAACAAGAAACCCCAAACCTATTCCCCTAATAAGGAAGTAAACAGAGATGTGAGCAGTCAAGAAACCCCCCAATTGATACCTACGCTTAGTATTATTTGAACCCCAAACCTTCTGCTCCACATGCAGATGCTTGAGCCACAAGCGCTTTTGTTAGAAGATTTTGTTACAATTCATTTCATTTAGTTCCAATAATTAATTTTTACACTTTTTATTAATATATTACTAGAATAGGAAAATTAACAATATATTAACATATAGTATTTTGAGAAGTATTTCAAATAAATAAAAAAAATTCAAAGGAAGTTGTAGTATTAAATTGGAGAGAACATAATTACATCTATCATTTCAAAGAAAAAATAAATGTTAATTAAAAGAATCATTTATTAAATTAGATTTTCTTATTGAAAACAAAAGGTATAGTCACATGTAGGTTGCTTGATAGTAAGGTTAAGATTATATAATAAACGCTAAACCCCTTCAAGCTTCAAGTTCAACATAAACAATTTGGATTAACAAGTTCCACTTGCAAATTTCATATGCACGAAAAATAATGCTATTAATAGTGATTCATTTTATGTGTATTATCATCAATTTTAATTATTTATTTATATACTTCAAAATAATTATCTACTTTGGGTTAGACACGAATTTTAAGAAAATGATAGTGAAGGTAATTTAATTGATTATAATAATTATAAAGGTTGTAGTTGGGGTATTTAAGTGATTATTATAATTGAAAAGATGGTAGGTGGGGTATTCTAAATAATATAAGTTGGGGTAGTTGGGGGTATTTAGGTAAAAAATCTTTGCCAAAAATAGAAAGTGGACAATTAGAGTTAATTGACCAAATAAAGAAAGTGGACAATTAGAGTTAATTGACCAAATAAAGAAAGTGGACAATAATTTTAAGGAAAAATTGTTTCTAAAAAGCCAACCTTTTGGCCATCTGCAAATAAAGAGTTAACGTTTCATTTATTCAATAAAAAGACAATCTTTGTCTCATTTTTGCAAATAAAGAGTCAACGTTTCTTTTATTCACTATAGCAGGCATGTTTTCAACTCTAAATTTATTGAATAAATGAAACGTTGACTCTTTATTTGCAAAAATGAGACAAAGATTGTCTTTTTATTGAATAAATGAAACGTTGACTCTTTATTTGCAGATGGCCAAAATGTTGGCTTTTTAAAAACAATTTTTCCTAATTTTAAATAGGAGGGAGTATTTTATTGATACATGTGGGCTAAGGGAAGGGGAGCTCCGAGAATTAAGTGACAATTGACAACGGAGAGCCAAACTTAAGATTTTACATAGAAATTTAAATGATATTAATTTTGAACTGAAATAAAATCCGATTATATTATTATCAATTCTACTTAGGTTTTTATGATTTTATATTTATTGTGTGACAATATATATAAAGTTTTTCAATATTTAAGATTTTTAAAATGAAATTCATCAACTCATTTGATTTTTATAGTCAAATGCAACTACCATTTACTATAATTCATATTATAAAAATCAATAAAGATTCAAATCGGTCAATTTTCAAAACATAAGTTTACAATCAAACAAATAAATACATATGAGGGTGTTTGGCAAAGGCATCGAATAACTGGTAGCTGATAGTTAATTATAGTGGTTGATTTGACAAGTTGATTTATTTATTAATTGGTTTGACCAGTTGATTTTGAACTCGCTGCTATGAGCAGCTTGTTTAAAAATAGCTTGTTCATGTCATTATGTTGTTTCAACCAGCTAGCTCACCAAATATTAGCATTAGCTAGTTTGACCATCCAACCCTCTTTTTACATCAATTTAAGCTAAAATTGCTCTATAAACTAATTTGTCAAACACCCTATATAATTCATACTCCCTCCTATTCAGCTTAAATGTCCCATTTAGTATTCTCACACTTGCCGAGGCAACATTTTAACCGTTAATATCTCAAAATATTCTTAAATAAAAATTATAAAAATTTGATATTAATAATCCTTGTATTGAGACGAATCAAACAAGATCCCACATGACTATGTTTTAACTTATAGATTAAGAGTAAAATACAAATTAAGAGTCATGAGTGAATAGTACCAAAAAATCAAATGGGACATTTGAGCTGAATAGGAGGTAGTATTATTTAAATCAATAAAGATGCAAACCTTAAGATCAGGGACCCAAGACCAAATAAGACCTTTTGCATCCACATTGTAGGTGAATCCAGATTCTATTCTTAAAAAATATAATCCCTTCGAATCATTTTAGATATCCCATGTATTTATTTGGCAAAATCATATCAATTGTCTCATTTCCTTTTTTGTCTATCTTTTTTACCTAAATACCCCCACTTTTACTACTCCCAATACCCAACTACCACCTTTTCAATAAATTTAGTCAATTAAAATACCCAACTACTACATTTTTAATGGACCCCACACCACTCTTAATAACCATGAAAACAAATGAGACATCTAAAATTATTCGGAGGGAGTATTAGCATCAAGTCCGGTGACCTTTGGAGTCCAAGACTAATGCCTATTATGAATCGGGTCTAGCTAGTGACCAAATTTCCGAAAGAGTTGCCCCATAAGGATAATCGCGACATCTATTTTTTGAAAAAATATCGTTATCATGGGTAAAAAGATATTAAAGTGCTAAAACACTAGGGTACTATATTGATAATTAGGAATGTCATAGGTGATTAGGGATGGTCAACAAAAGTCAAAAGTGATTGTGATGGTCAACTATCATTTAGGCTGGTCAAATGTCGTTTGGGTTGGTCAACGGTCACTTGACCTGAATGGCGTAGACCTTGATGCTTTGGTGTAATAATTCGGAAAAAAAAAACCTTTGAAACCGTAATCCTCAAAAGCCCTAAAATTAAAGGTTGTTATTCGCAAATTACTCTTTTCTATAAAACTAAAAAAATACTTTGCAATTTTCGTTCATCCATATAAAAATGTGCAAACATTTTCATTAAAAAGATTTTCTAATGCATATATGAAGTTTTTAAAAATTCACGTTTCTATAACAAGATATTTATCAAACCTTTCAATTTTCAAAGTACAAATACAATAACCACAATTCAAAATACATAAATCGACAAAGTTTCAAATCAAACAAAACAATACGCATGAATAATTGTTTTGATATGAATTTTTAATAGGTTAAATGAGTCGGCTTTGAATCTCAAAAGTGTTGACATGAACCCAAATTGAACCGAAACCCTAATATTATGGACCCATATTCAACCCAAGCCATTAATTTTTAAAAATAAATAGATAGATTTTGACCCTTAAATTAAGGTTGGGCTAGATCTAAATTCTTAAAGGTCCAAGATCCATACACATAGCTGACCCTACACTATATATGTATGGAACTAGACATGGATATTTGACTGGTAAAAAATGGATATAACACTAACCATAGCCATGTATACCCAATCATAGATTCATAGGTATATTTATTTATTATTTATTTATTTATTATTTTTTATTTAACATTTAATTATTTCAACAAAATATACGCAACTACACTTGTACATTTATCGTGTTTCTCGGCTTCATTAAAACTTTCTATTAAACATAAAAAACTTAAAAATAAAAATCAACCAAATAATCCTACGTTCAAGGCCTGTTTTCCTCTTAATACTTGTCACTATAAGTTAAAAACCAAAAAATAGGTTAAAAATTCAACTCTACATCACAAAAAAAAATTAGATTATGGAGAACAATCATATCCCATTACTCCAATCTTCCCAGGAAAGAACCGGTAAAATTAATAAGTTGATAGGGTTTTTATTTTTTAATTAAATGATTGATGATCATCGACTATCTTTTTGAAGACCCTTTGGCCTTAAGAGTCGGGGGACTCTCTGACCATAGCTTGTCTATGAGTAGGATTCACCGGGTACGATGTTGATGATGATCATCGACTGTCTTTTTAAAGACCCTTTAGAGTCGAGGGATTCTCTGACAGCACTCTCCTACATGGGTATGAGTTGTCGTCTATCTTCCCTCCCCAAACCCTGACCATAGTTTGTCTATGAGCGAGATTCACCGGGTATGATGATGATCATCATCGACTATCTTTTTGAAGACCCTTTAGAGCCGGGGGACTCTCTGACCGCACTCTCCTACATGGGTATAAGCTGTCGTCTATCTTCCCTCCCCAGACCCTAACCATAATTTGTCTATAAACGGAATTCACCGGGTATGATGATGATCATCGACTAACGATAGGTTTGATGTATATCAGGAACATTGGGGACAGCAGTAGCGCACATAATAACAGGAGTTCTCGGATCAGGAGTGCTATCATTAGCATGGAGTTTAACGCAACTTGGATGGATAGCAGGCCCAATTGCATTGATCATATTCGCATTAATCACTCTTTTCTCGTCGTTTCTGTTATGTAATTGTTACAGATATGTTCACCCTCACCATGGCCTTCTTCGTAATCCATCTTATCTCCATGCGGTCCGATTCTATTTGGGTATTTTTTTCCTCTTTCTCGCTAAATATAGAACTATTTTTGTGACAGACTGTTTCTCGATCTAAAAACAAGGATCACAATGATAATATTTGTTTAATTGGGGTATGTTACCCATATGAGCAATACCATCATATTAAATGTCTAGTTTTGAATCGAGCTTTTGTCATAAAGATGAGAGTGAGACCCAACTACAAAGGTAAAGGTAAAGGACCTTCTCGGTATTCGCACAAGGTAGGGTCCGAGTGGGGGTTTTCTTTTTCTTGAAAGATGCGGACAAATCATACTTGTACCCCCCATGAGAGAGTAAAGAGAGATGCGTGTAGTCAAGAAACCCCTAATTGATACCTGCGCCCAATAGAGGTCGAAACCCAAATTTTCTGTTTCACATGCAGATGCTCTATCCATTGAGCCACAAGCGCTTCTGGTAGTGAGACCCAACTACGACTAGGCCAATTGATGATTCTCGTGTGTAGTGTGCAAATGTTTTTACAAGGCACGGGAAGGAGACTTACTTAGCTACTTCCTCCGTTTCATAATACTTGTTACCAATAGTGATATTTTCCCACATAATATGACATACTCAGTAGCAAATATTATGGAACGAAAGTATTTGTTTGATGCATAGCATGTAACCTCACCCACTTCTATTTCAGGCGAAACGAGTGCTTGGCTTTGTGGAATTATTGTACATATAAATTTATATGGGATAGGAATTGCTTACACCATCACTGCTGCTATAAGCTTAAGGTATTTCTTTTATACTAGCTAAAAAAAGTTCCAATAAGAAATCTTTACAGGAGAATTTAATGGAGAAAAATAGAAACCATAAAAAGTTAGTGTAACAGATATGAGGAAAACAGCTATGTCTATTAAAAAATATTTTATAAAGTTCGTGTGAACATGTGAAGATCATAACCCTTATCAAAATATAAAATAAGGATCAACAAAATTAAATTTGTCCCAAGATAAATAGAAAGATTCCTTATGGAAATAACTAATGGAACAAACCAAAATGGCAAATGGAAACAACTTTAAGGAACGGAAAGAGTACTCACTACTCCCTATATAAATATATGCTTATATATTCTTGTTAGAGTATATAACATATCTTGGGGCTTCAACCATAAGTTTAAGCTTTTGATTGGTTTGGTTCTTTGACATAGTCTCAGAAGCCATTGTGACAAGAGGTCACGGGATCGAATTTCAACCACCCCTCATTTAAAGTGGAATATTGCACCAGATATGAGGAGAGCCTATGTTGCATCCACACTTCTAGCCCAAAGGGCTCTCATGTGAGAGGGCGTGTTAGAGTATATAACATATCTTGGGGCCTCAACCATAACTTAAGTTTTTGGTTGAGTTGGTTCCTTGACAGTTCTCAGTTTCTTACGGTAGCATGTTTCATGTTTACAGAGCTATACAGGAATCAAATTGTTATCACAATCTAGGCCCTGAAGCTGCCTGCAAATTTGAGGATGCCTATTACTTCATGTTATTTTTCGGATTTGTTCAAATTATTATGTCTCAAATACCAAACATGCATGACATCAAATGGGTTTCCTTGATAGCTGCAATCATGTCTTTTACATATTCCCTCATTGTGCTCGGACTTTCTACAACGCGAGTTATAGGTAAGTTTGTCGAAAACAGTGTCACATGATTCACTGATCTCCTTGCGAATTGCAAATTTAGAAAAGCGAATTATGGTCGGTTTTGGGCTATTCTTGGAAAAACTTGAGCTAATAATGAAATCAAAAAGTGAATTAGCTAGCGAATGATGTTACGCTGGTTGAAAACACGAATCCGAGGAGTGCATGTTATAGAAGGTTTTAGAATTTTGTTTATGCATACTTAACTTTCATTGTTATTCTAGGAAATGGTGTGATTAAGGGTAGTATTGGAGGAGCACCTACTTCAACTATAATGGAGAAAGTATGGTTGGTAGCTCAAGGACTAGGGGATGTAGCTTTTGCCTATCCATTCTCCTTGATTCTAATTGAAATTCAGGTATGTAAACATAGGCTTCTAAGGAACCTAGAGCACAAATTATATAGAATCCGATTGAGTCGAAGTCTTAACCATTCTGAAATGGGTGTGAAATGTAGGATACTCTCAAGTCTCCGCCATCGGAAACTGAGACCATGAAGAGGGCGTCTACCATATCTGTTGCGGTTACGACCTTATTCTATCTCCTATGTGGAGGATTTGGTTATGCTGCTTTCGGAGATGATACACCGGGGAACCTTATGACAGGACTACATGAACCTTATTGGCTTATCAACCTTGCTAATGTTTGCATTGTTGTTCACCTCATTGGAGGTTATCAGGTATTTATCATCTCATAATACGTTATGTACTCTATCACTATAAAATATAGCTTATCTAATTGCTCAACTTTTCCTCGACAAGGTGTTCACCCAAGCACTTTATGCAGCAATCGACCGGTTCTTTGCTAAAAAATTCCCTGACAATGAATTGATCCACGATTCGCACACTTTAACGCTTCCGTTGGTTCCATCTCTTAGGGTGAACGTTTTTCGGTTGTCGTTTCGAACGGGCTATGTTGTATCAACTACACTTCTAGCAATAGCCTTCCCATACTTCAATCAAGTGTTGGGGATTCTTGGTGCTCTCATGTTTTGGCCTTTATCAATATATTTCCCTGTAGAGATGTACTTGAGCCAGAGAAATATTCAAGCATGGACAAGGTGGTGGATTGCACTAAAAACCTTTACTTATGTTTGCTTGATAGTTATATTATTTGCTCTATCAGGCTCACTTCAAGGGCTTATAACTGCAAAATTAGGCTGAGTAAGAATTATGTTCAAGTGTTAGTTTTTTAGGTTTTTTTTTTTAATCATATTTTCACATTTTTTATGAGAAGCTTGCGTGACATACTCGTTCTTTTGTAAAACTTGCGACATTCTTGTTTTAAACGTTCATGTTATTCACGATATCCATTGCTTCGAAGCGATGGTATCAATGAATGTTTTAATCACTAGGGCTAGCAAAGGAACATCTTCATAAACAAATAACTTGCATAGAAGCGATAACTTGGAGAGAACATGGTGGTTATAAATTGCGACATACAGATGATGTGTTTACGCAAACGATACAATAAAGAATACACGGTGGAAACATTAAGAGCCTACCAGATTTAACAATTACACGAGCTACTGCCTCAACAAAAGATCAGATATGCATCACTTGCATTTTGCAGGATGAAGCCAGAAAATTTTCATTGCGGATGCAATTCTGCAACTGTCGGGATTCCACCATTTTCATATGTACTACTAGGATAGATTGTAGTTGGAAAGGTGTACAAAGCCTCATTTTACATATAATTCCTGCTAAAAACCATAAACCTCTGAGTCAGTTTGCAACTATAACAAGAGTGAGTACGTATATCCAGATCAGTGTCACATGATTCACTAGTCAACTTACGAATCACGAATAAAAAAAACGAATTATGATCGATTTTAGGCTATTTTTGAGCCATTTTGAGCGAATTGCAAATTTTAAAAGGCAAAATAAGAAGCGAATTATGTTTCACTGATCTAGATGATTTACGATCAATGATAATACCTGCAATTCTGCAAAGCATCACCATTAAACAGACTGCCTTTTGCTAGAAACTTCCTTTTTGAGACCAGCTTCCTTCTCCTACAATCATATTATAATTTTTGATTGTTAAAAGTTAAAAATAAGACAGAGTAAAAAGTTCTACAGCAAAATCACTTACGAGTTACGAGTTACGATCAACAAACAAGCACATCTAGTATAATGAACTTGTTGGCTTTTTTTGAGTCCAGGGTATAGGTCGAGGGAAAGGAAGGGCTAGGGGAGGGGGCAATGAGAATCAAACCTAGGACCATACGTGAGGAAAATGGTATATGGTCTTACAAGACCTGATTCTCTTGTTCGCTTTGATGGTTCTTATTGTGACTATCTTAACAATTGCACGAATTTCTTATGTTCATTTTTTATACACAAAAGATTAACAGATTTTGTTCATTCTTCAAATTTCATGAACGTAAATCCAAATTTTAACTTGAATCATTTAGTTAGATCAGCCTCAAAGTCAGTAAGTTGAAACAGTGACCTAAATTTGACTCTAAGCGTCCGGTTAGGGGTCATCAAGAAAGGTAAGGGGAATGGCCCTTGATTCTTTTGGTTGGTGCTTAAGTTGTCCTTCTATTGATTCCTTTCTATCACTATTGCTGGAAAACAGAACGTTAAAACCGTTCTTCCTCAACTCCTTCTCTCACAAAACGACTTGATTTCCTTCTTCCTCTACACCATGAGCTCACCTTGACTACCACCCCCTAACTACGTCCAACATCAAAAAGAGCCTATCAACCAAAAATCTTGCTCTAACAACCTGACCTTACCACACACCGACTTGTCATCCCCCATCAACCATCTTTGTAGCTTATAATTAAAAATCTTACCGCATTAGAATGATTTGTATTTTGTAGTGTAAAGTCTCGTCATATATACCATGTCTTTCTCATGGTAATGAAATTTTCATGGTAAAAGTTTTTCGCCCACATATTTTCCATTGCCAGCTAATACCACCTCTCTAAATGATAATATATTAGAATGTATTTTTTGAATAAAATGAGACGATTGAATTATAAAGGCAAGGCCATTAAATTTTACTAAAATTCAATTACGTTCCAATAATGTTCTCATTATTTAATACCAACCATCAAGTGGACTGTCGTCTGTCGCTATTGGTTTTAGCAAAGGAAAGGAAAGGAATAGAGAAAGAGAATGAAACGGAAGGAAAAAACCCCAAAATTCCCTCATGTGTTGTATTGGGCAAGACAAATAAATTACTATCCCTTGAAGAATGTTGCTAATCTTCTTTACTCGGGTGGGATTTTTAGATCGAGTTTAGTAGGTTTAACTAAGCTTACTAAAGCGAAAAAATAGTTAACAATTTATGAAAACAAATATAGATACACGTTACCACTTTTTCTACTAAGAACAAATTTTTTTAGCTCACTGGTAAATCACATGCTATTTCATGGCACAAGTTAGAGGTTCACCTTTTAGTTGCAAAATTATTTTTTCAAATTGTTCATTCAAATATTAAACTTTTAATTGTTTACCAAGAACTTGATGTAAACAATAATTCAATTGAATTGTAAAGGTTGCGTATATTGTACAATTTAGTTCCTCAATTTAGGAAAGAAATAACGGTAATAATATTTTTCTTGATAATATATGCAAATCATATTATGCAAATTAAGTACAAGATAATATCCTCACGAATATGCAAGATGTGATACCAATATTCCTAAGATAATATCCTAACTAAAACAGAAGATACGATACGATCATCTAAAAAAAGATATGATATACAATTGGGGTGTGTGACAAAAAGATGATAGCTGGTAGCTGATTACATTGACTGATTTGACCAGTTGAATTTATTGACTGATTTGAACAACTAATTTGAAACTGCTGTTATGAGCAACTTGTTCAAAAACAGCTTATTCATAACAAGATGTTTAAACTAACTAATTTACCAAACACTAGCATTACATAATTTGACCACCCAACCCTTTTATTTGTATCAAAATTAGCTAAAATTGTCTAATGAGCTATTTTGCCAACACCCCTATTGTGATATTTACTTAAATTGATAACTTCAATTTTAATACTTATATATTATAATTATTATTATCTATTGTTGAGATTATTGCACTTGCAACTATATTTTTATTTACATTTTTTTTAATTCTATAATTTCTCTTTCGAACACTCAAATTATTTTTCGTAATTTAGAACTTTTTAAGACTACTAAAGTACTAATACGTTACTTAATACTTAGGTATTCATACAATTCAATAAAAAAGACCGTAAAATAGAATAATTAATCTTTGTAAGTTAAATTCAAAGTTTGTACATTATGTTTTTATAAACAATTTAGGATTTGTAATTTAGGGTTTGTACATTATTAAGTTAATAAAAACAATTATTCGTTGTAATTCATGATTTGTACATTATGTTGTTATATACGATTTATATCGATTGTTACATTTAATTTGAGTTTTTGTATTTTATAACGATAATACACAATTGTATCTTTTTTAGAAGTTTATATTTGTATGTAATTTCATACTTAAAAGCTTCGTATTGCACGGGTGTTTTTATACTAATTTGGTATATTCCGAACTCATAACAAACAAATCCTAGCACTGCCACTATTACTAAACCACACACTCCATAGCTAAATAAAATCAAGCTCCACAACACTTCCTACCAATCGTCATAAAAATATCTAAGATGAATGGCAACCAATGGCTATATCAGACTATCAGAGGTGATCACATCTCACTTATTTTCAGCTTCTCTCCTGAATTCTTGCTTGAAAATTTATGGTCCATGGAACTGGATATTAATCATGGATGATTGTTGTGGTGGTTATTGGAATGATATTTAGTGGTTTACCATGCAAAAACCCAAATGTGAATTTTCGATTGAAGTTTAAATAAGAAAGAAGATGAAGATAGTTTTGGTACTGTGCACCTGAATATAGAAATCAACGACGAGAATGTTATAGGGTGCTGGCAATGGGAATGGTGGTTGTGGAGGTGTTGGCGGCAGTATATATGGTGGAAACAATTATAGGAAGTTATAATCGACTAGATCCATCATTGTTTTCAGAAAATTAGTTATAGGTGAAACACAAGCAAAGTAGCACGGAAATGTATGAATGGTGTTGTGATTAATGTGTAAATGTAAATGAATATGTATTTCTGTAATTCAAGGTGACAATATAAAGATAGCGACAGACGCATTTGAGAGACTTGTACTCCTCCCAAGACTAGAACATTAAAATTCACTAAAACGACCACGATATTCACATCCGTTTCTCAACTTCCCCTTCCTTATTTATACTAGTTTCCTCTTCCCTAAACCAACTAACTAGCTCATAATAAAATATCTAAGACCTCATATATGACAAAAGCATCCATTCTCTTTCTCCATTCCCTTTGATCAAATGGCCCTTGAGGCTTACAATAAGTGATTTGACTTGTTGCGACTAGAAATTTTGATAAATGGAAATCCTAAAGAGGTTCGGATGGAGGTTTTACGTTTTTGTGCAGGAATTCTAGTGGGTAAGAGTCTAGGTGGCTGATGTGTTTCAAGGTACAGGGTAGGGAATAACGTGCTTGAGTTGATTCTCCATTTTCACCAAGATCAAACATAAATATGAGTCTCCCTTTCTTGTTCCCCTTCTCCTTTCTATTCTAAATTCATTTCCTTTCTGTTAAGTTAAACCAAAAAAGGCCCTAAGTTCTATTCAAATTGGCTAGTGATAAGACTTGAGATTGATTGATCAGGAGAGGTTCATATCAAACGGGATCTGATCCAAGAGAGATGCATTATCACAACTTCACAACAATGTCTAGACAATAATGTTGCCAAAGGTGGGTTATTAGCTCCTAGTTAGTAGTCACTTACTAGCTCCTAGTTAGTAGTCACTTAGTAGTAATGGAATGACTTTTAACCAATGAAATTGATGAAGCAAGACAATGAAGTTACTATTTACTACAATGAGCCTTGATTGGGAGTTATAAGTTAACTGAAGTATCTTGCATCAAGTGATCACTGTCCATCAAATGGATTTACTTTTTAGCAACATAATTGACTAGTATTTGTGGAGGCACAAGAATGAAATGGAAAAGAATGGGTGTGCATATATTTTATTTCAGAACCATTCCAACCATGAAGGACTGGGTGTATAAGAAACGAAAGTAAATCGACGCTCCAATTCCTATCTTTATTCACAAATGCTCAAATAAGACGGTCTCTCTATTTGGCTGACCCAAATCTCAATATACACTTTCAATCTATAATCTTAAAGTGATCACTTAAAATCTTAAAATGACCGATTATTAAAGTGATCACTTTTTATAGTCTTAAAGTGATTACTTACAACCTTAAAGTGATCACTTGCAATCTTAAAGTGCTCAATTAGAAAATATGTTTATTGTATGCGCCCATCTCATGATGAGACGGCCTCATACAAAGTGAGCTTTATTTTATTCTTTCCCTATTTCTCATTTCATATGCAAACAAGAAAAAGGGATCCCTCACTTAGCCTCACCTTATTTTCCGTCATCAACACCCACTAGAAGTCTAAACAACTCTTCATAAGCACGTCACCCTTAGCCGACACACATTGACCGTAAAGTGCATCCCTCAATCAACTACATTTTACTAAAAGATTTGAATAATATCAGCAAAATGCACTACCATTCTCCAATTGATACAAACCGCATCAAAAATATATAAATCATGATTTAGGCCAGTTCAAGGAATATCTCATTGTTTCAGCCCATATTTGGCAACACTGCAACTTCATTACCCCCTTACTCATCACTGTGAACGATACCTCAATTGCAATCAAAACCACATTATTGCATAATGCCAAGAAAACTAGTCTTCCAACCAAAGCCCGCTAAAGGTAATTTAAGTCCCAAGAGAGCATCTCACAAATAAGGATCTCATAGACAACCCACCACAGATAAATTTTGTCAAATGCAAATATAATCCTTGTACCATCAAACACTTTAAGTGACAAATGTAGACAAAGGCATGTACCGCACCAAATACTTATATTACTCTACACTTCAATTACAGCCACATAATTCACCACAAATACACACTTTCACATATTTAAGTGCAACACATCCCACACAAGGGCTAATTTCGAAACACAACAAAACTAGCTAATATCAATGAAAAACCTTCTATTTTAAGTCAATAAGCTTTTCTAATTTACCATCAAGCGAAAGCTTATCAAATGTAATAATCTCAGATACATAACATATTTATTGGAAATTTCATTGGTAACAGTAACTTAAATCCTTTAATACAAGAAACTGGCAAAACATATATAAAATTTTTTCATATTGACATTATTAGAAACAATTTGCTTGGGAGTAATTCCTACATAATACATTACTATCAATTTGCTTGAGTGGAGCCACATGATCCAATTTTTGTTACTCCATATATTATGCAATTCAATCTTAATACTTAATAGGGCTTTAAATCAAATCACTAGGCACATCAAAACCTAGAATCCTTCTATCAAGCTCAAATGTTCAAGCAGAAAACATCCAAATTTCATTCCAATTCCTTACAAAACCTCAAGAATTCGTGCAAAATAACAACCACAAAACAAATCTCATAGTAGAAGGAACAAAAATGCTTACCATTCCTTTAGATTCATAGTAATCATCCAACGCCCATTGATATTTAGACTGATTCAAGCCCAACCAATTCGCCATGTACGAATCAACACTCGAATGCACTAAAATTGTTACCAAAAAACCCAAAAAAGTAAGGAAAAAGAAAAGCACAAAATTGATAGTAACAAAAGTGAACAAGTAAAGAATCTTAAAAGGGCAAAACGGTACCGTCTTGGACTTTAGAGACAGCATCCCAAAGAAAAGCGAAGCGGTCACCGGCCGGTTCAAATTTAGCCGGAGGAGGTTGAACTGGAGGCGGAGAAATAACGGCTACTTTTTTGGGAGTTTCTGGAATAGAAGGGGGGAATTCAGAAGTGGGTTTAGGCGAAGGAGGAGTTAGAAAGACAGTGTAAGGACCGATCTTTCCAATGGCTGGCGATGGAGTTGATGGGTCTTTTGCATTCGCCATTTTCAGACCAACAATGAGTGGAAAAGATAGTGTGAAATGAGCTAAGGGAGGAGATCAAGGGAAGTTGGAGAATTGAGGGGGATTTTGTTCAACTTTACTTTCTTTCTAAAAATAATCCAAAATTTTAACATAAATGGTCGTGACTCGTGAGAGACGGTTTTTCTAAGTGACGCATTGAATATATCGGCTAAATAGCCCAATTAATACAAATTGAAGAGAAAATAAAAATGTGAGCTTCTTATTTTGAGGTCGTCTCTTTCAAAGATGGTCTCTCTAAGAGTGGCTGAAATTTTAACGACTTTCCAATAATAATATCCTCTACTAGTGAAAAAACCCGCGTTTTTTTAGCATCAATGTCTATAAACATGATATTAGAAAATAAAGTTAGAAATATTATGCAGTAAAAACATTTAATTTTGACTGTTATATGTATAAATCAACTCTATAATAAGTTTAATTATCAACAATATATTATGTTCTCTAATTTACTCAATTTAACAATAAATAACTACTAGTCAAAGATACTTAATGGTAGAAATATTGATCGATATAAAATGACATGTTATTTAGTTGGTCAATAAATGAGTGTCATTTGGAAAAACTTTTAAATTGTGCCACTTGAAATTTTCCTAGCTTTTTATATAATGTATAATGATTAATTATACATGTTATTATGTTCTCTAATTTATTTAATTTAACAATAAATAACTACTAGTCAAAGATACTTTATGGTAGAAATATTGATCGATATAAAATGACATGTTATTTTATTTGGTCAATAAATGAGTGTCATTTGGAAAAACTTTTAAATTGTGCCACTTGAAATTTTCCAAGCTTTTTATATAATGTATAATATAATGATTAATTATACATGAATAATTTAAGATTTAACGATATATTCCTAGAGTATACAAAATTACTTGTTATAGTAAGTTTAATTAAAAAAATAACTTAAAGTAAAATGTCGAAAAGAATATAAAATAAAATGTGGAAAAAACTTATCAAAGAAAATAACTTAAAGTAAAATGTCGAAAAGAATATAAAATAAAATTTAGAAAGAACTTTTGAATTGTTTTATTATTTAAAATTTTTTATGTAAATTTTCAAAAAATTTCTTTAATTTTACATTAATTATCAGTTTAATTTATTAGTAAATTATCTACTATAACATCTTATCGGTTACCTGAGTTTACTTTAAGCAAATATTCCCAAAATTTAGGATTATTCATATTTGATCAATAGATAAGATAATTATAGAAAAATTATAAAAATATTGAATTATTCTAAATAATTTTTCCTATTTTTTTTATCTTTTAAACACCTATGGTTATAGAGAAGGGATAACACATGTAAAATATCAATATATCAAATCTCCCCTAGACGATGCAATTGTCACCAAGCAAACCAAGTCTCATTTCTTTCAAACACTATAGTTCCTTCAAAAAGTTTTTTGAGTCAAACGGTGCTAATTCAGAGGAACAGAGGAAGTATAAACTAGGAGTACCCTTTAGGTTTACATGCATGCACCTATATAAATTGGAAGCAACTTGGAGAAATATTATAAGTAATCACAAATGATATTATTATTATTATTATTATTCTTATTCTTATTCTTATTATTATTATTATTATTATTATTATTATTAAAATTTACATTAAAATAATAATTTTTTATTTCAGTGTAAATCCCTTCTTAAAATCTATTCTTACCTTTTTCAGTAAAAGAAAATATACATTTGTATAAGAGACAGCACCAGTATGTAAGATAAAAGCTGTATATCTGTAAACAAAACCCTAGTTTAAAAAACCCTCTCTATATATATTTCTTCATAAATTTTCTCCACACAAACAAAGAAGAAATGAAAGCAGCGGCGGCGCTGAAACTCCAGAGTTAAAGTTACAGACCATTGGAGTAGAAGTTGCAAGATATTGATAAGCATTTTGAGGTATCAATCTTTCCCTGAATTTTTTTTACACAAATAAGCAAAAGATTTTTAGGATCTAGAGTTGCTTTGATCCATCAAAACTCCAATTTAATTCTTAGAAAATATGTTAATCTGGAATTTATGGATTCATTCATTTTAGATCTCTTTATGAAAAATTACTCTATTATATTTTTACAGGTTAAAGAATGTTAAGAGAAAATCAAATTGGAAATTTATTTCATTCAGTTTGTTAGTATGTGCAAAAATACTTGTTCTGGAAAAAATGTAAAACCTTTATTTGAATATATATAATCTCATTACTTTTTGTTTTGAAAACATTTTATCTTATGTTCTAACGTATCGTCATTATTTAATAAGGTAAAAACACTACAAAACATAGGTTTTTTTATTATCTTTTATTTTGGGTACTTTTTATGTTTTTTAAAAATTTAATATTATTTAATTTATTTTTAACCATTAATTTTAAAAAATTTTATTCAACAGTTTAAGTCGTAAGTAAAAATAATCATCAGATCATAACTAATTTCAACTTGTAATCCGTATCGTTTGTCAAAACAAAAGTGAAACTTATATAAAATTAAAGAGCATAAAGTTGGATCAAACAAAAATAAAATTTTCTATATTTTTGTCATGTTCTTGTTTTTATTAGATTTCATAAAAAATTTAAATCGATGAGAAAAAAAAACCAAAAATTAAAAAGTTTAAAAGCTTCCTCCGGCCAATAGCTAGTCACCGGCCCCAATACCCTTAAAACATACCCTGATGAAATCCAATCCCAACAGTTTGATAATTTTATTATTTTTAATCAATTTTTGGTATTTTGTAGGATTACACAATTTTTTTATTTTTAATTTTTTTGATTACACAATTTTATAATTCGATCGAATGACTTGATTTTATGCTTAATCATCGATTCAAAATAAAATCTCAATGATATACTTTATTTTTTATATTAAATTTTTTTAATTAGGAGTTAAAAATTGAGTCGCTGTTACAAATCATTGAACTATATTAGCTTACATGTTATTGATGAAAAATATCGATTAGTTGTTTTTTAAGAGAATATCATCTCTCTAAGATGGTCTCAAAATAAAAAGTTCTTACGTTGATTTTTTTATTTTATATTGGTAAGCGCTATTTAGCCATATATAAAGCGTGTGAAATGGCCTCATACAATAATTTATTATATTAATAAGCTGTGTTAGTAACCGTGAAATATTTCCCTATATTTTTTGCACAAATAAGAAAAATATTTTCTGAATCTACCCTTTTAGTTTATAAAAGATGTCGTGAATTATAAATTTATGGATTCATTGTTTATCTTATTGTATTGCGATCTTTTCCTAGGCGTACGTTAAAGAATTTAAAAAGAAATGATACAATCTCATCCTAAATTATTCGTCTAAATCTAAATTTTAATTTATCTTCCTCTTATATTAATTAATATAGTGTTTTTTAATTAATACTCCTCCAAATGAGTAATAATAAAGTTGAATTGAAGAAAAAGGGATGAGAAAGAGATAATGTGACAAAATGGAAGAAAAAGACAAACGTAAAGGCCTAAACGCTTAAAAGTTAAAAAGGAAGTAGAAGCTCTATTATAGGAGTAACAAAATATTGTGATTGAATATTAAACATATGATAAGTTATTAGAAGCGAATGCGACAAAATATTGCGAGTTTAAATCTCAATTAAACCTTATTAAAAAATAAAATGTTCCACGATATTGGTGCATCAAATCTCCCCTAGTCGATGCAATTGAATTTGACATATAATATAATGAATTAGAAGTACCCTTTTAGTTTTACATGCATGCACCTATATAAATTGGAAGCAACTTGGAGAAACATTATAAGCAATCACTATTATTATTATTATTATTATTATTATTATTATTATTATTATTATTATTATTATTATTATTATTATTATTATTATTATTATTATTATAATAATAATAATAAAAATTTACATTAAATAATTATTTTTTATTCCAGTGTAAATCCATTCTTAAAATCTAATCTTACCTTTTCAGTAAAAGAAAATATACTTTTATATAAGAGACAGCACCAGTATATAAAATACAAGCTGTATATATCTGTAAACAAAACCCTAGATTAAAAAACCCTCTTTATTTTTCTTTATAAATTTTCTCCACAGAAACAAAGAAGAAATCAAAGCAGCGGCGCTGAAACTCCAGAGTTAAAAAGTTACAGACCATTGGAATAGAAGTACAAGATATCGATCAAATATATCAATAAGCATTTAGAGGTATCAATCTTTCCCTATGTTTTTTTTACACAAATAAGCAAAAGATTTTTAGAATCCAGAGTCACTTAGATCCATCAAAACCCCATTTTAGTTTTTAGAGAGTATGTTAATTTGGAATTTATGGATTCATTTTTTTTAGATCTTTTTATGAAAAATTACTCTATTACATTTTTACAGGTTAAAGAATGTAAAGAGAAAATCAGATTGGGAATTTATTTCATTCACTTTGTTAATATGTGCAAAAATACTTGTTCGGAAAAATTGAATGTAAAAGTTTTGTTTGAATACATATAATCTCATTATTTTTTATTTTGTAAGCGTTTTATCTTATGTTTTAACGTGTCGTCATTATCTAATAATGAGGCAAAAACATTACAAAACTTAGGTTTTTTTTATCTTGGGTTGATTTTTTTTTATATTTTTTAAAAGTTTAATATTTTTTAATTTATTATTAACTATTAATTTAAAATTTTTTTATTCAACAGTTTAAGTCGTAAGTAAAAATAATCATCTGAGCAAAACTAGTTTCAGTTTATAACCCATTCTTTTGACACAACAAAAGTGAAACTTATATAAAATTAAAGTTGGATCAATCCAAAATAAAATTTTCTATAATTTTTGTCATATTCCTGATTTATAGATTTCATAAAAAAAATTAATTCGATGAGAAAAAAACTAAAAAGTAAAAAGTTTAATGCTTCCTCCGGCCAATAGCTAGTCACCAGCCCCAATACCCTACAAACATACCCTTATGAAATCCATTCCCAACAGTTGATTATTTTATTATTTTTAATCCATTTTTTGTTATGTTATAGGATTATACAATTTTATAATTTAGAGGGTTAGAGGAGTCGGGGAAGACCTAAGAGAACATGGGATGAGCAAATTAAAATTGACATGCACGAATTGAACCTCTCTAAGGACCTGACTAGGGACAGGGGTAGTTGGAGGCGTCTTATTCATGTTTTGGATTATTGATTCCTTGAGAGTACCTTTTGGGGTTCTTTTTCTCTTACTTGTTCTTCTCTTCATCTTTTCTCGAGCCGGGGGACTCCTTTTGGTCGTGCTCTCCTTTATGGGTATGAGTTGCCGCCGTCCTTCCCCCTCCAGACCCTGTCTATAGTTTTTTATGGACGGGATACACTGGGTAGGATGATGATGATGATGATACAATTTTATAATTCGATCAATGAATTGATTTTAAGTTTACTCATCGATTCAAAATAAAATCTCGACGATATAGACCTTATTTTATATATTTAAAATTAGGAGTATGTTTTTAATAACTATACATGCCCATGCACCTACGTAATTCAAATATTAATTTTTTAATCTGTTGTGATATAATTATTATAACTAAAATTAACATTAAAATATTCATTTTTAATTCATGATAAACATATATTCAAAAACGTATATTACATTTTTAAAAAATTTTAATTTTAATTTTAATTTTTAAAATTTTGATTTTAAATTTTAATTTTTAAATTTTTAATTTAAATTTTTTTTATTTTTAAAATTTAGTTTATAGAATTTTAATTTTTAAATTTAATTTTTAATTTTTTAATTTTTTATTTATTTTATTTTTTAAATTTTAAATTTTAAATTTTAAATCTTTAAATTTTTAAATTTTAATTTTAAATTTTTTTAGTATAAGAGTGGAGAGGATGAAGTATGAGATTAATTATAAAAGTAGAGTGAAATAGAGTGGAAGAGTGGTTGGGAGGGGAGTGTAGTGGAGCGAATTGGAGTGTAAAAATTAGTCCAAACTAATATTAGTGTGGACCAAGTCAATATTAGACTTATTCTAGGGGTTCAAATCTCAATCACACCTTATTAAAAATGGAACGTTCCACGATATGTATAAGGGGATTTGTGTTGCATTCATACTTCGAGCCCAAAGGACTCTCATGTGAGGTGAAGGGTTATAACTAGAGGTGTTCGTTCAGGTCATTAGGTCAAAGTCGGATCTTGTGTCAACATTGACTTTTACATAATTTTAAGTTTGTTTTGAAGTCGGGTTAAAGTCGTATCCAATTATAAGGTCGGGTAAAAATAGGGTTTTTGGGTCTATTTTAAACACCTCTAAATGTAACATTGTCTAAACTAGTTATTGTAGGACTATCGGTAGTTCATGTGAAAAATATCTTTTAATTTATTACATTGTATTGAGAATCAAATCATACCTCAATAACGACAATTAATTACATTCTCCAACGAAATTTAGCCTTGATTTTCATTAACCACCTTTCCAACCTACTTGTAACCAAAAAAAATAAATTGATTGGATTATATTTGCTAGCAAACACAAATTTATCTTTTCTCCAACAAAATGTTAGAGTATATAACATATCATGGAGCCTCAAGATCCTCAACCATAAGCTTAAACTTTAGTTGAGTTAGCTCTGATACCATTTCAAAGAACTAACTCAACTATAAAAGCTTAAGTTTATGGTTGAGGCCCAAGGAACTAACAAAATGTTAGAGTATATACACTAATACTCCCTCCGTTCCACTTTTATTGTCCACATTTCCTTTTTGGGTCATCCCACTTTTATTGTCCACATTTCCTTTTTGGGTCATCCCACTTTAATTGTCCACTTTCTATTTTTGGCAAAAACTTTTTACCTAAATACCCCCAACTACCCCAACTTATATTATTTAAAATACCTACCATCTTTTCAATTATTATAATCACTTAAAATACCCCACTACCACCTTTTCAATTATTATAATCACTTAAAATACCCCACTACCACCCCTTTCTTATTTTGCGTGCCCACATTAAAATGAACAATATAAGTGGGACGGAGGGAGTATAAAATAGAGTATTTATTCTAGTATATAGATGCAAAATGTTGATGTGTATAATTGCTTGCACATCTTTCTAGCTATCAATATGTGTGCTTTTTTTTTTTAATTAACTATCAATGGGTATATGCTTAATGTGTTAACACTTAATTTTTTTTTAATTTACCAATTTTACAGGATTTATAATTGGATATAATATGGGAAAAACATCACTTCCTTCGGATAATGGAAAGAAGTCTAAGGTACCACAAGAACAAATAGCAAATGTTTCAAACTCTAAGAGGAAAGAAAAGCCACTCTCATCTTTAATTCCTATGAGAAAGATAACCAAAAGAACATCAACCCTTATGATGGATCACACAGAGGCATCTTCAAAAGATTCTGACAAGAGGGTAAAACATTTACCTACCTACTTTTTCTTAAATATACTTACTCCGTTCCGAAATACTCGCTACATTTCGATTTTGTGCACTATTCATCGTTCAAGCTTATTTTACATATTGCGACTAATGTTGATAAACATATATCTAATTGAGTAACTAAAAAATAATTATGGAACTAATTAATCAATCAATTAACTATACATCACTTAAATTACATATATAAACTAATAATTTTTTTTATTTACAAATAAAAATTTAAATTTAATTTAATTTAAGTTTTTTTTTGAAAGAAATTCTTTAAAAAAGTTAAACATTTAAATTTAATTTAAGTTATTCTTTAGTATATAGTATTGTTTATTTTATTTTATTCTAATATTTTAATAAAATTAAACCAAATATTTTGAAAATTATTTGAATTTTAAAAACAACAATTGACTAATTACACCAAAAAAATCAATATAAAATTATAATTACTATTAACATTTAACTATCGTTATACTTTTAACTAAATAAATAAATAATCAATTAATAATAAATAAATCACAAAATTAGATGATAAATTACTAATCTTATTCAAGAAAATTTTTCTCATCTAATGCCGCGAACACATGCAAGTAATTAATTTTTCAAAAGATCATTTTTTTTTGAGGAAATTTCAAAAGATCATTAGATATAGCTAGATGAATTAGCTTGGTATATATGTAATTTTCATGGTATATGTACTTTTTTTTGTTTGGTGGTTCAGAGTTTTTTCTTTTGACACGAGTATGATTTTAGATCACCATCTACATACTTCAAATATTAAGGTCATATTTAGTTCAGTTGATTTTTATTTATTCAACAAATTTTCACAAATTATAACTAAATTTTACTGATTTAAACTAATTTTATTAATTGACACTGATTTTATATGTTTGAAATAATTTTTACTGATTGTTACTTGCTTTTACTAATTATACGTAACTGATGGGTATACCATGAAATTACAAAGGTTATACCCGTAAACTAACCTCTTAAGGCGAAATAAGCACAAGTAAAGAGCAATAGACCAAACCAACCTACAAAAACGAAACAGTCCCTTCGTAACCGGTCATCCATAATATCAAATAAATCATTTTTTTTATTAATCGTAACTAATTTTAACTAAAAGAAAGTGATAATATATGGCGTTAAAATTGCGTCAAGGTTCTCGTCACCACATTTTTAGCGTCCAAAAAGGTGGACGCCAGTTGGTCGCCATGTGCGATGAATTATTTTTCCCGACGCTATTCCAATAGTTATTTGTAGTGATACGAGCTACATGTTAGTTTTATAACATCTTTTAAATTGTTGTAGGGGATCGTGACTGCTGAACAATCATCAAAGGAGCAACCACAAAAGAATGGTAATGAAGAAAATACTGAAAAAATTCCAAGAAACTTCGACCTTAACTTACCAAAAGTTCGCTCAATTGTTGAAATTATGGGTGAACCCAGCTTTTCTAACATGGTAAGATTTTTAAACCTATAACGACTCATTTGGTAATCAGTACTAAATAAATTTTGTGGAAATGAAATTTTTTTATTGTGAATATTTCATGTTATGTTTTTCCATTACCACTTAATATCATATTTTCAAATGATAATGCATACTTCCTTCGTCCCATTTAATTTGCAGCATTTTCTATTTTGGTCTGTCCCACTTAATTTGCATCATTTCTATTTTTGGACTATGACCACTACAACAAATTTAGCTTTTTGCGACATTAGGTTTAGTGACATTAAAAAATGCCACTGATTCATATTTCTAGCTAGTGTAATAATTATTGGTTTTTATTTTAGGTTCCACCATAAAGTGATTTAGTGACTCTTAATTTGGTCTTTAGTGGTATATGCAATGGTCATTATGGTCTATAGTGACATTTGTGAGAAATGTCACTAAATCCTATGTCGCTAAAAGTTTTAGTATGACTTTTTAATATTTTGCTAAAAGGTCAAATAAATGTCACTAAATCCTCTATATACACTATAAAAATTTTGAAATAGCGACATTTAAAATATATCACACTAAAAGCAAAGTATGTTGTAATGGACCCACCACTTTCTTTTAATCTCATCCATACATTTTCTTCTCTTATTTAACTCTAAGCACACAATTCATTCTCTCTTCATTTATTACCATTATTTACCTTTTTCTTAAAAATCAACAATTTTCTCTTTGCTTCAAACCATATAGGACGGAGGGAGTATGAATGAATTTTGTGAAGAAAAAAGATTTTTGAAGGAGAATAAGCATTACTATTAAACTTGTTGTGAGATACTTTTATCAAATTTACACTAATTTTTCGTTATTATTTCCCATCATTTAGTACCAATTATCAAATGACGGTGATAATATTTGATGATTGGCTGTTGGTTGTAATTGGTTGTTGGTTGGTAGTTAAGTTAGTTGGTTTGATTAAGTGTTATATATAAATAAATGAAGTATTTTGTATCAAATTACAAATGCAGGAACCATCAATGGATGCATCTAGAGCCCATGCTAGCAATTCTGACTTGGTAGGACTTCAAAACCTCTAATATAAAATCTGATTGCTTGTAATCACAGGCCTTAACCATCAGCTTAAGTTTTTTTGGTTGAGTTGGTTTCTTAACACTTGCTATATACTTTATCCGTCCTATTATACTTGTAACTGATAGATATATTTTTTTTATGTGACAATGAGTTGCAATTAACTTAAATTCAATTTTACCAAATAGTTCAAAAATAGAATAATTAGAATATTTGATGGGGCAGGCATCATTGGAACTTACGCTAGGTTTGCCTGTGCATGAATCATCATCAAATGTTGCACCAATGCGGCAAGTTCCACCATTTGAGGAAGCAGTTTTTAGCGTTAAAACCATGAGATTTGCTGACGGAACCTTCCCCGGAGTTTGGATCACTTTACGTCCTGCTCAATATCAGTATGTCTTTACGTACTCTCACTACAACATTATTTGCTTTTAGTGAAATATATTTACCGACATTTCAAATTTCAAATTTCTTATAGTTTATATAGAGGATTTAATAACATTTATTAGAGTCTTTAACGGCATATTACAAAGTCACACTAAAGCTTTTAGTGACATTAGGTCTAGTGACATTTCTCACAAATGCCACAATTGGCACTATAGTGACAATTACATATGCCACTAAAGACCAAATTAAGTGTCGCTAAATCACTTTATGATGAAACTTAAAATAAAAACCAATAATTATTACACTAAAAATATGATTCGGTGGCATTTTTTTAATGCCACTAAATCTAATGTCGCAAAAAGCTAAATTTGTTGTAGTGTCTTTTAACGTTTTTTTTAATCCAGTGCTTAAATTAATTAACGATATTTTATTTTTCTGTTTCCTTTCAATCAAACGTAACGATTAATTTCTTTTTCTTATCTTCTATTTCCTTCCGTTCAAACATAACAGTATTACAAAATATACTATTAAAAATCCATTAATCTCATATACATGTGTAATTTTTTTTAGTAACGATGTTATTGATGTTCTTGTTTAATGGTGATATAGGGTATACGCTACATTGCCACCAATCGTTCCTGCCCCCAATTTCCGACTGACGTAAGTCTTTTTTAAAAATTAAATTAATTTTTAATTGTTTGAATTTTCTTTCACATGAATTTTATTTTACTTAATTGATTGGTATAATGAATAAATAAAAAGTTGTTTTAAAGGAAAAATAACTTCATAAGAGCTAAGACGTTTGTTTTTAACATCATCATCATTATACCCAATTATCCCGCTCATAGGAAAAACGTTTGTTTTTAACATTTTCTCATTCATTATAAAATACTTTTATTATCATCCATATATGTACTATTAATATTTTGAGAGAAAATTTTTATATGTTAAAATTTAAAAAAAAAAATAGTGTTTATTTTACACAAAGGTTTCTATCTATATTTTGTGTGAAGGGAACCCAATGCTAAAGTTGATGAGATCAGGAAGTACGTGGCTAGGAAACTCCAGATTGCCGATTCTTCTGAGGTATGCTCACAATTTATTTTATCGCAAATTCTTAAATGAAACAATTTATAATGTGATTATCTGTATTGGGCTGATTCATATACACTTAATTATATGTTAAAGTTGTCACTTGAAATTTGGAAAGTGATTAATAATAGAAAAAAAATTTAATTATATGGGTCTGTCTCAAGGTTAGATGATCTCATACAAATTAGTATTGATTCTTATAAGATCGCGTGTGATTTTATTTTATTTTACTGTTTGGATGATTTGTCCTATAACTATATAAGTTATTATCGAAATCCTTCCTTCCATTGACATAATATGGTTTTGGGATGGTACGTATCCACTTAACTTATGAAGTATGTCTATATTTCCCGACATCTTATAAACCCTAGGAAAATATAAAAAGGAAAAATGACCTCGAATACATTATAATCATCATTATAAATATATATGTGTTATATACTTCTTAATTGATAAAAAAAACTAACCTTATAACAAATTATTAATGCATGTTTGAGTTAGAGTATTGGACTAAAATAAAGTTAATTAACATTTTACAAACAGTATTATACGTCCCTACGTGATAACATTGTTAAGTTGAGGTATTGGATTCTAGGCAAATGTCTACCGTACCTAGGTTCAGAAATATGATTATGCTCGTATTTTTCCGATTATATTCTGATATTGACAATAAGTTAAACCCAGTGTAACATCTACAAATTGAAAAATGAGTTCTTATAATATGTGATAAAATAATAAGCATTAATAAAAATGATGATATATCATTTAATCATATACACTTATTTAATTGAAAATGTAAAATTATATTGCAGGTGGAGATAATGTTAGATAATGATAGTTTTACTGTGAGAGAAATGAGCATTAGCAGCATGCTGCAGATTTGGTGCAGAATTCAAATAACTGCCGGTCAAGAAATCCGTACAATAGCTGGCAACTCTGGACCAGAATTTCTGATGCCCTTAACTTATGCATGGAAGCCATCTTCTCTTTGAAATTGTTGCTTGCATGCACCCGAATACAGACCACGTGCCCTTAAGCGTTACACTTAAGGGCACGTAGCGTTCGGGTGCAAAATATTATTGTCTTTAAACTATATTTGCCTAAACTTTATTTTGGCTTGATTTTAAATATTTTTATTTGAAATTAATAATCCAAGGGAAATTGATGTATGTGGTTTGCATGGATGTGCATGCCTAAAGAGACCCTTGTGAAAAAAACCTAAAATATTGCAACTATTTATCTTTTGTTTGGATTTTTTTGAATTTTGAATATTTGCTAGATAAAGAGGGATTGTTTTGTTTTGATTCATATATATGATGATTATATTTTATTGTTAAATTAGGTTGGAGCCATGGAGATACATATTATCATCTCAAAATCATATGGCAATGGGAAAGAAAGGCTCCAATAACTTATAAAGTGTGCACTGTGTTTTCTTGTTAATATGCTGACATCTATAATAAGTCCAGTCTAATTTAACATTTATAGGTATTTAAAAGGGAGAATATGTGATGAAGTATGTTACAATTATTCCCAATTTTCAAAAAAAAAAAGAAAGTATGTTACAATTAATACTTTCATGTTTTGACCATTCAAATCATTTATTTTATGAAAAGTTTACAATTTGGAATCGACTTAAATTTAGCATTTGACTAATTTAAAAATTTTAAATTTCCATTTCAGTCGATTCCACTATTGTTTTAAAAGTATTTAAAATTGAAAATTTGAAAAAATTTTTCAAACTTTATTCATTTTCAAAATCTTCAATTTTTTGATTTCATAAATAAAATCTACAATTTAAATTTAAACACTTGTTTTCAAAGAAGACCTTACTTGATTTCTTTTATATTTTTTTCAGTTGCAACTAGCCTCAAATATTTTTTTCGTTGTTATAAAGCTTTTTATTAAGTTCTAAAATATATAGGATTCTATACATATTGCACTTTTTCTCTATTGTGCATTAATATATATATATATATTATATATATATATATATATATATCTAATAATATATAATATATATATATATATATATATATATATATATATATATATATATATATATATATATATATATATATATATATATATATATATATATATATATATATCTATATATATATATATATATATATATATATATCTATATATATATATATATATATCTATATATATATATATATATCTATATATATATATCTATATATATATATATATATATATATATATATATCTCTATATCTATCTATATTATATCTCTATATATCTATCTCTATATATATCTATATATGTTGAGTAATAGTTAACACTTTTGAACGTTAGTTTTTTTTTTTTTTCTGTTTTTGGGAAAATCTAAATATAGCCCTTTTTTTAAAAATATTAACAAGTTTATCTGTTGAAGTATAGTTTTTTGGTCAAGAACTCGAGATTTTTATAAGAGGCTAATTTTTTTCTAAAGAATTGAGCTATAAATATTTTAATTATATCCATTTATAACTAGTAGGAGTACATCAAAGAAGAATAAAGCTTATACCAATAGTAGGGCAAAAAGTTGAGCAAGCATAAGTCAACTTTTAGTGATTCAACACTGCACAAAAGCTTTTTTTTTTTCTTTAAAAAAAAGGCACAAAAGCACAACAAGTCAAGACCGGCAGGTTTTTAGATCGAAAGTTGTGGATCAATAACATAATTATGTGAGTATGTGGTTTATGAAATTCTTAATTGAAATCGTCTTTAGAAGAGACTCACAAATTTAGGCCAATCCAGTTGTTAAATTTTTTAAAAAATAATTATTTTCTAAACACACACGTATAGTTGGATTGTTACAAATGTTTCAAAAGGAAAGTGCAGAAATATAAAACTACTATACAATATAAACTATATAGTATCCCCTTTTGTGATATATCCCCCACAAAGGTTGAACCACGAACAATGATGAACACCGTAGAGAAGATTGTTTGCAGCACAATGTCACTGGAAATCTTGATAAAAGGTTGAAGGCGTTTACAAGCTTTCCTTTTGTGATATATCCCCCACAAAGGTACTTGGGTTATGATACCGGATATTCACAACGAGATACAATCAACCACATCAACCGACTAGTACAAATCGATTGAACTAAACAACAATGTGTTTTCAAAGAGAATGAAATCAGAAAACAATAAAGAAGTTAATTACTCTTCTTTATGAATCAAGAGAAAATGAGAAAGAATACAGAATTTTTTTAATTCAAGATCAAGTGATTTGAAATGCATGTGCCCACACTTATTTATAGAGTGTGAAGAGTCACATGTCTTCATCCAATCAATACTTGGTGGTTACCAAGTATTAGTGATGTAAAACATCCGTTCATAACAACACAACTCTTCATGAAACATAGTCTAGCTTCACGAAACAAGACACTGTTTCAATGTGCTCGAACGAGCATGATACAAAACAGCTTTCCAGAAACTTTCTGACGCGAAAATTCATAAGTGCTCGAATGAGCACCCAAAGTGCTCGAACGAGCAAACCACCAAAACATCAAACAAAAGGTCCAGAAGCATTCTGCCCATCCCCCGAGCCAGTGCTCGAACGAGCACAAGCTCGTGGCTCCCCGTTTTGGCTTTGTTGTTACGTTCTTGCTTAGTATATGTTCGTTGTATATATTCCTAAGCCTTGGATAATGTCCTACTTGCTCTAAATATCCAACATGGATATATAATGATATGTGTTTGGGATTATAACATTACATAGTTGAGTACTTAGGGTTATAATATTATGTGTTTGGAGTTATGATGATCTGTGTCTGGGATTATAATATTATATGGTTTGGTATATAATGGTTTGTGTTTGAAATTATAACATTATATATTTGGGTATATAATAGTCTACGTTTAGGGTTATAGTACTATGTATTTGGAGTCTTAAAATTATATAGTTGAGTATATAAAGATTTATTTTTGGGGTATAGTTTTTTTATAACACCAAATATATTGTTATAACTTCAAATATATGTTGTTATAACCCCGTATATACATTATAATATAACCTTAAATATATATTGTTATAACTCTAAATATATTATAACCCCAAATATATTATGTTATAACCACAAATATACGTTGTCATAAGCCATATATATTACTCCCTCCTATTCATAAAGAATGAGATATTTGGGTTTTACACCAAAACCAAGGAGGGGTGAGAGACCAGTTAAAAGTAAGTGGAAAAGTCTTTTTTTCCACAAAAGGTATTGATATTTATGTGTTGTCGTGTTGTTATAGTAAGGGTAAAAGAGAAAAAAAAAAGAATGAAAAAAATAAATATGGAACATTTTCAGTGAATTGACCCAATAAGAATGTCTCATTTTCTATGAATAGTAAGTAGTATGTTATAACCTCAATTATTTATATTGTTATAACTTTAAATATATTATGTTATAATCCCAAATAAATTATGTCATAACCCCGGAATATGTTATTATAACGCCAAATATATTATAGTATCACCCTAAATATTGTTATAACCCAAATATATTATGTGACTTTTCGCATTCCACTAACACGTGCGCTTTTATTTTTTGATTTCAACAGTTTTTTATTTTTAAAAATAAACATAAATTAGATTTGGTCTTGGCTCTTGAGAGCCGATCTCTCAAGAAAGAACCTGCAATTTGATTGAAAAGTACCCGGTCCAACTAAAAGCATGATAGGTTTTTTTTGGTCCCAGTCATTTTCGGAAAAAACTCGATAGGTTTCTTTGCTGGTTGGATTCATTTCCGGCAAAACTCGAGTACCCGCACCGACTCAGTGTCCAACTATAACCATGATCAGTTTCCCGAACTCAAACCAATACCATCTTAACTAGCATATAAACCAGGTTGTATCAACAAGACAATAATCGACGCTTTTGATGGGTCCTACTTGAGGCATATTATTAAATTCAAAAATTTCTAATCAATAACCGTGATTTGTAAATCACCATAAAAAGTACCATAAAAGAAACATTGAAAACCTGTCACAAGTTTGAACCTTTGTATCCACAGGCACAAGACACAGGGCACAGGAAAAGAAAATTCATCAGCAAAATGTAGAAGTCAGTCCTGTTGTAAGCTGTAATCCTGGACCTTATTAGTTATTACTAAGTTCACAGAAAATGCAGCATTTATGAGTCAACTACAGAAATTAAATAAATGTGAAAATATATAAAACATGTCTCGTAATAAATCGATCAGATAATATGATAAGGAAATAAAATTAAGGCGTAACAAAAATATAAACAATCAAGTGCGGAGAAAAAAAAAGCCAGGCTTCAACTTCAGCTTCCGCTTCCATAACTCTGCACCTCCTCGGTTCAGAGTCTGTAGAACCTGAAGAGAAGATTGATCTTGTACAAAGAGATCCGAGAAAATACAGTATTTATCACTACAAATGCATACACAAAAGTAGTACATTACTTCGTATATATACATACTGAACCGCCTGCTTTCCTTCGAGGTTTTATCAGGGGGTTTCTTTCCTCTTATTTTTTTCTTTCGGAATTTTTTGTTTGCCCATGTTTCTAGATACTACAGACCTCAAAACAGTAGAAGAAACGGAAGAAAACGAAGGCTCGGGATGTAGAAGAACCTGAACTTCAAGAGTAGTGAAGTGAAACCCTAAAACTATAATAATTAACCCGCCTATATGATCTGCAGTAAAAAAACGAAGAATGATTCACATATTTTTCGTTTCATACGAATGCCAAAAATCAAAACCTGGAATGAAGTCAATCTGACAAAATGATGCGAACCGGAGAGCAGAACGACGTCAATCCAAGAGTACCCATCTGACCCAAGACGGTTGATGTCGATGTCGATTGTCGATTCTCTCGCAACAGTAAATTGGCTGTCGGTACATCTCAAATTCAGTGATAAATCCTCCATGATTTTTATTACTATCGGAATAATGCTTGTCCTATAGCTGCTCCTCCTGCTTCACCATGCTTGCTAATGATAACTCATGAAGCTCGGTTAACATCCAATCTTCTCCGGTCTGACCGCCAAGAACTATAGCCCTTGTGCCCCCGACAACACAGGTACTATGTCCCCAAGCAAATCTTGGGGGCCGACCAGGTACATTTAGTATTCTCCACGTTGGCTTCTCTTCGGTGGGGTCAAGTAGATAAAGCTGTGAGGCAGAATGAAGACCAGCCACTGATCCACCAAATACCAGGATCCTGCCACCTGGAAGGCTCACGGCCACATGATCTAACCGGGGAGGAGGAGCAATGCCTCCTGGATTTCCCGCTCCTGGCATACCGCTTCCAGTGACACATCTCCAGCAAGGCTCTTCCTCGCTCAGGTCCATTGTGTAAACATCACTTGAACGGAAACGAAGGGGTCCACTTTTAGCTAAACCTCCAAACATCAAGATTTTCCTCCCACCATAGACTGATAATGTGTGGCCTAGACGACACGGTGGGGACCATGCTGCCGGAATTTCTCGCCACACAGGCTTATCCAATGAGAGATCAAGCTGAAAAGTGTCGCTCAGAAGTACCCCTGAATCTGCACATCCACCCGATACAATTAACTTGGTCCCATCAAGTGTACAAGAGCTGTGCCATGATCGGGGAAGAGGAGGCGCCAGTCCAGAAATTTCACGCCAGGTTGGTTGCTTGGCATCCAGATCAAGGACAAAAACATCATTAAGCAGGCCTTCAGTCCCACAGCCACCAAATACGACCAGGTTCGAATCATTCACGCATGAAAGAGTATGACCCCAGCGCCCTGGAGGTGGAGAGCTCACTTTGAAATGACGCCACTCGGGGTTGCTAGCATTTAAATCCAACACAAATGTGTCATTCATAGGCTGCATGTTAACCCCCTCTCCACCAAACAAGACAACACGATTTCCAACTGCACAAGCACCGAAATTACAACGTGAAGGCTCAACTGCACCACCAACAGTCACCTTCCTCCATGTTGCTGCTTCAAGAGTAGTTAATTCTCGGGCCAGCCGGCCCCATCCAAGTCTCTTTGCCCCAGGAACAGTCTCTAGAACACGTGTGGTTTCATAACCCCAAGCATTTTGACAGACCATTCTCCAAAGATCCTCGTTTTTTGTTAACTCATAAAGCCGCCTGCAGACCGAACCCACGGCAGCTATATCCCTGGGTGTCAGCCGCGATAATATCTTTAGAGTAACAACTTCATCACTCAGTTGAAAAAGCCCACAAACCTCAAAAGACATGTTTCGCTCCCGAGCGCGAAAAGGTTCAAACGATGAAAGGCCAGATCGAAAAAGATCAGATGACTTTGTAGATTCTTTTGCTGTAAAGCTAGGAAGTGGACCCAGATCAACATTAGCCTCGGAGAATAACTGAATTCCGATAAAGTGCGTTATAGTTACATCATCTCCGTATATAGGAACCAGCCGCAATCTGTTCATAAGAGGAGAGCCATCTTTCCTAAAATTGAGCAGTTCACCTTGGAACTCAACCCCAATGTCGAGGCACCTCCTTATCTCTGAAACAACAGCTGAGTCTACCAATGGATGCCTTCTTTTAGCAAATGGACCTCTGCATTGCAAAAAACGACTGCAAAACAACATAAAAAGTCAAATGTAATAAACATATTTCTCACTGAGTAAGGAAAAGCTTGAGGCACATTTAAATAAAGAGCTTTTCCCATTAACTAATAAAATCTTGTTCAATATATTTATGTTACTATCTTTTAAGGTCCAAAAGTAAACAATTCTCCATCACCTGATGAAATCTGTCAAGTGCCATGTATAACATTCTATATATCTAATTATGAATCTTTAATTTCGAACCAATACATAAAAAATAGTGAAAGAATACTCTAATAAAAGGTGATCCTTTGAATAATACTTAAAAAATCACACCATCATCAACTTATGTTGCAAGAGCAGCAAAAGATAAAGATCATGAACTAAACCTGGATACAATAGCACAATAGAAGTGTCTGTTTTAAACAAATTCATGATTAGAGACTTAGAGTGATACTAAAAGTAGCAAATTTCGAGTCAAACATTAACCAATGTAAAACATTTATTCCAAATGGAAACATAGCATGCCTTATTGGAAGGATTAATATAACTAGCAGGGAAGAATGATCATAAAGCAGTTTACCAACAAAATTTCATTTGGCATAAAAACAAGATGTATTTCCATAATTGAGTCCTATAAAACACTTTGAAATAAAAAAATTCACAAAAGAACAGAAGTTTTCTCGAATTACAATAGTTAATACAATCTTTGAAAACCTAGTGCATAATAATCGAACTCCCTATAGCCCCATAATCCACAAACAAAAAGAAAAAGGTTCTTGCACAATGGCAACTGTTAAGAGATTAAGCAATGACCAAAATAAGCCATCACAGGGGAAAAAAACAAAACAAAATTTGCATGTTTGTAGAGGAGATGCTTGTCCTTTTAGCTAGGCATTTTTCCATTTTTGAGTAATGACACAGCTAAATGGGTATATCACATTTTGAAAAGTGGAGCTATGCTCTCATGTTTGAATAAAGGAGGAGGTTGATAGATAGATTTGTGACAATAAACTGGGTAAAGCCTTGTAACATTCTATGATCATATGCAAAAACCAATTATCGTGGGGACGTCCCAAACTCGGCAGACGCGATACTCTTTCTAGGCTTGGGTGTAGTAAAAAGTATGCAAAAGCTACTAGTCTCGAAAAGCAATGCCCCACATTGTCCATGTGTGTTAAATGAGCAACGTCACAAAAGTTTTAAACATAGAAGGTTGAGGAAAACCAGAGGTATCAAGTTAAGATCGGGATTTTGGAATATTGATAGCTTTGACGGGTAGATATTTAGAGTTAATGGACATTATGGAAATGAGGAAAATGGGTTATATGGGAAAGGCAGGAATATAAATTGTGGTTTTTGAGGACATGAAAGTAACCAAAATGGGGTTGGAGTAATAACGGCTGAATGTACCTAAGCATGTAGTAGAGATGGGTGGGAAAGACAATAGGACCATAAGAGTAAATATTGTACATGGCAAAGAGATTTTGGACGTCATAAGGGCCTATGCACCACAAGTAGGGGTTTTTTTGGAAGGATCTAGATGATATGCACAAAACACATCATTGTTCACGAAGTTGTATATTAGAGGGGATTCGAATCGATATGTAGGGGTAAGTCACAACTAAGGTTTTGGTTATGAGACTAGGAATTTCGAGGAGAGTCCTTTTTGAATTTTGCACATGCTGGAGATTAAAATAGGATGTTATCAAAGTTTTTGAAGTAAAAGTTATTAAAGGTTGATTGGAGGATGTCTTCGGATGCAAATGCTACCTGGACAAAGTTGAAAATTCGTATTACTCCAATCGATAAGGAGATTGTAGAAGAATTACGGAGAAATATCATGATCGAGAAGGATATAACGTGGTGAAGCGAGGAGGTCAAGATGTCAATAAAGAAAATGAAAAAAAAAATTGATATCTTACATTAGGAAAATGCATAATTAAGAAACTTAGCTAGTAAGGAAATTAACAATAGTAGTTCCCGCGACAAAACTAAGGACTTTTAAAGACGTGTAAAACAAATTGGATTTTAAAAAAGCAAAAAAAGATATCTATAGATTGGCGAAGAGGCAAGCAAAAACAAAAGACATATGTATATTAAAGTGTAGTAAGGATAAGCAACATAACATAATAGTAAAGGACGGAGATATCGAGTATCGATGAAAGAACAAAGAATTTTGATGAAATTATTTAAAGGAGAACAAGGAAATTTCATTGGAGATATAACCATTGGTTCCGAGGAAGAAAATAGAGAATTTATGGAAAGAATTAAGTAATCAAAAGTTGAGGGGACTTCAAGAAAAATGAAGCTAAAGAACGTCGTGGTTAAACAAATAAGATGTCTAGTGAACGGAGAAGTACTACAGTTCCATTCACAAGAACAAATGAGATGTTCAATATTGTTGCAACTAATAAGGAATAATACTCATGAGTCATACTACAAAATTATAGAAAAGAATAACAGAAATACATACGAGGAGAACAATATGGCTGAAAATCTACAATGAAAGAAGTTCAACTGATGATACAAATGGAGCACTATGGAGCTAAAATAAAGGATTTGCACATAGTATTTATCGACTTGAAAGAGACATATGACAAGAGACCAATAGAAGTACTTTGGCGAACAATTACAAAGATGGGTATTCCGAGGAATACATTAATATAGTGCACCGAGACATATAGACAAATATTAAGACATGTGAAGGGGCAACACAAAAATTTCCAAGCCCTAAGCCCTTTTCTATATTGCAGTTTTCCTAGATGAAATTACTTAATCGTTTCAAGGTGATGTGCTTTGGTGTATGTTATTTGCTAGCTATATTGTTTTGATAGATGATACCATTAAGGGGTTAAATGCTAAGTTAAAACAATGGAGATAAGAGTTAATGTCATAAAGGTTTATATTATGTTGGAATAAAACGAAGCACATGTAGTGTCACTTTACCACAAATGAGATAAGTAAAAAAACTTTAAAGTTAAAAAAATAATCGTTCCATGTGGATTCTTCAAATACATTGGTTGGGATCATGTTCCTCAGTAACGAGGATACCAAACAAGATGTGACCGATTAAATCGAGTTTGTGTTGCAAAAACAGATAGCGGCTACTAGGATATTATGTGATCAAGGTTAGCATGTAAAGCTATAGAACAAATTTTATCGACGGCTAAAGCTACTATATGATCATAATGTTGGTCTTTTAGAAAGGATCATAATTGAAGATGTGAGTAGCAAAATGCAAATACTTTGACGGATGAGTGTGCTACCGTGAGAAATAAAATTCAAAACGAAGATATAACAAAGGATTTAGAGTTGTAAATATTAATCAAAAGATGAAAGTAAATAGTTCACGATTGTTTAGGCATGTGCAAAGATGGGATTTCAAAGAACCAACCAAGAAAATAAGTTAGAATTTGCGGAGTTTAAAAAATAGGCAGAGAAGACCGAAGATTCCCTGAAAGATGTAAGTTGAAAAGGATAAATAGGACTTAGACTTCTATGTTAAGAGTAAAAAATGAAATGAATAAAGATGAAGAATTCATCTAAACGAGCATTGGACTATTGGTTCATGAAATTAAGGATTTTGTATTGTTGTTATTATGGAGCAATTAGAAGGGGACATATTAGTATCGACATAAAGGTAATCCCAACCGAACTTAAAAGCTTGTCAATAGATCCGCATCATTTGACATCTAGGTTTGCGGTAGTGAGTTGTGTTCTCCACTAAGGAATATCATAATACTATAAACGACCAATGCCAATAACGAGACTACTACGAGAATTCTATATTTTGTCTACGATAAAACACAAATCCAATATAATAAAATATGAACTTCTGTCATTTCATCCAAAACGAGAACATCATCAGAAACCCATTCTTCCACCCATCAATGTATATATTATAGGAAACAAACTATCGTGCTCTATCCATACTCCCCCAAACAATCAACCACATATGATTCACACAACTAGCTATTCATCATTGTCAAACTAGGTGTAAGTGTGACCATCCACTAGTCGCATACTCTTTATTCAAGCATGCGTAAGCTTCTTACCCAAGGAATCAAAAGCTCAAAATATGGATACTCAAAGAAAAATCTCACCAATCACAAGAAAGCTACATCTCAAGAACAAATCTCTAAATCCAATATTGAGAACAATAAAAGGGCAATTTTCAGAATCACATTTCACAACATAAGCTAAATACACGTAATATCCAGCCAAACAAACTTAGGACACTTGGAGAATAACCAAAATGCATGCTTAATTAGAACCAAATGTATATAAACAATAAATTGGACAAAACAAGAGACATAACTAACATTATGTTTGGATAGAGGATTCGGATGGAATGGAAAAGAAGGGAAGGGAAAAGGAGGGAGAAGAAAGGAAGGGAAGGGAAATGGAAGGAGAGAATTTATTTGTTTGTTTAGGAGAGAAATGGAAGGAAGTGAAAGGAATTGAGGTAGATGAAACTTTTGTAATTAAAAATCCTAAAACCAAAATGGCATAATTTCATCAAAATTAAAAAGCAAAACGCTAAGAGAAAGTCTTTTTCATTATTTTAATAGTCAATATACTCTTTTCCTTCCAAATCTTTCCAAAATTGAAAAGATTTGACTATTAACAAAAATAAAAGTCTAAACCCCCTCTACTCCGTCCCTCCCAAATCCCTCCCCTTTCAAAATTGCTATCCAAACAAAGGAAAAGTCATTCCTCCAAATCATTTTCTTTTCATTTCCTTCCAAATCCCTCAATTCAATTATAATGTAAGTTTAGAGTTGGGGCCATTAGACTCAACCTGGATTGAAGAAAAACCTCTATGTGATCAACATACTCGCAAGGACATCAAAGTTGACGTCATTCATCAACACTTCAATTTAAATTCTAATACAAATTTTGATAGCATAACGGAAATTTTTTATAAAAGCAGTAAGCAGTACAGCATACAGTACAAAACTATGGCAAAGCCGCATTAATTTTGCAGACTACGAAAATGCTGCAGCAGGACACGAATTTAAACAACTGATATCTATGCCTATGGTTGCAGCTCAAGTGCAATGGATAACAAAAATGTAGCTACAAGCAAGTACCTTAACAATCGTCTCATCCATCGTCAACAATACTGAACTATAATAGAAAGCTAACAAAATACTAAGCGTATAATGAAGGCATTCTTCGTTTGTACTTCTATGACCAAAGGACATGTCAAACGTGAGCTCGTGTTGGCCCTGAACACACATTTCGACATGCTAAGTGCTGGAGGTCAGAAACCAATCACTTTATCTCCTCAATACCAGTTCAGGGGGTAAGTTCCAGAAAACCCTGATTTCTAATCACCCTAAAAACACCTAAAACATCATCAAAAACTTTGTAGAGCCATAAACAACTATTTTCTCTCACTATTAGGCACTTCCCTTATTGATGTACCCTTCAAACATTCAAAATTAAGCGTACATTCTCAAGCCTAACCATTAACGTCATCTTCCTCACTATCGGTTCAGGGCGTACGTTGGGCACGTCTAACCATTCATACCAACATATTACCCTAAAGTTCCTGAAAAACCCTGATTTCTAATCATTCTAAAAACTCCTAAAACACCATCAAAAACATTGTAGAGCCATAAACAACTATTTTATCTCACTATTAAGCACTACCCTTTTTGAGTTACCCTTCAAACATTCAAAATTAAGCATACATTCTCAAGCCTAACCATTGAGATACAAAACAAAGATAAACAAAGATGAAGTATTTTGAAGCACATGAAATTCATTACACCTTTTTCCTACAATTCCAACAAAAAAGCTTCCACAAATTCACATAAAAATGCAACAAGAACAAGAAGATTACCAAAAAATAACGATCATTCACCATTCCAAACCCCCCTCCCAAAAAAATCACATCAGAAAAACCCAAATAAGTATATCAATTAAAACCTAAAAGAACAATTCCCCGAATAATTCAATTACTTTACAAATAAGAGTTTAGATATAGAGAAGAAGTACCAATTGCGACCAAGAACTTCTTCAGCTCGATACCCAGAAACCATTTCAAAGACAGTATTAACATAGATAATAGGATGGTCAGTTTCCAAAGCATCAGTAACAACAAACCCACACGGCGTCGTTTGAAGGAGGTTGGGAGCAGGAAAAGGCATAGAATTTCCATCATCAAGAAAAAATCCTTCCTCTTCATCACCACTATCTTCAGAAGAGCTGCTATCCCACTGCATCATTTTCTTGAATTTAATCTTTTTCCCACAGTTTTAGTTCACCCCATCCAAAACCCAATCAAGAAAACAGGAAATGACACTTACCCAGTTGTCCAAACTGCAATTAAATACAAAAAAAGAGGTGGGTAATTTAGGGTTTAAAGAGAAGATTAAAAGTACAAGAGAAATAGGAAGAAGAAAAGGTGTAAAAAGGAAAGATCTTTGTATAAGAAAATGATGATAAATGAAAATATCTAAAAGAGGAGAGAGAAAGATGGGGTTTTGAAGAAGAAAGTTGTAGTTGTAGTTGTGTTTAAACGCTTGCTGGATAAGCGAAGCTATTTTGGGGAGGAAAAGACAGGACAGCACACACAATTCACAACAGAATTAGATATTTCTATTTACCATTCTTTTATTAGTATCTTGTAATTTTTCTTTTTCTCATGAAATTTGCATTTTAAGATTTAAAACTAAAACTGTGATTTACAGTTTTCAAGTTTAACATATTTTGAATTACAGTGTTTATTTTGTGGCTTAATGAATAAAGCATCTGCATGTGGAGCAGAAAGTTTGGGGTTTGAGTACTCCTGCTAGGCAGAGGTATCAATTGGGGGTTTCTTGACTGCGCGCATCTCTCTTTACTCTCTCCTTGGGGTACGGGTATGATTTGTCTGCATCTTTCAAGATAAAGAAAAACCCCCACTCGGACCCTGCCTTATGTGGGATACCGAGAAGGTCCTTTACCTTTAATTTTTTGAATTACGGTCTTAATGTTAATTTGTTGTGAATTACTACTAAAATTGTCGGAATTTTGAGTTTTGGCATGGACTTGTAAAATTTGATACTTTGATGGTTATAATTTGTAAAAATAAACATTTAAGTTGTAGACTATAATTTACTAATTATTTAATATTTAAATATGTAAGGACTTTTTGAATTTTAAAATGAGAATTTAAAGGAAGTAAAGAAATACTAGCTTGCTTGTAAAAGCTTCATTCTTGTTGAATCTTGATTGTCTTAATTGTCAAAGTGAGTTCCTTTGTGTGTTTTGTACTTGTTGCTTTTGTTTGTTATGAATATAAATAGATAGAAAGAGTAAATGCTTTAATTGGGTGTGTCATTTTATCTATTCTAGCCTTCTAGGTTCGTCCTTATTGTGTGCTTTACATGTGAGAGAATCAAGATATGAAAGTGCCACTTGTCACTTTGACACTAATACTAGAGCTAGGTTTGGCATTCTATTTATTCTAAAAAAAACTAAATTATAAAAATGATGTACCTAAGACATAGTGTCACATTCCAGTGATTTACCAATAAGATGAATCACGGTTATTTACCTAGTGACGGTCAATCCTTATTGTGTGCTTTACTTATGAAATCAAGAAATTGAGGTGACACTTGTCATTTTAGCGTTACCACTTTACCGCTAAAACTCCCACTATTTGGAGAACAGTATTGTCTATTTCGGGTGAGCCAGCTATCTTATTTAGATTTCTTTTTCATGAAATTATTTCGTAGAGGAAAGATTACTTATTAATGAAAAAAATAATATCGGTTTGAGCTGGTTAGAATGGAGATATAGTTGGGAATATTATAGTTATTTAGTGATAGCTGATTACAGTGGTTGATTTGACTAACAGATTTTATTAACTGGTTTGACCAGCTGATTTTGAACCCGCTACTATAAGCAGCTAGTTCAAAAACAGTTTATTCGTATCAATAAGCCGTTTCAACCAGCTAATTCACTTAATACTAGCATTAACTAGTTTGACCACCCAACTCTCTATTTACATCAAAATAAGCTAAAATTGCTCAATAAGTTAATTTGCCAAACACCCCTCATATATTTTGTGAACTTGACTTAATATGAAACACAATCGAGTTTAGACTTTTTACTTGAATCTGACGTTGAATCTATGGCTCATATGTCATGTTCACAAATTTGGTTTGAATAAACTTATTATTATTATTTTATTTGTAGTATGAAGTTCATATTTTCAAATTAAATAATGGCTTAAAATCAAATTTAGAGTCGGGTGACAGATCGAGTCGAAGTCAGAGTAGGGTAGGAGTAGGAGTTGGGTCGAAGTATTGGATTTATTATGAGTTTCAACTTCGGTCTGCCTTTAAATCGGACTCGAACTATATTATATAATCTTTAGAGTCTGATATTTTTTTTCCAAATTTGGACCGGATTAAGTATCTCAGATCGGGTCGGAATAGGGGCGGATTCTAACTGAATTGTCATCCCTATACTTATACTCACAAACGATTTGCTAAAATAAAGTTAGAATGGATTAAAATTTTCATTTTTTGTATTTATTGAAAAATATTTCTCAAACTAGTGTTCTTTTAGTTATATGTAATGAGCTAACTTTTTGGTTTGAAGACTTCAAGTCTCTAGTTTTGAATATAACAAAAGCAAGAAAATATTCAAAAATCAAGTCCCACATAAAAAAATACTAAAATTATTGCAAGTCCCACATAAAAAACCAAAGCAAATAACCTAATTAAATTTTAAGATGTGATGAGAAAGACTCATATTTGAATATTTAATACTTATATATATTATAATAATTATAAAAATACAAAATTGTAGAATCAAAAAAGAAAAATGTAACATTGACTTACTTCGAATTGGTTTTCTTATCACCAATTAATCACGTAATGATGGAGAATGACTTTGTGTATTGATGGATAATGTGTATTTAAAAATGTAATTTCTCATTAGCGACTACTATTAATCGTAATTATCTATATATAATCAATTTATTTTTGAGGTTAGATAAATGATTTTTTAAGTACTTCTAAAAACCCCAAAGGCTTAAAATCTTCAAATTAAAAAGATTTAGCTCCTTACAAGAACATCGTTTAGGAAATATAATAAAATAGGTTTGAAGTCTCCAAACCAAAAAAATTATAGCTCTTTTTTATCTACAAAACCAGTTTGAAAAGTATTTTTCGATAAACACATAACTGGGAATAATTATCTTTTCTAACTCTATTTTAGCATTTTATTTTATACTCTCACTTCATCTTAATCACTTATTTGTTATTTCTATCATTCACTAATATTTTTCTCCATCATACAACATAGTTTTCATTTTCGCTAAATTCCACCTATTTTACAATTGGTGCAAATTAATGAGAGAGACAAAGGGAGTAATAATTAACTTGAGATAGTTTAAAGCTTTTCAAACATGACCCGACCTCAAGAGCCCAAACCCGATGTGAAAGTTACCCAACCCAAAAACGTCTTCTTTTAAGTTTATCAAACCGACATTACTTGAATTGAAATTGTACCTAAATCGTATTCGTTAACCTTTCACAAAAATTAAGTTCTCAAGGGAGCATGGCCGTCATTGTCGATTAGCAAGGGTAAAGCGGACTATCGTCCAAGGCCCTAAATTTTTCAAGGCCCAATAAATAAATTTTTATGTACAACATTGATATTAACTTGAAATCAATTTAGCTATAATTTACATTTTTTGCTATGTAAATTGTAATATGAGTTATTAGGTTTTTTTTATAATAAAATAGTTAAAATACCATAATACAAAAAAAAAAAAGTATGATACTTTTTCCTAATCATCCTACGTGCCTCATTTTCTCTTTGGATGAAATCACTCTAAATGTCTCATTTTTATTTTATGTATGTTAACTTTACCAATTTACCCTTATTAAAATTAACATTTTCAAATTTTGTACTTACTAACCCTACTTTATACTTACTAAATTTCAAAATATTACATTTTTTCCTTTCACATGTCCCACAGTCCCACTTGACCACCTGAAAAATGATAAAAAGTCAAATGAGACATTTTAGGTGAATAGGAGGAACTATTACTCATTCTTAAAATTTTTAGGCTACTCTGAGGCCTAAAAATGAACGAGATAGCCCTGAAAAGAGAATCCCTTTCAGTGTCACATCCCAAGCAAAAACACAATTTCAATGATGATTTAATGTAGCTAGAATTATAGACTCACAGGATAAAACTCTGATTACAACATTCATATACAATTATACAAAATACATATGGTATTTTGGACTGGCCTCCTTACATCTTATAGTACAAAACACACAGAATGATCCTCTAAAAATCATCATCCTCATCATCCCTTGGTCTAAAGAATCTCCTAACAATTGTTGAAACTGCTCCAAAGATCATGAACCAGACGATGAGGTCGAATCCACCACCGACTCCAACTGCTACACTTGGGCCTGGCGCAAAGAATGAAAACGGAGACCAACCCCATCCACCGTAGAATGGGGACCCGAACCCATATCCATAGCCACCGATAAGTGGTGGTGCTACGGGTGGATTCACATAGATATTGGTCCTGCAATAAAAACTCATTATTAGCCCAAACCAATCATATCAAAGATAGTTATAGTGATTGGAACTATCGGAACTATCCTGCAATCAGAATCGAGCCTAAATATCAGTTTCATTTAATATTTGATGCCCCATGTTTCTGGGGGCCCTAGGCAGTCGGTTATCCCACTTGTGCTTAGAAGCGGCATTTAGCTTAGGTATTAGCTTAAACAAGTTAGGACGCAAACAACTAAGTTGTCAGTCCGTGCTCTGAATTAAGATTAGAGAAACACACACACACACACTTCCAGAATGCAAGTTGTAGTAAACTTGGATTAATATTCAAGTTCAGAAATTTGAGATGCTGGTTACAGGTTGAAACATAATGGGATAAGCCAGTAGAGAGGGAATCTGCATAAAAGAATTCCACTTGAAAAGATAAAGCCAAACAGCTGAAAAGGTTTGGAAAGGGTCTATCACAAGCAATAGTAAGAGAATAATCACCTCAAAAGCTCACACAAACAATGGAAGTGGAATGTCTCAATACTTGTTATTATTGCATATTCTCAGTCCCTCTTAAGGTCATAATCGTATCAAAACTTTTTCTACATTTTCTAATTTTAGAAAGGACAAGTACGCACTTGCAGAAGTACGTTTCGTATAAGCTTGCATTGCGTTTTGTTAATGTATATAACATATTCTGGGGCCTTGACCATTAGCTAAAACTTTTGATTGAATTGGTTTCTTAACATGGTAACAGAATCAGTGTAACAAAGGTCATTGGTATTAGACCGTGACAATTAGTCACATAATCTCACCATGGCCCACTCGTGTGGATATGGGACACCCGTGAGCTCGGACCCACAAACCCACAGGTCAAGAGCGTTGACTTGCATATACATCCAAAACCAAATGGTAGTAGGAGGATTAGCTCACCTAATATATATACAAGTCCACAACCCATTATTTTTATCGATGTGGGATCTTGTCTCACATGTGAAATATTTTCAACAACAGGTTCGAATCTCAACTACCCCTCTAATTTAAGTGAAATATTTCGCACTAGATATGAGAAGGGTCTATGCTGCATTCTAGATTCTATATTATGTGTATTTGGGTTGCTTTTTACTTTCCATGATTTATAACGTTATCAACATTAGCATCCCAATGAGTTCGCTATGAGGCAGGGTCTAGGGAGGATGGGAATAAAGGCAGACCAATATCCTCATCACAAGGAGGTCGCAATCAAAGAGAGCCCCTCAACTCGAGTTATACCCCACGATTTATAACATCAGCAGAGTTATACCCCAATACAACAGCATCTATTCTTGATAAGTTTCTCAATGAAGGAATTTGTTTACACTAGCCAAAATGCTATGCAGATAGGACCAAGAAGGTTATAGGAAAGATTGTGGAGCAGCATTATTTGCAATGACAAAAAGAACATAAAAGGATCCTAAACATTTTCTGTACAAATTTCTCTCAAATACGAGTGTATATTGCAAAGTCTAGAAAACACATGACATTCTGTATAACTGGGGCATCAACCATCAGCTTAAGCTTTTGGTTGAGTAGGTTCCTTGACATGGTACCACACCCGGCGTAACAACACTACACAAGTTCAAATCTCAACCACCCCTTTGATCCAAGTGGAATATTTTGCACCAGGTATGAAAAAGGGCTTATGCTGCATCCATACTTCTAGCCCAAAGCTCCCGTGTAAGGGGGCTTCTAAGAGTATAAAACATATTTTAAGTCTCAACCATCAGCTTAAACTTTTGATTGAGTTGGTTTCTCGTCACTATTGGGTATAAACTTATAAAGCATGCAAATGGAAGTAGAGAAAACAAAGATTAACAGATTGAAATAATTGACCTTGAATTAAGTCTAGGAGAAGAAGCTCTAGGAGCAGATGGTCTTGGTGCAGAAGAGCGAAAAGCTTGACCACCAATACGACCACCAGATTTAGCAGCTGAAGCATCACCAACTGACCCTAAACTCAATACTCCTGCTGCTAATGTCACTAATGCTAGTTTTGCTAGCTGCTTCTCCAATTTCCTGATTACCCAAACAAAAATTAAAATTTTACTACATCAAAACTATCACAAATAACAATATCATCAAATTAAATTAAACCCATAATCAGAAAGCAAGAAAATTAGTCATAAATCACTTAATTCCCAAAAGGAAATAACAACCAACTACTACTACTAGTCTACTACTCAACTAGTCTACTCGTTGAGTAGACTCGAGTCTTGTTTTAGTTGGAGCACGTTCTTATACCCCATGTAAGATTATAGGTTCGATTATCCTGCCCCTAACTTAGCCCTCCCCTCCCCTCCCCTTGACTTACTGCAAATAACTAATCGGTATTTGGTAAAACAGGTGCTCTCTTGAGAGACCGTCTTTTGTAAAGACGACTCTCAAAAGTCCAGCCTAAATCCATATTTAGAGTTGTAACAATATATACATTTAGAATTGAACTGGGCTTTTGAAAACCGGTCTCAAGTAAGAATTTGTGTTGGTAAAATAGCTTATTAGACTATTTTAGCTTATTTTGATACAAATAGGGTTGGGCTGACTAATGATCAAATCATCCTTTGTTAGGGTTTAATAAATTAGCTGGTTGAAACAACTTATTGTTATGAATAAGTTGTGTTTGAACAAGCTTCTCATAGCAGCATATTCAAAATCAACCGGTCAAACTAGTGAATAAAATTAGCGGGTTAAATCAACCATTGCAATCAGTTATAAGCTATTTACCAAATGCCCCTAAAAATTCAATATAATTAGCTAATACAAACACAATTCAACAAAAACTGAATCTTTTTAGTTACCTTGAAGAATCATTTTGCTTTTGATGATCATTTGGAGGGAATTTGCAGGAAACAATGAAAAATAGATTTGGGGCTTTGGGTTTGGGTTTGTGGGTTTGGATTGCTAATGGGTTTGTAAGGAAGCTCTTCTGTAAAGATCCCATCATCATATTCAATTTCTACTTAAATTATGGTAGTTAACACTTTGAAAGCTTCAATTTTTTTGATTTATTTTAACTTTCAGTTGAATGGAAGAGTTGGGATTTTCATTACAATTTTTGGTGCTCATTTGCAAATTGGAATTCTCAACTTTTCATGATAAACCATATTGCCACGTGGCAGATGGGTAATGGATTATAGAGATTTTAGGAAATTTGTCATTTTTTAAAGAAAAACATGAAGATTTTTGTTTAAAGAGGTTGGTGTTAAGGAGAGAACTTAGATCACACAATCCTTTAAATTTGCTATAGCATGAAAAAAAAAACAATAGGTTACAAAATATAGTTTGTATTACAGGTAGACACAAATTTTTTTATGGCTTTTTATTTTCAAAAATACAATAAAAAAAATTAATTTTTGTATAATACTTCCTCCGTTCTTATTTACTTGCAACATAGTTGACTTCGGTACTGTTCATTTAGCAAATTGACTTTTATATTGTCGGTAATCTATAAGTTAAAACATAGTATATGAGATCTTGTTTGAATCGTCTGGATTAAAGTTTATTAATTTTGAGTTTTCATAATTTTTCGATATGTGTAATTAGAGATATTAACGATTGAATTCGTGCATCGGGAATGTAAAAAAGCAAATGGTGCAAGTAAATAAGAACGAAGGTAGTATTAATTGACTGCAGACTTATTATGTCTAAAGGTAGATCGACCACTTGTATACATTACATACACTAACATGGTAGACCAGATTAAGCAGCATAAAAACATATTAAAGTTAAGTTTTTATTGCGATCTCTAATTGTATCGAGTCGGACTAGGGTCGGACTCGAATGGGATTATTTTCCTTGGATTGAATCAGACTAGAGGTCGGATTCAGATTGAAATGCGATCCTAAAACTCATATCAATATTCTCATTTTAGCAAAAAATTTCTGCAAAATCCTCCAAAATAAAAAAAAGATTTGGATTATATCATATGATATTTTTCTATCCTAGCTTTAAAATTAATTTTTCTTACAAAATAGCTTTATTTTATGATGATGATGATATATAATATCACTTTAAAATATATTTGTATATATTTCCACATTCATAGGCAAGGTAGGTATTTTTCAAGGGCCCAGAGTTAGAAAGGATCCTAAATTAGAAAATGCGCTAGTTAATGAAGTAAATACTTAAAAATTCGCAATTTATGAGTATTTCTTTGAAGATTAAAGAATTATATGACATGTTTACATTTTCAATGAAAACTAAAATATATAGGGTTTATATTTGTTTTTTTTTTTCAAACACCCGTTTTAAGTTTAGAATCAGCCCTCCACAACGAGGGTCCTTACAATGTCAGAAACGACACTGATTCATGCATGCACCAATCGTCGGAACACTTGCAATTTATGTAAATAGTAGTATAATAATAAAAAACACAAGGAAGAAGATAATTTCTTTATCATTGAAATTTATGTAAGAACCAAAGTAGCTTTCCAGCTACAAAAGAAGGTGAGGAAAATTAAAAAGACACAATCCTATCCACAATATTCTAACAAGAAGGGCTTTGTCTTAGCACCTCTATGCATTGTGCAGGAAAAAATTTTGGGCTTTTTAGGAGACACTCTTATGCCATAAAAATTAAATGTTCTCCATAATATTGTAGCACAAAATTCTGCAATACATGTACTAAGTGCCCTTCTTTCACTTTAGTTTAGGCCCTTCCCTTCATTTATCACTCAATTAGTAAACGTCTTCGTCTTTAGCTACAAAACACACGTTCGAGGAGGGCTTTTCATCTCTTCGTTGCTCATTCACAAGTCAATTTGTCTCGTTAATCAGACGGTGTAGTTTTGTTGGATTGTGTCGATGTCGAGACCCTTGAGCTTCACCACTGACTCAACGTGTCCTTTCAGTGTGTGCAACTCACGAAGCCTACATTGGATGAGTAGAAGCATGTTAGATAAAGAGGAAAAATCGGCATCATAAGATGGAGTCTAAAAGACTTGAAAATTCTGATATTCATACCTTGCAACTTCAGCACGTCTTTTGGCTTGCTCAGCAATCTCCGAGAGTTCCCTGTAGCTGTTCTTATCGTTGAAAAGAGGAGCTGAAGACTCGGGTGCTTGAAGTCCGTGTAGAGTTCTTTGAGCAAGAGCCCATTGAGCTTCTCTTTCTTCTTTTCCGTAATCTTTCTTGGTGGTGAATGCAGTCTGTGTAATAGTACGATCACAATCACAGTTAGTTATCAGAACTAAAATCGGGTGCTTGAAGTCCATGTACGTAGTAATTGAAACGAGATCACATACCTTGCTCTCGAACAAGTTGAGCCATGCCTTTCCACTCAAGATATAACGGATAGCAAACTTGATCAAGTCAAGTGGGAAGTAGAAAACGATGTTGAAGAGCCAAACAACACCCGCCCATCCCCATCCACATCCTTTGATCTCGGCAAAACTCCAATCAGCATATACCGCAATTAGAGTTGCCACCTGAACCAATGAAAAAAATAAAATCATTAGCCAAAAATTTACCGATTCTATCTTTTATTCCATCCGTGTTTTTTCATCCTGGTTTGTATTTTTATTATCTTAGATGAAAAATGACGACAACCAAATAGCACGACATTTACCAGCTGAGCGATCAAGAAAGCAGTCATCAACAACATGCCAGGACGTTCAACGAATGACCAGCTGCGAGACCTGGTGACGAAAATGAGGGCCTGACTAATAATACTAACTTGGAGATATAGAGCCGCCATCATTTCATAGCGACTGTCTCTCAAGGATCTTACTCCAAATTTATCCTACAATATGAAGAGCACAGCCTGTAAGTATTATGAAAATAAATGGAATGTTTACTATAAATACATCGATGAAATTTGTAAATCACGTACAGAAAAGAAGTCGGTGTCTTTCATTGCCCAGAAGAAAATGACCGTCATCAAGGCAAGGTAGCTTCCGATAACAACTCCAGTTGCAAAGATTTCCTTGAGCTTCCAACTGTCGGGAATTGGAGATGGCTTCACTCGATCCTTTGAGATAGTCATGATGGTTCCTTGAATAATAAAAGGACAATTTTTGTCAATTATAATTTGTTATTCTTATGTAACTAAAAAACTTAAATTACAAAAAAAAAACTACCCCCTAAGGAAAAGGAAATTAAATTAAGAAGACAAAAATTCTTACCATCATTCAAGATGGCAATAATCAGAACCATGAATGGAGAGAAATCAAATTTCCATATCAAAGCGATAAGCATAAATCCGAGCTACATATTTAAAAATATGAAATATTGGTTAGTCAAAACATAGATGAATAAGGAAAGAGATTAATCCAAAACATATGTACGCTGTTAACATACCACAATACGGATTGTGATGGAGACTGCATAAATCTGCATGTCGAAAGAAACAAAAAAAGGACACAAATAAGACATAGTTCATAATGGTGGAGCAGGATAAGTGTAAAGTAAAACCAACTCACAGTGTAGTTCTTCATCCTTTGGAAGATAGCCCTACTGGTAAGCACGGCACTGATGATGACACTAAGACCAGGTTCGGTGAGAACAATATCAGAAGCGCTTCTTGCAGCATCAGTTGCGTCATCGACTGCAATACCGATGTCTGCCTTCTTCAGTGCAGGAGCATCATTGACACCATCTCCAGTCATACCAACAATGTGCTTCTTCTCTTGCAACTTCTTGACGATTTCATATTTATGTTCTACGCAACAGATTTAAAAAAAAAAAGTAGTTTTAGAAGATGCGAATGAGATTCTTAAAATCCGCTTTCTCAACATTACAATGTTAAAAAGTTCTAACCTGGGAAAACTCCGGCAAAACCGTCAGCTTTCTCGATTAACTCATCAACGGGTAGGGCACCAAGGGATGAGTCTTTGTCTTGGCCAAGCAGAGCGGCTGATGGGTACATGTTTGTTCCCATACCAAGTCTTCTACCAGTTTCCTTTGCAATGGCAAGTTGATCACCTATTAAGTTGAACGAAAAGAAGCTTTAAGTAAACCTCCAACAATATAGTGCTAAGAAGTGATAGTTACACTTCAAGAATAGATATGTAAGGGGTCTTCTTACCGGTAATCATCTTAACGTTGACACCAAGATTGAGTGCCTTGCGGATGGTTTCAGCACTGTCATGTCTTGGTGGGTCAAAAAGCGGCAACAGACCAACAAATTGCCAAGGTCCACCAGGAGAATCTTTGCTCTTTTCTGGCACTTCCTGTAGATACAAATTGAAGTTATATGCCTGCCTAAGGTGAAACTAACATAAAAAGTTCATAAAATTCATTTTATCTTTGAACCTGTCGTGCAACACCCAATGAACGGAGACCGCGTTCAGCAAATTTCTCGATCACAGCATGAACCCTTTTCCTAACATCTTCCTTGCAATTGCACAAGTCAAGCATCTGTACAAAGAAAATTCGAAAAAAAGAGGTCAAATTTGTTGCTCGAATAGATTAAAGTTAACAATCATAAATGTTCAATCAATGCTTACTTGCTCAGGTGCACCTTTACTTGCTCTGTGCCAATTTCCATTAGAATCAATGTAAGTCAATGCAGTCCTTTTGTCCACCGGGTTGAATGGGAAAAAGTGTACCTCCCGAATTCCAGCTCGAGCCTACAGATCAACATTCAAAATTCAAATAAGCCAATTTCAAAACTCAAATAGGGATCAAGGAGCATTACTTTCTAGATTTGGTAAATCGTCATAAAGAGAAAATGGCAGTACCTCCTTAGGATCAGCAAGCATTCCAACCATTGCAGCATCGATAGCATCTTGGTTCTCAACACGTGAGGCCCTTGCAGCAAGGAGAAGGACATGTTCCTTGTCCACACCTTTGCAAAACACCTCGATCAAGTTCTTGTCAACACTCAGTTTGTTGAGAGTCAAGGTACCGGTCTTGTCACTGCAAAGGACATCCATACCGGCCATTTCCTCAATAGCAGTCATCCTCTTTGTGATGGCTCCTTGCTGAGACAACCTATGGGACCCAATGGCCATAGTCACAGACAACACTGTAGGCATGGCAATTGGAATGCCTCCAATCAAGAGAACCAACAGATTGTTGATTCCATGTCTGTATCTTCGATGTTGAATTGGGTACATCACGATGATTTCAACCAGCATACCCACCGCAATGGAGATGATACAGAAGTTACCGATGGCGGTAAGAACCTTCTGGAAATGACCAACTTGGTTGGTACTGTCGACAAGATGGGCCGCCTTACCAAAGAAGGTGTGGACACCGGTGGCAATCACAACAGCTTGAAGCTCACCTTGTTTACATGTTGAACCGGAGAAAACTTCATCCCCAGGATTCTTTGTAACAGGAAGTGATTCTCCAGTAAGGGCAGATTGATCAACCTTCAAGGGATCACCTTCAAGAAGACGCGCATCAGCAGGGACAATGTCACCAAGTTTGATGCTAATGATATCTCCAGGTACCAACAATGAAGCATCCTGCTCGCCCCATCGTCCATCCCTAAGCAGCTATACTCCAAACAAAAGATAATACGACCAATGAGAAACATGAAATAAGTACATAAATATAACATAACTTTTCCCTAACTCAAAACCCAAGTTGCGAAAAATATTTTCGTTTCCATTCATAATCATATCTTACCTTACACTTAGGAGCGAGATTAGCCATAAGGGCAGCAGCAGCATTACCAGCATTGTTCTCCTCTATGAAGGAGATAGTAGAGTTGATAACCAACAGACAAACGATACCAACAAAATCTTGCCAATCCGGTGGCTTGCCATCTCCATTAGCAAGTGCAATGGCCATGATTGCTGCAGCTTCCATGACCCATGACAGAGGATTCCACATAAACCCAAGAAACTTGAGAAGTTTGCTTTCCTGTTAAATACATAACAAAAGATATCTAAGCAAACAGTTGCAAAAGAGCAAGTATTCTAACTTTTGACTACATTTTGGCAGGTAAAGGCAAAGAAATTAACCTTCTTCTCTTCTAACTTATTGGGACCAAAAATTTGAAGCCTGTCCGCTCCTTCTTGGGACGTTAATCCTTCTCGCGAACATTTCAGCTGCTCAAACACTTCCTCAATCGGAATGTTTTCCTACAGAATTTTTCAAAACATCTTTAGAATAAACAAATGATGAAACGAAAAAATTAAGGTGGTAAAAAACAACGAACATTTCATCCTAGGGGCGAGTAAAAATTTACAAATTCTTTTAATGGCCCTGTGTAATTTCGTATTTTTCCAGCAATTTTGTATTTTTACACACTTAACATGTACAATGTAATTTACTAGTAAAGCCCCTAAATTTTTTGTTCCTGTGCAGTTGAATATGTTAAACATGATTAGAACCTTCAAATTTTATGAACTTTTTTACTTATATTTTTTTTCCAAATCATTATCAATTATATAGTGGTCTCTTTTCATTTTCGAAATTTAGCTAGAAGAGAAGAAATTGAAAATGAAAAGAGAAAGCCTAGCCTTGGGTTTTTAGGGGCCCGGGGTGAAAAATTATTTAGGGGTGAAACTTATTCGGATTAAAACCCAAACCGAACTAGACCGAACCGAATAACAAATATGGTTTGGTGATTTTTAAATTTGGTTTGGATTAGGTTTGAAAATTCAAAAACCGAAATATTAAGGTTTGGATTAGGTTTGGAATTTTCAAAAATCGCAAACCGAATTTCTAGACCGCAAACCGAAATATTTAGAAATTACATATAGCCCACTAATATTAATGTATTAGCCCAAGCCCTGGCCAATACATTCTAAACCTAAAAAATTGAAAACCCTAACCCTTGATAATACATGTACTACCGCCGTCCCACTCCCACACTTGTTTACTAGTATTTTGCTAGATTTGTTATTTTGAATTACTTTGTAAGACATTATGTTTATTATTATTAATCTTGTATGATTTGCTATTGTCTTAATTATTGTTATTGTAGTTTAAATTGTTATTCGCCTAAAAAAGAAAAATTCGGCCTAGGAAATTCGGTCTGGGTGGTTTGGTTTGGTCTACAAATAAAAAATGCGGTTCGATTTGGTTTGGTCTAGAAACTAATTTGGTTCGATTTGGTCTGAAAATATGGAGACCGAATAAAATATGGTTCGATTTGGTTTCGATGAAAATCCAAACCGTAGACCGAACTTTCACCCATAAAATTATTTATGGACCCTTAAACTATTGTATACGTAGAAAAGTTCGAACCTTAACGCTAATTAAAAACTAACATTTATAGGGAGCCCTAGGCGTAGGCACGCCTTGCCTTGCCTTGCCTTGCTTAGGACCGGTCTCTTTTCAATTTCAATTTCTTCTCTTCTAGCTAAATAATTTTCTTTTTTATTCCCCACTTGTTTTTTTATCTCATTCTAGGTTCTATCAAAATAATTAAAAAAATGTGAGTCAACTCGGTATGAAACGGAGAACCCAAAAAACCGTTGGTACGGATAGGAGAGAGAAGCACATGGGTGCCAGACAATTTCGATGCAGTGTAGAGAGAGAAAATAGAGGCACAAATTAGCAGTAATTGGTCTGTTAGGCTGTCTCCACTCACTCGCTCAAATAGGGCGCGTAAACAGTACGCGCATTAAATTATTGAACAAGTTTGACATTCAGATTCCCAATACAGTCCCCAACAATTTTTTAAGTTTTTTGTTTTTAATTTCAATTTCTTTACTTCTAGCTTAAATTAAATTAAGGTAGAGTGGGACCCACTCATAAGAGATAAAAACCAGCTAAAAAATTTTCAACTGGTCTCCGTTATTCAGTTAGGTATTGTCAGTTTTTCTGCTGATTAAGTGCCGTAAAACCAGCTGTTTTTGAATTCTGTTTAGAGTACCACGGAAGGTACTGCCACCCGTCATGCCCTTCCATACTACCCAAACACACACAAGCTAGTCTCACCGTCGTTTTGAGAGACCATCTTTTTGAGAGACGTCTTTCAAGCCCAATTCATTAAAGTCTATTGCTTATATTTACTATACATTTTTTTTTAATGGATCAACCCAAATAGAGATAGTCTCTCATGGAGACCGTCTCTCACAAGATTTTGTGAACACACATTTCCTCTAATTTTAATCCAAGGGATTAATTCCGTAATCTAATTGATTTCAAGTAAGTTGTTTTTGAATCGGTTTAAAATCGACTTTAATATCTCTAGTGATTTTAGATATGTAAATCATTTTTGAAATCGTGTCAAATTGGATTGATTACAAGGTCGGTTAAATTATTAAGTCACTAGGTCTGTTTTGAAAAGAAAAAATATTTTTTCAGTTTCAATACACTTGCTACACATCATTTTTTATGCAATTTAATGTGTGATATTAATCTTTTGTATCCTAAGTTATTTTTAACTAAAAATTATAAAAAATAAATGTAAACTCACTTGACTGTAATTCTTCTTACACATTAATCATAATATATAAAATAAATTTAAAAGATGAACTGTAGTGAATATTTCAGAGTGGAGGAAGTATGTAGACTTGACACAAGATGATGTACAAGCTTAGAGCCTTAGACCCCAAATGACTCTTACTATCTCCAATGGACGAAGATATTTTCAATTATATATTAATTTCTAGACAAAAAGGAAAACTTAACATCACTTAATTTGTCTTGTACATTGATCTTTTTACCGGTTTGATGTCTAAGTGTATTGAAGAATACAAAAAGAAACAAGCTAAGCTTTATCACTATCAACTAAATCTTAGCCAAATCATATCAAACAAAATAATCCCACTATTTAGAGAAAAAGGTACTATAAAAAATTATAAAACGTCACACCACAATTTATTAGGTATAAGTTGAAATAATTAATTGATTTTCATAGATACCCAATTAGTAGGTATAGTAAACAACCAACAAATAATGGTAGGTCCCATTGTAATGTAAATTTAACTTAAACATTATTATATTTAAATTGAGTTGAACTGATCTGATTTAATTTGAGATCGCTCAGTGTGAAACAATTTCTCGCAAGAATAGCTGATAATGTATTGGTGCGGTGATTGTAGAGTTGACCAAAACAATCATTGGTCAAAATAGAAGAGTTAAGTGTAATTAATATGAAGTTGATAAAAAAAAGGTTTATGTTCCGTAATCTCGAACAATTAACGGCTTGTTTGGTGCTCCGTGACAAAGAAAACTTAACATGTGAGTACTTAAACAGTAGCAGAATAGTCTCTTTTTGACTCTCAATATATACCGTTACCGTAGTCCGTGCTTTTCCTTCTAAAGTGGATCAGATTATAAGATAAAAAAATTTCAATCAACCAACCAAACACTAACTTTGTGATTAAGGGTGTTTGGTAATTATATATAGGATAAATGGAGATTAATAATTCCAACTTTGCGTGATCCGCTCAAAACAATCCCAACTTTCGATTATTTTCTAATATACCTAACTTTGCCACTTTGTTGCTTAGGACATACCCTTTAATATGGTAACCGGTTATAACAGGTAAATCACCTTTTTTGTCATGGAAATGAGAAGGATAATGGAGATTAATAATCCCAACTTTACGTGATCCGCTCAAAACAATCCCAACTTTCGCATATTTTCTGTTATAACCGGTTTCCATATTAAAGGGTATGTCCTGAGCAACAAAGTGGCAAAGTTAGGTATATTAGAAAATAATCGAAAGTTGGGATTGTTTTGAGCGGATCACGCAAAGTTGGGATTATTAATCTCCATTTAACCTTATACTTCATATTGATTGATTTTTTGGTTGGGTATTTTACTTTTAGTTTTGTGAGAATTAAATTCAGACTCCAATCCAATAATAATTACTCATTCGGTCACTCTTATTGTAACCAAAACAAGACCTAATCTTTACTCAAAGAAGAAAAAAACCGATCTCAACTAGGGGTGTTTGATGGGTCGAGTCCCATTTTGAGCCCTTATCCAGCCTGTTTTAAGAAAGGACGGGTCGAAAATGGGTCGGGCCAAAAATGGACTACACTATAATTAAAATGAAGTGGGCTATAAAAGGGCTCATAAAAATGCACCGGATTGGGCCGTATCGGGCTTTGAAAGCCCGGTCTATTTAAAGCCCATATTAATTTTAAAGGACCCTTAACCGACCCGGCCCGGCCCTTATCTAGCCCATTAACTGCCCCCCAATCTCCACTAAACCAAAATTTTAAGTTTAGAATAAGGGAAAAAAAATATAATTTTAAAAACACAAGAAAAAAGAAACTTTAGAAATATAAATCATGAGAGGAAAAAAAAAAGAAAGCATATCACGTGAATTATTTAAGAGGAAGATTAGTGGGGTAGACGGGTAGATCTTGGACAGTGAATGGAAAACACCACTTTTTATCCCCAATTGGTTTTCATGGAAAAACTCACACAAGTAGCTAAAAGTATCACCAAATTTTGTGTGGCATGACACACTTTTTCTCCATTTTTCCTTTTACTTCAAAAAAATATACAAATATATTTATTCCCACTATTAATTATTTTAAAAATTGAATAATTAAAAATCATACAATTTTTCAATTAATAAAATGTTTTTAAATGTTAAATTATTATTAAATACAATTTTTTAAAAATTAATCAGCCTCAATGACTTACAATCAATTTATTTTCTGTCTCACGTATTTTACATCATTTATGTATATATAGACGTAAATCAAACTCAAAAAAACTCACAATAAAAGCTCCACTTCTATACTTCAATCTATGTCAATTATTTGTAGTTTTTTGAATAAAGTTCTTAAATCAAGCTAAAGATTGGTCCTTTTTTGTAGGCTAGCCAAGAACACACCCTATAAAAGTTGGACTTTAAATTTGGCCACAACAATTTTATGCTCTATTTGTTTTACATTTAAAAAAAATTATCACCAACATATTTTCATATTGTGAGAATCATTTATATCATTTAATTATGATATTGTGAGAATCATTTCCTAATATATTTTCCAATAATAATTTTTTCATAAATTTATAAATAGAAGTATAAATTATTATTATTATTGTTATAATTATTATTGCTCTATTATTGATCATGGTATGCATTAAAAGTTGTGAAATTTAACCATCCTAAAAGATGACTTTCTTATTGTGACAAAATCCTTTTGATTTCCGACATTACCAAATAAAGGTAAATAAATCCCAAAACTAAATGTCCCAAACTTGTCAACTCCTAAATCCTAATGCATGCCCCATCAATCCATCATTAATTTACATTCAAATTAAATTGGATTTAATATTTACCTAATTCTTAGGAGAGTAAAAATATACGCTAATTCAAAGATCCTATTAATTTTATATTTTTTCATAATTTTAGCAAGGCTGATTTTGACCATACGCAAAGTAGGCATTTGCATAGAACCCCGAGTTAAATTGGGCCCTAAAAACTGAAATATTTGGTTGACGAAGTAAAAACTTAAAAATTTGCAATTTATGATTAGTTCTCTTATCAATATGATGGTTATGACACGTCTATATTTATAATGATAATTTATAATATAAGGGTTCGTCTCTGTTATTTTCCAACATCCGTTTAAAGTTCAAAATCAATCCTTTATAGAGATGGCCTATTTCTTTCAGTTTGCCTACAGCCCATAAATATCAGAAACGACACTAAATTTTAGTGCCTAAAAACTAGTAATTTGACTAATATCGACTAATATTTATTTAGTTTTAAGGCACTTTGCACATGTTTAGAATCACCGGATACAATCTTCTTCCCTTGTTATAAAGTCAAAACAAATTTTTTTATTCTAATTTTTATGAAATCATAAATGAAAGGTATTAATATTAATTAATATAGCAATTTCATTATAATAGTGGGGTATTAAAGTTATAATAACAAATGAACAAATTAATTAACAAATCAAGGTGAAGATCAGAATTTAACCATAACTAGGATCTGAACAAAAGCTAGGTTAGAATTATCAGTTCATATACAATTATTATAAATAATTTATTTCATTTGTATTTTTCAGCCGTCTTAATACATATTAATTACTAACCAATGAATAAATTAATTAATTAATTAATTAATTAATTAATATTCCTGAATCATAATTAAAAAATAGAAAAATTATGAAAAAGTCGTTAGATACAAATAGTAGCAAAAGAAGAGGAATCTTTTGTTTAAGCAGCCCACTTTTTGCTGAAAAAAAGTCCAAAATTAAAGAAAAAAAATATTTTTTTCTTATTTTTTAATTTTAGCAGAAAAAAAACTAAGAAATACAGTGAAGTATCTGTTCCTGCAAAATTCCTCCAAAAAACCCTTCTCAAAACGCAGAACATTACAAAAAAAAATTAACACCCACCAATTAAAATTCGATTAAATTAAAAAAAAACTAATACCCACCAATTAAAACTCGAAAAAATAAAAAACCCAGAAATTAAAATCCAAAAAAACAGAAAAATCAAACATAATTTGGGGAAATAGCAGATCAAATACAAACATAAAACGAACAAATCCATCATCCAAACAAGAATAGATCAAAAATCGAAGAAATGAAGGATGAAGAAGAAGAAGTACCAGATCAACAGCTTCATTTTTAATATCTTCAAGATTGATGGCTTTGGACATGGCTTAAAGAAGAGAGAAAAAAGCAGAGGAAGGAATTGAGAAATGAAAATGGAGGGGAGAAAGAAAGGTTTATATAGAGGGAAATGAGAGTGGGTGAGGCATTCAATGAACTTTTCTTTTTATATTGTGATGAGATGAGAGAGAGTGAAGATGATGAAGGGACTGTGTATTGCTTGGTTTTGCTTTTTTAATTCAAAAAAAAAAAAATATGTGCTCTGTTTTTTTAATTTAAAATATTATTTTAATTTGTTTTTTTGGCTTTTGATTGATTAATTAGGTTTTGGATTAATGAAAGGTTTAAATGGGAGTTTTAACCAGTCATATGTCGGTTGTGGGCTGAGATGGCCCAGCAATATTGTGCGTGTTTAGGGGTGCACTTGGGCAACGCATGGATTTGGAATTAGGAAAGGTTAAACAGCCAGTAACCTGAAAGATTGTCTTTCTGAAAGACGCCTCTTAAGCCCAATTTTTTAAAGCTTATTGTCTATTTAAACTCTATATTTTTTCTAATGGGTCAACCTAATTAGAGATGGTCTCTCAAAGAGACCGTCTCTCACAAGAATTTGTGAAGGTTAAATAGTCGATATACGAGCAAATTGTTTATTACTCTTTCTGAACTAATTTAGTTTTTGTATTTGTTTGGGTATGGTTATTAAGGATGGTGTAGGGTCCATTAAAAAGGTTATTAAGGGTGATGTATGGTCCATTAAAAAGGTGGTGGTTGGGGTATTTAATTGATTAAATTAATTGTGAAGGTGGTTGTTACTAGTTGGGGTATTGCAAATAGTAAAAGTGGTGGTATTTTGGTCTTTGCTTGTGTGAATATGAGGTATTTAGGTGAAAGAAAGATTAAGAAAAAAAGGACAATTGATATGAATTTGCCAAATAAGGAAATGTGACAACTACATTGATCCGGAGGGAGTATATAAAAATTAGTTAAATTATAAAAATATTAGTATCATATAAATTGAAATGAACTTGAAGGGTAATAAAAATAATACTCCCTCCAATTCAGCACTAACGTCCTATTTACTTTTTGGACACTATACATTTCTTTCTCTTAATTTGTATTTTATTATTAATATATAGGATTATTTACCAACTACAGCATTAAAGTTTAATCAATTTCAAATAAACAGCATCGAACTTTGTTTTTTACCAACAACAAACCTTCAACTTCAAAAACACGACATCGTTACAGCCACTTTACCGGATGATCTGCTAATTGACCGTTGACCAAGGAAAATGACCTTTGACTTTTTATTAAATTTATTTTGAAAGCAATTATCCCAATTATCCCAATTAAACCCTTTTTCCCCAACCTCTCTCTAACCTTCCTCAATCACCACAATCCTCCCACCTCACCACCACCAATAAGACCAACAGGATGATAAAACAATGGAGAAGACATTGAAATCAGTAGATGGGGTTTATAAAAAGAACTTTGGAGAAGATTACCTGCAAAGGATTGATAAAATCTGCTACAACAGGTTAAATTTCGATTGGGGATGCCACGAGCAAATAAACTGTAAAGGTGGAATTATTCATAAATAATCAATAGTTGGGATTATTCACAGCGGTTTGTCAATAGTTCAAATTATTCCCGAATCCCGACAATTTTTCCTTTTGATTAATACTCCAAAATACTGGGGGATATAACAAAATAAAAGTATTTATACGCCTACAATTAGTAAACCGGTTTTCAAGTTACTTAAGTGCTGCAAACGAATCTTCAAGTTCCGTCCATTTGGTGATCAACTAAGCAAGGAGATACGCCATCTTCAAACCTTGATTAAATTTCTCTCACCTTAAAGCAATTTCATAAAGTTATACTTACTAGTATACAAACTCGTGCATTGCATGAAATTTGTTAGTGTGGAAATACCTATAAATAAAATATTAAAGAAAGATACAATGCATATAATAACGAACATGATTCAAATGGCCTACAATCATATTTTAACCTGCAAAAATGATTTCATTTGACAAAGCCCTATAAAATCGTCATTTACAATTTTCATGTTCTTTTATAGTATTGTTTGCTTGTATGATTTGATATGAAAATTCTTTCTAAAAACTTAACTTTAAAACTTAAAATCATAATTAAAGTAATAAAATCTTTTGATCATCAGAAAATCACATTTGAACCTATAAAAATGTTGTATTTGGCAAAACTCTATAGAATCACCAAGAAACTTTTTCACTTTTTTTTATAGTATAGTACTCCCTCCAACACAATTCGATTGTCCCATTTCCTTATTTGGGCAATTCACTTTAATTGTCCAATTTCCTTTTTTGTCTATTTTTTTTACCTAAATACCCTCACTTTTCCAATTCCCAAAATCTAACTACCACCTTCACAATAAATTTAATCAATTAAAATACCCAACTACTACCTTTTTATTGGACTCCATCCCACTCTTAATATCCGTGCCCAACTCAAATGGGACAATTGAATTGAGTTGGATGTAGTATGATTTTGTGATTGTATGCTTTTTTTTTTTGAGGTTTTGTGATTGTATGCTTTGATCTAATAAAATTGTTTTTTTGAAACCTTACATTTAATACTTAAATCATAATTAATACTCCTATAATAAAATCTTTTAAATATCACACAATCACATTTGAAATTATAAAAATACTACATTTGGAAAAACTCTATAAAAACGCTATGCAGAATTTTTTCAGCTCTTTTAAGGTATTGTATATATATGTATGATATGATTACATATTGTGGCTAGAATTTGTGAAATATATGCAAAAGAAAATTGTTGTTTAGAAAAATCTACTTTTGATTAAAAAGATGAAAATCGTAAGTTGAACCGGAATAAATCGACTTAGAATGGTCTATTTTCAAAACTATATTTATTTTATACTCCCTCTTTTTTTAAATGTTCTTCACATTCACACTTTTTTGCAGATCTCAATGTAAATTTTAAAATCAAATAATTTAATTATGAGTTAATAAAAATTCTAAAAAGTTGATACTTATTTAGAAAATATATACTGAGAATAATCTAACAAGATCTCACGTGAATATGTTTTTTCTTATAGATCAATGAGAAATCGAAGTAAAAGTTTGACACTAAAACTCGTAAATTTTACACCTATTTGAGAACATATAAAAACGAAAAAGTGTAATTTTATATGATTTTAGTTTCAAACTAGACTAAATCAGATCACATTTTATGATTGAATGTGAGAGGGAAGATAATTGTGTAAACAAGGAAGATTAAAAATTTGTTGCGACAAGCTAATAATATTGTTTGTCTTCAAATTTTTATATAATACTCCTATGAATTAGAATTAGTTTTTATTATTTATTTAGTATGTTTATTTTTTTTTCAAAAAGGTGTGACTCTTTTTATTTAAAAAAATTTATTATATAAAAGTATATGGTGAGCTGATGACACTTGGCATTAAGATGAGATTTTATATATGCAATCTTCTAGCTAAATCACTCGTACAATCATACTTTAATTCGTTATAGGAGGTTCACACACTTAGTCAACCAAAAATAATGGAAAAACAAAAAAAAAAATCAATAATACAATAAAACAGTTGACTTTTAGTTATTAAATTAAGCCAAGTATATATTGGCGTGTTTGACAATTGGCTTTTGGCTTAGCTATGTGGTTGACTTTTGGTTTTTGGTTTGTTGGTTGGTCAAACAGCCAAAAAAAGTGTTTTGTATATGACTTTTAAAGTTGACTTATAAGTCAAAATGAAAAAGCTACCCCAACTAGCTTTTTGGGTTAGCTTTTGGCTTGTTGGCCCATTTTTTCTCTAATAAACAACCAACAACCAATATTCAAATTTACCAAACATTTCCACAAACAGCTAGCTTTTAAGCTAGCTTAAATGCCAACAAAAACAGCCAACATTTCCAGCTGGTCAAACAAGCCAACTAAAACAACCAACCGCCAACAGCCAACAGTCAATTGCCAAACACCTCGTTGGAATCAATAAATGTATTTTGTTTGTTTGAATCATATTGTTTCATGTATAATATTATTGTCTCATTAATATTTATACATATAATTTAATCATAAATATTTTAAATTGATTTTAATTAAAAATTATCAAATGTTAATGTCAATGAAGTTTACATGGGGATGTATCACACAATATTTCATTTAAATAGGTTTTATATATAAATTAAGAATAAAATACAAATTAATAGTAATTGACATAAATAATATTAAAAATCAAATGGGAGAATAATAGTGAATAGAGAAAAAAATAAAAGGGTAGGTAGTACACTATTAGTAAACTACGAGCAAGATTTTAAAATTTAGTCTCAGAAAAGTCTTCATTTTGAATAATTAAAGTCACATATCATAAATACATTATATATATATATAGAAGATAGAAGAATTAGACACTTAATTAGTCCTTAAAAATGATACTTAATTAGTCAACTAAAAAATTATCATTAAATACATAAAACATTCAATATAGAAATCCCAAGATTGACTTGCCATAACAAAATCAAGTTAACTTTCAATACTAAAAACAATTTTTCTTCATAAACAAGTTATATTTTTTTTCGCTCCGACAAGCAAGGGGTACACTCATTCGAGCAGGTGCTGGCAGAATAATCAAGTTAACTTTCAATACTAATAAAAGATTTAATTTTTTTAATTATTGGCTAAAAAGAGGCTATTAATAAGAAATAAGGTTCAATATGAGCATAATATAGTACTAGCAAGGGAAAAGGTTATGTGGGCGCAAGTGTGTCTCTTGTAGTATATATTATAGTAAGAAAACTTTATTATTCAAGATTTTTTTAGAGCTCTAGAGGATGAATTCATATTTGTGAGTGGTTTATTTATTGTGTTGTTCAATTCTTCAAATATATACAATCTTGTTTGAGGTAAAGATCTAAATTCTTTTCGGTTTGAATGGTTTTAGAGCATTTTATTTTCTTATGTATATTTAGTGAGTGTCAACTAAAAAATTATCATCATATACATAAAACATTGAATATAAAATGTTGAACATTTAGTGTATAATAATATATACTACATAATAATCCTGAGTATTTTATCACCAAGAACTACTAAGGTAGTGGGACAATTTATAAGTCCGTAACATATCGATTAAAGCTATTATAAATAGTGGGACAATATACGTATTAATTACGTGGTCCAAAAATAGTCCAAGTAGAACACAAGAAATCAAGTGGACCAGGTCAGGGGGTCGGCGCCGAGTCGGCGCACCTTCATGTGGCCTCGTCGCCGACTCGGCGCAAGGTCACTGGAAGGACAGGTTTGGTCAGGGGGTATGCGCCAAGTCGGCGCTCCTTCATGGAGCCTCGTCGCCGACTCGGCGCCAGGCTTCTGGAAAATCTTGATTTGGGCAGAATGCTTGCGCCGAGTCGGCGCCCACTTCAGTGGGCTCGTCGCCGACTCGGCGATGGGTCTCTGAAGTGACCGTTGCTTTCTTCCCGTTTTGCTTTGTGTTTAATGCTTAGAATATGATCGTTATACTCTTAATTTCTGAGTATAATGGTGTGATTAAGCACATAAATGACAAGATTAATTGTCATTGATATCATAATCTTGATTATGATCATTATGGTGATGGATTTGAAGAGGTTCCTCTTGAGTATAAATAGAGGTGCTAGGCCATTGTGTTTCTTGCACCTTTCACATACAATCTCTGAATTCTTTGCTCTTCTCTCTCATTTGTTTTTAAGCTTGATCAAGAGAGTAATTAACTTTTGTTCAAGTGATACAATTCTCATAATTTCTATAAACACATAGTTGTTACATTACACTACCTAAGTACTAAGGTAGTGTTGGAGTTGTTTGTATCTCATTGTGGATTTCCAATTGCAAACCCAAGTACCGTTGTGGGGGAAATATCACAAAAGGAAAGTAATCACACGCCTACAACTTGTATCAAGTTTCCGGGTAACATTTGGTGTTACAAACTTATCTTCACTTTCTTTTGTGTTGTAATTTTGAGTTGTATTTTCATTTTTGTCATCTTAAGGGGTTTGAAACAAATTCCCGTTTGTAATTTGTTTGCATTATATACTCTTTGTAATAATCTTTTGTGATACCTTCACCGATGGCATCAATGAAGGACTTTACTTCTAACTTTGCTAAGTTAGAGAAGTTTGTCGGCGTCGATTTTAGACGTTGGCAAAAGAAAATGATGTTCATGCTCACAACTCTCAATGTGGCTTATGTTATAAGCTCACCAAAACCGGAGGTTGCTAAGTCGGATGATCCGGAAACGGTGATTCCGGAAACGGAGATCCTTGAACAAAATCGGAAACGGTCTAAGTGGGAAAATGATGATTTCATTTGCCGGGGACATATACTCAATGGAATGCAAGATGCATTGTTTGACATCTATCAATACCATGAGTCCGCTAAGGAGTTATGGGATGCTCTTGAAAACAAATACATGGCGGAGGATGCTAGCTCCAAAAAGTTTCTTGTAAGTAATTTCAATTCGTATAAAATGGTAGAAGATCGCCCTATAATAGATCAATTTCATGAACTACAAAGGATGCATGCTAACTTAAAATTGCATAAAATTGAAATTGATGAAGTGTTTTTGGTATCTAGCATAATAGACAAATTGCCTCCTTCTTGGAGGGATGTTAGACATGCTTTAAAGCATAAAAGGGAGGAGATTACACTCTCCGACCTTGGGCAACATATAATTGTTGAGTCTAGCATTCGGTTACAAGAAAACCGGAAGGATGATAATCCTAATGTACCTACTATTAATATGGTTGGGGAAGGGAAACCACAATCCCGTCCCGGAGATAAGAGGAAGAGAAATGACTCTTCAAAGGGGAAAGCTACTAATCCCAATGCCGAAAAGGTATGTTGGGAATGTGGTAAGCCCGGGCACCGAAGGAAAAATTGCTTCGTCTTGAAGAACAAGCAAAAGAAATCCAAGGGGAATGGTCAAGCTTCTACAAGCAAGGGACCATCCACTCAAGGTAATCTTGCAACTTTTGTTGAAAATTCTAATATGAGTTTTTCTACTATGAATACTAATATTAGTGGTTTGCAGGATGATACTTTGGCTTGGTGGATCGATTCGGGGGCATCGAGACATGTTTGTAATTCTACACAATGGTTCAAAACCTTTAACAAGGTTGTTGATGGGGAGCATCTCTACATGGGAAACAATGCGCCTATCAAGGTCCAAGGCAAAGGACAAGTTGAATTATTGTTTACTTCGGGGAATCTTTTAGTTTTAAGAGATGTGTATTTCACACCCGAAATAGGTAGAAATTTAGTCTCGGGTCCTATTTTGAATCGATTAGGCTACAAACTTGTATTTGAAGCCGATAGGTGCATTATCTCAAAACATAATTTGTTTATTGGTAGGGCTTATCTTTGTAATATTTTATTTAAACTTTCTTTAGACATGAATAAAAATGCAATTTGTAATGTTTTTAATGATAATGAAAAGGATGATTTGCATTATTTGTGGCATGTTAGACTAGGACATGTAAATTTTGACAAAAATTTCTTTTATGTCTAAACATGAACTCATACCTATGTGCAATAAAATGTCTAAAAATTGCAAAACGTGCATGCTAACTAAGATCACTAGAACACCGTTTAAAAGTGTTGAAAGAAAAACCGAAATTTTGGAGTTAATCCATAGTGATCTTTGTGATTTTCATAGTACACCATCTTTGGGAAACAAAAAGTATGTCATAACTTTTATAGATGATTTCTCAAAGTTTTGTTATGTTTATCTTTTGCATTCAAAAGATGAGGCTCTTGAACATTTTAAGATTTACAAACAAGAAGTAGAAATACAAATTGGTAGTAAACTTAAAAGGTTGAGAACCGATAAAGGAGGTGAATATTATGATCCGCTTTATTTTAATTCAATGGGTATAATTCATGAAACAACCGCCGGTTATGCACCACAATCTAATGGTGTGGCGGAGAGGAAAAACCGTACTCTACAAGAGATGGTTAATTCCATGTTATCCTACTCGGGTTTGAGTGATGGATTTTGGGGTGAAGCAATGTTGACGGCTTGTCACATTCTTAACCGAGTTCCAATGAGAACGAATAAGGAAACTCCTTATGAACTTTGGTACAAAAAGAAACCAAACTTAAGTTATCTTAAGGTTTGGGGTTGTAGGGCCATTGTAAGAGTGCCCGGCAACAAGAAAAAGAAGCTCGGTGAACGTGGGCTTGAGTGCATTTTTATAGGCTATGCTATTCATAGCAAAACCTATAGGTTCTATGTTATAGAACAAAATGACTATATATCGATTCATTCGATTATAGAGTCAAGAGATGCCAGTTTTGATGAAAATAGATTTTCATCATTGAGTAGACAAAGAAATCTACAAAGTTGTACCAATGAAAGCGTTGATGATAGTCAACAAAGTTCACTTCTAGATGTTGATGAAAGTCAACAAATAGATGAACTTGATTTAGTTGATCCTATTCCTAAACGGAGTAAGAGACAACGGAAAGCGAAGAGCTTTGGACCGGATTTCCAAGTATACTTGGTTGAAGGTGATAGAAGTGAAGTATCTTCTAGTGTTCCATATTTATATAATGTGGAAGGTGACCCATTGACTTATAGCGATGCTATGGCATCACATGATAGCGCCTTTTGGAAAGAAGCTATCGATGATGAGATGCAATCCATCATGGGAAATAACACTTGGGTGTTAGTGGATCTTCCTCCGACTTGTAAACCAATCGGTTGCAAGTGGATTTTCAGAAAGAAAATGAAAATCGACGGTACTATTGATAAATTCAAAGCCCGTTTAGTGGCTCAAGGCTTTAGACAAAAGCACGGTATCGATCATTTCGATACATATGCACCGGTTGCAAGAATAACCACTATTCGGTTATTGGTAGCGTTAGCTACAGTCTATCATCTAGAAATACATCAAATGGATGTTAAAACCGCATTTCTATATGGGGAGTTAGATGAGGAGGTTTATATGAAACAACCCGAAGGGTTTGTTTTGAAAGGACAAGAACAAAAGGTGTGTAAACTTGTCAAGTCCTTGTATGGACTTAAACAAGCACCTAAACAGTGGCATCAAAAATTTGATGAAACTATATTGTCCTTTGGATTCAAGTTGAATCAAGCCGATAAGTGTGTATATAGCAAGTTCGATAGCCATGGCAATGGCGTTATCATTTGTCTATACGTCGATGACATGCTTATCTTTGGAACTTGTATAACACAAGTCCAAGAGACAAAAGATTTTTTGTCTAGATCCTTTCAGATGAAGGATATGGGGGAGGCTGATGTGATCTTAGGCATTAAGATCATAAGGCAAGGGAACCGTATTAAGTTAAGTCAGGCTCACTATGTTGAGAAGATACTTAAGCGGTTTAATATGCTTGATAAAGCGCCGGTCTCTACTCCCATGGAACCGGGTATGAAGTTTGCAAAACATACCGGTCAACCAATTTCACAATTGGAGTATTCAAAGGTCATAGGATCTTTGATGTATGCTATGACTAGTACAAGGCCTGACATAGCATTTGCGGTGGGTAAACTCAGTAGATTTACTAGTAACCCAGGTCCCCATCATTGGATGGCGATAAGGAGAGTATTAAGATACTTGTTACGTACCAAGGATTTTGGTATTACATATAGCGGGGAACCTCCTATTCTAGAAGGTTATTCTGACGCTAGTTGGATCACTAATGAAGAGGACAACTCTTCTACTAGTGGATGGGTGTTTGTTTATGGGGGAGGTGCCATTTCTTGGTCTTCTAAGAAACAAACATGTATAGCCGACTCTACGATGTCAGCTGAGTTTATCGCTTTAGCTTCAGCAGCTAGTGAAGCTGAGTGGTTGAGGAATCTCATGTTTGAGATACCTTTGTTACCTAAGCCAATATCACCGGTGGCGATTCATGCGGATTGCATGACGGCTTTAGGTAGAGCTTATAGTCAAGTGTATAATGGTAAGTCTCGTCATATTGCTCTAAGGCATAGCCTTGTGCAAGGACTTATCATTAACGGGGTCATAACTTTTGACTATGTGAACACTAAGTTCAATGTGGCGGATTCGTTTACGAAAGCCATGAATAGAGACTCAATTGAGAAAGCCTCAATTGAGATCGGTTTATGTCAGTAAAATCATTAGGGAAAGCCCAATTCACGCATGAGTAACATCGTGTCTGAATTCAATGTGGTAAAGTCCTCTTGGTTTTTGTTAAAGCAACTCTTGCATGACCCATCGTTGCTTTGTACCGTGATGGAATAAGGTAGTCGTCTTGAAAGTTCTCAAGATCAAGAGTTGAAGAGCTCTTGGTGTTATATCCACGTCACGGGGATATGCTTTATACGTAATGAGAACCTACCTATATAAGTTTGAAGTGTGGCCGCTTCAAGTAGTCAAGATTGGCATAATGACTATGATAAACTTATGAATAAGATACGGACACGGCCTTATAATGTGTCAAGTTAATAACTTTGTGTTATTTGTTTTATGTGTACTACATCTTCAAGTGGTTGGATGAGTCGATTGATTCAATTCCTTATGGAAATCAACTCTGGCTCGATCACTTGTTAAGTGTGTTGTACTAGGCGTTAATTCAATCCGTAGGGATATTAGCGTTGATGCATGAAATGTATTATGAGTTTTGGTAAATGAGAGGCTTATTATACCCAAAATGGGGGAGGATTGTTGAACATTTAGTGTATAATAATATATACTACATAATAATCCTGAGTATTTTATCACCAAGAACTACTAAGGTAGTGGGACAATTTATAAGTCCGTAACATATCGATTAAAGCTATTATAAATAGTGGGACAATATACGTATTAATTATGTGGTCCAAAAATAGTCCAAGTAGAACACAAGAAATCAAGTGGACCAGGTCAGGGGGTCGGCGCCGAGTCGGCGCACCTTCATGTGGCCTCGTCGCCGACTCGGCGCAAGGTCACTGGAAGGACAGGTTTGGTCAGGGGGTATGCGCCGAGTCGGCGCTCCTTCATGGAGCCTCGTCGCCGACTCGGCGCCAGGCTTCTGGAAAATCTTGATTTGGGCAGAATGCTTGCGCCGAGTCGGCGCCCACTTCAGTGGGCTCGTCGCCGACTCGGCGATGGGTCTCTGAAGTGACCGTTGCTTTCTTCCCGTTTTGCTTTGTGTTTAATGCTTAGAATATGATCGTTATACTCTTAATTTCTGAGTATAATGGTGTGATTAAGCACATAAATGACAAGATTAATTGTCATTGATATCATAATCTTGATTATGATCATTATGGTGATGGATTTGAAGAGGTTCCTCTTGAGTATAAATAGAGGTGCTAGGCCATTGTGTTTCTTGCACCTTTCACATACAATCTCTGAATTCTTTGCTCTTCTCTCTCATTTGTTTTTAAGCTTGATCAAGAGAGTAATTAACTTTTGTTCAAGTGATACAATTCTCATAATTTCTATAAACACATAGTTGTTACATTACACTACCTAAGTACTAAGGTAGTGTTGGAGTTGTTTGTATCTCATTGTGGATTTCCAATTGCAAACCCAAGTACCGTTGTGGGGGAAATATCACAAAAGGAAAGTGATCACACGCCTACAACTTGTATCAAGTTTCCGGGTAACATTTGGTGTTACAAACTTATCTTCACTTTCTTTTGTGTTGTAATTTTGAGTTGTATTTTCATTTTTGTCATCTTAAGGGGTTTGAAACAAATTCCCGTTTGTAATTTGTTTGCATTATATACTCTTTGTAATATAAAAATCCCAAGATTGACTTATCATAAAAATATCAAGTTAACTTTCAATACTCAAAAACATTTTTATTTAATAACAAGTTATATTTTTTCTTCGAAAAGGATTGATATATTGGTAAGAAGCCATTGGACTAGACAGTATCTTCAGATGAAGACCTGCTCAAATAAACAAGGGGTGCACTCGTTCGAGCAGGTGCTAACAGACTATTTATGAACAATTGTACACATCCTTGGTACGTGTTGTATAATGAAAGATTTATTTTTTTAATTATTATTGGCTAAAAAAGAGGCTATTTATTAGAAATAAGGTTCAGTGTGAGCATTAGTACTAGCAAGGGAAAAGGATTTGTGAGGGAAAGTGTGTCTATTGTATTATTAGTAAGAAAACTTTATTAATTAAGATTTTTTAGAGCTCTAGAGGATGAATTCATATTTGTGAGTGACTTGTCTATCGTGTTCTTTAATTCATCAAATTATACAATCTTGTTTGAGGGGAATTATAAATTAAGAATTTGTGTGAAGCTAATGTAAGAGTCAATATGTAAGCCTCCTTTAAATCGAAAAAGCTTTAGGATACCGACAACTTTGTGAAATCGGAACACCAAAGGTACCATGGTGTTGCATCAGCAGCCTTTTAAAAAACGACAAACAAGCAGTTTTCAAACTTCTATTCTAATTTTTATTAGATGTAACCTTGTTTCTTATGTTTGAGCTAGCGCCATATGACCAATGCAATATGTCATTTTTGTATTACATTCAAAAAAAATATATTATTTTTATATTAGTGATATCTTTACTGTCTTTTATAATGATAAAAAATCAAAATTTCTTCATCTTTGTCGATTAGTCTATTTTAACTAAGTTCTATTATTCTCTCAAAAAAAAAAACTAAGTTCTATTATACTCTTATATTCATTTAGCCTTATTTGTTTTTGACGCAAACAAATTAAGAAATTGAGTACAATAAGTTTAAAAAGTGAAATATTTAGAAAGCAAGAGAGAATATATACATAGTTAAAGTGGTGGACAATATCCAAAAATATAAACATGTTAATTTCATTTAAACGTACTAAAATAAAATAAAATTATTCTGAATAATTCTACCTATCGCCCATCTATATATTGTGAAAAATTACTATTATTGATTGTTTACTAATAATGCAACCTTTATATAATAGCACCCCATCTACATTTCAACCGGCCGCTATTGTAGGTAACTACTATTTGTTACACTCATTTCTTTTTCCTCCTTATGCTTCTTTGTTGGTCTAACTGTACTCAATTAAAATGTGGCAAGGGTGAAGACAATAAAAAAAATCTAAAGGTTGAATTGTTTAAAAATAATCAATAAATAAGATTATTCACAACACAATACAACATAATTTGTTTTTAGTGAGATATATTTAGCAACATTTAATTTAAATGTCGCTATTTCAAATTGCTAATAGTATATATAGAGGATTTAATGACATTTATTTGACCCTTTAACATCATATTAAATAATGACACAAAAATTTTTAGCGAAATAAGATCTAGTGACATTTCTCACAAATGTCACTATAGATTATAATAACCATTACATATGCTTTCAAAAACCAAATAAAGTGTCGCTAAATCACTTAATGGTGAAACTTTAAATAAAAACCAATACTTATATACTCCTATTACATTAAAAGTATGAATTAGTGGCATTTTTTAAATGCCATTAAATTTAATGTCGCAAAAAGTTAAATTTGTTGTAGTGGCAGATGTATATGTGTGATTATTTAGGTTAATTTTTTCAATTAAAAAATAATGTGAATTCAATGGTCTCGAGTAACTACCAATAGAGATGAAATTAATTTTTTTTATTATTTTTTATTTATAAGAGATGAAATTTAATTAAGGACAAAGAGCTATCAAATTGTACTCTATGGCATGAACCTAAATGCCAGATAAATTCAGTCGCCAGAAAATGACAAGATGAGTCACAAATTCGACACCGTTTTATCATTCAATTTTCCCAAATGGTAGGACCCACCATACCTTTTTTTTCAAAGCACTTAACACTAGTCAACGAGGATTATTAAATAATTAATAATCAGATCCTCTTTTGAGAGACCGTCTATAGCATAAACGTCTCTCAAGAGCCCAACTCATATCTCCCTTTTAACTTACAAAATTACCAATTAGTTTTTTAATTTATAAATTGGGTCAGCCTCAAAACTTAAGACGTCTACTGTATAGACGGTTTCAAGTAAGAATTTATGATAATTAATATAATTAATAATTAATAATATAGGCTATAGCTAGCTCTTTTGAGTTAAATATGTCATTCAATTCTGACCTTTTTTTTTTGTTTTTTATTTTTTTTATTCTGACCATTTAATTATGTGGCTTTAAAATTTCAGTATTCTCCCCTTGGCCCCTAGACGTACCCTTGCCTTATAGTAATGCCAAGGTAACATTATGACTACATCATCTTATCTTTCAATAAAATAATTTTGATGTTTAATAAAATAATTTTGATGATTAACCAGCTGAGATTTAATTAATAATGTTGATTATATATTATAATTAAGTTTGAAAGGGCTTCATGAAAGGTTAGTAAAAGAGGGTTGCATTGCCCCTATTTTCTTGTGATGGCTCTTGGTAAAAGAATTTTTAATTAGATTCTATAATGGGGCGTCAACATCAAGATAAACGCCCTAATTTAGATATGTACATCTCTACCCTCAAAAAAAGTACATCACTTAAATTTTTAGCCTGAATATGGTTTATATGAGCGAGATAAATTGAGTACGTCGATGATGATGACATCTTTTAGTTTTTTCAATTAGTCTGAATTTAGTAGGTCAAAGATTTGACGATATAATAAAAGGGCTAAGATTGTCATCCAAACAAAAAATGATCACAACTATTGTTTATTAGTTCAAAATAAGTTCCATAATTTTAAAGTACGAGTAATAAGTTAAAATGAAAAAATTAATATTTATTAAACTTATTTTCGTTAAATAGAGTAAATTTTTAAGACAAAATCAAAAGATTATCATTTGATTCTCAATTTTAAGACTTGCTTTACCGTATAATTGGCCAAAACATCATTTCTCTAATCCTTTCAGTAAAAGTCATGTATATACTTCGTCCGTAATACTTGTCACATTTATTTTTTTATGCAATTTAATGTACTATTTTGTTTATTTATATGTCGAATTATACACATTTAAAAATTATAAAAAATTTATATTATGAAAGTATGTGAATAGACGATGCAAACAAGATCCCACTTGATTATATTATTACTTACATATTATATAAAATAAGCTTAAACGATGAATATATTCAAAAACAAAATGTAGCAAGTATTTCGGAACGGAGGTAGTACTTGGTGTGTATTCTTTTAGTATGCACCACTTAATAGTTTCCTAGAAAGTCCAATACACTATTTTAATTCTTAATATATCTAATTATATATAATAAAAAATTATAAAAATTTAATATTAATAATCTTTGCAATGGAACAAATCTAACAAGATCTCTCTTGACTATGTTTTAACTTATGGATTAGAAAACTAATCAAAAATTTCAAGTGATGAACGAATAGTGTTATTTGTCAAATCTTGCAACTAATATAGAAACGGAAGAAGTAACAAATATTTCGTAATGATTATACTTAATTGTACTTGCCAAGTAAAAATACTTAGTATTTTAATAGAAATATCTTCTAAGATTATTACACAGTAAAATTTTCTCTATCTCTTTCTTTAGCTCTTACAAGTTGCAATACCAAAAACACTACAGCATAAATTGCTTTTAGTGGGATATATTTAGCGACATTTAATTTAAATGTCACTATTGCGAATTGCTAATAGTATATATAGAGGATTTAGCTAGTGACATTTATTAGACTCTTTAGCAGCATATTAAAAAATCACACTAAAACTTTTGCAACATAGAATCTTGTGACATTTCTCACAAATGCCACTATAGACTTTAGTAACAATTACATATGCCATTAAAAACCAAATAAAGTGTCGCTAAATCACTTTATAGTGGAACTTTTAACAAAAACTAATAATTATTAAACTAAAAATATGAACTAATGATATTTTTTAATGTCACTAAATCTAATGTCGCAAAAAGCTTTCACAAAACTCTCGCCAATTTCAAAAAAAAAAAAAAACTAACCAAATGGGCGACCAACTGGCTACAAACAAACTCATCACCAGCCTTTAAAAAAAACAAAAAATTTAACAATGGCGACCAAATAGCTACCACCTTTCGCGTCGCCAGTTTTCAAAAAATAAGAACATTGACCGTTGACATATGTGGCGTCCAATTATCCCGTCGTCTTTAATACGTCAGACGAGGCTTTTATCGTAGCCAGTTCGTCGCCACTGGTGATAAGTTCAATCCGATCGCTTTTTCCCTATGTTATTTCAATACTTATTTGTAGTGATTGTTGCAAAAGCCAAATACACCCTATGCCACCAAATTAGCTTTATTTTTAATCTGTATTATTTAATTTGCTATATTATATTGATTATAATTTATATTTTTTTCTTTAATTCACTCATTTTCTTATAAATATAAAGTATATATTTTTAACATTTTTATTCACTTTTCTTATTTTTTGGATAGAAAATACTCCCTCCATCCCTTTACTATTGTCCACTTTGAAGTGGGCACGCAAAATAAGGAAAAATAGTAGTGGTGTATTTTTAGTGATTATAATAATTGAAAAAGGTGGTAGTGGGGTATTTTAAGTGAATATAATAATTGAAAATGTGATAGTGGGGTATTTTAAGTGAATATAATAATTGAAAAGGTGGTAGGTGGGGTATTATTAAATAATATAAGTTGGGGTAGTTGGGGGTATTTAGGTAAAAAGTTTTGCCAAAAAAGGAAAGTGGACAATTAAAGAGGGACTACCCAAAATGAAAATGTGGACAATAATAAAGGGACGGAGGGAGTATAGACTAATGTACTACTCCCTCCTAATCATTTTAGATGTCCCATTTGAGTTTTCACGGTTATTAAGCATGGTGTGGGGTCCATAAAAATGTGGTAGTTGGGTATTTTAATTAATTAAATTAATTGTAAAGGTAGCAGTTGGGTATATGAAAGTAGTAAAAGTGGAGATATTTAGGTAAAAAAAAATAGAAAAAAAAATGAGATAATTGATATAAATTTGCTGAATAAAAAAATGAGACATCTAAAATGATTCGGACTTAAAAGACACAAAATACTTCATTGTAGTGGAATATTGACTTGGAAAATTAGGAGTCTATAAATAATAATGGGAATTTTTTGTCCTTGTAAGTACTAATTATTCCACTCTTTTCAATAGTTTCATTCCAAATGGTATTTTGATTCTCCTATTGATAGGGTGGGTTACGTCTTTTGCATGTTGAAGAGGACGATAGATATATAGACTTCACTTTTTAAGTCGTTTTCAAATTATGTTTACTAAAAAAAATTATTTGTTATCCGAACTTGACTAAAATATTGTATGATAGAAAAATTGATACTTATAATGTAGAGTTTTGGAGATTTCATACAAGTGTTTAAAATGATTTATATCTTGATTGATTTGTTAATCGCATTTATATTTCTATTATTCCCCATCAAGATTGACGACCAAGCTAAGAGGAAAAGTTCAATCTTAGAGATTTATAAGTAGTAACGTGATAGAATTTAGAAAATGAGACTGGACAATTCAAACAAGGAGGAGAAGAAATAGTTTACTCATAAACTCAAAGAAGGTTCACTACTAAAACCAATTGGTGAAGTACGAGTATTCCTTGAGTTTATAAAGTGATGCATACTTTTTTCTTTCTCCGATGTGGGGCAACTCACATGTGGATAACACATGAGCACTTTATATGATGGAGGAGTTGAAGGTTAAAAAGCTGAATTGGAGTCTTTGAAGATTTTGTTTGGGATACTAAAAAAATTTTATAGTGAGGAATAAGTTTAGAGATCTCGTCATCATCATCATCAACAACCTAATTATATCCTGCTTAAAAAAAGTGTTTGACTAAGGAAATTTGACAGACACAACAACATAATTTCTTTTAGTGACATATATTTAGCGACATTTAATTTAAATGTCGCTATTTCAAATTTCTTATAGTTTATATAGAGGATTTACTGACATTTATTAGACCTTTTGGCAACATACTAATTAAAAAGTCACACTAAAGCTTTTAGCGACAAGTATCCAGTGCCTTGTCTCACAAATGCCACTATAGACCATAGTGACAATTATATATGCCACTAAAGACCAAATTAAGTGTCACTAAGTCACTTTATGGTGGAACTTAAAATAAAAACCAATAATTATTACACTAAAAATACGAATTAGTGGCATTTTTTTAATGCCATTAAAACCAATGTCGCAAAAAGCTAAATTTGTAGTAGTGGGACAATCCATGCCCATACTCCCTTGGAAGAGAGTGCCAGAAAAATGCGGTTAATTTTGCCCTAAAAGATGAGAGCCCTGCATAAAAAGAAATATAAATGACATCGTAGCCTCAATACCAAAAATCTTGCATAAAAACAACATTAGCCAAAACTACACCCATAAGTTTATCAATCTCATGAGGTTATAAAAAAATGATTGCATTGTAGTGATGCATTAAAATCACCAAAATTTCTTTTTAACCAATAAGGAAACTAAGAATTGTTCTATAGTTATTATATTACAAAAAGAAAATAGTATTCTCGATCGTTTGACTAGATTATACTCGTTACATTGTTTTGAACACCATATATTTATATAATTTAATTCAATATATTTGGATAGATTAATAATTTAGATTATTTTTGGAGTTTATAATTAGGATACTTAAAAAGACATTTGGCTCCCATTCTTTTGCTTTATCTAGAAACTCATTTAAAAAGTTAAACCAAACACTATCATAAACAACTAACTAAGTATATATGTTTTAGTCATACTTCCATTCTTTTGTAGGGATTAAAAATATAATTAAAATTGTTGAATATTGAATTAACAATTAAGTACTTCATATATATATATGAAGATGACATTGGATTATATTTATTACTCCCTCCGTTCTTTTTTGTTCTTCCCGTTTAGAATATTCCATTTTGGAGAGAGAAATTTGATTAAGATTTTTAAGACATTTATAGATGATAAAATATATCCATATGAGATCTCTTTAGATTCGTCTTAATGTATACTTTTTTACCATATATTTTCTATAATTTTTTATAATGTGTATTTAAAGATATTTAGGCTCGAAAGTTGCTTTGAAAACTGTGCAAAAAGTAAATGGGAAGAACAAAAAAGAACGGAGGGAGTATTATTAATTTTTTATACTTTCTCTGTTCCATATTAGTTTGCACCATTTGCTTTTCACACTCTCCAATGTACGAATTCAATCTTTAATATCTCTAATTATACATATCAAAAAATTATAAAAACTCAAAATCAATAAACTTTGGATCGAGACGATTCAAACAAGATCTCATATGACTACGTTTTAACTTTAAGATTACCGACAATATAAAAGTCAATTCACTTAATAAATAATAATTGCAGTCAACTATATTGCAAGTAAAAAGAACAGAGGAAGTATAATATAATGTATAAGCTTCTAGTTGGTTTTTGACATGTATAGTGGAAGACTAAAGCAGCACATGTGTTTGGATAAAGGCAATTCTTTAGCTGCCAAAAAAGGAGCTTATTCGATCAAAGAAGTATGGCATTCTTATAACTTATTCTAGGGTTTTATTTTTATTTTTATTTTATAGTTTGTTTTTGACATTAATTAATACATTTCTTTTTGAATGGAAAAGTAGCATGGAATTTTTTTCCTATGCAGTGTTATATGTTGAAAAGAAAATAATATTATTGAGAAATTTCACATTGTAATCTCAAATTTTTGAGTGTTTTACGTGATGACAAATATTTTTTAAATCTGAGTATGGAAATTCGAGCTTTCAAATTCTCCATTTAATTAGTAGATAGGGCCGGTCCTAGGGGTGGGTAAAAAGGGCCGTCGCCCATGGCTCAGTCAAAAAAACAAAGTTAATGGTTGTAAAAGGGTCCATATAGGTGATGTATTACAAAGAAAAATGGCCCCAATGTGTTATTTCGTTCAGGAACCCAAAATATCTAGGGTCGGCCGTGTTAGTAGACAATATGTTATTTCGTAATTAAATGAAGTATTCATTTCGAACATAATTAGAAAAAGTGTCCCTAGCTAAAGGTTGATCGACGCGTTCGTTTTATGAAAAAATTTCGTTATGATAGATAATAATGTCGTAAATTAAACAAAATTCTTAACTACCAAGTGTAAAATTTAGATCAATAAAGTTTGACTTCATTCGAAAATTTTTATCGCTGCTTAAGGAGCTGAAAATTTAGGCTTGATTTTAGATCAAAAACCTTACAATATGATGAAAATTAACTGTAGTGTTTGGCAATAAGTATTTCATTTCAAATTATGAATAACAATTATGAAATCATAAATGAAGAATTTGATAATGACAAAGTTTGGATAGTCATTTTCAAATTCTCAACTTAAACTACTTTGTAAGCAATATTGGTGGAATTTGATCTAAATCCAAATTTAAATATTTTTGATTTACCAAACAATAAATTTGAACCAATTTCAAATTTTCAAATGAACTCATTGTTCCCAAACATGACATCAAATTATTTGTTCATCCGGACTAAAGTGTGCTCTTTACAATTTATTTTTATTTGAGTTTAGTTAATCAAATCGTCCTTATATTTACATTAATTTTTTTTTTGTCTTCACTCCACTTCACTCAACTTCATATTATATATACTAAAGTTTTAAATTTTTGACATATTTCGTAACTATATTTTTCCCTAGCCAAAAATCAACAAATATTCATTTCCATTAATATTAAGCAACATATTTTTCATAATAAATATAAAAACTATAATCTATTTAAAATATAAGTTCAAATATAAGGATTTAAAATATGAGTAAAATATTAATAATTAAATTAAAATATTTCATACACTTATTCAATTGATCACAACAACATGCCCCTAGTCTTGGTTAGACTATATAAAATTCTATAGTCAACCTATCAATTTCATATTTACAATTAAGTATCACAAATTCAAAACAATTGATTTATTTAGTCTTTGAAACCACATTTTTGTATTCCTCAAAGTAGAACCTTTACTTTCACTTTTAAGACCAATATGTTTTTCCATTCTTAAGCTTATTATGGATAAAAAAACAAAAATAAAATCAATGTTATTTGAATTGACCAATGTGGTTTTAGTAGGCAGTCAAAAATTCACATATGATGGCTAAGCAATACTCTGTCTATCTTTTCTATTTTGGTCCGTTCCACTGAATTTGCATCATTTTTATTTTTAGACTATGATCCACCATTTCTTTTTAAATCTCATCCATATATTTTATTTCTCTTTTAATTTCAACCACACAATTTATTCTCGCTCTTTATTTATTATCATTATCATTTTTTTCCTTAAAAAACGCTAATTTTCTCTTTGTTTCAAATTATATGAAATGGAGGTAGTAAGCATTAGGTACACTTGGAAATGCCGGCCGCTTTTATAGATAATGGCTATAGTAAAATTTAGACTGCTATTTCTATAATCTATCACATAATTATTAGAACAAAGTGTCCAAGAATTTTTGTTTGTATAGATGACATTTGACTTATTTTCAAAAAAAAAAAAAAAAAAAGATGACATTTGACTTTCAACAATTTGTGGGTCCCCCAATAATTTTCACAAAGTCGTCTTATGAGTCATGACAAGTAACACACTATTTTAAGACACACACACTTGGAGTTTTTTTTTAATGGAATAAATGAGAAATTAAATTTTAATATTTGATTTAATATATGTGAAAGGTGTAAGGTAAAACAAATAAATAAAAAGAAATCAAGAGAACGATGTGTTTTATTTTTGATTTTTCTAATCAATTCACCGAATATATATATATATATATATATAGATTTGAATTACAAAATAAGTAAATTTGTTAAAATGAAATTGATATATTCTATAAAGATTTATTATAGCTATCAAATTTAGAGAATATTTCAACGATTAATGTTCAATTTTTCGGATAATAAAAATCAAAATTCAGTTTAGATTCGAAAAAATCGGATATTTGAAATAAAAATATCCGATTTAGTTTATTCAGTTTTAAATTACTTATGTTTTAGCCTTTTTTAATTTGTGCTTTTGAATACATAAATATTAAACCATAGTTCTCTTTCTTAAACATTAAATTTGTACATACTTCCCACATTCACAAACTCATACATTGCACTAACTTTTTTTTTTTCGGAAATTAGGAATATGTATACATTATATTGCACTAACTTTTATACCGGCTAAAATGATTATGTTTTAATTATCATCTATAAATTTAATTTGCCTTTTCATTTTATCCATACATATTACACACTATTCTATAATAATTGTTTTTGTCTCAAAAAAAATCAAAAAAAGTTGAGGGAGGATAATATAAAAGTTGACTAGTATTTCAAGAAAAATTCAAACATTTAATTATTGAGGAAAGATAGGTAAAGTAAAAGAGTAAAGTAATATAGTGATAGCGGTTGATATAGTGGAGGTGAAGTAGAAGCCTTAATGTCATGCATGGTAATAGAGGTTGATATAGGGAAGGTGAAGTACAAGAGTCAATTAAAATAGTGAGAAAAATAAGGAATGTTTCATACTCTAATTTTATATTGCAGTACTAGGATTATACCCGTGCAATATACAATGTAGGTTTACTTTCGTTTTTTATAAATTGTTTTGGTTAATAATATATAGGACCTTTTATAAAATTCAACAATGTTCTCATACAGAATCTTTCACCATTGCATGATAATGCATGATAATTAGTAATTAAGCATTAGCAAATTTATGGTAACGGCCTGTTTGTTTAGTGGTATTAAACCAATGGGAATGAATTATAGTGTAAAATTTCATCAAAACTTTCATGTCATTCCCATGGTAATGAAACTTTGATCATAAAAAGGTTTTTTTGTTCACAAATTTTCATTCCCACCTAATTATACAATCTCTCCCATTGGTAATGCGTTAGAATGAATTTTATAAACAAAATGAGATGATTGAATTATCAAGCATGACCATCAAGGTAGCAAAGAGATTTTTAACTAACATTACACTAGTTTTTTATTCCCATTACCGCTGTTTATTACCATCTACCAAACGGGCCGTAAGTGTAATAATACATAATAGAAGTAGTAATACATAATTAAAGTGCTAATGATGCCATCACGCTTAGTGATATTTAGTTGAATAGTAGTATGATTGGATAATAACTCTTAAATTGGATGCTAGAATTATATCTTCGAAAGGAATACGTAAATTAGTGAACATATGCTTTTGATGACCATTAAAAGCAGTAAAAGTTGAAGAATCTACTATCATACCATATATGATGACTCTTTTGTTGTAAATTTATAAGTTAAAATTAGATTGCATGAGTTAGTTACAATGTATATTACTTTAACTGTATTAGCATTTTTTTTTATAAACTCTCAATTTATATTGCATTGCATTAGGAAACGTGAAGTGAGTGGTAAATTTTTTTTTTTCCTAACATTGATTAGTCTTATATCAATTTATGAGTTATATTCTCTTATAAAGCTAAAAACATTATTAATATTAGTATGAATATGAATCTGTAGAGTCTATCAATATCAAGTAGTCTATTACAATTAAAACCACTTTAAATAAAACTTTTCATTGACAATTTAGATTGCACTATGGAAGATAAAGAGATGAGTTCCAAAATAATAGTCTAACGCTATTAGAGTGACACTTGACAAAGTGCTTTTAAAATACATTGTATAGTGACACTTGACACAAATGTTTTTGAATTAGTAGATGTATGATGATGATGATGATGATGATGATGATGATGAATATTATTATTACTCCCTCCGTTCTTTTTTGTTCTTTCCGTTTAGAATATTCCATTTTCGAGAGAGAATTTGATTAAGATTTTTAAGACATTTATAGATGATAAAAATACATCCATATGAGATCTCCTTAGATTCGTCTTAATGTATACTTTTTTTTATCATATATTTTTTTATAATTTTTATAATGCGTATTTAGAGATATTTAGGCTCGAAAGTTTCTTTGAAAACTGTGCAAAAAGTAAATGGGAAGAACAAAAAAGAACAAAAGGAGTATTATTATTCATTCTTTATGTATTGTATGAAAAAAATATAATTAAATGTGATTTTATTTTTATTTTTTTGAATGAAGTGTGATTTTATTTGAATCATCTGAATGTATATTTTAATAATATTAAATATTTATGATTTTTTGTTAAGCCAAATTTAAAATATAATAATTAAAATTATGTATCAAATTCCAAAAAAGTGTAATGGCGGATATAATGGAAAGGGCGAAGCCAGGATTTATAGTCGGGGGCGAATTATCGATATAATAGCAAGTTATTTATTATATAAAAACTAGTTAAAGTATGAAGATTTGATTCATATAGACTGAAATTAACTTGAATCACAGCAAAAATTATATTTGACAAATAGAGTTGAAGCTTCCCTATAATTACCCCTTTAAAAAAAATTAAGTGATTTTGACTTCATATATTTACCTTACTATAGTCTCCAAAAAAAATACTATTAAAATTAAGATAGCAAAAATATAAAGACGCACACTAAAAAGGATGAATGTGAATTATGAAAGATAGATAATAATGACTTTAATTTATAGTATAAATTAAATCAGCCCGTCTTATATAAGATCATTTCACCATGAGACGAGTCTATACAAGTAAGCTCATTTGTCTAATTGATCACTTTGAGTGATCACTTTAAGGTTAATTGTAAGTGTAACTTTAAGACTAAAAAGTCATCACTACTTTAAATATACATGTACATTGGACCAAGACAATTAAAATGGTCTCACCGTGAGACCGTCTAATATGAGAATTTGTGAAAATTAAGTATATTAGTCTACTAAAAGATAATAGTTCAAATTTGGGTTTTGATCCTTTACCTTAAATTACAAATATGTTACCCTAACCATTGACCTATAGTAATTTTTGTTACAATTATACACTTTTTAATTTATATAATATATTAGTAAGGGGTGTCGAAACCAAAATTACGAAGGATTACATTTTCGGAAAGGAAAATCGGGCCTCTGCCGGCCCCGGTGTGGCTTCGCCCTGTCAAGTACTCTTTTATGTTGTACTCCCTTGTTCCATCAATCTTACCTCAAAGGCAATTGATGGAGAAACTTTAAAAGTGAATAAAGAGAATTTCATTGAGGGTGCTTTGCTAGTATTGTTGATTATTAATTTTCGGGAAATTCCACATGGTAAGCATCAGGTTAAGGGAAATGCATGTGATAATTAATTTTATTTTCGTTTCTACATGGTAAGCACCCAGTTAAGGGAAACTAACTGTCGTAATTATATGCGCTAAAAAACGTGTGAATGGCCATTAATGGGTGAAATTACCATATTGAACTTGTTTGAATATAAAATAGGCCTAAAGTTGGGAGTTTTAAATAATAATCAATTGTTGGGAGTTTTATATTTAAACTGTGAATAGTTGAAAGTTTTTAATGTAATTTTCCCAATATTATGCATAAGTAAAGTTTACAGGGCCGGCTAAGCACCTGTGCAAACAGTGCTTATGAACAGGGCCCCATAGATTTGAGGGCCTCAAATTTTTTTCATCTCGTATGTATAATTGTGAGAGAATTTCATGACGGAATTCAGTGCAAGAAGATAAAGACTAATAAAATGAAATACAAGAAAACATCCTAGTATGCTAGATGGTAGCCATTGAAGTAAGCTTTAAAGTTTTAAATTTTTTTAATAGGAAGGTGTGGTAGTCGGTAGAAGGATACTTTGATTTGGGCTTTCACAAATTCTTGTGACAGACGGTCTCTTTGAGAGACCATCTCTAATTGGGTTGGCCCAATAAAAAAAATGTAGAATAAATGTAGGCATTAAGTTTCTCTGAAAGACGGTCTCTCAGTTGAATCAATTAAGATTATAATTTATTGGGCTTTTGCTAAGACTTGAATTTAAAATTTTTATTTAAATACATGAATTTGAAATATTATACCCATATTTAGTTGTATTTAGTTCTAATACCTGTATTTATTTAATTGTATTTAATTTGTATATGTACACTCACTTCTTGTGTGGGATTATATATCCTTCTAATTAGTTTTTAATGTTTTTGAAAAATATTATCTCTGTTTTTTTCCCTTTGACTAATTGATAAAAGAATTATTAACAAATTTTGATTAATATATATATATTTATATAATATTTAAATTTATGTTTTAATAAATCTTGAGCTAATTATAGTCAAAGTTCACTTGTTTGGCCATGAAAGTCAAAATTATAAGTACTAAAAAAAGACGTTATACAAAATAAAATAATTCAAATAGTAATTTTTTTAATAAGGGTCCTATTCAAGAATTAGAACAGGGCCCCCTAAATGCTTGAGACGGCCCTGAAAGTTTGGCTCACTCCTCAATCATTTATTCACTAATAAAAGCAATTATCATGTTTTTAGCATATTTTGAATCAGAAAAAAATGTTTTTATCATATTTATTTGTCTGCATCCAACCTTTCCCTATGAAATCTATAAATTAATTAACTAGGGTAGTATTTTTCTTTATTTTTAAACTTATTCTCTTTAACTTTTCACATATTCTCACTTAAGAAGATCTCACAACAAGTAAATTTTAAATTAAACTAAATAGACCAATTAATTTAATCAATATATACATTTTTGTAGTTAAAATATTCACTTTATTAATTATTTAATATTTAACACGTTATATTTAATATTAAAATTGACACATTTGATATTAAAACACTCATTATATATTATTGATGCTAAATAGACAATCTTATTTAAATTATTTTGGTTACTTTTTAATCACTATTCACACCTACTACAAGATACATTATGTGATCAAAAGTAAGTATCATGAATCCACCTCCATAGCTATCTTATCATTCTCAATCAAATAATTTTCTCTCTCAATGACCACTAGTGCACTACCAAACATAGGTGTTTATTTGATTACTTTTGATTGATTTCGAGTTAAGTGTTTCGAATCAGTTTGTTAGATCTTGTGTTTATGTTGTTTTTTACTTTATCTATTCCAATTTACTTGTAACATTTGTATTTTCACGCAGTCCAATATACTAATTCATTTTTTAGTATATCTAATTATGTCAAATAAAAAAATAAAAAAATTTGATATTAATAATCCATTACAATATAATTTGCTTTTAGTGGTATATAGTGACATTTATTAGACTTTTTAGCAGCATATAAAAAAGTCACACTAAAGCTTTAACGACATAGGAATTAGTGACATTTCTCACAAATGTCACTATAGACTATAATGACAATTACATATGCCACTAAAGACCAAATTAAGTGTCGCTAAATCACTATATGAATTGTTATACTAAAAATATGAATTAGTGGCATTTTTTTAATGGCACTAAATCTAATGTCGCAAAAAGCTAAAATTGTTGTAGTGATCTTTGCAATGAGACGAACCCAATAAGATCTCATTCGACTATATTTTAACCAATAGAGTAAAAACTAATCATATATTAAGAGTGATGAATGAATAGAGTCATATTTACCAATATTACACCTAATCAAAAATCAAGTACATAGTAATTTCTGATCAAATTAGATTCAGTTACAAATCGAATAAATATTAAATGATCGAATCTGTTTTGAACGTTGAATGTATCTGTCAATGATTAATTAACCAAATCTCCTTCCTGCAAAAAAAAAATAGCATGTAGCAATCCATATCCAAATCCACCGCCCAAATAGCCTGAAACAATAAGCAACACACTTGCTCAAGTTGTCAACTTTGCTTTGGCTTCACCACCGCCACAACCACTAACGAGTACATATCAATGATTGTTGTTATAATTAACACACCGGAACTTCTCAAACCAACATTGTACGGGTGCAATAGACCCACAAATCACAATTTGTGGGTATGATGTGTGATACCCCAGATTTAGCTTGAAAAGAGATTGATAAACTACTCATATCAACAAGGTGCATCTTCTTTTTTAGGGAGCCCATTTGCTAAGAACTCCACAGTTAAGCGTGCTTGGTGAAGAGCAATCTTAGGATGGGTGACCTCCTGAGAAGTTTTCTGGGTGCGCACGAGTGAGGCCAAAGTGCGCTGGAAAGACTCGTGTTGGTCTGTGGGGCTAGTCTATAGTCTCCATCAGTAGTCACCGGTGGTCCGTTGGGCCGGGGTGTTACATGATGTAAAAAATCGTCTAACTTTACCGACTAAACTACCTGACATGTAACGAGCTCGATAGTCTACTACGGCACAAAAAAAAAGTTGACAACTAAAATTTAACTCTATTAGAGTATATAACATATTCTGAGGCCTCAACTATTAAGCTTTTGGTTGAGTGTTGGAAATACTTCACATGTGAGACAAGATCCCACATCGATAAAATAGTGGGTTGTTGACTTGCATATATAGTGGGTGAACTAATCTTCCTACTGCCATATGGTTTTGGGAAACAATAAACCTCACCGAGTGTATGTGCAAGTCAACGCTAAGCTGTGGGTTTGTGGGCCCGAGCCCACGGGTTTTCGTGTCCACATGAGTGGGCCACGGTGAGATTATATGACGAATTGTCACGGCCTAATATTAAAGTCCCGGAATATGTTATATACTCTAACAAACTCACATGATAATAGGCAAAATGAGGTTGGCGAGTTCAATATATAGTCATAACATGTATGATAATTATACTTTTATAAAACATTAATGCTAGGACTAAACATCATCAGAAAAGGACCAAAATTACAACTAATAAGTGCAAATAAATGCACTTATCAATCACTTATTTAAAGTGTTGTTGAATTTATTCAGTTAAAGGTGTTTATTTCTTTGGCTTGGATTTAGGTGCATTAAGGTGGAGATTGTAAAAGACTTGAGTAGAGGTGTTCATTCGGGTCATCGGGTTGATTTCGGATCAGGTGTTTCGGGTCGATTCAAAATCACGTTTTGTGTTCACATTGATTTTTACATAATTGTAGATTCATTTTTAAGTCGGATCAAATCGGGTTCGATTATAAAAGTCGGGTGCCTATCGGATCATCGGCTATTTTAAACACCTCTAGACTTGAGTTTGGGCTTTTTTTTTTCATATTACATGAAATTAGTTTATCGAAGAATTTTAGACCCCAAGGGTTGGTGACTTGGTGTAACAAACAATTAAGCCAAACCATGAGCTTAATTGGTCGGTAAAGAATCTTCCATGAGTCCGCACATACCAATACAAGTGAGGTAGTAATTCTCAAAATGATGTACTTTGTTTCTCACACATTTAGATCCTAAAAAAATTCTTTTATTGCTCGTTACCATCTGCTTTACTTGTAATTTTATTTTTAATTATTTGTATGTATTTTATTTATCGTATCTGTAAGTTATAAGTTTCTCTTTCTTTGAAGACGCTTCTCGAGTTAGGGGACTCTTTGGTCGCACTCTCCTTTATGGGTATGAGTTGTCGTCATTCTTTCCTCTCCAGACCCTGATCATAGTTTTCTATGAAAGGGATACACTGAGTATGGTGATGATGATAATGATGACCCACATAAAATCTTTGTGTTCTCATAAGTATTTATTTCATGCTTAAATTATCTTATATTTCCTCCGTTTTAAATTACTTGCAATATTTATTTTTTATGCAGTTCAATGCACTAACTCAATCCTTAATATCTCAAATTAAGTATGATACAAAGTTGTAAAAATTAAATGTTAATAATATTTGCATTGAAACGAATCAAACAAAATCTCACTTGACTATATTTAAACTTATATATTAAAAACTAATCGCAAATCAAGAGTGTTGTGCATAGCATAATGATCCTAAATATTGCAAGTAATTTTGAACGAAGGAAAAATATATAACTTGCAAACTAATCATGTTCATTACTGCTCCTTTCAGCTACATGTTCAACAAGGGAGGTCTGAGCATGTTCAACATGTTCAACAAGGGAACGTTATCAATAAACAACAAGGGAGGTCTGAGTATGTTCAATATGTTCAACCGCACAGGATTCCGAAAATCAGGGGTCTCAATGTTAAATTATATACTTTTAAAATTGCACAAGACCTTCAAAAAATTTTTTAATTTTTGCCACGCCTATGATAAACAATTGTGCACTAGAATCACGAAAGTACTTGCTACATTATTCCAAGCAAAGTACACGAGGTTATCAACTTATCACTATAAAAAAAAAAATCAATGATCGGCTTTTTTATTTGTTAATGTTATATATATTTAATTTATGTGATTAATCGAGGAACTTATATAATTCAAAAAAAATCAAAAATGATGCAAGTTTTTACATCCAAGAGCAAAATGTTATACCTAAAATGTTAGGTTGATAAGGTAAGCAAGATTTGATTTCTAGGTGTCATAAAAAGTTGCTAATCTAATAATCCACACGAGAAAGATTACCTTTATAAATTTTGTTACGTTGGAAAGTTCCTAGATAATGTATATCTTTCTCGAATGGAACAAATGCTTAATCTCCCACAAAAACTAATTAATTATGCATTTAATACATATCTTACTCAATACTATCTTTCTTTTAAATCGAGGTGTTAATTCGGTTATTCAGTCAGATTTTAAGTAAAACATCTCGAATTGGTTGAATTATGATTCTTAAGTATATATATATATAAGTATCTTAACGATCTGTTTTGATTATATGAACAGAAAAATTTCGAATTGAATTGGGTGATACTCGATTTCGGTTAATCGGTTCAATATTAGAATCTGTACCTTTAAAATGATGTATGTACTTTCTAGTGAATAAAATAACACTCATAATTAGTCATTAGCTTTGTCTCAATAACTTAATTAAACCGTAAAAATAATCCATAGGCATCTTTATAATGGCAAAAACTTATTTTAATCAAACAGCATTAATGATTGATTTAAGCATCCGTATAATTAGTGGCATCTATAATTCCGTACTTTGTGATTTGCACAACACACCAGATTCCTTCTCCATCATAAGCAGGATAACAATAATATATATGTAATTTAATATATATATATATATATATATATATATATATATATATATATATATATATATATATATATATATATATATATATATATATATATATATATATATATATATATATATATATATATATATATATATATATATGAAAAATAATAATAATAATAATATATAATTATATAGGAAAAATTATCCAGAATAATACAACCTTTCACTGATTTCCCAAAAATAATACGAACTTTCAATTAACCACCGATAATACGAACTTTGACATGCATTTTCCGCTAGCATACATGACCAGTTTATAACCAGTAGTACAGTTCTTTTTTTGACCGTTGCTCAGCAGGTTTCATCTCGTATTATTGGTGGTTAATTGAAAGTTCGTACTACTGGTTGAAACCTGCTGAGCAACGGTCAAAAAAAGACTTGTACTACCTGTTATAAATAGGTCATGTATGCCAGCGGAAAATGCATGTCAAAGTTCGTATTATTGGTGGTTAATTGAAAGTTCGTATTATTCTTAAAAAATCAGTGAAAGTTCGTATTATTCTGGGTAATTTTTCCAATTATATATGTAACTTTTACGGTTAAGCACATACACACGGAAAAATATATTATCTAGTGACAATTTATAATAAAATTATATCTTCAAGCATATAACTGATCAATAATTTTTATTTAGCTATAATTTAATTTTAAGATATTAAGTATTATTTTTTTATACAATAATGACAATTTTAAAGTCTTAAATCCAAAAATCAGGTTTGAATATGTGAATAAATAGATGAGTTCTAGTGTCCATCAACGTGCGGAAATTTTCTTCATTCATTTCGAGTTTTTCTACCATCTGTAAGGCTAACCTTTCATATTATTTGCTACTTTTACCATATTCAACTCTGTCTTTTCACATGCTTGTAACTTATACCTTATAAATATAACGCTTTCTTATATTTTTCACCTTCCTAACTATTATTATTCATTTTTTCCCTCAATATTTAATTTACAACCTCTAATAACCTTCATCCATCCATCAAAACATTTTCATTTTCGCTGTCCATCTTCTTATATATCAATACTCTAACGGCCCGTTTGGTTAGTAGAACTAAATGGTGGTAATGGAAATGATTTATAGTGTAAAATTTCATCAAAACTTTTATATCATTCCCATGGCAATGAAATTTTGATCACAAAAAAAAATTTTGTTCACAAATTTTCATTACCACCTAATACCACATCTCCCATTGGTAATGCGTTGGAATGAATTTTATGAATAAAATGAGATGATTGAAGGTTGTCAAGCATGACCATTAAAGTAGTCAAGATATTTTTCAACCAAAATTACACTAGTTTTTCATTCCTATTACCGCGTTTTATTAACACCTACCAAATGGGCCGTAATAGTCCTCTGACAAAATTTATCTTTAATTTTAAGAAACACCTCGATCACTAAATATCATAATATATCGTTCATTATATATTTGTCATCCAAAATATAATTAATTTTATGATCACATAATTTTGGATAGGAGTATGATAATTTTCATAATCATTAAATTTTAATTATGATGTAATGTGCTAATTAGCTAGCTAATTAGCTATATGTCACATGGTTTCTCATCTGGCATGCACTGACCCATATGCTCTACTAACATCCAAAATTAACAGGTAAATTAATTCGCTCATCATTTAGAAAAAGACATATACAAACTCCACTAAACGATTATAATTAATATTTAATACACCTAAAATAAATCTATAAATTGTGCTCATAAGTAGTACTTCAATACATAAGTACTTCCTAGTACTTCATTAATACTAGCTAATTTTTTTTTCTGTTTTATACAATATTTGCTATATTACTATTAAAGTATATCATAAAGTAAATTATAAATCCTATTTATTTTATTATATTCATACTTAGAAGCACCTCATTAACTCGTACGCTTTTGTTAATTTTTAAAATTATAATAATGTTATTGCTATCAGTCAGGTTCTTAATTTAAATTACTTAGTACTCCTTCCTAAAATTATTGTCCACTTTGGATTGGACACGAATTTTAAGAAAATGGTAGTTGAGGTATTTTAAGTAATTATAATAATTGTAATGGTGATAGTTGGGGTATTTAAGTGATTATAATAATTGAATTGGTGGTAGGTGGGGTATTTTAAATAAGAATAAATTGCGAATTACAGCCTTAAAGTTTATCACTTTTGCAAATTACAGCCTTAATGTTTATTTTTTGCGAATTACAGCCACCAAAGTATCAAAGTTTACAAGTTCAAGCCAAAACACAAAATTCTGACCATTTTGGTGATCGGAATTTTAGCTTAAGTGGTCGGAAATTTGTGTTTTTGGTTTAAACTTGTAAACTTTGATACTTTGGTGGTTGTAATTCGCAAAATATAAACATTAAGGTTGTAATTCGCAAAAGTGATAAACTTTAAGGCTATAATTCGCAAATTATTCTTTAAATAATATAAGTTGGGGTAGTTAGGGGTATTTAGGTTAAAAAATCTTTGCCAAAAATAGAAAGTGGACTATTAGAGTGAATTGACTAAATAAGAAAAGTGGACAATAATTTTGAATAGGAGGGAGTATATGTTAGGTGTTCAAAGATATAAAATTATTAGAAAGATATCATAATTTTTAAAATTGCATAAAGCTTTTATAAAATTTATCAATTTGTATTCCGCTTCTGCTTTGTGAAATCGAAATGGTGTAAGTATTTTATAACTAGGTAGTTGCATTTATTATTAAAGCCAACTTCAGGATTATCTGGAGTCTGGACTACCCATGCCATGTGATATAGAAAGTCCAATCTCGTCCATATTTTCTGTTAGTAATAGAATGTCTAGTCTGTCTGTCTTGAGAAAAAAATATATGTACTAGTATTTCTTAATAATAATATTCCCAGGAATATAAAAAATATTTATTTGGGTGATGATGTTCCTTCAATAAAAAAAATTGTATGTTCCTTGCAAGTTCTTTTATGTTTTAACGCCGACTTATTTAAACTTTTAAATTGTAATGTTTTATGTAAATTAAATTATATGTAAGAATTAAATCATGTCTATGCAATATCTTAGTATAAAAAAATATGAAGTATATTTTATTTTTCTATGTTAAGATGAATAAATACAAGAGTACCAAATTTATTACTATGTATTATTATTATTATGAAGTATATTTTATTTTTCTATCTTAAGATGAATATGGCAATAAGGCCGTGAGCCGTGAAACAGTCCACTAAATTGAAATGCATGAATAGTGGTATTATCAAGTATGGCATGGTCTATGACCAGTTTTCAAAACCACCGTGCCACCCTATGGGCTTGACTAGGGACAAATCTAAATTAACTATCTTGACGTTGTGTATAACTACGTCTGTTATGTCCTGTTCCGTTGCATAAGCCACATTTGAGTCCTCTATCAGTACGATCATCCATCTCATTACTATGTATTATTTAGACGTATTTGTATTATACATTTTAATTAAGTACTTTTATGTTTAATTACATATACGTTTAATTATACATAAATTAAGTTAATTATATATTAAATTATATTAAGTTAATTATATATTAAGTAAAAAGGCAAAAGCAAAAATCAAAAAAAAAATACAGCAGGTAAAACCGCTGCTCAATTTAGCGGTTTATTAGAAAAGAAAAATAAAATAAAAAAATTATGTGGACCAAAACCGCTACTTCATTCAGAATGATAAAACCGCTACTTCAAGTAGCGATTTATAAGGAGAAGCTTAATTTTCCAATTAGTTTGGGGAGGCTCTTATTAGTCCAAATATTTTGCAAAAAAAGCTTTTAAAAATAAAGTTCGATAATGACCGCATTTTTGAAAATGAAACTCAATTAACTCTCAGATCAGAAAAAAAAAATGTTCACAAATATGAAAGTAATTTGCTATATTTGAATATTGCTCATTTTGGTATGTCCTATGAAATATATTTTTTTTTTGTATTCCTACAAAATGTACTTATAGCAAATGTTGTGAGGCGGAGAGAGTACTGGCAATAGTTGCTTGTGTTGGAAAAAAACCCACATGCAATCCCACATCGAACAATTAAAGAGAAGTTAACTAACATATAAATTTGATGGGTTACTCCTCTTATTACCAATTGACAGGCCGACCCTAGGTATTTGGAGGCTCTGGGCGAAACAGTACATCGGGGCTCTTTTCCTTTGCAATTTATAACTTATGTAGACCTTTTACAACCATTAATTTTGCTTTTTTGACATGGGGCCCTGGGCGACTGCCCCTTTTGCCCACCCTTAGGGCCGGCCCTGCAATTGATTTTAGGATGATATCTCATTAGGTTTATATAAAGTCAACTCTCTTCTTGTGCAGATCTTGTATCAAGCACAAATTTATGAGCTTGGACATCATATATTGTTTGACCAAGATGTTATCTTTCGAGTACAAGCAATAGGTACATAAAATTGGCAATGAATGCAAGAATGGGCAACTAGTTGAATAGTAGGTTGTGGCAAGGCCATGTGGTGGACTTAATACCCACACAAAAACATGTTAATGTTTATATGAGTAAAGAAAATCACATTGTCTCACATGTATCATCTACCAAAAGTTCAACCACTTTACATGGATGTGAATTTGGTCTTTTTGCATTTTTGTCGACAATAATTCGTGCAATGTTCTTCTTCAACTAGTCTCTTCTTTGTTTTATGCTCGGAGATAAAGGTGTTCATTCGGGTCATCGGGTTGATTTCGGGTCAGGTGTTTCGGGTCGATTTAAAATCGAGTTTTGTATTCACATTGATTTTTACATAATTGTAAATCTATTTTTAAGTCGGGTCAAATCCGGTTCGGTTATAAAGTGGGTTGATTTCGAATCAGGTGTTTCGAGTATGTTTTGAACACCTCTGCTTAATATTAGATTATTGAAGCTAACGTATTAGTGATTACTACTCAAATAATCCACCTTAAATAATTAAGGTTCTACTAGTTAACACTTTAAAATATAGTGGACGGATAAAATTGTTAAAATATGGAGTATTTTTTAGTTAAGAATATATTTCTAGAATTTCAAAGAACTTTTTTTAATCAAAGGTCATCAAACTTTTATAAGAAAATTGTGAATCAGAAATAAGAGTCATTCTATAAATAAACTTCGAAAAGAAATTGTTTTTATTGCTCCCTTTGTTTTCGTTTTTTCTTTGTATTTTTCCTAAATGAAAAGTTTTACAAAGTTTTTTAAATTATTAATTTATTAAAAGACATTTTCAAGCCCAGCCCATTAAATTTTAATGTCTGCTTATTGCATCCTTAATGCCCACTTAAAATATACTTAATACCCACAAAAAAAGTACTTAAATGGCTTACTTACATATTTTTACATTCTACCGAGAAACTTAGTCTAGTAGCCCACTTACTATATTTTTAATGTCTACTACAATATACTTAGTGTCCATCGAGTAAGCATTTAAGTACTTAAGATTTTCTTAATCCCTACTTAAAATATTTTTAATACCTATTGTAAAATTTACTCTATATTTTCCGGCCAATCAGAAATAATCTCTAAAAAAGACCGGTTTTCACAAAAATTTGTGTTAAAACAATTAGCTATTTAGCGGGCCGGTTTATTAATGGAACAGGTCATAATTATGTTTTAATTTAGGCTATTAATGACGAGATTTCAAATTTTTAAGAACTTAATATGAAATTCAAAATTCTGAGATTAGTTCATATATGCTCATAGCAGAAATAATCCATTTACAATTAGCTAGTCCATATCATACTAATCTAACAAATCTAGAGTATATATCCATCTAACAATGCTATCAAAATTTACAATTAGTGACTACTACATGTAGGAGTAACCTTAGCTTGTAGGGTAACTAAACTGACTTTTACTTCAAAAATGCTCAAAAACACATCTGTTACCAAAAACCAAACAGCGCAAATCAGATCATAAATTTCAATAATGTAGCAAATTTAAAGGGACAGATTATTTCAGATGTACCTGTACAGGACATCGACAAGAGCTAATAGTCAAAGCTTGATCAGTCGTCGTTCCTTACGGGACTATGAGGATCAAGCAGGCCATCATAACAAGTAGACTGAACAGCACGTAGTTCCTGCATTCCTGTCCACTCCATATTTGGTTTCAATGTGATTGAGTTTTCAATTCTAGCAGGAACCACACACACAAATTTTCTGTACTCTTTCTTATCTAAATCTGGTATTGCCTTAGCCCTCGTTTCCCATGGATTCGCAACCACTGCAATATATACGTAATTACCAAGTATTACTCGTATGTTATTCAACCCCGCCCCTAAACATTGCCTAGGCGGTGTCAGAATATATAAGATATTTTGGGGCCTCAACTTAAACTCCTATGCCAAGCGGAAGTTACTAATGTAGATGCAACAAAGACCCTCTGGCCTCTTCTTACCTAGCGCTGAGGGTAGAATGACATTAGAACTACTTTTAACTAGCTATCATAAGCTTAATCTGATAGTTATGGCTCAGAATATATTTGGCAATTGACTTTGGCTTAGTTTTTTGGTTGGCTTTTGGCTTTTGGATTGTTGGTTGGTCAAACAATCAAAAAATATGTTTGGTAAATAGCTTTTAAGCCAAAATGAAAAATCTTCTCCAGCTAGCTTTTTGGATTGGCTTTTGGCTTGTTGGCCCACTTTTTCTCTAATAAACAACCAAGAACCAATGTTCAAATTTACCAAACATCTCCACAAACAGCTAGCTTAAAAGCCAACAAAAACAGCGAACATTACCAGCTGGTCAAACAAGCCGACTAAAAAGTCAACCGCCAACAGCCAACAGCCAACAGCTAATTATCAAACACCCCATTATATACTCTAACAGAAACCACATGATTGTTACCAAATTAAAAGTATTTGGTGAGAAAATAAGAGAATATGCATACCAACATCTGGTAATCCTTCTTTAATTATGACAAAAGTCCTTTTGGATTCATGATCCAGAATACAAATCTTATCTGGTGTTTCAATAAATATCCTGTCAACCTATTAAATATGAACAAACATATATAATTAGTCCATGTTTCAACTAAGCTAGATATATATACAGAGAACAAGAAGAATAAAACTTACTTCTTCTTCGAATACGACGGAATCTCCTTGGTCAGTTAAACGCTCCTTGTTCATGGTGTCATTTAAGTAATACCGAGTCTCTAGTCCTTCTACTCTTACTTCCCTGAAAAAAAAAAAAAAATCAGAGTATATAACATATTTTGGGGTCTTAACATTAGTTTAAATTTTTGGTTGAGTTGGTTTTCGATATGGCATCAGAGCTAATGTGGTTAGAGGTTATGCGTTCGAATCTCAACCACATGTTCAGCTTCAGGTATGGAGAGTAGTCTGTGTAGCATCCACACTTCTAGCCTAAAGGGCACTCGTATGAGGGGAGTGTTAATTAGAGTATATAACATATCTTGAGGCGTTAAGCATGAGTTTAAAACGTACCCGACATCGGATACATTGAAATAGTTGTGAAAAGCGAAAGTAAACTTAAAGGGCTTGGTATCAATGTTTCTAATGCGGACTTTCATCGTTAGTTTTCCGTTAAGACCCAAGCTCACTCTCAGACGAATCTCAAAACTACAATTCAAAAAAACATGTCTGTTAGAGTATATAACATATCCTGAGACCTCAATCAAATGAGTAAATTTGGATAAGTATAATACCGGAAAGGCCAATATTTCATATCATCATCATGAGGAGTCAAAAGCAAATCAAGATCAGCTTTACTAGAAGTTGGAGGAAGAGTTGGTTGAGGATCAAGCATAAAAACTCTATTCCTTGCAAACCCATGAGGAGTGGCCGTTCCAAGGTTGCGAAACTGAGGGAATATTATTGGTATTCCTCCACGAATTGCCTTTGGGGGCTTAAAGATAGCCTGTCCAAGCCCAACATAACATAAATCACATTACAACATCCAGTGCCTTCCTGAGTATATTTAGGCTCTGGGCGAAAATAGAAAAGGGTCCTTATATTATCAAAGTTTAAATTATTTTTCTCTCTAATTATGTAGCTCAGTAGTCATCATATAGTCATACGCTTAACTAAAAAACTTAATGCTGTAAGTTAACGTTGAATCCTTGTTAAAAGCTACTTATACAAATATTGATTTTAAATCATAAGGATTAAATCAATTTGGCCCTTTCATGAGTTGGGTCTTAAGCGGTTGCACCTCAAAACTACTCTTAAGAACGGTCTTGACGACAGAAGAAAACATTATCTGATGATCATCAATTACGCACCTTTTTGCTTAGAAAAAGCAACTCCTGTCCAGCTTCGTTCTTCCAAGAAGTCACTTGACCTCCCATAAAGTACACCTTCAACAACATAAAGGAGGACAATATTATTTATACAAATTATCCTAAGTTAACACAAGAGATGAAGGTCGCATCACATGATATCTTATGGTTTTGACTATAGTTTTGTGTTACGATAACTGCATCAGTCTCGTTACCGTATTGTCATTTCGTTACCGTGATGCACCCGACACTACATTTTTACACTATGAATATAACCCCAAATTATACTCTATGTTTAGCCTAATAATCGTAAATAATCTGTATTAGTATGATATTTTTCTTATGCACAAATTAGTCTTTTTGATACTTCTCCAAAAGGCCTCATATATAGTAATATTGTGGAGTTGGATCACTTATATATATGCTTGTGTAACTATTTCTTATTTTCTATAATGTGGGATTTGAGATGTATATATACTCAAGAATATGCTCATGAAAGGGAATGAGTTTGTGTTACATAATTTGTTAAAAATCAATTCGATAATATTGTTGTGTATTAAAATCAATTGGCATAGATTAAAAAGAGTTTTAAGTTTAGCTAAAGTTTATATATCATTATATGAATCATGTGGCCTTAGTGATGGAGTTTGGGATTTTGCCCCAATCTGGATAAGAAATGCTCTATATTCAGATTTTGTTTTATCCGAGTCTTAGCCTTTCTTTTTCTCTAAACAAAAGAAATAAGTATGTTGTTTGAATCAATAATGGTTATTTCAATCAAATTAGAAAGTAATACAACTATCAAGATTAGATAAATTATATAGTTAAGTGAATTTATCCATCAAATAAGAGAGCAAATAAATTATTTTAAGTTAATTAAATTAAAGTTAAGCATTCTTTGTAGCTTGATTTGTGTACGTTAACGTTGCAATATAGTTAAATGATTTTGAAAATAAAATGTGTGCTGATCTAAAATTTTTTGGGTATGCTTTTAGCTTTTTCTTTTAGAAATATGTGTCATAAAGGTTACATATTAGGAGTATTCTTAGGAGTATCATCATCAGTGTCTAGGGAGGAAAGAACGATGGCAAGCTCATACCTATAGAAAAGAGTGCGATCACAGAGTCCCCCGACTCGAGAATAGTCTTCAAGAGAGAGAACAGTATTCTTAGGAGTATATAATAAATTATTCCCAAAGGTTAAATTTCCTAAAATTATTTTTTATTTATATATAATTCATGATAAGGGAAGACATACACAAACTTTTGAATTCTTGTAATTTTCAACTTGTACTAGCTAGTAAGACTTAAGATATCTAATGCAAAATAGTTGATTGCATGATTGTGCATGGTATTTGGCTTTAAAAGACAACAATTATAGAATACCTAATTATATGAGATTTCTTCAAATGTACGTAGTAATATACTCAAAATGGACGTATTTGTTAAAGCAACAAGTCGACAACATAAAATCTCAAATTAATTATTCTATTTTAAAATCTTAGACGGTAAAATTTTTAATTATCTCCATAAACTTATTGGCATTTGAAAAATCACTCGATGAAATTCATTAATAAACAAACATTCATAATCAATCACCGTGATTTATAAATCACCACAAAAACACAAAACAAATAAAAAAATATAATAAAAAAAGATAATTAAAATATATCCTAAAAGCCCTAACCTATCAAATTCATCCACATATGTGTGATTTGTGATTATTACAAATGGTGTCATTCTAGACGTTTTGTAGGCCCTAGGCAAAATAACAGATATGGATCATCCCTAAAGAAGTTTGATTATAATGTATAATAAGTACAAATCCCTTTATAATGAAATAAATTATTTTTTTCAATATTTCTTCATCCTCTTTCAAATGGTTTTTTTTTTTTTCTAAAAATCTCTACTAAACTTCTTACCTACCAATAGAAATGGCCCTAGATTATTTGCATTGGTGTAAATATTACCAAAAACCAAACCCTAGTAGTAATAAGCAAGAAAAGCGAGTGAGTGAGTGAGAAAAGAAAAACCAAAAAGATAATTTTATTCGTCATACAAAAGAATGGATGTTGGTTTTGGGCAAGAATCCAAGAAAGATGGAAAAAAACCTCGGCGGTGAAGCCAGAAGGAACGCGAAGAATGACTTTGTCGAGGCCATTGGTGCCTTTAGTTTGCTCCACCGGAACAAGTGGCGGTGGCTGTGGCGGATCTACAAATTTTACTTTCTTTTTTTTACTTGACGACGACGATGACGACGCCATTGTCACGCAACTTGATCTTTTTTTCTCTCTGGCTACTCAGTAGTGTACTTCTTTCCCTCTCTTGTTCGTTATTCCTAACAACTTCTCTCAGATTTCGTACTACAGGATTCCATTCCTTTTATATGTACCAATGGATTTTGTCCACCTCATACTTCCGTACGACCAGTTGTACGTACTCATGATTTGCGAGTATTGCGACACTCACTCACTCACTCTTGTATTTCGTATATGTAAATGACGGTTATTTAAGTAGTAAATCACGTCTATCTGTCTCCAATGTGCAAAAATAAGGCCGCGATGTATCGAAGAGGCCGCGTTGGAAAGGTTTTTAGAGAAATCGTTCTCTTTTTTTTCTGCGTTGGAAAGGTTACCATATTATTGTTCCTTTACCGCAATTTTAGGCATGTTCAAGGGAAATCTCATTTTTTTGAGCGATATTTGGCGATACGACAACCCGTTACCATATTATTGTTCCTTTACCGCAATCGCGACCGTTCCCACGTTTTTGCACTATGTCTGTCTCCAAATGTATAGGAGGACTTTTAAGAATTTTATTTTATATATTTTTTTTTTGTGATTATTTACAAATAACCGTTATCGACTAGGATTAACATGACTGATCTCTGGCCTCCGCATTTATCGTTTTTTAATTTTTTTTGAAATTACAGCCTACTTTCTCTAACACTTTTATTATTTTCCCAATCCGTAAAAATAGCTCATTTTTTATTGTGCCACCTTTTTTTTTATTAAAATTACTAAAATGCTCTTGGACTTCATTTTCAATAAAATATTTGATCTATCTCACACTACACTTTTATCACTTTAAAAACAATCCATAATTACTAAGAATTTGAAAATTCAAAGCTTATCTAGGAATTTCAATTCGTAAACGATAATTTGACGTACTTTCTAATCATCTGATCTTCGTTAATTAACTTCTAAAAAAAATCAAACACGACTCCTTTGCGACTCAGTCACCTATTTCACGAGACTCCCCCATTTATGATTTTTTATTTTCGAATTTTGCTTATGAAATTATATTACTATAAATTTTTAAAAAATTTCTTAGTTATTTCATTTATATATTTATCTATTAATTTCTTACTTGTTTTATTATTTATATAATATAACTTTTTAGTTCATAAATTATAATATTTAATTTAACTTTTGCTTTGGTAATTACTTTATTATTTAATTTTTTATTAATTTAATGATTATTTTATTTATTCATTTATATATTTTAAATAATTTATTAATTTATATATTTAAATAATTTATTAATTATAAAATTTATAGTAAATGGTGGGTAACCAGGGTAAAGGCAAGGGTTTCTTTAGGGGCCTACCGAATAAAAACGGCTCTAGACCAGCTTTACTGAGAGGGAATATCTCTATACTAGCATTACTGAGAGGGGATCCTCATGAGAGGGAATATAGCAATTATTAGAGACCGAACAAGTAATAGCAACTCATGATTACCATTTTCCCTGTTTTTCTATTTCATGTCACTAAAATCAAATTACATAAGAGACGTTCATTAGACATATATAACACCATAAATTAGGTAAAGTTCATACCCATAAAATTGCATCAAGTCACCAATTAGATCAAGCAAATAAGAATTGAAAAAAAATACAAGCATTATTATTAAATTATGAAGTATAAAAAATGATAACTCTGGACTAGATCTTTACACTCTTCTATACAAAACCTTTTAAACTCTTTTCAAAATCCTCATCAATCATCTTGAACCCAAACTCGAGCGCAACGAAACAAAAACGCAAGCTAAAAAATTGCAACAATCACATCAATGTTGTGACCTAAAAAATGCGAAAACTAAACTCAAAGAACCAACCGTCCGCCTTACAGTACAGATGTATGAAAACAAATAAACGTAAATTCCGCGAACAAATTCTCAATGAAACATGTAGTGGTCGTACCATTCCCACGAGAAAAACGTTATCGGGAGCAGAAGCAGCCTAAAAACACTGATGCTGTCCCTTAACACCGACATGGAACAAGCAACACTGCAGGGGACGGAAAAATGAGCGACTGTCAGAGTTGCTGTATATTGGTAGCATGAGAATCAGATTCAATTTATTTAATAACACGAGGGTGGAGTAGGTTCGTACAGATTCCATGCGCGAGATCCTTTAACATGCAATTCGAGTTAAAAATACCGGGAGATCTGTATGAAAACTCAAAATAATTGAAGCGCCACTTTAAGCTTATTCTGTTTCCACTTGGGTTGCTTATAGAAATTTTCCTTTGACATCCCGAATTTTTCTTTGAACTCTGCTGCAGAGAGATAAGTCTGCATGGACAATGCAAATGAGTTTCATAAGTGTTAGGCTGTGACAATTCGTCACATGGCACATGGGCCGACTCGTGTTGACATACCCACAGGACACCCATGGACTCGGGCCCACAACCCACGAGTAATAACTAATAAATGCGGACTTGCATACAATACTTGATGAGTTTAACTCTTCAAAACCATATGGTGTTAGAAGGATTACTCGGCAAGCATTATATTCAAGTCCACAACTCAATATTTTAATGATGTGGGAGAAGTATTTCCAACAGTTGCACTTTGCAGGGATGGAGACAAGGACGGGGATGGGGATGAGGATGAGGATCGGGATGGTAAGAACTAAGAAGGAGGTGCTGAAATAAGTACAAAAGGGAAAAAAGAGAAAGACCTCCCGCTTAGTGACATCAATGTCAGAAACAGGATCGTCTGATGTTGTCTTCAAGCGTTCATATGGATATGTCGTAAGTCCCTCTTCATCTTCGGCCTCATCTTCCTTGGCGTCCTCTCGTATGCTACCCATGGAATTCTCTTTGGGAATTGACTCCGGAGATGGTGTTTCTTTTGGAGATGGTGTTTCTTTAGGAGATTCTGAATTCACTTTAGAATACAAGAGTTTTATAAATTTTTGAAGTATTATATAGATAATTCCATATCAATACAGAATTTACAAGGTCACGTACCTTTACGAGAGCGAGGTATAATAACAGGCTCTCGCGGAGTTTTCTCAAATGATGCCGTAAGTGCTGCAATCGCAGCAGCTTTTGGAGCTTGCTTAGCAGAATCAGGAGTGCCTGATTTTGGATAAAGTTTCCTAACAATTGGAGGTGGTGTTGAAAGATTCCTCGCGTTTGCATTCTCAAAATTAGCGGCAAGTGCATTGAAAGCAGGAGACCTGCCTCTGACTCGAACACGATCTGGGCTGAAAGACATACTCCTCGAACGACCCTGTGATTTGTCGGGCACACTAGACCTCCCCCCATATGATACGGGGGTTCTCCTCTTCGGTTTCTAGATATACATTGAACATACGATGTAAAACCAAATTATGAAACATAATGAAGAAGAATTTGCCAATGTAGTAGTTCCCGAAATGATACTTACATCTACAGCCGGTGTCCCTCCATTCTTTATTACCGATAATTTTCTCTGAAAAGAGTTTCCATGCATCTGTCGAGATACGGACACTAAGATGTAATGCAGATCTTCATATAAAGAAACAATCCTGTTAAAATAAGTGGAATACTAACAGCAGGTTTTGCCGAGTCCCACGTAAAAAAGCGAGTGAAGAATGGGGGTTCGCTCCCTTCCATGACAACGTAGATGGGCACTTTAGGCGAGAGCTTTTCAAGAAGAAAATCTCGTTCCACAAATTTCTGTTACAAACAATTGACACAATTATAAGCATCAGAAGGGAAGAGCCTTGATATAATGATATTTACAAAAAATTAATACGTTAAATGATTACATTTTCACACACAAAAATATAAAAAGTACAGGACGGGTGTTGCAGTGATCAGACCCAAACCCGACCCAATTCCATAGATCCGAACCAACCATACTGGAACAAAACCTGACCCAAGATCCGTTATCAAGATCTAAAGAATTGACACGTTGAACCTATGTTACACGGACTCTTCACTTTACTTCAAGTATCCGTATTGGATCCTAGACAATCAAACTTGGACACTTCATTTTGGACCAAAAATATGGTAATTTTTCGTATATTGATATTACAAACTTCCCTTCGTGTTGTTCCAGTAAAAAAATGTTTGTCTTTAAAAAGTAAATTAAGAAAAAAAAACATTGTAACAATTTGATGACAAACTATGCCAAAAATCTCTTACCTCCCCAACAGTCAAAGCTTGCATTTTGGTCTTGGAATCAACATTCTGTCCGACCCACACAAAAATATCCGAGTGACAATCCAATATAAACATATCCTCGGTCATTAGATCATCCTGAGAAAAGTTGTATATTTCCGCCACCTGTGACAACATTTGATTAACTCACATTTTATCCGGAACTAAAACCAACAATATAACATGAAGTTTTAAATCAAGTACTCCATCTGTCGGTAGTATTTGCAACAAGGACAAAATTTGAGCAGACCAAGAAAATGGATAAATGTGGTAAAGAAGTGTGATTTGTGGGAAAGTGAGAGAAATGTGCGGGTGTAAGAAAAGACAATTTAAATATGTGAATGAGAATTAAAGAAAAAGTGTGGGGCATGACCAAATATAGAAATATAGCAAATTCTAAAATAAAAAATGTAGCAATACCCATGAGACGGAGAGAGTATATACATTGTGATTTGACCGTTGCATTCATTACCACAAAATCAGGGATAAAAAATTAGCTCAACAAAGTGCAATTCCGTATTAGTAGATATATTGTCATTGACAGAACATGGCATTGGAGGAAGGTTGCGTACATCCGAGCCCACAAACACACCCTAGGTGGAAGTCATTTAATAGCGTTGGGGTAATGGAATGTTGTTGCTGTTGTTATTGGTTTTAAAATTATTATGGTTCATGATCGGCACAGTAATCCACAAATTTAATCAGAAATAATTCACTTTAAAAAGATTCAATACTTACACACCTTCAAAACTCCTGTATGATCAACAACGACGCAACCACCATGATGAAAGAAGCAAAAACGAGAGGTCAGCCAAAATATTAAAAAAATAAATAAAAAAAATAAAATCTAGATGATAGAAGATCGACTAGGTATGGATATATATAGAAAAAATCAAGACCTTTAGAGAAGTGGCATGAGAATAAGTGAGGATCGCTTTCAGGATCTCTAGCAATCTTCTGGCTTGGATATTCGGATTTCTCACCCAACAACTTCCAGAATTGATCAGTTTCTGCTCCTTCTTTTAAACTTTTGCACTGCAAATTTGGCTACAGAAAAAACCATGTCGACTTGAATCAAAAACATGCTGAAGGAGACTAATCCAAGCATTTCTACTCTACATTACGCGGTTTGTGAAGAGGAAAGGTGTTCAACACTCCCAAATTCAAGCGCATACACTTACAGACTTATTCAAGAGACACTTTTTCGTTATCCTTTTATTTAGGGGGGGAGGGGGCAGCAAGAAAGAGATTTCCGGACCTTGATGATATCCAACTGCCGCTCAACAAGCTCCTGATCCTCTGATGACGTGAGATTTCCAGACCATGAAAATACAGTGGAGCCACTATGCAATATGTAATAGTATGAAGAATTTAAAGATGACGGAACCTGAAGCAATTTACCATGATAGTTAATAACACAAAAAAAAAAAAAAAACGTTATCAGTCGGTCTCCTAAGAGACCGTCTCTCAGGCCACTCCATTAAAGTTATATGCCTACTCTTACTCTACATTTTCCTTTATGAGTTAGCCAATTAGAGATGGTCTCTCAAAGAGACCTTCTCTCGCAAGAATTTGTTAAACGCGATATATACAGATGATGATAAAAAATTAAAGTTGCATGAAGCTCATTATGGATAGACCGATAGAGAAAATTTATAGCAGTTGAAATTCAGCAGGAGCTCTATAACAAAAAGGGATATACAAAGTAATGATTGACGAACAAAACGAATAAGTGGGGAAACAAGATTATAACAGACTCCCACCAAACTTTGACACCAAATTGATGAGACATACTCCCTCCGTCCGGATGAATTAGTAGCATAGAGAAAATGGGTGAGAATTAAAAAGTGGTAATAAATGAAGAGAATGAATTGTGTAGATGAAATTAAAAGAGAGTTAAAATGTATGGATGAGATTAAAAGAAAGTGGTGGGCCATAGTCCAAAAATAGAAATGCTGCAACTTAAGTGGAATGGACGAAAATAGAAAATGCTGCAAATTATAAGGGGCGGAGGGAGTAAAAGATTAGAATGACACCAAGCACCATCCCATAAAATCCTGATTATATAGTAAATTCTAAATACCCACAGAAGACTAAACCCACAAGGTTAAAAGGAGCCAAAAAAAGGCCTACATGTGAAGTTACAAATTAAGTTGTGGTGAGTTCGTGACTTGAAAATGTCATTACTGTATTGTAAAAAAATGGGAATCTGGTAATGTCGTTTTGAATTTCAGACCCCTCAAGATAGGTGTTTTATTAAGTGATCATGTTGTTAGTACAGAAGCGTAACAGGGAATCAGTAAACATGCACACCAGATCTACTTGAATAGCTTGCATATTATCAGGTCCTGAGCCTTGAACTCGAAACAAAGCGACACCATCCTCTGTGTAAGTATCATCGGGAAGTTCATTCTCAGCAATGTACGTTTTGAACCCTTCACTGAGTCCACCCTGGTAGATTTCACATATAATGTCATCCAAAATCAAAGCATATAATTTGATAGTTAATTGACAAGAATATAAGCTTTGAGTGACCACACCTTGAAAACAAAAAAGCTTTGAAAAATAGCGAAGAATTGGGCTGGCTCACTTCCTTCATAATACCGAGCCTACAAGTAGATACTATAATCAGTTTGATGATACATAATAATGTAACAAATAATTGTTTGCCCATATAAAAGGGTGAAAATATTATCCGACAATAATAATACCTGAGTTGCCGAGAATTTCATAGCTTCCACCATTTTGCTAGCCAGGGCTATAGCTGAAGTTTGCTCCGCCTGTATTTATAGAGTACATAGTCAATGCAACGAGAGAAGGCCATCACAAGGCAACAAAACTACAGAATGATAAATTATTTTATGATCAAACAATAATTCTAAATCTAAAAGCACAAGAGATAGTGATTAATTTTTGCTATTTATGTGTGATAAACGCCATCATTCCACATTAGCTTCTAATGACAGAAAGCATAAAATGTTCCAAGAATCCGTAGACAGTTAAAAGACAAACCTCAATGCTTTGTTTGCCGAACCATGTCCCAATAAGGTGTTCCTCCTTGTCTTCTCCAGGGTATGAATATTGAAAAATATAGCAATCTCCACTGTAGAATTTTGACTGTTCAGAAGCAGAAAGGAGATCCTTCTTGTTGTGGTTTATGCGCCAAACCTGTACAACCAAGGTAAACAGCATTAGAAACAGAACTTGAAGTTTGTCAAACAATCAATCAGGTGTTTGGGCATAGCAATTGTGCTGTTGGTCATAACTTTGCAGAATTGGCATCTTCTGACTTCAAGTATCATATTGCACTTTGATGCCATTGCACCTTGAGTTAAGAATTAGAAAGTATCATTTCGCTACCATCTTTCGACAATAATCTTTCCTAAAAGTCAAACAATTTGATAGTCCATATAATAACGTTGTAATCGTATGATAGTTTACCCATAAGTTTTAAGGGCACAACTCGATCGCATTAGTATCTAAGTTGCTACTCTACATTTTTACGACCCACACTTAATCCTATGGGTTACATCTTGGAGAAAATCCCCACTAATTTGGAAGAAGGACCTTAGGAATTTGAAGCATTGAATTCTTTATCTTTCAGCCTTATAGCGCCTTTACTAATGTCATTTGTATTAAAATGACATTTCATATACTATGTCTTTCTCCTACATAATCAGTGTCACATGATTCGCTAATCTCCTAGCGAATCGCAAATCAAAAAAAGCGAATTATAGTCGGTTTTGGTCTATTCTTGACAAATTTGAGCGAATCACGAATTCGAAGCGAATTAGTCAACGAACTATGTTACAATGTACATAATTTGAACACTTGTGACTCCAACCCTAGTCTCTATCATTCTAACTCGGCATCTATTTTCGCTCCGATCTTCTATACCATAACAGTGTCGTCGACAAAAAAAATGCACTAAGGCACATCACCTTAGAGCAATCCAATCATCTCATCTAAAACCACCACAAAAAGAAAAGGGCTTCGGATCGGATGAAGGCCAATTTTTATAGTCTATAAGTTTTGGAGAAGCTTGTTCTCTCCTAAGAACCATAAATATCTCAAATGATTTCCCTTTTTCCTCCTCTGAATTTATACAGTCATACTCCGACTCTTTACATAAAAAAATTCTGACAAAATTAAATATAAATGAGCATACTCCGCCATCCTCAATTATAACCTTGGAGCCTATATCATAATCTAGTATTGCATCGTTTTCATTTCCAGCATCTTTCTCTATCCATCTGAGATGTGCACCGTCCCTATTGACTATCGACATTTTCATTTCTTACGCAACGTTGTTGTTGTGCTAGCTTCTATTCCTATTTAGGTTCATTACAATCCACCCATCAAACATCAAACACCACTTGGTCCCCAAGGTGGGTAATGCTCTACTTCGCCTTTGGATGGATAATTGACAATTTATTCTTGCTTAATATCAAGGGTTGCACTCGCACCCTTACTTTTTTCAATCACATGAAACCCCTAGAACTACGATCTTGATTTGAAACAATAATTTTTGGTTGAATTTATCATAAGCTTACCCACGTATAGATACGGGACAAAGGATGAAAAGAGAGGGAAAAGAAAAAACTACGAGACAAAAGCTCATTCAAAAGCTTGATATAAAAATTCCAAAAGCATGCAAATAAGTCTGATTTACGCGTGCATGTCTTTGCATACAACTTAACATAAAACCGCAACTCTAATGGAAGCTAGGGTAAATAAGGTTCATGCAAAAGCCAATCCCAACTTTGGGAATCAAAGCAGAGGAAAAGAACATAATTTATGCTATACCTGTAAATTTCCTGTGCAGTCGATATATATTTGAGGTTCATCTTTTGGAGGTGCAGCTTTCACTAGACCCTTAACATTAACACCCTGACGTTTGAGGAGAGCTGGACAGACAAAAGTTAAATGAGTTGAATTCCAAAAGGTAATACAAACATGAAATTTAGATAACTTCATCAGTATGCGCAATTGCGCAAATCACTTACCTGCAACCTTGCCTCTTCCATCTTCAGATACAGCAACCTCGGCAGTTGAAGGCCATGAATTAAATTTTGTTTTAAAGACAACTGTCTCAAATCCCTCAATGACACGGATTATATGAGTGTTTGGACGATCAAGGCTCCGAAGCAATTCCTACACAGGAACAAGAATAAGAAATATGGCCAGAATTAACAAAGTGAAAAGAACATAAGGATCAGATATACTTCGGCTGCTCCACTTGCACTTTTTCTGCTATCAAGAGCGGTATTCCTTCCCATCCATACAAAAACTTCATTACCACAGTCCAGTATATAGCATTTATTTGTATTTAGCAGATCCCTAGTTAAAGTGTCAGCTTCTTCTGGTTCTGCATGTCCCTTCTCAACACTTTAAAACAAAACAGATATTAGATACAAGATACCCAAAAGTAAGTTGCAATAGAGATGAGAGGAAAAAAGAAAAAAATAACTTACCGGAAAAGCTTAGCAGAAGTAGGAACAATATCTTTATCACCTTCACTAGCTGTTTTTCTTGGAAGCGGAGCAAACCCGCCAAAGAAACCCCAGAATTCACCAGATTCGGCATCAGCCATCAATCTTCCATCCTCTAAAAAACATTGCAGAACAAATGCAAAAGCAATGTTACACAAAACGTAATTCGATTCAATATGAGAAATGGAAACGGAAATGAGAAATTTTTATTAGAGTTTCGGAAAGTAAGTGTACTGTGTTTAATGGGGAAGAAAGTAAATGTACTGTGATTAATGGATAAGAAATGAAACGTTAATTTCGAGTTTCGGAAAAGAGAAACATTGATTTAGACTTTAGAGTTTCGGAGTACAGTGTTAAATGGAGAAGAGAGTAAATGTACTATATTTCAAAATTTAAATCACAAGACACATATCCATTTTGAAAATGATTCAGAACATTAGTAACTGATCCTGTTTTACTTTTCCCATATACTTATAGGAACGGATACTAATTCACATTCCGTGACGAGATATTCAAAAATACCTCTGATATGTTTTTGTTTTTTTAAGTTTCATTGAATTTGTTTTTTTAACAAAAGGCAATTAATAATTTTCAAAGTTTTGTATATCTAGTTTATTAAAATAGGATTCAAACGTAGTTTATCCATAGGACACAAGAGTTACCAATGGCAGCAATGTCACATTTTCCATGGTGATTGTTGTCTTTGATATACTGAACAACTTCCAATGCCTTAGCTCTCTCTTGGATAGAAGAGTTGGAGCCACTAAATTGAAAAATTTTAGATTCTGTATCCAAAATGAATATATCATCGTGATTTAGTGAGGATCGGGCACAAGGAACCTGCATGCAAAATATGATCTCATTGAACCTATACTTGTATCATGTTAAAATGCACTCTTTACGTAAGTGGTCCATCAAAAAGGTTGTTAACTTGCCTCGTTTACATGAACTACGTGTTTCCCTCTGCAGACATAAAGGCGTGCCTTATATTCTTCTGCTTCATGATGCTTGAATCCAGAAGTAACTCCACCTTCCAATGGAATAATACAAGGTTTGAAATACGAGAGAAACTTTTCAGTTTCATGGCCCTGCACTTCCCTATATTGGACAGCACGGCCTCCCAAAGCTGCATCCAACTCCACGGTTTTGACAGCCGCAGCACCAGCTTCATCCTACTTGATGAGAATCAAGATCCTTAGACTCTTGACATAATGACATCCACAAAAAGCTCTATAGTTGTCTAGCTATAGTACGGGTTATAGGCGGTGAAGAATTATAACAGTTTTTTTCGATTGTTATTCCATAAATTAGGTTAACAAGGTATACATAGAAAAAATTACCAAGGACTTACTTGAGATGTATCTTTTCCAAGCCAATAATGTATATCTTGACGTAACGCACCACTCTTTAAAGCTGTTGTCTAATAAAGAAAAAAAAATACTTAGTATAAAAGTTTCAAAAGATAACGTTTTCCTAGGGAAAAACATCCAACCACACAACTGCAAATTATTAAGACGTATTTCCACCTACATGTTCATAGATACACAAGCGAAAAGGACAATCTTTACACTCTAAAGAGCTAAAAAAACACACTTAAAAAAAATTTAAAAAATTTTAAGGTGTACTAGGAGCTGCCTTGCCAGTTTTTTTGCAATGGCCAGCAAACAAGAAAACCTAGCTTCCAACATCTTTATGCTATATATTTATTTCAAAACCTAAATAACAGCCAACATGGATTTACATCTCACAATCATGGCTTTAAAATTTACAAACTTCTCTCTTCAAATTTGCGTTACAGCGTGTATGAAAGCATCCTGTAAAGCATCTCAATCAGCAGTTTTGAGCAAGCAAACACACAGTAGATCCCACTACTTGAGCTCCCAAACACAGAATTCTCCTAAAAACCTTGCAGAAAAGACTCTCAGACATGCAGATTAAAGATGCACATAGCTAGAACTACATCGCAATTTTCCTTTAGATCCATTTTCCTATCTGCGCCTCTTAATCCCAGAAGATTAGCAGAATTTTAGCCCGAACATCATGCCAAAAATTGCAAACGGCCCATCACGGAGATTCCAAATGGATTCCCAAAACATGTGTGCACTTTTTCAGGCATTTGCTCATATTGGATAGAATTTGGCAGAATTCATTTCAGAAAATTAAGCTTGTCCAAAACAACAAAGACGAGAAGATATATTAATCCATTAAAACCATATTACCGAAAACCCATACCTTTGTTCCTCTAATTTTGCACCACTTTCCATTTTGGTTTGTCCCCACAAATTTTACACTTTTTTTGGCAATGGTCTCACTCTCCTTTTAATCTCATCCACAAATTTATACTTTCTTCATCATAACCACCACTTTTTTCGCATTCTCCAACTCAATTCCCTTTTCCACTAAATTTCACATTTTGCAACATGTGCAAAATGAAAGAGCCAGAGCCCAGAGGGAGTAACATCTTTCCAATTTTTACTTTCAAAATCTAAACAATATTTCAAGGAGCAAATAAAAAAAAATAAAAACATTAGCGTCTAAATCTAGATACCAAAAGGATAGGGCTAGCTAGCCTCCATAAGCAAAGAGACTACCCCATGAACCATCGATTTGAATACTTCTCCCCCACTTATTTGATAGAGATAGGTCTCTAGGATCACATTTCTAGTTGCAATGTACAAATAAGAAAACATTTGCCCATGAATATAAGAGATCGGACAAGCAAATTTCAGCAGGAACATGCATTGGAAGTTGGACTATTTACCTTCAAAATAATATAAGAATCTCCTGTATAAAATTTTCCATAAGAAGAGTTTGGGACTCGTACAGGACGAAAGTTCTCAATGCGCCATATTTCCAGTCCTCTACATGTTGTCAAGGCAAACATAAACATTGTATATGCACAAAACACAACTTTTATAAAGTTTTGCAATTTTGTGGTTCTTTCTCACATTGAAGCCGCGGTGTAACATTATCAAAGACAGAATCCATGCCAGCATGCATGTTTCCGAAATGAAATTAAGGTTTAATTGAATGAGAAAAAGAGAGAAATACATGATTCTGAAAAATCTACAATAACAAGGGACACCAGAACGTTGCCAGATAAATTTCTTTGAACATATCTCTTTAGTTATCAAAAAGGAGTGAACAGATAAATCATTTCAGAGATAGCGTGCCTCTCCTGTTATAGTATCTTCATTTCTCATTAAAAAAAAGTCACTTTTCAAAGTATAATTACAAAATTTTAATCTTGGATTGATTATGGAGATGAAAGTAGACAAAAGAAGAAGAGCAGATCAGTGAATAAATGGTTATTAGGCTAATTATATGGAGGCATAGTTCAAAAACAAGGCCACATCATATCATATTGGCCGAGTTGTAAAAAAATTTTAAATCTACGAAACTGATACTATCCGTATCATAGTGCAAAAATGTGGTAATGGTCACAATCATAGTAATGACACGGTGATGCGGTAACAGGAGTGATGCGGTAATCATAATGCCAGATATGCATCGAAAGCGTGAGATATTCCTCCCATGGCTCAAAACGCTGTTTTTTACACCTTTGCCGCACAGGAAATATTGATTCTTTTTTAAAAACCTTTACAGCGTGGCCAATGCACAGCCTTGTTTTTGCACTATGATCAGCATTGTAAAGATGCAAAACTCGCATTTTAATACATTTCGAGGGATATCTCATTGTCACAGACGCCAGTAAGTCAATTGCATCACCACGCTACTGCATCACTGCAGATGTGGGCAAAACCCCATTTTTGCACCATGTATTATGGTTCAGATAATCGTTTTGTCTGGAAGGTAAAGCATGGAAAGATGTTCTATCAGAAATTTGGTGGATCACTTGGAAAGATGGATACCAATAAAATTGTGAGGGTGTAGCCTTCCCTAGACAAAGTCTAAAGTTCTGTTTGTTTAGACTTTTATACATCTAGAGTCGAGTATTCAGGTCATTCTTGATTTTTTATAAGAATTGCTTTATGAATATGATAGCTTGTGTCATGAATTATCACTCCTAGCCCTCTTTTTCTACATGGGTTATACACACTTGGTATCTTTCTGGCATATTTTATTAAGTACTTAGAATTTAAAATGGAGATTATCATTTTGATGATGCTTGTTTATCATTCTTTGAGTCAACTCAAAAGCACCATGACAATTACTTGATATCAATCACAATCACTTCTGTGTAACATGGCATTAACATTCAGCAAGTTTCGAATGTTAGACATTTTCATCTTCATCGTAAGTAGTCAATTGAGTAATACACATATAAAATAAATAAATAAAAGACTCCAATACATTCATGAGAAAAAGGATACGCCTTTTGACCAGCTCCCTGGAAAGCCGGATCAATATCTCTGAGGGAAACTGACATTCTGTAGTAGGAAGGAAACTTCAAGTATGACCAAGTACAATTTATACTCAAGAAAACAACGAAAACCTGAAGAAAATAACAAAAGTCACATCAAACAATAAGTTCAATGTTAGCATTTTCATCTCACAGACAAATAGGGAGGTAAGGGGAAATATACGGATGAGAATTCAAGCAAAAATATTATTACAATCTCTGGTACAAAACTTTCCATAACAAGAGTTTGGGGTGCATACAGGACGAAAAGTCTCAATGCACCACATTTCCAGTCTTATACTTGTCATTGACGCAAACGGAAACATGGTATATGCATAACCGCATTATTTTCGTTACCGTATCAACATTTTGTTATCACGACCGTTACCGTATTTTTACACTATGAGTCTACTTCATTCATTATGACATCAAATCAGAAAGCCTTCTACTAGGGAAAAGATAGGTTTGTTGGAAAAATATATTGCAAGTCATAGATCAAATAATCCACTTACGCACATCAAGCAGACTTTTGCTTTTTTTAACACTTTACTATGCTCAATGCTTTCCCTTGCTATATACTACTACATTGCTCGCGTTAAACTAAAGGACTAGCAATAAGGTTAATTGTTCGTAAAATCCAATCCAAGTAATGAAATCACTAAGACTTGAGCGATATGCAGAGCACAGGGCCTTCAACTCAATACAGTGCCCAAGAAAGACACATGAAGGCACAAGGAAAGAAGTGATACCATCACTAATTCACTATTAAGCGGACACCTCATTCCTATCAAACATGTCTTCTCAAAGACATTTCACTCAAGATGCTTCGTATAATCACCACGAAAATTAGCCACATAAGAGGAACCAATTGCAAACTCTCTTTAAAATCACTCCAAATGAACCTAGCTAGCCCAACCTAGGTTTATGAAGTTTTAACTAACCTCCTCCTACCCATTAGATCAATTAAATAAGCTATGCAATCTTGCTCCCATTCCCTTTAACAAGTTGAAATACACATACATTGAAGCATTTTGTTGGTCAAGTTGACAAAACATACCATCATAAACAATCACAAGCCCAAAACACCAAAACGCTCAATCAAGTGAAATGTGCAGCAACAAACACCCGATTCATTGGTGCTAGAACTTACACTATCCCATAAACATTTGGTAACAAACTAACTATTATCCCATAAACAAAACAAAACCCTTCGGGAACACTATTCGGATAGAACAATCCTACAAGAATGACATCAAAATCTCAAAGCATGGCACATTTTTCAGGTTTACAGTCAATGAGACATGATGAATGAAAGATGAAAATACACATTCAGATCTCGAAAATGCCAACCAAAATCCATAAACAAACAATTGAAAGAGACAACATTTTGTTTAAGGCACTGAAATCCACCCATCACAGCCTTATTAAAAATTCATCAAAATCCAACTAATACCATTGAAAAACACACTATAAAACACCATTCCAAATGCAAAAATTAGCTAAATTACATTCAACAAAAAACACACATATCAACTAATCCATTTCCTAGATCAGCATAACACAAACCAGATCAAATCCCAAATTCAACATGCACTCATCCCAACTTTGAACTTCCCCAACCCCAAAAAAAAGTAAAAGATGATTAAAACCCAAAACCCAATATTGTCAATGATATAAATCAACACCCAACTTCTCAAAATTCCCAAAAAATATCAAAGAACAAATCTTTACAAAACTCAACCAAAACCCACATACCAAAATCAAACAAAATAAGGAAAAAGCTGAGAAATTGATGAATATGTTAATCAAATTAATTACCTTGTATCAAATGGAATTAAAGAATAAATCCAAAGCTAAGAAAAATCTGAGGTAGCAATAAAAAAGATTCAACTTTTTCTGATGAAGTCGTGGCAATGTAGACCATCAAAGGCTGGGAAGAGAGAGAATGTGAAAGGGAATAAGAGAGAGAAAGGCATTTGGAGGCAATGATGAAAGTGCCAGACATGACACAAAAACACAGATCATCTGTTGATTAACAATAATAATTAATTCAACTAATCAAATCTTAATTAATTAGAAATCAACCAAAATATACTTTTAGAACATAAAATGATAGACATTAATTTACCCAGATAGGATTAAACTTTATTATAATAATGGAGTGAAAATTAAATAAAAAGAGAAATAAAAGGTGGAGGAAAATGGAGGAAAATGAGTAAGGGAAGAAGAAACATGAACAATGCAATTATTTCAACAAAAAATGTATAAAAAATTAAAAATTTCAAAAAAAAAAAAAAAGTTGTTTTCCAAATTGAGATTCTTGTACAATCATTTACAGGTGGAAATCTTTTTATTTTTGTTCATATCTACACAAGAAAAACCGGAATTTTTGAAAGAGACAAGAAAAAACAGACAGGGGTGACATAATACTATAGAGTAATTTTCTAGATTAGTCCATTTTTTTTTTACTGTTGGGTATATTGAAACAACAAAATAAATAATAAGGATCCAAATTTAAATTTTTATTTTATTGTAGAAAGCAATATTTACTCCGAATGATACAAACTTGATGCTTTGACTCTATTTTATACTTCATCTTTTGCTATAGAGCTTATTGTTTTGAAACTTTTTTAGTTTTTTAGGTAAAATTGTCAAAAGTACATATAATAATAAAATAATTCACTTACTTAGAATTCTTTTAAAAAAATTACTTAATAAACAATATTCTTTATTTAAGGGTCAAGACTATCATATAATGATTTTCAGCCATTGACTATAATAATTATTGTGGCTTTGAATGTTAAACTTTTTACCAATTAATACATTTTTTTTTTGGAAATTACCAATTAATACATTGAAAAGTAGTCTTTCACAAAATATTTTTTTATTAGGTAGTCTTTGACAATAAGTTCAAACTCTCATCATCATCATATTCATTGTATCTCGCTCATAGGAAAACTATGATCAGGGTCTTGGAAGGGAAAGGACGACGGCAACTAATACCCATAAAGGAGAATATGGTATAAGAGTCCCTCACTCAATGAAGATCTTCAAAGAGCGTACTCAGAACCTACAACTACTCCAAAAGCCCTCAACTTACACACACGATGGCCATTAACAATAAATTAAAAATAAAAATAAATATAAAAAACATAAAAAGAAAATTAAAAATAAAAATAAAAATAAAAAATAAAAATAAAAAATAAAAAATAAGAAAAGTAAGGTAGAAATACAAAAACAAATAAAATAAGTTTAAATCGTCAATGGATGAAAATGATTTTATAGTAGTTTTTCACAAAGAAAAATTGTTATTAAGCAGTTTTTGATGAAAAAAGTTATTAGATGGTTCAGATTGATGTCAACTTGATGAAGTAATAGAGATCATTTCAAGTGGTCCTTCACATGAATTCTTCTCTATCCATTTCTACTTTCTATCATCTCAACCTATAAGTCTAAATCTTTCATATTATTTTCATCTCATGCCTTTCAGAGCATTTTCGGTCTTCCTCACTATCCTTTAATGTCCTTCAAGCTCCAACTTTTTATCTAATTATTGATTTACTAATACTCCATTTTTATATATGTCCAAACCATATTAGACGATAATTCTATTTACTAATTTCCTCAAAATGGATTTTTAATTATATGTCATAAGATTTTACCGAGCTAGTTGTCACAAAATCACCCTTCTTATTTTTGGGTTAGGGATGGGTAGTGACTAGTGACTAGTGAGAGATCATATATCATCAAACATCAAAAGATTTAGATCGAACTTTATAACATATCCAAAAGATTCAGAGTGGACCATATCATACTAGATTAGACTATTAGAGTACTAAACTTGCTACCCATTCTTGTTGCGTATTCTTATTAATTAGTTATGCTTATTAGATATTATTGATTGATGTTATCAATAATTATTTATATAAGCTAGCTATAATTATTTATATTTATCAAGTAAAATTGTAATAAAATAATTTTTGAGTTATAGCAATTTGGGATTTGATAAAATTGTATTTGTTAAAGACATAATATTTTTTTAATTGAATTGATTCAACGTGTAATTTCAGAATATTCTATAATTATATATACTTCATTATATGGTTCATCCTAACTCCAAAATAAATGTTAGTAGAAAATAGATAAATGAGAATTGTAATAAATATCATTAATTTTTCTACTCTTAATATACAGATATATATATCAAGCTAATAGATTAAATTTACAATGTTATAACACCAATTAAACAACGTTATACTCTCAACTACATTATGTTATAAAACCAACTAAAAATGATATAACCCACATTACACAATGTTATACTTTCAACTGCCCGTATTCCTGGTCAGATCCCTGGAGAGGTGGAGAGTTCATGCATGTCCCTCTTAATTTGTTCCTCCCACGTTCTCCTAGGTCTTCCTCGACTTCTCTTGCCCTCCACTATGATGTACTCGATTCTTCTTACTGGGCGTTATGTGTCTTTCTCTGCACATGCCCAAACTATACTTTAACAAATAACATAGTGACTATGTCACTATGAATTCATCATCGTTATCATTCATACTCAGTATAAATCGTTTATAAAAACTATGATCGTGCTTTGGGAAAGGATGAAAGATGACAACCAATATCTTTAAAGAAGGACGCAGCTAAATAGCCATTGACTCGAGAAAAATGGTATAGTTGAGAAGCAATTATGAGATTGCTGCTGTTTAACGTTGTGGGGACGAGTTTCAGAAACATTTCAGTGGTTCATTATACACTTATGTGGTACTCCATGTGTGTTGCTGTAAAAGAGCTCAATTAGTGAAACGCAATGAAAATGTACATTTTGAGCAGAGTACTATGTACTAAGTACTAACTCATTCATTTATTAGTTTGTTTTGATATATGGCATTACTTACTCATTCTCATCATGTAGGGTTGAACTTTAACCCACCTAAGCAGTAAGCTCGTCAGATACTCGGAATTCCAGCACTTTTATGAGTGCCCAAACGTACGCCTAATAATCTCCGTTCTGAAATACTCGCTATGTTTTGATAATGAACACTATTCATCTCAAGCTTATTTTACATATTGCGATTAATATATAAGTAAAAATATAGTCAAGTGAGATCTTGTTTCAATCGTCTAATCGCATACTTTTATAATATTAACTTTTTATAAATTTTGAATTTGTATAATTCAACATATAACTAACGTAAAAAGTGAAATGTAGCAAGTATAATGGAACGGAGAAAGTATTGTCTTTATAGTGTATAAAAACTCCTATAACAACATCACTTCAAAGAATTATGCAAGTATGTATATTATCGTGATTATTGATTAAGTTTATCGAATAAATGATTTTTAAAACTAAAATTAAATATAGATTTTTATAAAAAAAATTATTTATTGAATACATCACTTTTTCATTCAATTAAACGTATTAAACTCTAGATTAGGCATATTAAAATGTTATAATAAATTATATTAATATTTTATCTAATTTAGCTTCAATTTAAATTCTAAATTAGGTAAATATTTTTATGTAATCACTTATATTATTCATTAAAATAATTTCATTTGTCAAGACTCTCTAAGAATGACATTTATCATTTTCTAACATATTTATTACTACTATGTGTGATTGATATTGCTACAATAAATCCAAAAATCACCCATTTAAAAAGTCAATTGTAGTTAATGGTTTTGCATTTGGACATACTCTTTCCGTCCTTGTGAGATTGCAACACTAAAAATTGACATAAGTATTTAATAATTACTAGGAACTACTAATAAATTGAATTTAAATTATCGCCTATGCATCATTTCATTTCTCTATCTCTAGCTTTTCTCTAAAAAAATGCCCTCAACTAAAATTCACTATTGAAAAAAATTCAACATTGAAACATCATGGCATGAAGTGATTAACGTGGGACAAATGAAGCTTCACTATGGGGTGAGGAACCATGCTTCGATCAAGGCAAGGTAAACAACGGTGTTGCTCGAACAAGACAACACGAAAAGAACAAATAGAAGGCAACAGGAAGATCTGCTCGTTTGAGCAATATCTTGGAACATGTGCTGCTCAAACGAGCAGATGGGTGGCCCAAATGAGCAGCCAAATTTGGATTCCTTTCTGGTCAGTTTTGGTACGTTGATGGCATTGAAAGGTTGTTTGATTGCTATGTTGATTGCATGGTATTAATGCGTATTGAATTATGAATAAAGGAGTCTCTATATAAGGGATACATCATTCATAGAATCAACACCATAGCAACACATAAACTCTGTAGTGAGAGCTAATTTAAGAGTGAGAATTAGGGTGCTTGCCAGAATTTCTTACTTTGTTTTAGTATTTGTGATCTTAAGAGGTTGTTCTCAAAATAGGGAGAGTTATTTATATTGTATTGTTGAAACATTATAAACAAACCATTATTGAGGAGTAGGTATCTAAAATACCTCATAAATCATTGCGTCTTTTCTTTCATTGTCTTTGTTTGTATTTCTGATCTTGCTTTATATTGATATAACCTCATGAAACTTTAAATTCACACAAAATTAAAATGCATCGTCTTCAAGACTTAAGAAGTTATGTTTAATCCAAGAAAGAAATATACACAATACACATTTTTCCCTTCATTTAGATTTTTTATTTCAATTGATTTTTTATGAAAAAGGTTAATGAGGCTATATAATAAGATTTTATAGATTATAATAATAGAGCTATACTTTTTCCGTAGCTATGAATTTTATCCCACTTGTTTTTTCTCCTCATTATAGTTATACATGAGAATATCATGTTGAAAGTTAGGCATATGAATGCACACGATTTAGATGTTAAAATTATAAGTGATCACTTTAAATTAATAATTTTTTATTTTAATACTATACAAAAATTTTTACTTTAAAACAGTAAATGATCACTTAAGATTATAAGTGATTACTTTTAAGTTGATAAGTAATTACTTTAAAACTATAAAGGTGATCATTTTAAAAATATAAATAATCAGTTTAAGTTATAAATATTAATTAATTATTTTGAAATTATAAATAATCAAATTAAGACTTTAAGTATATGAGAGTAGGTCAATAAAAATGATCAACAATAAAATTATTTTATTTGAGAATTTGTGTATGAATGTCACCCTTTTTTACATCAATACAACCAATAATTTATTTTTATCTAACTTGCTCCATTTTATTTTATACATAACTAGAAATATTAAAACAACCCAAAGTTAAACTTGTATAATAGTTAACTAAATAAAAATAATTTTTCATTAAATATTTATAAATTTAAAATTGAGTCCGTCAATATTAAGCCTTCTCATGTTGAGACAATCTTAATGAAAAATTTGCAATATTGTATCATTTCAAAATAAAATTGAAAAAAAAACTCATACTTTTTTTTTTGAAAAAAAAAAAAAAAAAAAAAAACAACTCATACTTCATTAAGATAGTAGCTAGCTCTTAAACTAATTTTTCTTTCTTTTAATCTCCAGGATCTCTATTAAGAGACCATCTTTTGTAAAGACGACTATTAAAAGTCCAACTCAAATCTGTATTTAGAATTGTAATATTGCATATTAAGATTTAGATTAGACTTTTAAGAGCCATTTTTACAAAAGACGGTCTCAATTAAGAATTTGCGGTTAATTTCCCAACCTTCTTCCTTTATTGCCCACCTTCCCTCTTACTTTTTTAGTATTCTTTTTCTTTTATAATTTTTCACTTTCTCAGCTTTTGACCGTTGCTTTCCTTTTTTTTTCATATCACAACGTCTATCTTTCTCTCTCTTCTATCTCTTTCTCTCGCTTCTCTCTCATCTCTCTTTTCTCTGTTCAGTGTTGAGTTCACTTCACCATTCCCATTTAAGGTACACGCTCCTCTCAATTTAATTTAGGTTTTAATTTCATTTTTCATGTCTTAATTTACATTTTATCATCTTTTTAGTCCCATTTTTCTTTTTCAAAATTCGATAATTTTAGCAGTGAGGAATTAGGCGTACTAAATTGAAGATTGGTAGGCGAAATTATGTAATTTTTCAACAATGGGTAGTTGCTAATCCTGATGATGATGAATTGTGAACAATTTTTCACGGTTTTTCAAGTTTAATTAGTAAATTTGAGCTAATTTTTCAGTTTAGTGTACTTAAAACCCTGTACTGGGTTTTACTGTTTGTACTTTTCAATAATATGAACTGGAATTTCTGTAATTAGGTCAGTGTGTTATACAATGGCATTTTACCCTCATACTACAACATATACATTGTGCTTTTCTAATAAATATTAACTATAATAATAGTTTATTAGTTTTATTGAATTTGGAAACCCTGATATAATCTTCTTGGGCTATTGTTCTTCATCTTGAAATGAACAGTACCAACTACAATTTTTCCTAAATTAATATTAAAGATTTGCAAATTGCAATAAGTTTTTGGTTTTATTGTTTGAGGGATTGAGAGCAAATGTTTCATGGTATTTGTTCTTTACAATGCCTTTTTATACCCAAAAAAATTGTGGTTTGTGATTTTTTTGGGTTTTATTCTTTTGACAATTTGGATATGACAATATGAATATCATCATCATCAAACCTGATATATACCACTCTTAGAAACTATGATCAACGTGAGGATGAGAATGAGAATGAGAATATAAAGCTCTTTATCCAATTTTAACAGTTTAGCAAATGGCTTGAGAAGAAAGAAAAGTACTACTTCAAAAATCTGTTTAGGTTTAATGTAATATGATATGATTCTTTATTTAAAAATAAATATTACTTTCTTGGGCATTTTGAGGTGTGAGTTTAGGATTGCTTCTTAGGTGTAGTTCTGTTTCTTGCTCCTGATGCAATCATGTCCTAAGTCTTTCCTTTCTTGATGCAACAGCTTAGAGAAACTTATGAATTTGGCTAAAGGCATTGAAGAATTGTATTATTCTGGTACCCATTTGGAATCCAGTATCAGAATTTTGTTGGATATAATAAAAATAAAGTGGAAAAAAACAAGGGATGGGATGTAATACATCAAAATTAGATGATGAGGAGGCTGTTCAAATATGCAAAGATCGAAAAAAGTTCATCAAGCAAGCTCTTGAACATAGAACAAAGTTTGCTTCTGGTCATATTGCATATGTTCAATCTTTAAAAAGGATTTCTGCAGCTCTTCGTGAATATATCGAAGGTGATGAGCCTCGCGAGTTCTCATTAGATTCATTTATTACGCCTCCATTTACACCCGTGAAGAAACTAAACCCGAAGCTCATAACCATTTCTCCAAAGTGTTTCTCAGCACCTGCTATTCAATCAGGAGATAACTCCAATGTTAAGATCAACTACTATAGACCAAGTGGAACGGAATCGGTTTCGGTTGAGGAGAGACCTCAATCATCTGATACTTATCATGTTCAATCCTATTCACCAATGGACCAATATGGGTTTGATGGTTTCTTCACAATGCAGTCTCCACAAAGAAATTCTTCTTATGGCTCTCATTCGTACTCCTCGGCGTATAATAGACCTGACATACCCCCGCCTTCGCCACAAAACCCTTCCCCATGGGATTTCTTTTGGAACCCATTTTCATCATTGGATTACTATGGATATCCCATGAGAAGTAGCCTCGAACAATCTATAAATGATGATGATATAGCAGGATTAAGGCAGGTTCGAGAAGAAGAAGGGATCCCGGATTTAGAAGAGGAAACTGAACATGAAGAAATCGATGAAAGGAGACATAAAAGAGAAGATATACCTAAAGAACAATCGCATGTCGTGAGAGAGGAAGTAACAGTGGAAGATGTTGATGAGGAAGAAGAAGATGATGAAACAGAAACTGATGATGAAAATCAACTTCAAGAAAATGGTATGCAGAAACAAGTTCATAACAGTATTGCATCATCACAAGTGCCTAATGCTGGACATATCGAAGTAAATCTTCATGAGACAACGGTTAGTGAACGAGAAAAAAAACAAGGGGAAGCACCAGGATTCACAGTTTATGTAAACAGAAGGCCCACGAGCATGGATGAAGTTATGAAAGATTTAGAATCTCAATTCATGATTGTTTGTGCTGCTGCAAGTGAAATTTCTGCAATGTTAGAAGCCAATCGAGCTGATCGCCTACCAGCATCAAGTGAAGTAACAGGTAAAGAGTGAATTCTATATAGCTCCTAATATATATATTTTGTGTATATGACTACATTAAACTTCAATTTGCTGCTCTTTAGGTAAAAGGACCTGTTGTGTCTTCTTGTAATCCTTCATCTATGTAAGAAACTTGAATCACATGCAGTGTCACATGATTTGCTAATCCCCTCACGAATTGCAAATCAAAAAAGTGAATTATGATCGGTTTTGGGCTATTCTTGGGCAAATTTGAGCAAATTGGGAATTCAAAAAGCAAATTAGCTAGTGAATTATGTTACACTGATCACAATGATTCGTCAATATTGCTTTCTGTATACTGTATATTTCAGTAGATAACCTTAGCTTCTGTCTGAAGTTGCTGGCATGATTCGAGCTTCTGTCATGATCTCCTTTCCTGTTTTCTTCCAACTTTTTCAAAATTGAATGTGTGTGTACCTTCTAAGCTTCCCAAAAATGTAGTAAACGATTAAATGGGCGTGTCATATTAGTATCAATCATTAGATTGGAAGGTTAGAAGAATAGTTTGGATAAATTGATATTTAGCTACATTATAAATAGAAAAATGCATTATCTTGTAGTTCCACTTCAACTTTGGGTCTCAGCTTAAACATCTAACAAGAAGAAAGCTGGGCATATAATATGTTTAGAAAAGAGCCGAACATATTTTTCTAACATTCATAGGAAGTTAGAAATGTCTTTTGATTGACTAAATGAACTTAGATACTTTGACCAAAATTGAATCAGAAATACCATCCATTGTTGTAGTCTAAAATGCTGAGTTCTCATTTGCAGCAATGAAAATTTTGAACCCAGTAGCACTGTTCCGATCAGGCTCATCTCGCTCCTCATCATCCAGATTTTTGGTCAATTCTTTGGAAGAAATAGATGAAGGATCTGAAAGCAGCAGTTACTTATCAGATGGATCATACATGTTCTCCGGGAGCCATCATTCTACATTAGATAGACTGTATGCTTGGGAGAAGAGGTTATATGAGGAAGTCAGGGTATGCTTTTAAACTATTGACTTTGTATGGATTTTTATATCATAATGGCGTCTGTTAAGTTTTCTTTCTTTGGACAGTCTGGGGAGCGAGTTCGTTTGGCATATGAGAAGAAGTGTACACAACTGCAGAATCAAGAATCAAAAGGAGACGATCCTTCAACGCTTGAAAAAACTAAGGCAACTCTTCGAGATTTGCATACCCAAATAAAGGTTTCAATACACTCAATTGAAGCTATTTCGAAGAGGATTGAGACTTTAAGGGATGAAGAGCTACATCCTCAGCTTTTGGAATTGGTTCAGGGGTATGTTACCTCCCTTTTATTCCTTCCTTTTCTTGGTTATTTTGTTTCGAAAGTGCTTATACAACTGTCAACCTATATAAAAATTGTTCAGCTATAACAATCAAGTAATGAAACACCATTGCTTTTTCAATGAATATTTACAGTATGGATGTTTGGTAAAGAAGTTTTGTTTTGAATGTTTGGAAATGAAACATCCGGCAACTGTTCTGAATAATGTTTTTACATTATGGATACATATTGACAAAGAAGTTTGAATAGCAAAACTGAGGGGTGTTTGGCAAAATAGATGGTTAAGTGGTCAAACCAGCCAATCCCAATGTTTGGTAAAGTAGCTGGTTGAAACAGCTTATTGATATGAACAAGTTTTTGAACAAGCTGCTCATAATAGCGGGTTGAAAATCAGCTAGTTTGCCGCTTGTTCAAACCGGCCACAGTAATCAGTTCTCAGCTACCAGCTACCAGCTATCTGCCAAACACCCCATTAGAATTTTTATTATTTCTTGGAGCTTTCCCAAATTTAATGACCAAGTTGTAGATCAGTATCTTTTTTGCTTTTGTTTGATTGCTTTCAATGGGTTACCATAGTCTCTCTAAGATAATTAACATGGTCACATTGTTAAGATCGCATTTTCAAGTAAATTGGTGCATTGCAGGTTAGCAAGAATGTGGAAAGTGATGGCAGAGTGTCACCAAATGCAAAAGCATACTCTAGATGAAGCCAAGCTTCTATTAGCCGGAACACCTTCAAAGCTAAATAGATCAAAGAGACATCAACAACCTACACTTTCTACTACCGACCCACATCGACTTGCTCGCTCATCCCAAATTCTAGAGACTGAGCTAAGAAACTGGAGAGCTTGTTTTACATCATGGATCGCTTCTCAACGATCGTACATCCATGCATTGTCTAGCTGGCTCCTAAGATGTATGAGACGTGAACCCAAAACATCAGAACTACCTTTCTCTCCCCGTCGATCTCCTGGGGTTCATCCAATCTTTGGTATCTGCATCCACTGGACTAGACTTCTGGATGCAGTTTGTGACACCGCAGTTCTTGATGGGATGGACTTTTTCGCTGCAGGAATGGGATCAATTTACGCCCAGAGCCAAGCCCAAGCTCAAGCTCAATCCCAAAACCAAACTATCGGTGGGTCTCGGAGACACGAGAACACCGATGGAAACATGGAAATGGTAGAAGTAGGAAAAGTCGAAGAAATGATGACGCCAGAGAAAATGGCGGAAGTTGCAGTGAGAGTTTTGTGTGCAGGAATGTCGGTTGCTATGAGCTCTTTAGCAGAATTTGCTGTTAGTTCAGCCGAGGGATACGCTGAACTGGTAAAGCAATGGGAAAATGTCAAGTGCCCACCTAGTCCCAAAGCTGAAGGAATGTAAACTCTTTCTTTCATTTATTGATTTTTTTCCTTAGGTAGGAATTTTCTGTTGATACAGATTGCTGGCATTGTAAGTACAACGTCGCTGAATTGTTTTAGCTTGGTCATGTAAAGATCGAAACCGGGCTTCTAGTAGTAGTAGTAGTTAGGTTGGTTAGCTCTCTTGCTGTGTGTTTTACTGCTGTGTATGTCACAAGAGAGAATTCCCAAATAACACTCTTTATTTGGTGTTTCCTTTGGGAAAATTTTGGTATGGGAAAAAATGATTTGCGGAAACTATTTTCTCGGAAAGGCGATAACGAAACATGTAGTACTCTGCATAAACTCGAATGCTGATAAGTTCTTCACAAATCTGTATTAGCTCAAGTGCACAAGATTGCTGAATTTCGAAAGCTTGCTCTTCTAAACATACTGGAGAGAAGAAACAACATGAATAACAAATCATCATCAACATCCAAATGAGTCCTGTCTAAGGCAGAGTTTGGGGAGGGTATGAATAACAAACATACCGGAGGAGGTCGCGATTGAAGAGAGCCCCTCAACTCGAGTATCTCTTGGCATATGAGGTCTCTGCAAAGAAAAAAAATTACAAAAGAAAACAGAAGACAAAAAAACACAAAAACATACGAACACAACACCGTCCAGAGAAACAAAACTAATAAGACTACAAGCAGACATAAATAAAACTAATGAGACTCACGTACATGCAGGGGCGGATGCACGTGCCCTCATGTGCCCGCACGTGAGGGCACTGCACTTTAAAAAAAAATTTCATAGTTTGGTGCAACAGGGATTCGAACGCGGGACCTATTGGTTCTAAGTTTAAGAGTGATACCACCTCTGCTCCCCATACACACTCTACTTGCACATTATTTTAGGACAATCATTCTTTAAATCAAAGCACCTTTACATGGCTCTAAAGAATAAAACTAACTTATCATTTGCATTTTGCTATGAAAATAAGAAAGCATATCTCCACATCAATAAAATGTCTACTGCAATCTTATGCCTAATGTGTGGATGAGAAAAGTGGCGATTGGTGGGAAAATTAATAAAAACGGTATTTTATGGAAAAGTGAGAGAAATATGTGGATGAGATGAAAATATAGGTGAAATATGTGAATGAGAATTAAAGAAAGTATGTGGGTCATAGCAAAAAATATGATACAAATTTGATAGGACAGACTAAAAAGGAAAAGTGAACTAAATCTCGTGTAACTGAGATAGTACTAAGTATGTAGGGTTGGCCCTATAAGAGGGCAAGAGGAGCTTGTGCCCCGAATCCATCCAAAAACATTAGAAAAACGACACTTTACTATAGTTAATAGTTTGGGCCCATAATAGTACAGTAATTAACGGCTCATAATGAAGCAACATTTGGTTTAAATAAGTATAATTAAACATAAAATTAAGTAGTAATACATCAATGTCCCATAAGCAAAAACCTAGATCATACTTCCAAGCAGTTCCCTTTATACTTCCTCTACATTGCTAATCATAAAACATACAAAGATGTCAGTTTTTCAAAATCCTCAGAATTAATTGATCATGAAAAATCTTTCGTGTGGACAAATCAGACAAAAACTCGATGAAATTCATTTCAAAAAGCATATGGTATTAAAAGTAGCCACCAAACTTATACGCTAGTTAAAGAACTAACAATTATTTTTTCTTCGCTTAAGATTCTGACTTCGATTCTCAACAACTACTTCTTTGTTTAGCTTGCCGTATGAAAAAATTAAATGAATTTTTAAAAAAATAATAAAATAAAAATTATGAAACAATATAGAGGGCTTTGAGTTTGGGACTTGGAAGCAAGATAATGCAAGGTTTTTATTGCAGTTTTGAATTTGGAAGTTGATCTTTTTATAAAGAAATGGTTTGTCGACTTTTATACACGAATACACTAGATATGATGAGCGATCATATGATCTTTGTATATTCATTTGGATCAATGCGCTTAAAATGTTTGTGTTGTTAGGGCAAAATAAAAAGAGTAGTCGTGGGTTGTAATGAAACCTGGATTTTTATTTTGTTTTACGATAATAGACATAGAGAACAGAATTTGTTAACTTTTTTTTTTTTTTTGAATTTGTTAACTATTGTGTCAAGTAATTATTTTAAAGGGATATAGATAGGAACAGGTTGTGTTTCAGCATGCCAAGGGTAGGGTAAATCTTGTCGCGTTGTGAAGGTAAAAGGTAAATTTAGTTTATTACAATGATACCTTGCTCCTATTTGCCAAAACAATGTTGTTACATTAACCGAGGCGAGCATTTTGAGAGAGGCATGATACGCCTTCTATAAATCATAATCTACATTTAGAAAATGAGCATAACTGCATAATTTAGACGGGTACAAAAACTTATGGCGGTTGGCTAGGTTATATGTGGCAAACTCTACATCAGTCAGGGCCGACCCTAGGTTTTTGGGGTCCGGGGCGAAAAATTATTAATGAACCTCTAAACTATTGTATACATAGAAAAGTTCGAACCTTAGCATTAATTGAAAACTAAAATTTATGAGGGGCCCTGGGCTTAGACACGCCCTTACCTAGAGTCGACCCTGACATCAATTAAGCTTTTATAAACATGGCTTAATATTATATTGATGGACACTCCAAACAAAACCAATAATACATTGTGTGAAATTCTTGATATGAACAACAAAGCACAATTTATGATACTTTTTGGTCTTATGAGAAAAAAAAAAGAAAAATTATAAAAAACTACCTAATTTATACACCTTTTTCTAAAAAAAACTACCTTATATAAAATTTTTTGCAAAAAACTACTTTATATAACACAATTCTTTGCAAAACAGTACCTTTCAATGATTTTCGTCAGTTGACTGTTAACATTAACATTGACCTGCACAGAATTATATTATGTAAGGTAGTGTTTTGCAAAGAGTTGTATTATATAAGACAGTGTTTTGCAAAGAATTGTATTATATAAGGTCGTTTTTTGTGCAGGTCAATGTTAATGTTAACAGTCAACTGACGAAAATTAGTAAAAGGTAGTGTTTTGCAAAGAATTGTATTATATATAAGATAGTTTTTTGCAAAAAAATTTATATAAGGTAGTTTTTTAAAAAAAGAAGTATAGATTAGGTGGTTTCTTATATAATTTTTTTTAAAAAAAAGCTAGTTTCTTACACTTGGATATAGTAAACAATTATTACTTCATCTAGTTGATAATTCAATGATGAAAATATTTGGTTATCACCTATTAACACAAATGGAATAAAAGTTAAAAGGAAATAATAAAGGAGAATAAATTTATACATGAGAATAACAAATTTCTACGATTATAAGAAAACAGACTAATTAATGATTCACATAATTGAGATACTCCATAATAAATGATTCTTAATGAACAATAATAAAGGAGAATAAATTCATAAATGAGAATGACAGATTCTCTACGATCACAAGAAAACCGACTAATTAATGATTCACATAAATGAGATACTCCATGGTGTGCTTATATACATTGATAAATATCTTAATCTTATTTATTATATTCAAATTTAGTGTCATTGCTTTCATATATTCAAATAAGTTTATATAATCTTGTTAAGTTATGTGCATTGTATATTCACTCCAAAACTTTACATTAATATTAAGGTTTTAGAATTTACATTATCTCAAAATCTTACAAGCTTGACTTTTGGAGTCGTTAATGCAAAAAGAAATCTACAATTTTACGACTTCTTGATTAAACATGATTGAACGTTATTTTCAAATTAAATTATCGACAACACTTATTTTTTATTAGATTCGCCCCTAGGACTAGGGTTAGCACTCGTCAAGTTGCAGACAAGATGTCTAAATTTTGTTGGTTTTATATCAAAATCAATTTGAAATTTGAGTTCACACTCCTAACATGCATTATACATGGGACTTCTACATTAGCCTCACAAACCAATCTTTTCCGATGCACTTGTCTTCACTTATGCACATTGCGCACAATTTGCAAGGAAGTTACTCATCCTAAGAATATTTCATAGCAATTACGCCTACTTATAGAGTTTTAAATACATTAATATTCTCACAAAGAATATACACCTTGTTAGTATAATTACTATTATCAATTCTTAAAAGTTATTTCCTTTTTTTTATCCTAACTCTGCACGCGCTATAAATACTTTCTCTTAATACCCATATCAACATAAAAAACCACTTTTTAATAGCTCGATTTAAGATCGCCAAAATCGACTTTTTAAGAAGTTTATAATATATATACAAGATCAATATCTGTCGATAAAGACTTATGTTGATTCATGCAGTCAATCACCCAACCTTCATAAAATATTACGAGTATATAATGTAAATACAAATTACAATTGGGAATTTGTATTATCTCTTTGTTGATGACAAAATGAAATTACAATAACAATGCTAAAAAAAACTTGAAGATAAGTTGTAACAACAACCGTTACTCGGAAGCTTGATACTTGTTGTAAGCGTGTGATCAAATTCCTTTTGTGATATTTCCCCCACAAAGGTACTTGGGTTGATGAATGGAAATTTACAATGAGATACAAACAACACAATATACTCTTAATACTTAGAGTATACCACTTAACAACAATGTGTTTGAGAATTATAAGAAATGGAAGCCTTAGGCAAGAGTTAATTACTCTCTTGACAAAGCACAAGCAAATGAGAGAAAAAAGTAGAAGAATTCAGAAAATTGGTGTATTGAACTCATCACCAAAAACCCCTATTTATACTACAAGTGTATAACCTAAGGGTCATGGTACACTAATCACTCTTAATGATCAAATTGATAATCATATAATTTAATGCCATAAATCATGACATTTATGAACATTATTCAGCATAATAATCCTTTGTAACTCCAGAAATCAAGAGCATAAGTGAAAGAATCCAAGACATTAACTCAAGAAAACGGGAAAAAGACCAACGGTCATTTTCAGGCTGAACCGTCGAGTCGGCGGTCTGACCTCACCCAAGGAAAGCCGACTTGACTTTTCCTTCTGGACAAAATCATACATTCCAGAAGCTAAAGCCGAGTCGGCTTTAGCTCCAAAAAAAGGGGACGCCGAGTCAGCTTTTTATGCTGACTTGGTTTTCCCTTTTCTCGTTTTGTTCTATCTTTTAAATACCTTTTGAACCTAGTATATTAATACATATTGTCTCACTACTTTAGTAGTACTTAGTGATTATAAACGTAGGATTATTAGACACTAAATATTCAACAATAAATAGAGTTAGAAAGATTTTATTTGGTTCATGCAAATATAAGCAAGTCATATATCCAAATTAGCTATGTTGACCAAAGTCCAAAACACTATCCAAATTAAGGACAAAATAGGCATTTGGCCAATTGGCCCCCTAGATTTTGGCTAAAATCTATAATAACTACCAAAAAAACAAACAAGATAAGGGCCGAAAAGTATATTATATACTTCATTTCCTTGTATAAAAAAAGTGATCTTATTAAAGCAAGAGGAAGTGTGATAAAGATGCAACTGCTACGTGTCACCCATTTTTGCACTATCCTTTCAACAATTGATGCCAATTTTCTACGTTAGTTTTCCCTTTACTTAGCCCTTGTCTTTTAGTACTATTGCTCCATAGCCTACTTACACCAAACATCAAACTACCCTTTAAATTATAGGACTATCCCTATTCCCTATTCCCCTTCACATTCATCTGGGTTTTTTGAGTCATTTTTGTACCAAAAATCTTGTCTTTAAATAGTCTTTTCTTCCTCATTTATGGGGACCCATCATTGTTGTTTATTCTATACTTACTTGATGTTTAAATATATTCTAAATATATATAAATGATGTTTTATTAATGCAATTCAAAGACTTGGGTGTGCCCAATTATTGAATATTATTTTCTCTCTCTATCTCAGTCTCTCTCTCAGTGGACTTCTTCCATTACATATTTGTCATTGGAGTATAGAGGAAGAAGTCTAGGGTTTTGTTGAGAACTTTGAACTTCTCTGCACTTTTTTTTTTACTTCTGGTGAGTTTGTGTAATCATTTATGTTTATGGGTTCCTTTTGTTTTTCATGATTCATGCTTTAATTTGTGTTTAGGGTTTTGATTTTCTTGTTTTTCATATGCTCTGCTTCTTCTGATATGTGTTTGTTTACTTGAAAGATTGTGTCTTTTTTGCAATTTTTGATTTGAAAAGGGGTTTATGTTAGTGAAGTTGAAGTGGGTATTTGATTGAACTCTGTTTTAGTTGATTTTTATGCTTGTTGAATGGGTTTTATGCTCTGTTTGGTTGAGGGATAAAAATGAGGGTTTGGGTCTTTGGAAACCTGGGAATTGGGAAGTGAGTTCAAAAGTTATTTACTTGTATTTTGAATTAGAAAATAAGTATTGAGTTGGAAGATGGAAAGCTAAACTGCTATTTTTTGTTTGCTTGCTGATCTTTTTAGTGTAGTAAGTTTCTCTGTCTTTGTTTTTGCCCTATAATTTATGCTTATTTGAGGTTTCCTGTACAATTTGTAGTTTAGATATTCTTAAATTGTTAGTATTTGACTTTGTAATCCTTTGGGTGTTGATACGAAGTTTGGATAATAAGTCCCTACTTTCACTATATATTTGTTTCAACGGCGATGAGTTCAATCTTTTCTATATGGTAAACTCCTTGGTTAAAACATACAATAAGTCCCTTTTCTGATGGTAGTATCTTGTGTTAGATTTGTTTTTGAGGAAAAATGGGAAGAGATCCTGGTATGGTAACTGCTTTGTGGGAAGAATTGAAGTTGTTATTACAACGAGAGGTGACTAATTAGTTTCGTACCTAGTTAATGTTGAACTTGTGAATGGAGAGAGGCTATACATAAGTTATGAATGAATACCCTTTCATGGATGGCATCTAATCGGAGGATGATTGAGCTTACTTCAGTTCTTTTGGGTATCGAGACTCCCTCCTTTTATGTTGTTTTCTTTTGCCCTAATTGTGGAGCCAACTGAAACATGAATCAAAGGAACTCGTTGTGGCTCCATCTTTATCGAACATTTTGTCTGTTTTGCAGGAAGATGAAATTATTCAATTATTGGTATTTTTCAAGAGTGAACTATTTGTTTGGGTAGGATGGCAACTGAGAGTCCTATTAGAATGCTTGAGACACGTCAAAAATGGGCTTCTCACAAGGGGGCTTCTGATTTTCCTTCGACTAAAATGGCTGTGGATGAGGAGGCGTTACTTGTAGAGGGTCACAAGTACTGCAGTGGTAGGGGTATTATTCCCAATCGAAGTGGTAGTGCACCCCCAACCATGGAAGGCTCCCTTGCAGCCATAGGAAATTTCATTCAAAGCTCTGGTTTTAGTCCTAATTTGACGAGTCTAAGTTATGACAGAGAATCCACATGGCCCAGAGGGCAATTGGTTTCTTATTCATCTTCTGGTTCAAATTACTCGTCCAATGTCAGTTTGCATCCCCAGTTTCATCATTCTCATGCCTCAGGCATTGATCAACATTTGGCATCTGGTCATGTCAGCAGCACCGTGGGATTGATCCCACTTAGAGGCAGCAGTGATGACTTTTTGCGTTTATCTGTCGGCATCCTCCCAACACACAAGGAGGAGTCCGAGGATGATAGATCACCGCAGAAGTCTTCTGATGTTGTCAGATACGGAAGCTCTACTGTGTTTCAAAGACAGGAACCATCTCTATCAGTTGGCGAGACTATAAAATTGGCTGATCCTGTGAAGGTGTATTCCTCTGTTTTGACTTTTCTATCTTCACGGTTTAAGATAGAGTAAAATGATGTGTTCTTTCCTGTAGTTGAGGTTTTCCATCATGCGAGTTCTGTTTTCTCCTTTGTTCGTTAGATGATTTGTATGGTTTTTTCTTCTTTTTTCTTCTTATTAAATTGAAATTATGCTTACTCGTTGCATGAATTGCAGAATGTGAATGTATATGTAGTGTATTCTGTAGTATTACTTCTGTATCTGATTAGTTAAATTATATCATCACTTTCGCAATTTTCTAACAGACTGTGCTGTTCTCTTTCGGGACCAAGGCTTTGGCTTTGTTGTTGTAGACTTATGCTCTTCTACAACTGTATCTGTAACCGATTTAGTAACATTACATGTTCTATTTCAGGACGAGCCTACATGTATGTCGTCACCTGCAAATGGAGCAGCAGGTGATGGAGCTGATAGCATTAATGCTGACAAGCCTTCCTTGCAGAGAGAGGTAACAAGTGCGCCTACTGCAGGAGCATCAGGCATCTCTGCAGAGGACACGACATCAGGAACGCCCGAATTGAGATCACCTTATGATTCTATACAAGGCTCATTGCTCTCCAATAAAAATGATGATCCAAATAGTATAGGGGCACTATCAGAAATTAACACTTCGGTTAGTGTGGATACAGAGTTAGCTAATTTACAAACAGGGATTAAGGGTTTAAATATATCTAGCTCTCCTAACTTAGAAATCCATGGAGGGAGAGAAGAAAGGAAAAACAACTTCCAATCCAGTTTATTGCCACCCCAGATGCAGCAGGGTGGTACTTTGCAATTTCAAGGCTCTATGCCTCATGTAGTATCCCAAGGCCCAAATAATTCATTTGCTGCAGCAAACCAATTTTTCCATGGTGGGAAGTTTACCTCAACAGAAGTTCAACCTGTACTTGACTCATCGGGCTTTGCTCCTCCACTTTATGCTAATGCAGCAGCTAATTATATGCAATCAGCAAATCCATATTATACGGGTGCCCAACCATCCGGAGTAATATATTCTTCGCAGTATGGCATGGGGGGCTATCCTTACAATCCGACTGCTGTCCCTCCTTTTATGGCTGGATATCCCCCACATAGCACTGTCCCTTTAGCCTTTGATGGTGCTTCTACTGGTTCCGATGTTAATACTCACATTATTGGTTCATGGGGAAGTGGCTCACAAGGGGTTGACTTACGACATTTCAACAAGTTCTATGGCCAACTTGGATTTGGACAACCTTTTGTGGATCCCCATCTGCAATTTCCGCAGTCTTTTGGTGACATATACAGTCTTCCTGCTCAAGTTGATCCTTTGGCTTTGAGAGGGGGTGTAGTAGGGAACCAGATGAGTGCTTTCAATGTGCCTGCTGGACCTGATTTATCGTCTGTTGCACCTGATCATAGACATCAATATCAGGGATCTGGTGGACAGAGTAATGTGAATCAGAGAAGGGGGCAAATTATGGGTACAAATTATGCTGGAAGCCCTGCTAATGTGGGTTTTTATATGCCGATTCCAAACTCTTCTCTTGCTAGTCCTGTATTTCCTGGATCTCCAATCGGTGGTGGTAGTTTACCTGGGGGAAGAAGTGATATGGGTTCACCTAATTCTGGTAAAAGTGGGACTTTTTATACTGGTTGGCAAGGCCAAAGAGGATTTGATAGCTTCAGTTATCAAAAGCCTTACTCCTTCCTTGAAGAGCTAAAATCTGGTAAAGGCAGAAGGTTTGAGCTATCTGATATAGTAGGTCATGTGGTTGAATTCAGGCAAGTTTGTCTGTTATACACCATCTTCATTTGAGATATAATTTAGCTCTGTTTTAGGATAATAAAAAGTTTTTTTTTATTCTTGTTTCAGTGTTGATCAACACGGGAGTCGCTTTATTCAGCAGAAATTAGAAAATTGTAGTATTGAGGACAAGGCATCTGTGTTTCAAGAAGTTCTCCCTCATGCTTCCAAATTGATGACTGACGTGTTTGGTAATTACGTTATTCAAAAGGTATGAATCATTACCTTGCAAATCCACTTTGCACGAAGGAAATGTACTTGCCCATATTTTCAGGTTAATGTTTTTTTTTTTTTAACTTCAATACATTGCAGTTTTTTGAGTATGGAACTTCTGATCAGAGGAGGGACCTAGCTAAGGCCCTTGGGGGTCAGATATTACCATTGAGCTTGCAAATGTACGGCTGTCGTGTTATTCAAAAGGTATAATGCCTAAACTGATGTTCATGCAGAATGCATTTTGAAAAATTTTGTGCTTTTGTGCACATGTGTGTATTTATCACCACTTCATGTATCATAATGTATGTTTTCTGTTATGTTTATAGCACTAATGTATTATCTGTTGGCCATTCAGTTTAGTTGTAAGTCTTTAATACAATTCCTTTGTTTTGTTTCGTTCTTGATATTCTGTGTCATTTTATATATATTTGATTGTGCTATCTTAGATTGGTGCTCTTTCCCAGAATTTTCTGGTTGCGTATGTTACTGATCTGTTAATGTCATTTTCATTGACTGTTAATATCTGACATTCCTACTCGGATCTATTTGCTTCACACGAAGACAAAATAAGCAGTGAAAATAAATGCTTGGTTTGATGAACGATCATGAGGTTGATCCATGTCTGTTAAGCATGGTAGAGTTTGATATGTTTGAGCAACTGTTTTGTATTCCCTTTGTTCCAATCCGGCTTGTTTGACAGCAGTTTGTGGAGTTTTAACCTTCTAGATGGTTTGTTATCGATAATTGGCAAAACTGTAACTTACAGCACATTTGAGTTCATACTTGGTGCCACTGCTATAAAGCAATCACTAATCATTGTTAGCTCATTATTTCTCTTCCTTTCTATTAAGGCCAACTTGTAGTTGTTTGTGTCTTGTCTAATGGTTCTGTGGTAGCTACTGCTCGATATGATCTCCATTTTACTTTATTCGCTTGGGGAATTCATGTCTTGTTATTGAGCCCAGAGGTGGAAGGAAGGGGGAGGGGAGAATTTTAGTCATTTCATATAACTGATTCTTTTCTTTGTAGTATGTCAACAAAGTTTCCATTGATTTTTATTATCGATTAATAAGGTCTAGTTTTCACCTTTTTTTTGTTGCGTTTAACTTAATTTTGGTGATTCCTTCCTTATTGTGCTTTGTAGTTTCTGATTAACTGATGTGAACTGATTCTTACTTACATGTGTAATGTTACTCTACTGAGCTTATTTTTATTGGACTAATCTGAATCCTATTGAACTTAGTGTAGCTTTACTCACCTGATCACATTTTTGCTGAATAATTTTTTTTATTGTACCGAACGGATTTTAACATTATCATTGTTTTACAGTAATGTCTATTCTTGATGGACCCAAAGATTTGTAGGTCATTGGTTTCATTTATAATGGACATAGTAAAATAAGTTAAGTCATTTCCGCTTCCTATTTACGTGGAATTGCAGATGTTGTTTGCCTTTTAAGGCTCAATTGAAAACAACCTCGTTGTACAAGGTTAAGGTTGCATACATTGGTTCCCGCAATCCCCACCTAGATGAGAGCAACTTGTCATTGGGGTGACAGCATGTTGTTAATGACATCTCATTATTGTCTTAAAGCAAGGTGACATTGTTTTCTAGATGGGCTTTAGTTTTAAATCGTCTTCTCCTTAATTGAGTTCAGTTTTCTGACAAGTTGGAACTATTTTTAGCATGTGGATGCGTTAATTGTCTCCGTCTTGAAACTTTTTACAATGTATTTAGGTGATGTTCATGTTTTGATCTTTGTGATATGCTTGAAGGCTCTTTCTATTTCTTTGGACCTGGAATCATTAACCTAGTGACACAACCTTTTTGTAATAGTATGGAAAATGGCTACAGCTTAATGATTATCATATTGTTGTATTAATGTCTATCTGTCCTAGGCAGGAGCGGTGTTGGGGTAAACTAATTGTACGATATTTCTTCATTAGACACAAGAATTAGAGAATCTTATTGGAAAATATCATGGGTGTGTGATATGATTTAGAATCTGGCATGATCAATACTTCTTTGAATGTCTGATTCAGGCACTTGATGTTATTGAGGTTGATCAGAAGACTGAACTTGTTCGTGAGCTCGATGGGCATGTGATGAGATGTGTCCGTGATCAGAATGGAAACCATGTGATCCAAAAGTGTATAGAATGTGTTCCTTCAGAAAAAATTGGTTTTATTATTTCTGCTTTCCGTGGTCAAGTTGCTAGCCTTTCAATGCACCCTTATGGGTGTCGTGTTATACAGGTGATAATCTTTTTTCAGCCGTTGGAACTTTTTTTTGTCTTACTTCTGTCAAACGTTTACATCAAACTTGATATTGTAGAGAGTCCTGGAGCATTGTACAGATGAGTTGCAGAGTCAGTTTATTGTGGATGAGATATTGGAATCCGTTTGTACGCTTGCCCAAGACCAATATGGCAATTATGTTACCCAGGTTGGCTCTCTCTTTTCCAACGCATTTTATCTTATTTAACAAGGTGAAAAGGCATCCTAAATTGATATTGTTATTAGTCATGACTAATGAAAACATGACAGTTTACATCTATAAATTTTATTAGAATATAGCAGACATTACTTCTGAAAATGAGATATTAAAAGTGAACTTACTAGAGCTCTATACCAGAAGATCTTAAAAAAAATGAACACTACATAGTGTTCAAAGAGTTGATTGTCACCAGATACCGGTCACCATGGTGTTTAGTTCCGGTTGCATCAATAATAGTCTTCCACTTTTTCTCAGGCTGGGGTTGCAAGTTCAAGGCCTGGATATATATGTAATATGTGTAAGGAGGCCAGCATGTGCTCTTAATTCTCATAACGTAAGACTAGGTTTAGGTTTCTGTTTGACGTTGTCTGGCAAAATGGCACACTGCAAAGTTGAAAAGACTGTAGTTTAAGTTAACATGTCTATGATGCTGTCAGATATAAAATTATTAAATGTGATATTTAATCTACTCGTGAATTTAAAAGGAAAATTATGTTACATGGGATCAGTTCACTAGTTAACTGGTATGTTGAATTATTGGTCTTCGGTGCAGGTTTGTACTGCATATGTTATATAGAATGATAACTGAATAAAAATTCTGATAGAGGAGAGTGTCAAGTGTCAAGTGTCAAGAGAAGTTTTTTTTACTCTTTCCCAGCTCACTCCTTCACACTGCCCTTGTGAACTAGGGAATATGTATTTGGCCATAAATTAAGGACTTTTACTACACATGCATTAAATGCTTCATAACCATCTATTTTCTTGTTCATTCACAAGTCAATGTCCCAAAATAAATTCTCTAGTGGGATGCAAGGTTGTGAACAATAAAACCTAAGCGTGGCAATGATTTTTTACGACCAATTGGATTTTCCCCACTTAGATTGGAAATTGCTACAACGCTTGTATAGGTATCAATAGAGCCATATTTGGGGTACCGTTCGTCTTGGGCTATCAAAAACATTAAAAAGCATATTTTATACATAGAGAAAAATATGTTTTAGTATATTTATGTATATGACCTTTAGTGACTTTACGTCTAGAAAAGCTCATGAAGATTAATTATGTGAATATGAAATTTGATATATTAAAAGATCATATGTTTGAGAAGTACACCTAAGAACAATTTATGAATATTTTACGTTTTCATATTTTTAAGAACCTACTATTTAAATTTATGTTTATTTATCAGTGAGAGCTCCGCATTGGTGTAACTTGTAAACCGCTTAGGATATTAGAATGTCGTATATTTTTTAAGTCCATATAAAGTACGTCCTTTTTTGAAACGCCCTGTTGATTAGGATGCATTAAGCTATTGCATATGCTTTTGCGCAGAAGATGTTCCCTTAGGGTTTCTTTTGTTGGGAAATTGATTGTACAAATTTTCACCTTTTGCTCCGTTCAATCAAGTCCTGTTCAATACAGAGCAGCTTCATTTGGTTTTATAGCACAAAAAAACCTTTATTTTGAAAAAGAACGAAAACATCTAGAATCTTGAGATGCTTCTTTAATGGAGCGCATAGGAAGCCTTAAGTTTGCAGGTAAATAACTTGTCTGGTTAGCGATCTTTATCTGCTAGCGGCTACTTCTGTCAATATATATTTAATGTTCTGAATGGGACCGATTATTTTTGTCTATTCAGTCTTTTAAGGCTGCATGTTATTGTAATCAAGGTTCTTGATGTTCATGAATTCACAACTCCTTTTATTGTGATTTTTCTATTATCATGATCTGCTATTGAACATGCTACGACTACCTTAAAATGTTTGCTGTGTATTTGGTTTCTCTTCTCGCAGCATGTTCTAGAGAGGGGAAGGCCTCAAGAGAGGAGCCAAATTGTAAAAAATATATCTGGGCATGTTATACAAATGAGCCAGCACAAGTTCGCGTCAAATGTTGTTGAAAAATGCCTTGAATATTGTGATCCTCCTTCGAGGGAACTCCTGATTAGTGAAGTCATTGGAAAAAACGAAGGAAATGATAACTTATTGGTAAGCCAATCAAGATTTAGATGGAAGGATTTCATTGTTATTGTCTAAAATTAAATGCAATTTGCTTATTTCTGTTTTGTTACAGGTAATGATGAAGGACCAATATGCTAATTATGTGGTCCAAAAGATTCTTGAGAAGTGTACTGAAAATCAACGAGATCTGCTCATTGGTCGTATAAGAGTGCATCTCAATGCTTTGAAGAAATACACTTATGGAAAGCATATTGTGGCTCGTTTCGAGCAGCTGTTTGGAGGTATGATTCATTCTTTATCAACTTTTCGTTTACAGTTCATGGCTGGATGCTATTTACCCATCCTTAGAAGGTTATGCCCGACTCATTATTCAACTATGAAAACCCCCTGGAGTGTATAGAACCTTTTCTATTGGCAATGCAATCTCAAGGATAATACGTTGAGTAAGACCAGTGATATATTATTAGCTGGTTCTCATCATCGGGTCAGGTGTTTTGGATCGGTTCAAAAGCGGGTCATGTGTTTATATTGATTTCTATATAAAGTAAAATTCATTTTGAAGTCGGATCAAGTCGGGTTCGGTTGAAAGGTTAGGTAAATATCGGGTCGTTGGGTCTGTTTTGAACACCTCTATGTCTAAACATTGTTACTTTGACGCAAATTCACCATGCGAGCCAAGTGTGAACATGGCCCAGAGTCGGACACTATGGATCCAAACAAGTGACTCATCAAAACCTTGTGACCTTTTATTTATGTGAAGGTGTTTGAAAATCAGTGGTCAATTGGAAACCGCCTCTTCGATATTGTAATAAAAAGCCGCTAGATTTTTCTTATTCTTCTCTTCTCCAAATTGAGAGCGGAAACTATCCAAGTTGCCGTCAATCTCACCCGAAAAGTCGATCTTTTCCTTATCAGTCATATGCATACTATATTTTCATTTATGCAGCATTGTATGAAAAGCTTTTTTCTCACTCGAGTATAAACGAACTTTTGAGTTGCAGAAATTGAAGCCCAGGGATCCTGAATGGCGGCCGAAGGATTGTAGTGGCGACGAGCAGAAGACGAGCGAAACGAGATTGTGAATGGAAGTTGTTGAATGTTGTATTTGAAAGAGTTGTGCAGTCCAACTCCAACAGCTTATGTTGTATTTTGTAAAGTTCTAGTACATTTGTGTATACAACAGAATTTGTGTAGTTACTTACAGGACCAGAGCTGAGATGAGAATGGAATTTGTTAGTCAAACCAAAATTAATCAAACTGTTGGAGAAACTTCATTTCCTTTTTATTAAGAATTATCTGTCAATTACAACCTTAAAGTATTAATGTCCACAACGTTCAGGCCAAATCACACCTTAAAGTATTAATGTCCACAACGTTCAGGCCAAATCACAGTACTCCGATATGCTAAAATGTTTGTAGTATATTCTTCATAGATACTAAAAAGTAGTATGTTTAGTAAAAGGTGTATTTTTATTTTTAGTATTAATTAGGATAAAATTAGCCTCAAAACCATAGGTTAACTGTCACTTGGCCCCATTTATTTCGTTTATTCCATTTTGCTTTGAAACATTATTCCTATTATTAATATAAAAATTATTGTTTTTTGAAAAATTAGTCTATTACAATTACACAAATTATTACAAAATACGGTCTTTTAAAAGGATGCATTATATATATGGGCTAAATAGCCGACTATCAGTACTTAAGAGAATGTAAGCATGTGGATTTCATGTTTCGAGGTCGTCTCTCTGAAAACGGTCTCTTACAAGAATAGTTGTTACTATTATGACACTAAGAATAATCCCAAAGAATGGTATTTTATGTTTTTAAACAAATATTAAGAGAGCTATATGTTTTTCCTTTCAAAATTTGAAGATATTTTCTCTTTATTGCTTATACATTTTCAACCATATTGCAATTGCAAATTATGTTTGCAATCAAAGGTTAATATTCGAGATTATCAATACTTTTATTTTTGTACGTCTTTCAGTCTCATGTTGTTATCGTTAATATTGGACTTGTTGGTTCCGGAAGAACAATCAATAACTCTCATATAAAGGAAAAGCACCCAAAATTTGCATACATGAATCCCATTGTATCAATTCAGGGAGGTCTAGTATTCATTCAAAATTTAGCTCGATAATTTCTATCGAAAAAGATACACAAAGATACCGCATAAACCTCAACTATAGTAATGCATTAAAATGAATTCTCAGAAACGAGTTTTGCGTTTACGGGCTGTGTATTTAGTATCTGCAGGAACCGTAACCCCCTTTCTTCTCATCTGTTCTTTTTTCCGAATAACCCAATCTTTCCCTTTGCTTTTCTTGTCCAGCTTCTGCTTTTTTCGGGGTCTATGTCTGTCTGAAACAGAAACCTACGTATAGCACCAACGATAGTTTTCATGAGACAAGTGAACAAACAAATATGAATAGCTATTTGATTGTATAGAACATAAAACAAGCACCGCGCCTCAATTTGCTACTTCATATTCACACTAACCGTTTTATATTCTTCGTCTTCACTACTCTCACCCGAGCAAAATTCTCCGTCTTCTCCTTTAGCTTTTGGAACAGCTGCACTTAAGGATGGTGGGCCACAAGTTAAGACAAGGTATTCTTTTCGACTTTTTGTACTGCAGATAGCAATAAGGTTCTATATTAGCTTCCAAAGGGTATTGTTCAAAAGGAACATTCAATCAACTTGTACTTGAGCAAGCCGAACCATTAATCGAGAGTTGTTCGAACTTGTAAAGGGAATAGCTTTATTTATTTTCCAAATGATACATAAATACAGCTACATGCCCACTCAATATACCAGAAATCAACAAAATCAATGACCCCCCTACAAATATTAATCTAGATCCAATTGATTTTAATCGGAGATCATTTCGTAAATTTAGTATAATTCAACATACAATGATAAATAATCAACGCTTTTACTCATTATTCAACTTTAGGCCCAAAATATTACAAGTAATACCATTTCTCTAATTCAAAAGTATATAGGGTATAAAGAAAGTATTTAATTATTATATCGAAATCATCATAACAAAATTCCACGAACGTACCAAACTATCTGCAAGTTATGATTTTTAATTTTGAACTCTACATGTAGTAACTACAACTTTGGTAACTAATTAGACAAAAAAATGAAGTGAAAGTTAGAGCCTTTTTTACTATAAAAAAGAGAATTACTTGTAAATATGTTAGGTGGCTCAAGAGTTTGTAAATTTTGTGATTGGTTTGAGTAAATCTTGTACGAGACCGTCTCAAGTGAGATAGGTCAATAAGAGGAACCCAAAATTACAAAATGCTTGCTTTAATATCCATAATGGATGCTTAAATAAACTTAATTACACTTTTTAGCCTAATTTAGATCTGTTCATAGTGAGACCGTCTTAAATGAGAATTTGTGATTAGTTTTTGTCTTGTGGTATGTTTAGAAGGGGTCCAACCTAGTTTGTTTGCCTTTTGTCATCTTGCTTGGTGTGTAAATCGTTTTTGTTAGATTATGCAACTTACGTTTACCTAAAAAGAAGTTGTGCAGAAGATTCGCTTTACCTATGCGGATAATCAACAACCACACCACCAGCAAATCCAGCACGCATTGCAAATCCTAGGATCAGCTCACGCTGAGCTACATTTTGGGGGTAAATTTGTAATACTGCTCTTGCTCCTCTTGCAAGACACCTATATAATGTTCCAAAGAATGCCCTGCAATGAATCAAACATTTTTTGGTCACGCCATGTGCAGCTAATTACTATAGACTATAGTGCTTCTTGAGCTAATTTAAATATGCACACGGGTTAGCACGCTAAAATCTCAAAACAACAGAAACAATCCTTACTTCAGTCTTAGACGAGGCTCATGGGAAGACTTATCTGCATTGCATAACCACTGCTCATTCAAAACAACAAATGTTATAATCAATCCTGAATTGGGATTTGGTATGAGGTCAGTAAGTGAAAACAGGAAATCTAATACCGCAAAATTATTTACAAAGTTTTTTTTCAATGAGTTTTCAACTGTACAAAAATTGAGTTGATCTCTATGCTTAGTTATAAAAAAACTCCCCTAGGAGCTGAAGGCCAGCCGCCAGCCCCTTGGGTGGACGATGGGCTGGGTGCCTTGATATGACTGGGCAAGGCAAGTCATTCAGATGAGTGCCTTAGAACGCTTTATAAAGAGAGCACCTTTTGGTGTTAGTCTCAGAAGCCCATCTGATGCGTGCACTCACCACATGTTCGTTCTTTTTTTACTGTTCTTTGTATCTCTTCTTCTAGGTTTTCTGGAGGTTTTAATTTATTTTTGGAACAATCCCCAACAACAGCCTTGTAATTTACTCGTTTTCATTTAAACAGCCTCCAACTTCGTTTATCCTCAACAACAGCCACCAAAGTACCAAAAGTGACATCGAAACAGCCACCTTGCCCCAGCTCCACTAAATGACCGGTTATAACCCATTTCTTACCTTTGACTCTTCCTTATGACTGTTGACCAAAATTTAAAAAAAAAATTAACTTTCTTCATCCCTTACCTTTCACCATTCACTCTTCGTCCTCCATTTCTTTATCCTCTTCCACTCTCCATACCTTTCTTCAAATACCCTTCAAAAAAGTTTAGTTCTTTATCTTCCCCAATTCTTTGTTTTGCCTTTTCTTCCAATTCTTTGTTTAACCAATTTCAGGTATTATTTTGATTTTTGAAATCCCCAATTTCCAATAGTTAGGGTTTTGATTTTGATTCCTTCTTCTCAAATTGATAATTATTCTGGTTTTGAATGTTAATATGTCATTGTTCTTGTTTTGATTTTGAGTCCTTCTCAAATTGATAATTATCCATATCATTGTGAGGCAAAATTCCTTGTTTAACTTTGATGAGGTCACCTCATATTTTCCTTTTCTTAATTAAAAAGCCCTGGATGAATGAATGGACCAAATACTATCCAAGCATTTTGAATACTAGCCGTATCATTTGTTTGGTGAATTTTTAGATAAGGTGTTAGATTTCCCGAAGAATGATTGTGTAGTCATTTGTTAGCAAAGGTTTTGCAGTAGGTCAGAAATTTGACTCATCCTTATATGAAGATTAGTACTCCTATGATTTAAGTGATGTATTGCTGATCTTTGAGTCAAGACTAAATCATATATTGTAGCAAATGCCATAGAGAGTTCATTGAGTAACTCGGGGAGGGAATATGGTGTTTTGACGAAAAATTTTCCTAAAATTGTGATGATGGGAAATTTTGGGAATTGGAAGAAAAGGCAAAACAAAGAATTGGGGAAGATAAAGAACTAAACTTTTTTGAAGGGTATTTGAAGAAAGGTATGGAGAGTGGAAGAGGATAAAGAAATGGAGGAAGAAGAGTGAATGGTGAAAGGTAAGGGATGAAGGAAGTTAATTTTTTTTTTTTTTTAATTTTTGGTCAACGGTCATTAGCTTTGGTCAAAGGTAAGAATAGGCTAACAACCGGTCATTTGGGCAACTTGGCTGTTTCGATGTCACTTTTGGTACTTTGGTGGCTGTTGTTGAGGATAAACGAAGTTGGAGGCTGTTTAAATGAAAACGAGTAAATTACAAGGCTGTTGTTGGGGATTGTTCCTTTATTTTTTAAAAGTTTTAAGCGCCTCACAGGCTCACATCCACATGTTAGTACCTTCGCTGATGCCTAGAGTGCGCCTCACGGCTCATGCCTTTTAAAACTAAGTCAACGTGTCATGAAAGGGTGATCAACATGTTGCACAACAATCCCAAGTTCAGTGTCAATCGTAATTGAATGAAACTAAGATTTTTTTTCTTTTCAATTATCAATAAAGTTATACTAAAATTAAGATCGTATAAGAGTTGCCTATTAAATGAAACTAGTAACATGTTTTCATAATCGCCAATAAGTTCATATAGAGTTTTGATGTGAAAGATTACAGGCTAAGCATGCAAGTAATTGTTAGATTAATCAAAAAGTAGTAGGCTTGAGTTAAACACTACTTACTACTAGATGCTCTAAAAGCATCTATCAAGGACTATTCCTCTACTTACTGGACATTAGAGCCTTAGATATGGGATTACTGGGTAATTTTTTTGAGGTGAAAGTACTGGACTTTATTTCGTGTAGAGGATCTTTGAAAAAAGAGAAAGCAGAAAAAAAACCTGGACAGCAGAGATACTAATTGCGCCATCAATAGTTCCAGGACGAAAACTGAGCCCCTAGATGATCAAACATAAAAGAAGTTAAGTTTGCTCACATCATGTACAGGAAATATCATGCACATTGCCAAGATAAATACACATTACGACATATCTGATCACCACAATAACATTTCATTATCCCCATGCTAATAACTAGCTTCCATCTAGGGTGGAATTAGGGGGTCGGATGTACGCAACATTACCCTTGTTAACGTTAACAAAGAGGTTGTTTCTGATTGACACTTGGTAGAAAATGACATGTGCAACATCACATAGATAAAAATTGCACATGATTTATTAAGTCATTTTTAGTCTATTATAATCTAAAACCGAGGGACTATAAATCTTTGGCCCTTACGAAATGATGGACAAGCAAATATGATCACCAAATCAAAAAGAGGAAGACATCTAATTTCCACTCATAAAACCACAGATTTGAATTGATGTATGCACAATTTCTCAATTGTTCGTATTCATTATAGCAGTAGAAAATAGTCAACTGCTGTTTTATCTTTCACATTTTTATACCCATTTTCCTGATATTTGAGGGGTTTGCAACTTGCAACTATTGAGCCAGTTATATAACAAACAGGTTTCCAAATGCCAGTTTATTATATTGCACTGCCATTTTTATAAGCGCATGCTTGTATTTTTCCATATTACCTTTTGAAATGGCATCAAGATATAACATAGGAAGAATTAGGCAAGTAGGATGCTAAAGATAAAAGTTGGATAAAATTACCAAAAAACTGCAGAGTAACACAGTTATAGACCAAAGACCAGATCAATTCAGAATATACACAGTGACACAGGAAGATATGGCTTGTCCCCCCTCCCTCCCCAGAAAAAAGCAAAAAAAAAAAAGAAGGGGGTGGGGAAGACAAATTATCAAAATGGATATTACAAAGCTACCTGACCCATGTCTGCAAGAAGAAGATCACCCTCAACCTCACGCTCCACAGCAACATCTAATAATAAGCATTAAATTAAGAGTAAAAGAATGGTCAAAGCACCAATATAAACTAGAAAGAATAATAGATAATAAAAAAGCAATAAGATAAATTTGAGATACCTAACATTGCTTGTGAAATATCTAAACCAATCCATTGATGCCCATTCTCAGACAATGTCTCTCCACTCAGCCCAGATCCACAGCCTAGACAAAAAAACAATAATCCTTACATTACTGAAACCATTATATACATGTGTCAACACAATATCGATTGAATACTTCCATCAGAATATCAGATCATCATGAGACAAGTATACATTATTCAACTAAAGTGAAAATCTAACGAATAAAACTATGGAATTAAATAACATCTTAAGCAAATAATCAGCATCAACATCATCATCGTACCCAGTGTATTCCTCCCATAGTCATCTTTAGCAAATACAACTACAAAATATAGAATTCGTATTTGTCCAAGATACTCAAATATCACTGTAAGTAAAAAACGTCTTCCCAAAGAAAAGGTAACCCCGAAACAAAACAAACAGTATGGATTTCCTCAACTCAAGCATCCATGTTGGGTTTCTACCACGCTGAACGGCAGAAGGGAACCTTTCGTCACTCCCCATATGGTAGATACAAGTTGCATTACTAAAACTACGTATTGAACAAAACATATGTTTCTTGCATCATCCAAAAAGACCAAAACAAAAAAAAAAAATCAAAATTTCAATTAAAATAAATGATACACGTTGAAGTAACTTTTATAAGAGTGGCAATAAAAATGAAATAAAAAGTGAAGCTTATTTTACCAATGTCAAGGAGCAATCTTGGAACTCCATCATCGGGCAAGGCAAGCAACTCTAGTGCTCTTTCCGAAAGCTTTGCCTACATAAAAGTGTCCAGAAAATATATTATTTGTATCAAACTGAAATTTCACATGCATAGTTTGTCAAACATCAAATTGTACGACACAGAAGTCCAATAAAACAAATAAACTTAATCTGACACTTCCCCCGCTCCTCATAGCTGTGAAAACATACCCAAAAGGCATAGCATTTTGATCAAATTTACTATTACCTCTTATTTTTGCATAGCCTTCATCCCATTATAGGTCGTACACATAATCCATCACAGACGTGTTCTCCTTGACTTATTTTCAGCCTTCAAATTCAGTTCTAACCAATTCAATTCAAGTGTTAACCATAACTTTTACTATCACATTTCTAGTATTAAGTTCAGTTCAGCCCGAATTAGTTCTATTTAATCATGTCCTGATAACTTTTATGGCCCGTACAAATTGGTACTAAAGGATGGAAATAAGAATAATTAATAGTGCAAATTTTCATGATTTGTACTATGTCATTCCCATGGTAATTAAAGTTTGATCATAGAAAAGCTTTTCCTTCATAAGTTTCCTTTACAAATACCACCTAATTCCACATGTTTAAATGGTACTCCTATTGCATTAATGAATTTTGTGAAGAAAATAAGATTGTTGAAGGATTATAACCATCGCCACTAATCTTATCAAGAGATATTCCAACTAAAAATACACTAAATTTCTATTACCATTCCCAATATTTAGTACCGATTACCATACGAACCGTTACAATATGTTTGGATAGTAGTAAATTGAGGAAAAGTAAGGGGAGGAAAATAGAGGGACCATTTGAATACCAAAAGGGAAGGGAGGGAATCGGAGGGAGAAGACTCTTACATTTTATACCAAACAAATCCTTCTAACATTGGAAATATTTGGGAGGAACAGAGTAATCTCCCCGCCCTTCCTAAAATGCTACCCAGATATTTTCGAGACGATGAGACCTACCGGAACCCTCCTGATATTTCCAGCTTTGGAGTGTAGCAAAATGTCAAATTCAAACCCCCCAAAGATAATGAACTCAATAATCAAATCCATTCCAATTCTCAATAATCCAAATTCCTTGAATTGAACTCTAAAAAACACACAATCCACCAAAAGCTTGTAATTTTCGTTTACCAACAAAGCAAACAACACAAAGAACCACAAAACTGAGATATTTCCATCAAAATCGCATTACACACGAAGTAGCCAATTCAAATTCCTCAAAAGTTAGCATCTTTCTATCAGAACAATTGATTGAACTATACTTCAACTTCAAATTTAAGCCAAAAGGCCAAATGGGTTTTCGAGATATGGGGAAAAAATAAGAGGGTACAATTTAAAATCAAATTAAATTAAATTAAACTACTAAATTACTAGTTAAAAATTAAGTAAAGCGAAAAGACAATAAAAAAAAGGCGTGAGAAAAAAGAGAAAACCTGAATGTCGATGATACGAGAAGAAGAAGTGTATTTACGAGCTTCAGTATGGTCATAGAAGATCTCTGGCGGTGCTAATAATTCTGGCCTTGACGCCATTCTTGTGTCTGCGGAGCGTATCAGTGGAATCAAAGGAAGGGTTTTGGGTTTTTGTCTTCTTCTACCGAAATCTTTCTCCTTATCTCACACAGACGAAGAAGAAAATTTTTCAATTAAAATTGCACATTAGGAGTTTTTCTTTATAGGTAACTATAAAAAAAATAATTATTATAAATTTAAAATTATTAGCGATCACTCTAAAAATTTAAACATATTTATGTTTAAAATAATAAATATTATTTGATTAGCTCACAGACAGCCTAAAATGCAACCGTTCAAGGTTTCATTTTAAAAATCAGAAATTAGGTATGAAAAGGGGCCTCTTAGCTAGTATTTGAAAAAGGCCAAAGTTAAGCTTGGGCCCCAAAAAATTAGAAGAAATCAAAGCAAAGATTATCAAAACAAAAACCGGCTCTTTTGTTCACTTGAAAATTTAACACCTAGAGGCTACAGCTTACAATCGTCAAACTCCTCCCCCTAATTACTCATGTCAGCTTGAGTGTTGCATTTCAATTTTCAAGAGCTACAAACGTGAAGCTCCTTCAATGCCACACAATGAAATTATCCTTTCTCAACCTTTAATCTTCTCCTCCGTCTTTATCAATGGCAGTGGATGGTAACGATATGATTTTTTCAGTTTAAATAGATATAACTTATTTTTATTTCACTTCAATTCGTCACTCCTCAACTCTTGCTTTTCAAATTTTCAATTGCTTACTAATCAATGGCGTTTGGGTTTGGAATTTCATTGTTGTAAGTACAATTCTTCACTCCGCCATTTTCATAAGCCATTTTTTTTTTTGTTTTCTCACATATTTGAATCTTATGTTATTTTTGATTTTGTAATTGATTTCCTTTTTTTCTTACTGAGTGTTGAGAGTATGATGAGTTATAATTTGAAGTATGGGTGTTAAATCTTGTTTTGTTTTTTCTAAATGGTTGTCAATTTCAATTTAGTGGTTGCCTAGCTCATTATTAAGTTTTAGTAAAATTTTGATGTACATTTTATAATTTTGTTTTATATTTTCGTTGTAATTGATTTCTTTTTTTCTTCTCTTGATATTAATTTATAATTGTTAGTTTTTAAATGAAATTTAGAATGCTATATTTTGGTAGTATTGGTACTATGTAGTATAATAGTAATATTGATTTATAAGGTATACTATAAATGTATAATTGTGCTTCGATGAATAAAAATTTTTTTCCAGCTCGTTTTGTATGAGATCATCTCATCATGAGGCAGGTTCATATAAATAGCTCGTTAGTAAAAAATTAAGAAAAAATGAAAACTGAATTTTCACTATCAAAGTGTTAAGAATAAAGAAATAAAATGATTATAATACTAACGAATTAATCTAATTTCTCAAGTCTTATATAATTATGTAGTGCTAAAATAACACTTTTGAATGTTAAACCAAATTAATTCCTCAAAATGATAAAAAAGATAAAAAGTTTTAAAAGTAAATAATCAAAATGTAAAGGTGCTATACATTTGTATTCTCCGATAGAAGTCACTAAAACCTCAATATAAATCTAATAATTAGTCATAGTCCAAATAAGAGAACATGCTAATATATAAAAAATATACAATTCTAATTAATTAGACACTCAAATCTCAATTAATTAATGAATCAAAGTAAAAAACCACTTTTGCAATTCACAAATTCTTGTGTGAGATTAAGTATAGCTGTTGGGAGAAAAATGGTTGTTCATTTTTTGAGTGTGAACGATTTTTGTCTCAATTAGAGAGTAAATATCATTTTTTTAAAAAAAAATTAAATAAATTTTCACCTAATCTTCTTCTCGTAGCCTACTGTATATATACAATAAAAAATAGAAAAATCACCATGATCATTTCTTGTAGCTAAAGCATTATTAGTGAAGTCAAAATTGACATGCAATTCAACAATTCACTAGCTAGCCAACAAATAGTCCATTTATTATATTTGACTTTTAGACTTTAAACTAACTTGCTATATCCATTAGGTAACTTTAAAAACAATCAATGTTTTATTATTTTAAATAAATTATTTTTGAAGAAGCAAAATATGTGCTTTCTTCATTCTATGAATTTTTTAATATATTTTTTTCTAATTTGTTCTTTTTACTTTACAATATTTTTATTTTTTATAATTATATTCTCACTATTTTCTTTAATTATTATGCACATATATTTTTTTTTCTTTTGTCTCATTTTTAATTTTATCTGCATTTTTTAATTGATCCTACTATTTTTAATTCTTAGTGTTGAAGATAAGTGTTGCTTAATCAAGATTCAAGGGGGCACATTAAGTAATAGAAGTAGTACTTAAAAGATCTAATTTATAAGTGATATTATTGGAATACAAGATTTCCTATCCAAAAAAAAAAAAAGAAAATGTGAAACCTAATTTTCAAGAGTCAAATAGACTATAATAATGATCATCAATTAGCACATGATTTTTCTATATTATAAAATTGAAGGGTTCTTGACTTTTCTTTCAAAAAAAATTCAGACAATCACATAATCATATCATATCCATAGTTTTTTTTTTGTTTTTTTTAAGTGAATTATTTAGCGAATAAAATGATATTTACATTTAGCCTAAAATGTTCTCAATCAATCATTATTTTGATTTTATTCTTAATCTAGATGTCAAAATATAGTCAGGCGTCAACTGAGATCATGTTTAATTTGTTTCAATGTAAATTTTATTAATATCAATTCTTTATAATTTTTTTATACACAATTAGAGATATTTAAGATTAATTAGTACATTGGATAGAGTCATTACAACAAATTTAACTTTTCGCGACATTGGAATTAATGACATTAAAAAATACCACTAATTTATATTTTTAGTATAATAATTGTTAGTTTTTATTATAAGTTCTACTATAAAGTGATTTAGTGACACTTACTTGACCTTTAGTGGCATATGTAATTGTTACTATAGTTTATAATGATATTTATGAGAAATGTCACTAGATTCTATGTCACAAAAGACTTTAATATAATTTTTTATTATGCTCCTAAATGGTCTAATAAATATCGCTAAATCCATCATATATACTATTCGAATTTGAAGTAATGACATTTATATTAAATATCATTAAAGTATATATCTCACTAAAAACAAATTATGTTGTAGGAGTGCAGACCAAATCAAAAGAGTAATACATTTTAAAGCTCAAAACACCAACTTAAATCAAATATTGTTTTAATTGGTCACTTACAAAGAATAAATTTTAATTGCAACTATGCAAATTAATTTCAAAATAAAATATTCATTTATTTTATGTGGATATAAGAATGATGGTAAATTTATTGGGTAATATAAGACTAAATTATTAATTAATTAATTCAGCAAGTGTGATAAAGAAATCCAATTTAAGAATAGTTTTCTTTCCCAAATTAAAAGAAAATACAAAAAAAAACTAAAAAAAAATAAATAAAATTAAGGCTTCTTAAAAACACCACCAGCAAGCAAAGCAGCATCCATGACAAGTTGAATGATTTGAATAACATCGTTAGCATCACATGTACTTCCCTTAAAGCTATGTGCTCCTGCTGCCTTGAAGCTTTCCATGCATTTTATTAGATTTTGGCTGCACTCTTGGCTTAGATAATTATCTGCATTTTTTATATTTATCACTATTATTTAATTTTAACGATATTCATAACTTAAAATCAAACACTTTTATATTTTTTTATTACGAGGTAGATCGAAGAAAGGAGGAGACTAGAAAAGAGGACAGCAGATGAGAAAAAATATATAATATAAATGAGACGAAAGATTTGATTTTCTACTTTCTCGATTGAGTCTAGTTCAATTGAAACTAACAAAATATAGTGATATAACTATAATAATTGGAACAAGTTTAGGTATGCCAAACCTAAGCTTTTCATTATAATTTGTAACTAGGATATTCAAAGGTCATGATTTGCTTGTCAAAGACTCAAAAGTACCAATTGCTTTATAGTCATCCTTACTTGCTTCTTATGAAAGCAAAAACTAAAAAACAAAAGGAAAATTTATGCAGAATAATCTAAACTATTCAAGATTTTTCAACAATAATCTCAACTATCGACTAACTATGAATAATCTCATCTAATGTTTTATTGCTATATTATTATGAAATTAGATAGTAATATGATTGGTAACCAAGGTAGAGTCAAGGGTTTCTTTAGAAATCTACTATCTAGCAATAACTCTAGACTTATGTTTCTGAGAAGGGACCCTAAGAGAGGGGTGTTACTGTGTGAGTCTGTCGTGCTTGGCAGGTGCAGGCGGTTAGACATAGTCAGGCCCAACGGTATTGCAGCTTACACCATGTGCATACACCTTTGGATCGAACAGTGACTAGGAAAGATAGAGTGACTACCAGGGCCCAGGGGTATACGGTTGTTCGGGACCATATAGGAGCAGATTTGTTTTGAAGGTTTCGATGCGCCACTAAACAACCCAGTGGATGATGCAACTCTCTCGGCTAGGAAATATAAAAATGTTGCCGATAGAGATTGGGTGACTCTTCACCCCAACTAGGCGAACCTACGGATGTACGATTGTTACCTAGTTATAAAGGGCACATAGCTAGGATTACTTACAATGGTAATGAGCATGCGTCTTCGATTCTAGAGTGTCGTAATAGAAAAAAAGAAGTCGGAGGCCAACACCAGACAAATAGATATATCTGATAGGTTATACAAAGTGTTGTCCGACACTGCTTTGGACCAATTGTAATGTATTATCCATCTTCACATTATCTTAAATTGTCGTTTACAGACTGAATCATTGTTACTAAGCTTTGAGTCCACAAATTTTTTGAAAATAAGTTTTTGATTTTTAGAGAAGTGTGAAAGAACGATATGAGAGTATTTATAATAAGAAAAATAATAATCTAAGACATTTTCTAATTTTAATAAAAAAAAGTGGCGACACAATAAAAAGGTAGCGACATTCAAATAGTTGAAATATTAATAGTTTTAGTCATTAATATATATAGTTGGCATTTCTAACATGTACCAAAGAAATACATTTACTCTATAATAAATAAATATCTTGTCATGTAAATGTAAAATAAATTCACAATGTAGAAATTTTAATTGAGCCTCGATTAATACACATGAGACATAACCTCCCATCCCCACATGCATTTCTTTATAAATTTGGCCGATTCCCTTCATTATTTTTCCTCTTATATATGTTAAAATTTTAACAACTAGCTTTTTAAATATGATGAAAATTCAGATATTTAATTTTTTTTTTAGTTTTTTTTTTCAAACATAAGATTAAGTACTATGCTATCTTTTTCTTTTATGAAAATATAATAAAGAGAAACCTAACTCGTTTGACCTATACATCTAAGAAAACTCTTGACAATCTTTTGTGTTAATAAATTTGCTTCATTTAAACTCATTAAAGTCTAACATTTTACTTGGACAACTTTGTTTTTATCTAATGTTTTATTTTTCATTTTAGTCTGTTTTATTTGTCCCTAAAAAAATATTTCTATTTATATTATATTTTTTAGATATAATTAGTCTTAGTACTTTAATTCTAATATTTTATTAATACTTATTTTTTCAAATATTTTTATTTTAACATATTTGTAATGTGTATAAACCTCACATGTTTCTTATAATATAATAATCATGTTGACCGGATGAGGGAGATTCATCCTTTTTGTATAACCAGGTTCTATACAGCTTAAGCCTTATAGTATTTCAAAATATAACCTCTTATTTTCCATACCTATTGCCGGATATTGCGGGCCTGCATTGGAGATCCACTGCTACAGTGTTACAAACTCCTTATGTTAAGGAACCGACTTAAACGAAAACTTAAATTATTGGTTGAGAGTTGAGACTAGAGGTGTTCAACGGGCTGGGTCGGGTCAAAATTTAAATGGGCGGACGTGGCGGGTCATGTCAAATGATAAACGGGCCGGGGCGGGTCAAGCCCATTTAAATTCGACCCATTTTTACCCTTTTTTAAAAAGTTCATAGAATAGGTTTTTTATTATACTTTATGGCTTGTGGGTCGACCCATTTATGTATATAATAATAGGGAAATTTCATGATATACCACTGAGTTTCTTCATAATTCACCATATACCACGTCAAATGTTGTAGATCACCATATATCATTGAGTTTTAGTCCGTTAGCACATGATAGCATTAATGACAAATTCTGTTAGTTTGTCGTTAGTCTACCATTAGTGGTAACTGGTAACTATTAATTCACCATATACCATTATTTTTTTGTTCTTTTGTGTCAAATACCATCATTTTAAAATATAGTTATATCCATTGGTTAATGTAACTTTTGTGTGAAACTTGGTTTGTATATAACTATATTTTGTTAAATACTTCGTTTGGATGACATTTCATTTGAATATAACTATATTTTATAATGATAGTATTTGACGCAAAAAAACAAAAAAGTAATGGTATATGGTGAATTAATAATTACCACTAACGGCATACTTACGGAATTTGTCATTAATGGTATTTTGTGCTAACGGACTAAAACTCAATGGTATATGGTGATATACAACGTTTGATGTAATATATGGTGAATTATGAAGAAACTCAGTGGTATATCATGAAATTTCCCATAATAATATCATTTGAAAAAAGAAAATTTACCGCAATTAATTATACTTATAATTATCCGACCCGACCCGGCCTTTACACCAAGACCCGTTAATGACCCGCCCCGCTAATGACCTGTTAAAATGTGACCCGACCCTTGACCCATTGGGACGACCCGCCCCATTGAACACCTCTAGTTGAGACGAAAGAATATGTTAAACACTCTAAGACGCTCCTCACATAAAAGCCCTTGGACTAGAAGTATGGATTCAACACAGACCCTCCTCATTCTTAATGTGAAAATTTCTCTTGAATTTAAGGGGGTGGTTGATGAGTTTCGAATCCGTGACCTCTTGTCACAGTGGCTTTGATGTCATGTCAAGAAACCAACTCAACCGAAAATTAAACTGAAGGTTGAGATACCAAAATAAATCATATACTCTAGCAATACTCATTGTACTTAGAAGCTAGGCCATCTCTCCGAAAAATTAATTATAGGACTCCTAAAAACTTAAGGCGTATATACTCTTTTTATTTTTTATACTCCCTCCAATTCACCACTAAGTTCCCATTTGTTTTTTGACACTATTCATATCTTACTCTTAATTTGTATTTTATTATTAATCTATAAGTTAAAACATAGTCAAGTGGGATCTTGTTTGATTCGTCTCAATGAAAGGATTATTTATATAAATTTTTCATAGTTTTTAATTATGCACAATTATAGATATTAACGATTGAATAAATGCATTGGATAGAGTGCTAAACAAATGGAAACTTAGTGGTGAATTAAAGGGAGTAGTTGATATTTAAACAAGTATACAAATAACATTAAAATTATAACTACTCAGAGTAAAACGTAAATTATATATAATTTTAATTTAAGTTAATATTCTTGAACATTAAAATAATTTATTAAATCCTACAAATTTAAGACACTAAATAAATAATAGCCCGTTTAACCCTTAGTAATCAAGGGCCATGCTTAAACGTATACATTAGAGCCTTTCGAAGATATCAAGTATGATATTTTCTACCAAATTTTGTCGCCAAGCTAATTGTTTTTATAGACCAAAATCACCAAAGACAAAAAAATTCGTGCATTATGCACATAGCGCGTATAACTTTGAAGAAAATGTTTGCCTGACCCGGGGCCAAATAGGTCCTTTATTGTGAAAAATACTTAACACTAATAATAATGGATTGCTACCGTTGAAAATACTTTACATTTGAGATAAAATTTCACATCAATAAAATAGTAGGTTTTTGACTTGTATATATATTGAAAGATATACTCTTCCTACAACAATATGGTTTTGGTAAACAATGAACTTCACTGAATGTATATTCAAGTCAAAGCTCTTGATTTGTGGCTTTGTGGACCCAAGCCCACGAGTATCCAGTGTCAACATGAAAGGGTCGGGGTGAGATTACGTGACAAATTGTCATGACCTAATAGCCACATAAGGCTTAATTTTTGTTTGACACGATACGACATAACATGGTGTACAAGGAATTTCCACTACCATGCTCCATGCAATTAAGATGAAAGATTCTTGATTTCCACTACCAAAAGTATTGAATATAAATGCATCATGCATGAGTGCATGACAGCATGAGTAGGTAGTACACTTATTCAAAACTTATAAAGAATAATGCAAGAGTGCTTTCATTTTATGAAGAATCCCATATTGAGGAGGGACTAAAAGTGCAATAGATAAGTGATTACTCCCTAACATTTAATTTACAACATTTTCTATTTCAGTCCGTTTTATTTAATTTGCATTATTTATATTTTTAGACAATGGCCCATCACTTTTTTTAATCTCATCTATACAGTCTAACTCTCTTTTAATTTCAACCACACAAATTCATTCTCTCTCTTCATTTATTACTATTATCTACATTTTTCGTAAAAAAACAATAATTTCCTCTTTGTTTCAAACTATATGAGAGGGAGGGAGTATAAAAAATGTATTCCATTTATTACTATTATCATAATTTTTTACCCTAATTATGATGTAAATTATATGCACATAAATATCTTTTGGAGATTAGTTAAGTCATGCTCTTTTTCATTCAAAATAAAAAAAAATTCTAACTCTATTAATTAATATATTATAAATACAAAAATTAAAGGTTAAAAAATTGATGAAAACAATGAACTTACGGCCTTTAGCTTGAACACACATGTCATGCTTCATACAACAAGCATCAAGCCCATCACATGGTAGCTCACCAGGACATCCACTGTACAGAAGTCCACAATATTTTCCATACCTCAAAAATGGTGGCACTGTAATTTTCCAAATCATACAAAATTAAATTACCTAAAATCATATACTTCATCCTTTCTGAAATACTCGTACTTCATCATAACATGTACAAATATATCACTATTAGCAGCAAGTAGTGTTTATAAATCGTGAATGGAAAAAGGCGAATTGGCTATTCTTGAACCATTTTTAGCGAAACGTGAATTCTAAAGGCGCATTAACTAGCAAATTATGTTTCACTGGTAGCAAGAATAATTCAAGTAAAATATAAAAACAAATAATTCACCTGAACAAAATTCAGATTCACATTTCCTACTGCATTCTTTACCCTGCAATAACAAATTTAGCCTTAGGATCAGATCCCGATTAATCGAAATCAAATATGATCTGACCCAACTTGATCCAAATTAAACTACCCATATATAAAAATAAAATAAAATTGTTGAATTGAGATACCCGAAACCCATCCAAACAACCCGAATGTACATTAATTACGTTAAATCAATCGGGCTGATTATATGTTATTGTTACACAATTTATTTAATATTAAGGAGTAATTTGTATAAAAATTAAAATGAAAAAGGAGGGATTTATTTACCAGTTGGAGGCTAACACCTGTTTTCTGAATACCAATATTAAGAGCATTAACTGAGATGCCATGAAAATTGATGAGAGAAAAAAGAAAAAGAAAAAGAAAAGGAAAAGAAACAAATTTCAAGGTAGGCATAATTGAAAGCAGGAATGAAAGAAATTGAGGGAAGGTCTAAGTTTAGAGGTGAGGTTCTGATTTATTGGCACTGCGTTAAGTCAGGAAGAGAGAGAATTACTTACTCTTTTTGTCTTTGTGTTGCTCGTGACTTCATTTTGGGAGCACTAAAATACTCCCTTCGTCCTTGTGAATTAGTAGCAAAGAGAAAATAGGTGAATATTAAGAAATTGGTAATAGATGAAGAGAGAATGAATTGTATTGATGAAATTAAAAGAGAGTTAAAATGTATGGATAAAATTAAAAGAAAGTGATGGACCATAGTCCAAAAATAGAAATGTTACAATTTAAGTGAGACGGACGAAAATAGAAAAAGGAAAATGCTGCAAATTATAAGGGACGAAGGGAGTAAACCCATTTCAACTTAACACCTAACTATGTTTCAAATCAAAAAATTCGAATCAATAACCGTGATGTGTAAATAACCACAAAAAGACAAAAAAATAATATTAATTAAGCAAAATCAAAAAAGATAAATTAAAATAACAAAATTCTCATCCTATCACATAAGGGTTATTTATTAACCTCACGAATAACCGTTATTTACTAAGACCTTCTCATTTCAAATTTATTAATAATAATTACTAAGGTTGTTTGGTAATTGACTTTTATATTTGTTTTTTGATTGCTTTTTGATTTTTGTTTTGTTAGTTGGTCAAATAGCTAAAAAGGTAGTGTTTGATAACGGTTTTTAATCCGGCCGAAAAGCTGGCTTTTAATCAAATAATAAAGCGATATTTTAGAGAGTTTTTTTGGTTGACTTTTGGCTTGTTGGTTTACATTTTCTATAATAAACAATCAACAACCAATACTTATTTATACTAAATATCTCAAAAAACAATTGGCCTTTTCAGCTAGCTTATTAATAGCCGACAAAAACATCTAACATTTTCAGTTGGTCAGACGAGCCAATTTTAAAAGCCAACAGCCAACTGTCAAACACCCCTAGTGTTTATTCGAGCCATCGGAACTATTTTAGATCACGTGTTTTGGAACGGTTTAAAGCAGGTCTTATGGTCACATTCATTTCTATATAATTTTAGATTCATTTTGAAGTCGGGTCAATTTGGGTTCGATTATTATTTATCAATCATTTTTAAGTAGTATTTTTATTTTTAATCTACAGACTACAAGCTATAACATGGTTAAGTTAGATTTTGTTTGATTTATCTCAACAGAAAGATTATTGATATTGATTTTTTATAATTTTTAACATATTTATATCGCTTCCCTACACATTTTTCACTAACTTTAATCAAATATTTTTTTAAAATGTTAAGTTCCTCATATTTTTCACTAACTTTAAATATAATATTTTTTTTAATATTTATAGTCTTCACTTTTCCTCGATTATATTTATTATTCAATAAAATAATAAATTTATATCTAAAAGATATGAGTTTTTTAATTCTCGTAAATATTTATTATGAGAACAAATTAAAAAATTGGGGAGTATTAATTAATGTTGCTGTTTCATAATAGTAATACATTTTTAAGAAGATACGAAGAACAAACAACCTGTTAAAATATTGAAAGAAAAATATTACTATTTAATATGTAAACAACAAATGGACACACAACTTTCCAACACAAGAGTTAAATATTGTGAAATGTAGCTTTCTCATAAAATTGGGTTATAAATCATATTATATATATTTTTATTTGTTATTCTCATTTTACGACACATTTAAAAGTCAAGTAATTTTAATTATGAGTTTTTAAAATTAAAAAATATATATATATTGAGACGAATCTGTCAGGATTGTACACAAATATATTTTTCATATAGATCGATCACAAATCATAGTTAAAGTTTGACTTAAAATTCGTAAATTCCATTTGATTAAAACATATGAAAACAGAGTGAATATAAAGTTAGGAGACACCAATTTCTTATTTTTGCCCTCGTACTAAGTCACATTTTCACTCATTTAATTTTTACCCAAAAAACAAGTGGAGACACAAAATTTTTAACCGTGTATATAAATTACTTGATGAAATTGACTACATAAAATGACATAGAAACACATTAATTAAGCACATTAAATAGGGAATAAAATAATTAATCATATTAAGAGTATAATTTATGGACTTATCGAGGTAATTACATTTTGCACAAGCTTAACCATAATAAGTGGAATTTACTATTTTTTAATTAATTTGATTCTTGTCGGATAAAAACTCTTTTTATTTAAATCTACTACTTAATTATATTGAATAGTAAATATGTTTAATTTGTCAATTATTATTATATGGATAAGAATATTATAAAATTAATGGTAGTTGTAAAGTCCTAATTGGATGATTATGATTCTACACCTTTTAGAATATAATTGATGTTAAAAAATAATTACAATCATTTTGTACCTTTGTTTCTCTGTTCAAGTTTACATGTGCATCTTGACATTCACATGCATGGTGGCCTAAAGTTGAGGGATTATGACTTATGTTAGGGATTTCTGATTAGTGATAACAAGTGTCTCCAATCAAAAAATCTTAATCAATTACCGTCATCTGTACATCACCATAAAAAGACAAAAAAAAAAAAAAAAAACAAAACCCAAAAAAAATAAATTAAAATAACAAAACACTCACCCTATCAAATCCTACTACATAACGGTGATTTGTTAGCCTCACAAATAACCGTTATTTACCAAGACGGACCTTCTCGTCAGCAACAGCCACAACGTAGCTTCTTGACTTGTTCAAAGTATTAGGTGTAGATGTCTACAACAAAATTAACTTTTCACGACATTGGATTTAATTACATTAAAAAATATCACAGATCTATATTTTAGTGTAATAATTATTGGTTTTTATTTTAAGCTTCACTGTAAAGTAATTTGGTGACACTTTATTTGACCTTTAGTGACATATGTAATTATTACTATAGTTTATAGTGACACTAATGAGAAATGTCACTAGATCCTTTGTCGCGAAAAACTTTAGTATGATTTTTTATGATGCTGCTTAAAAGTATAATAAATGTCACTAAATCCATTGTATAAACTTTTAGAAATTTGTAATAGTGACAATTAAATTAAATGTCCCTAATTATATCACTCTAAAAGTATATATATTGTAGGGTGAAGATTGTGGTAATGAAATGCCTAAGAAATTTCATTATCTAATGGAAGATTTTGAAGTAGATTCATATTAGGTAGTAAATTATTTGAGAGGCTTGAATTGGTCCAACTTTGCTCCATAATAAAGTAAGTGGGAATTGGACCGACCATTCTTTTTCAATGTTACTCAAAATAATGCATAAGACTTTTAAGTATGATGCTTCATTTTCGAAAGTTTTCTATAATGTTAGAGTTGGACTATTTAAAGATTGATGCATGTGTCAACCATTGTGCTTTATTTTGGAAAGAAAATGAGTGGAAGGATAAATGCCCAAAATGTGGTGCTTTTAGGTGGAAATAAAGATCTAATGTTCTAGGTGATGCTTTTAATAATGATAGTGAGAGAGCAAATATGGCGACACAAGAACCACACTTAGTTTTACGTCATCTACCGCTTATACTAAGGTTACATAGGATGTTTGCTTGTTCAAAGTTAGCTCATCATTTATCATAATATAAGGACCGACATGTATATTTTAAGGAGTCCATCTAATACAAAGGCATAAAATCTGTTAGTGAGCTACATTCAGAGTTTGATTATAATGTACGTAGTTTGTGGTTAGTTATAACATAATAATGTCTTATTGATTCATGGTGTAAAATCTCAAGGAAAGACAATGAGTTTTTCTTCAACATTTATTAGATGAGACTAAACAATTGTGCAAGTGGTTTCAAAATATATGATGCATATTGTAAGACATTATTTAATATACGTGTGCGTCTTTTAATTTGAATTTCAGATCAATGAATTTATCTCGTTAGGGTATTGGAAGGATTTTTGCAGGTTCTAATTGCTATAAAAATACATGTTCTTACAAGTTGTATCATGGTCACAAATGGTGTTACATAGGACATCGTAGATTTCTGAATATTGATCATATGTTCGAGACTTAGTTGAAATCATTTTAATCGGAAAATAGAAAGAGGTCCTCACCTAAATATCTTAGTACCTCTTATGTTTTAGATCATTAAAAAGGTGTAAATGTCATATATGGAAAAGGTAACAATTGCAAATGCAAGAGTGAAATATGATATTTGGTTCATCAATATAGGAGGAAAATAACGTAGTATTTATTTGAGCTACCATATTGAAAAGATCTTTTACTGAGACATAATCTAGATATTATGAATGTGAGAACAGTATGTGATAATATTATTGGGACTTTACTTTAAAAAACTAGAAAGAACAAAAAATCAATCAGCTCGTCTAAATTTAGTTGTAATCAAAATGCACCCAAAATTATCAGGAAGGTTGATAAAAGCATAAATAAATATGAAATATCTTAAGCACCATTGAATTTCACAATATCAAAAGTTGTTGAATTATTACTTTGTTGTTAAAGAAAGTTGTTTCGGATAAATATTCATTCAACATTATTACTAGGTCTGCCGTTTTAAATCGCGGTTAAATGGTAGATATGAAAAGTCATGATTGTCATGTTCTAATACAAGATTTGCTAGTCTCGGCCTTGTTAATTTTGCAATACTAACAATTTGCAAATTATTAATTTAACTACGGATTTGTGGGATTCAAAATATAGTGGCAACATTATATGTGTCATATGGCTCATATGATTGATAAGCAGTAAAAATTAATCCTACTAGAGCTCAATCCAAATTGTATCTAATCCTTTGCACATGCCTAACCTAAATACCTTGCTTTAGTCATGAAATTTTTGTTTTGAAGAAAAAATCTCACACAAAAAATAAAATTATTTAAATTCTCATGTCAAAACTCGAGTATACAATTCTGACTCTAACTCTTTAAGCTATTTTAGTTCCTTTAACAATATAAATTTGGTGTAAAAATTTGTATATATTACCCAAACTAACTTGTGAATAATGTTATATGTTAAATATTACTTGTATGTATTTGATTTCGTTACAATTTCATATTTATGAACATACTATTATATTTGTCCCACCTTAACTATAAAATGAGAAGTTTTTCAAGTGTTAATAAATATTTAGCTTTGTCCCACATTTGAAGCAAAATGTTTAAGAGTAATATCTAAATTTGTTATATTTCATAACCCATATTAATTAATAAATTAACTTTTAGACTTAATCTTAAATTAAATAGATTGTCGTGCTTGATTATAATTATTTCAATAACAATTATTAATCTTATATATGTAATTAAGTTATTATATGATTTTTAAATAATTGTTTTATATATAGCAATGGTACAAGTAATATAAAAAATAAAAAAATAAAAAATAAAAAAAACCTTAAATCAACATATGTAGTTGCATTGTAAGAAAAAACTACTCATCTCATCAAAGTGACACATCAAATCTTCTATTATTGTTCTTATATTATTATGGGTCTTAAATCATTATTTATAACACGTTACAACTCTCGATAATATATAAAATAAAAAATAAAAAAACATTAAAATCAAAACAAATAGATAAAATAAATAATAAAATTATGAATAAAACTTATTTATTTTAATCCCAACTTATAATAATATAAATTCAACTTACAAAAATGCAACAAAAATCTAAACCCACCTATTTCCAACTTACAATAACGCTGTTGTTCAGCTACAAGTTCAGCCACATAAAACAACATAAATTTTATACATCAAGTCGAATCAGGAGTATTCGGGACCACATCCACGTCCTGAACCCCATTATCATTGTCAGATATAAGTAGTTGATTTAAGAGAATTCGATGCTTATCATTCTTAAAGGCTTGTAGAAACATCAAAATTGGCGTGAACTGCTTATTCATTATTAAATCATTATAGATTAGCTTGCCCTTAAAATATCTAAACTAGAACATTCTTCACCTGGCACCATTAAAAGTAGTTCGTTTGCAACGCTTTTCATGAGTTCACTCGGCTTTTCAATGGTATTTAGTTCCACCTCATAACGGTTTTCCTAAGTAACTGTTGCAGTAGCACTGCATAGGCAACAGCCACAAAAAAATATTTGAGGGTCGTGTAAACTTATTTATTAATTTGAATGTTGTAATGATCAATTTATCCTACTTTTATCCGCACAGTTGCACCATTGTAAAACTTTTCCCATTTCAATCAAGTCATTTACATGGCGGGCAATAATGTCTACGTATCTTAGTTCGATTTCCTTGTTGTAATTGCGAGCAAAAATTTTCCACAATTATTTGTCAGTCCAGGAATACTTCTGAGAAATAATAAGAGGGAAGAGATATTTGTCTATCACATATAAATAATGTTCCTTCTCTTTTTCTTCAAGCATCTGTCAATAAAAATACAAGAGAAAAAGCTTATCATATAAACAATGTTCATTCTCTTCTCTTCTAAAAACTTTTGTTTTATTGTTATAAAGTTCTATTGTTATAAACTTCTGTTTTATTGTTCTGTCTTATTGTTATAAACTTCTGTATTGTGTCTTGAAATGAACAAATATGATAAAGGAATAAATATCATCAAACTCAACACTTAAAAGTCCAATTAAGAATTTCTTTGCAACTGCTCACATTCAAATTTCTAGGGTATACAAACCTTAATTGCATTATACTTTTTTTTGAAAGAAAATTGCATTGGACTTTAATATTTCATAAGTATTATTAATTTATGTGTATTCTTAAATCATTTGTTACTTAAATCATTTGTTTCTATTTAAATTATTAAGCTTTGTTGATTGTGTAATTGATACATCAATGCCCAATGAATGGTATTATCTAAAATACAAAAACATTTCGTTGTATAGCTGGTTTGTGTAGACCAATTTTTAATTAATTGGAATGACGATGCTAAACTGATATACAATCACAATTAAAATACAAACTAAGAATAATAAATAATTGTGAATAAGGGAGGATTACATAAATCTACTTTTATGTTGGTCCCACATCAGTAGGTGAAATAAGTCAAGTTTACTATTGTGTTATAAATATAAATACTCCTATGTGAGATGTATGAATAATTTCTTTAGTTGGTTATCATTCTATCTTTGAAGGTTAGACCATATGGGTATATAACATTAAGTTTAGTTAGGTAGGGGTTTAGGGATTAAGGTTAGAGGTCTTTAAGGTTGGGGTAAGAAAATGGGCTTAGTAGGATAAAGTAGAGAAATAGAGCCTAATAGATTAGGGTAGGAGTAGCGGGCTAATAAGGCCTAGTAGGTTGGGCTTAGTAGGATAAAGTAGAGAAATGTCGGATTAATTGCGTGGTTAAATACGATCTTGTTAATCTCAAACTCTCGCTCTGTTGACTAACTATTAGATTTAGATCCTACTAATTCAATTTTCACATGCTAGTTTTATTAAACGAATGAATAAGAATTTTACCAAAATTTATCCAAAAACAAAGTTGATCTTAATCTCACATTTTCGTTCTATTGACTAGTTCAATAAAGCATATTGAAATTAGGGTTATTGGCACAATTTAACCACTTTAATCCTACTTTCATAGACACATTCAATCATCAAATCATACTTGACATATAGATTCAATCTCTAATCCTAGAAAATGGATTTACTCACTATTCATGATAAAAACAATAAATAAAAACCCTAGATTGAAACTAAACATGGTAAAAGATGATAATAATGAAATTTACAAGTTTAAATAATAATTAAACTATGAGACACACAACTAAAGATCTAAGAGACAAAAATATGAAGAACAATACTACTTTTAATAAATGACAATTTCTAGGAAAAACAATTAAAGTTTGACAAAGAAAGATTAGACTAATACAAATTTGATGAAGAAAGACTAAACTAATAATGAGAAAGTAAATCAAAGACAAGAAATTAAAAGCTTACAAGAATTAATATGGTGTTCAACGGAGAAAGATGGAGGAAGGAAGAAGGAGAAAGAAGGGTTTTTTCAATCTCCCCCCTTAAAGGAGACTTCACCTAATTACCTCTTGTTAACCACTAAATATACCCTAAGAAGTTAATTAAAATAAAGATAAAATAAAATAATACAAAATTAAAGTAATGTGCACACGGAATACCAGAAGACAAAGTCGACTCGACGGCCACTTCCACGAACAGTAAGTCGAGTCGGCGTTTTTGGCTGACAGTTCCAGCAAATTACAAATTAAACGATCGTCATTTCTTGCTTGATTATGGAAATGGGCATATAATATATTGTTGGAAAGCACTTGAAGCTTAATTTCCAATGCCGCAAAGCTTGCATTAATACGATCTTCCTATCAAAAGTTATGTCCAAAACAGTAGACATGTATCAAATTCCACCTCAAAATGTTTTCATTAATAATAACACTCTTTTGCTCATTTTCTTTGTAGAACATCTTCACCCTATCTAAAATCTTTATTAATAAACTTCGTCATCAATAAAACCATAAGAATTATGTTTAAAATAATCAAAACTACTCGAAATCAACATGAATAACAAAACAAGTAAAGTAGCATAAATCTTCAAAATAATTACAAAATTACTAACAACGACCATTATTAAGGAGTATAAAATGATATAAATTCAGCAAATATAGGGGGAGATAAAAGTCAAACTAGGAAAACATTGTTTGTTAGATTGATGATCAAAGGAATTTGATTGTTAGAAAGGTTTAAGATTTAATTAGAAGGTAAAAATTATGAAAAATTTACCCTATAGGAGAATGGAGCAATTCTTAACTTCCATATGCGGGATATCTTATCATCTTTATTAATTTACTTTCATTCTGATTCTACCTCTATCACAATTATTTCAATATCTTTATTTGCTTCTCTAATTACATTTGTTACATTAATTTGACTTATTTTTTATCCCCTTAATATTTTCTTTCAATCCATGCGACCCCATAAGTTACCTCAAAGTCTCAAACCCTCCAATGTAATATCAAGTTATCAAACTCTCCAATGGGATATCCGACATATGATCGGATAGTCGGATATTCGAAAAATATAAAACTGATATTTGTATTGTTATCCGATATCTGTTTTTTCGGATCAAATATCCGATCCGAAAATGACTTTCCAATCAGATATCCTAAAAACGGTTCGGATATCGAATCGAATCATAAGATATTCGGATCATCAAATACTTTTACTCAGCCCTAGTCAAAGCCCGAGCTTTGGCCAAAAAAATAGTACCTTCAGTTCAACCAGTGATTTTTCATTATTTTCATCAGGGATTTCATTATTACTTTCCATTAAGAAGGTAGTAATTGGATATTTCAATTGATTAAATTAATTGTAAAGGTGGTAGTTGGGGTATTGGGAATTGAAAAAGTGGGGTAAATGTGGTAGTTGGGTATTGAGAGTAGTAAAAGTGATGGTATTTAGGTAAAAAAAGATAGACAAAAAAAGGAAATTGGACAATTAATATGAATTTGCCAAATAAGAAAATGGGACATCCAAAATGATTCGAATGTAGTATATAATAAGCCAACTCAATTAAAAATAATCTCTCAAAAATACCATCTCTCACATATAATTCATTTTTTCTCTTAGTATCAATATCATTTTTTTCAATTTCCATGTTTCTCTTTAATAATTAGGGCAAATGAGTACATTATTAGTATGTTAAAACTTAAAATCCCCACTAAGATTTTGCTCTAGAGAATTCTAGAAAGCAACCGAAGCTTTTCCTTGCATTCCTCCCAACTAAAAAATAACTACATCTTCACTTTTCCGTTTTCTTCATTCTTTTCGCGACTTCCTTGTGATCACTGTTTATCCTAGAACATCCAATTAAGGTTTCTCTGATTTCCCGCATTCTGCAACTTTGCTTCAATTTAATTTCCGCGGATTCAATAGGAAACAAATGGAGGATTACATTGAAATTAAACTCAAACGTAAGGATTTGGAAGAATTTAATTACGATTTTTCCGATTTCAGTCTCTCCGCTCCTGCTCGTAAAATACGTCGTCTGGTATACTTTTAGCTTGATATCTCTTTTTTTCAGTAATTATGGAATTTCTGTTGATTAATTTCTCTTAAGTGTCAACAAATATATGTAACTTGATTGATGAAATTATACTTCATATATTTTTTGATTTTTCTTTTGTTTGTAATTTGAGTTAGGTAAGTTGTTTAATTATTTAATTTCGCGTTATTCTAGTTTTAATTGAAGGAGTTTTGGGATTTCTGTTGATTAGATGAATACTTAATCGAGTTCTGAACTCAACTCGTTTTAGTTTAACAATTGTGGTTATTATGATGGTCGATTGAACTGTTGTCTATGTGAAGTTTCTTATGCTGGATTTGGTGATGATTAGGATGTGGATTTGCCACCGTTGATGGAAGAGGAGGCAGATGATCAGATGGGGTTTGAACAAGGGTTTCCGGAAAGGACAGTGATCAATGGTTTGGGAAACCATTCGAAGCCAGTGATTATTGAGGAACTGCCGTCTGAGGAATTGCCGTCTGTTCCGGAGAACGAAGAGAAAGCTATTGTTTTGTTCCAACCGACAAACAATAATCCTCTTGTTTGCTCTCAGGGAAAGTTTTCTGTTGATGCAAATCTGATATCCTGTTTTAAAAGTGCGTTTTTGCACTATGCTTCTTACTTAACCTGGTTCTGTTTTTTGTTTATATCAATCGATTATTGTGCACTTCCTGTTTGGAATTTTGTATGTCTTTATCGGTTTCGTAGTATCTTTAGTTCTGATGCTGCCTGTTATAGTTGTTGTCCCGTGTTGTAGCAAGAATGGAATTATATACCTTATACCATAAGGTACTAATGCGATCCATAATTTCATATTGGTGTGTGTTTGTTCTTCTCTTCTCGAGTTCGTTCAAAATAAGAAGGAAAAATAATAGAATACGAGTTAGTTAATTATGTATGTTATATCAAAAGTTAAGTACTTTGCTGCATATAGTGGGATGATGGGATCCGTAATTCCATGTTGGTGTTTGTTTGTTGTTCTCTTCTCGAGTTTGTTCAAAACAAAACGGAAAACTAATAGAATACGAGGTAGCTAATTATGTATGTTATTTCATAAGCTATGTACTATACTTATGTGCTGCATATAGTGGGATCCATAACTCCGTATTGGTGTATGCTTTCTGTTCTCTTTTCGCGCTTGTACAAAATAAGACTAAAAGTTAGAATATGAGGTTCCTAATAAGTTAAGACCATTTGAGCTCTCTTAGAGGTCATTAGTTTCATGGGTTAGTTTGAAAGGGCGGCTCCAACAAAGTAGTTAACATGTTTATTGTTTAGAAAGTTTTGAATGTATGTTTTGCTGATTTTGCGGTGAATGATGCAATTGTGCATTTACCTTAGGGTAGGACAGGTTTCATTTAATTGCTCAATGGTTTTACATGAGGTACCATCCAGCAATGTAGTTTTATCCTTGTTTCCAAAATGGTGCTTTGATGCTACAATTTTGAAAATCTTGACCATAGTTCTTTAATTTCTACGTGCAGCAAGATTTCGAAAATCTTATTGTCTTATTTTATGTATTGTTTGATAGAATGATAGTAGTGCTTTTATGACAGCTGATTGAGATGTAAACTTGAATCTCGTTGCAGATCAAGTTTTTCAAGGTAGCTACCTAAACCCTTCTAGACTTAAAGATGAGGATGACGATAATGTTGAGGAGAATGCATGCAAAGCAGTCATCCCTTGGGTACCAGAAATGCAAACGGAGGCGTCAGATTCAATGGATGCAGATGAAATGGAGGCATCAACAATGGAGATTGAGGATGCAAATGCAACAAATGTTGTATACAACAATCTTTATAGACATAACGACGGAATACAACATCAAACGCATCAACAACTCCATTGCATGTTTCCTCAACCTCCTCAAAATATCACAACTCCTATTGTGTGGTACAGGTGATGGATACTGTCAACTAGTAATGTAGGTAGAAAATTTTAGGTTAGAAGAGGTTTTAAGTGCGCTGCCTGGATGAATTGATGGACCTTCCGTCGTGTAAATGTTTCACAGAAGAGCAGCTGTTCTGCTTTAAATACAGAATTTTCAGATGATCTGCTTCTTCCTGTCAAGTGGGGATGAATCTGGAGGGAAAGTAGGCTGTTAATATTTTGTTAAATTTTGGCAATCTCTTAGAAATAGATGGAGTATTGCCAATAAATAGCTGACTAAGAGAAAACTCTGAAAATGGGATTTTTTTCTCACTGGGAGAAAGTAATCGATTTTTAGAAAAAGTTCAAAGGTTTACATTATTGTTCGTCTCTTTAATTTGTTATATAAGTTTACATTTGAAGTGATAGCTTTCTGTGAATGTTATAACGAATTGCAAAAACTATGATGTGTTTGATAATTAACCATTGTTGTAGACTTAATGGTTAGGCTTTGTTTTAATTGGTCAAATAGCTTTAAAATGTGTAAGCCGAAATTAAAAAGCTACTTTTATAGCTTTTGCTTTTTAGCAACTTTTCTTTAATATAACGATTAACGGATCAGTTAATAATTTTTTTCAAACATATCTATAAGAGTTGATTACATTAAATCATTTCATCATCGTTATAGTAGAATAATTAAGGTTGAATATGAGATTGACAATAAATTGAACCACTTTTTTTTTCATAAAGTGTTCATGCACCCTATTCTCATGAAAACAAAGTAGATGAACAACTATCGGACGAAAACTAATTTGAACATTCTTATTAAAAGCATCTAGATTCAATCACAACCTTTTACATGTATCACAAGAATGAATCATGCAAAGGCACACTAATAATATTGCAAATAACAGCTAAAACCCTCAAAAGATTCAAAGAATTGCTTCCTCTGTCCCTATGAGAAAACATCATTTTCCGAAGGGATAGAGGGAGCACAAATTTCCTAAACTCGAGTATGAATTTTTTTAGAAAAGAAAATAGACAATACACCACGACAAAACTTCCTCCTACAAGGTAGATGTTCACGGTTATGGTATAAACACGAGCAGCATACGCTGCTGATGAAATAATTTAGGATATAATCCATTACGATTGACGACCAAGGCAACGAGAGATAATGAGAGAGAGCTTCAGGCAACACAGGGTTCTCAAATGATGTCTCGGCTTACTTCTCTTCACCTTCTCGTAAACATTGAGACCGCCAACAAGTATCTCTATCTGCAAAAATCTACATGTATCCACTAAAGCCTGTTTACGGGGAGGCTGAAATCAATCGGGATTGCCATTTCGCTTTCATGGATTCTTAGTCTCCTGATACATACGTCTTTTCTTCATAATATTTCTTCTCACTTTCGACCTTCTTAGCATTTCGTTTCTGAAAAGGTGTATCAACATTTGAATTAAAGATGAACGGATTTCAAAAAAATATACATGTACAATGTAAAATAACTCGCTAGCTAATTCGCTTATTCGCTTTTTGAATTCGCGATTTGCCAAATTTGCAAAGAATTGCCCAAAACCGACCCATAATTTGCTTTTCTCGATTCGCAATTCGCGAGCAGATTAGCAAATCATGTGCACTGATCATGTACGAAAATGTCTTACCTTGTAGACTTCATGATTGCTGATAATTCTTTTGGCCACAGAGGATGTGGTTATGTTCTTGGGGCTTTCAATCATTTTGAAAATCCCCATACTCTTCGGAACTCTATAAGGGTCGGAGTCCCCCTGAATTTATGCAAAAGGTTCGTAAGGTTCGCATGATTGCTTTGTAATAACGTTCCGGGAAAAGTACTGAACAGAGAGCTGTTATATACTTACATTGACTAGAGGATTAGACTCCGATTTTGTCCCACGCACGACTAAGCATATATTGAAGGTCTTTATCTGGTTAACATTGCACAAAGATAATGTTAGCATGCTCTCTGAGCTAAACAAAGCTACAATTAGTAAGTTAACTCGAAAAATCATCACAAGCAACTTTCTTAATGATGTCGATCACATTCAATAGGCTGTCTCTATGAATTGTCTATAGAGCTATTGTACAGTATACCAAATTAGGAATTATCTCATCAAATCACAGTTTACAATTTTCAAGTTTATGTTTTTACTTTCTCCACAACAATTAGGCGGAGAAGGTTAGAGCCCAGAGGTGTTGATTCGGGTCATCAGGTCGATTTTGGGTCGGTCCAAAATCAGGTTTTGTGTCCACAACTTTGTAGTCGGGTGAAGTAACAAGGTCGGATAAATATCGAATCGTCGGATCTGTTTTGAACCTTTAGGCGGAGTCATGAGTACTTAAAAGCATCACCAGTTGGGGCCATTACAGCACGATACACAACATTCCATTATCTCGATGTCAAAAAAGAACAAGTCAAAAACCACAAACAATATCGACATAGAACAGAGCAGTTAGGAAGTTTTCCAAAAGCTGTGATCAAACTCAAACTTCCATAAAAAGGGAAAATCTTCAGCTAAAGATGACGAGTGAGCACTAACCATGTCCTTGGTGACCTCCCATGGTGCACCCATGATAATTTCATCAACAAAACGACAACCCAATACACTGAGACTGCGTTCGTGTAAATTCATCAATGGATACTCAGAACCACGAATTTCACTGCAAGGGAAACATTCAATCATTGAAGTGAAACTAAATCCAATAAAAATATAGTAATAATTATTTAGTCAAGAAAGAAAATTACATACCTAACAGTTTGGTCTGTGTAAATGCCAACAAGTAAGAAATCTCCAAGCTGTCGAGCAGCTCGAAGTATCTGTACATGTATAAGAAGTAACATTAAGTGCTTGCAGTAGCAAAACATTAATGAAAAAGTCCAGCTGATAAGATCACAAAAAGACGAAAAGAGAGGTGTCTATGAAAGTATATACATATTTTATCTTCCAAAGAGCAACAACACTAGAACATGTAGCTGTCTCACAATTATTGATTAACATAACATCCATAATATTCAACGATAATGAAGAAGTAGCAAAGAACAAAACTTTTCGGAAAGTAAAACCGGGAATAGACACTTAAACTTAGCAAGCTCCAAAATAATACCCCCTTTGTCCTTAATGAGTTTGCACCAATTGGCTCAAATATATGAGCTTTTTGAGGCAAATGGTGCTATTTCAGAGGGGCAGAGGGAATACTACATTTCCTCGAGTTTCTTAAATGGTTTCTTATAAAAAATTAGCAAGCAGCCCGAAAGCAGTTCCGGATGCCCATAATCAAGCCTAAAGCTCAGTTCTTCGCATATAAATTGCTTGTTTTAGGACTAAAGTAATCCGGTTTTCAAGCATTATACAATCGAGCTCACATATAATGATATAAGTAATAAATTACTGCAGTATTCTAACACGACAGCAACTCGATTAAGTCTCTTCTAAATGATAATGAACATTAGATAAGCGCAGAAAAAGGGTTTCTTCATATTCACCTCAACATGTCCGGCATGAAAAAGATCAAATGCTCCATCAATATACACAACACGTGCATTTGGCCCAGGCCCCTGCAATGTTAAATCAAGTTTACTTTCCTCTGGAGGGAGGGTATGAATAGATAGTCTAAGGAAGGGATAGCATATGGAGAAGTGAAAGAAAAATCAAAACTACATACCTTCCCATTTGAGAACTGTACAATGCGCCTGGAGGTGGGCAAAAAATGAGATAAATGACTAACTTTTGGCTGCTTAGTTGTAGAGACTTGCTTTACGCCACGAGATTCCTCAAACGAAGTTGCGTCATCACCATCTTTGTGTGCATTTTTACCATGACCAGTTAGAAGTATCCTTCCTACAAACAGGTCAACCATCAAACATTAAATCCAACACCAATGGAGAATTGGAGATAAACCAGTTAGAAGTATCTAGTATCATAACAGAAGACAACTATCACGCATACAGATGTATGGACAACATGCGGAAAGCGAAAAACAGAAGTTCCAGATAATCCGTCGTTGATTTCAACAACAACAAAGACAAGTTATGTAGTGATTTCTACCAATATTTAGATTCTCTTCATTCAGACAAAAGTTTCATATCTACTAGCTAGGCCGAGAGGAATCAAAGAGATATACCTACAATGTCTGTGCTTGAAACTCCTTCTGTACGTTTGATCTGCTTGTAGCGGCCTGCTTTCTTTGCCGCAGCATAAGCATCAGTTCCATCTGGAAGTAAGCAAGGATCATCACCATGTATGATGTAGTCAATTTTGTACTCTTTAAACAGAGTTTTCATGAACTGCTCTGTGATTGCATAAGGGGCATTAGGAATGACTTCGTCGACCCACTTCAAACCACCAACCAGTGCTAGCCTGAAAATAAACTCAAATTAAGCACTACAGAGGCAGCAACTAGTAATAAGCAACGACCCTTATGATATGTTCTTCGGAATCTTCATTTTTGCTTCACATATCCGTGCTGATCCTTGATGCTCGGACATTAGTATGACACTTAGACACTTCATTTTAGACATAAAATCGAATATTTAGATGTATCCCTCATTTGGACATATCAATATCCAACATCAGTACCCGAGTCCAAGTAACAACCCTTACGCAACAAAACTCATGAGATGTAACTCATAGGTAACTTTAAATAATAAATAATGAAATCTATAATAATTAAATCTTCTATTAGCTAGAGTAAAAAGGATTTGTAGGAAATGAAAAGATCTAATACATGTTTACCTTATGAGGCTACATCTCATAGCATCTAGGTCTAACATATTTATTAAGATATAATCAAATATAATCAATGGATCAATTGCTTCTTCTCTCTAACAACAAATTAATAAATGAGATAAAATCATAAATAATGTTTTTATTCATACCTTTCTTCCATAGACAACACCGGAGGTCCTTTGTTAGCCAAAATTTCTTCATCACTAACGACACCTACGACTAGTTCATCTCCTAACGCCTTAGCCTGCCTCAAAGCGTTAGCATGACCGTAATGCATCAAATCAAAGCATCCATCCATGTATACTCTTACGCGCTTTTTCTCAGGTGCTTGCTTTTTCAAAATTCCAAAACCAGGCCCCAAATAAGGAAGATACTGAACTCCTATACCGCCAAAGTAGCTCTTTGACAGACCAAGTAGGGCGGCTGTGACCATTATTCCTCCGAATAAATGTGGGTAGTAGCAAACTCCATCCCAAATCCAACTATGACTTTCATATTCCATCTTTACAAACCCAGATGCCCACAGGACCCCTGGGTCTAACGACTAATAACTAACCACTGCAACACCAAATTCATTCATATTAGAATACTACAACTAAAATAGAATCAAAACGAAGATGATTCGTCATATTAAGGCAATAGCTGATCGCATTCTGATCTCCCTAATATTTTGCCATACAAGGAAACACCATCACATATTCACTTCCTCCTATTACCAGAGGCGGAGCAAAAATTGACAAATTTTTAGACGGCCCTGGGCAATTTCAAAAATTATAGTTTTCTAACAAACTTTTTTATCTTTTAAACACTCAACATATGTCACATAATTAACCTCCCCTGCCTATTATTATCTGAGGACAACTGAATCTAAAGAAGTACTCAACTAGTCTAGAAGAGTGACGGTAATACAGATTCATGAGAATTATGCATCCTGAGTGAGCATGGATTCAGGAAGTATTCAAAATTCAAATATTTATGGAGAAATTTAAACAGAATGATCAATTTCAGGTTCAATTTCTCAAATATATCAAATTCAGCTGAAGAAACCTACAAATTCAGCACAAATATGAATAAATTATCACATTCCTATACAACCCAGTATCAAATTTCCAAGCAGCCAGGTTTTCATCTTAAACCTAAACCTGAATTATAGCCAAAATGATCCCCAAAAACTTTTCTAATCATAGATTTTCATTGCCAAAATAAATCAATAAATGAGAAAACTCGGCAAAAAAAACAAAAATAATCCATTCATAACTGTTGGCATTTGACAATCAAACCGTCCTTCCATCAAAATTGAACATGCAAAAACAAAGATCAAAAAATACCCTCCATTAAGTAAAAAAATGTACAATCTATTCTACCAAATCAAATCAACAAATACCTTACAAGATCAGATCGATAATACCCAAGAACGCAAAGCACAAATCGAAAAGAAAACAAAACTACCCACAAAAATTAACGATCTGGGTATAATGGAATCAAACTAAAAACAAAAGCTTTAACCTTTTTTGAAGCAAAAATTAGAAAAGGTGGAAACTTTCATGAAATAGAATATATTCTTTACCTTCTTTATATTTCCCGCTTTGAGCAATATTGGTGAATCTTTTGTTTTGTGTTGTTAAAAATGTTTTTATGCAGAAAATATCTTGAAACAAAGACGTTTCTTTTTGAGATTGGGAAAATGGAAAATAGGGAAAAGGGAGGCCAATAAATATATACGTCTACAACTTGGTGAATATTATACTCGTCTTAATATAGGAGTTACGTATAAGACTTGGAGAAACAGAAATTTAACTGAAATCATACTCCATATAAAAATGAAATAAATATGACTAATATTTTTACACAAATTCTTGTAAAAGACGATCTTTTTGAGAGGTCATCTCTATTTGACGAGTTCATCAGAAAAAATGTAGAGTAAATATAGCAGCTTTAATGGATTTGGCCTAAGAGACGTCTCTCAAAAAGACGATCTCTTAGGAGACTAGCTGTTTTTTTAAGGTTTATAATTTTTTGGGTTTTTTAAGTGTCCGTATAAAAAAATCATTTTCATGTATGGGACAAAATGTGATACTTTTATGTTCTAAATATTTGTTACATTACGATTATTGGCATTATTTATCATTTAAACTTATTTTATAAATTGTACCTAATGTGCAAGAAATAGTTAATTAGGATTTTGTTTAAATCATCTAATGAGTAATGACATATTTTCATGATATTAATTTTTGAAAATTTTTTGTTATACATAAGTTATTAAAATAACGCATTGAATTGCTTAAAAGTCAAATGTAACAAATATAATAGAAATGAGAAAATATACGAGAAAAGTCATTTTTCAAATACACCCAATATCTTGTAATAGTCAATTTAGGATTCGACATGAAAAATCAACCAAAATCCACTTAGCTCGTTACCCTTTTTCTTAAAATTTGGTAAACACTGTATCTTAAATTTAAAACATATTTGCTTCGTCCATTTCAATATACATTAATTTTTATTTTGAATTGTCATTTCAATTCAAATATATTGGGAGGTATTTTCTCCGTATACTTATTACATTTTGTTTTTAGGCATCATTTATCGCTTAAGTTTATTTTATACATTGCAGTTTATATGTAAGTAATAATATAGTCAAGTGAGATCTTGTTCGAAATTTGTAATCGCATACTTTCATAATATAAACTTTTAATAATTTTTAAATGTGTATAATTCGACATATAAATAAACAAAATAGCATATTGAATTGCGTAAAAAAGTTAAATATAACAAGTATTGTGGAAAACGAAAAGTATGAGTGGCGGTGGAGAATCAGCAGTAACAATCAACAAATTGTAAGTTGAGACTTGAGAGATTGGACCACGGTGGATGCGTCAAATTGGGTATAAACTCATTAAGAATCTTCTATTAACATAAAGTAAAGTAGTTGATAACTTGTAAGACTAAAACTAATTTCAAATTAACAATTAACTAATTAAACTAAAATTATTTAGACTTGACAAGTTCTTATCACAAAATATTTGATAAATATACGAAGTAAATAATTGGTTAGTTTGAAATAAATTCAAATAAATTGAGTATATTAATAATCGTTTTATTTCGTAATATTTTTAATTGGGTCTTTAACTATGACCTTCCCCAGTGCCAAGTAGAGAATAGATCAACTTAATTTATGTATCTATGCTATTTGGGGTTTTATCGATCATATTCCTCATGCTCTCTCTTGCATTGGGTACGACGTATGAGTATAAATTGCATGTTATCTATTTTGAACTTTGGAACGCGATTAAGTATACAAAATTTTTTCAAGCATGTCAATTTTAGCATAATTTTGTCAAATACTAGCTAAACGTGCTTTTAAGACATGGCTCTCCAGGACCAAACCCAACAACAAAATAAAAAAAGAAAAGAAAAACTAAAAATTGACGCGCGCGTTTGAGCCTATTTGGAGTTGGTGTTATTACTTAAAAGTTGGTGTTATAACCTCTTAAGTTTGATATTATAACCAATTAAAGTTGGTGTTTGAAATTAGTGTTATAACCTATTAAACTTGGTATTATAACCTATTTGGAGATACCACCTTTAACAGGTTATAATACCAACTTCAATAGGTTACAACGCCGACTCCAAATAGGATTACGCAGCATGCGTATTTTTGATAGTTGTTTTTTAAATGATAATAAGCCAGTCCATTTGAGACGCGTCTCTTATAAAGAGAGTCTCAAGTAAGAATTTGTGATATTAAAAACTCCGTACATCATACGAGTTTAAATACCAGCTTTGATGTAAAATGAGTTGCACACTTGCACTTGACAGAAACCACACATTCAAAGGTTTAGATGTGGACACTAAACAACCCATGAATGATAGCTGCATTTATGGCCTTATGAACCAAAAAGGACTCATTCTAAATAATAAAAATCCAACATTTGGAGTACAAACATAACAAACACCCAAAATCTACATCACTTTCAAATTTACTCCTAAACATTGAATGAGACTATCTTTTCTGTTTGTTATTCACATACATGTGACTCTCATCTTCCCAAATAACAATCAAATTAAGAATTTTCACCATTTTAACGGCGTTTAATTAATCTGAAGTAATCCATATTCGGACCATAATTATAAACCTCAAATACAATATCATCACGAGCCTTAGCGTATGGCAGTTGTTTAGGGATTGATATCAGTTCAGTTGACTCGAGTCTAGCACAATCTTTTCCCCACTGGCCGGGCTGGGTTCAGTTGAAGCGGAAGCTATAGTTAACCCTTTCCTAGAAAAGGAGAAATCAAGTGTTTTGTACTTCATACTTTAAACGAAAACTACGCATAGATGTATAGTAGAGACAGGATTTACCAACAAGATTAGATACGGGTAGATTTTCGTTATGATGTACGGACATCTTTCTTCATATCAGGGACTTTACGAACAAAATGAAAATCATGAGCCATAACCTAGCATTGTGGAGACGGGATTAAAGCAAATATTATTTTAAAAGAATAAGAATGCAACTGATACAAACTGGTATACATTATGATAAATTTCCCGGATGTACGCAATTTTACCCTTATTAGTGATAAGACTAACAAACAGGTTGTTTTTGATAGACCCTTGGTAACAAACACCATGCGCAACTTCATATTAATAAGAAGTGCACATGATTTAATCCAGTATTAGCATAAGATTTAGATAAATAACACTGACCAGAAAGAAGGATAACACTACCTGGACCTTAACTTGGTCATTAGTCAAATTGATTGGCAAGTAATCAGGACTTAGGTGCCCAACTACATATACAGTATCATTTTCCTTCAGGTGGGTAGCAGCGGTGATCGCCAAGTCACCTTCGAAGATTACAGAAATCCTAGGGAAAGTAGAGGAAAGGAAAGATTGATCAGCCTGAGTTCCAAATTACAGTTTCAACATAAATGTACAACAATACTTCAAACTCATACAAATTAACGACAACAATGATGTGATTGTGGACACACCCCTACACACACACGCCCACACACCCACACGCAGAAGTGTGTGGTTCATGGGATAAAAAAAAACATACATCTTCAAAACCATGAGCAAATTTTTTTATGAACACAATGATGTAATAAAGGCACACACTAAGGGTCTGAAGACCTTAGACGGTCAACCCGACCCATTTATTTTTTTAGACTCGAAACCGAACTCAGACCCGTTGATCTCAATAAATTGGACCCAAACCCTAAAAGTAAGGGTGGGTCCAATAGGTTCTTAGACCCATGACCATCCATAGTCCTAATACACGAGGTAGGCACGCAACACAATTAAACAAATCCAGTTTATTCTAAGCTTTGGCTTGAAAATAGTCGTCATACTCGTCAATGCCCCAAAACATCATCTCTTGCGCTTCTCAAACCCTTCCATTGCTAAAACTATGAGTTAAAAAGCAGAAACGACTTCAAATTCAGTGATGGAGACACTCCATAATCATTTTTATGAGACTAGTTTAAAAAATCACGTCTTAGGGGCTCAAAAGACTTTTCAGTTTATTGGAAACTTTACATGGAATCTTAAGAGCATTACATTCTTTGCTTTAGTAACTTTATTATGTGCATGGCCAAATACAATACTAATACCTCCTTGATGAAAACAATAACAATACCAAGGCATATTCTATCAGATTAGATGAGGTCATGAGTATTGTTCACAATTTCGCTCTCATGATGGTCCACAAAGAACCATTTGTTCCATTTACTTCTATGAATCTATCTGGTGTTATATGCTCCTTCGTGACACCTAAACATTTCATATATACTATACCCAAAAAAAGAAATTCAAAAAATTTTTTCTTTAAAAGATGAAAAAGGGAATACTCAACCATCAAAAAAGTATACCAATAGTTTTTGAGATCAAAATGAATTTGCATACTTTCAATGCTGGCCACAATTAGGTGATAGATTATTGTAGACCAAATATTAGCAATAGCATGCCTCACATATCTCTTTTGCATTTTGGGCGAATGGAAAATGAAACAACATTGGTTTGATACAACAAGTAACCAAGACTCATTGCACATCTAAAGGAATAACACTAGAAAAAATATCCTTCGTAGTTACCATTATTTATAAAAATAGAGCTTGTCTAAAATCAAACAAGGAACGTACGGAATAATTAACAATTATCAACACCTACTATTATATCTACGAAGGCTAAGGTTTCAAGGTCTAGAATCTATTCCCTAACAAGAGCAAACTAGTATATTGAAAGCTAAAAATTGAATCAACACAACTTATCAAGAAATGTGTCACCGGGAAAGAGTGTAAAATTAGAATGAAATATATGTTTTTGCTTCTCTGAAAAGAAAACTCGTATTCCCAAAGATTATACTCTACAAAACTCCTTATTCAACCCTTTAAAACACATAGTATATCAAACACATCACATAAAAAAGTTAAACCTTTTTTTGCTAATTTTTGCTTCTGGCCATCTCATTCTCTAAAGTATATCCTCTAGCAATTTTGAACACTCTACAATACATTTCTTAATATCTATCAGCCACTGACATTCATCTCCCTCAAAGCCTGAAGTTTATAAAACTCAAATCTTATAAGAAAGCCATAACCCCAAGGCAATGACAACACCAAATAACTAACAAGAACACATTTATTACTACAATGTCCTCCTCAAGTCAAAATTTCATAACATTTTGTATTACGACAACCCAAAACAAGGTCAATCCTGCAATACATAATGTCTTGCCTTATTTTCCTAACAAATTCTTTTTCACAAATTCTTGTATGAGACGGTCTCACCGTGGGACATGCCTCATACTTGCAATAAATAGCCCATTAATAGAAACTTTTAGCTTATGGGCTTCTTGTTTTGAGGTCGTCGGGTTGATTCTTTTTAGGTGTAGTCCAAGTACACTCCAAAACCTTCAAAATCCAATCAATTGCAATTAGCAACACTTCTTCCCCAAAGATCAATCATAGACAACACAAACACTCCAATTTAACAATCGACATAAAACATCATATTAACCCAACACACCAATACACACATAAAAAATAAACCCACAAAACAAGTAATGTAGACAATAACAATTGACAACACAATACTCATGATATGTAAACCAAGAACACACGAAATTCAAACACAGCAATAATCACATAAAACATCATATTAACCAATTAAGCACATTAGAAAAAAAAACCCACAAAACAAAAGCCAAAAAGAAACAAATTTGAACATGGGTAATACGTAAAATCGATGATATACCAAGGAATGTTAATGTAAGTAGAGCCTGGACGCCCTTCCTGAGAGATAATAGTACCAGCCCATGATTTCCCATCCGTTGCAGTGCAGGATTCGACTGGAATTTTAACAGTCCCAATTAAACTCAACCAATTAGCAACCTTTGGTTGAAACAGAATTTCGCTTGGTCTCTCCATATTTTTGTTCGTTTTTGGAGAAAGAGCTTGAATTTGTAATTCATTATTGGGGAATTTGGTGGAGTATGGAGAGGAGGCAGAAAATGGATGGAGATGAATGGGGATTGAACGAAGGAAAATATTTGATTTCGAAGTTTTAGTTAGGGTTTTGCTCAGTATGTTCATGGCTTATTCTCACTTTCTTTACATCACCAAGACATGTTTTCTTAAGTTTGCTTCTTTGGGTTTTGGCAAAAATATTGTATGAACTTTAAGTGCGAACTCTGTTTAAGCGTAAATCGATTGAATGTATTGTTGTATATAAAGTTTCTTTATGGTTGAAAAATAATATATTTTGGCCAAAATAACACTTTTTAAAAGTTTATTTTTACATGAAAAGATGTTACATTTCAACCATCAAAATTCTAAACAAAACTAATAATAACATTTTTTGGTCAGAAAACTAAAGATTCTCGCACGTTTCACACTTAAGCAGATTTCGCACTTGAACTCGACCCATATTGTATATAAGGTTTTGGCATTAATATTGTGTACAGTATACAGTGTTAAGAATTAAGGAGAATATATGGAAAAAAGGTAATAGGAGTGAATGCAGATCGTATTATTCTCTTAAATACACCGAGAAAAATTGCGATTGAACTTACAAAGTTGATGCGTATTTATAGAGCAACAATAATTACCATGCATTCACTATTCAAGTACTTCACTATTCATGAAGATAAATGTTGCTCATTTCAAGAAGATATTCATCTATATGCATTAGTCCTCGCAAATGATGTATGTAACATCTATTTATAATACTAAGGAGTTATTTCAAAGAGACTGAAGGTTATATTAGATGATAATGGGAGGTTATAGTCAGTTAGTAGTGGTCCTAGTGGATAGTTATTTTGAGAAGTTATTGAACTAAGGTGAACGGTTTATGGTTTGACTAAATAAATTATATGTAAATTGCTTAGTCAGCAACCTACTCCAATCAAATTAATTCAAATGTCATAGTCACTCTTATCGCGACATTTGTCATTTTAGTGTAAGATTACATGTTGTATTTAAATTGCTTAGTCAGCAACCTACTTCAATCAGATTAATTCAAATGTCAGAATCACTCTTATCGCGATATTTGTCATTTTACTGCAACTTTATTAGAATTTATTTATTAATTAGTAGAATTAGAATGTATGGTTTTTCCATAAGCATCTTTGCTTGGTACATATGGATCTGATAAATAAGCCCACCCCAATTATGGTCCAGGATTTGATAGAATCACACAAAATTGGTACTTTGATTGTGTACGTGGTGGATCAAGGATACCAAATCATTTAAAATGTAAGTTTATTCTCCTACTTAACCTGTAAAATTTATTTCTAATTATTTATCCCTATTTCCTTTGATACTAGGCGAAACCTTATTCTAACAAAATTTACAGAATATATTATGGTATAATAAACAAATATATGAAACAGAACAAAGGTTTAAAAACAACAGTCGCAATTACATAAAAAGCAGAGTCGATCCTAGATATTTTAGAGCTCTGGGCGAAATAGCATATTTGGGTCTTTTTCCTTTACAATTTTTAACCTATATGGCTATATAGACCTTCTACAACCATTAATGTTACTTTTTTGACATGGGCCCTGGGCGACGGCTCCTCTTGCCCACCCTTAGAGTCGGCCCTGATAAAAAAGTATTGACAATCTAAAAGCACTGGTCCACCAATATTTTGCCTTTCAAAACTCACATCACCTTGTTACCGTAGTATATAAACTATAGCTAGATTCATTAAACCTTTGTAAAGCAGCCATAGCGAAAAACTTAGAAATCTTGAGTGCATGCGACAAATTATTGAAATTTAAATAAAGCCTACATAACTCATATAATTAACTCATGTATACAACACATGTACAAATAAACATTATTTTATAAATTCTTGTAATTCTTTGCTAGAGCATATATATAATAAGTTGTTAAGTTTGATTAAATTAACAAAAGGAAAATAATAAGTTTATGTTTTTGCCTCTTAAGAGTTGCTTTTAATTAATTAATTACTTCCAAAATCATCACAATCTCAACTTAAGACTACAAGAGTAAACAAAGAAACAAATAAAATATAACAATGTTAGTGTAGTTCAGATTTACTCTAACGCCCTTCACAGAGTATTAACCGTTGAATCATGTTGAAATTTGGTTAGCTTATTAGGGCTACATGTGATGACTTATTTTGAATAGTTGAATTGTCATTTTAAACATTGATTTTATCTATGGTCATAACTAAATCAAAACTAAAATTTCACAATGTTTTTTTCGCCAGGATGCACGTGCTAACAAATGTTATATGTATAAGATCAGTCACTAAAGAAACGAGTATTTAAATCCCTCCGATTGATTCCTAAAATTTGACACTCTTGCAATTTACACCTGTCATAATTTTGTTACATTTTTAGCTAAGGTGTAATTATTTTCCTCTTTTAATTTTATTTATAAATTCATTTTCTCTATTCATCTCATTTATATATTCCTTCCATCTATTTAATTTTTTTCTTGTTTTCTAACAAAGATTTTAAAAAATAAGTATAACCAAGCTTACACATTAAACCTCAAAATTAAGCAAAGGCTAATGCACAATATTGTTATTTAAAATGAAAGCCTCTACGAGGTTCAACAGTATATGAAAAATAAATGAAAATAAAATGCAAATATTCATGAGGTATACTTGATAACTTCTCCTCAAAAATAGTTTATTATATTGAATTCAAGAATAACAAGTATAATAAACCTCACCTTATCTTGAGAAAAACTCTCTCAAGATCATAAAATGCTAAAACAATGATGAACACTCTCAAGTTTCAATCAAAGTAATAGCTCTCTCAAAATGTGTTTGTGGTGATCTTTTCTCTATGAATAATACTCCCTTTTATAGTAGAAGATGAGCATCATTCTTAGAGTCACACACCGTAAAGCACAATTAACACCCTAATAAACATCAACAATAAGTATGATAATAAAGCATCGAATAAGCAACCATTCAATGCCCATAACCGTACATAAACGTTAAAACAGTCCAATAAAGTATCCTAGGCAAAGTGCTCGTTCAAGGCACTAAAGTGCTCGAACAAGGCACCCTTATCAGAACCTTCTGTTGGCTGATTTCACATGTGCTCGAACGAGCACATATTATGCTCGAACGAGTACCCCTTCTGATGCATTCTAACTTGTTTATTCATATTGCATCGAGCGAGCAATCTTCATACTATGACTTTGCCTCGTTCGAGACATAGTTCCCACCTTTAGTGAAGCCTCATTTGCTTCATGTTAAACCCTTCACCGATTGTTCCAAACCTTAATCCAATACAACTCGACACAGCTTCACCATCCTCCTCCAATGTACATGATAAAGCATGTTCGAAATATAATTAAAGTTAACGTCATTGTTAAGATTATTGGCACTTGCTTTAACATTAATTGTTTTCACTGTTCACCATTCTCAATTAACTCTTCACTAGCCTACGTTCTTCAAATTTCACTGCACGACACTAACTCACACCTTCTAGCTCCTTTTTCATAATTTTAAATTCAGTTCACTCACTGTTCACTAAGTTCATACAAGACCAATTCTAAAATTACGAGGATGAATTATATTTGAAGAAACAATGAAAGTAGAGGTGTTCAAAACAGACCCGATGACTCGATAGACACCCGACCGACTTTATAACCGAACCCGATTTGAAATCTATGGGCATAAAGACTTCTATGCTTACCGGAGATAGTCGTTCTACAGCTATGCGTGCACAAGAGCAGGTTTATTTTCATACGACTAGACCTAGTGTATCATCGTAGCTCTTTTGAAGTGTATAAAATTGTTCTTTATAATAAGAATTTGCTGGGTTCTTTGCTGATTGCAGCTCGGACAAGCTTTAGATGCAGTTCATGCCGAACTCTTACCCAAGGAAAAGGCAAATATTGTAACGGACGGCCGTTCCTGAGGGTAGTTTCTGTTAGAGTATATAACATATCTTGGGGCCTCAACCATCAGCTTAAGCTTTTGGTTGAGTTGTCCTTGACATGGTATCAGAAGACAACGTGACAAGAGGTCACGAGTTCGAATCTCAACCACCCCTCATTTAAAGTGGAATATTTGGCACCAGGTATGAGGAGGGCCTGTGTTGCATCCACAATTCTAGCCCAAAAGGCTCTCGTGTGAGGGGGTGTGTTAGAATATATAACATATCCTGGGGCCTCAACCATCAGCTTAAGCTTTTGGTTGAGTTGGTTCCTTGACAGTTTCAAGGTGCAATCGCCTATGGCCCAGCTCATGAAGGGGCCCAAATTGAGTTAATCCTTATTATTAAAAATTATATATGCATAAATAGCTTCTAATTTGGATTGAATTTACAATATTGAGTTTCTTAATTAAGCGCATAATCATCAAATTACATTAAAAAAACGAACTGAAACTTTAACTATATAAGGGTCATTTTTCTATTTTCTGCCTAGGGCCCGAACATTATTAGGAACGACACTGGCTATAAAAAAGAGGGGCTAGTCGTTATGGTAGGTGATGGTGTAAACGATGCCCCTGCATTAGCAACCGCAGATATTGCTATCTCAATGGGAGTTTCGGGTTCAGCACTAGCGACAGAAACAGGGCACGTGGTTCTCATGTCAAACGACATTAGGAAGATACCGAAAGCTATAAAATTAGCAAGGAAAACCCGCAGAAAAGTGATCGAGAACATATGCTTCTACTTGGGGTATCGGATCATTCACATGATAATGCAAGGTACTTTGGCTTGATCTTATCGGGTCATTCCCATAAGACAATATGTTGCTCCAAAACGACATTGCCTAAATCATGTGAGTCTGCAAAATGTTCTTCTCGAACTTGTGCAGCTACACCTCGTCAGAGAAGTAAACCCAAGTCATGTGAACCTATAAATTGTTCTGCACAAAACTGTGTGACTAATAATTGTCAGATTACTAATCCGAAGTCTTCTTGTTCGATTACTCCTAATCCGTGTGAATCTGTCAAATGTGCTTCTTCGATCTGCAATGATAAGCTTCAGTCGCCTAAGAGTCATCAGTTTTGTGCTCATGAATGTGCTATCGAGAGTCATTCTAACGATCTACAACGATCAAGTGTGTATATGGAGAGAATTTGTGTTCTGATGTAAACACGATTCTATCGAAATCAAAGAGCATTGTGATCACTTGGGACCGAATAGTGAAGATAGTTCGAATATCAACAACCTGCATGATAAGAATAGTTTCTCAAGACACGATCATAATCACCATAACCATCAGCATCAGCATTGTGTTGTCGGATGGAATGTGTCATTCTAACGCGGTTGCTAACCATGATTGTAACAGTTTGAGGAAGAGGGAGGTTGGGGCTTGCTGCAAGAGCTTTAGAATGGAGTGTTGTGGTAGTTTACAAGGTCATGTAGGACCCACTTTTGGAGGGCTCACAGAAATTGTAACTGAATAGTATATCAGCTTGTATAATGGTTATTTGTTAAGAGGAAAAACCTCTTTATTTTTGGGGGGTTGTTAAGCAATGAAAGTGGTACTCAACCTTAAGTTTATGTATTAGGAACAAGAATGATTAAGGTTTTTATAACCTTTTTTTGTGGCATCACATGTTTTTTTTATCAGTGATCAATGCATGGAATTATGGAAAAAATAACCCACAATTGTAATCTCACATCGTAAAATTAGAAAAGGTCGACTAGTATATAAGCTTGATGGGCTACTCCTACTATTACCAATTGGTTTAGGATGAAATCTCATCGAGTTTATATGCAATGAACTCTCTCTTTTTGCGGGTCTTATTGTGTACAAAGTCAATAACAAATTTGTCAAAAGTTTGCATCTAGAATTCTAGATATAGCTAGTCTCTTGAGAGACGTATCTCAATCCCAGCCCATTAAAGATTAATGTATATTTATCGTATTTTTAATGCCTACTTATATGATTTGTAATGTTTACTTACCGTATCCTTAATGTCTACTTTCAATATCTTAAATGTCTACTAACATCATTCTTAATGCCTACTTATAATATTTTAAAGAATATATGATAGGCCGACACAATTAGAAATAGTATCTCAAAAAGACGTGTCTTCTTTCCTTCATGGAAAAGTTATTATCCCAATAGGGACATCTTGCCTCTAATCTTTTGGAGTTAAAACCCAAAAAAATTAAAATAAATCAAATACTCCCACATTTGTATGAGTACGGTTTTTAAGGGTTGTATGGAGACCACTAAAAGTAAGTAGTTCGGGTATTTGATTATATTGATTATAAATGTAGTAGTTGGGATATTGTAAGTAGTAAAAATGAGATATTTTGATCATTACTTGTATGAACATGGGGTATTAAGTAAAAAATTAACAAAAAAGAAAATGTGATAATTGATATATGAATTTGTATGATAAGAAAATGTGATAGTTATAATGAATTAGAGGGAGTATAAATTTGAGTTGCTTTCATCAATTTAATTTGGTTCAAAAACAGAAATTCAAAATTATAAACCATAATTTTAACAAATGTGTAAAGCAAGGTTGTTAGGATCGGGATTCTACGTAGGATCGTTGAGGGGGTAGGATCGAAATCGGTAGAATCGGATCGTAGGATCGTGTGATCCTACAAATATGCATTTGTATGTTTTAGATAACTAATTTTCAATTGTATTTGTTCTTTTTTATGTTTTAAGGTTTAAATTAACACTTATTTGACTTCAATTATTAAGTTTTGTAAAAAATACCTTTAATAATCATTATTAAAATTCGAATCGAAAAAAACATGTATTTTAGTCAAATTGATATAATTGTTTAGATATATTCATATGTATACATAAGTAAAATCTGGATTATATGAAATTTTTATAAGATTGAAATTACCCTAGTAGGATCGGATCGTAAGATCGTAGGATCGTAGAATCGTGTTATGATCCTACCAGTTAAATCCTGGAGCTAAGTAGGATCGTACGATTCTACCAATTTAAGATCCTACCTACGATCCGGATCGGTCGCCTAATTTTGGATCGTAAGATCGTAGAATCGGTGATCAGGATCGAGATTCTGATAACCATGGTGTAAAGTAAACAAAATGATTAAAACCCAAATTAGATATGAAAAATATATCGTATAAGTAAAGGTCTCTTAATTTTTTATCCAATTAAATATTAACTCCAAATCCAACTCAAATAGTAGAATATAACTCGAAAATTTGACCCAAAACCAAGAAGGTCTGTTAATTTGTACACTTTATATATAAGCTATTGGAGACCTTCTTTCCATTTCCTATGATTTTGGGATAATATATATCTTCTTGATTGATAAAGTGTCTGCACCTCGTGTCTCCTCGTCAATGTGCTGACATTGACAATATAAATTCGGCCTAATCTAACAAATTCTGATCACATTGACCCATTTCTAATTTTGTCAACCACATCTTTATATATTTATTACTTCAAAATCCACTATATTTCTCGTAAATTTTTTGTATTTCAAATAGATCACACTGTAGCCTTAAAAATAATATATCAATTCTTATTATAAGAAATTAGTATAACAACTCCTATAATAGAGGGTGAGAAGTGTACTTGTATGGATTTAGTGCACTTAAGTGAAATAGAGGGTGCAAAGTGTGGACTTGTGAATGAAAGATTAAGAAATGATGCACACTAAAAATAATGAGGACGTCCACTTTAAACTAACACGTTTAATATAATACGGTCAAATGAACACAATAGACAATAGTTTCTTTGGCTGATATAGTTTAAGTTTATACACAAAATAATTTTGTAATTTGATAACTTTTGCAAATTAGTTTTGTGCACTATATTGGTAAAATCCGATCAGAAATTAGATATCTTTATTAAACAATAATTTTGTACATATATAAAATTTCAATATTTTTATGTAAAGAGTAATCAGTTCATATCAATCAAATGTAACTGAGATTTCGATCTTACTTCAATTATATCAGGTTATTATTTTTTTCAGGTAAAATCTTATATTTAATTTTTGTGTAATTTCTTTTTCACTCGATCTAGCATATAGTATTTAAAAAAAATCTAGAATTTGAGACCTCTTAATTAATAGTCCAATCGATACATATTTGACCTAAAGTAATGGTAGTCTTTATCAGATAGCAATGAGGATGCTTTTATACGTTATCATCCCGCGATTTGATGCTTTTAAGATGCGTAGAAATTATAATGCTCTGGTCCCTCCCGTATCCATGATTTTGATACATCTTTTGTTTCCCTTTCATTTTCATTTATGATTGCATTGCACCTCTATCTTTTTACATCTGATCGCTAAATTTTATTTTAGGTGGAAGTCACTTAATGACGTTGAAATAATGAATTATTGTTGTTGATTTATTTTCATGATCATAGAAGTATCAAGACATAATTAAGGGACAAGAACAATTTGCAAGTAAACAAATGAAAAGGGACAAGATCAAAATTGTTACAGTCTATAACATATGCTGAGACCTCAATCACCCCATATTTAAGTGGATATTCAGCATCAGCCATGAGAAGGATTTGTACTGCTTCCAATACTCTTATAAAGTTTAAGTTTTTGGTTGAGTTGGTTCCTTAATATGATATTAGAAGCCAATGGACAAAAGGTCACGGTCAAATCTCAACCACTCTTACAATTTAGTGACGGTATGTAGAGGATAATATAATATCCATACTTCTAGCCTAACGAACTTTCATATAAAGAAGCGTATTAGAGTATATAATATATTTTGGGACCTTAACCATCAGTTCATAATTTTGGTTGAATTTTTTAAAACAAGTAGTTGTTGAATGAAGTTAAAAACAAAGTGAGAAAAAGAGGTTAAAAAACTTTTATTTTGGCTGGTTTGGAAGTTGGGTTTAGGAGAGTTTTGTGAATTAAATTGTTTTAATAAGTTTTTTTAAGAGTTGGGAAGAAATATGTTATGGTGATTAGGAGTTTTTCACTAAGAGAAAATGATAATAGTTGAGAATTTAAGTAGATGAATTAAGAAGGCAAATGAATAGAATGAAAATTTTGAAGATTATATATATTAAAGCTTTCCTTAAAAACAATGATTTTAGCATAGTTGATTTCATGTAAGACACTTATGAATAAACATGGGTGCAACTTTTATGGACATAATCATTTGGTCGATATTGACAAGGTTTTAAATTTTTAATGGTTTACCCGTGAAGAGCGAAAGCGTAGAAAAAAAATGAAATTACTACTCCAGCGAGCTATCGTCTCATTTCTTCTCTTTTCCATGCGACGTTTCAAATCCGTTTTTCATTTTTTCGAATGCGCTTTTTTACCAAACCCCTGAATTTGCATTAGATGACAAAGCTTACACCTTTCTTCCAATATGCTTTACTTCATATATCAACCAATGAAACATGATCAACTTTCAAGATATACATGTTATAAACTCTAAATCGATGCAAGACTATCTTGATGATTCTCAAAGCCTTAGCCCAATTTGACCAAGACATATTTTCGGAAATTAATCTTCTTCCAACAGTCTGTATCTTCTACAACAATCTGATCTCAATTAAGGCATAAAAATATTCTTTTTACTTTGGTCCTATATTCCATCTTTTAATTAAATTCACAAACTTGTTTATTCTTATTAAATTACCTATATTCCAATGTTTTATTCTCGAATCAAATTTAATAAAAATAAAATCAAGCATTTGTACATCAAACACAAATGGAATTCCGACAAAAATACTCAAATAAAAAATTTATTTGTTGACAATTGAAGATTTGATATCTTACTTTAATGTGTGGGCATGTGCCTCATTATAATGTCATTCCATTTCTGCGGCCATAACAAATTTCTCACATCAATAAATGATACTCCATCTGTCCTAAATAATTTGCGTTAAAGAGAAAATGACTGCTTTTAAAAAAAAAGTAGGATAATGATAAAAAATAAAGACAGAGAATGAATTGATTGAATAAAATTAAAAAAAGTTAAAATATATGGTTGATATTAAAAGGAAATGATAGGCCATAATCCAAAAACAGAAATGACACAATGCAAATTGAATAGCACGAAACAAAATGAAAAATACTGTAAATTAAATGAAATGGATAGAGTAATAGATAATTGATAATTGGGAATTGTGAATAGTGGAATATGCCACTTTTAGAAAATTGTAGCAATAGTGGTCAAATTATGATAAGATAAGAATAATGTTGATCTTACCAAACTTTTTCCTTACTATCACTACAACATAATTTGCTTTTAGTGGCATATATTTAGCGACATTTAATTTAAATGTCGCAATTTCTAATTTCTTATAGTGTATGCATAGGATTTAGTGACATTTATTAGACCCTTTAGCAGCATATAAAAAAGTCACACTAAAGCTTTTAGCGACATAGGATCTAGTGACATTTCTCACAAATGCCACTATAGACTATAGTGACAATTACATATGCCACTAAAGACTATATTAAATGTCGCTAAAACACTTTTATGGTAGAATTTAAAATAAAAATTAATAATTATTATACTAAAAATATGAATTAGTGGCATTTTTTAAATGCCACTAAATCCAATGTCGCAAAAAGCTAAATTTGTTGTAGTGTATAAATAGACATACAAATAGATGTAATTTGGGTATATCATAAAATCACACAAAAAATAGGTCTATGTAGGAATTGGCATGAAGAAGTAAAGAGAGTGAAATTGCAGCCAAGGATGACTTGCCGGGCATTATAATATTGTTGCTACTGATAATGATATTTTCACACATAACATAATTGTGTGATTATTTCAGTATAGGGGAAGTAGGAGCCTAGATTTATTACCCTTTCCGGCAAGTTGTCCTTGGCTACATTTGGCTCTCTTCTTCTCATGCCAACCTATTTAGACATTTTTTAATCTGCAATTTTTATTGTTAATTGTATTTTGGGTATTAATCGTTTTAGTGTTTCAAAATGTTTCAGAATGTATATCTATTATCTGTCACTAACAATCCAGTTTAATTGACGGTTGAAAGGCCGAGCATCTAATCACAAGATAAAGGGATCAACGTTGGTGTCTTTCACAAAGTGACCATCATCATCATCATCATCATCATCATACCCAGTGTTTTCCGCCCATAAGATACTATGGTTGTTGAACATTTAGTGTATAATAATAATCCTGAATATTAATCACCAAGTACTACTATGGTAGTGGGACAATTTATAAGTCCGTTTTATATCGATTAAAGCTATTATAAATAGTGGGACAATATACGTATTAATTTACGTGGTCCAAGATAGGTATTATAAAATAACACAAGAAAACAAAGGACCAAGTCAAAAGGCTAGGCGCCGAGTCGGCGCTCATACTTGTGGCCTCGTCGCCGAGTCGGCGCAAGGCCACAGGAAGCATGGGTTTGGTCAGAAGGTTGGCGCCGAGTCGGCGCTCCTTCAGGTTGCCTCGTCGCCGACTCGGCGCTAGGCTACTGGGAGAAATTGTTTTGGTCAGTGAGTAGGCGCCGAGTCGGCGCTCCCTCCCCTGGGCTCGTCGCCGACTCGGCGGTCAGCCTTTCATGTGACCGTTGCTTTTCTTCCCGTTTTCTTTGTGTTTAATGCCTAGGATTCTCCTTAATCCTCTTGATTTCTGGTATTATTAGGGAGAATAATTGATAATAATGCTATGGATTAATGGCATTAATATGTATGATCATCAATATGATCATGAATGGTGATGAATGCACAAGGAACCTCTTGTGTATAAATAGTGAACCTTGTGCATTGAGTTTCTTGCACCTTTCACTAGCAAATTTCTGAATACTCTTTTCTCCTCTCTCATTTGTTTTAAGCTTGATCAAGAGAGTAATTAACTTTTGTTCAAGTGATACAATTCTCATAATTTCTATAAACACATCGTTGTTACGTTACACTTCCTAAGTACTAAGGTAGTGTTGGAGTTGTTTGTATCTCATTGTGAATTTCCAATTGCAAACCCAAGTACCGTTGTGGGGGAAATATCACAAAAGGAAAGTGATCACACGCCTACAACTTGTATCAAGTTTCCGGGTAACATTAGGTGTTACAAACTTATCTTCACTTTCTTTTGTATTGTAATATTGAGTTGTAATTTCATTTTTGTCATCTTAAAGGGGTTTGAAACAAATTCCCGTTTGTAATTTGTTTGCATTATATACCACTTGTAATAATCTTTTGTGATACCTTCACCGATGGCATCAATGAAGGACTTTACATCTAACTTTGCTAAGTTAGAAAAGTTTGTCGGCGTCGACTTTAGACGTTGGCAAAAGAAAATGATGTTCATGCTCACAACTCTCAATGTGGCTTATGTTATAAGCTCACCCAAACCGGAAGTTGCTAAGTCGGATGATCCGGAAACGGTGATTCCGGAAACGGAGATTCTTGAACAAAATCGCAAACGTTCAAAATGGGAAAATGACGATTTCATTTGCCGGGGACACATCCTCAATGGAATGCAAGATGCATTATTTGACATCTACCAATACCATGAGTCCGCTAAGGAGTTATGGGATGCTCTTGAAAACAAATACATGGCGGAGGATGCTAGCTCCAAAAAGTTTCTTGTAAGTAATTTCAATTCATATAAAATGGTAGAAGATCGCCCTATAATAGATCAATTTCATGAACTACAAAGGATGCATGCTAACTTAAAATTGCATAAAATTGAAATTGATGAAGTGTTTTTGGTTTCAAGCATAATAGACAAATTGCCTCCTTCTTGGAGGGATGTTAGACATGCTCTTAAGCATAAAAGGGAGGAGATTACACTCTCCGACCTTGAGCAACATATAATTGTTGAGTCTAGCATTCGGTTACTAGAAAACCGGAAGGATGATAATCCTAATGTACCTACTATTAATATGGTTGGGGAAGGGAAACCACAATCCCGTCCCGGAGATAAAAGGAAGAGGAATGACTCTTCAAAGGGGAAAGCTACTAATCCCAATGCCGAAAAGGTATGTTGGGAATGTGGTAAGCCCGGGCACCGAAGGAAAAATTGCTTCGTCTTGAAGAACAAGCAAAAGAAATCCAAGGGGAATGGTCAAGCTTCTACAAGCAAGGGACCATCCACTCAAGGTAATCTTGCAACTTTTGTTGAAAATTCTAATATGAGTTTTTCTACTATGAATACTAATATTAGTGGTTTGCAGGATGATACTTTGGCTTGGTGGATCGATTCGGGGGCGTCGAGACATGTTTGTAATTCTACACAATGGTTCAAAACCTTTAACAAGGTTGTTGATGGGGAGCATCTCTACATGGGAAACAATGCACCTATCAAGGTCCAAGGCAAAGGACAAGTTGAATTATTGTTTACTTCGGGGAATCTTTTAGTATTAAGAGATGTGTATTACACACCCGAAATAGGTAGAAATTTAGTCTCGGGTCCTATTTTGAATCGATTGGGCTACAAACTAGTGTTTGAAGCCGATAGGTGTATTATCTCTAAGAATAATTTGTTTATTGGTAGGGCTTATCTTTGTAATAGTTTATTTAAATTGTCTTTAGATTTAAATAAAAACTCTATATGTAATGTTTTGGATGATAATAAACATGATGATTTGCATTATTTGTGGCATGTTAGACTAGGACACGTAAATTTTGATAAAATTTCTTTTATGTCTAAACATGAATTAATTCCAATGTGCAATAAGATGTCTAAAAATTGCAAAACGTGCATGTTAACTAAGATCACTAGAACACCGTTTAAAAGTGTTGAAAGGAAAACCGAAATTTTGGAGTTAATCCATAGTGATCTTTGTGATTTTCATAGTACACCGTCTTTGGGAAACAAAAAGTATGTCATAACTTTTATAGATGATTTCTCAAAGTTTTGTTATGTTTATCTTTTGCATTCAAAAGATGAGGCTCTTGAACATTTTAAGATTTACAAACAAGAAGTAGAAATACAAATTGGTAGTAAACTTAAAAGGTTAAGAACCGATAAAGGAGGTGAATATTATGATCCGCTTTATTTTAATTCAATGGGTATAATTCATGAAACAACCGCCGGTTATGCACCACAATCAAATGGTGTGGCGGAGAGGAAAAACCGTACTCTACAAGAGATGGTTAATTTCATGTTATCCTACTCGGGTTTGAGTGATGGATTTTGGGGTGAAGCAATGATGACGGCTTGTCACATTCTTAACCGAGTTCCAATGAGAACGAATAAGGAAACTCCTTATGAACTTTGGTACAAAAAGAAACCAAACTTAAGTTATCTTAAGGTTTGGGGTTGTAGGGCCATTGTAAGAGTGCCCGGCAACAAGAAAAAGAAGCTCGGTGAACGTGGGCTTGAGTGCATCTTTATAGGCTATGTTATTCATAGCAAAACCTATAGGTTCTATGTTATAGAACAAAATGACTATATATCGATTCATTCGATTATAGAGTCAAGAGATGCCATTTTTGATGAAAATAGATTTTCATCATTGAGTAGACAAAGGAATCTACAAAGTTGTACCAATGAAAGTGTTGATGATAGTCAACAAAGTTCACTTCTAGATGTTGATGGAAGTCAACAAATAGATGAACTTGATTTAGTTGATCCTATTCCTAAACGGAGTAAGAGACAACGGAAAGCGAAGAGCTTTGGACCGGATTTCCAAGTATACTTGGTTGAAGGTGATCGAAGTGAAGTATCTTCTAGTGTTCCATATTTATATAATGTGGAAGGTGACCCATTGACTTATAGCGATGCTATGGCATCACATGATAGTGCTTTTTGGAAAGAGGCTATCGATGATGAGATGCAATCCATCATGGGAAATAACACTTGGGTGTTAGTGGATCTTCCTCCGACTTGTAAACCAATCGGTTGCAAGTGGATTTTCAGGAAGAAAATGAAAATCGACGGTACTATTGATAAATTCAAAGCCCGTTTAGTGGCTCAAGGCTTTAGACAAAAGCACGGTATCGATCATTTCGATACATATGCACCGGTTGCAAGAATAACCACTATACGGTTATTGGTAGCGTTAGCTACGGTCTATCATCTAGAAATACATCAAATGGATGTTAAAACCGCATTTCTATATGGGGAGTTAGATGAGGAGGTTTATATGAAACAACCCGAAGGGTTTGTTTTGAAAGGACAAGAACAAAAGGTGTGTAAACTTGTCAAGTCCTTGTATGGACTTAAACAAGCACCTAAACAGTGGCATCAAAAATTTGATGAAACTATATTGTCCTTTGGATTCAAGTTGAATCAAGCCAATAAGTGTGTGTATAGCAAGTTTGATAGCCATGGTAATGGCGTTATCATTTGCCTATACGTTGATGACATGCTTATCTTTGGAACTTGTATTACACAAGTCCAAGAGACAAAAGACTTTTTGTCTAGATCCTTTCAGATGAAGGATATGGGGGAGGCTGATGTGATCTTAGGCATTAAGATCATGAGGCAAGGGAACCGTATTAAGTTAAGTCAGGCTCACTATGTTGAGAAGATACTTAAGCGGTTTAATATGCTTGATAAAACGCCGGTCTCTACTCCCATGGAACCGGGTATGAAGTTTGCAAAACATACCGGTCAACCAATTTCACAATTGGAGTATTCAAAGGTCATAGGATCTTTGATGTATGCTATGACTAGTACAAGGCCTGACATAGCATTTGCGGTGGGTAAACTTAGTAGATTTACTAGTAACCCAGGTCCCCATCATTGGATGGCGATAAGGAGAGTATTAAGATACTTGTTACGTACCAAGGACTTTGGTATTACTTATAGCGGAGAACCTCCTATTCTAGAAGGTTATTCTGACGCTAGTTGGATCACTAATGAAGAGGACAACTCTTCTACTAGTGGATGGGTGTTTGTTTATGGGGGAGGTGCCATTTCTTGGTCTTCTAAGAAACAAACATGTATAGCCGACTCTACGATGTCAGCTGAGTTTATCGCTTTAGCTTCAGCAGCAAGTGAAGCTGAGTGGTTGAGGAATCTCATGTTTGAGATACCTTTGTTACCTAAGCCAATTTCACCGGTGGCAATTCATGCGGATTGCATGACGGCTTTAGGTAGAGCTTATAGTCAAGTGTATAATGGTAAGTCTCGTCATATTGCTCTAAGGCATAGCCTTGTGCAAGGACTTATCATTAACGGGGTCATAACTTTTGACTATGTGAACACTAAGTTCAATGTGGCGGATTCGTTTACGAAAGCCATGAATAGAGACTCAATTGAGAAAGCCTCAATTGAGATCGGTTTATGTCAGTAAAATCATTTGGGAAAGCCCAATTCACGCATGAGTAACATCGTGTCTGAATTCAATGTGGTAAAGTCCTCTTGGTTTTTGTTAAAGCAACTATTGCATGACCCATCGTTGCTTGATACCGTGATGGAATAAGGTAGTCGTTTTGAAAGTTCTCAAGATCAAGAGTTGAAGAGCTCTTGGTGTTATATCCACGTCACGGGGATATGTTTTATACGTAATGAGAACCTACCTATATAAGTTTGAAGTGTGGCCGCTTCAAGTAGTCAAGATTGGCATAATGACTATGATAAACTTATGAATAAGATACGGACACGGCCTTATAGTGTGTCAAGTTAATAACTTTGTGTTATTTGTTTTATTACATCTTCAAGTGGTTGGATGAGTCGATTGATTCAATTCCTCATGGAAATCAACTCTGGCTCGATCACTTGTTAAGTGTGTTGTACTAGGCGTTAATTCAATCCGTAGGGATATTAGCGTTGATGCATGAAATGTATTATGAGTTTTGGTAAATGAGAGGCTTATTATACCCAAAATGGGGGAGGATTGTTGAACATTTAGTGTATAATAATAATCCTGAATATTAATCACCAAGTACTACTATGGTAGTGGGACAATTTATAAGTCCGTTTTATATCGATTAAAGCTATTATAAATAGTGGGACAATATACGTATTAATTTACGTGGTCCAAGATAGGTATTATAAAATAACACAAGAAAACAAAGGACCAAGTCAAAAGGCTAGGCGCCGAGTCGGCGCTCATACTTGTGGCCTCGTCGCCGAGTCGGCGCAAGGCCACAGGAAGCATGGGTTTGGTCAGAAGGTTGGCGCCGAGTCGGCGCTCCTTCAGGTTGCCTCGTCGCCGACTCGGCGCTAGGCTACTGGGAGAAATTGTTTTGGTCAGTGAGTAGGCGCCGAGTCGGCGCTCCCTCCCCTGGGCTCGTCGCCGACTCGGCGGTCAGCCTTTCATGTGACCGTGGCATTAATATGTATGATCATCAATATGATCATGAATGGTGATGAATGCACAAGGAACCTCTTGTGTATAAATAGTGAACCTTGTGCATTGAGTTTCTTGCACCTTTCACTAGCAAATTTCTGAATACTCTTTTCTCCTCTCTCATTTGTTTTAAGCTTGATCAAGAGAGTAATTAACTTTTGTTCAAGTGATACAATTCTCATAATTTCTATAAACACATCGTTGTTACGTTACACTTCCTAAGTACTAAGGTAGTGTTGGAGTTGTTTGTATCTCATTGTGAATTTCCAATTGCAAACCCAAGTACCGTTGTGGGGGAAATATCACAAAAGGAAAGTGATCACACGCCTACAACTTGTATCAAGTTTCCGGGTAACATTAGGTGTTACAAACTTATCTTCACTTTCTTTTGTATTGTAATATTGAGTTGTAATTTCATTTTTGTCATCTTAAAGGGGTTTGAAACAAATTCCCGTTTGTAATTTGTTTGCATTATATACCACTTGTAATAATGGTAAGGGTCTAAGGAGGAAAAGATTGTGTCAAACGATATCCATAAAGAAGGATGTGACCAAAGAATCCTCCCACTTAATATTAATCCTCACACTAATAGGTCCCTGCAACATAGAGTAGTGAGTGAAAATGAAACTACCAGCTTGCATCTTACTATACAAATTAACTAAGCACTTAAACATACAAATTTGAATAGAATACATATAAATAAATAATAATAATAACTAGGTCAAAACGATTAAATAATGATATGTAAAAGGCAAAGGAAAAAAATACGAAACCCAACAGCTAATCGAAAAAGGATTAGTGTTCGAAGATATGTATAAAGCGCCTCCAACTACCCTGGCCTATTCCTTGTCCGGTTCTCAGAGAGGTGGGTCTCATTCAAGTCCTTTTTTATTTATTCTTCTTATGTTCTCTTTGATCTTCCTCAACTTCGCTGACCCTCCACTATAATTCTATCAATTCACCTCATGAGAGCGTCAAAAGTCGTTCTCCGCACATGCCCAAACCATCTTAGTCTATTTTCATGCATCTTTGCAGAGATAAAGGCAACGCTTAGTTTTCTCTAAACTCGTAGTTCTTGATTCTATTCACCATTGTGTTGCCACACATCCACCTCAGCATACGCATTTCTATAACTTCCATCCAATGTTCAACATCTTCTTAACTGGCCAACATTCCATCCCATACAACAAAGCATGCCTAAATGCAACTCGGTAAAAGTTACCTTTTAACCTACTTGGAAACTTCCTATCACATAGTAATACCCCGGTAGTTGTTCGCTACTTGAGCCAACTCGCTTGTATTCGATGAGTAACATCTCCATCAATCTCCTCATTACTCTGAATAAATTAATAGCTCCCAAATACCTGAATTTGGTCGTACTTACAACAACTTCTTCCCTAATAGTCATCTCTAGCCCTCCTATCGACGATGTCCCACAAAAGTGATATTTATCATTTTTGTTTTAGTTTGTTTATTTTAATATTAAAATGTTTATGTCTTTATAATATTACACATATGAATATAATATTATAGCTTTTCAATAGATACAAAGAAGAAAGAGGAATGAAAAAAGTTATAATAAACTCGTTTTTAGAAATTTAACTTGCACTAAACATATATATGATACATGTATATTATACATTTTAAAAGAAAAATTGATAAAATTATTATAGGTAAGCCAACATGCATTTACTTTTATATCATTTCATTGTGTGATTCTTATCCTCTTTCTTGTTTTTTAGGGACAAAAATGTATACTAACAACATTATATCCTTTGTTTTTTAAAAGAAACACCACTTAATATCTCTAGTTATTCATAACTAAAAAATTATATAAAATGCATTTATAAAATAATATATAGATATAAATCTAACAGTATTCTGATCATATATGACTATGTCTATATTTATTTTGTTAAAAAAGAAAATTCAACAACGAAGGTCTTAGAAGAATATAACATACCTATAGGCAAGAAAGAATATATTAATTATATTGCTTGATTCAATAATAATTGTCCTTCTTCCCTCTTAATTTATTATTATATTTTATATTCACGGTAAATCTTCTAATTTTATTAGATTTTTATTACTTATAAAATTTGATTCATATAATGTTGCCCATTCACATTTCTTAGCCTAAAAGACGACTCTCGTGTAATGAGGCTGTTAGTGCATATAACATATTATGAGTCCTCAATTATAAATTTAATCTTATAGTTGAGTTGATTCTTTGACAGGATATTAGACTCGTCAGCGTAAGAAGGGGTTATGAGTTCGAATCTTAGCCACCCCTAATTATAATCGAATATTATTCCGCACTTGGTATGAAGAGAGCATGTGTTGCATTCACACTTTTAGCCCAAAGAGCTCTCGTGTGAAACAATATGTTAATGTTAATGTAACATAAATATATTAGGGCCACAACTGTGAGCTTAAATTTTTGATTGAATTATTTTCTTGACAGTATAGTTTTCAAGCTATATTCTTACCTCATCAACTAGCAAAATCATTTTTTTCACCATGCATATACCTACATTTATTTCATTTACTTGTTTTTGATTTATTTTTCAACTAACAAAGAATGAACAAGTACATGCATGAAAAATATCAAATAGTTTATATAGCCAAAATCAAATAGTTTATTCAGCCAAATCAAATATAAAAAGAAATTTCTTATCAAATAAAATTCATAATTTTCACCTTCGTCTTTTAAAAATATCTATTGCACTTTTAACTCTTAATTATTAGGACGGTAGTGGCGCTAGAAATTGCGGGATTAATTTGGGTGCAACGATAATTAATAAGATAACCTTTTTGGAAGAGGGCTCCGATCCAAGTGATCATGTATCATTAAAGATATTTTTTTTTGAATATTATTAAAGATAAATTTATGTACTTTTCATTTTTTTTATTTTAGTTTGTGATATTTATTTTGTATAATTTTTTTAATAACAATTGTATTTATAGCAAAAAAAATTTATATATATATATATATATATATATATATAGATATAATATTATATATATATATTATATATATATATATATATATATATATATATATATATATATATATATATATATATATATATATATATTATATATATATATATATATATATATATATATATACATAATATAATATATATATACATATATATATATATATATACAATATATATACATATATAACATATATACATATATATATACATATATATATATATAACATATATATATATATCTATATACATATATATATACATATATATATATATATATTATATATTATATATATATATATATATATATATATATATATATATATACATATAATATATGAGATATAATATAATATATATATAATATAATCTATATTATATATATTAAATAGTGGCTAGGATCAATACGATGCTAAAGAACTTTGATGAACTAAAGAGAATTCAACAAACTAGCTAATGTATGAACGAAAATAAAATTGCAAAGTGACACAAGGATTTAAGGAGGTTCACCCAATGATGGCTACGTCCCTCGTGGTGTGTAGATGCTTGCTTGTATTATATTATGAGAAAACACTCTTACAATGAAGTATTACAATTGAGTAAGAGATAAACAAAAGGCTATGTGTTTAGGCTAAGGGGTTTGTGTTTGATGTGTTTTAGTGATCACTCTAACTCACTATTTATAATGCTAGATTACTCTAAGAGTTACATAAGATTCAATGTAGGAAGTAATTGACATAATAAACAGCAATTAGAGCCTTCAATAGCCGATATTCAATGAGTTGTAACTCCCCAAGGTAAGTGATCTGTTGAAAAACAGCATCTAATGCTGTCAGAGGCTTCGCTCGACCCAGTCGAGCGAGTAGGTGGGTCGAGCGAGCGGGTCGAGCGGAAAAAAAGAAGCTACTGGATATATTTTGACTTGTTTTATTTGTTTTTTTTTTTAATTTTTGCTAAATGGAAATTCAAAAAGCTTTTAGTGAGGGTTTTTGTGACATTGGTGACCGACAAGTCGTTATTAGTGTATAATTCTGCATTTGATTATTAAAAAATAGTAGCAAAAATGAGGCATTGACAACTCAATATTCATTAATGGGACCGTCAACTTTTAATTAACTAGAAATCAAAAAGAAGAATATTGGGAAGATGGAAGAAGGGAAAAAGGGCGAGCGGGGAGGATATGGTCGGAAAAAGGTATTTTTTTTTTTTGAATAAATCGTATTTTTAAAAGATACTTCCTCCGTTCTAAAATACTCGCTACATATTCATTTTGTGCATTATTCATCGTTCAAGCTTATTTTACATATTGCGACTAAAGTGTAAATAAAAATATAGTCAAGTGGGATCTTGTTTGAATCGTCTAATCACATACTTTCATAATATTAAATTTTTATAATTTTTAGATAAGTGTAGTTTAAGATATTAATGATCAAAATTGTGCATTGAATTGCGTAAAAAAGTGAAATGTAGTAAGTATTATGGAACGGAGGAAGTATATTTCAAGTCCAATTCTTCAAAGATTATTGTCTACTTATCATATTTTTAATGTCTACTTACATTATTTTTAATGTTTATTTATCGTATCCTTAATGCATATTTTTAATATTTTTAATGTCTATTCACATCATTTTTAGTCTGGTGAATTTTGTTATTGTTCTTATAAAAATGGTAAACTGCTATTCTCATGAAGGTTTGAAATTTGTGATTTTGTGAATTTATGTTGCAATTTTCAAATGCTTACACAAATTATTGTCCAAATTTTGTTGCTATGATGTTCTAGGTTTTGAATTTGTCTTCAATTTTGCTGCAAATTCATACTCACATTTCACACTTTTATTTAAATTTGAACCTCTACTGTATGCTGAAAAATAAAGAGAATTCATTTTTGCAAATAAAAAATTAAAGGATAAAATAAATTTTCTCTCTTCTAAAGATGGGGTTAAAAATGGAGATATGAAATAAGAAGGAAAAAGATCATGACAACAATAAGAAAGAAGAGAAGAGGCTGCAAACGACTTTATCACCTACTGTAACTAGTTATATTTTCGTTGGGGGTGCTTGAGCAAAATAGGTGATAAGTTCGGATTATTTATAAATGATGAAAACTAAGGGTTATTCATAGCAAAACGCCAAAAGTTGGGATTATTCTCAATAATTTTTATAAAAAAAAAAAACAACACACTGAAACCGCCTCATACAAATTAGAATTGGTTGATACTTGATAGAGGTGTTCAAAACAAACACGATAACTCAATATTCACAAGACCTTGAAACCAAACCCGACTTAACCCGATTTCAAAATGAATTTAAAATAATTTTAAAATCAGTATAGAGCAAGACTCAATTTTAAACCTACTCGAAACACTTGACTCAAAATTCACCAGATGACCCGAAACACCTCTAATACTTGATAGATAGATATTGTTTAATAAAATGTGCAAAAGAAAAGCTTTAACTAAACAGCTTGTTATATGCTTCAGTTTTGTCCATTAAAAAAGAAGCTGTAAAAATATGTTTTCAGTACTCCAATATTTATAATATTACACCTGAATCCTTATCAAGCAGAACTTACAATACAAATTTCCTCTTCCCTTCATGTTTTATCTGTTACACTTGTTTGGTCACTTGCTTCTTTACAATGGAAATAACCATAATTGGAAGGGATTAAGCTAAATCTATAATAATATACTTAATCTAGAGTCTAATACATTATCATTAATGCATATTACAACAAAAATTACCCACCAAAAACAAGAAAAATATACCACCTAGGAAGGAAACCGAGTGAGTTTCGTCCCGATACACATCTGATTTCGCAACCCCGTCTTATATTTCATATAATGCATCCTCGACACACGTTTTTGTTCTTATTCCCTAGTCACAAAGAATGCGTAAGTTTTAAACTCGAGCTTTATCGACATACTTCCCTATAACCTTATAACCTATCGCTTGTAACCCATAGCTACTACTGGGATCTTCACCTTGTGCCCTCGGGTTCCTTTTAATGTGACTTCCCCGAAGGTGTATGATCCGGTTATTGAACGCACGGTCAAGGATACAGAAAATTTGCGAGACGCCCCTGGAAGTAAAGTCATAGCAGGAGGGTTTACCTCAATGGCAATCGATGGTGCCATTCTTGCTGAGATTGTGTATGTTTCTTCTTCTGCAACGTTTGTAACAGTCCTTGTCACAGTTTGCGTACCAACGAGGTGAGAGATTGCTATTGATGGTGTGTTGAGATTCGACGGATGGCCCATGGTAAAATTACAAGGTTGTCTTGTGTAGTTTCTTATCTCTTGAGGATGGATTCCAGGCGTCGTGCACAAGAATCCTAAGTAATCTGAATAACCTGTGATACCAAGTGAATAGTATGTAAAAAACATGCTAAACTAGACTACCCTAAACAGCTAAACCCATTTCGAGCTATCGATTTGCAAGACATCAGGGTTTTCCTGAATTTGTGGACCGAGAAGTTGTGGTAAATCAGAGCATACACCTAGATAACACTTACTAATGCAAAGAATACAACAAATAAGAAAATGGTCAAAGTGATAAAGTGTGCTATTGAGAAGTATTTTTTCACTTGTTTCGGGAGAGACTATAGAAAGCCTCTCGAAAGCTTAAGAGTATCTATAAGTGTTTTGCTCAGTGTAACATAAGTCACTTTTTGAATTCTGCATTTCGCTCAAAGATGCCCAAGAATAGCCCAAAACCAACCATAATTCACTTTTTTCGATGTGTTATCCGCAAGTAGATTAGCGAATGTGAGACTGGTTTTGCTAGACAGATAAAGTAAATATATCAATGCTTACATTTATCTTCTCATCATCTTCAAGTTATCTTAAACTTTGGTTTTAATCTAATTTTATCGAAAACGGATTTGCTAGATAGCCAGAGTAATGACATATCAAAGCTTGCCTTTTTCTAATTTTCTTCTACTTTATATTACCTGTTTTTGATCCTATCTCTCCCAGTTCATAGAATATCTAAGCAAATGACTCACAAAATTAATGTTCAATGGCTTAGAGCAACTAGAAGGGTTGTAGCACACCTCTATAGTTTTGGGGGAATTTCTATAATACTCTAGGAGTCGGAATATTGCTTTTTGAGAAGCAAAGACTCCGATGTCAATATAGATATGTGAGGAACACTTGACAAGAACCAATTAAAGATATTGGGGTAATAAACCTGAAAAATTGGTAGTTTAAAAAAAGATTGAACACAAGGAGTGGCTTGATTCGAATTTGACATAAACAGGGATTGACGATAGAATCACACAATTTATTGTTGAATTTGAGACTAGCATCCGGATATGCATATGGATCACATATGTACTTAAGTCAATGATTCGAGCTACTACTTCCATAAAGCGTGCTTCATAAAAAGAAGATTAGCACAAACCTGCATCAAATACAAGTCCGGGATCTAGAGCTGCTTGAGGATTAACATGCCCACTCCCATAATCAAATGGTGTAGCAGTAACCAAGGTTACCTCTTCAGATGATCCGGTGTATTGCTGTGCCTGCAGTGGTCTCCCGGCTCTATTTATAGTTGTTGTCGTAGTCATCAAAGCCGACTTAATGGCAGCCGGACTCCAGCGTGGATGCTTTTGCTTTATGAGAGCAGCGATTCCAGCAATATGTGGTGCAGCCATACTTGTTCCAGATATCATAGCAAATGATTCCCCTGCATGAATATACTTCGGTTCAGAACCAACAAACTCGGAAGTTTGGAGTTTCCGACACCATTTTTTGAAAGAGAAACTTGGCCCATTCTGGAACATGTCATAGACATCTACACAAGAAAAAGTGAGTCGGCCTACCTTCGTAGTTGGGTTCATCGGTACCATGTGGAGCCCAAGCTGCCCATATGAGAGCTCCAGGGGCCAAAATGTCGGGCTTCAGAAGATCAGCGTCTCGGAAGCTATAGTCTTTTATGTTGGGACCCCTTGCAGAAAATAATGCAACTTGTGGGGCTGACTTGTGAAGAGTAGCCCTTAATCCATTACCAATACGGCCCTTTGCTTCAAAGCTCTTGACTCGTCCAGTCCAATCTCGTGGAGTAGAGACATTGTAATAGTCTATGAGCTCCTGAACGTCAAAAGGTTAACCAATTAGAATGTGTTGTATTAAGATCTCTACTTTTATAAGGGTATGAACTCCTAAAAGACAAAAAATGAATTTATGGATGAGACTAGAAGAGAATTACGGGGACCATTGCAAAAATAGCAAAAGGGTGCAAAGTACGTTGAACAACCCAAAATATGAATTCGGTGCGACTTAAATGGGACAAAGACAGTATTGTATTAACTACCAGAATTAGATATATGACTTGAAAATTAAAAGTTGAAACCAAATGAAAAAAATATTACTATATAGATGTAATTTCTGCACTGAGACACAGACAGTCAAACCATATTATGCCGGGAAGAAAGAGCTCGAGATGGTTACCAGGGAGTTACCAACATCAGTCACAACAATGCCAGGAATACTGCTCGGGACTGGATCAAATTTTGTTCCGGGTGTAATATTTTCCACGGCAAGGACAAATCCAGCAGCACCAAGGCTCCGTGCGGTCTCAGAAACTTTCTTGATAGATGCAGAGCCGACTACAAAATTGAACGAATAGCCACAGAGAAGAATTTTTCCCTCCACCAATTTTCGGTTCAGTACTTCAGGTCTCTGACAATCTGAAGGACTGAATCTCATTACAGATGTATCTAGCAATGCATCGTTTGCCGCAACAAGGGTGTAAGTTTTGTTTAAATGGGTGGAAGCTGCAGGGGGAAAAAGGACTAGCGTTAGCTTAATAAACGGAAAGATACCAACAGCTCGATTCTAAGTAAAATACTGATCGTGAGATTAATCGTAACTCCCTTTTTGCAATTGTAGAGGTAAAATACAGATAAGGCCACATACAGATACCCCCTTTTTCCGCTGGAAAAGTCTCATTGGTAACATTATGGTAATTCCGTAAGGTATACTGAAAAGTTTAATAATGCTAAACTAGAAAGCTCCATTCTAGGATCTATGAGGTCAACCATATGAAAGACATACACAAAAGCATCCATTGTTTTAAAACATAGTTTAAAAATGCGGTAAAGGACGCGATCACGGTAACAGAACATTGATGCGGTAACAGGAGTGTTGCGGTTATCATAACGCCTAAATATTGGTTGAAACCATAAGATATCCCTTGATACGGCCCAAAACGCGGGTTTTTTACACCTTTACAACGCGGGAAATATCGGTTTGTTTATTTTGAAAACCAGTACAATGCGACCAATGCAATGGGATGCGGCCTTGTTTATACTCTATGTTTTAAAGAAATAAAACTTCATGGTTCATATGATGAAATTTCAGCACAGAAGACCAACTATATATTTGAAAATTAAGATCAATTCAACAAGGTTCATGAGTCGAGATGGAGAAAAAGAAAAAAGATATGTAAGCATAGAAATTGAACTCACGCGACAGGCCTATTCCTGATAAAACTTTCCCATTTCCCAAGAAAAAATGATTTTTGTATCTTCGATCATCAATTGCAGCAGCAACGGAAGTTATCCATGGACTGTAAGATAAAATAGTCTTTGGAAAAGGACCCCCATTTCCAGCTGCCTGTGCCACAAAAATGCCCGCTTTTACTGCTGATAGAAGTGCTGCGTCGAATGGATTGAGAAACGTTGTTTTCGTTGCTGCAGGCGGACTGTTAGGCCCAACTGAAAGATTTATGATATCAACACCATCGAGAACAGCCTGTGAAATAATGATTGTGAGTTCATATGCTTACAGCCACAAACATACAATGATATAGCTTGAACCATTCACAACCTTGTAGGCATCCAAATTTTTGTAACTAAAAATCAGCCAACCGAATAACTTTTTGGAGCCCTTCCTCCCATTGCCATATGGTTTTGGGATGGTATCTCCTTGTCTTATGAAATGTGCGCACTTCGCGTTTCCCTGATTATACGACAATAAGTATATATGTAAGTTGGAACAATACCTGGTCAATAGCAGCTATGACATCTGAAACAAATCCTCCGAAAAGTCTATAAAGTGCCTTGTAAACAGCAATTCTGCAATGTAAAAGACAATGTTTATTCCCCGGATCGTAGAATTTAAGACTGTAAAAATGAGTAAGGTATGTACTACTCACCTTGCACGCGGGGCCATGCCACTTGCTTTTCCAAACTCAAATCTATGCAATCTCACAGGAATTCCATTGTTGCCCGCAGCAATTGCCGCTGTGTGACTGCAGGAGTATTGAGTTCACAGAAACTTAATCCCTCAAAATATTTATCGAAATTAAATTTAAGGATTACAATAGAATTTTTTTAATAAAGATAGACCCTCAATATTGAATGTGTGAAGAATAGAAGATCAACAAATAGACATTTCTAACCTTCCATGTCCATCACCATCTAAAGGAGAAGCATAATCTACAGAAGGATTGAATGCTCCAGCTGCTATCGCAGCTTTAGCGAAATGCTGAGCACCAACAATCTTGCCATTACAGAAACTCCTTTTTGTATCGGGATCAACTTCACATTTCCCCCTGTATTTCGGAACAGGTCCATATCGCTCTGCTTCATGAGATGCAAAGCTTGGATGCAAGGGATATATTCCTGAATCCACAAACCCAATCACTATATCCTCTCCCGCCTTGTCAAAACCACCACCTGTCGGCCATACTTCTGTTGGAAGCCCCAAAAACTGCGGTGTATGTGTCGTAAGTCTCCTCACTTTCCAATCTCGTTCCACTGATTTCACGCCAGGTGCTCTTCTAAGGGTTTCTGCCTAGTACAAATTGCATTGTGTAAGCAACCGAATGGCAAGAAAAATACATGAACTCTCATCAAACATCAAAATCTGAAGGTCAATGTAGTCAACAAGACACGGATAAAGCTTCACCTGCTCGGGAGTAGTATGAACTGCAAAGCCATTGATTAGGTGCCGATAGCTGTATAACTTGTTGTAAGTACCACCTTTGAACAGCAACCCAAGCAGCATATCGTGTTTCATTTCTAGGTGGCGAGCATATGATATGACAGTCTCACTGAAAATGAATGATGTAACATTTAATACAGTGACCGATATAATAAATAAAACATGAATTGAACAAAACTTTAACAGCGAAAATAATGACATAACAAAGATTCAATGTCGACAATATGACGCCATTCAGCAAAACAGGAACTCCATCAAATGACATTGTAGCATAGCTGTTAATTGATTGAGCAAACAAGTAAATCCATCCTTTTTCACCTCTTTCACTTAAGTTCACCAACCAACGTTATTCGATATGACCATCAAATAGTTGCATGTTTTATGTCAAATCTCTTTACCATGGATTGTTTTTGTACAACATGTCAACGTTGAAATAGTAAACTAGTCAACAATTTGTTAGTCTGTTAGAGTATATAACATATCCTAGGGTCTCAATACGCTTTTGGTTGAGTTTTTCCTTGACACGGTCCTTCGAAACACCAATGCAATACTACAGATGAAAAGTTTCATAAAAGAAACAACAACCAACAATCCGCTGATAGCTTCATACTTTAGCCAGCCATCAACATAATAATTGACACGTTTGGTTGATCATAATACACAACAACAAAAACAACGACAATGTCAAAGTCGTAGTCCCAAAAAATCGGGTCAGCTACAAACCAATACATTAGCTTCGGTAATTGTGCACATGTGGTTGTTGATATTAAATGGTAATAACGGAAATGTCTTTGTATTGATTTTCAAGTATTCTGTTATGTCATTTTCAAGGTAACAAAAGCTGACAATTTTTTAATAAACCTAATCTAGTAATTTAGATTTAATTGTTTTCACAATTTAATATCAACAACCAAACATGTTGAATGAAGTTTTTATAACAAACTGTTAGAGTATATAGCATATTATGGGCCTCATAAGCATTCGTTAAGCTGATTTATTTACATGGTATCAGAGCTAACATGACAAGCGGTAACTCAAACACCCCTCATCATTTCAAGTGTAATATTAAGCACTGAGTATAAAGAGGGCCCGTGTCTCATCCATACTTCTAGCCTAAAGGCTGTCGTGTGAAGGCGTATATAAGAGTATACAGCAAATCAGGGGGCCTCAACCATCAGCGTTTTTGGCTGAGTTGGTTCCTTGACACAACACCTAACCAATTGAGACATTCCAAAAATTGAAGGAACAAAATTACCTGGCAACATCAATCTTCTCATCAGTCTCAGAAGCAGTAGCTTCATACCCATGAACACCTCCCCGGTAACTCACCACAGGCTCTTCCTCAAGTGTAACTATATAGATCTCCCCGTTTATACCACCCAAATGGGCAAACAACACAACAATCAAAAACCCAATTGAAACACCCTTCATTTTCAGTAAGTCCACTAAAGCTCAGCAGCACATCATCTCTGTTTATACATAAACAAAACAACCAAAATTCAGTAAACTTTACTCTAGCATAACTTAAACCACACTGAAGTAGAACTAAAGCAACCCCACAATGAGAATCCCACTCTTTATCCCAATATCATTAACTAACTCGCCCCATTGGGGGCGATAAAAGAGATTGTTTCCGACTGACCCAACCAACAAAATCAATCAATTAATAAAATATAAAATTAGTTAAAAATTAGGAGGATATCATCACATCAATCATACATTAAGAATGATTCTGACAATAAGATTTAGCATAAGATCTAGATTATTAAACCTATAAGATTTGCACTTATTGTATTCTAAAAAGCAAAAGTGATATTCAGAAAGGGAAAGTTGTCTGCTTTCTTCTTCTACACTACTTTTTTAATGTAAAATCATATGATTCTGCAAAATGTAATATAGACACACAAGAAAGGAATCAAAATACCCAACATTTTATTTACATTTACTGATATTAGTACTAAAATCACATGAAAAACCCCAAAAAAAAGTTAGAAAAATGAAAAGTAAAGATCTTTAACTCTAATTAATCAAAAGAAAGGAAGCAAACCCAGAAATTGTAGAGCAGGATGTAGTTAAATTGAAATGTGGGATTTTTTTTTTTTTTTGAAGTGAGAAAACCCAGAAATTAAAATGAAGTAAACTAAGTAAAATCAGAATATATAATTAGTTAAAGAAAACCCAGAAATTTGGTGATGGAAGTAAAGAGGGAGAAAGGATAATTAATTAGTAGAGTAGAGTGAGAGTTGAAGTGAAGTAAGAGAGAGAAAGGTAGTTAGGGTTTTTTGATGATAAAAAAAATATTAATTAATAAAAGTATATTGAAAACGCGCCAGACAAGGATCGCTAACGTGGAGGGGTCTCCCTTCGTCTCATACTAATGGATGGATGTTTGAGAATATTGATCCTTTTAATTGACATATCGACATGGACGGAGTTCGGCAAATGACTGATAGCTGGTACTTTCTTCATTCTATAATACTTGCTACTGAGTGCGACATTTGTGTGAGAAATGCACTGTTATTAGCAAGTATTATAGAATGGAGGAAGTAGTTGATAGCTGATTATAATAGTTGTTTTGACCAGTTGATTTTATAAACTGGTTTGACCAGCTTGTTTTGAACCCCTGTTATAAGCAACTTGTTTAAAAACAACTTATTCGTATCAATAAGTTGTTTCAATCGGCTAATTCACCAAACATTAGCATTAGCTGGTTTGACCGTCCTACTTTGTAGGCTTATTTAGTTACAGTCTTATACTTCTAATGTGGTTTGTTTAGTTACAGCCTTGTAGGTGCCTCTCCAGGTAAGTTGTGATACCCCAGATTTAGATTGAAAAGAGATTGATAAACTACTCATATCAACAAGGTACATCTTCTTTTCTAGGGAGCCCATTTGCTAAGAACTCCACAGTTAAGCGTGTTTGGTGGAGAGCAATCTTAGGATGGGTAACCTCCTGGAAAGTTTTCCGGGTGCGCACGAGTGAGGCCAAAGTGTGCTGGAAAGACTTGTGTTGGTCTGTGGGGCTAGTCTATAGTCTCCGTGAGTAGTCACCGGCGGTCCGAGGGGCTGGGGTGTTACAAATGGTATTAGAGCAACCCTGCGACTGTGGCTGATTGTGTGTTCAGCGCACCTAGCGGGGGAAAAGATCCTGAAGTGACGGTCTAACGAGGACGTTGTATTCTTAAGTGGGGGTGAATGTGATACCCCAGATTTAGATTGAAAAGGGATTGATGGACTACTCATATCAACAAGGTGCATCTTCTTTTCTAGGGAGCCCATTTGCTAAGAACTCCACAGTTAAGCGTGCTTGGTGGAGAGCAATCTTAGGATGGGTGACCTCCTGGGAAGTTTTCCGGGTGCGCACGAGTGAGGCCAAAGGGTGCTGGAAAGACTTGTGTTGGTCTGTGAGGCTAGTCTACAGTCTCCATGAGTAGTCACCGGCGGTCCGAGGGGCTGGGGTGTTACATGAGTACTCACTTTTCTTCGTTGTAGGGCCCATTTATTTGGAAAAGTTTCTTAATGTGTGTATTCCTCTTTGCCTTCCCGGGGTACGGATATGGTATATCTTCTAATACCTTGTTCTCGCCCAAAACGTAGACTTGTGAGAAATACTGGGTTAATTACCATGACTATGACTATATAACATCACAACACATTTTATACCGAAATTAAAATCCCATATAATTAATTCATCTATATAAAATATTTTTATTTAGTAAATATGATATTGGTAATAATTTTGATTTTAATCATTCCATTTTTTTCAATCTTCATAACATTTTATATAAATAAATATTATCAGTTCAAAAATAATATTGTCATAATTATAATCTAACTGGTAGAATTAATTCTAAATGATTGAAAATATTTTTAAATAATATATATTTTTAACTTTTTTTGAAAATTGGGAAAAATTAATAATGAAATGAGTTCTTAATAGAGACTAACAAGTTTAAACTAAAAAAACAGAGACTAACAAGTAACAACATTAAAGGACATCTAATGCACATCTCCAACATAAAAAACCTCTATAAGAAAAAGGTCATTGAGGAAACTAAGATAGAGTTAATTAAGACGCCTTTTAACGGAAAGTGGACCAGCCATTATACACACCAAGACCAAACCAAAAAGGTATGGTAACAAAAACGCCAAGACCATAGAGGTACTTGAAGGTGAGTCACGGTCCGACTCGCCGAAAATCTAAGAGCTCAGGGAAAAAAACAAATCGCCTAAACACCAAGAAACTATCCCTAAGGAGCCGTAACCCTAGAACCAAAAATAGACATGGACGACAGCCGCCAGAAACTCTACGAGGATACCCACCGCCGCCAGATCACCAACTATCTCAGCCCACAAACCAACCAAGAAGAGACAAACCCAAAACATCACACCAAACCATGACAACTTTCAACGAGGGGGCAGTTAGCACCATGAGACCCTCAAACACGTGGTGGCTAACACCACCAAACCCACAACAACGAGGTGGTATCCAACACTATTAGGACCTCAAACTCCAATGAAGACGGAAAGGGTGAGTATAGACCATATCATCTTGTGGCAACATGGAGGCAAAGCTCAACGCCAGAAGCCCCTAAATTAACATGTATTACTATCACATTATATCGAATACTAGACTGATGACCATCACAGTACATTACATCCAAAAAAACTCTTGTAGCATCATGCAGAGAATTCAGAGTGATTAGTCATGACAATCTACAAGTATTGTTCAATCAAATCCAGTTATCTAAAAACCAAATAAATGAAGTGGGACAGTGTTGGCATAATTGGAGGCAATCAAATATTACATGTATGAAAATAAGGGTTCACAAATAATGCAGCTATAATAATATGAAAATATGGAAGAAAAAGGATGTTCAGTCATTTCTCATCTTAGACAGTTATCAGCATTAAAAGTATAGTTTTCGAGTTGATTTCAAATTAGATGATTCAAATCGTTTCAAATTTGAATTTTATAATGATGTTAAATTAGGCTGGACTTATTGTGAATGTCAGCACAATAAACGGGAACACGATGTGCACACACTTCATAAGTTAAGGAGATATATGTTATCTCAAAACCATATGACAATGGGAAGAAGGTCTTCAATAGCTTATAAACTGTGCACAGCATTTTCAATTTGTCGATGTGGGACAACTCATCCCAACAGATATCATTTTATATTAATTTATTTATTATAGTATATAATACGTGCTTAGGAATCGATCAATAGCCGAGTTTTGTCTAGCCCATAGGCTTCATTCCAAACACGCTATTTATCGTATTTTTAACCTGACGTCCATACTAATTCATAAAATGTATGTAATATAAGGCTAATAATGAAATATCACAATTTAATAGATATCAATTATTTAAGTATTTTTAGTCAGTATATCGTTGATTTAAACTACTTTGATCAAAACCCGAGTTGGCCCTGCATATTACTTGTTATATGTATACAATTTTTGCTGTAGTGTCAAAGATAATACTTATTACATCACTCTAGTGAATTTATTTCTTTGGATTTACTCACGAAATTAAAAACTTTTGGAATGAGAAAATACATACTCCTACTAATATAAACTCGTAAAAATTAGCAATATATATATAACTTTATTCTTTTTGGACTAACAATCAAACAGTCAAGACAATCCATGAAAAGTAGAAAGATTTCACCATCTTTTGCGGTTAATGATTTGGTAGGAACAAAAGGCAAAGTAATGGGAAATGACCCACTTCTTTTCTAGTACTATTAAATTAACAAACAATAGAATTTAACCGCAAGGTTCTGAGCATATTCAGCATTTTCAACTGCACAGGGCCCTAAAAAAATTTAGGGGCCTCAATATTAAATTACATAATATATATCTAGTGTCTAAAGATACAAAATTGATAAAAACATATCATAATTTTCGAAATCACACAGGGTCTTTAAAAAAATTTTCAGCTTTTGCTTCGCCCCTATTTAACCAATAAGTATCAACAATTCAAATTAAATAAGAAGGAAAAAAATAATTAACTTCTTAATTTAAAGAAGATTTACTGTTAAATCTAATTGATAATTGTTGGATATAGAGGTATTTGAAACAGATCTGACTTTATCCCACTTCAAAATGGATTTAAAAATCACAAATTCTTCTGAGAGACGGTCTCTTCGAGAAACCATCTCTAATTGGGCCGGCCCGTTATATATTTTTTAAAGTATTGTAAGTAGGCGTTAACAATGATGTAAGTAGACGTTTAATATACTGAAAGTAGGCATTAAGGATATGATAAGTAAGCATTAAGGATTATGTAATTAGACATTAAAAATACGGTAAATAGACATTAATCTTTAATGGATTGGACTTGAGATACGTTTGTCAAAGAGACGTCTCTCAAAAGACTAGATGTTTAAAAATATATAAATACTAATGTGAACTCAAAACCCGATTCTAACCGAAATCGACACGATGACCTGAATAAACACATCAACTTACTCTTTTATAAGTTTATGAAGTGATATTACTCTTTTTTTCGTTCTAATGTAGGATAACTCACATGTGGATTACCAATAATTACTTGAACGGCAAACATCATTATTAAGGATTAATAGATTGATGACAGCTTTAATTTAGATGAGAATGTTTAGTAAAAAGTTAATTGAGATGAAGAAACGCGTTAACATCAATGATTTTAGGTATAAAGTCAAAAAGAAGCAAAGATTGCGATTGAATTTTTGCATGGAAAATTTGACGCATGCACTTTAATTCTTTTTGGTGTTACAGTTTCTACTTAAAGTTCTCCTTGCACATGCCCACTATCACATACTTCCTCCGTTTCATAATACTTGCTACTAATTGTGACATTTTTCCACACAACATATCATATTCAGTAGCATATATATTATGAAACAGAGGAAGTACTTCAATCTTCGAAAGATGCACCATAGTTTGCAGTTGTGGACTATCCCATTGTTAAAATAAAAATATATTAGAGAAATTTCACGAGTATTTATTTTTGACTTTTTCATGTTGTAGATAAATATTGTTTTAATTAGTCTGCATTAATTTGAAGTTTTTAATTTTTCTATATGGTACACATATAGTTATGCTTTTTGTTATCTTAAGTACTGATTCCTAACAAATTTTCGAAAGTGTCTTATAACAATGATTGTGACGATTGTTTTTATGAAAAACGTATTTATGGGTAGTATAATGTGAATGTAACAAAAATCTTAATATTTTGCTTGCCAAGTTGAAAAGTTAGAAGCGGTAAGTGGTCACCATGCAAATTAAAAATAACATTTGTCTACCACATGGTATAATTTCAACAAATGCGATTTTCAAATAAAAAAAAGACTCCCTTTGATTTTTTTTTTTACTATGTTTGGATATCAATATCAAAAAGAAAAGGAAGGGAAGAAAAAAAAAAGAGAAGGGAAAAAAGTAAGAAAAATAACTCTTGTTTATTTAGGATAGAATAATTAAGGGAGTGAGATGAGAGTTTTCGCTTTAAATACTTACAACTTGGAAAAGATTGAGACCTTAACAGAGTTTATTCATTAATCTCTCCCGGCATCCAAATCCTTTTACTCTCATTTTGTTATCCAAACAGGGATCCTTCATCCTTTCAAACTTCTATTTTCATTTATCCGAACACACCCCAAGAGTTTACACCACCCACAATTGGCACAAATATTAAGAAATTGCTAGGGAGAACTAAATTGTGTTAGTATAACTGAAAATGAGAAAAGATGACAGACTATGTGTGAAAAATAAAAGAAAATAGATAGGACACTACATAAAATAAAAATATTGTAAAGTTAAAATGACAGACTAAAATAAAATATTAACATCTAGAAACATAGAGAGTAATATAATCTTAAGTTCAACGATAAATAATATTTGAATGATTCACTTCAATCAACAACATCAATTAGTGTTTTTTTGAAAAACATCAATTAATTCAATCACTACTATTCATTTCTCACAAATAAAACATATATATAGACAATATAGTAGTATTAAATGATTTGACTGATTGATTCTTTTTCTTTATTTGTTGCATTTATTTGATGATCATAAATCATAATTGGTTGATTATTATAAATCTTAACTTATAAAAGAAAATATTATAATTTATTGCATTTATTTGATAATCATAATTGATACATTGATATACATATGTATATATATGAGTGTATGGCCATTTTATTTAGAATGGTTGTATTTGGTTGACTAGGGAACAATAAAATAGTGTCGTCTATATTGAGGTCATAAAATATAGAAGGAATTAATGATAGTTCATTGAATTAAGTGAAGAAAGATGTGGTTGTCATGAAGGAATGAAGATTATTAGAAGATGTTAAGAGTATCAAAGTATATAGTGGAGGTATAAGAAAAATTAGCATCTACATTCTAGATTCTACACCCATCATTGACTTAAAATAAAGCTAGACAACTATCTTAATTAACTTCTAGTAAGGTTGAAACATTTTTCTGGAAAAATATGATTTGGATAAAAGATGGTAGAATTGAGGTTTATGTTTTGCGGGAAAAGGTTGAAATTGATGGCATTTGAAATTGTGAGTCACATAAATAAGCGTACAACAGCCTTAAAGCTTCGAGGTTAATGTTTGGTAAAGTTTTTATGTGCAAAAAGGTTACGATGGAACAATTTGGTAAATATTAGGGTTACCGTGTGGATTTTTATAATATTTTGATTACCACGTGGAAAACTCAAAACCTCAGGGTTACCACGTGGAATATCCCTTTATATGTTTTTTATTTTTAAAGTTTGTGATTAAAGGCCAAAGCTTGTGTGGTGTTGGAAATACTTCACATGTGAGACAAGATCCCACATCGATAAAAAAAAGTGGGTTGTGGACTTGCATATATACTTGGTGAGCTAATCCTCCTATTGCCATATGGTTTTGGGAAACAATGAACCTCACCAAATGTATGTGCAAGTCAACGCTCTTGACCCGTGAGTTTGTGGGCCCGAGCCCACGGGTGTCCCGTGACCCCACGAGTGGGCCACGGTGAGATTATGTGACGAATTGTCACGGCCTAATATGTGGTGAGGCTTGTGTGGTGAGATGCAAGCTTGCAAATTTAGTTTCACTCAATCCTTTTCGTCGCAAGAGTTTTCTTTTTGAAGATTTTTCTCTAGCTAGGGGAATCTTTGGCCGAATCTTCCTTTATGGGTATAGGCTATCGCCATTCTGCCCTCCCCGGAATCTGATCATAGTTTTTTATGAATGAAATATACTGGTTACAACTATTATGAAATAAATCAAAAGTTAAATAAATTTTGAAGGGGTTATTGGGCACTTTTAGGAAAAAGCCATGTTTGAGAGAGGAGGAAGAAGATGACCTTGAAGAAAACAATTAATTCAATATAAAGGGATTCATCTCTATTATTTTTTCAAAAACTTATTTAAGACCATAATTAATCTTCTATAGGGAGAGCTCATATTTATTATTTTGCCCAGGACCGATAAAATATGATCAAGAAGCTTTAAATATTTTAATACAAACATTATCTCTAAAATAAGACGTAACCATCTTCGGTGAACCTTGTTAAAATTTGGTGTGCTTGTCTAATTTTATTTATAGTTAGCTCATTAGTTACACAGTTAATCATAATATTTAACCGTTCCTTCCCGTGGCTAATCGTTGTCGCTAGCTAACTTCAATCAAAACACAAACTTAATTCAAGTTGAATAAAAAAATAATTTGCATTTTTTGAAACATTATTTAGATTTGGATTGTATAAAAAGTAAAAAAAAAAAACAAATATTTAAATTAGGATTAAACCATACTAATATATTAAGGGCTTGAATATCTTGTGATTTCATGCTTCCTCTAAACTTGTTCTATGATGATTATGGCCTAGCTGATCAAGATTTCATCACCCAATGTTTGCATATTGGTGCTATATTATGCTCTTTCAACCATACCAATAGCACACTTAATTAAACTTAGTTGATTAAGTCTAATACTTGGTGAATTTAAGCCTCCCAATTATTATTACATCAACTTTTACTTCAGGAATTCTAAAATTAAAATGTCAACCTTTTATATAAAATACTACCTTCTATTCCGCCTAAATGTCCCTTTTAGTTTTTTGGTACTATTCCGTTTGGTTAGTAGTACTAAATGGTGATAATGAGAATGATTTATAGTGTAAAATTTCATCAAAAGATCCACACCATTTCCATGGTAATGAAACTTTGGTCACAAAAAAGTTTGTATCAAAAAAGTTTTTTTGTATACAAACTTTCATATTTCTCCCATTGGTAATACATTGGAATGAATTTTATGAAGAAAATGAGATGATTGGAGTTGGACAAGCATGACCATCAAGGTAGACAAAAGAGTTTTCAACTAAAATTCCACTAATTTTTCATTCTCATTACCATCATTTATGACCACCTACCAAACGGGCCGTTAATCTATAAGTTAAAACATAGTTATGTGGGATCTTATTTAATTCGTCTCAATATAAGGATTATTAATATCAAATTTTTATAATTTTTAGTTAATTATAATTTGAGATGTTAAGGGTTAAAATATTATCTCGGCAAGTAAATAGAACATTTAGGCTGGATAAGAGGGAGTGTTGATTATATCTTCTGTCCTACTAAATTTGCCCTATTAACATTTGATAAAAATAGCAAGAAAAAAATAAAAATATTATAGACTAGTGGGAAAATGTGTATATAAGATGAAAAAGTAAATAAATATATAAACGATAATAAAAAAAATTTGGATAATGACAAAATAAAAATGAAAAGGTCAAATCTAATGAGACATAAAATTAGTATCAACTGTTTCACTAGTACTATCCCACTACAATTTACCCTATGAGCTTTTGATTCACATTATAATTATCATAATAATAATTAAGCTCAAATTAACTTTTTGGCACCGATTTTCTTGGCTATAATCTAACCTATATCAATAGTATTAAAAGTAGCTAAAAGCTTTAGATTGGTTTTGATAACAAAGTTTCAGAAAATTGAACAAACATGAAACAAGACCACCATTAGAACAAACTAATGTATATTGCACGATTTTTTTTAACATCGACACATATAAACATATGATATTAAAAAAATCTTGAAACGTTATGGAGTAAAAACACTCAATTTCGACAGTTATAACTTAATATGTATAAATTAACTTTGTAATTTTGGAAATTGTCAACAATATATTATGCAGTATATTATATTTTTTTAATTTATTCAATTTAACTATAAATAAATGTTAGTCAAAGATACTTTAATAGTAGATTGCTCAAAATCAATTGACATGTCATTGGTCTTAAGCTAATAAATGAATTTTATTTGGTAAGTTCTCTTAAATTGTGAAACTTGGAATTTTCCAAACTTTTTATTATAATGTATGATTATATTCTAATTAAGATTTAAGAGCTTAAAACAAAAATTAATAGTAGGCTATTTCTATTCGTGTAATTTTAAAATAGACTTAGTCCACAAAATTTCTGTTTTATGTTGTATTCCATAATATATTTCATAAACACAGACTCTTCACTCTCTTATTCATACTCCTTAAATTTAAGTTTGATTTACGTTGTTTTTGTGTACACTAAACTCATACAAGACCAAGTTTTTATTAGTCTCTTACAAATTAAAACTTATATATTTTTATGCATTCGGAGACAACATATCTATCCTTTTGCCATTAGAATTTGATGTTGATCATCACGTGAATGTAAACCATGTTTAAAAGGATAAGACGACAATTGCATGAGATGAGATACGTCATTTTTTGTTTGAAAATGAACCTTTTTTATTCACATGTCCCCTGACCGTGACCCCTCTTTTTTATTCAACAATACTATCGTGCTAATGTCGTCATCATACATCATACCCAGTATTCCCGCTCATAGACTATCGTGCTAATGTGCTATCCTATATATTCAAGATCCTACTGTTGCTAAATAAGGGTATATCTGATAATGCGTATTCATTCGGGTTATCAAGTTAATTTTGGATCATGTATTTTAGGACGATTTAAAATCGGTGTAAACATTGAATTTTACATACTTTTAAATTCCTATTAATGTCGCGTCGTCAATCGGGTTTGGTTATTAGGTCGGGTGAATATCGGGTCATCAAGCATGTTTTGAATACCTCCACTTGTTTTGTCCATCTGAAAAAACATTACTTAACTCAAATATGTAAAAGTTTTTTAAATCAAATAATAATCTTATTCTTGATGATCGTTGGTTTTTGCTTAATTATTTTTGTTCGCTAGCTAGTTGGATTAGTTAGTTGTATTGATTTTTTAATTAATTGTCGTTAACTAGTTGTATTAGCATTAATTAAACTACTTAGTAATATTAATACTTTAATCAACAAACTAAAAGTCAATGAAAATAATTTTAAAAAATAATTTTTTTTTATTTTAATATTATATAAATTGTGCAATTGTTTAGAAATAATCAATAATTAATCTTATTTTTAATTGTTTAATCAACTAATATGTTAAGATTTTAAAAGTCAATTATAAATTAAAAAAATTCCTCTACCAAGTAAATGCAAAATTTTTCAACTAATTTTCGTATTTTGTCATGTTTCTTTTTTCTAGCTTGTTTGCAAAATTTTTCAACTAATTTTCTCATTTTGTCATGTTTATAAATTTGAAAATTTGAAATGAATAAGATCATAATCAAAAAAAAAAATACAATAAGATCATAATCAAATTTATTCGAAAACTAAGCGTGTAATTCCCAAACCTGAGGTTTGGGCTGTTCGCACTTAGTAAGTGAGTGCGAACAGCTTCTTGTCTTAAAATCAGCATGTTAACCCCGTTTGACCTGTTTGCAGTTACTAAGTGCGAACAACCACTTGATTTTTTTTTTACTAGTTTGCTTCTGTTCGCACTTAATAACTGCGAACTAACCCGAACCTGTGCTCTGGGATATTAGGCGCTTATATTTGGAATAAGTTTGATTATGATGTTATTGTATGCTTTTTTTTGATAAATAATCTTATTTATTTCAAATTTTCTCAAAATTTCAGCAACATGGAAGCTCGAGAAAATTTGAAAAGGATAAGATTATTAAACAAAAAAAATAATGAAATAAGACCCAAATCAAAGTTATCCCAAAACTAAGCGTCTACTAGGTCTGGGCATAGGTTTGGAGCTGTTCGCACTTACTAAGTGCGAACAGGAGGGAAATTTTCAAAAAAAAAAGCCAGGGTTGTTCGCAGTTAGTACTGCGAACAGGTCAAAATGAGTCAACAGGCTGTTCGCACTTAGTAACTGCGAACAGCCTGTTGACTGATTTTGACCTGTTCGCAGTTACTAAGTGCGAACAGCCCTGTTGCCTGATTTCTAAAGAAAGTTTCTGTATTAAAACAAAAAAAGTAATGGAATAAGATTGAAATTAAACTTTTCCTAAAAATAAGCGTCAAATGCACAGACCTGTAGTTTGGAGTTGTTCGCAGTTACTAAGTGCGAACAGGTCAAAACAGTCAAAGCAAGTTGTTCGCACTTTGTAACTGCGAACAACTCCAAACTACAGGTCTGTGCATTTGACGCTTATTTTTAGGAAATGTTTAATTTCAATCTTATTCCATTACTTTTTTTGTTTTTATATCTTATTTGTTTCAAATTTTCGAAGCTCGACATACACAAATCCTTAGTGGATCACTCGTAACATCCTTTTTGGGCCGCGCTTTAGGTGTAGTGTTGGGTCTCTTTTTTACTGGATCAATTTGTTAAATAAGATCCAAAAAATGTAGTATATTTCATATTTTTTTTTAAAAAAAGAAAAGGATAAGTTGATGCATCTAAAATCTTTTTTCTTTAAGTAAAATTTTTGTATTAATCGGATACAGGTGAGAGGACGTCAAAATAAGAAATTTATTTGCTAATAATTTGTAGTATTGAACTATCTAACCTATGTATAATGCACATTTTACAATGAAACTGTCACATACAAGAATTTGTTATTATGAAGTCTTCTGAAAAATAAGTGAGAATAAATACTAAGATAGTCAGATTTAAAGTAATCGAACCTAAATCCTCTCTGTATAAGATGGTACGCATGCTCTAATAAGTATTGATAATTGATTACTTGAGAATCGAGTCTTGTATATATATTGGTGCTCAAATAAGTTGACATAAGTTTTTTTTGTTAGTTTTTGACAATAAAATGTTTTATTAGGTAGACAACATACAGAAATTCACTTATATTGTTATTTTTTATTTTTAATGAAGAAATTTTGGGCAGAAGGCTAGGATTTTCTTATTAGAAAATGAAAAGATATATGACATAATTAATCTCAATTTAGTATTTGATTAGCAAAATTTATTAAAAGACCAAGACTTCTTTACTTAGACAGGGGAGTAGGTAATTGAATAAGAGACCATATCCGCAATGATGCATGCACTTAAATATTTTGTAGTATATAATCTCATCGTGGTCTACTCGTGTGGATACAGAATACTTGTGGTTGGGGCCCACAAACTCACGGATCATGAGCGTTGACTTGCACAAATATTTGATGTGGTCATTGTTTCCCAAAACCATATAGTAGTAATAGGATTAGCCCATCCATTTTGGGTCAATGGACTATAGCTAAAAAAACATTACTCAGAAAAAATGAGCTATTATAGAAGATACTTGGGAATTTTCTTATTACTTGCCTTAATGAAAGATTACAACTAGGTTGTCCAATGGGCTGGATAAGGGCCGGGCCGAGCTTAAGTAAATATGGTCCGGGCCAGATTAGGGCCCTTTAAAATTACACAAAATCTCACAAGAGACAGTCTATAGGACAGACCACAAAATTGGGCCAGCCCATTTCCCTTAACTGATTTTTTTTTGTTATAATATCAATTATATTACTTCCTCCGTTCTGATTTACTTGCTACCATTGCATGGGCACAAAGATTAAGAAGTTACTGTGCAATGATGAGTAATAGGTAGAAAGTTGCTTTTTGGAATTTTTAATATTATTTGTTGAAAAATGAAAAAGAAAAGTAGGAGTAATTAGATATAAAGTAAGATAAAAATAGGAGTAGGTATAACTTTAAATGATTGGTTTTTTTACTAAAAAGGAAATGTAGCAAGTAATATGAAATTTCCTAAAATGGAAAATGTAGCAAGTATTATGGAACGGAGGAAGTATGTTATAATCCTAAATGTAAGGTATTATAACCTCGAATATACTATTCTATAACCTCAAATATAAGTTATTATAACCCCAAATAATTTATTATAACCCCAAATATGAGCTTTAAATGGGCCGAGGTTTAAATGGACTTCATGGATTCCGTCTATAGAATAGACCGTCTCCCATGAGACTTACTGTTAAAATTAATATGAGCTTTAAATGGGCCGAGGTTTCAAAGCCCGGTCCGGCCCAACACGGCCCATTTGTACTACTAAAAATTATTTTAATCCCAATTTATCAATTTATAACAATTAAATCATCATTTATAATAATTAGATTGAAAATATATTAATAATTATTGACATTGTCATTTAATATATTTAAATTATACACTAATTATACTATTTATAAAGACTCGTTTTCGGCCCTTATTGAGCCCTTTTATAGCCCACTTTATTTTCATTATAGTATAGCTCGTTTCCGGCCTGACCCATTTTCGGCCTGGCCCTTACAAAGCCTCCAGAAACGGACCGGATAAGGGCTCAAAATGGAGGTCCGACCCATTGAACACCCCTAATTACAACATACAATTGAAAATGGGTAAAGGTGTTAGTATTATTATAAAAAATTAAGTATTATGTAGCTAGCAATTCTCTTAAATTCTACTCCATTAAACAAAAAATTTGAGCCTACATATTATGAAAATAAACAATTTTACTAAATTGTTTTAGAAATTTTGAACAAAATAAGCAATTATGTAGATGCCTCAAATTATTTTTTCTTTAGAGAAGAGAATAAAATTATTGATGAGAGACAATATGTGGTGTGATGCATGCATTAAACAACTACTCCCTTTGTTCCAATTTACTAGTCCTATTTCTTTTTTTGACAATTCCTTTTTACTTGTCCCATTTTCTTTTTTGGATATCCTTTTTTTTACCTAAATACCCCCACTTTTCCAATTCCCAATACCCAACAACCACATTTACGATTAATTTAATCAATTAAAATACCCAACTACCACCTTTTACATGGACCCCACTACTATCTTAAAATCCGTGCCCAGTCAAATGAGACTAGTAAACTGGACCGGAGAAAGTATTATACTTCCTCGGTTCCAAAATACTCGCTACATTTTTATTTTGTGCACTATTCATCGTTCAAGCTTATTTTACATATTGCGACTAATGTGTAAGTAAAAATATAGTCAAGTGGGATCTTGTTTGAATCGTCTAATCGCATACTTTCATAATATTTAATTTTTATAATTTTTAGATAAGTGTAGTTTAAGATATTAATAATCAAAATTGTGCATTGGATTGCGTAAAAAAGTGAAATGTAGCAAGTATTATGGAACGGAGGAAGTACAATTAAAGGCAGAATTATCAATTATAAAAAAGTACTCCTAGTCACCTAGATTTGTCCTATGTTTGGTCGGTCATGACTCGACTCACTGATTTATCCCGCTTACCAAACATGTTCTAAGAAAAAAATAGAACTTTCATGATCATGGAATGAGAATCTATACCAATTACCATACCATACTCTCGCCTACAAAGTTAGGGTTTAGGTAGGGCCGACCCTAGATATATTGGGGTTTTGGGCGAAATTTTATATTTAGGCGTTTTTTTTTTTGCAATTTATAACTTATATGGACCTTCTACAATTATTAATTTTGTTTTTCTGACAAGGGGGCCCTGGACGACGGCCCCTCTTGCCCACCCTTAGTGCTGGCCCTGGGTCCAGGTAGATGACATACAAATCATATTTTTACCTTTTAGTAAAAGAGAGTAAAAGAAATATAATCAATTAGACTCCAAATAGTGAATCACATACCAAAAAAGTAATGAAACTAAGCATCAATTCATAAAAATTAAATATAAATAGAAATAAATACGTACATAGAAACATGAGTAAATAAAAATAGAAAAACAAAATAAAATAAAATGGTATACCAACGTGAGGAAGAGAAAAGAGAGTATAAAAAGTCTAAAACTTGAATTTAGGGTCTTCAACTACTCTTATCTCTAATCAGATTTCAGAAAGATGCAACTCATATAAGTCTTGAGCTGATTGTCACTAATTTGTTCCATTTACCCTTCTTTTTTATCCGGGCTTAAATCAAGCAATAAGCGCGACAAACATGAAGTATGTACTAGTAACAGTGTGCGCAAAAACTTGGACAAGACGGTCTTATAATGAGACCATCAATTTGGGTCGGTCCAATTCGCGCGTGCAACAACATTTTAATTTTTTGGTCATTTATCAATTTTGACCTTAAAGATATCAATTTTTAAAATTGAAACCTTTAAGATCAAAATTAAAAAATGTCCAAAAAATGAAAAAGAATACCCAGATTGTTACACGCGCGAATTAGACCAACCCAAATTGTCGGTCTCATTATGAGGTCGTCTCGTTCAAGACCAGTTGGTGTGAAGTATGTTTTCCAGTTTCTTTCTCACACACTGTCGGTGTATACATGCATGAACTATTTATAATCTAGATTTCATATTTGTGGTACCTCTTCAGATCCGATCCCTAGCTCTCCCCACATATATTCTCTGTTGGCAGGTACTCACTCCATCCTCATGAGATTGAGCAATCCTTTACATGCATATTATTAAGATCAAAATAATGGGGACAAATAATTTAAGTATATAAATGGGATAATATTAAATTTAGCTGGACTTATTATCAATATTCGCATAAAATTGTGAAAACACGACTCACGAGGTTCGTACACTATTATATAGTTTTAGAAAAATCTAATAATCAATACTCTAGAAAATGTATAGATCAACTTAGGCTACCAAAACAAGAATATACTAGAAGGTTGTAAGAAAGTGTCCTTCAACGACATAGGGGTATTGGGCAATCAACTGATAGCCGATTACATTGGCTTATTTCACCAGCTGATCATTTTATTAATCGATTTGACGATTTAATTTTGAACCCGCTTTTTATGAGCAACTTGTTCAAAAGCAACTTATTTATAGCAATAAACTGTTTCAACTTGCTAATTTACCGAACGCTAACATTGATGATTTAACTACCCAATCCTCTATTTTGGTATCAAAATAGCTATATTTGCCTAGTAAGCTTTTTTTGCTAAATACCCCATAGTGTTTTATAAATACTCTAGAAAGGGTTAAGCCACATAAAGGCTATCCCACAAGATTAACAATATGAGAGCTATCAAAATTTGTGAGTTATGAGAGATAAGTGAGATATTTTTGCTTTATTTTTGATAAATCAAAAACCTAACAACCATAGGACAATTAGTTTGTATCCCACACAAAAAATTCAAATTTTTATAAAAATTTTTATTTGTTTTGTTTTAAGATTGCATTTTAGAAATTTTATAAAGGGCACCGCTTTTTCTTTCTGCATATGGCCCATAAAATCACATAAACGGTACTGCATAAGCTCTCATAAAAACATAAGAGAAGACTGTAAAAGTGTGGAATAAGCGTTCCACAAAAAATATTGTTGTACAATTATTTTTAATCAGTTAATGTATTACAATTTTTTATTTGGATCCTATTTCACATTTCGCATGTGTCCAAACTTTCTAACACACATTATAAGGTAAGAAAATATCACCCCAAAATCATATAACAGTATGAGTGAGACTTGTGTTGCATCTAGACTGTACTCATAACTTAAAAAGCTCTCATATACATAATAATAGTAGAATACTTCCTCCGTTCCGAAATACTTGCTACATATCGATGTGGTGCACTATTCATCGTTCAAGCTTATTTTACATATTGCGACTAATGTGTAAGTAAAAATATAGTCAAATGAAATCTTGTTCGAATCGTCTAATCGCATACTTTCATAATGTTAGATTTTTATAATTTTTATATTAGTGTAGTTTAAGATATTAATGATCGAAATTGTGCGTTGGATTGCGTAAAAAAGTGAATGTAGCAAGTACTCCCTCCGTCCCTTATAATTTGCAGCATTTTCCATTTTCGTCCGTCCCACTTAAATTGCAGCATTTCTATTTTTGGACTATGACCCACCACTTTCTTTTAATCTCATCCTACATTTTAACTCTCTTTTAATTTTATCCACACAATTCATTCTCTCTTCTCATTTATTACCACTTTCTTAATATTTACCTATTTTGTCTTTGCTACTAACTCATCAGGATAGAGTAGTATTATGGAACGGAGGAAGTATATAACACATATAAGGTTTTATTTGAATTCTTTTGACATATGGGTGAATCATATGGTAATTGCAGAATGGGCCAATGTTGAAGTTGGGTGAGTGTCACTAAATTATATTGTAATAATATTCCATCAAGCATGTCACTAGCTCAGCCACAAGCAAGCAAATGGGCATATACTTTTTGTTGTTTTTCCTTTTATTGTCTTACTCAATCAAACCTCAGCTCATTCTATCCAACAAACTTATTATTATTATTATATAGATAGACATAGTGGGTTTGAGAGACACGAGCCAGTTGTTTTATTTCTATTTAATAGCTGGCTTTTATCTGCCTATACCTAAATTCTTGTTTTCTTCATGCTCATTTGCTGACTCGTGTAATTTCCCCTTACTCATGATCCATCTCATCGTCTATCAGATCTTTTCATCGTGAGACAAATTTTTATCGGCTTATATCTAAAATCTAGCTTATTTATTTTGTGGGCTCTAGGTAAACTTAAATGTGTTAAGGAACCAATTGAACCAAAAGCTTATGCTAATGGTTGAGGCCCCAAGATATGTTATATACTCTAACACGCCCCCTCACACGAGAGTCATTTGGGCTAGAAGTGTGGATGCAACACATGCTCTCCTCATACCCGATGCTAAATATTCTATACTTTAAATGAGGGGTGGTTGAGATTTGAATCCGTGATCTCTTGTCACACTGGCTTTTGATACCATGTTAAGGAAACAACTCAACCAAAAGCTTAAGTTGATAGTTGAGGCCCCAAGATTTGTTATATACTCTAACAAAATGGTTTCTCTCTATAAAGGATCAATTTTGAACTTTAACGAGTGTTGAAAAAATAAAAGAGATGAACGTCCGAACCCTATATATTATAATTATCATTATAAATGTAGACATATCATAATCTCCTTAATTGGTAAGAAAATTAACAATTTACTTCATTAACCAATTATTTCAGATTTTAGGGACCTTTCTAACTTAAGGCCCTATGCAAATGCCTATTTTACCTATTTTCAAAAACAACCCTACATAGATGATCAGCTCAATAAAGATGATTTCACCCTGAAAACATCATATTTAAGAATTGTATTTATTTCAAACAAATGACACAAAATAAATATCACATATGTGAGAAAGACTTGATCTCGAAATGTGAGGACATTGTCAAAAGATTTTGAAACCATGCAAGTTATATACTCAAGATAAAGAAAAGGATTTAGTTAATTGGTCTTATCTTCTTTGGTTGAGGCCTTGAGGGAATGTAAGTGGTCTATATTTGACTTTTCTTCCAACTCTTAATCAAAGAAAGCGTCAACAAGTGGGAGACATCTTAAAAATACGCAACATTTTATTAAAACATTTTTATTTTACATATTTTTTAAATAATATTCGAACATACTAATTTTCATGTTAAGTTATTATAAACGTTAATGTAATAATATAGTCTACTGGGTGAATTAAGGGCAGTGAAAATTGAGCTCAAAACCAATCGATAAGCTTAACTTAGAAACTATCTGGTCCGTATTATTATATACTTGCTACATTTCACTTTTTACGTATTCTAATCCAAAAATTATAAAAAGTTAATAATATGTGAATGTATGCGATTAGACGATTCAAACAAGATCGCTTGACTATTATATATTTTAACTTACACATTAGTCGCAATACATACAATTAGGTTGAACGATGAATAGTGCACATAATAGAAATGTAGCGAATATTTCAGAACGGAAGAAGTATGATAGAAGATTAATTAAAGTATATATAGCATATAGCATATGGTATATGGTATTACAAGAGGAATATGCCATTTTTATAGAAGTAGTTGTTCACGAAATTTGTTGCACTTCTGTATTACATTTCATCAAATTTATCTAATTTTATTTTTATTCATGACCCATGCTCTTTTTTCAATTATCATCTAAACATATATCTTATTTTTCCATTTCAACAATATATTTTTCTTGATTTAATTTTACATAAAATACCACTTATTCACTTTTAGAAAACTTTCATTATTCGCCATTAGGAAAAATTGGAGAGACAGGGGGACTCTAAAACAAGTTTCTTATTAGGCCGTGACAATCACATAATCTCACCGTGGCCCACTAGTAGGGACACGGGACACCCGTGGGCTCGGGCCCACAAACCCACGGGTCAAGAGCGTTGACTTGCACATACACTCGGTGAGGTTCATTGTTTCCCAAAACCATATGACAATAGGAGGATTAGCTCACCAAGTATATATGCAAGTCCACAACCCACTTTTTTATCGATGTGGGATCTTGTCTCACATGTGAATTATTTCCAACATTTCCAGAAGTCTACATACTCTTCTACTCACCTAGGAATTAGGATAGTAACAAAGGAAAACATTATTATTATTAAGTTTGGTAATTAAGGTAGAGAAAAATTATACTAATTAAATTTAAAAAAGAGCTAAATATATAAATGAAATTAAAAAGTACCAAGTTATCGCCCAAAAATAAAAATAATACAAATAATAAATAAAATCAAAAATTAAAAATTAATACCAAATAAAACAGACGTACTCACATACAATACTTATGATTTATGAAAATAAGAAAAATAGCATTGCTTATAACAATAGTCTTTTCATTCCTCTCCTTTTACATCATTTTGAGTTATCTCTTTCATTTGCATCATTAGACTTGTTTTACTAATGTTAAATTAAAACAATCTGTTTTGTATGAGACTGCCTCAACAAATACTTCCTCCGTTTCATAATACTTACTACATTTCACTTTCTTACGCAATCCAATACATAATTTTGATCATTAATATCTTAAACTACACTTATCTAAAAATCATAAAAATTTAACATTATGAAAGTTTGCGATTAGACGATTCAAACAAGATCTCACTTGACTATATTTTTACTTACTCATTAGTCGCAATATGTAAAATAAGCTTGAACGATGAATAGTGTACAAAATAGAAATGTAGCGAGTATTCCGGAACGGAGGAAGTAGTCCATAAGTTAAAAGTTTTAATATTAGGCTATTTGAACCAAATATAAAACATGTCTCACGATAAGATTGTCTCGTACAGTGAAATTAAAAAGACAAATTTAATGTGACAAAATAATAAGAAAAAGATTTACCAACGACAATAATTCTAGTGGCATCTCAATTTTTTATCATTTTGTCTCTCTCATCCTCAAGGCCAAAATAAAGGCAAAAAATAATAAATAAAATAAAAATAAAAATAGCAGGAGCCAAATAGTAGCAGAAAACCCCAATTAAATTATACTCAATCAATCGTAAACGAGATCTCTTTATCATTTTATGATCTTCTCTTCTCTTCTCATCCCAATTCTCCTCTTTCTATACATTTTTACCAAGTCTAACATAATTTTATCTAATTATACTATCAAAATTCCATTAATTTGAGCTTTTTTTCAATACCCATCCATTTTAATCTGATAAAGAATCAATTTTTATGGTGTTTTAAGCCCTGAAATTGAGATTTACCGCCCGAAAATCATGCCTCCGGCGGCAAGTACGCCGGAATTTCCTGATGTATTGCCCTATACTTCTCCGTCAATGGCGTCTCGTTTCCCTAATCTTAGAGGTGTTCAATGGCGGATTAATCTTGGTGTTCTTCCTTCTTCTCTCTCCTCCACTATTGATGATCTTCGTCGGGTGACCGCTGATCATCGCCGCCGGTAATACAACTTTCTGATGACATTTTGTTGATTTTCAATTAGATTTTGTTTGTGGGTTTTAAGTTTATGTCTGATTAACTGTATTCATTTAATTGGTCTTATTGGCATTAGAATTTGTTACTGAATTGGAAGTTTTGCCTTGGTTGGGTGTAGTACAAGTAATGGTTTATTGTAGTATTAATAATTTGATATCATACACTCATAGTCTTAGCTTCAGAGAATCCTGTCAAGAGCAAGTATCTTCTTTCTCCAACAAGGTACTACGGTCGAATCCGAGCCTTTCCCTTCCATCAACCTACCCTATAATCCAAAAAGACATAATTCCTACATTATTTTGGAGGGGCTGTATTCTTTGGTCTTAAATCAGTGTTTGTATAAAGTCTGTTTATGCAATATCTAATAAAGAATAGTAGCATATATATTGTATAATTGTTCACTAATATCTTGTTTTTGAATGTTTTAATCCTCAACCTATATTGTTGTGGTACTTTGGTAGATAATGGGGCACTGTTATGTTAAGATTTGTGTTTTTACTCTATTGTATGTTTTGGTATGTTTTACTTGAAGTCGTTTATCGTTCCGTTATTTGGTTTTCTGAGCAAACATTAATGAGGAAATATACCCCCTGCTTATTTATGAGGAACAACTTTGTGTCATGCTAAAGTTTTGAGCACTACAAGCCCTTGGGGTTGAGTTTTATATAGTTCTTGTGGTGGATCTATTACTTTGATTTGCTCCTTCAAAGAATCAAGCTTATTTCTTGTTCTGAACTGTAGTAATTGTTTTGTGTAGATATGCTTCTTTAAGGAGGCGTCTCCTTGTTGATCCGCAAGTTACCAAATTCAGTGATGATTCTCCAAATCTAGCTGTGGATAACCCACTTTCCCAGAATCCTGGTGAGCTTAAATACTTGTTGGACTGCGTTGATAAATGAACTATTACTAACCAGATCAGATTAGACTAGAAACGATATTAGTGCCCTGTGTTAGTGATAAAATCAAAACGGGAAGTGTATTAGTGCCCTGTGCTTGATTGTTTTAGTTCTTGGAATACATTCCTCACTTCCACTTGCAATTTAGGTTTCATACTGCATTGCACCATATTTAGTCAAACTTATTATTAATAGTCCTCATTATCCGCTTAACTTTTACATACTAGTTGGCTGTTAAGTATTTCTTTTTCGGCAATAAATTCATTTCCAAACATTTGTTTTCATAATACCAAAAATTTTATATCATAATTAATAATTGAGATTGCCCTGTATCATCCTAAAGGCATGTAGGACCATGGTACATAACACTTAAGGCGTTGAAATGAAAGTTAAGTATCAAGGCATTTGACAAAAGTGATACAAGGAAGATGATACAATTCGGTTTTTGGTTGCACTTCTATTTTTTATAAGCACTAGAGAAGGAAAAGGACAGATGAATGGAAGGAGGTTCTACTGAACTGGGGAGACGCTACACTTGGAGTGAATCAGAAAGAGATTATTGAGTAAGAGAAGCCAGGGGAAAATTTGCCTCAATAGAGGTTTCAATGGGCTCTGGGGGGGCTGGATAAAGGTCAAAAGTTCCTCTGGTTTAGATATTAAAGATTTAAATTCTTAGATTGAAGTATCACTTCAGGGGTGAAAGAGGTTACAAGTATTAACCATATAGTTACAAAGATTGATTGACTCGGAATAGAATGCTCTTGTTAAAATCTCTTTTATGAAAGGGGTTCCATTCTTTTCTGTGTTTATATCTTTTTATAAACCGCTCATTATTGTAATTGTTTGTGCAGATAGCACATGGGGCCGCTTCTTTCGCAATGCTGAGTTAGAAAAAATGGTTGACACAGATTTGACTCGCTTATATCCTGAGCATGGAAGTTATTTTCAGACACCAGGATGCCAAGGCTTATTGAGACGAATCTTATTGCTGTGGTGCCTGCGGCATCCAGAATGTGGTTACAGACAAGGTAGACTGCCGTTCTAGCTGTATGTAGAGTTAGTTGCTCACATGTACTGTGAGACATGCGCATTTTTGAATTCTTAACAATAATCCGAATGCTAAATGAAGGTTACATTACTAGATTGCTTTGGGATATAGTATATAGTGTTTTCCTTCAATTGTTTGGGTCTTTGATTTTCATTTTTGGTGCATGTCAATTTTTATATCCTAAGAACAAAGTTTTTCCCTGTGGATATTAATGGTGTTACAAATTGTTCCATTTTTAGGGATGCATGAACTTTTAGCTCCTTTATTATATGTACTTCATGCGGATATTCAGCACTTCAATGATGTACGCAAACAACATGAAGAGCACTTCGTTGACAAATTTGACGAGGTTTTGTTGAATGAAAGTCAAGATTTCAATTTCAAGATATCTGCATATTCTTTAGACGACGACATAGGCCCTCAAGTGAGAACCAGGAAACCTACACGACTTTCTGATCTTGATGCCGGTGTCCAGGCTATTGTTTTGTTAAGTGATCCTTATGGGGCAGAGGGTGAACTTGGCATTGTATTGTCTGAGAAATTTATGGAGCATGATGCATATTGCATGTTTGATTCTTTAATGAGTGGAGCAGGTGGTGCTGTGGCGATGGCAGAATTTTTCTCCAATGCGCCTGCTAGTGCCACTCAAAGTGGTTTATCCCCTGTAATTGAAGCTTCATTGGCACTTTACCACTTGCTTTCCATTGTTGATTCCTCATTGTATAATCACCTCGTTGAACTCGGGGTTGAACCTCAATACTTTTCACTTCGTTGGTTACGTGTTCTTTTTGGACGGGAGTTTTCTCTTGAGAACTTATTGGTTATCTGGGATGAGATATTTTCTTTTGATAACAGTCATTGTGTTACAGCTTCTGCAAATGATCCTGGGGTCTTCAACTCTCCAAGGGGAGCATTTATCTCTGCCATGGCTGTTTCCATGATGCTCAGTGTGAGATCTTCTTTACTTGCCACCGAATACTCCACTTCTTGTCTTCAGAGATTGCTCAAATTCCCTGAGAAAGTAGACTTGGAAAAGTTAATTGGAAAGGCAAAATCTTTGGTGCCCCTTGCTATAGCTTCTAATGTTCCTTCTTATCCTGCTCCATTAATTGGACATGGCTACCAGAGCAAGCAAAGTTTAGTGAAATGTCATTCTTATAGCCTATCATTTGATTCAAGTGCTCCTGGAACACCAGTGAATCTAGTACCTGAGAGATATTGGGAAGAGAAATGGAGAGTTGCTCAGGAAGAAGAAGAAACTAAAAAGGTTAATGCTGCCAAATTAGCATCACCTCAGAAGAGGGGTTGGACAGAGAAAATCAAATCAAGACTTTCCAGAACGGAATCTGACCCTTCCCCATCAAAAAGAGAAACAAGACAGAGGGAAAGAAAACCATCTGTGAGAAGAAGCCTGCTGGAAGACTTATCGCGGCAGCTGAACATTGGGGATGATTCTGAAGAAACAGGGAATGATAAATTGTCTTGTATATCTGATCCTCTTTGTAGTGAGTCTAGTGTTGTAGTTGATGATGCAGAACCCTCTTATATCGAGTCTGATGCGGTAGTTGAAAATGCTGGGAATGGAACTGTTGCTTGCATTGATAAGAGATGTTCAGGCGCAAGTGCTGCAAGTGAAGAGCATTCTCCTGCTTTTTCAGAGCCACTGAGTTCTGCTGAGAATGACTCTGAGAGAAGCAGTATTGCTTCTAATCTCTCTCATGATACGATTGATGGTGGAACCCTTGAATCTTTGTCGTCGCAGTCTACAGCTAAAGATTCACATCCTACTGCAGAAGAGCCACCCTTACCGTTATCTGATGCTCCTGATGGAAATGCACATGTATTGGGTCCTGATAATAGTTCAAAAGAAGTATCTGTAACAGCTTTAAAAGAACGGAAAAGTTTATCTGGTAAGTTCCAATGGTTCTGGAAGTTCGGGCGCCAATCTTCTGGTGAAGGGACTTCTGATAAAAGGCCTGAGGTTGAGGACGTAAAATATTCTGATACTGAAATTCTGCAAGGAAATAGACCAGGATGTCCTGGTGATGAGACGAGCTACAACCATGTGAATGTCAAATCCGACAATTGTGACCAGAACTTATTGTGTACGTTGAGGAATCTTGGGCAATCTATGTTGGAAAATATTCAGGTAATTATTCCTGAGGCAAACATGTTGGCTGTCATTGAAGTTTTTGTCTCAGTTTGAGTTTTTATTATTTTTGGGGGGGCAACTGTCTTTGAGTAGGAGACACCATATGTGTCATCTAGAGGTGTTCATTTGGGTCATCGGGTTCGGTTCAGGTGTTTCAGGTCAGTTTAAAATCGGGTCTCGAGTCCATATAAGTTTTTACGTAATGGTATTCCATTTTTAAGTCGGGACGAATCGTATTGGTTACAATGTCGGGTTAATATCGAGTTATCGGGCCTGTTTTGAATATTTCTAGCATCATCTAATGATGCTAAAACATGAAGTACAGCATCTAGATGACTATATATAATAACTAGGTCTAATCCCCCAAAATTTGTTGAACTCATTGACAGCTCCATGGTTTGCACAGTGCCATGGTTTGCATTACTTAGCAATTTCTAGATAGCACTGTAGTAGACTCAGGACTGGACTTATGAACATTCCCTCGTCCATTTCCTTTGCTCCTACGTTTTCTTTCGTTTCCATACTTTGTTACCTTGTATGAGAACGTTTTTTGATGTTTTGGTATATTTGGTGATGATCTTGATATTTTCTATTATATTACTATATTGAAGGATGATTGCTGATGCTATTTGGTTGATCTTGTATAGAAGTTACTTTCTTGAATTCCCCTTTTCTTGTTTTTTAGAGGTGAATTATTGACAATGATGTTATAGAGTGTTTATGTGTCATATCTTGCAAGAGTTGCTAGCGCTGGAAGCTATTCATTTTCATTCCGTGTCTTCGTATAAATTCATGATCTGGTAACTTTTGTGGCAGGTAATCGAGTCAGCATTTCAGCAAGAAAAAGGTCTGCCTGGTTTAGATCAGCGTTCTAAACACGCCCTTGTTGAAAAAGGTCAAGTAACTGCTATTACTGCTCTTAAGGAGCTTCGGAAAATCAGCAACATTCTACGAGAGATGTGATGCTATGCTGGTATAACTTCTTGGTCACATGTATATAGTATTGTTTTTGTAGCTCATACCGTTACGTATGTACACAGAATAAAGAGATTTCTCTATTAGCTGTGGTAGGTTAAGTTTATGTGAGCACTTGGAAGAGCAATTTGTATATGACAAATGTCACCATTCTTATTCAATCATCCATTCTCGACATTCCAGTTGATCGAATAATTGCAGACGTTTCATATTTGGGTTATCGTATTCAATTATTCACAATCAAGTGTTTTATTAGTGTTATTTTTTCAGTTTACCACTTGTATCGTTTGATATATCGAGAAGATAGAAAAAGAATTGGTTGAAAACGAGCTGCACCGTTCCTTGGGCAAGCAACTATATTCAAAATATCTCTCCTTAAGTTAAAAACTTTATGTGGAGAGGCTTTTGGGACATTCTTCCTCACTGCTTTATACCTTAGAATAAAGAAATTGATGGTCTTCATGGGCGCCCTCGCCGTGGACAGGATGAAGTAGGCATACATGATCTTCAAGATTGCTTTTCGACCCGTTCTCTTGGGAGATGTACTGGGAAGGATGCTTTCAATGGTTCTCTCCTGGAGATGATAGGAGAGGCTTCTGTGTGATCGTTAACGGTGATGGTTAAACTTAGTGTGGATGCTGCAGTACCCGTTCGTTAATGGTGAGAGGAGAAGCTTGGGTGTGATCGCTACGGATGAGGATGGCAATGCCCTATTGGCAGCTGCTACTTGCTAAGTCAGATCGGGAAGGTGGAAAAATGGCGAAGGATATGTGGGCGTTTCAGACGGTGGATTGTGGTACGCAATAAGAGTGGAGGAGGATTGTCATTCAAGTTTCTCATAAGGATCAAGAAACTTACATGCTCAAGTTTTAACCTTGTCTTAAATTTGCTTATTGTTAATAGTAAAATCTTTAAATGTAACTCAAATTTCTTCATCTTGACAAGAAAGTAATACAACATGAACAAGATAGAATTATTGAGAAAGCATTACATGCCTACAAATTAAGGAGAGAAAAGAAGGTAAGAAAAGCAGGGTTGTTTCGTTGTGATGGAGCAGTTGTGTCCGATTTCCCTCCTTTAAAAGCGCATCATAGATGCCTTGTTTCCAGTAAGCTTTTCCATATTGCAAAAATTGATTTTCCCATCAAACAATTGAATAGTGAAATTTCTCCCTTCAGTCATTACGTTTTTCTTGCTCTTTTAACCTCACTTTGTCTCACCAATGTGCCCAAGATGCACTCCCGCTCTGATACCAATTGAAATGAACAGCTCTACGAGGTTCAACAACGAAAAACAAAATAAAAATAATGCAAAAGAACACAAGTTTTATTGAGGTATCTTGGATACCTCCCCCTCAAATGATGTTTATTATAATTGAACTCAACAATACAATGTGTAAATAACACTTTCTTTCTTAAGAACAATCTCTCCAAATCACAAATACTAAAGCAATTTCAGAACACTCTCAAGTTTCTTACAATGCTAAAGCCCTCTCAACAAATGTGTGTTTGTGGTGAATGTTTGTATGAGTGATAAATCTTATTTATAGACTAGGAATTCATCACTCTTAGAATCTCCTCATAAATCACCATAAACCACTTGTAACACTCACAATTAACATACTAATAAAGCATGATAATAAACAAGACAATATAGAATCAATTAAACTACCCGCTTAATGCTTCACAAAGCAGAAACTGCACAAAAAGAATCCAATGTTGCTCACTGACAAGCTCGCTCGACCGAGCCAGATACCGCTTGACCGAGCATCTGGCCGAGCCACAATCTAGAAGCCTGTTGTTTCATTCTGACCATTTACTCGACCCAACCACATTTGCTCGACCGGTCGCGTAGCTCCCAGGTTGGTAGAGCGGAGCTTCTGTCTTCAAGTTCTTGTTGCCTTGACCAAGCAACACTTCATCAAACGTTCCAAACCTTAAACCTACGCAACTCGACACATCTTTATCGATAGTCTATAAAGTACAAGGCAAAATATGTTCGATTATATGTTTAATGTTAACGTCATAGTCATGAGTATTGGCATTTGCTTTAACAAAGTTGGTTATAATACCAACTCTAGTAGGTTATAATAGGTTAAACTGTCAATTCCAAAATACCAAATATAATAGCTACAATACCAACTCTAATAGGTTATTATATCAACTCTGTTTTTCGGCCTTTTTAGTGGTATTGTTTTATGCGTTGTTTGGATCTCTCAGGTGGCTGGTACATTATCTTTATCTTCCTCGAGCCGGGGGCCTCAGTTTGGGTCGCGCTCTCCTGTATGGGTACGAGTTGCCGCCATCTTTCCCTCCCCAGACCCTGCCCATAGTTTTCTATGAGCGGGATACACTGGGTTGGATGATGATGATGATGATGACAAACTTCAAATAGCAACTTTAATAGGTTGTACACCAACTCCAAATACCAACTTTAATAGGTTATTTATAATACCAACTTCAATAGGTTATAACACTAAATTCAATAGGTTATAACACCAACTCCAAATAGGGTCAAATGCGCGCATAAGTTTTTATGGTTTTCTTTCTTTTTTTTTGTTTTACTTGTTAGGCCTGGGCCTGAAAAGCCGTTTCTTATAAAAATGGTCTCTCGGGAGAGACGCTGTTGTTTAGAATTAATTACTTATAACTTTAAGATGATCACTTACAATTTTTAAATTTTCACTTATAATTTTTAAATGATCGCTTTATTGTCTTTAAGTGATCACTTATAAGCTTAAAATGCTTACTTACAATTTTGAAGTAATAAATTTTTGTACTTTTATAGTAATCATTTATAAATGTAAATTTTTTCAATTAAATGAAATGACTAATTATATAGACACGTCATTTACTAATTAATTTTAGAATTTAGAAATTTTTTTATTGATTATTTTAGAATTTAGAATTTAGTGTCTTGCTTAGGGATGGCAATGGGTCGGACACGGTTCTGATTATACATACTCCAACTTTGCTCCGGATAATAGTCGGACTTTATTTTTCAGTCCACCCTCCACTAGGAGTCGGATCATGCATACTCCATGTTTGGCCCAACTCAGACTCTCGGATTCTCAGATCTCCAACGGAGTCGGATTATTATCAAACAGTATTGTAGTGATATTGTACTAATGATTTTAAAGCATACAAAATTAACAAAATATATTTTTCAAATATAATTTAACAAAAAATATGTACTTTGAATTCAAGTTTAACAAGAGAAATAGCCCTACGACTACAATTTAAATTTTTTTTTCGCATTTTGATTTGGCGTATTTTATTTCTCTTGATCTAATTTGTCGTATTCTGATTGATTTTAATCTAATTAAAAATGCCATGTAGTTTTTCAAAATCGAAAATTACAATTGGTATGAAAAAGAGCTTGAATTAGTCATGTCTAGAGTTTTAAAGGAAACAAAATATTGGTGTAAAAGTAAAATTCAAAGTCAGATGTCCTTCAGGGTCGGAGTTGGGTCGAAGTTTCGGATTTTTTATAAGGTCCAACTCCGATCCATCTCTAACTCGGACCGTAAAGTTGGAGTCGGAGTCAGATAATTTTGTCCTTGGACTCGAATCGGATTATTTTCCTCATATCAAATCGGACCAGGGTCGAATTCGGACTGAATTACACTCTTTGCTAGTTCGAAAATAAAAAAGTATATAGTGAACCCCAAAACAAATCAGGGCCGTCAATCTAATGGTACAATGAAACCCTAGGGTTTTTATTCACCCCTTCACTCTCCCCCTCTGATAAACACCATTCTACTTCTGCTGCACTTTCGTGCTTCTCTCTCTCCATCTCCTTTCTCTTTCCTCCTCTGCATTCGGCCATGGTGAGCTTTACTTTCTCTATTTCGTTATCCTACTTATTGATATTCTTTCCGATTTCTGATTTGACTATTCAATTTTTGAAAATTTTCCTTTTGCGTGTTTTTTTTTTTTGATTTTCATTGAAATGATTTATTTTGTGTTTTGTTCGTTTTTTCTAATCAAAGGTGAAGGTTAGATTCATTTTTGGGTTATTCAAATTGTTGATCTGTTGTTGAACTTGATTGCTCTGTTCAAATGGATTTAAGTTTTCATTTTTTTGGTACATTCTTGTTTTTGTGATTTTGCGATGTTAATGCGCAACAAGTTCATATTCTGATGAAATATTATCTGAGGAGATTTAGAGTTTTACTATGATTGACAATGGAGTTATATATCGCTTCTTTTTTCCTACGGCCCTTCAAAAAATTAGATTTTTTGAGGTAAAAGCAGTACTGGATGATGCAGCTAATCATGGAAGTATTGTTAGATCGAGAATATATGATGATTTTTTCGAGATTATGAAATTTTAATCATGCAAGTGCTGCCGTTAATTAACTTTTTGTTTTTTTTTTTTTATCGTTATTCATTCCTGGGTTTTATGGCGTGAATAGATATTGCTTAGGGTGAAACCATTTGTTGTTAATGATAAAATTGCAAAACAAATTCCCTCTTACCGTGCCTAGCAAAGTGCTTCTTTAGTGGCACCGGCGTAATGTAATGTTGGATTGTCATTTGATAGTAATCAATACTACCTAAGTTATGAATAGGTTTACAGATACTATGATGAATCTATATTGTGTAACATAGAGGCATAAAGGAAATGAGTATCATATATGGTGGACTGTATTCTGGGAACTATGATTTCTGAGGTTACTTTGCTGAAAATGTTCTTTTCTGTTGCAGGCCTTTGTGAAGGCACAAAAAACAAGGGCTTATTTCAAACGTTACCAAGTAAAGTTCAAGAGAAGAAGAGGTGATAATTGATTTATTTGTGGGAGCTTTCTTAAGTTAGCTATTTTTGTGTTAACATCCTTTTCTGAAAGTATTGTTTTTGTCTTGAATCAACAGACGGAAAGACTGATTATCGTGCCAGGAATCGGCTGATTAATCAGGATAAGAACAAGTACAACACTCCCAAGTACCGCTTTGTTGTGCGATTTGTATCCTTTGCTGCTGTGCAGGCTTTCTTACATTGTGTTATGTTGTAAAACTTATATTATAAATAACTGTTAAGTTTGGGTAATTTTTTGTGGTAAAGCACTCTAGTTGTAGTTGAAGATGAATAGTTGTGCAGCTGCTTTGATTTATTGTTCTTAGTCGGAGCACTGATATTTTACAATGATGGGTATATGTTTTATAATTTGTTAGTTAGTCTATCACTTTTGGAGTTCAACCTTAATTCTTTATACAGACTAACAAGGATGTAATTGCACAAATCATTTCTGCTAGCATTGCTGGTGACCTTGTGCTTTGCTCAGCATATGCACATGAGTTACCTCGTTATGGTCTTGAAGTGGGGCTCACTAACTATGCTGCTGGTATATTCTTGTTTCTTTCACTGGGTCTTTAGCAGTTTTATTATTGCTAACCTTGCTACATTTTTTTTTGGTGTTAATGTTGATGTTTATGTGTATTGGTTTTGCAGCATATTGTACTGGTCTTCTCCTTGCAAGAAGGGTTTTGCAGAAACTTGAGATGGACCAAGAATATGAAGGCAACGTTGAGGTAGCTAAGGAATCTTCTATTCTATATAAATTCTAAGATTATTTTGGTCACTAAAGGTTTTGTTTAACAGGCCTCAGGAGAAGATTACTCTGTTGAACCAGGTGAAACCAGAAGGCCTTTCCGTGCTCTTCTTGATGTTGGTCTTATTAGGACAACTACCGGGAATCGTGTTTTTGGTGCTCTTAAGGTAATGTCAATGTGTAATTCAATGTTTTTGAGTACCGTTTTGGTCTCTTGGACGAAATATATATTTTTCCTTGATTTATCGAAGTTGCAAATTTCAAACTTTATACTGTTTGAAGTTACAATATTTCTCATTCCACAAAAAGGCTAATGTTGGTGTTGCTGCTCATTAGTACAATTTGATTGTGCAATGTAAATGCATCTCGTGCTGCAGGAAATCTAATGCTTCAATGATGCACTTTATTTTACAGGGAGCACTGGATGGTGGCTTGGATATTCCTCACAGTGAAAAGAGATTTGCTGGATTCGCAAAGGATGACAAGCAACTTGATGCAGACGTCCACCGTAAGTACATCTATGGTGGGCACGTTGCTGGCTACATGAGGGTAAGGATGGAGATATGTAGTTTTTTTTTTTTCAGGTTAGTATGCATCTGGGAATTCAGAGCTAACTCACTGTTGTGTACAATTTTTTAGACTCTCATGGAGGACGAGCCCGAGAAATACCAGACACATTTTAGTGAATATATCAAAAGAGGTATTGACGCTGATAACATGGAGGCACTATACAAGAAGGTTCATGCTGCCATTCGTGCTGATCCAAGTATCAAGAAATCTGAGAAACAGCCACCCAAGACACACAAGAGGTGGGTTCCTGAATAATCAAATTTAATCGATACCTCTTGTATTTGGAAGTAGAAAAGTAGTTGAAGTCTACCGAGTTACACATGGACCTTGGCTAGAAGGCTTGTCTGAGTCTTGTTTTTTGATGTGTGGATACAGGTACAACAAGAAGAAGCTGACATACGAGGAGAGGAAGAACGAGTTGATTTTACGGTTGAATAACCTAAACAATGCTGCAGGCGCGGATGAAGATGATGAGGATGAAGATGATGAATGAAAACCTTGTTATCGAGATTAGGAAGTTGGTTTTTTTTGTTTTCAGCTGTTCGACTTAAGAACATCAAGTTTTGTTGTTGACTTTTACTTGCATTATGGGAATTTTTGCAGTTTTGCGGATACTTGTTAGTTACAATGATAAATTTTCAGATATGACACAATGGAACCTTAAGTTAATTGTCTTGGTTGCAAATTTCAATATGATTAAGCTTTTATTTGTTAATTTATTATACTAAATGCATTCAATGTTTTGTGCTCATCCACTTAAAAGCCTTTAGGCGCTTCAAAATGTTTTGTGCTTGTGTAGGATAATATATTTATGATCCAATTGGTTATATATATCATGTTATTTTCATGGTATTAAAATTTTGACAAATATTTTTTTCACAATTTAATACCTATTAATTCTTTTAAATGATAATGTATTAGAATGAATTTTGTAAAGAAAAGATTGTTAAATGAGAATAAATGACTATTGGAATATATTTTATCAAAATTATACTAACTTTTCATTACCATTATAATTTAATATCGATTATCAAACAAACATGTTCTCCCACGTTAATTTGATGTGATGGAGCTACAAGGCAGAAGTCCTAGCTTGCTACATTTACTGCCTACTTGGCACGCAAAATAAAATTTGCAAATGCAACTGTGTTGACGCATAGATTTTCCTATAGCTGTTTTTTTTCTGTGCTTCACGAGTCTGTAATAAGTGAAATTGCCAATACCATATTGCTAATTAACAATTATGCAAGATTTAAGCCTAGCTTGGAGCAAGCTCCCTCCATCCAATGTCATATTGCTGTTCTTGTTTCTTATACAAAGAAAATTAGTACATTTATGTAATGTATACCATTTTAATTAACACAAATTCATTGTAATTTCCACTTTTCTTGAGTGATCAAAAGAGTACAACTTGAACAAACCCACATAAACCCAAAGTCCCACAGCTTGAAAAGCCTGTGATTTTGGCTTGTTTTGCCTGTAATTGAGCACAACAGGCTGATCAGCTCCAAGTCTTTGTGGCTTGAGTGAGCCATAAGTTCTCACATGTCTGGCTCTCTCCAGCAACCCAGGAAGTGTGATAGACCCCAAAGTAAATGGTAGACCAACTCAGTCTAGAATATACACAATTTTCATTGCTTTCAAAAGCATATAGCATTGATCATTGGAATATAATGTCAAAGAAATACATCCTAACTTAAACAAAAGTTTCCTAAGGACTTCAGAAGTTAGAAGCAGTAAAAGATACTAAAAACTCAAGGAAAGTGAAACGATAAGGCTCTACAATATGGTTTCAACAGGTATAAAGCTAGTTTCCACCACAGTCCTAACTATTCATCAATATACAGATCAAGTCGTCTTACTTTGCCGAGTGGTGATATTTGGTGAATTGGTTAATCCTTTAAACCCCTTTTTAAGCATGATCAATGTTGTGAAATCCGGGGAGAAGTGAGGTAATGAAGCCAAATACTATCATCTGAATCTCTTTAACTATACCCCACCAATGGTTAACACCTTCAGCTCCAGCCTCTGGAGCAGCCTCGTTTTCAAGTAGACGTTCTGCACCATCAGCTGGTGGACTCTCAGCCTCTGCTCCAGGTTGGGGATCTGTACATTGAAAACAATGTGAGTAGCACATCAAAAGTTCATCGAAATACAATACCAGATCAAAAGTAATTAGATATGTACATATATGATTAATCGCTACTAAACTCTTTGCATGCAGCATTGATAGATGTCAGGCTGTTTTAGGTTAAAAATTTTGGCCTTCGACAGCTTTCTTTTGATCTAATTTCCCATAGATTAGACTTATTTAGGCGCTTGGATAAAAGACAGATCTAACAAGGAATGTCACGACAGCCAAAGATGAAGAGCTAGAGTGCTTATTAAAAGAAGATCCATGGTTACTATGGTTACTCAAAAATCAGTTCTAGTCCCTTGATTCAACAATAATGCCAATTGCCACACATTAAGAAACCAGATCTCAGTCTTAACTAACAATATGGCTACCAAAACAGACTACCAAATCAGTCTTTTTATCTTCACACTAATTCATGCATTCAAATGTTCAGTCCTCCACTGTAAAGTTTAAAGTATATTACGTCTTTGCAATTTAACTAAATAAATGCATTATTCCTATGAATCTTGATCTCTTACTTTCAAAAAAATACCATCTAATCCACTACCTTCCATTATCCGTCTCTTTGACGCAGCTAATTGCTTATGCTCCATAAAGTACAAATGTGGAATGCCTATGTATAAACACCCTCTTCCATCTCAACACCAACTCCAAAAAGAACCTTAGCTGAAAAATGAATAGATTGCTTATCTTCCACTATAAATTAAATATTTGTTGTAAAACAGCAAGCTTTGAAATTTATCTTTGGCACTCACTGTTATATCAAGCAAAAGCATCAATTCTTGAGTTCTTTACTCCGCACATTGTCGCCATTTAAGACCATTAATTTTTGACTTCATTATTCCAATTAGATGGTCGCATAATTATCAAGGCCAACTAACGTAGCATAATTCGTCGGCTATTCACTTTTTGAATTTGCGATTGCTCAAATAGCCCAAAACCAAATTCACTTTTTTCGATTCGCGATTAGCAAGCAAATTAGCGAATCATGTGATATTGACTAGTAATTAACTTCAGCATAACCGAACATGTATAGCATGTACTCGATTTTCAAAGAGAATAAATTACCAGCGGGTACTGCATCACCATTATCATCTGCTTGTCTAACGATTGGTTCAACCCTGGCAGCAGGCCTTGGTGGCCGAGGAGGAGCAGCTGCCCTGTGCATTGCTTGTGAAATCCAACGCACAAGCGGAGCTAGAGATCCAGTCTGGTATCTGCATCACCCCATCATTTATGTTACATAATTGGAAACTTCTCAGATGCATTGAGTTCATTAATAAAAAGTACTCACCCTGTTTCTTAAAGTCGTTCGTATTTGCCTTTTTGAATCGTTCCATTTGTTTTCCCCTAAAGATTCTTTCTATTTATATCACAAATTTCGGACATAGTTAACCTTGTTTATCCTCATCTTTTATTGTTTATGGTCTCCATGTATTTTCTACTAACTTCATTTTAACATTTATATTGTTTATGATCCCTGCAAATTTTCCACTAACTTCATTTTAACAGTTTTATAATGTTTATGGTCACCACATGTTTCCCACTAACTTTATTTAAACTTTTTTTTAATAGTTGTGGTCTCCTAATTTTTTCCACCAGCTTTATTTTAATTTTTTTAAAACCTTATGGATTTCACTTTTCCTCCATTAAATTTACTATTCATTAAAACAATATATCCACCATCTAAGAGAATCTATTTTTCTTAATTCCTTTGAACATTCTTCATAGAAACAACTCGGATGAAGGGAGTATAAGGGAAGGGTACACGGTGGAGGATAAAGCATATTGCATACTTACAGATATTTCATATACTTACAGATAGATGATAAATGCAAAAAACACAAGTACAGCAAGCCTGTGCCTCGAACCATCTTGATTAAATATGAAGATTACAGCCGCCAACTTTAACAAGAGCAGCGGGTCAAACTGAAATTCAATCTGAAATCCCCGTACAGCAAATCTTCGAGGTCCATTTTGCTGTGCTTGCTGCTGCTGCGGCTGTTGTGGGCCCACCTGGTTTTGTTCCCCGCTGGCTGTTGCAGCCTCAGAAGATGTTGATCTCCTGTTACCATTAAGAAAGAAATAGGACATGCTGTATCATCTCTATTGATTTTCGCATACCCAATCCCACAAGACATGACCCATTCTTATTGTCATACACAAATTGATGAAGAGTCTAACATGTACACCTTTGTACCACTCAATTTGCTACATCATGGTTTTCGAAGTGAGAGCTATCAAATTTAACTATAGAAAATTGAGCGGGGTATTAAATGCCAAGGTTATCCAACATTTTTTCTGTATATTTGGCAAACCAACTGTACACACAGTTCTCCAGTACAAACAAATTCAGGAACATGCAGCAGTTAAGACCACAATAGCAAGTCTAATTAGAGGTGTTCATTCGGGTCAGATTTTTCGGATTAGGTCAAGATCGGGTCTTGTGTCCACATTGGATTTTACATCATTGCAAATCCAGTTTTGAAGTTGTGTCGGTTATACAGGATTGATTACAGGTCGGATTTTTTTGAACACCTCAAGGTATAATAACTTGTTAAATAATAGGTCGGATTAATTATAATTCCACAATTAGCTTTGGCATATGGCGGATATGGGTACAGTGTACATCAATAAACACAAAATGTAAGATTAATGAGAAATCACCCTTTCACTGTTGACCAGTATATGCTTTTTGGTCTGATGTATCTAGGATGCTTGCTGAGGGAGGGCAAATCAGTGGACAAGTAGGATTTTTCCCAACTTACTCTTGATCATTTTACAGATTATTAGTGATTCACTGTTCAGCTTAATCGCTCTTTAATGATCAACTCTGGTATGCCCGACATAAACCCAAAGTAAACTCAAATTCAGCCATCTTTATTTGAAGTGCAAGCCCCTTGTTCTCATATGTAGAACTACTAACTAAAAAGGAGTATACACACTCGTACCGGACAGACCACTAAATGTCCCAAAACCAATTGTTGTATGATCCAAAGGTTTTCAATGCTGATATTCCAAGAGTCTTGCTACTGGTGATCTGAGAATATTGCTGATAACATTAAAATGATTCCTAAGCTCCCCCCTTCCCCTCCCCTCTATTCAGGCCATTGTTTTAGTTACAGACAGTCAGACACCTATAAAACTAGTTAATACATTAGAACCATGAAAAGTAGATTAATTAGTCTCACTACTATACAAAGTTGGAATCATTTTAATTACACAAGAGACAAATATTTAAACACTTAAACTAGTACTCTCTTTGTCTCAAATTAGTTGCTACAAAGGGTTTTATATTACATTTTTCCAATTTTAGGAATGAGAAAAGAAACTTAGGGTTGAATGGTTTAAATGCACCAAAAAAGAGACATATGAATTAAATGACGTAAATTCATTAAACTATATTGGATAGATTTAGAATTTAATTTGGTATGGTCCAAAAAGAAATTTGTAGCAACTATTTGGGATAGAGGGAGTAAATCAAACTCTATGACGCTTGCAGCACCTCCAATCAAATACTCACGTTGGTGTACTATACGTAAGAGGAATGAGAGAATTGGTGGGAATCCCAGTGACAGTTCCCATAAATGGAAGCATGGGGACAGCATATATTCCAGGTCCACGGTTAGGATGCTCTGGGTTCTGCGCAGAAGCATGACCTGGAAGCAGTGTCGGGTACATGATCGGTAACATATTGACACCTCCATGTTGAAAAGCTGGAAAATAAGGAACATTGGGTATCTGATAAAACACAGTAAAATCAAAGTGAGTTGAGCAACAACAAAAAAAATCTAATTATGTGAGTACACATTTGATTAAGAATTGCTTCACTCAAGGAGAATCTTAAAAAAATGACAAGCACAGTAATAATGAATATCAAGCACAACAACCTCAACAGCAATGCCAAAAAATTTTTCAATTATATGAGGTTGACTCAGTGTCACATGTCTCACAATTTGCTTTGGTTCCAATTTGTTGTACGAATTCGAGTTTGCGATACTGTAGTTGCCAATTTCGGTGTTCCTAGGTTGAGTTGTTGATTAGTGTATGTGGTTTATTTGAATCACCAGATATTGTTATCCAGTAGTAGATAATAAATATTTTATAAAATTACCAATAATATCCAACCTTCCATGGTTTTCCTACAATAATCTCAACTTTTGATTGATCGTGAATAATCACAAGTATAAGGTTGTTTTTCCACCAACGTGGTTTGTTAACTTGTTACCTGTCTACCAATTTTATTTTCATTTAACTTTTTTTTTAAAACTAATTAGAAAACAAAAAAAGAAAACAAACACCCACCCTCCCCTCCTTATGGCCATCACCACCACCCCACCTCGACGGTCACCGACCTCTTCACCCAACAACCACCTCGCAGAACATAGTGAAACCTCTCACCACCCTTACGTAGTTGTCCAAAACCCACGAGCCACCAACAATGAAAACCTTTGCACCCCCATTTTCAAGAATGCCACCACACCAAGGTAGAAGAGAATTAAGGTAGGGGAGGAATTCGAATACACCCCCATTGCAACCATCATATACTTTTCTTCTGTCTTCACCACCATTGTGAAGATCCTATTCCAATCTTGAAAACCCCACTTTCAACCTTGAAATTAATGGCAGCTATGGTGTGATGTTGCCAGCATGGTTGGGTGGGTTATGGGGTGCTAGAAAGGGAAAGGGTAGGCATGGGTGGTAAATTTCAGTTGACTTTGTTGGGTGGCCCGATGATACTTGCACGCATGTTGAGTTGACCATTTGAAACGAGGGGGTGGAGGAGGTGTGGGCTTGTGTTGTAGGTGGTGGGCACGGTGGGGGAGGGGTTGGGGCTGGAGGCACAGTAGGGGAAGGGGTTGAGGTACTGTGCATGGTGGGGAGGGGTTGAGGTTGCGGCACTAGCGAAAAAGATGATAAAGCTAGATTTTGTTTTTTTAAATCTATTTTTCTTTCTTTTTTTGGCTATTAGATGACAAAAAGGTAAATTATGTTCATAGCAAACAACTTCAAAAGTTGGGATTATTCATGGTTATTGTTTTGTGTTGCTCATATCTTTGCTAAACTGTGTTTGGAACTTGGAATTTAGATTTTTGTGGGATGATGGTGAAGATAAAATTTGAAGAAGACATATCTTGCCCGGGTCAAAGTCCAAGTTTCAATTCAAATGAATTCACACTTGTCTTAACCTATAGTTTGATGGCAAGAAGATCAAAATCTTTTACAATAATGTTATGATAAGGTAATACAATTAGTATTTTGCACTATGACTTGATTTTGTCCGATTCGACAACACCTGAAACTATAGGATAGGAGGATATCATATTGTATAACAATAAAAATATACATATATTGACTTTTTACTAAATTTTTCCGTTATATGTATCTTAAAAATTATTTTATATTTTATAAAATTTGAGTAAATAAGTCTAAATGAAAAATACTAGATAAGTATTCTATTTAAAGCCCAAATGTATTACAAATAACACTAGCCACAAGTGCAGACTAAAGTTAAAAAGTAAACAAAATTGTAAAAATTGGTAAGAAGAGTTAGGAGGGGAGAAGAGAGCCACACGTGACGAGAATTAAAGGAAGGATGGAGAACGAAAAAAACGAGAAGATAGAAGAAAAAAGATCGGAGAGACAAAAAAAAAGAAAAAATTATTTCTTTCTCCCGTTTCAATGTTATCCTCTCTAGTGTTAAAAACAAGAAAAAAAAAGAGTTGTGCTTCGACAATGGTACGGTGAGGCTTTTGTCGTGTTCAAGACGGATCATCCTAGCGTAAATCCAACCTAAATAACATTCTTTTTCAGATTGTATTTTTACAACCTATTCCACCATGTTGTGTCCTTTTCACTATCATATTGCCTTTTTTCTTTAAGAAAGTCTTTAGCCGGCATGAATAATACAATTCTTCATCTTCATCGAAGTTAAATATGTATACTCCTCAATTGCCCAATCAAAAGATTTTATTAACTAACAATTTTGGATACCACTATTTAATTCTTCCCTATCATTGAATTTTATTCTTCTGCGGGTTTGATCACATATGAACATGAAGCATATACATTCACCTTGTATAATCTTAAAGTTTAGACAACTTTCTTATTCAATTCTCCTGATTAAGAAGTAATCAATTTGGATAGCATCCACTCCACCTCTACAAGTCACCATATGGTTTTACACTTTATATTTGACATGTTAAGAAATATAAATCATATTCTTATACATCTCTAAAAATAACACCCCATCCTCATTTCTTGTTTGATATCTAACACCTCTATTAATACACTTAAAACTCTTTATGTCTACCCAACTGGTGTGATATTTACAGTGTGCGTCACATCATGATACTTAACAATACTAACACGAATGCATAGATATGGAGTAAACTAATATGTCCCTTTCATACACAAATTTCACCCTCTTAATCAATCATTTATTATAAATACCTTTACTATATCATTTGGTGACTACTCATCCATCATAATACTATCTCAATTTCTATTTTTATCTTTTCTTGATATCACAATTTTCAAATTTTTTTCTCTTTTAATAATCATGACCTCTCCACCAATTTTGTCTCCGACATGCTAAGAACATTAATCTTATATTTTTTTTAAGGCACTTAAAACTCTACTAAGTATTCTCCTAAAAGGGTTTTAATATTTCAAGCTAGTAGTTCTGGGGGTAGGCAAAAAGAGCAACTGTTTAAATCCCAATATAGAGGGCACAAATGATTAAATAGGCTATGCTTTTGTTTATTTTAAAAAATTTGCACTTCATTGACAAAAGAAAAAGAGTTAATTTATAAAAGTAACAATGTTGAATGTTAATATCACTTGTGCTTATGATTTTATAATCTTTTAAAATAATTTTATTACTTAGTACATATTAATTTAAACAGCAAATTACTGTTGTAAAATTATTTATTATGTTTTTCTTTTGTATTTAGTAAAATTATGATGTAATTTCAAAGGGACATTAAACTAATATTTCATCTGAAAAGAATTGATTTTAAAAAAATATTAATTTTAACTTGGACCATATTCTTCATTTGACATCCTATTCATAAAAACTAATAATCTTTGCACAACATCTAATCCTCAAAAACTAATCCCACCAAGGTGGTATTGCAACAAGATTAGATTGCCACTTAAGGGTGACAAAATCACGTCCTTGGAATAACAAAGTTAAATAAAGATCTCCTATCAAGGGTGACAAAACATGTGTAGAGGCGAAGAAATGAACTCAGAGGCTGCTGCACGCCTGCACCGTTGGCTCGAACGAGCAGGCCCCACTGCGAGCTATTGGTAATTTTAAATGCTTCTTTGTGCAGTTTGTGCATTACCATAAACTTCCTTGTATGTTCCTACATACACTAGGATAGTTTAGTATGCCAAAAGTCTAAGTAAAAGTTAACGTGCTTGTCTCTTTAAATTTCCCCATGATGCATTAGCCTCTCTTACCCACAGAATACTTCTTTATTGTAATTCCTATAAGTTTTGATCATTTGTCCTTAAACACTTAGCTAATACATCTCTAACTAAATGTAGATGTAGCTTAAGTTTGATGAACCACATAATCCTTGTGTTATTATTGTTATTGCTTTTTTATTGTTTTAATTATATCCCATTTACATATTGTTTTGTTCATTGATTGTACTTTACTTACCAGAATCCAAAAACTTCCCATTAAATTCCGTTTCCAAACTTTTGTTTTTGAAACTCTAGATTAACATTTTCGAAACTACATTCCTCAAATGCTTTTTTGTTCAAGCTCAGACCCAATACCATAAGCCCTTCTTTTCTTTTATCTTTTCTGTTTACTCATTTTCTTGTCATACCTCTATTGACTTATATTATTTATGAAGTAAAATATAAGTGTTTACGTTAATGAAATTCTAAAATAAACGTTTTTTCAGTTTATTTTTACTTTCTCGTATCAGATCGAATTTCATTTCACTTAACCTTGTATGTTGTCATTACCTATCCTCCTTCTTTCTCAACTTTCTTACTTATATTAGACGCTTCTGCATCGAAGTTACACCGATTCTTTTTTATGTGTTCTCTTCCTCGAAAAGAAAATTAGTCTATAAAGAAAAACAACTCATTTGGCAACCCCAATTATTTATTCAAGCAACATAACAACAACGAAAACCAAAAACATACGCTGATTCAACAATAAGTAAGATTAACTCCATGAAATGTAAAGTTTAATAGCTTTCAAAATATCACAAAATCTGTCAGTTAGTTGAAAAAAATCACAGTATACATTATCAATTTAAAATAAGAAATTTCAATCGAAAAATTTCTCCAATTTCTTATCATTCGTTAAAGTACGATCCAAATCCAAGGCTTTAAAGTTAAAACCATGAGCACCAAAAAATTCAATTTTCATACATCGACAAGATCGTATACTTGATTCATCAAATTTAGTAAAACCCTAGAAACATAAAACGAAGAAAAAAATCAAAAAAATATTATTGAGCAAAAAAAATTGAGAGAAATGAGTACCTGAGAACGTTTGAGATCATCTGAAGATGGTTTTGGTGGTGCAGAACTAGAAATTGAAGATTGAGTATCGGGATTTTCTGCCATTGTTGAATTCCTTCGACAATCACTATAACTCTAGTAATCTATGAACTCCTGAATATCACTGATGGTAAAGAGAAGAAATTAAAATTAAGGCAGGCGTTTATAGTTTTCATACGACATTAATAAGCTGAAATTTTTTTGGGAAAATTCTTCTAAAAACTCCCGATTATACCCGGTTAAATGGAGATTAATAATCTCAACTTTGCGTGATCCGCTCAAAACAATCTCAACTTTCGCATCTTTTTTAATATACTTAACTTTGCCACTTTGTTGCTCAGGACATACCCTTTAATATGGTAACCGGTTATAACAGGTAAATCACCTTTTTTGTCATGGAAATAAGAAGGATAAACGGAGGTTAATAATCCCAACTTAGCATGATTCGCTCAAAACAATCCCAACTTTCGCATATTTTCTGTTATAACCGGTTATAACAGGTGATTTACCTGTTATAATCGGTTACCATATTAAAGGGTATGTCCTGAGCAACAAAGTGACAAAGTTAGGTATATTAGAAAATATGCGAAAGTTGGGATTGTTTTGAGCGGATCACGCAAAGTTGAGATTATTAATCTCCATTTATCCTAAATATAAAACTCTCAACTATCGATTATTATTCAACACTCCCAACTTTATGCTCATTTTAAATTTAAAGCACCGATACAATTTTATAATCTGTCTAATCGGTTACCATGTTGTTAAAATGGAAGGGTACGTGAAGGGTCGTGTAAGGTCAAAGGGGTGAGGTGATTAATAAATACAATTAGATCCCACAACTTCTTAAATAAAACCAATTTGTCAGGTTATAAGTCATCTTGGACTTTAAATATAAAATGAGCCTAAAGTTGGGAGTTTTAAATAATAATCAATTGTTGGGAATTTTATATTTAAACCGCAAATAGTTGGGAGTTTTTAATGTAATTTTCCCAATTTTTTTATACAAAAGGCAAAAATATATTTTCATCGTCCATAATACTTGCTAATGAAAATGATATGTTATGTGGGAAAATATCACTATTAATAACAAGTATTATGAAATAGAAAAGTACTTATATTTCCCCATTTGGTTGTTATACTTAAAAACAGTGGTAATAACACAATATTATGTCATTTTGATAGTAATGAAACTTAATCAAATAAAAAATTTTCTTACGAATTTTCATCACCGTTTAATATACAGATTTATTTGAATGGGTTTTGTAAATATGATTACACACATTTCCATTATCCTCACTATTAGTTTGATGTTGATTATGGATCATATTTTCATAAATTAATTAATTTATACAACAATATAGTTATTGTCATGTGTCTTAGAAATATAATATTTCACATATATTTAGTACTATTATCATTGATTTATTTACTTAGTTTAGCTTTTGAAAATAAGAAAAATTAAAATAACCTTATTTTTTTTATTGTTTTTCTAAAATAATTTTACTATTTAATTAACCATGAATAACTATTTCCTCACAACACAAACAAGTTATTAGTAATGAAATCTAAACAGACTTTTAAATAATTTTTTTAAATGATTAAAAAAATTTTTTTAACACCCTAACCCGCTCGATTCCCATGCCCCTTCCACCATCCTAGCCCAGCCCCCACCTTTTGTGCCACCATTAGCCCTAAGGGTGAGGGTAGGATTGGATTGAATTTGTTGGATGTTAGTTGGATTGAATTTGTTGGACGTTTTGCTATTCTTGTGTAAATTATGTGTGAAGAATAATTTGATGACAAGTGTATTTTGTCCTGTCTCCTTTGATGCATCATTAACTAACTTGTACAATGCATATTGTATTTTCTTTATAATTATAGTTGGTGTCCCTATTGGACATTTAATCCATATTCCTCTGTTTGGAGTTGGCCGATCATAGATCTTAGACCATACACATTGTCGTATAGCTTCATGCAAAGCTATAAGTTTTGCATGATTAAAATTTAAAAGATGTAGTCATTAGATATGCTTTGTTGATGTTCAAGATATTGCGGCGTAAACACATTTCTAGTTTTTTAACTTGATTTTTTATGAGTCTGATACATATCCAGCATCATCATATCCAAAGGTATGACATCTTTCCTTGATGATATATAGAATAATGAAAATCATCCCCTAGGTAGCTAAATAGACATTTTATCCAATTTCTATGCTTTCTTGTTAATGCATTACTATACCTAACTACAAATTTCCATGTTCAATAATCGAACTACAATTATTAAGTTTAGAGGATAAGCCTTATTCATGTAAAAACATTTTAAATCTTTTTCGATATAATTGTTCTAATGGACAAATACTCCATTCTCAAATGTTCAATTTGTAGTCTAAGCTAAAATTTAGTTTTCCCCAAAACCTTCATCGGAATTTTTTAATCAAATATTTAATTGTTATTTAAATTTCTCCAAGAGTTCCAATTAGGTTTAAATCCCCTACACACAAATAGAATTGCTTTAATTTACATAATGAGAAGTATATTTATAACTTTTACTATTTAACTAATATTACAAAATCCTTCATATAATAAAAGAAAAAAATCACTTTCATTTCATTTCTCTCCCCTCAATACAAGGATGAATTGAAGAGTTTTCCATTAAAATCAATCTTGCAGGAAAGATTTGTCCTCACAAAATGCAACCAAATTCGTCATAAATTCCGTCATCATCATTGTACCTGGTATTTCCCGCTCATAAAAAACTAAAAAAATGCAAAGAAAGTCATCCTTACAATCCTTGCATTTTCAACATCTATTAAACTTTGTTGCTTTAACACTCTAGGAAGCACCACTTTGAACCCTGAAGTATCCAAAACAATTGCAATGACTTGAATAAAGAAAAACAAACTAGTATTCAATCTGAATCACAACTTAACAATGCCTCTCATAATTAGATCAACATTCAGAACGGAATACAAAATACAAATACAGATATTTATTGTCGTCTCGAGTCATAGATGTGCAAGGCAGAAGTAAAGCATGAGTTCCCACAACTAACCTAGCTAGATAATATGGACAACACAGCAGAGAAAGTGACGGTAAATCGTTTTTCACTGTGGAAACTACCAAGTTACATTATGTACAAAAGCCACTAAACTTGACACCCATCAACAGTAAAAGGCTACTTTTGCCTTCATGATCATCCCAGCACCAACAGAATCCTACAAATTCAAAGTCGAACAATTATTAGTTATTTAGAAATAATGCAAAACCGGACAAACAAATTATGTCGGTGTCTTTTTTTTTCCATAGCCTCAGATTGGCTGAAAAATGTCGTACATAAAAGGGTTGGGGGACAGTCTTTCCCTTTTCAAGGGAAATCACTTCTCTTGTATGATCAGCAAATCTAAGTGCAGGGTTGATTAACGTTATCTGAGACGAGACTTACGAGTCTAATATTCATGGTTTTAGTAAAATGATAATCTGTAATAAGTAATAACATCGAATGATTGTTCAAGTTACCACAAATAGATCTATATAATGGTGAAAGCAATTACAATGTGTGAACAAAGGAAAAAAGAAACCGCTTTTTTACCAAAACCTCTAGGGCTTTCGGAAAAAAAAGACAACCAACTCATACTTAAGGATTTTACTTCATAAATGAATCAAAAGTCCTAGTTGCACCGTGATGCAGATCATCATAGATATGACTGAGCTATTGCAGAAATAATATGCTAAAATTGCAATACCTGCAACCTTAATTTTGAGGTAAGCGAAACAGGCCACTACTTACCATAAGACACAGGCATGCCATGGGAAAGCAAAGTGGCTATAGATACAGTTTCTTAGTCCTCATCTTCGGAAAATGATGGCTTCTCAGAGTTTCCTGGAACCTGAACCTGCACCTCTACTTTTACAGGAACATTATCTGGGACTAAACCTGGTAAGCAAGCAAGATAACTGTTAGTTATGAATGACAAAAGGGAAAAGAATCGATCATTAAGCAACACATATCATCTTTCCTATATTAGAGATATAATCTATCTTCTAGAATCAACACGATAGAAACCAAATTCAAATCAGCAAGGCCCTCAAGCACAATGTTACCAGGATCAAGGTACATTTAGGGTGGCGGAACGGGATCAGATCGTAATTCGCTATTTAAAAATTTAAAATGAGAGCGAAACAATTTTGTTCAAGATTTTGTGGGTCGTGGAAAGATTTACTACTGGTTAAGGTAAGATTTGGGGTCGATAACTTTAAAATAATGTCCTTAAATGAACAAAATAATTTACAAGTGAAAAAAAAAGAAAAGGAAAAACCAAGGTATAGATTTCATGTAATTTGTTTGGTTTTAAATATGTGGATTGTGGATGGAAATACCTTCCAAAAAAATGCGAATGAAAATGGGCTTAAAACACTAGAAAGCCTAAAGCCCAAAGTCTAAAACCTAATACTTAGTTCATATAAAAACACAAGCATAAAAAACCCTAATTTGAAAGGACTAAACAAATCATGCAGGAGCGCTGAACTTTAGTGATTTTATTTAATCTATTTTCATAACGTCTTCCTTTCTTCCAAGAAATTAGGTCCAAGCAATACAAGTACTTTGCATCAAGGGTAATATCAACCAAAATATGCTTGATCTGGAAATGTTACTTGGACACTTAATATGAGTTCAAGTACCCCGAGTTGAATACTCATATGTATAATCACTTTGATGCTTCACTTTGGGCCACAGTCATGAAAATTTACAATTGAATGTTGGGCACATATTCATATTTGAGTTTGACACTAGTAACAGATCAGATCAGAAAAACCATTCTAAATTGTTCAACCTCAGACGCATTATAATATCGTTGTAAATGTTTCATGGATACACCATTGTTGTGACAACAGTTAAAGTGCATTGAAAAAATCTTGCTAGTTGATAACAGAGATGCTATTGAGGTGGGGGAATGTATCATAAATTATCTTTGTCATCTCAATCTACTCCTAACCAGCTAGTTGAATCTTTACAAAATTACGGCAGCCTGAAGCTGGATCTCTCACTCATATCATTAAAAGGAAGAACTCAAAAGGTTACAAGTCAGCTTTAAAGTCAATCTTTCAACAACAGTCATATCTATATGGACTTCTTCATTCTAAGCAAGAAATTTAGACACTTACAAATTCTAAATATAATAAGCAATAATGTTTGTAAGTCAAGACTCAAGATTCTTTTTCTAGAACACTTTAGAAGCACATGAAAAGTATTTTATATGTAGGCTGGATTTTCTGTCCTGATACCAAACCTAGATGCAGATAATTTCATTAGTGGGCTTGTGAAGCATTTTTTTCCTGGTTAATCATCCCAATCATTATCTCATAAGGTCTCTCATTCTTGGTTGCATGATACTTTTTATGTTTTGTTATTTTAATGTGGATGCCTATTCAGCCACACAAACTACTAGCTTTAATAATTCAGGGTTAAGTTGTTTCAGAGTGACAAGAAGGGTTTGAATCTTATTGATGCTAAAAAACTTAGAATGCGTGAACACTGACCAGCTTCTAAGCATACAGTATTGTACAATTACACAATATTATAATCTGGTAAAGAAAAATGGGAATGGACTTTTTAATCTTGATTTCAATTTATGAAGTCCATGAGTTCAAAGGGGTTTCCTTGATCTTCTTCAATTCAGAAATAAAAGCCAACCATACTATTCTAAAATGTTAGGAAATAAGTTGCCGCATTGGCCTAAAATAGAACTAAGTTATGATTGGATATCAAACATGCTCCTAAAAACGTGGAGGATGGAAGGACACAACTACTACAATTACGAGGTTTTGTAAGAATATGAGTATTTAAGCTCAAGGAAGGGGTACTTTAGCTGGTGAAGGATTTGAGCAATGTTGTATTTTCTTAATGCATAATTAAACAACCACTTTGTTATTACAAAAAATTGTTGCATACATCCGATCCACAAAGCTTAGGCTGCAACATTATGTTATTGCAGTAGTAGCACATTATTAATGGAATGAATTTGAAGGAGGATATAGTAATATAATTTGTAAGGGGAAGTAGCTATTTTAAAACTGATATAAATTGTTTTGGGGAAATTTATTTGTAAAAAGTCGTACAGCCTTACTGTTTAAAGAAAACGATATTGAGTACTAGCAACATCAATTCAAGTAACTCTTCTGTAAATGCTTAAGCACTAGTCAATGAGTCATGGGTCCATATGAGATAGGTCACTGAACTTTGTGCCACTAGAAAAATTAATCTAGAAAACAATCCTTCTAGGTGTAAGAAATATGTGAAAAAATTTCAAGTTCTACTTCTTCTAAACCAAAGCTCCAAAAAAAATATTAATTGATAAACAATTCAAGTTCTACATTTTCAAGATCATATACCTCAACTTGGATTTGGGGTGTACACGGAGTGTGTGGATAAAGCAATTGTACTAAGCACTCACCATCAATTGTCATCACCTCAATTTAACTTGCCTTCAACTCAATCACATTGGAAAAAATTTAACGTATATAACTACATGAGAACAAAATCTCTACTTCTAAAGGCGCACAACATGCCCAAACACTTCCGTGAACACCAAACTTCCAATTCAAGAAAATAGAACAAATGAGATTCTTATATGAAAAATGCTTTAAGACTCCTATCTGCCAGCAATTATAGTCACATCACTCCAAACGTCTTATAAGTACACTCTCTACATCAATGTATAATCATCCGACAACACCAACCTCTCAAAATATACACTTCCTCCATGAAAAAACAGCAATCATAATAATGCAGCTCTTTTGGTCTTAAAACAAGATGTCATGACCTCTCATGATATACACCCTCTCCATCAAAATGTTCTAGCTTCACCCCTGGTCATCACTAACTTAAGATAATTCAACATCAAAGAAAATTCAACCGAGTACCAAACACAACTGCAATACATCAAATGCAATCAGATTATCCAGTAACTTTCTAATTGATCACATATCATTTCAATTCATTCAAATCAATTTATCATACCAACAATTAGATTCCAATTAAACAACGTCAATAATCAATAAATACACAAAACCGATAAAAATCATCCAAATTCAATACACCCAATCAAACCCTAAACTCAAAATAAAAAAGAAAGTACCTCCACAGTAATAGGAAGAAGAAGGCCAACCCCTACCAGAAGAGATAGAAAGAAACTCTTCAGGGGTCAGAGGATTAGTAAGATTCTCAACAATCTCAGCAATACTATTATCAAAAGGTCTCTTAGGTGGGACCCAGTAAGAAGAACCGGGTACAAACACAAGCCAATCAGGTGCAAGTCTCCTGGCTATAATACAATGAATTGCATCTTCAAGTTTTTTCAATCCCAACACTTCAATTTCTCCTCCACCATCGGAGTTCGATGAATCAAGGTCGACTTCAATTAGACGAGCTTTAGTAGAGAAGTTTCTAGAGTGGTAGGAGAGAGAATTTGTAAGAAGTTTGAAAATGGAGGTTGATGATGAGGATGAGGAAGAGCAGGAGAGATTGGTTAGGGTTTGAGAAAATAATTGACGCGCCATTGATGAAATAATTTGGGGAAAATGAAGATGATTAGGGTTTAAATTGATCAGGTGAGGATTGGGAATTGAGATTCGAAAAATGAGGAACTGATGAGGATATGATACGAAGGGATCTGGATTTTGGAGTATAACTTTACACCTGCTACGTATTGCACAACCGCCTTATGGAGGTTTCTTTGAAATTACCCCCTAATAAAATTTTGGAAAAACTGCTCAGGAGTCGTTTGGTTAACGTAGAAATTTTCATATCTTTGGAAGTAATTCATTGGAATTGTTAATGACCAAAGGGGTATCATCATCATCATACCCAGTGTTCCCGCACATAGATACTCTATGGCCAGGGTCTGGGGAAGGAAGGTCGACGGCGTCTCATACCCATAAAGAGAGGGCGGTCATAAGAGTGTTAATGACCAAAGGGGTATATGGTAATCTAATTCCTATGTCTCATAGAAATTAATTCCCTTGGATTTTATAATTCCTAGGAATTTTAAATTTTTTAACAACCAAACAAATTAGCATAATACTATTCCCTGGAAACTTAAAATTCCAAGGGTAATAGTGGGTAACCAAACAAGCCCTTAGAATAATACTCCCTTCAATTCACAGTTATTGTCCCATTTAATTGAGCACGAATATGAAGAGTAGATGGGGTCCACCAAAAAGATAGTAGTTGGGATATTTTAATTGATTAAATTAATCGTAAAGGTGGTAGTTGGGGCATTATAAGTAGTAAAAGTGGGGGTATTTTGATCATTATTTGTGTGAATATGGGGTATTTAGGTTAAAAAGTCATAATCGAAAAATAGGAATGAGACATTTGAGATAAACTTACCCAATAAGGAAATGAGACAATAGTTGTGAATTGGAGGGATTATGATTTTTTTTCCTATTTTTTTCTATATCTAATGGTAAGCTTAGTGGTCCTAATGATAGAGAGAATTGGATGTTGAGAGGATTTTCGAGAAGCTGTGGATTATTGCGGCTTATTTGATATCAAATTATTGGTCCGAAATTCACATGGACTGGTATTCGTAATGGTGTAGTTGCAATTGAAGAAAGACTTGATCGGGCATTTGCGAATCCTGCTTGGTTTAATATCTTTCCGAAAGCTTTGGTTCGTAATATTCTCTCCTCAATATCTGATCACCTAACAATTCTTTTACACATAGATGGTAGATAATCAAGAGGGGTCGTAAAGCAAAGAAAAGATTTAGATTTGAGGATTTTAGGCTAGGTGAAGATGATTGTGAGATAGTTGTAGCTGACGGGTCACGGATTGAAAGGGGGGGTTTCAAGCTGCTCTTTTTGAAATGCACCCAAATAAGGCAACAGGCCCAGATAGTATGTCTTCCTCTTTTTTTCCAAAAATTTTGGCATATTGTTGGTAATGATATTATTGAATTTTGTTTAAACTTCCTTAATCATGGTATGTGGTATCATGCCGAGGGAATTTAATGTTACTAATATAGCTTTGATCCCTAAATGAAAAAATCCATAGTGTATGATTGTTTTGAGACCTATAAGTTTATGTAATGTGGTGTATAAAATCATGTCACTATCTCTCGCTAATAGAACTAAGCCTTTATTGTCTTCTCTTATTTCTAATCAACAAAGTGCTTTCATTCCTGGGAGGCTTATTATGGATAATATTCTTGTTGCTTATGAAACTTTATATTGCTTGAGGAAGAATAAGAGTGAAAATAATGGGACTATGGTGGGAACAACATATTGACCCTGCTTGACCTGTTAGCACTTAGTAAGTGGGAACAACTTGGTAGACTTTTTGACCAGTTTGCTTCTGTTCGCAATTACTAAGTGCAAACGGTACCGAACTTGTGCTATGGGGTTTTAGGCGCTTACTTTTAAAAATAAGTCGAAATTGATCTTATTCTATGCTTTTTTTTTTGATAAATTGTCTTATCCGTTTCAAATCTTCCACACAACTATTGCATAAACACAAAAGATTATGTGATTGATATATAATTACATAGGCCGTAAACTTTGGGCCATTAAAGTTGGAAAATAGATACGAGTACCTTATTATCTACTTGGCCCAGTTGGAAAATAGAAGTCCAGTAATCTAGAGTACCTTATAACAGCAAGTCTTAAATGAAAATTTGTGGGCTTACATTTAACTTGTCTCAACTATTTGCTAATTGCTATTAAGACCATATTTAGCTCACCTCATAAAAATAAGTAATTAGTAAGATAAAAATTAGATATAATCGATAAAAATCAGTTGTAACTAGTAAAAATCAATTGCAATTAACTAGTCAAATATCGTTAGCTAGTCAAACCACTACAACATAATTTGCTTTTAGTGAGATTTATTTAGCGACAATTAATTCACATGTCGCTATTTTAAATTTCTAATAGTATATATGGAGGATTTAGTGACATTTATTATACCCTTTAGAAGCATAATAAAAATCACACTGAAGCTTTTTGTGACATACGATTTAGTGACATTTCTCACAAGTACCACTGAAAACTATATTATCAATTACATATGCCACTAAAAACCAAATAAAGTGTCGCTAAATCTCTTTAAAGTTGAACTTAAGATAAAAACCAATAATTATTACACAAAAACATGAATTAGATGTATTTTTTTATGCCATTAAATCAATGTTGCAAAAAGTTAAATTTGTTGTAGTGAACAAGCCAATTTAAAATCATCATCATCATCATCCCAGCGTTCCCATACGGCCGCACATAGATAAATCTATGGTCAGGGTCTGGGGAAGGAAGGTCGACGGCGTCTCATACCCATAAGGAGAGGGCGGTCAAAAAAGTCCTTCGGCTCAAGAAGGGTTTTCAAAGATAGGAACCTGCAAATATCTGAAATCCTGCACCTTATACACCCACGTTAGCCAACCATAGGAATCAACTAACTGCAAGCATAATAAGTGACTAACACAACTAAAAGGATACATATACAGATAACTAAGAAAACGATACAAGTAAGAGAGGCAGTAAAGAGCGATGACGAAAGGCATAGAACAGTAACAAACAAGTCTAGTAATCTAGGACGTGGATAAGACGCTTCTCTTATCCCTGAAAACAAACATTTACCGATAACAACCAACAATCAATAGCGAATAAGTACCCATTTGTAAACCTTTCTTTAGGTCAATAACATGACCTTAATTCGTACACAAGAGAATAGATATTTTGATGTAACCAATTATATGACGCACACTTGGCACTAAAGTTGTATGTGCATGAATTAATTAAACCAAGCATGTTCGCATAAACTGATTCGTGACCTAAAAATCAGACACATACATGATTGTATTATTGTATATATACATCCAAAACTATCAATATCAAAATCAAAATAAAAAAAAAGACAAAAAACTATACGTACAATAATACCCTCAACACTAGCTACAAACACAAAAGGGTAACTTCTAAATAAAGCATCCTATTCTTCTTTGATTTTCGTACGATCCTATCATAGATAGTGTGCATTTATTCAATTACCTAAATAATGTTGATCTAACTTATAAAGTCACCACTAGTATTAAAAATAAATTAGACAATAAATTAGTTATAGCCCTATCAATATAAAATAATTTACTTTTAGCGGAATATATTTAACGATATTTAATTTTAATGTTGCTATTTCAAATTGTTAATAGTATATATAAAGAATTTAGTCACATTTATTAGATCCTTTAGCAGCATGTTAAAAGATCACACAAAAGTTTTTTGGGACATAGGATCTAGTCACATTTCTCACAAATGACACAATGTCTTTGTAATTTCGTTTTGTGGTCTAACCTTTTGGTTAGGATAGGAGTTTCGTCTCCTTTTTTGGAGGTGTCTCCCCAAACCTTGCGGATGACAAGGGGCATGTCCCTTGGAGCTGTGTTTGGTTAGTCACCTCAGTCTAGTGAACCGTTGTAAGCTTCGACTATTTTTTCTGGCATTTTATAAAATTTACTTTGCCAAAAAAAAAGCACTCTTTGGTGAAATATTAATTAAACACCAATAATTATTACATTAAAATATAATTTAATGGCATTTTTATAATGCCATTAAATCCAATATCGCAAGAAAGTTAAATATGTTGTAGTGTATATATAATTGAAAAGTTTTGTATGAGAATGTCTCACCATGAAATGAGTCCATATAATAAGCTAATTTCTCTTATTCATAACTTAAAGAATCATAAGTGATCTCTCTAAGGTTATAAGTGATCTGTTTATAAGACTACAAAAAATGATCATTTAAGTACTTAAGAAATTAAGTATAGTGTCACTATGCGAAATTGGCGACGTACGAATGGTGATGTACGGATCACCGTGAGATCATCTCTTTTGAGAATTTGTGATTTATAATAGGAAAAAATGGGTGACATGACCATGACCCAACAATAAAAGAATAATTCATTATCTTCCCTAAAAAAAAATGATTTTTAAATCATTTTAAAGAGACAAAAATAATAATGATAAAAAAACAAAACTAAAAAGATGAATGAAAATCGCAATATTCTATCCTACTAAATCTTACCATATAAAAGTAATTTGTTAACTTTGCAAAATACCGTTATTTTCTCAATAAAATACACTAACATGTCTTGTACTTTTGTATAGAGGAAGGATCGTTTTATTATATTGTTATTAAAATTGTATTAGAAATTATGCATCTAAAAATAATTTACTTTCATTGAGTATATGAGTATTTGATAAAATCGATTAGTACTTTTCATAAAAATTTTATATATTTAGATGTCGGATGTGCTAGAAAAAAAAATCATTAAATACATTTTACATTTATATATCCTTAAAGCCTTAAAATGTTAAGGTTATTCATTATTTGTTTATAAGAAATAATGATTAATTATTTTGCTTTTAATCCATAAAATCAATGAACATACCTTAGTGTGATAGTATGCGACAAATATCAAAACCGAAAATAGTCCAACTCAAAATCATATTTCTATTAAAACTTAATCAATGATCTAATTAAATGACATGACACCATTATTTATTTATCACTTTTGGATTGAAGATGACCTTCCAATTCTAAAGTAGTCTTTTCTTAAGATGTCTATTTTTAAGGTGCTCCTTTTTCTTGGTTTTATCACGCACTACATCTAACTTTTTATAATGTGCATCAATCGTTTCTAAGTATAGGAAGATGGTTTTGTGTTACTTTCCTCTAGGGGTGGGGATGGATCGAATTTGGATCTGGTTCAATAAGACCCAAATTTGAATTTTATATTTTTTATTATAATATGTGCATAAATTCTTGTGAAAGACATCTTTTATTGTGATTAGGGGCGGAGACAAGTGCCTTATTGTGTGCGCAAGTGAGGGCAATGATTAGCTAAAAAAGTATTATGCTACACCCAATCCTAAGAATCGTATCTTAATAATTAGAAAGTTCTTAATACATGTGCTTTCACTCTTTTAATTTCTAAATTTGCCGCTAATTGTGACAAGCTTTTTAATACATCTGTTAAATAGCCCAACTAAGATAATTAATAATTAACGTATGAGTTCTTTGTTTTAAATTCGTCTCACTCAAAAATAGTCTTTCACAAAAGTTGTTTTTTTTTTTCATTTTATCCTTGGTAAAGTAAATAAGGTAAAGAACACTCCTAGTAATCCCGTACAAGGTAGGGTCCGAGTAGGGTTTTTTATTTTCTAGAAAGATACAGATCAACCATACCCATACTCCAAGGAGGGAGTAAAAAGAGACGCACGCAATCAAGAAACCCCAAATTTATACATGCGTCTAGTAGGAAGTCGAATTCCAAACATTCTACTTCATATACAAATACTCTATCTATTGAGTCACAAGCACTTTTGGAATTTTCTAAAAATCTGGGAATAAATTCATTGTAAATTGTAATGGATGAGAAAGAGTGGGAAGTTATCCAACTGTTCAGCGTGCATCAGGAAATTATATCAATCCCACTTTAATCTATTTATATCAAAAGAATTTTACTTTATAGTTTGTACGGATATTGAGAAGATAGTATTATGAATCATTGGAAACCTTTTCATGTTATTTTACACAAAATTAATTAAATATTTTTTCTTAAGCTCGAACACCTTTTTACACAGTATAATATATTTGTCGTATCGTTTATATTTGAAGCTATTACAATACCATAAAATTATGAAAATAAGCGACAAAATAAATAAAAAAGATCCCAATCGACTAAGTATTTTCTTGGATAATACAAAAGTACTTCGTTCGCTCTTTTTTATTTTTCCTGTATAACTTTTTGCACAGTTTCATAAAAATTTTATAACAACAAAGTATAAATTAAGCGAATTTAAAGAGATCTCAAATGATAGTTATCCACTACAACAAATTTAACTTTTTGCGACATTGCACATGGCATTAAAAAAATGCCACTAATTCATAATTTTAGTGTAATAATTATTGGTTTTTATTTTATTTTCCACTATAAAATGATTTAGCGACACTTTATTTGGTCTTTAGTGACATATGTAATTGTTACTATAGTCTATAGTGACATTTGTGAGAAACGTCACTAAATCCTATGTCGCAAAAACCTTTAGTGTGATTTTTATTATGCTGCAAAGGGTCTAATAAATGCCACCAAATCCTCTACATATATTATTAGAAATTTAAAATAGCGACATTCAAATTAAATGTCACTAAATACATCCCACTAAATGCAAATTATGTTATAATGATCTTGTACTCTCAAAAACCTTAGTTATAAATTTCTCTTTCATTAAAAAAAATGTTTAAAATGAGAAAAACATTAAAACCTCCAAGAAGTAATACTGTCTAGAAATAAAAATGGAAACATCAAATACAACGTAACAACTAGACTTCCATCTTAAAGCCAATATATATTAAAATTTGAGATGTAAATGCTTTTTATATTTTCAACGCAAAACATAATAGCAAAATATGACTATTATAACATACAAAACAAAATTAAAATTGACATGAATTGATTTAGTGATAAATCTAAATAATGTCGCTATATTTATGTCTTAATTAATAGATAGTCATTTATCTTTTTTTTTTCATTATGATTGTTATTTATTCTAAATGTTAAAACTTTAAATTTTTAATAGTATACACATTATTTGACCTTTTAATATCATAATAAAAAATCATACCAAAGTTTTGTATGACATAAGATTTAGTGACATTTCTCATAAATGCCACTAATCACTATAGACTACAGTAAGAGTTATATATGTCCAAAGGCCAAATAAAATGTCACTAAATTACATTATAGTGAAACTTAAAATTAATAATTATTACACTAAGAATATAAATCAGTGACTTTTTAATGTCACTAAATCCTATGTCGCGAAAAGTTAATTTTGTCATAGTGTTGTCTGACTACTTGTCTTTTCTTTTGTCTTTATTTGTAAGTACTTCTCGAGCTAAAGGTATTATTAGTTGCAACCATCCATCTCCAAATCCCGTTTATAGTTTCACTGAGCCGAATACATTGACGGAATCACTTATCAATTAAAATCAATATCTACTTTAGATTGACAGACCCATTACATACGTTACAAAAGGCAGGTACATAGACTTTTTCTCATTATATGAGCAAGCTAAGTATACTCCATACATCAACAAAGTCATCATCATCATACCCAGTATTTTCCGCACATAGATATATAAATCTATGTTCAGCGTCTGGGAAGGAAGATCGACGACGTCTCATACCCATAAGAATAGGGCGGGCAGAAGAGTCAAGAAGGATCTTCAAAGATAGGGACCTACAAATATTCGAAATCCTGCATCTTACATCAATGAAGTATACCACTCAAATAAAATAGCTTTGTTAGTCAATTCCATCATTTTCAAGATGATGCACACCTCTAATTTGATTTGCTACATATCTTACTCTTAAGATAATACAATATCTATGATGAAAATAACTTGTAAATTACATTATTATTTAATTTGAATAAAACCAAAAGTTGTTGAAATCTTAGCAACAAGAGACTTCAATATTTGGGTTTGGATTCTTTATCACATGATGTGTACCTTCACGGCTTAGATAAGGCACTTTGTTTGACAATAACCTCCATTTGTTGGGAAATACTACTACATCATACTCATTTTGTGCTTGTTAGGTTACTTTTCCTATGTCACAACATAATGCTTATAAAGCCTTACCAATTATCCTTTTCTAACAAAAGTTTTATTTATGAACTAGCTCTTACCAATAGTGTTATTGAAATGTGGATTGGATTGTGAAAAAGGAGATGAAAATATTGAAAATCTTATTTGTTAAGAAATAAAGTGAATCAAAAGTTCATGTTCATGATTGTTGCATCAAGATATTTGATGCTAACATCATGGTATTAGAGTATAACATATCTTAGGGCCTGAATTATAAGGTTAAACTTTTGGTTGAGTTGGTTCCCTGATATGGTAACAATATTTCGGTTGATGAAGGATCACGAGTTCAAATCTCAACAATTCCTCATTCAATGCGGAACACTCAACGCCAGATATGAGGAGATCAATGTATTGCGTCCACACTTCTACCCAATAGGCCTCTTGTGTAAGGAGATGCAGTAGAATGTATAAGTTTAAGCTTTTGATTGATTTGGTTTCTTGACACATGGTAACATGTTACGTTGGATTTCAAAACCACGTTAAAGAACCAATTCAGCAAATAAAAAAGTATGGGTTATGTTCATGGGCAAAGCTACATGGAAGGTCAAGGGAGACGCGACCCCACTCACCCTGGTCAAAACACATGGTTTATTACATTTTTATCCTAGCTTGCATACTCATTTAGAGTAAACTTAATATAATAACCGATTAAATACCACAAAATCAAGTAAAGTTTGATGATCAAAGTAGTTAAATACAACTTAAGTTCTTCTAAGTCTCAAAGTATAGAGTTTGTTCTTTTTATATCTTGAACTTAAACATTTAACTAGTTTTTATATAAATATTTTGTTAGTGTATCAGTCATCTAATTATATTTTTTCAAGTATCGGTTATTGATGACTATAATTTTTTCTACTATTTGTCAATTGATTATTATTTTCTTTTTCCTATAGTCAGTCATTCGACTATACTCTTTTCCTACTGCCCATCATGTGATTATAATTGTTTGCCATTGTCGATCATCGTCAATTGATTATTATTTTTTCCTACAATCAGTATGTGGGAATCATAGAGGGACTAAACTTCTCAGCCATACAATGAAATTATGGGAAAAAGTGATAGAGAAGAGAATCAGAAAAGGGGTGGTTATTAAGGAAAACCAATTTCGTTTCATGCCAGGGAGATCAACCATTGAGGCTATACATGTGTTAAAAATACCGATGAAAAAATATAGGAAAAGGAAAAAGGACATGCATATGGTGTTTATAGGTTTAGAGAAGGCCTATGATAGCACACCACGATATATTATCTGGGATAGCTTAGAGGCTAAGGGAGTCGAGGAAGACTTAAGATAACGTGGGTAGAGCAAATTAAGAACGCCTTGAGTGAGATGCGCCTCTCCGGACCTAAATAGGGATATGATTTGTTCTAGACATCAGATCCATGTTATGGATCGCTAATAGACTCTTTTTTCCTTTCTCATCTTTTTCTTTTTATTTTATCTTTTATTTATTTTTTATTTAGTGATGTTTCTATGTAACCATTGGTTTTTTCTCGTTAAATAACATTGTCAATCATCACTCATTTCCTCTAATGTATAGCTCTTTCCTTTCGGAGGTAAAATAGACCACTTTCCTCTAGTCCGAGTACGGGTATGGATTATTTGTCACCTTACCTCACCTAGACCCTGCCCTGAGCGGAATATCGGGTAATGATGATGATGAAACCATTGTATACAATCAAACACATAAAAAGTCATATTCCTAAGTCATTTTGTGAAGTGAAATTTGGTATCCATATGGATCCCTTTCTCAGTGAAGTATATGCAATACTAAGTAATTGCTCAATATTTAGGTTTTTGTCAAATGTATGTTATGTCTAATTATATCAAGTATATTTATTTTTTATTTTTAATTTTTTTTTCTCTTTTTATGTATGATTAATTAAGTTTTCAATTTGCAATGGGATTAATTAATTAAGAGTGCGCAAGAGACAAAAAACAACACATTCTTTGTTTTTTCCTTTTTGGTATGATTAATTTAGCTAATGGTAGATATTTAGAGGCATCAACCCCATCTCACACTATTAATTAAATTTTATTTTAGTACTTTTTTTTTTTTGAAGATATTTTAGTACTAAAATTAATACGTCCTCTTTTGTCGGTTGTGAAGGACCTATTGTGTCACCTTTATTGAGACGTAATTATTGGCGACCAGAGGTATTCAATGGGCCGGGTCAGATCAGGTCAAATTTTAAATGGGGTAGGATGAAGCGGGTCATGTTAAATGTTAAACGGGCCATGACGGGTCAAGTCCATTTAAATACGACCCACTTTAACACGTTTTTTTAAAAGTTCATAAAATATTTTTTTATTATAGTTTATGGCCTGTTAGGTCAATTCAACAATGAATATAACAATATCATATAAAAATATAAAACAAAAAGTGGTAAAATATTTTTTTACAACCAATTTCTATAACTGTCTGACCAGGCCCAACCCGACCCTTTACACAAAGGCCCATTATTGACCCAACCTGTTATTGACCCAACCCGTGAATGATCCGACCCGTGATTGACCCAACCCCCTAATTACCCGTTAAAATGTGACGCGACGGCGATGCTATCAAAGTAAAAATATATGCAAGTGAGATCTTGTTTGGATCGTGTAATCGCACACATTTTATAATTTTTAGATGTGCATATTTCAATATATAAATGATTAAAATAATATATTATGCTACGTAAAAAGTCAAATGTAAAAAATATGGTGAAACGGAGAAAGTATAAAATAACAACAATAGAATATTAATTTTTTTTAAAAAAAACATAGGTAGCCTATGGTACCCATTATTACAATGTAGATCCGCCTATGCCTTAAAAATTGAATATGCATTATTTCTGATTTTTATTTTTTATCAAATGATTTTACCTATCAAAAATATAAAATAGGGAATGATCAAAATGATGACAATTAATTATTATTCGTTCCGAATCATTTTAGATGTCCCATTTTCTTATTTGGCAAAATCATATCAATTGTCTCATTCCCTTTTTTGTCTATCTTTTTTTACTTAAATACCCCTACTTTTCCAATTCCCAATACCCAACTACCACTTTTATAATTAATTTAATCAATTAAAATACCCAACTATCATATTTTTAATGGACCCTACACCATCCTTAATAACCGTGAAAACTCAAATAGGACATCTAAAATGATTCGAAGGGAGTATGTGATTTTGAAATCAAAAAGGAAAAAACAATAAAAAAGGGACATTTTTGAACCACAAAGCCTATCAAAAAAAGAGGACGGTTCACCTACCTTAGCTTAATGCATGTGTAATGTCTCAATGAGTGAGACTAATTGAAAGACCACCACATATTTAATTTTTGCCATACCTATATTTAGCAATAGTTTGCCTTCATCAAGATGTATATATAGATTAATTAAACGTACAAAAAAGATCTCAATGTTAGTTAATCTCAAGAATAAGTGGTTATAGTACATTTTGGTCTTGTAAGAAATACCTCTACTTTGCTTAAAAATATATATAAGATAACTTTAAATTTTCCAAAAAATTGTAATTCACCAGTAATATAATTATTTAAATAGTTGTGTTTTTATTTTATTGATAGAGTATATAAGATATTTTGAGACTTTATCAATTATCTGATATATTGAATGACTATTGGAATTGATATATATAATTGGTTCATATAACCAACTCCAATCTTTTGTGATTAATATTCTGGCAATATCATTGTTGTTGTTAAATACATATATCTATTAACGTAAATTTTTAGCTAAAGTGGTTTCTCGATATGATATTACCGTATCAGAAATCAACGCCTAAAATTTTTATTGACATATTTTTTTATTAAAACTTAAAATTATCATCATCATCATCTATCATCATACCCAGTGTATCCCGAACATAGATAAATCTATGTTTAGGGTCTGGGGAGGGAAGATAGACGGCGTCTCATACCCATAAGGAGAGGGCGGTCGAAAGAGTCTCTCGGCTCAAGAAGGGTCTTCAAGAGAGGAAACCTGCAAGAAAACCGAAAACCTGCATCTTACATATTACACCCATGTTAGCCAAGCATAGAGATCAATTAACCGACAGCAAAGTTAAAAGAGACATACACAACAAAATGAAAACGCACAAGTAACTAAAACGGTAAAGAGAGATGGTAAAGAGCGATAGCGAAAAGGCAAAGACCAACAACAAACAAGACTAGAAATCTAAGACGCGAATAAGGCGCCACCAATTAGCGCTCTCCCTAGTTATGTCCTTAAAAAGGTGAAGTTTGTGCAGGACATATTTAAAACTTAAAAAGTATATTATTTATGGTAAATAAAAGTTTTTACAAGCTTCTTTTCTCCCACACTAGCAAAGTGACAAGCTTGATTTCTATTGACTTATTCACAATTCAAAGATTATTGGAATAGCCAAGAATAGTTCAATACTTCAACTACTAAAAAATCCAATTTAATGATAGTCATTTAATGTTAGAATTCAACCATCTGAGTACAGGCATCCCTCTACACCAATAGATTTTGCGTGCAATATGGGTCATTAAACCATTCCTTCAATTATTTTCATGAATCAAAGAAATTGGACCATAACATTGAATTACTTTGATAATATGCCTTTGTATTTCCTTCGTTTTCATATGTTCTTCTTATATATAATTTACGAATTTTAATGTCAAACTTTAACTATGATTTATCATTGATCTATATGAAAATAATATTCAGGTAGGATCGTAATAAATTCGTTTTAATATATATACTTTCTACATAAAACCTTTTTGTATTTTTTAAAACTCACAGTTAAAATTATTTGACTTTTAAATTTGTCACTACAACATAATTTGTTTTTAGTGGAATATATTTAGCAACATTAAATTTAAATGTCGTTATTTCCAATTTTTTATAGTATATATATAGAGGATTTAGTGACATTTATTAGACTCACTAACAGCATATTAAACAGTCACATTAAAGCTTTAAGCGACATGAGATTTAGTGACATTTCTCACAAATGTGTATAGTGGCAATTACATATGCCACTAAAGACCAAATTAAGTGTCGCTAAATCACTTTATGGTGGAACTAAAAATAAAAGAACACAAATTCTTACTTGAGATCGTCTATGCAATAGAAATCTCAAATTTTGGGGCTAGCCCGATTTATAAATTAAAAAAAAAAAAAAAACTGATTGGTAGTTATGTAAGTTAAGAGGGAGATATGGACTAAGCTCTTAAGAGACGTTTATACTATAAATGGTCTCTCAAAAGACGAACCGATAAAAAAGAGAGAGTGTAAAAAGGACCACAAGAATAAATGAGTTGATTAGAGAGTTGGTGATTGAGTTAAATAGAGAAGTAGCTTTGGGTTTTGGGAGTAGCCGGTGAATATGAGACAGTTGCCACTTGAGGAAACAAGGAGTATCATTTTTGTACACCGCTAATTTAATGGACGCGTTTTAATGTTTCATTTTGTCGTACTCTTACTACTATCAAAATCTTTAAAATTTATAAGAATGATCATTTCTTTAAATTTACTCAATTTCAAACAAACAGCCACAAATTTAGTTTATTACCAATTACAGCCTTCAACTTAACAAACGTGACATCAAGATTCAAGACAGCCAAAGCACCCCATTTTAACCCCATCATTTACCTTTTTTTTTTTGCTGTTTTGGCTGTCTCGATGTCATGTTTGGTAAGTTGGAGGCTGAAGTCGGTAATAAACGAAGTTCGCGGCTGTTTATTTGAAATTGAGTAAATTTAGAAATTGTAGTTTGTAAATGATCCTTATAAAAATACTCTCAACTTTCCTACAATGCTAAAGTCCTCTCAATCAATGTGTGTTTGTGGTGAATGTTTTTATAAGTGATGAATTCTGTTTATAGACTAGAAATCCATCACTCTTAGAATTCCCTCATAAATCATAAATCTTATAAATCTAAATAGTTGATTTATTAAAAAATAATTTAAAGATGAAATTATTTACCGTGGATGAGTGAAATGTTGGATTATCAATGTATAATTGTCCTCAGCTTTATATTATTTTTAAATAATTCAATATTTGCCCTTAGTTTGCTAGCAGCATACCTTATTAGTATACTAATAGAGCAAACTAAGTACAAATATTGGTTTATTGAAAGATAATCCAAAATTAAATTATTCACTGCGGATAAGTGAAATATTGAATTATTAATGTAACTTTTTCCTAATAATAATTCTAACTTAATTTACTCGATCCCTCCTATTTCTTTACTTGTCTCATTTGGTTTTGGCACATTTGCCAATGCAAATGCACGTTTTTAATCTTAAATATCTCTAATTGTGCGTAAGTAAAAATTACACAAAGTAGATATTAATAAAATTTATAATAAGACAAATTAAATAAGATCCTACTTGACTATATTGTACTTATAGATTATAAATATATTACATAATAAGAGTAGATTGATGATTACTGTTGAAAAACTAAATAAGACAAGTAAAGCGAATAGGAGGGAGTATTTGACAACAATGCATATCTTAAGAACTTTATCTCCCATCATATAAAAGCATTTTATTTAAGGAATAAACCAATACATAAGAAAGCACAAAATTATATTCTAATTTTTATATGTCTATGAAAAATCATGCATATATATTTTTTTCTCCTCTTTTATTATTCTAGGAAATATTGTAAATGTAACAATAAAAAAAGGAGTTTAGACACTAGCTCTCACTAGAATGGACCACAAGAATAAATGAGTTGATGAGAGATTTGGTGATGGAGTTATGCATCTTAAATATCACTATTTGGAGTACAAATTTATTAAAGACGACAGCAAAATCTCATCCACGCGTTTTACAGCAAGTGTTCTAAGAGATCGTCTTTTGAGAGACGTTTTTCAGGCCCAACTCATTAAAGCCTAATTAAACTAAAAAATAATGATGGACTCACCAAATTAAATTCGAAATGGTCACTCAAAAAAACCGTCTCTCACAAGAATTTGTGCACGTTTAATGTTTCCATTGTGTCGTAGTATGGAGTTTTAACTCATAACAAATTCTCTATGCCATATTAGGCCAATGACGCCTAACGTAAGCAAAAGCAGCAGCAACATCATCTTACCCAGTGTGTGAGGAAATTATGATTGAGATTTAGACAGAGACGAAAGGCGGCAACTCATTTATACTCATAACGTAAGATGAGCTAAATTGTCAAGAAAGTTTGAACATAAAGCTTGGAGCCTTGTAATTGTACTAATAAAACAAGACCATTTGGAAAGCAACAATATGATATCAAGCATACAAACTAATACAATCAATAACCACTACAACGAATTTATCTTTTTGCGACGTTGTATTTAGCGGCATTAAAAAAACATCACTTATTCATTTTTTTAGTGTAATAATTATTAGTTAAGGGGAAAGCATACAAACTCTAATGGTATAGAGGCTAGAAGAAAGGACAAAGAGTGCATCTAGTGGTTATTGATTGTATTAGCATACAAACTCGAACATAAAGAGTATATACATATCATATTGTAGTGGTTATTGATTGTATTAGCAGTTTCGGCAGGAGAAGGTGATGGGCAATCAAAAGAGGAGAGAATTGAGGGTCGTAAAGAGTGCATCTAGTGGGGAAAGCATCCCACGCTATTTGCCAAAGAAAAATAGAATCTTTGGGGGGGGAGGGGGATTGTGTTTTCCAGATGAGGTTCCGGCTAAAGGGTGTGGATGAGGGGGTTTGATTGGTAAAGGAGGGAGTAAAAGTCATGGGAGTTGAAAAACTTCCCTTTATTAAGGTTACAAACATTAGGTTAGAGCCTGATTTTTAAATAGGAATAGCAGAGAAATGATTAATAAGCCAAGGTGGGAAGGGGTAGGAAATGCAAGACAAGTTCCATTGGTTATTGGCCAAAAGGTCTCTAAGAGTTAAAGTGAAATCACGAGGGTGCAAGCGGCCGAAAAGGATGGATCTTAGGGATCCAATCTGAGACGAATTATCTAACCAAAGGAGAGTTTATAGGATGAACTTACACTTTAGGTTGCCGTTTATTGGAAGAGACCCCCAAATTTTTTTCTAAATTTTGCTAGATATGTGAACTCCGATTAAAGGGTCAGAAGGAAGAATCATTTTTTTTGGTATCTAGCTTTGAGGAAGGTGCAGGCTGAAGAACTCCCAGAGCGGAGTTTCCAACATTGTTTGAGTTGTAAAATTTGGTTAACTAGGTCATTTTGTCTAATTTCGAGACCCCCAAGGTTCTTAGGAGTAAAGATGTATTCCAGAGTGACCAAGTGAAGCTATTTGGTGACAACATCAGAGGGACCTAGTCCATAAACAATTAATGTCTACTTATCGTATTCTTAACATCTACTTATTCATCCTTAATACTTTCTTACCATATCTTTAATGCCTAATTTCAATATCTTAATTGTCTACTTACATCATTCTTATTGCCTACTTATAATATTTAAACAAATATAATGAGCTGGATCAATTAGAGATGGTCTCTCAAAGAGACCGTCTTTCATAAGAATTTGTGTTATATTTATTGATAGTAGGCGTGAAATATTTGCATATACACATGTATTAATTTCGATAAAAATATAAAAAAAAAAAAGATTGTAGACTAGACCAAACCGTTGTAAATCTGGTCTGATGATTTAAACAGTATGATTAAGTCTGGAAATTTTCAAACTAAAGTTTTAAAATTTTTTAATTTTATCTAATTTTAGCGTCAAATCAGACAAAAGCAGACCGTATTCATCGTTACTAAATAAACTAGTCCTTTAGTCCCTAAAAGATTACATTATCCACCATTGATAAAAGTACTAATCAATCGAATAAAAATATAAAAAAAAAAAAAAAAAAAAAGTGTAACAATTTTGTAAAATGGAAGGACCAGCAAATTCCCCTTTGTTTAATATTTACATACAAAAATGGTCAAACCACTACAAATCAATCATCCTACGAAGTGGTTCATAATAGTTATCATCCTAGGCATCCAAAACATATTTTCCCATTTGTAGTAACATCGTACTCCCATTTTTAATACTTGTTAAAGTAAGAATTTGGGATCATTCATCATTCAATATTTAATTGTGAGAAACAATATAATTAATTAAATTTTTAAATATATCGTTAAATTCTATATTTTCATGATACTAAACTTTTATAATTCTTAGTCAAGTATAAATCAGAATATAATATACATTGCGTAAAAATTCGTTATTTACTTTTTTAAATAATGCAATGCGTTTGTCGAATTGTTTATATTAAGAAATATTAGACTAGACAAATAAATAGTATCCCCACGTGACTATATTTTCTTCTTGTACAATTACCGAAATATATAAAATATATAGAATATTAAATAATACTCCTATAAAAATTCAAAATCCAAAAACCAAAAAAATATACTAAAACGAATGAAATATAATGATACAATAATTACTCAATAAAAGTAACCAACATGTAATTATACAATATCATTTCATTTCATAATATTTACAACATAAAATTAAAATAAAGGAAACTTAAAACTTAATTAATAATTTGTCATAATCATAATACATCATAATAATATTACTATATTAGTAATTATAATGAGCATGAAAATTTCAACCAAGCTCATCATAAATATTCAAACATGCTTCTTCACTTTAGCTTTTTTCCTTCTTCAACCCAAAAAAGAAGTGGACTATACAAAATAAGCTAAAATCTTCTTCCTCTTTTTTTCCTTTGCAAATCTAGCACCTTCCATATTGTCCCACGTACAACTTATTATTCCTAAAAAGTGGGTCCCTCTTGATTTCTTAGTACTACTACTTATTTGGGATACTTCATACTTTATTTACACTACTATTTTTATTACACAAATTCTTAGTTGAGACCCGTCTTTTGTAAAGACGACTCTCAAAAGTCCAGTTTAATTCTAGATATATATTGTTGCAACTTGCAACTCTAAATATAGATTTGAGCTGGACTTCTAAGTGTCGTCTTTATAAAAAACGGTTTCTCAAGAGAACACTTGTTTCTGTTAAAAAAAAATACATATAGGCCTTATAAAAAAAGTGCATATAAAATTAGATTTAAGATTTTAAGAGCTTGAGATATATAAAATATAAAAAAATCCACAATAATAATGTGAATTAAATTCATTGTATTAACATTTTTCTCGGTTAGCCCAATTTTAGGATGAAAGATTTTTAACCCAATAAAAAGAAATATGCTTCTAATAATTTTCAAATTTTTTAATTGGGAGTTTTAAGAAAATAATTTGAAAAATAGAAATAATTTTTGAAAAAAACAATCCTAAGTCCTAACCAATTAATTACTTCATGAAGAGATAATATATCCAATGTGTCAATTTTTAATTGGTCAGACCGTGAGGGGAAAGGTACAATTGCAATTACTCAATAAGATCAGAAACCCATCCAAAATCTGGACCCGGCCCGGGGACTGAAACTGAAAGTGGGCTACCCGACCCATCAAGTGGGTTTTCTTTGCTCAACTTCTCAAACATACGAGCCCTTAACACTCTACCTGACTCTACCCTTTCCATAATAGGCTCATCCTCTTCATCACCAAACTCTTTTTTATCCCAGAACCCGACTCTAGGCCCGGTCGGAGTTGTTGGCAGGCTAAAAAACCCAGCCCGATTCATCGCTGTTGGACCACCAACACCTCGAGGAGACCCGAAAACAGGGGATCCGCTTACCCATTTGCTAGGCATGGACTTAACCTTATTTAGTTGAAGATTCCTAAGAGACGCTACAAGCTCTTCAACAGTAGGAGAGCCTGAGCCCGAGCCTGACCCCATTGTTGTCTCCTCAGAGCCCGAGAAATACCCACCAGTGGTGCCTCTCGGGCTGCCAAGTCCAGGCATAGGCCTGAGTTGATCAGGTGTGTGGGCAAAGAAACAGACCCGGCGTTTACACCCGGGTCCATCCTTACACGCTTGGGTTCTAAATCGGGCCGGGTGAAGCCAACACTCAAAAACACCATGTGCAAACTCGCAACCATCACCCTTTTTACAACCACCTTTCCGAAACTCCGAGCACGCAGTACCAGAATAGTTAAACTTACGTGGATCTCTCCGACGGGCCTTCTCACCCGGATGAGCAAAAGGGCACTCAGTCCAATCATGAGCCCGAGCCCGATTACATTTCCTAACTTTAAAATCATACATAAAAAAATCATCATCATAATCCCCAGCTATAAAATCAAAATCACCTGGAAACTCTTCTTTCGTCGGAGATTCATTCTCTCCGGCATCAGAAACAAGATAACGACGTAGCGATGTTAAAACGGCGTCGTAATAAGTCGTCGAGTTAGGGGAAAACCCATCTCCGTTAGAGTATAACGGCGATGAAAAAGTAGGAGAATTAATTTGGGTATTTTGATTGAAAGATTCTTCCCATGGCGGAACATGAATCTGGTGATTACGATGAGTTTCTCCGATCATCATTTTCTGTTACGAATCGAGAAGAAGAAATGGTGGGAGTGTATTTTTGGTGCGTGTCCGAGGATATGATAGCAAAAGACGGCTATATGAATTATGAAGTAGGTATATAAAGGGTGAGGTTAACCATGGTTGAGTTAATTATATATATGGTTAAGTTAAGATATGGATATTTGGTTTGAGGGTTAAAAATGTGAGTAAATGGAAAATACCAGAAGGCAGAAGCTTAGAGGGGAAGAATCTAGAGTCACGTGCTGTGATTTGGGAGAGAAGAAAGGTAATTAATGATTGGTTGGTAAGTGGTGACGTGGAAATTAAAGGACACGTGGAATGCTATAATTAGTAAGGATGAGAATAATTGGTGACTTAGGGAGTATTGAATTGAATTGTGAAGGCGGTGGAGCGTCAAATACGTTTAAGTTTTTTTTTTTTTTTTTTTTTTTTTTTTTTTTTTTTTTTGTGTCTCAATTGTCGATTGGTATTGTAAATTCATTAGTAATTGTAATTGTTCATTTCTGCTCTCCAAAGACTTTGGGTTATCTTGGGTTGAATACGTTTTTCCTACTTGTCCGGTTGTCCCATTTACTTTTTGATTACTACTTCCTCCGTCCAAGGCCTGCATGCATTTATGCTTGGATTAGTAAGGACGTCTTGAACCATGGTCCAAGGCCTGCATGCACTTTAGTCCATGGGTGCTTCGATCCTTATTTGATGGTATTAGTTAGTCACCCCCGCTTATGAACTATTGTTAGTGTAATTGGCGACTTAAGTGCACCAAATAAAGTCTTTAATTATATGCATTAGTGTGATGGCATAGAGGAGGAATCATATGGGAAATTAAGTTTATCTTAATGTGTATGTTGAATGTGGAGTTTAAGTGGGTGTTGAATGTGTAGGAAAATAGATGTGTATAGCGTAATTTCACGAAATTGTTTCTTAACATCTAAACAAAATCACATGCATACCATGATATGAATTATTAGATATAGAAGAATATCATACCCTTGATGCGTCGTTATATAATCGAATATGAAATATACTAAAAAGAGATAATAGAACGTCAAATGCCGTTCCTCTAATGTTGGTCCACAAGCATCGTACGGATTACCACGCATGCTAGTGCGGACTGCGGAATAAGAAAACCCCTTTTCTAATTACTTTTTAGGTGAAGAATATGAGTATGTAGAAAATACTAGAAATGATAATGCTTATTGAAAAGATGAACAAAGTGCATCTATTTATACACAATATACACTACAGCAAATTTAGCTTTTTGTGACATTTAATTTAGTGGCATTTTAAAAAAATTCCACTGATTCATATTTTTAGTGTAATAATTATTGGTTTTTATTTTAAGTTTCACCATAAAGTGATTTAGCGACACTTAGTTTGGTCTTTAGTGGTAAATGTAATTGTTACTATAGTCTATAGTGCATTTGTGAGAAATGTCACTAGATCCTATGTCGCTAAAAACTTTAGTGTGACTTTTTAATATGCTGCTAAAGACTCTAATAAATGTCATTAAATCCTCTATATACACTATATGAAATTTGAAATAGCGACATTTAAATTAAATAAAGGTAAAGAGGTAAAGGACCTTCCCGGTATCCCGCACAAGGCAGGGTCCGAGTGGAGGTTTTCTTTTTGTTGAAGGATGCGGACAAATCATAACCGTACCCCCAAGGAGGGGGTAAAGAGAGATGCGCGCAGTCAAGAAACCCCACAATTGATACCTGCGCCCAGTAGGGGTCAAACCCCAAACCTTCTGCTCCACATGCAGATGCTCTATCCATTGAGCCACAAGCGCTTTTGGTATCACCTCTTCATATACTCATATTATGTATAACCTTTACATGTATTGATGATGATGAAATAAGAATGTTTTAATTCCCAATTAAATTAAATACACAATTAAACCACTAGTATCTCTTCACATTTCAAGTAACACTTATGATATTTAACTACATGCATGTTTTAATTCACAATTAAACATATATTCAATATGTGTATAACTCCTCATACTTTAAGTATCCAATGAGCATCTTATGTTCTTGATGTAAATAATATTCAATCGATTACTTATATGTGTGACTTTATAGGACCCAATTAGCAGTAAACTAATCATATTAGATACAAATTATAGTTGGTTTCTCGCAAAACACGACCACCTAATATAACCGAATGTATAATATCTCCATAATTCGTCTATTTATATATAGTAATTACACTTGATCAAAGGACACTAATTTCCTTCATGATGCATGAAGTTATGAGGCATTTAACAAGAGATTTAAACATGGGTGTAATGAAGATAAATTATGGCTGGATGAATGATAATTAAGGAGAAGACTAAAGGATGAAGATTCTTGTACGAGACATCCAAGTAACGAAGCAATGCCTTGATCGAGCATTGGATTCGGTTTTTAAGTCTTGGTGTTCTTTGGATCTATTTGTTATGGAGTTAATCCCTTGTCTTAATTACGCAATACTCATTAATGCAATCACCCCTATATATAAAGAGCTCATATGCTCGTCAAACACATCCTCCAAACACTAGTGGAAAAAAGCTTATTGGTTGCGGTTATAGTATATACGCAGCCAATATGTAAAATTTTAAAAAAAATTACAATAGGATGCGGTTTTTCTTTAAGTCCGCAGCCAAAAATTAAAATAAGTCATGGGCTACGGTTTATCAATATGTTCGCAACCCATTCTAGCCCAAAACAGCCAAACCCTAATAAGTCATGGACGCCATTTAATAAATTCCTTAACAAAAAACCCTACCTTCATTTATCTCTCTCTTCAAACACACCCAAACCCTAATAAGTCATGCAATGGGCGCCGTTTCTCTCTCTTCTTCAAACACACGTTTATCTTCATTCAAACACACACGTTTATCTTCATTCTTCAAGAATAGCCTATTCTGGGTTACTTTCGTTCATTGTATTATGTTCTTTAAATTTCGTTTTTTTATTTCGTTTTTGATGTCTTTATGTTCTTGAAATTTCGTTTTTTATTTCGTTCATTGTATTTTATTTCGTTTTTGATTTCTAGATTTCTAGATCTGGAATTTTTTTTGTATTTCGTTTTTTATTTCGTTCATTGTAATTTATGTTCTTTCAATTTCGTTTTTTTATTTCGTTTTTGATCTCTTTATGTACTTGAAATTTCGTTTTTAATTTCGTTCATTGTAGTTTAATCCGTTTTTGATTTCTAGATTTCTAGATTTCTAGATCTGGAATTTTTTTTTATTTTGTATAATGACTAAAGGGCTGCGGTTGTAAATGTCCGCAGCCAATGGTTTCTTTTTTTATTTTGAAAATGACTAAAGGCTGCGGTTGTAATGTCCGCAGCCAATAACAAAATCTCATTTGCTGCTATTCCAAGGGCTGCGAGGTAAAACCGCAGCCGATAACGGTCAAAAAACCGCAGCCTAACTTGTGTGAGATACTAGTGAAAAATTACCCCTAACCTAAACACATAGCCTATATCTCTTCTCTATTGTAACTATCCATTTGAGAGTTCTTTGAACTCCTTTGATAATATAAGTGAGATACTAGACATCGGATAACGTAGCCTAACTTGGGTGAACCTCGTTACATTTTTGTGTCATTTTTATTACATTATTTTCTCCTACAAACATTGTTTTCATTGTAAGCGTGATTTGTTCATCACAAGACTTCATACACTCGATCTTGGTGATATTGGAGTATGAAACGCATTATTTGAACTCTTGTTCAAATTAAATCACCATCTAAATCACTTCTAGAACATACCACTTTAAGATATCGAAGATCACGTGCAAATTGTGTCCTTTTATGATTGGTTTTGGGTCGAGTAAAACTCGTGTTCAAATTGATTTTTACACATTATAAATCCATTTTGGATCAATCCCTAACAACAGCCACCAACTTTAGTCATTTTCATTTAAACAGCTGCGAACTTCGTTTATCCCCAACAACAGCCACCAACTTACAAAATGTGACTTCGAAACAGCCACTTTACCGGATGACCTGCTAATTGACCCTTGACCATGCCTAATGACCTTTGACTTTACCTTAATTTCACTAATTAAACCTAATTACCCAATTATCCCTAATTAAACTCTTTTTCCCCAACCTTTTTCTAACCCACTTCAATCACCTCCATTTCTCCCCTTCACCACCACCACCACCACCACCACCACCACCATTCAAACCCTCGAAAATCCTCTTTCTTCTACAATCCACCACCACCATTTCCATGGAGCTCAAACTCCAAAAACCCACCATTAAAAACACCCACAATCTCTCTGTCTTTGATCGCGCCTTAAACGGAGCGTGTGCAGGCGGATCAGCAGGAGCTTTTACATACTTATGTCTTCATCCATTAGACACCATTAAAACAAAGCTTCAAATGAAAGGAGCAAGTCAAATTTACAAAAATACCCTTAACGCCATTGTTAAGACCTTTCAAGAAAAAGGGATTATTTCTGGGTTTTATAGTGGAATATCAGCTGTAATTGTTGGATCAACAATTTCTTCTGCTTTATTATTTGGAAGTTGTGAAATTCAGAGGTGATTTTCGAGGGTTTTCAACTTTAACGAGGTAATTGTTGGATCAAGAAAAAGGGATTATTTGGAAGTTGTGAAATTCAGAGGTGATTGTGGAAGAAAGAGGATTTTCGAGGATTTGAATGGTGGTGGTGGTGGTGGTGGTGGTGAAGGGGAGAAATGGAGGTGATTGAGGTGGGTTAGAAAAAGGTTGGGGAAGAAGGGTTTAATTAGGGATAATTGGGTAATTAGGTTTAATTAGTGAAATTAAGGTAAAGTCAAAGGTCATTAGGCATGGTCAAGGGTCAATTAGCAGGTCATCCGGTAAAGTGGCTGTTTCGATGTCACATTTTGTAAGTTGGTGGCTGTTATTGGGGATAAACGAAGTTCGCGGCTGTTTAAATGAAAATGACTAAAGTTGGTGGCTGTTGTTGGGGATATATTGATACATCCATTTTAAATGTTGGTATGGTTAAAGTCAAATTCAATCATATGACATCAAGTAAGATGCAAGTTTTCGGTTTCTTGCATCTAAACGAGCATTTAAAAGTTTGAACACTTCCATCTAAATGAGCATTTTCTATTTACAATTTGATATTTCGATCCTTGGCTAACATGTGTGTAAGATATAAGACGTAGGTTTTCGGTTTTCTTGCAAGTTCCTCTCTTGAAGACCCTTCTTGAGCCGGGGGATCGTCCTCTCCTTATGTTATGAGATGTCGTCTATCTTCCCTCCCCAGACCCTGAACATAGATTTATCTATGTTCGGAATACACTGGGTCTGATGATGATGATGATGATGATGCCAGTAGTTACATTTGTACCCAATAATTGACCAAACTTGCTATAAAAATAATAGTTTTTAATCAATAACCATGATTTGTAAATCACTACAAAAAAAAAAATAATAATAATAATAATATAAATAAAATAAAAAAGGTAAATTATAATCACAAAATTCACCCTATCAAATTCTAATGGTAAGGATGATTTGTTAAATTTACAAATAATCGTTACTTACTGAAACTTCGTGTAACATACTAACACCCCGACCCTTCAAACCGCGGGTGACTACTCATGGAGACTGTAGACTAGCCCCATAGACCAACACAAGTCTTTTAGAGCATTTTGGCCTCACTCGTGCGCACCCAGGAAAACTTCCCAGGAGGTCACTCATCTTAAGATTGCTCCCCACCAAACACGCTTAACTGTGGAGTTCTTAGCAAATGGGCTCCCTAGAATGCATCTTGTTGATATGAGTAGTCTATTAATCTCTTTTCAAGCTAAATCTGGTGTATCACACTTCGCCATAAATGTGATAGCAAAGTCAAATGAATAACAACACACGTGGGCGATTTTTAGAGAGGAACTTTTATGAACCCATGTGCAAAGCTTCGCAGCCTTGCAAATCAGGCTATTAATTGTTTTTTTTTTTCTTTCCATTTTTGTTAATGCTGCAATGTTAGATTGCAAGTTAAAGCAACATATTTAAGGCGTTTTAGATCATCATTCTTATCCATTTATTAAAAAATATGAATTCGATTTTATAAATTGAACAAATTATTTAATTTTAAAACTGAATAATTTAGATAGAATATTCGATTTTTAAATTAGATACTGGATTAGTGTTGTTTTCTATCAAATATCCAATTTCTCGTTATTTTTAGATTTTTTTTATGAATTATAACTTCTAAGTTAAGAGCTTTTGCGAATTACAACTTTGATTTTTTTTTTTCCGCGAATAACACCCTTGAAAGTACCAAAGTAACCATCATTCAAGCTAAGTGACTGTTGACCAACCCAGATGACCTTTGACCAGTCTACATGACCATTGACCATCGCTAATCCCCTTTGACTTTTGTTGACCAACCCTAATAACCTTTGACTATCCTGATTACTATTGTACCCTTGTATTTTTGCACTTTAACGGTGTTTTTACCCAATATAAATTCTTCATTGGGTTAAGGGAAAACTTGTAAATAATACTCTCAACTATTGTACATGACTTAAAATGCCCTCAATTATTACTTTACCGCAACTCCAAGTAATATAGGAATACTTAGTTAGTCTTGTACACCCCTAACTATTGTTCATTAGCTCAAAAGAACCGCAATACAACCAATTGAAAATGAGGTGCATCGTTTTCAAGGTTAAGTATCCAGAACTTGGAAGCGTACATAATTAATAATAGTTGAAGTATTTTGAGTCAATGAGCAATAATTGAGAGTATTATTTATAGATTTTCTTCGATTAAAATACTATGAATGTTTTTCTTTAAGTTGACAAAAAAATCCAAAATGAAGTAATATTAAGTAAATACTCCCTCATATTTATTTTAAGTGTCTCATTCACAGTGTTGTTCCTAATTGACTATTTTTGGGCCCTAGGCGAAACTTTAAAAAAGGGCTCTCATATAGGTTTTGTTTCGTTTCTTTTTAACATTTTAATGTCAAATAATAAATGTACAAATTTAAGATCATATAATAATAAGGTACGATGCTCAAACTAATTTTTATTAATAAGGGTTAACTCGATGTGGGCCCCTTTATATATAAGTCTGTCCCTTAGGCGGTTGCACCTCAAAAACTACCCTCAAGAACGGCCCTGCATTCACTGTAATTTATGACTCTATTCAATGCACTTATTCAAATTCTTTGTATATTTAATTATGTATAAATAAAAATAATAATAAGTTCATCATGTTCACCATACCCCAGTGTATATTCCGCTCATAGAAAACTACGATCATGGTTATTAGGCCGTGACAATTCGTCACATAATCTCACCGTGGCCCACTCGTGGGGTCACGGGATGTAACAACCCGGCTTACCGTTGACTGAGTAAGACAGGTCGTCACGGGGTTTACTAACCCAAAGATCTCAAATCTCAAATCATGACTCGTGAGAAGGGTCACAATGTCTAAAACATAACCTCAACAGCCAAACTTAAATCCGAATAGCTATGTCAAAGTCTAGATTAATCATACAAAGGCACTATGTAAGTCTAACGTAATCAATATACAAAGACTATTACACACCTACTAAAAACCTATACAAACACTACAACTTCTACACAAACTTAAATCTAATGAATCTTCACGGTATACTCTAATCACCTCCGTTATCCCATCGTTCCCGACTGGTACCGACCTGTAAACAATCTAAAATATGGAAACAACAGGGGGTCAGATTAAACTGAATGAGAAGTAACAATCCAAAACACAAAACATAGTAATTCAAAACATAGGTTTAAAAGCAACATCCTTTCCCTAGATCTATGTGCGCACAGGGAGTCTAGTTTGAGAGGTGCCCCATAGCTCTATGACTATGTCGCTCTCGGGTGAGGCTAGTCAATATCTCAATGACAATTCACCTCAAAAACAGGGAGTAGGGAACAATGTTCCTCAACTCCGTCAATGGCCAGCTCGCAGCTCGATCCATCAACCATATCATAATCAACATAATCAATCATATCCAAATCATCATCAATAATAAACAGTTCCAAACAATTTGATGAAAACATTTTCAAAACAGTAGCTTGGCCAAGCCCTTTAAGGGACTGCCACTACTCACCAAATCCGACGCTTCTTATGGCCAAGATCAATTCACCGCTATCAGCTAGAACGGTTCCTCGACGTAGTCGTCTCCTGGAGCATACAATAAGCGTAATCACTAACGAGCGTTCGATACTACTAAACTACATATAACTTATTACATCTCCTCCTAGAACTATAGTCTAACAAGGATTCTTATTCCACAATTTATTCTACTAATCATCGATCCACCATTCATTCATCGTTTGTCAAAATTACATTTAAATTTTATAAATTTTTCCTCAAAAGATTTACTAATACACATTTCCCACACTTCGATCTTCCAATTCAATCATTTGTCCAATTTACATTTAATTAGTACCAAGGTAATAGTTTTAACTTACAATCCACAATCGTGCATAGTCTATTCCTTAATTCACCATTAAATTTCATTAAACCCAAAAGTCAATAATCATCTAAAGAATCTAATAATCTCTTCTAGAATAACAATTAATCCAATATTTTATCAACACAACTCATAATCTTAATATCCACAAAAATTAATATCATCAACACAAGCCCATTTCTTTTATCATTATCAATTATTGTGGTAATGGTTCTTAAACATAGCAATAGGAAAAGGCAACAAAATAATCCAAGAAGAGAAAGATGCAAAGATGCTTGCAAATTGATAATAATAAACGTAAAATCAATCATAATGGGCAGAGAACATAGAATTTGTTGCTACCTCATGAAAATGGCGGCAATTGAAGCGACTGTGGTTTCTTGCTTTCGAAACTCACAAGAACAAGGAAGAATCAAAGTTAATCACCGATGAATGAATGTTGCTTGTTGTGTTTACAAGAATCAACTATTGAAGACAAACAAAAGAAAATGTCGTTGTTGTTATCTTGAACCAAGGACCAAGAAAGAAGAAATAATATATATAGGTAATTATTCAATTCGAAACTCAGAGAATGAAGGAAAGAGGAATACAGAAAGAAGTGTTATACCTGTTGTTTTCATCAAAATCAAAGCAAGAGACCAAAGATGGCTGCCATGGCCGAATTCGATCGGTATCGAGGGAAGAAGATGATTGAAATTCTTGATTGCCCTAATTTAATGCAGTTGATTTGAATGGGCTAAAGGGTGAAGAAGATGCTTGCTTGGTTCGAATGATTTAAAGGGCGAGGAAGATGAATGTCTGCTTCCTTTTTGGGTTCACACGAATGAGAAGGAGAAGGAAGGGTATTGGGGTATATGGGGTGTATTGGGTTTTCATGAATATGGAAGGGAAAAGCTGGGTTCTCACGAAAGTGGAAAGGAAAAGGGGTTTGGGGTTTTTTTTTTTTTTTTTTTTTAATTTTTTTTTATTTTATTTTATTATTATTATTATTTATTATTATTATTATAATTATTTATATTATTGTCCCATGTAAATTATCAACACACTCCACATGTAAATATCCACACCCACTTGTCATTAACGAGTTTATTTAAATTATTTATTATTTTAAAAAAAAAACTCGAATGTTACACGGGACACCCGTGGGCTCGGGCCCACAAACCCACGGGTCAAGAGCGTTGACTTGCACATACACTCGGTGAGGTTCATTGTTTCCCAAAACCATATGGCTATAGGAGGATTAGCTCACCAAGTATATATGCAAGTCCACAACCCACTTTTTTATCGATGTGGGATCTTGTCTCACATGTGAAGTATTTCCAACAGTCTGGGGAGCGAAGAACGTCAGCAACTCATACTCATAAAAGAGAGAGCGATCAAAGAGTCCCCCGGCTCGAGCAGGATCTTCAAAGAGCTAGAAAGAAACCTGCAACTTACAGATAGGATAAATAAAAATTATAATAAGTTGATATTTAAACTTTACTTTAAAAGGAATCAAATAAAATCTCACATGATTATGTTTCAACTTATAAATTAATAATAAAATATAATTTAAAAGTGATGAATAAATATATAATATTTTAAGAGTAAATAGAGAGGAAACGGAGGAAGTAATAAACTATAAGTTGTCCCATCCCCACATATATTGGCAAAAAATATTGAATATAAAATATTGAATATTCTTTAGGATAATTCTTTCGAAATACTCCTGTGATAGACTGTTTTTTAAAGAAACGATCTCAAAATAAGAAGCCCACATTTTTATTTACAGTTTAATATATGTTAATTAGGCTATTTAATCAATATATCTAATGCGTCTCTCGGAGAAACCGTCTTTCACAACAATTTGTGATTTCTTTTTGAAAACGAAAAATTGAATATTCAGATTTTCGCATCTAAATAAATTGAATATTAAATTTAAATACCTTTAATATTCATTAATACAATTATTTAAAAATTTATAAATAATAATCTCAATTATTACTATTAACTCAAAATACGAATAAATGTCCGTTGTACTAAAAAGACCTAATAGTTAGAGGTGTTCATTCGGGTCATCGGGTTGATTTCGGATCATGTGTTTCGGGTCGGTTCAAAATCGGGTTTAATGTTCACATTGATTTTTACATAATAGTATATCCATTTTTAAGTCGAATCAAATCGAATTCGGTAATAAAATCAGGTGTCTATCATACCATCAGGTCTATTTTGAACACCTCGAATCCTACATTTATACTTCATTTCAAGTGGTTTCCAACTCTCAGCATATTTGGATTCCCGTAGTTATAAACATGATTAGACGAGGATATCGAGAGAACATGGTATGCACTTATAACCTAACTAAATTATTACTCCCTCCGGTCCAGTTTACTAGTCCCATTTGACTTTTCACACATGTCGAGGCAACATTTTAACCCTTAATATCTCTAATTATTCTTAATTAAAAATTATAAAAAATTGATATTAATAATCCTTGTATTGAGACGAATCAAACAAGATCCCACATAACTATGTTTTAACTTATAGATTAAGAGTAAAATACAAATTAAGAGTGATGAGTGAATAGTGCCAAAAGTCAAATGGGACTAGTAAACTGGACCGGAGGGAGTATTACAATAATACCATCAGTGATCAGTGGTACTCAAACCATGCACGTAGCCAACTATAATAGTATTATTCTAATACTTCACACAGATCATGCTAATTAATTATTCCATGGACAATACATAATTTTTTAAATCATAAACCATTGTGTTGTTATTTATTTATTTATTTATTTATTATGACAGATCTAAGGACTTATTAGAATAATTTTGCAAATTACAACTATACATTTTAGATCTTTTACCAATTCTTAATTTTTTTCGAATTACAATCATCGTAAATTGTCAAGGAACCAACTCAACCAAAAACTTAAGCTAATGGTTGAGGTCTCAAGATATGTTATATACTCTAACATGCCCCCTCACATGAAAGTCCTTTGGGCTAGAAGTGTGGATGCAACACAGGCCCTCTTCATACCTGGTGCTAAATAGTCCACTTTTAAATGAGGGGTGGTTGAGATTCGAACCCATGACCTCTTGTCACACTGGCTTCTGATACCATGTCAAGGAACCAACTCAACCAAAAGCTTAAGCTAATGGTTGAGGTCTCAAGATATGTTATATACTCTTAACATAAATCAATGTCTATTCTCGAGCTGAGAAACTCTTTGACCGTGATCTGTGGGTATAAGCTGCTATCTTTCTTCCCTCTCCAGACCCTGATCATAGTTTTCATTGAGCGGGATACACTAAATTTGATAATAATGATGTAGAATCAATGTTTATGTGCTACAGCGTTAGGTCAAATCACAAAAGTTCAAAAAATGAATGGAATTTTTAGATTTAGTGATCCAAATTTTTGTAATTTGGCCTAAACTTAATAGATATACTTTTAGAGGTTCAAAATGCGCACAAAACTAACATCATGGTTGTAATCTGTAAAAGCCTTAAATTAAGTTTTATATATATATATATATATATATATATATATATATATATATATATATATATATATATATTAGTTATTTAGTTAAGCCCGGCCCATTTAATGGCCCCTTATTCAACCTGATTCTTATTTAGTTAAGCCCGACCCAGCCCAAGCTTATTCGACTTATTGAACACCTCTATACGTGAGACCGACTAAAGAATTTGTGATTTATAGTTGACACACCAAATAAAAAAAAGATAGGGGCAAAAATTAATATGACCAAGGTTGGAGCCCCTGAATTCAAGTAGCCCATAAATAATCTGCTTCCGTTACCAATCTAAAACCAACTCCACAAGTAAGAATTTGTGCTAAAGTAAATACTCCTACTTTATTTTCTCTATTAATTTGAGTAATACTCCACTCCACTTAATGTATAAATAATAGTTAAGCAAACGATTTATTAATTAATTAGTATTCGCGCTTTCCCTTGTTAATATGATTTTGATTAGTATTGTATCACAATTGAACTTACGGCTCGTTTGGTTAGTGATACTAAATGGTGGTAATGTGAATGATTTATAGTGTAAAATTTCATTAAAAGATCCATATCATTCCCATGGTAATGAAACTTTGATCACAAAAAAAACTTTTTGCATACAAATTTCTATTACCACCTCTCCCATTGGTAATGCATTGGAATGAATTTTATGAAGAAAATGAAATGATTGGAGTTGGATATGCATGACCATCAAGGTAGACGAGATTTTTCAACTAAAATTCCACTAATTTTTCATTCCCACTCTTTCATTTATGACCACCTACCAAACGGGCCGTTAATGTTTTGAAACTATGATTTTATTTAAAAATTTGACATTTATTCTAATTTAGTGTTTGAAAAAAGAAATTTATATTAGCTTCATGATTGTTTAAAAAGTAGGTTCAAAATTTAATAATGATTTTCCAAATCTAGTTATATTTAATCTTTTTACCTTTATAATATTATATATAATCTTCTATTTAAAAGAAAATACTTTTTCCCAAATACAACTTAATATTAATTATTATTATAATGAAATTGATCATCCTTATGGGTAAAACATAATTTGGGAATAAAGTTATTAATTATTTTTTTACTTTTAAATTTAACATTTCTTTAAAAATTATTCAACGGATTCAAATTAGCTTGTCAAATCAACTATTGTAATTAACTTTCAGTTAGTAGCTATCAGTCTTTTGTCGAACAACCCAATAAAGTATTCACAAATTCTTGTGAAAGACAGTCACTTTGATTGACCATCTCTAATTAAATCAGTCCATTATTATATATTTTGTAAAAGATTAAGAATAATGTAAGTGGACATTTAAAATATTGGAAGTAGGCATTAAGGATAAGAAAAGTAAGCATTAAGGATAATGTAAGTAGACACTAAAAATACGCTAATTAAGTAAGCATTAATCTATTAATAAATTGGGTTCTAGATACGTCTCACAAAAAAAACGTTCTCTCGAGAGACTAGCTATAAAGTATTTTAGTATTGTATGGAGCTAGAAGTATTCAAAACAGACCCGGTGACCCAATAGACACCAGACTATATAACTGAACCCGATTTGCCCGACTTAACAATGGATCTACAATTATGTAAAAACTAATGTAAAAACAAATTCTAATTTTAAAACGACCCAAAACACTTGACCTGAAATCAACCCGATAATCCGAATGACTACCTCTATATGAAGGGGGAGAATGCATGTATATATCATAACTAATTTATGCGAATCCCATGAGCCATGTGCATTACTGTTGAGCTGTACTCTATGCATTATGATTTATGGGCCATAATAATATGTGTCACTCAATTTTATATGATGAATATCTAGGTTTACGAGGAAACAGAATATAACTTGAGACACATCAATAAAGTCTACCCACTGCAGGCTAGTGGTTACCATGACATCAAACATTTCCACACTTGTAAAATACGGATACAAACTTCAACGTATAAAATACTTCAATAATAATGTATAGTATACTCTTTGGATAAGATCTATACAACATCTATACGTATAATTCATCTTTTTAACCTTAGCAATCACAACATAGCGGCAGTCTTACAATTTATAAGATACTTTTTTATTTGGTCAGTTCATTCTAATTGTGCACTTTCTATTTTCGACAAAGATTTTTTACCTAAATACCCTCAACTATCCCAACTTATATTAGTATTTAAAATACCCCACCTACCACCTTTTCAATTATTATAATCACTTAAATATTCCAACTACCAACTTTACAATTATTATAATAACTAAAAATACCTCACTATCATTTTTCTTAATTTGCGTGCCCACTAGAAAGTGGACAATAAAAAGGGGTGAAGGGAGTATTAATTAGTGAATGTGTAAACAAGACACACCAGAAGAGAGTTGATTACATATAAATTTGATGTATATTATTCTGAAATAAAAATTGGTAATTAAAATAGTTCACCAAGTTTAAGTGTTAATTAAACTCTATCATATTTTTCGATGTGAGATTATGTATTAACTATTTTCATACAATACTACTCATTTCGATATCCTAACTTTTGATCAATCATAAATAATACAAACTATAAAGGGAGTTTGCTAAGAATGCACCGAGGTAATCTCTCACCTATAAAACAAGTCATTTTACATTAAAAAAGTAAAATAAATATAAAATTAAATTATAAAAAAATTTAAAATTTTAAAAATTAAAAAGAGATATTAAGTAAGTTTATATTAATTTTAATAGTTTTTTTTTTAATTTTATTTTTCTATTTTAGCAATTAACCTGCAACAATTGATTTTCATTTGGTCAGCAATGTTCATTGATTTCCTTCAAAAAGATTGTTCTTGTGTAAGTGAACCTAAAATTGAGATTATTAATGGCTAATCAAATAAATTGGAAATTATTATAGAAAAATCAATAAAAAGTCTAGATTATTTTAGATAATTTTTTCATTGTTTTATTTGACAATTTTAACTTACGTTGATACAAATAGAGGGTCTGATGGTCAAATAATCTAATGCTAATGTTTGATACATTAGCTGGTTGTTATCTAGTTGAAACATGTTATTTCTACGAATACGCTTTTTTAAACAAGTTGCTTTTAATCAGCTGGTAAAACCAATCAATAAAATCAGCTAATTAAATAAGCCACTATAATCAAGTATTAACTACCAGCTAAATATCCAAATTGATAATAGGAATAAAAAAGTAATTTCTGTTTGGTTAGTGATTTTAAATTATGGTAATGAAAATGATTAATAGTGTAAATTTCATTAAAAGTTTCATGTCATTCACATGATGATGAAACTTTGATCCCCAAAAAAGACTTTTTGTTTATAAATTTCCGTTACCACCTAATACCACTTTGTCCAATGGTGAATTGATAATGATGGAATGAATTTAATGAAGAACATAAGATGATTGAAGTTGGACAATCACAATTCAAAAAAAAAGTTGGACAGTCAAGATAATCAAGAGATTTTTCAACTAAAAAGACTCTAGTTTTCATTCACGTTATCCTCGTTTATAACCACCTATCAAACGAGTCGTAAGGATAAACCAAGGGGACATGATATGAAAAGGGAAGGGAGAGAGTGGCGCGTGGGAAGAAGTCAGAATGGCAGATTCAGTAAATTGATTCCGATGTGGTACACGTGGTGGTATTATGTTATCTGATCTATTTGTTCCCTACGACTATGATCTATGACTATCTCTCTTTCCATTTTAAGAAGATATTTTCAAAACCAACCTCGTGATTCGAGCTATCAAAATCCTTTCCTCCATCTGTCTCCCACTTACCTCTCTGCCACCAAAATTTTTTAAATACTTTTTCGTTCATCAATCAAAAGATTAAGCTGATGGTTGAGGCCCCAAAATATAATATACTCCCTCCGTTTCTTCTTAATTGTCCACTTTGCCTTTGGAACGGATTTTAAGAGTGGTGTAGTAGTAGGGTATTTTTATTGATTATAATAATTGAAAAGGTGGTAGTGGGGTATTTTAAGTGATTATAATAATTGAAAAGGTGTTAGTGGGGTATTTTAAGTGATTATTATAATTGAAAAGGTGATAGGTGGGGTATTATTAAATAATATAAGTTGGGGTAGTTGGGGGTATTTAGGTAAAAAGTTTTGCCAAAAATAGAAAGTGGACAAGTAAAGAGACTTTACCAAATAAGGAAAGTGGACAATTAAAAAGAAACGGAGGGAGTATATTCTAACACGCCCTCTCATACGAGAGCCCTTTGGGCTAAAAGTTTGGATGCAATATAGGCTCTCCTCATACTTGGTGCTAAATATTCCACTTAAATGAGGGGTGATTGAGATTCATACCCGTAACTTCTTGTCACGTTGGCTTCTGATAGCATGTCAAAGAACCAACTCAACCAAAAGCTTAAGTTGATGGTTGAGGCCCCAGAATATGTTATATACTCTAACACTTGATACATTTCACTTTTAAAGCATTTCAATATGTTATTTTATTTATTTATATTTTGAATTATATAAATATAAAAATTATACAAAGTTTATATTATGAAAGTATGCGATTAGACGATTTAAATAAGATTCCACTTGACTATATTAATATTACACATTAGTCATAATGTATAAAATAAGCTTAAACGATGCATAGTGCACATAATTGAAATGTAGCGAGTATTTCAGAACAGAGGAAGTAGTAAATACTTGCTACATTTAATTTTTTTACGTAATTCAATGTACTATATTTTGTTCATTTATATGTCGAATTAAACACATTTAAAAATTATAAAATTTCTATTATGTTAGTATGCGATTATACGATTCAGATAAGATCCCACTTGACTATATTGTTACTTATATATTAGACGCAATATATAAAATAAGCTACAACGATGAATAGTGCTAAGAAAACAAAATGTATAGCAAGTATTATGGAACGGAAGAAATATATTACTCCCTCCTATTCACTGAGAATGAGACATTTGTTTTTTTCACACTTTCTAATGCACTTATTCAATTCTTAATATGTCTTATTACACATAACGAAATACTATAAAAACTTAATATTAATAATCTTTGCATTGAGACGAATCAAACAAGATCAGACTAAGTTCTAATTTATATATTAAGTATAAAATACAAATTAAGAGTAACAAGTGAATAGTGTCAAAAAAACAAATGTCTCATTCTCTATGAATTGGAGGGAATATATATTTTGAGATTTGGTGAATATATTATTTTATCAATTTTAGACTTCGGTTTTTCTTCTAAGAGTCGTTAGTGGCGTCTGTGCCTGTTTTTTTTTTACAAGCGTATTGGACCTTTTACGTGGCAGATACGTATCTCTATCATCCTGAAGCCGGGGGACTCCTTTTGGGCCGTGCTCTCCTTTACGGGTATAAGTTGTCGCCGTCCTTCCCTCCCCAGACCTTGCCCATAATTTCTATGAGCGGGATATGCTGGGTAGGATGATGATGATGATGATGAATCAATTTGATAAAAGAAAAATTAAAGATCATACATATTAAATTAGTAAATTAAAAAAATATTGAAACTATAACTAATAGAAGTATGTTTTATATAGCTAGTGGAAAAAATATAGAGACTATAAATAATATAATTACAAAATAGTTCAAATGAAATTAGTAAAAATATATGAGAATCATAAGCATTATTAAAATACTAAAATGAGAATGAACAAGATTAATCTTATAAAAAAAATTGTGATATAAATATAAAGATAATTTATGTGACACACTACTACATAATTTGCTTTTAGATGAATATATTTAGCGGCATTTAATTCAAATATCGCAGTTGCAAATTGCTAGTAGTGTATGTAGAGGATTTAGTGACATTTATTTAGACTCATTAGCATGATAGCATCATATTAAAAAATCACAACAAAGCTTTTTGCGCCATAAGATCTAGTGACATTTTTCACAAATGCCACTATAGATTATAGTAACAATTACATTACATATGCGACTAAAGACGAAATAAAGTGTCGCTAAATTGCTTTATAATGGAACTTTAAATAAAAACCAATAATTATTACATTAAAAATATGAAATAGTGACATTTTTAATGCCATTAAACTAATATCGCAAAAAGTCAAATTTGTTAGTAACAACAAATAAACCAACCCAAAATAACAAATAGAACAACTTATAACGTTTATTTTAGCGGAGAACAACTTATATATAATTATACAATATCAATAAAAGGAAATACAAATTCTGAAATCGTAATTTGTATTTGCATTAGTACTTCTTAGTATGGATATCTCTCATTTACTCGTTTTATTACCTACTAATTTTTAAATTATGATAAAATTTAAACTTGTGTTGCTAGATGCGAGCATGATGACAAAATCTAGCAAATGCGGTCAAAAGGCTTGCAACAAACGTAAATCCTAATCCAAGAAATAAACATAATGTCAACCATTGAAGAAATACTATATATAAGGAAGTTTGAATAAATACTCTCACATCCCACATCAAAAGACGAAAGAAATCAAACCCATTCTCTCTTGTGAGAGACGGTCTCTTTGAGAAATCATCTCTAATTGAGTTGACTCATTAGGGAAAGTGTAGAGTAAATATAAGAAATAAATTTTAAATAATTGACCCTGAGAGACATCTTTCAGAAGACTGGTTGAATTGACTTAGAGTTTAATTAGGTTGCTTCTATAGTAATCTTGGCCATGTGGACATAGGACAATATGGTTTTTGGGTAGGGCTTAAGGGTCATAGGATGTGGGTCATTAGGACCTACATAGGCTAAGTGCTTATAGAGCCCATAGGGTAGGAATAAGTAGGCCTTTTAGGGTGGTGAAAATGGGCCAATAGGGTTCCTAAAGTAGGGTTTGGTTAGTGGTAAGGCAGTAGGCTTGTAGGCTAGAGTAAGTAGTGTGGTAAGGTGGGGAAAGGGTATAAAGCCCATAGGGTAGGAGTTCATAGGGTGGGGATAACCCATTGGTTAGGATAGAATAGTTTGGGCTGGGATATGGGCTTTAAAGTCCATTAGATAGGATGAATAGTTGGAGTGGTGTATGGGCTTTCAAGCTTATTGTGTTCAATTCAATTATTTTATTGACTCAATTTTAGTTTTGAATGAATATAAAAAAGTGAATCAAATTGTGTTGACAACTAAAGAAAATAATTTTGAATAAGTATTTATTTATGAATTTAAACATTAGTTTGAATAGAAAGATGTTTGTGAAAAGAGAATTGGGTTAAAATAAATTAAATTTTTATGTTCTCAATGCCAATAATGTAAAGAGAAAAAGCAAATGGTTGAATTTTTTTCGTGGGATTAACGGTTAAAAAAATCCTAAATTGATCCGATGTATAGTGGAGTTTACTACAAAAGGGTGAATATAGTGAGGCTCAAACTTACCATGTTCCTGATTAACGGTTAAATGTTTGTCTAATGCATGTTGGGAGAGCAGGATCAAAAGTGTGAAAGCTATTCGATTCCAAGCCTCTCAAATAAGGCTTGCATTATTGAAGATACATGGTTCTAAAGAAGAACTAGTATAATACCCGTGCAATGCACGAGATTTCTTTAATTTTCATATATATAGTAATTTAATTATTTTGATAATCTATTCTCATCCTATTATTGATTACTTAGATAAAAAAGGCATATTATAATTATATAAAAAATTACATACTCGATGAAGATAGATAATTCAATATTAGCCCCACATAAATTATATGTAAATATAATGAAAAATTTAAGCATTATATATTTGAATGATGAAAATAAGTAATTAATTTGAGGGAAATATAAGAATGTTTTATAAATAATCTAACTAAAGCTAAAAATCAACATTGAAGACTCTACGGTAAGTCGGTAACTGATAATTGAGCCAATGATAATGATGATTACTATGCTTATTGCTTGCCTTTTATCTTACTCTATGCTCAGATTTCATTCCATGTAAGTAACATAAAATGAAGAGTTTTATTCTATTTATTGCATCAACCACATAATTTTCCATCTTCCTAAACTTATTTGATTGGATAAATGACAAAATAAATAATTCATGAAGTGACAAATGACAAAATAATTGCAATTGATTCATGAAGTGATGACAATTGGCATAATGGATTCATGAAGTGACAAATGGCAAAGATGTTTCTCAATTACTTTATTGTATGATGATTAGGGATAAAGAGTCCAGCCGGACTTTTGGCGAAATCAATAAATAAATTAGGATGTTTGCTTGACATAGTTATTTGGTATGATATTTTATTTTATGTTGACATGGTGAGCAAGAAGCTGCAATCTAAGTCCACCAGCATCGATTGAGTGTTTTTACACTAATTACTTATAAACTGATAAATATTTATTAATTAATTATTATATTTATTAAACTAACATAAAGTTAATTCATACATATAACTATCAAAATTGAGTGTTTTTACTACACAATATCAATGTCTTTATTTTTTAATATCATGTTTATTATATATGTCAATGTTAAAAATCGTACATTGCATGAATTTCTACACTAATTACTTATAAACTGATAAATATTTTCATGACAACCTTTTTATCGATTATGCATTGTAATTTTAACTTCTTTGAAATTCTAAATTACTTGTAATTTTTTTTGTACCACTTATGTTTTCATATTTTGTTAGGCTTTCATAGATATGACAATTGCTATTTTCCAAAAAAAATTAGGTTATAATATTATGTATAAATTAATTTTTTTAAAGTGGAAAATTCAATGTAAATAATAATAGTAAAAAAATCTTTCAAAGTAAATTTATTATTAAATGAATGATCCAATGATCAATACACAGCTAATGTTACAATGCAATAATTGACCAATACTTGGAGAATACACATAGAAAAAAGCTACATATACGTAATACGTACATGATACATAATACATGATACCTAATACATGAAACATTAAAAATAAAACATAATTTGTCTCACTAAACTTATTAATTTGGTTTTGTAAAACCAATTAAAATGCCTTAACTCTAATTACAGTGTGAAATTTGTAGATAATCCCTTCCAAAATTTCTACCATCTTAGCTTTGATGGGAAATACTGTAACAAAACAATAATAATATTCTATAAGTAACATAATTAATTAAATAAAAAATGTTATTTAAAAATAGACTAACATATACTCTCTTGTCAATTACAAATATTTTCTTCTATTATTTTATAATTGGTGGTCAATTTTAAACTATAGATCCAACGGACCAGAATCATTGATCAAATAAAGAAAAAGGACAGAGTCGGAGTCGAGGTTTAAACCAATAATCTCTAGTTTAAAAATTCTACTCATGTATTTTTACTATAATAATAATACATTTGACTGCTTTTTATATAATATCTAAAAATTTTTAAGGGGTCCAAGCTTCATCGGCCTTCACTAGGGTACATCAATGACTTAAATTTTTGTTTTTAAAAAGTCCGAAAATGAAAAAAATTCAATGCTTTTAATAGTATTTATTTAATATTTTTGAAATTTATAGAAAAAAGAAATAATAATATTTATATATGAGTACATGTTTATTCCCAAAATTAAATAGAAGGAAAAAAGCAATTAGAAATTTACCTTGTTGATGAGGGAGATGTAGTATGGCTTTACTTTCTCCACATCAATTCGAACTTTACTCTTGCTGTATAAATCATATTTGCTGCGATAATTGTAAATCACAAATTTAATTACTTAATCAAATAATCATGTTTTATTCAATATTATTGTGGAATTTTTTATTTTATAATATGTCTTATAATAAATAAAAATTATTATTAAACTTATTACGTATGTAATGATTTAAATTAATAATTAAAAAGTGAAAATCACTATTCTAGTTAATTTCTTATATATAATTTTGATTTTCAGTAAAATTAAGAATCGGAACAAAAAATAAGTTATGTAATTAAAAGTTTGTTAATTACTTACTTGAAAATATGAAGCCATTTCAGATTCTCCTTATCCTCATCATTCAACAAATGCATGTATGCTCCAGATTTATGCAGAGCTGCAGGTCCAACAAAAAAGCCCAACTTATTAATCTCTACTTTAATAAAAATAATAGTAATTTATAAATTGTAGTTTTAAAGTTTAGTCATTTTAGAAACTTAAAATTTTAATGTTTTTTTTTTTTGCAAATCATAGTAAAAAAAGTATCAATGCCTACGGCGTTCAAGCTAAATCATATGAATCTCACCACTTAACTTAAATTTCCGACCACTAAAATGGTCCGAATTTTGTTATTTGGCCTAAATCTTGTAGATATTGATAATAATTTGGTAGTTATAATTCAAAAAAAAAAAACATTAAAACTGTAATTCAGAAAAAAAAACCTAAACTTTAAAATTATAACCCATAAATAATTCTATAAATAAAAATAATAATAGTTAAGATTTCAAATCCAAATCTTACCATAGAAAGAGTGAAATCTAACGATGAAAAGACCAGCTGGAGGGAGAGTAGTACCATTTTCCTTGGCCACCTGTAAATAATGTTCAACATTATAATTAACTAGTGTAGAAACCCGTGCAATGCACGGTTCTATTAGCATCGATAACTAAATACATGTGATATTAAAAAAGTCAAGGATATTACGCAGCATAAAAAGTTAATTTTAACAGTTATATGTATAAATGAACTCTGTAGTTTTATAAATTGTCACATATATATTATGCAGTATATCTAAGACATTTTCTAATTTACTCAAAATAATTCATCAAAATAATTCAAACTTATTTTTATTGCACCTATGCCTTAATTTGAACAGTGTAAAAGGTTGATTAGAATGCAACTATTCAATTAAAAAGATGCATATATATAGGGTTATGAAGGTTAAATGTTTTCTGATTTAAATATGGACAAAATTTTCTCACAATTATTCAATTAAAAAGATGCTGTAATATTAATGCATTTTTCTATGAATACTTACCATACGTTGAAAATATGAAAAATATTATTTAGGCTATCATTTGTATGATCTATGTATTTGCCTCTAATAAATTGACCATTGACCATTTTTGTATATTATACTTACCATACGTTGAAAATTAAAATTGCCTCTTAAAAAGTTTTACCATACATTGCAATAATTAGCCTATGATTAATTTTTTTTTAAATTAAAATGCAATAAAGTTGCCTCTTTTGATCAAGATGAATTTAAAATTATACTTACCATATTGCCTTTTAAAAAGTTTTACCATACATTGCAATAATTAGCCTATGATTAAGTTTTTTTTAAATTAAAATGCAATATAGTTGCCTTTTTTGATCAAGATGAATTTAAAATTATAAAAAATTATAAAAAATATATGATAAAAAGGTATACATTAAGACGAATCTAAAGAGATCTCATATGAATATCTTTTATTATCTATAAATATCTTAAAAATCTTATTCAAATTTCTCTCTCCAAAAATGGAATATTCTAAACGTGAAGAACAAAAAAGAACGGAGGGAGTACTTATCATATGTTGAAAATTAAAATTGACTTTTAAAAAGTTTTACCATACATTGCAATAATTAGCTTATAATTAATTTTTTCTTTAAATTAAAATGCAATAAAGTTGCCTGACTTGCCTCTTTTGATCAAGATCGATGAATTTAAAATTATACTTACCATACGTGAAAATTAAAATTGCCTCTAAAAAAGTTTTACCATACATTGCAATAATTAGCCTATGATTAATTTTTTGTTTTAAATTAAAATGCAATAAAGTTGCCTCTTTTGATCAAGATGAATTTAAAATTATACTTACCATACGTGAAAATTAAAATTGACTCTAAAAAGTTTTACCATACATTGCAATAATTAGCCTATGATTATTTTTTTTTAAAATTAAAATGCAATAAAGTTGTCTCTTTTGAGTAAGATGAATTTAAAATTATACTTACCATACGTGAAAATTAAAATTGCCTTTTAAAAAGTTTTACCATACATTGCAATAAATTTTTTTAAAAAAATTATAATGCAATAATTAGCCTATGTAGTATTAAAATTATACTTACCATACGTGAAAATTAAAATTGCCTCTAAAAAAGTTTTACCATACATTGCAATAATTAGCCTATGATTATTTTTTTTAAATTAAAATGCAATAAAGTTGGCTCTTTTGAGAAAGATGAATTTAAAATTATACTTACCATACGTGAAAATTAAAATTGCCTTTCAAAAAGTTTTACCATACATTGCAATAATTAGCCTATGATTAATTTTTTTTTAAATTATAATGCAATAAAGTTGGCTCTTTTGAGAATGCCACGTGTCATTATTCTCAATCCTTTTAATAGATTTTATGATGTCACATATATACATTTACGGCCCACACAACAACAAATTTAGCTTTTTGCGACACTGGATTTAGTAGCATTAAAAAAATACCACTCTTTCATATTTTTAGTGTGATAATTATTGGTTTTTATTTTAAGTTCCACCATAAAGTGATTTAGCGACATTTAATTTGGTCTTTAGTGGCATATGTAATTGTCACTATAGTCTATAGTGGCATTTGTGAGAAATGTCACTAGATCCTATGTCGTTAAAAGCTTTAGTGTGACTTTTTAATATGCTGCTAAAGGGTCTAATAAATGTCACTAAATCTCATATATACACTATAAAAAATTTGAAATAGCGACATTTAAATTAAATGTCGCTAAATATATCCTACTAAATCAAATTATGTTGTAGTGTCATTTGGTAAGTGGTAATAAATCATGGTAATGAGAATAAAAAACTAGTATAATTTTGGTTGAAAAATCTCTTGGCACCTTGATGGCCATGCTTGACAACATTCAATCATCTCATTTTGTTCATAAAATTCATTCTAATACATTACCAATGGGAGATGTGGTATTAGGTGATAATGAAAATTTGTGAATAAAAAAACTTTTTTGTGATCAAAGTTTCATTACCATGGGAATGACATGAAAGTTTTGATGAAATTTTACACTATAAATGTTTCTAATTACCACCATTTAGTAACAATAACCTAACAGGCCGTTAGTGTTCTCGATACGTAATCTTACTTGTTATACGATATAATTAAATTGTTTTTTTAAAAAAGTAAAATTACCAAGTACATGTAATCATCATGACCCCAAGAAATCATGACATTCTCTAGACCACATCCTTCGGTGTAAATACCATTCTTGGTGTTGTATGCAGGATTATTATAATCTGGATTTTCCTTGAAATACTGTTCCAAATGAAGTTAATTAATTAAAAACAAGTATTAGTTACTAGAAATTTTTTATGACATTAATTTGTATAAATATATTAATATAATTAATTTAATTTGATGGAACATATATATATATATATATATATATATATATATATATATATATATATATATATATATATATATATATATATATATATATATATATATATATATATATATATATATATATATATATATATATATATATATATATATATATATATATATATACTAACCTTATGATGAACAATAGATTCATCAAATGCACATCCAACAGGGAAAGTGTCGCCCACAACAGCCCATTGAGGAAGCTCTCCAAAGCTTGGGTGAACTAGAACCTTTCCTAGGTCTGTAAATTTAAAATTAAAATCATATTTTATATACATAATAATGTAGTTAAATAAATTATCCTAAAGCTAATTAATTATATAATATATGCAGTAACTATTATCTAACAATTTAGTGAAATATCTAATTATATTACTCCCTCCGTTTCTTCTTAATTGTCCACTTTGCCTTTGGAACGGATTTTAAGAGTGGTGTGGTAATGGGATATTTTTATTGATTATAATAATTGAAAAGGTGGTAATGGGGTATTTTAAGTGAATATAATAATTGAAAAGGTGGTAGTGGGGTATTTTAAGTGATTATTATAATTGAAAAGGTGGTAGGTGGGGTATTATTAAATAATATAAGTTGGGGTAGTTGGGGGTATTTAGGTAAAAAGTTTTGCCAAAAATAGAAAGTGGAATTGAGCACTTGATAACGTACAAGAGTGGTGGGCTTGCTACCCAGATAGACTACTTTTTAGTACGTAGGAGCACCCGGAGCTCGTGCTTGGACTGCAAGGTTGTGCTTGGCACTAAGATGCCAACCCAACATAGGTTATTAGTACTAGATTTCCGTATGAGGAGGAAGATTGTCGAGAGGAAGTCTAAGGGAAAGGATACGATCAGGTGGGGTAGTCTTAAAGGGGATAAAATCGCAACCCTATCAAGCAAGATCAAGACGTTAGGCTACCCTAATATCTCAGGCGATGCAAATCAAATGTGGGAATCTATGGCGACAACCATTCGTATGATGGCGAAGGAAACGCTAGGGGTGTCGACAGGAAAGGAAAGGGAATACAGGGAATCGTGGTGGTGGAGCGAGGAGGTGCAAGAGAAGATAAGGAACAAAAACAAGAGATTCAAGGAGCTTATTGCCTGTACGGAGGAGGAGGTTAGGGCACAAATGAAAGAGTCGTACAAGGAAGCGAAGCGGGAGGCGAAGAAAGCAGTCGCAAAGGCAAAGAGTCATGCCTTTGAAGCCTTCTACCAAAAGCTTGATACCGCAGAGGGGGAGAAATATATTTACAAGTTGGCTAAAGCCAGATCTAGGCAGAGGGAAGACTTGGGAGCAGTGAAGTATATCAAGGATGAGAGTGGACGGGTTCTCATTAGCCAAGAGGACATCAAACTAAGATGGCATCAGTATTTCTCCCAACTACTAAATATGTCAAGGGGTCCTACAAAGGAAACTCGACAGACTTCGGACACACAAAGAACACGGGTTTGTGGGTCATTTGGTGACATAACCAAGGAAGAAGTAAGTGAAGCCCTCAAAAAGATGGGGAGATTTAAGGCAGTTGGCCCGGATGATATCCCGATTGAGGTGTGGCGGAGCTTAGGTGAGGAGGGCATTCAATGGCTTACTAATCTCTTTAATGCTATCCTGCGATCTAGTAAGATGCCGGAGGAGTGGAGGTTTAGCACAATTATCCCTTTGTTCAAGAAAAAGGGCGATGCACAGGAATGCGGGAACTATAGGGGTATCAAACTCCTAAGCCACACTATGAAACTGTGGGAAAGAGTTATTGCTGAGAAAAGAATTAGACGGGAGACGGTGATTAGGGAGAACCAGTTTGGTTTCATGCCGGGGAGATCAACTACTGAGGCGATTCATATTTTGAGGAGGCTGATGGAAAAGTATCGGGAGCGAAAGAAGGATTTGCATCTCGTGTTCATCGACCTGGAGAAAGCATATGATAGCATACCACGAAGCATCGTTTGGGATAGCCTCAAGAAAAGAGGTATTTCATCAAGATATATTGAGGTAATACAGGACATGTATGATGGAGTTTTGACCAACATTCAGACACCGGTGGGGCTAACAGAGTCTTTCAGTATTAGAGTGGGCCTACATCAGGGATCAGCACTTAGTCCTTTCCTCTTTGCGGTAATTATGGATGAAATCTCAAAATCCATCTGGGAAACCGTACCATGGTGTATGCTTTTTGCCGATGATATAGTATTGGCTGCAGAAACTAAGGAGGAGGCTAATGGTAAATTGGAGGAATGGAGGGAAGCCTTGGAGGGCAAGGGGATGCGCATAAGTCGCTCGAAGACTGAATACATGCGATGTAACTTTAGTGGGATAGAATCGATAGGGGAGCCAGAGGTGTCCATTAGGGGAGAAGCTGTTGCATGCACGTCCAAGTTCAAATATTTGGGTTCAATAATTCAGAACAATGGGGAGATTGAGGGTGACGTTGCTAACCGTATACAGACAGGTTGGCTCAAGTGGAGAGCAGCGACTGGGGTGCTTTGTGATAAAAGATTTCCTAATAGACTTAAAGGGAAATTCTACCGCGTAGCGATTAGGCCGGCTTTGTTGTACGGAACGGAGTGTTGGCCTGTAAAGAAGGCTTTCGAGCAGAGAATGGATGTAACAGAGATGCGCATGCTGAGATGGATGTGTGGTAAGACAAGGATGGACAGGATTAGAAATCAGGAGTTTAGGGAAAAGTTAGGGGTTGCACCTCTCTCTGCAAAGATGCGGGAGAACAGGCTCAGATGGTTTGGGCATGTGCAGAGAAGCACCCATGACGCCCCAGTGAGAAGGGTCGAACGCATCATAGTGGAGGGCAAGAGAAGCCGGGGAAGACCTAAGAGGACGTGGGAGGAGCAGATTAACAGCGACCTGCTCGAACTACACCTCTCTAAGGACCTGACCAGGGATAGAGCCACATGGCGGCGCCTTATTCACGTCCTAGATTACTAGACTAGTTTGATACTGTTCTGTGACTTTTGTCATCGCTTTTCACTTCCATTTTTACCTATATCGCTTATAGTTTTTTTTTTTTTTTTTTTTTTTTTTTTTTTTTTTTTTTTTTTAATCCCTATGCTTGGCTAACGTGGGTGTAAGATGCAGGTTTTCGGATTTTTGCAGGTCCTATCCTTGAAGACTCCTCTAGAGCCGAAGGACTCTTATGACCGCCCTCTCCTTATGGGTATGAGACGCCGTCGACCTTCCTTCCCCAGACCCTGGCCATAGAGTATCTATGTGCGGGAACACTGGGTATGATGATGATGATGATGAGAAAGTGGACAAGTAAAGAGACTTTACCAAATAAGGAAAGTGGACAATTAAAAAGAAATGGAGGGAGTATTATTTTTATGTAGTTGCTGATGATACTAGCAATTAAGGGTCAGGTCACTAACAAACAAGTTTGGTAATCCTATGTACATCAAATTATATATATTGCTAGACAGTAGACACTTTGTAAAATTGGAACAATATCATAATATGTGAGTATTTCAAAGCCTCATCAAATAGGTCGAGGAGGACTGTACGTTTTATAGTAGCTTGCTACAATTAACACCTTAAAGTGTACACGAACACAAACCAATAAAATAATTTTTTGATTTTGCGATAATTTTAATTTTAGACTAGTTTCATCACAAACTCGTTATCTATTTATCTCATTTTTAGAGGTATATTTTCTCTTCTACTTATTTTTTATCCTATTATTTTAAAACAAGTAAAAATTTTTATACGCTAAATAAAATCAAAGAGACAGAGCGAGTAAAGTTATATACCATGAATAAGGGCAGTCAAGTGGAGCCAATCTTCATTAGGATAATCCTTCCTAATAGCTTCAGCAGTTTGAAGCAAATGCTCAATTTGAGGCTCATCCAAATCAGGGTCACTCTCATCCACAACTGTGTTAAGGAGTTCACAACATTCCCAAATACTCATTTCCACCTTATCCAATTTCTTGTATTCTTCCCTCATCTTTTTCACCTGCACACCATTTTTATCAGTCAATCTCCTGAGAGACCGTCTCTTTGAAAGACGTCTCTTAAGCCCAGTTCATTAGAGCTTAATTCCTACTCTTACTTTATATTATTTTTTGTGGACTAGCCCAATTAAAGATGGTCTATCAAAAAGACAGTCTCTCACAAGGACGTGTGTTTTTTTATTTCTTTAATTACTTCCTTTATTTTACAAGATTTTTAATTTTTTTTCCTTTTGTTTTTCACATGATAAAGGTTTATTTAATTTAAATGCACAACATTTATTTCCTCGCCAATAGATCAAAATTCGAATACAAATTCGAATAAAGTTCAACCGTCTTATTGGAGTTATGAACATATTTTGTTTATTTTTAATGAACAACATTATAAGATGAAGAATATAAAATCGATCGTGATTGCATGTGAAATTAAAAATTTTAGACACAAAAAACAATTAAAAAAGTAATTAGATAAAATTATTACAAATTTATAATACCAATACATCTATACTAATCCTTTAACAACATTAATAAACAGAAATACAACGTTATATTTATTCTTCGAGTAATCTATCTACTACATTGGAATCTAATTTGCTAATACTAAACATATTTATTTGTCTATACCCAATTACCCATAGGTAAACTAAGTTTTTTTTTCATATGCACAAAAGGAAATAAATAACTTTATTCAAAAAAATAAAGGAAATAAAAAAACTTACAAAGTCAACGGTTTGACGGATATGATTTTGCTTGTAAAATTCTTCAACACTTTTTTGCCTTTCAGTTTGCGCGTCATAATCTCTGTAGATAAGCAACGTTGAACGTGTTACGTGTATATACGTGTTATTTATATCTCCCAATTTGACCAACCATCATATTACTAAATCAAGCCCCTTATTCATAATCTATTTCATTTCACAAATTCTTGCTATAAACTGTCTATAGTATAGATGGGTAAATTTGGATTTTGGATCAACTCATTTTGCAAAATAAGTAATTGATTAATCATCAGCCTTATTTTTAAATTTAAAATTATTGGATTGGACTGTTGAGAGAGTCGTCTTTGCCATAGACAATCTCTCAGTTTAAATCTCATCATTTTCAACTTTAGTTTCTAGAGTTATCATATTATGATAATCAATTTATAGTTGAGTTGAGAGCTCTTTTTAATCGCAATGAGGATATTGGTCTGCCTTCTTTTCTACCTTAACTTTGAGAGGAGCTTATTGGAATGATGATGAATAATTATGACTACAAAACAGCTAAAAATTAAAATTATGAAAAATTATTTACATATTAATATCGACACGTAGTTAATGATGAATTTTCAATTTACTACTAAAAATAAGTAATGTTATATAGATGGCATGTATTGTGCATATATTTGACTCCATACCAATAACATTTTCTTACAAAAATAACTAATTTTATTGTACGTATCTACACTGTATTTTTTTTTGGGAGAGAGAGTATCTACACGGTTTTTAATATACATTACATATATTTAACATTATCTAATTTTGACTTTATCAATGAAACTGTATATATTTATTGATGAAAAGTAACGCATGAAAATAACTCTTACCATTTTAGACTCTCAGTTACTTTTTTTCTTTCATTTTTCAGGCACAATTCAAATTTTAATATCATCGTTATCCTACCCAGTGTATCCCGCTCATAAAAAACTATGGACATGGTCTGAAAATTTTAATATCTATAAATATATTTTATAAAAAAATTGTATATTAAAATTCTACATAAAGAGATGATTTTGTTAATAACATAGTATATTTTAACTTGCTTTTATCCATGAAAAATAATATTAAAAAATTCTACTAAACCAACAATATGAAATAAAATCACAAATTCTTGTAAGACACGGTCTCTCTTTGAGATACTATCTCTAAATGAACTGGCCCATAAAGGAAAATGCAAAGTAAAAGTAGATATTAAGCTTTAATGGATAGGGCCTGAAAGACATCTTTCAGAATAAAAACGGTCTCTCAAGAGACTAGCTAAAAAAATAAATAAATATATAATTAGTGGTTATAGATGAAAAGTAGAACCTGAAAGTGTTGCCAAAGGCATTAATATCAGGAGTTGAAAATCCATTGTTTGAGACTAAGTCCTTGGAATCATCAGGGATCTTAAATCCAGCATCCAGCACTAATTCATTTGCATCTAACCGTACCTTTTTTACCTCCTCTTGGGTTTCTACAAATTAATTAGTTTCAATATTTATGGTTAATTAAAATTAATTGATAATATTATAAAAAATTAATAAAATATTATATTAATCATGGTAATAATTTTTCCAAAAATTATATGACGAGGGGATGTTTTGGCCTCTAGGAGATTTGGCTGAGGTGTTGCACCTAAGTCTTTTGAACCTAGGATGTAAAGCTTCGGCTTTTTTTAGCATTTTATAAAATTTACTTTGCCAAAAATTTTTCCCAAATTAAAGCATCTATTTAAGATATCTTTTTAGTTTTGGAAGATATTAGGATTTGAACATGATTAAAGGATTGGATAATATAAAAAAACATAGTATTAAATGGAGTATTATTAATTAATGGATAATAAAAACAAAAGCCAAATCTTACTTTTCTTTTTGTTTTCTTTTAAGCTAAAGTTTGATTGATTAATAATTATTTAATAGTAAAATTTATTTGTATTATTAGGTGTGCATAATGCACGCAATTGCGCCGCTAGGTAAATATATCCAATTTCAGAAGCACACACTTTTATGTTATCTAGTAATGATATAGTATAAGTGACTAAATTCAACCAATGATTGAACTAATAAATGTTTTTTTATTTAAATATGATAGTAGAAAAAAATATCTACCAAAAAGTGAAAAAAAATCTTTACAAATTAATTCAAATGATGCAAATTAAATAAAAAAATGGCGACACGAAATTAAAATTGAACAAAAAAAATGCATTATGAAGTACATACCAAAGACGACGGGCTCCTCGACGATAACGGTCATGTTAATAAAAAGAAAGAATAAATGATAGAAATGAAGAAAAATAATTAAAATGACAACGAAAGTGGAAAGAAAAAAAAATTTAGGAGTTGTATGACTGAAAAATGAATGGTTATGATATGTGAGAAAAGAATTAGATTAGGCTATTTATAGTCAGATAAGAGTCCTTACAAACAAAATCTAACATGAAGAAGTCCTTGCTTGAAAATTGGTTAAATTTGGGTGTTAGATACAAAACAAAAGTGTACAAGTATAAGTATACGCCATACGGAATACTTTTTCAAGGTAGATTCTGGATTCAATTCTCATATAGTCCTTTTTAGCAGGTTTTTACCAGATGATTTATCCCACGATCCACGTTGATGAATCAAAAATGATGTACATAAGCATATTTTATCGGTCATTGGAACCCTTTTTCTATTGGCATACTTCCTCCGTTCCATTATATACTTGTTACATTTAAATTTTTTACGCAGTCCAATGCGTTATTTTGATCATTTATATATTGAGTTATACACGTCTAAAAATTTTAAAAAATTAATATTATGAAATTATGCGATTAGACGATTCAAACAAGATCCCACTTGACTATATTTTTTCTTACACATTAGCCGCATATATAAAATAAGCTTGAACGATGAACAATGTCGATAACGAAAATGTAGCGAGTATTTCAGAACGGAGGAAAAGTTAATTTATATGAAGTATGTATACATTGTATTTTCTCGATTATATGCTGATATTGACAATATGTCGAACTCAAATTTAACAAATTGTAATTCAAAAGAATAATAAGTCCTTGATTTAAATAAATGGTGAATTAGGATGTCCTTAAGAATAAATATTTGACTATATTTTGCAGGCGAAATAAGGGGATAGATATTGAAATGAAACTGATGGACTAAACTTCAAACAACTTGTCATCACCAACGCAGCATGCACTGGCTCCATCTACATCCCACTTTTTAGTTTTGCGCCTATCAACATAAAATATATTTTAAATGTTTTTTAAATTGTTATAATGTATAATACTCCGTCCTCTTTGAATTGCATTAAAGAGAAATTGGTGTATTTTTGAGAAAATGGTATATCAAGAGAGAAATTGAATTGTGTGGATGAAATTATAAGAGAGGTAAAATGTGTGGATGAGATTAAAAGAATGTGATGGGTCATTGTCCAAAATTAGAAATAATACAAACTAAGTGGAACGGACCAAAATGAAAAGCGATGTAAATTTAATGAAAAAGAGGAAGTACATCTTATCTCCTTTTGGATAGCTAAATCACTAAATGTGATTGTCGTGAAAATTAAGAAAAGTGGTTAAAAGTTGTAAAATGTGTTAGAAGTATATTTTAAGATATAGTGAGAGAATTGTAAGGATGAGAAATATAGGTAAAATAGAAATATAGAAAAAAATTATGAAATGAATGTAAATTATAGAAAAAAAAAAATAAAGTAAATTTAATAACTAGTAATAATGGCTAAGTCTATTTTGTTTAAAAATTTTAGCATAACTCATTTTTGATAAGGATAGTATTTCTCTAATTCTCTCTTTCATTTTGCACCTTTTTTTGGTAATGGTTTTAATCTTATTCATTCTTTTAATATCATTCACAAATTTATAATCATTCTCCATCTTAATCACTTATTTAAATCTTTCACTTATTGATAGTCTCATTCTTGAACTTAATTTTCCATTCTACTAAATTTCACTCATTTTGCAACTGGTGCAAAATGAGACATGGAAGGAGTATAATCAAAGCTAATTGTTTAAATAATTAAATAAGTCAATTGTGTATTATCTTTCATTACTCTATTCGTTTAATTTATTAAGTATTTTTGTTATTTTGGTACGTTCTACTCATTTTACATAAATTTAATTTTTGAGCAATAATTCGCCACTTTCTTTTTATTTCATCTATGTTAGAGTATATAACATATTCTGGAGCCTCAACAATCAGCTTAAGCTTTTGGTTGAGTTGGTTCCTTGACAATCTACATATTTTAAATTTATTTTAATTATATGCTTAAAGTTTATTGTTCTCTTTATTTATTTATTACAATCAAAAATCTACTTTTCTAAATTCTAAATAGAAAAACACTATATTTATTATTTAATGCTACTTGAAAGGGAGTAGTAGCTATAGGAAAATTTATTATACATGTGAGTTGTGACTACCTATCAGAAAATGAGTTAAACACGAGTTGATAAAAGGATGCTAAAAAATGTGGCAAACTAGACTAATTATTTACAAAAAGCTTGAATAGTTGAATTCACCATTGGTCTAATGTCGTTATTTAGAAGTTTTACTTGTTTCCATTTAGGGATTTTTTTTTAAAATGACCATTTAGGGATTGTTTGGTATAGGGGGAATTTTTTTTTCTCAATTTGTTTTTCCTATTATTTTTCATGATTTGTAAAGATTCTTTTGAATTAATTGTAAATTACAGTTTTAATATTTATTTTTTGCAAATTACAGCCTCAAAAGCACCAAAGTGTACGCTATGCAAGCCAAGTGATAGTTGGTTAATCCACATGATCTTTGGCCAACCTAAATTACCGTTGACCATTACTAATCACCTTTGACTTTTATTGATCACCTCTAATCGCCACTGACTTTTCTAGTTACCAATTATACTCTTGTGTTTTAGCACTTTTATGTTGTTTTTACCAATCATAATAATATTTTTTCGGAAAATGGACTTCACGATTATCCTTATGGGATGACTCTTTCGAAAATCCGGTCGAAACAATTCCTGACACGTAAACCGAAAAGGATATCTTACGTTATTTTTACTCGTCATAACGATATCTTTATGGGGTAACTCGTTCGAAAATCTGACCGAAGCAAGTAATTATACGCCTATTTTTTGGCACGTAGACAAAAAAAATATAATTAATGTATGACATTACATTAATAAAATTAATTACTAAAAAAACCTTGAATGGTTGACAGAGAATTATTATAAATAAAGAATATAAAAAAGGTTCCTAAAATTCAATATGTCCGACTCAGCATTACGTAGATACATACGATAAAACAGACAAATTTAAAAGATTCAACCTAGTTGAGAAGAATGGGGTTGGCATTGAGTCATTACCTACCGTCAATTTATTTGGAGTTGGGCTACCTTTCATTTTATTTTTTTTCTTTTAGCTAAAATTAGTGAAAGTCTTATTAAATAACGATTATTTATAAAATTAACAAATTATTCTTATATGGTCGGATTTTATAGGATGAGAATTTTATTATTTTAATATATCCTTTCTTTTATTTTATTTATTTTATTATTATTTTTTTGTCTTTTTTAATAATTTATAAAGCACGATTATTAATTAACAACTTTTGCTAAACCATGCATAAAATAAGAAAATGTCCAAATCATGAAATATCTTTGAGTTAATTAGGTCCCTTTTATGATCCCCTTCAAAAAAAAGATCCCTTTTATTCGGGCATTTGTGGAATTTGGATCCACTAATTAGCTCCCGCATTCTCCTTGATAATGTGTCCTATTATTATTATTATTATTATTAGGAAAAATTACCTAGAATAATCCAAACTATTCATGATTTTCCTACAATAATCCCAACTATTGATTAACTATGAATAATCCCAACTTTGAGGGGTATTTTCCTAGAGTAAACTTTGGTAACCCGATGACCTGCTATAGTAGGTAATTCACCAAAAAAATAAATTAAATATTAATTTAAAATTAGAAAATATTTTTGAAAATTTATATAAAAAATTCTAAATAATAAAAAAATCATAAATTTTTTATGAACATTTTTTTAACATTTTTTTTGACATTTTTTTAAATTTATCTTTTTTTTTTAAAAAAAATAAAACTTACTATAGCAAGTCATCCGGTCACCGGGTTTACTCTAGGAAAATGCCCCTCAAAGTTAGGATTATTCATGGTTAATCAATAGTTGGGATTATTGTAGGAAAATCGTGAATAGTTTGGATTATTCTAGGTAATTTTTCCTTATTATTATTATTATTATTATTATTATTACATTTATATTTTGAGTTATAATTTTATTATTTTCTTCTATTATCATTTACATATATCTTTTTTCATATTCTTTTATTTTTAATATTATATATACAATTTAATTATTTCTATAGTTTTCTAAAAGGAAAAATTTGCTGTGAATAATCCAACCTATTGCCAATTTGCTGTGAATAATCCCTACTATTGATTATTTTTAAATAATCCTACGTACTTTTCAATTTTTTTGTTCACAACACCCCTTTTCACATTTTAACCGACTACTATAGCTACCTACCACCAAAGAGGAGTTGGGGTAGACCAATAAAGAAACATAAGGAGGAAGAAAAAGTAAGCGTAATGGCTAGTAGGGTAGATACAATAGTCGGTTTAAATGTGGCAAGGGGTGCTGTCAGAAAAAAATATACAAAGATTGGATTATTAAAAATAATCATTAGTTGGGATTATTCATAGCAGATGGACAATAAATCGAATTATTCAGGACAATTGTTTTAAAAAAGATACATGTAATATCAATCTGTCACAATTCTCTAACTTAAAATAATCACTATTCAATTTTTTAAAAATTTATCTTTTCTTAGTCACCCAGTGTTTCTATTTGAAAAGACAGTGGTTAATTGATCCATATATAACTCTAACCAAAAAAAAAATTTAAATATTAAATATTATAAGTGTGTATGGCCCGGTGCATGAATGTTGGTTGTTGGCTGTTTCAGTTCGCTTTTTTGACCAATTGAAAATGTTAGCTTTTAAGTGGGTAAGCCGTTGTTTATGGAGTGTTTGTTAATATTACATTATATATTGGTTGTTAGCTGTTTATCAGATAAAAAGTAAGCCAACAAACCAAAGTCAATGAAAAAATTTTACCAGATTAGTTTTCCATTTTAACTTAAAAGTTATGTCATTTATCAAACAATTTTTTTTTTTACTTTTTTTTTTTTTGATAAAATTTTTTTTTTTACTTTTTGACTATAAACTAGTCCTAATTTTGGTAGCATTCAATTCCTTAACTTAAGAACAAAAAGTTGTTGTTCATGAGCTATATTGTGGTTGATTTATAGCCACCTAATGATTATAACAACCTCATAGACAACATATCTCATTTTACCATACTTCTGTTCTTTTAAGTTTGTCCACATTACTATAACGGACAGTTTCATAAGTTTGTCATATTTACAATACTTTCCTATTTTGGAAATTTTTTATCTTACATATACTCTCTTATCCCTCATTTAACCCTCATTTCTCTCTCATAATACCAATACAATTATTAATTCACACCACTATTTTAATAAAATAATACTCACTATCTACAAACATTTCACATTTCTTAATAAAATAATACCTCTATTTACAAAGATTCCATCTTTCTTAATAAAATAATACCCATTATCTACAAAAATTCCACCCTTTTTAATTTGTGTGAAATCTTCAAAACAATCAAAAAAAAGAACAGAGGGAATATATTTTAAGAAATAAAAATGTTCTCAAATTTTCCTTTTCATAGGTTATCTATTCTTCAATAATCTAACTTGAAATTTAAGGTAATCAATTTTAAAAAGTATATAAATTGTGTGTTAAAAAGAACGGTTATTATTAGAGGTTAATATTTGACAAAATACTAGTAATTGATCGAGACTTAATTTTAAAGGTGTTTGACAAGTTAAATTGTCAAAAGCAGTTATAATTATAATAACATATAATATTTAAACTCGGTATAAGGTAGTATGGGGACTGGGGTATTGAAGGATAATATATTTTCTTAAGAAGAAAATTAATTAACGGAAAAAGAAAAATACAAAAAAATATTAAAGCTAATGGGAATTGGATAAATTTGTATAAAATTATAACCTTGTTGCTATTATATGGAAATTTTTTTAAAAAGTTTAATTATTTGTATTTTGCCAAATCATCATAATGCTATCTTATAGAATTTCCATATCAATATTAAAATATCAACAAAATTTAAGTTATTATTCGATCAAATAAAAGATACACACATATTAAAAGTAAAAACTTAAGGTATTGTATAAAATAAAGATCATATAATATTTGCAAGCCAACCCTAAAATGCTTTTGAAGACACGAAATTAAAAAATTTAAAATCCTACATTGTTATAAAATTCGATTAGAAAAGTAAGTGTTAACAGATATCAATCATGTCCTCAACTGGAACAATTAAAATGAATTAATCTGCTTCATTCGATAAAACAACTACCAACTGGTAAATATTTTGTCGTAAGTAAATGAATATTCATCAATTAAAAAACGGACTATCAACTTAACCTTATTGATCTGATTAACAGTAGTTTGTATCCGATAACTTATAAAAAAAGCCTGAACCAATTTGTGCCAAAATTTTATCATTTTTTTTAGAGAAAAGGGTTAATTATTTTTAGAGTATTTAAACTAAAAAAAAAAACTAAGTTGAAATAGTCAAATTTTCGACCAAGTTAGATTCGGACCAAGTAGATATTAGATTTGAGAGGTTTAAATATCATCATCATCATCATCCAACCCAGTGTATCCCGCTCATAGGAACTATAGGCAGAGTTTGGGGAGGGAAAGACGGCGGCAAATCATCACTAGGCTTAAATATCAGTAGTATTCAATTTATTATTAACTCAATAAGAGAACATTGTTTTTCATGTTTGTATTTTTGTGGTTGATTTTTTATCCACCTAGTGATGATTCTCACAACCTCAGAAAAAGTTTCAATTTTTCCATTTTTTTTAGAAAAAAAGTTCTCTATCTTACCCTTTTTAGATTTTTTTTCTTCTTCATTTAACGTTTATATTTGATTTGGAAAAAATATATATCCCATGTTATTTAAAAAAATAATTGGGTTTAGGGCACTCTCACGACCCATAAAATTAAGAATTATAGATTAGCTAAATGGTTAAAGAGTCTCTTTTATCCTTATAAAAAGGTTCGTTCTCATCAGTCACCACTTACAATTTAACCGTAAAAACCCACTAAATTAATCTAAGCTTTTTTAGGGCGTTTGGCAAAGGCGAGGTGAAAGAGAAGTTTAAAACAAAAAAAGAGAGAAGCCTTTTAAAAGTGGTCCAAAATTAAAAATCCAAGTTTAGTGTAAGAAAAAAAAAGAACCTTCTCGGTATCCCGTACAAGGCTGGGTCCGAGTAGGGGTTTTCTTTTTTCTTGAAAGATGCGGACAAATCATACCCGTACCTCCAAGGAGAGAGTAAAGAGAAATGCGCGCGGTCAAGAAACCCCCAATTAATACTTGCACCTAGTAGGGGTCGATTCCCAAACCTTCTACTCCACATGCAAAAGCTCTATCCATTAAGCCACAAGCGCTTATGGTGTGTCCTTTCCTTTTCCACTCTTTTTGCTAATTTGTATTTTTCATTGTTTCCACTTTATAATAATGTGATACGTCTCGTTCTCATTTAATTGTTCTTTTTGTACGATGTTTTAAATTATAATTATGTTTTAAATTACATTAAATTTTGACGTTGTTGGTATTGATTTGGTTCACTGATATTTATCGGTGGATTTTGTTATCCACGTAAAATTCAATTTTATTATTAATTTGTTTCTTTTTTTTAAGTATTTGGTTAAAAGAGCTTTTCGATCCTTAATTAATATAGATATAGAAGACTAAAGTTTTAAAAAAAAAATTGGGACCGCTTGATAATAAAAAAGAATAATAAACCTTAAATCATAAAATTAAAATAAAGATGATGATCTTGACTGAATGAATATTTTTCATGTGTATGTTTTTGTGGTTGATGTTTGTTCTCATTTTATTATCTCTTTACAAAGGAAAGTTTTTATTGTACGTTTTCGTAGGATTTTTTTAGCTATTCTTATGAGAGAGTGTTCTTCGGTAAGTAGACTTCAAAGTAAGTAGCTCATATACTAATAATTATATTTAATTGGGTTATTCAATCTATGTATGGAGGAAACATTGAAACAAATAAGCAATTTTAGAAAAATTGAACTTCAGGTAAATTTAATTCCAAAAATAAGTGTCTCCATGTCCGAGCCTAAGATCTGGTATCTTCGCAGTTAATAATTGCGAACAAAAGGGATGTCATACCGGACAAAAAAATGGAAATCTTGTTTGTTCGCAGTTACTAACTTCGAATAAACAATTTTTTTGTTGTTATGTCCCTTCTAACTTTATTACATTATCTCCCTTTTGTTCGTAGTTATTAACTATAAACAAACTGTGATACCCCAGATTGAGATTTAAAAGGATTGATAGACTACTTATATCAACAAGATGCATCTTCTTTTCATGGGAGTCCATATGCTAAGAACTTTATAGTTAAGCGTGCTTGGTGGGGAGCAATCTTAGGATGAGTGACGTCCTGGGAAGTTTTCTCGGGTGTTCATGAGCGAGTCCAAAGTGCACCGGAAAGACTTGTGTTGGTCTATGGGGCCAGTCTACAGTCTCCATATGAGTAGTTACCTGCGGTCCGAAGGGTCGGGTGCTACCCAAACAATTTGGACTTTTTTTTACTAATTTTTTTATTCGCTGTTAATAACTGCGAACGTATCTAATCTTAGGCTTGGACATGAAAACGCTTCTTTTTTTAAATTAAGTCAATCTAAAGCTTTTTTTTTTTATCAAAATTTCTATATATGGAAGTCTTATAATGAACTAGTTGTTAAAAAATTTTATTCTAGGTAAAATGAATTCCTTGCATTTGAGAGGGATAGGAAAATTAATGTTGTAGTCAATGAAAATCAAATTCTTATGATAATTCATAAGTGCGAACAACAAATCACGAAATGTTATGATTCTTATCATTTCACTTAAATTATAAAGACAAAAAGTACGTTTGGTTGAATCCAATCTATTTTAAAGGTAAACAACCCACACAATCACTTTTAAAAAAATCAATACACAAAAAACTACATTGAGATTTATTAAATCACCAAAACTTGGCCGAGACGGCCTCAAGGTGAGACGGCCCAGCCTAAGCCGCGCGCTATAGGGGAGAGTAAACTGCAATATGATCAGTTTCTATCTTAACACATTCATTTTCATGGTTAAAGTGTTCAGTTTTAAGACTAAATGACAATTGTCCATTTATATCAATCAGTTTTAAGACTAAATGGATCAATTGTCCAATAAAGTGTATCAGTTTCATTGATAATAGCCTCAATTTGATTCTTAACAGCGTCTGTTTTGATGGATATAGTGATGACAACATGCATGACGTTCCACACTTACATGGAGACAATGAAGAAGCAAGGAAGGTAGTAGAAACACTATATAAGGCAACAATTGATGAAGTTAACAAGATAACTGAAAAGAGTACTAATGAATTGAAAATGGGGTAGAAAATCAAACATATAATTTGATTCAATACCATTATTTGTGAAATCATATACAAATTGTATATCAATTTTTTTAAGAGGACAATTGAGTATGTTAAGAGCACAATTGAGTATTTTAAAATAGCAATTTAGTAAGTGAAGTGTATACTTTAAGAGGCGAAATGAGCACTTTGATATATAAACTGACTATCTTAAGATGACAACTGAGTACTTTAATATATAAATTGAGTATCTTAATATGAAAATGAACTGACTAAATTGAGGCTATTATCAATGAAGCTGATACACTTTATTGGACAATTGATCCATTTAGTCTTAAAACGGATTGATATAAATGGACAATTGTCATTTAGTCTGAAACATACTAGAAGCATAACTGATCATATTAGAAACTGAACACTTTAACCATGAAAATGAATGTGTTAAGATAGAAACTGATCATATTGCAGTTTACTCTCCCCTATAGGCGCGGCTTGGGCTGGGCCGTCTCACCTTGAGATGGTCTCGGCCAAGACCGGCTGTTATTAAATTTGTTGGTAAAATATCGGTATCCAGCAGATGGCCGTGACCCAAGAAATTAAAAAAAAAAAAAACAGTTACGAAAAAAAAAGTTACATTTTTCATATGAACTCCTTTTATAAATAAACTAAAAAATCTTTTTGTACCTAATAAATACTCCATCCGAACCAATTTAGTTGTCACATTTCATTATTTGATAAATTCATATTAATTGTCACATTTCCTTTTTTCTCAATCTTTTTTATCACCTAAATACCCCATAATCACAAGTAAAGGCCAAAATACCCTTACTTTTACTACTTACAATACTCCAATTATCAACTTTACAATTAATTTAATCAATTAAAATACCCCAACTACCATATTTTTAATGGACCCCACACCACCCTTAATGATCGTACCTAAGCAAATGAGACAACTAAATTAGTTCGGAGGGAATATAAAATAAGGAAAAACTTTCAATTACTAAGATGTTATAAGTTAAAAGCAGTGGTTGGAGTAAATGTAGAGATAAGTCAAGTCATAGTCAATAATTCAGTATCTTGCACAAGTTAGAGTCCAGGAGAAAAGGATAGCAGACATATCATACCCGAACCCACCCCCAAAAAAGAGGGTACGAAGAAATGCACGAACTTAAATGTAATGACAAAATTTAAGCAAAATATTTTTACAAATATGCCCAAAACAGCTCACCAATAATTTCCAATTCAGTAGTCAGAAATTTCAAAAAAAAAAAAAAAAAAAAAAAAGCATTGAAATCACATACTTGGCATGATTTTCTCAAGCTTTTAGCATTTATGATGTTATATACAACATATTAACAAGAAAGAATAAAACTTTGCTCAAAATGAGACCTCCCAAATGAAGGTGAAATTTTTATATAGGAGAAATGACCAAATACACATTCCTCAATCCTCACTACTCTAAGACTATATGAGTTTATATCAGGTCAGGTTATACGATATGGCGTTTGACGACAGTAAAGATCGGAAATCGTAAAGATATCTGTTCCGATTATGTTGACAGTACGAAAAAAATTATGACTGCCAGAACTGGTCAGGGTCCTTGCTGTATACTGTTAGATCCTGAATCTCCTGGTTAGCAATATGGTAATCGATAAGTCGGGCTTGAAGAAGCTTACACAGAACTAAACCTGTCGGCAGAACCCACCATTCGCTTTCTTCCCTGTAACAACAGTATCGTCAGGACTCAGGAATGATACACGAAAGCAAAACACGAAGATATAAGGATACTAAGATGAAAGATACGGTAACCCTTGCCTGCTTAGATTCCATGAATGGACTTCCCCCGCTTTCTTGCTCGGTTGATTCTTATAATGAACAAGTCCACATATTAAAGCAGTTATCTGTCACCACCAACATAATTTGATAGAACATGTTGATCAATACATGTACAAACAAAAAATATAACTATAAGCATGGATCATAGCATCGCATAGCGTCGGCCGCGTTGTAAAGGTTATCAAAATAAATAGATACTTACCACATTGATAAACGAAGTGATGTTCCAAAGAGCGTGTATGCGTGCCAGACCAGCAGATTTTTTGGGTCCTCTGCTGAACAAAGCATTTATTCCAGCAGGAAACGGAAGTAATATTCCAAGAGGAAGAACAAAAAGAACTAGAATGAAGTCCAGAAGTGAAGTCGAATATAGCTGTATCAGCATCAAAACAACTAAGCTAAAATCTCCAAGTAGTAGTGTCGACAGGGCGAGACCAATTAGATCCTGCAATTACACCATATAAAGGATAGTTATGTAACTCAACCGATAGAATCGATTATATTACGGATCAGGATAACTTACCTGATGCCCAGCCGGCTTGGTGTTACATGCTATAAGGCTGAGAGGATAAGAAAGGTTCCAGCTGTCTTTAAGCATGTGCAAGGTCTTGTCTTGGAGAATACATCCGGATATTTTCTTATTCACTATCTGCAGTTCATTGTCTTTCGTGTGGTCCGGCTGATCACCTCTATAAGCTCTGCAAACGTGAAAGAAATTAAATTAACTGTTACATTCATCCATAAAATTAATTAGTTTACATAATCTAATTGCCAAAAACAACGAAAATTCCGAATTTTGTTATGGAAGGATTTATCTAACTATCGTAAGATTTTGTAGGTCTGCAATTCTTCCATTTAGCATTCATGGAACAGAATATTTGTAGTTATTCTTTTCCAGTTATAATCATAAAAGACCTCAAAGCATTAATCAAAATACCATCGCCACGGCCAAATTCGTATCACTTATGTCCGTCTTCGATTGAGCACCAAACTAGTTTATCTTCAGTTTCAGATTATAACGGATCAAGTAAAATGGTTCACTAAATCAAGTGCACTTCTTAGTCGCAAATAATTTATGAATCTAAGGTTCAATCGAGAACAATCAATCTCTTACTTATCATAAGGGTAAGGCTGCATATATTCAACTCTACGTAGCACTGGCTGAGCTATTGAGCCAAGAGAAGCCAATCTCAAGGGATGTATTGTTAGCCCATGTCAAAAACTAGATAAGTGTTCAGAAAAAAAAAAACTCGTTATTTGAAAGGTATTGATGTTATCGTGGCCAATATGTAGGTAGTGATAGCCTACTTCGACATTCTTTTGCTATTTCTGATTACCTCACTGCCATGGCTATCCTAAGTAATAACAAATTAATTCTCTTAGCACCCGGAGTCAAATGGAAAAGAGAATGACTTCGCATACGTGGCTATATGCATATGTAACAATACGGGATTTAAAAGAATGTGGAAGTCCAACATACATCACATACATTTTAATAATAGCAGATAAATATCTGGCACAGCTTAGATCACTATTTCATGTATTACCTTGATGGTGATTTCGGAGGAGAGTGGTGATTGATACTGCTCCCACCTGGCTGCACAGTTCTCGCCTTGCGAACCACAAGCCCAAACTGAAAGTAACCAAAAGTGGTTGGCTGAAACCACGCCAGATCAACTCGCAGGCCATGGACGCTAAGAATAGGGTTTCCAAAGGTTTCAAGCCAGTTGACAACAGGTTCAAAAGTCAACTTAAGTTGTCCACGACGAACCAAACGTAATTGAGCATTGAGACCAGCTACAAGTCGATACCAAACAGTTGGTGGCATAGACTGCAATTCAACAACATGATCAAAATAGCATTCTTTCAAAACTTTACAGCCTCATAAGTGGTAACATTCAGAGACAAAAGAATTTGTGCATGTGAACGTCTTATGGTAAGATCGGGTGATTTATATAGTTATATGGTTTATGTGTGTGTGATAACAGAGCTACTTTCTTAGAATAATGGGCAACTCGGGCCCTCTTGTGGATAAGAACAACCCATACAAGAGTTTGGCTACAGATGAAGTTTAGAAAAGAATTTATGTAAACAGAATATCTACCTGACTCAATAGGCTAGTTAATACATTGTCATTGTGAAGTGAAAATGGAGCCATATAACTTCCATCACCTCCAAATATGATGGTCAAAGGTAAGCGCTGGTGAAGTCGAGGAGGAAGGTCAGACCGCTTTTCATCTCCACCCAGGTAAAAGTCCAGGAATGCAAGCATCAAGTCTGAAGTAGCAGATAACTGGAACAATGAACAATTCAACTCAGGTCATTCACAGATGATTTTAACTCGATAAACGAATATTCAGTCTTGTCAGACAGCTCTAAAAGACACTTTAGCCCATAATGAGAAGAATTTCATTGGCACCGTGAGCGACCACCTATATCACATCCAAATGCATATAACTCATACGCACTAAAATATTTTGTGGGATTCGGTGAAAAAATAGTTCGTAAGGAAGTCCTTTCATTTTGTCAATCTCAAATTTAAATTTAATAAAGCAGATGTGGACTCATGGAAAGAATATCAAAGCAGAAAAGAACGAGAAAAGAACCTTAAGCCCTTCATAAAGAGCACGAGAGCGACAGGAGCGTAAGCATGAGTGATCATACTCTGAACGGACAAACTCACGCAACCGCTGAAGCTTATTTTTTCGACACCATTGCAGCCATGACCACGCCAGTGGATATGCCAACACAGAAAGAATGCTGTACACAGACCCTTCCCACCATTGGTATGAAGCTATTCCATTTATCTCATCCACAAAGAGAATAAATGCATCCTCATGCCTGAAATATGATTTTTAATTCACATTAAAACAGAGACAGTAACAAAAGCAATTTGCTGATACACGGAACAAGAGGAGGATTAGTATTGACAGGGTGAAGATCATTTTGTTTCCAAAACGCACAAGAAAATATACAGTATACCACTCTTTCATCCAACATTTAGAAAACAGGCATTGGAAGGAAAACAGTAACATTTTAAAATCTTGAAAGCCAAAATTTGAGCCACCATCTCATCCATTGCCATTTAACCATTTATGGTAAGCATTAACTTGGTCATTTTTTACTAGCAATCTTCTATGGAAGTCTTTTAGTTTTCACCAAGAACCTGACTTTCATAGAGTAAGCTCTTCAAAGAAAACTTGGATGTCCATCCTTAGTGAAAGTGGTGTTTTTAGAATTTTTAGCATTGATGGTGCTATAAAGTTCCAAGTAAATTCTTCAGTGCACGTAAAAATTTCAGAACAAAGAAAACAGAAATGGATCCTGAAAAGCTTTTTTTAAAAATAAATTTTGATAGTAACTAGATGCAGTGGACGGAAAAAGTGTTTCTTTCCGGATAAAGGAAATTCAGAACAAAAAAACTTAAGAACATGTTTAAGAAGTGCACAAATTCTCACATGAAACGGCATAACGGTGAAACCATCTCTAAGTGATCACTTACAATCTTAAAGTGATCAATTAGAGAAATAGGTTAATTATATGGGTCCGTCTCATCTCTCATGGTGAGACGGTCTCATAGAAGACTTGCTGAAAAAATTTTTACACAAAAGGTGTTCAGTGACTTCAGTCAGTGTTACTTTCGAGACAAAACAAACTTTTTCCAAAAAAATTCAGAGAAAAAAAAAACAAATTAAATAAAAATGTGCTACTTTTTAACAAAGCAAAGTTACTTTTAAAAGTTTATGGTTCTCATGATTCTCATATAAGTTTGGTTATCACTTTAATTTGACCCTCCTCTCCCTTTCTCTATATATATGCCAGGATGAGATACAGTGACATACACTATCTCTTTAACTTGCTCTGGAGGCGAGTGAGGTAGATGCCATGGTTCACTAAATGTATTTGGGCCGAGGAAATACATTCTATGTACATGGCTCTGTGCTTCCTCGTTTCTATTAGTCTCCATCACCTGTAACACAAAAACATCTTTACACTTGGTCACAAAAGAGGAAAATACTGAACAATTGGTGTTTCAAATACATTACAAAATTTTGATGCTTTGCTTAGACATTTAAGAACCCAAGAAACAAAAGCTAACCTCATTCAAGGATTCAAGGAAAGGAAAGGAATGGTCTAGTTGCGTGCGTCGTCGATGGGGTAACAGACCTGGAGGATCATCTCCAGAAGCAAATTTCATCCGTGCAACACTTAGAACTAAAGCTAGCAGAATGAGGATACTAAGAAGGAAAAAGCCAAACAGCCACGGCCCACCAAATGTGTATACTAATTCTTCCAATGTTGTGCGGCAATGAGGCATGTGATATCTTTCAGATATGCACTTGTAAGGGCAAGGAGTTTTAGTAACACCACCTGTTAAACGAGAACAGAGCCAGAGAGTAGGACTTGAGACACTAGAAACCAATCATAACAATCACTAGCTAACATCTCAAGAAAATATGAGTACAGAAAATACAAAAAAGATGGATTGGCGCAGGTGTCAAGAACACAGCAACATTTTTGAAACAGAAATGACGAGAGCATCAAAGATACCTCGGACAGCAATATACATGCCCCGTTCAGGAAGCTCATAAGCAGGGCAACTATGACAGAGAGCAACATCAGATCCAGTGACATTTTTGAATGTGCCAATCGGACATTCCTGCCATAAAATAAATTAGTGTCTTCAGATGAAATGAGACACACCTGAAATAATTTCAACCAGCTAACTAACGACTGCATGCGAGCAAAATATAGTTGACAAAAGTGTTGCAATCAGCAACCTACAAACCTATATCAATTTCAACTAGTTGACACTTAAACCAATCTTAGTGAAGAATTCAATTTTAAAGAGAAAGATTGCAAGACCACAGCTCTTCAATGAGAATGAGTTTCACTTCAGTCTAACTAAACGCGTTCTCAATGATACAGCTGCTACAAGACGTATAAAGATATGTTTTTTAAATCAACAATCAGACAACAAAAGCTACCTCACAAAAGATCCCATGGAGCCCTATTGGGCAGGCCTTTCCAGTAACCGTTCCATCTTCCCCTGAATGCCCTTGACTTTTTGCCAAGCCACCTCTGCAATAATATAAAATTAGTTTCTTGAACAGAAACACCGAATGACAACCAGAACAATAGATTTGACTGGGGGATTAATAGTATAAACCAAATTGAACCAACATTTACTCAAGGCATGATCCCACACAATCCTTGGAGTCATCCAACTCCATCAACATCATTGCTATTTTTTCTCTGTCCTATCAAATCATTACACTTTCAACCTTTAATTTGCTGAAATATCAAGCTTGGTGGTATATACTCTTTCCGCTCTTCTCAAAAATAGTTTTTTTTTTCCAAAAAAGTTCTTTTAATTTCCTCTCAAAGACCAAAAATATCCATTTGAAACTTTCCAAGCTTGATAATATGACATCAATTGGGAAGAAATATTACGGTTTTTAGAGAACGGTGCTAACCGACTAACCGTGGTCAAGCATTTGATCATATGAACATTTTAAATTATGATAGTGATGGTAATGTTGACAGGAATTTTTTTGATTTTTCGAGACGAGAAATTTTGGGGCTTTCTTAGAGTGGCGGTTTAATGGTTTTTTGGTGGTCATCAAGGTGGGGTAGGTGTTTTGGTAACAACGTTGATAATCAAGGTGGTTTCAGTTGACTTGATGGTGCGATTTTTAGATCAAAGCTAGGGTACCTAGAGTCAGTATGAGTATCAGATACGGTGTGGATCCTAGTATTTGGTACGACATATTTATTTAAGATATGGGGAAGACTATCCTAATATTAGATACAAATAAAGAGATTCTGGAAAATAAAAAAATTTAATTTCTTAAAAAAAATAATTTCTAAAATAAATTTAAGATATATTTTCTAGTTCAAAATTTTTTTAGACCTCCCTCACAACTATTAAATATTATTATAATAACTAATATAATATTGCCTATGATAAAACATCTTATAGCTAAAATCTTATAGTTTTGAATTTACAGGAGAGTTTGGGGCTCCATACTTGAGATAATTTACAGGAGTTACTTCATCAAAAGCTAGCTTTAACATTGAGACAACTTCATCTCGTATTTTTAGAGAAGTCTTCCGAGGTTTCATTTTATTGATTTAAGCTCAAAGCAAAACCTTAAGACTATTTTTTCCTTTTGTATCGTTTTGTTGTGATAATGAACAAAGATTCCATATCTCATTATCAAACTCTTTTATCGTCTTCTTTTCCCACTCTTTTCAAACATTATATTCAAAAATAATCAGATCTTTAAGTAAAAATGATGGAAGTATCCAAGAAGGGGTTACAATCACGAGAGCACCATTGGCATCGATAATTATTTTCAAAATATATATTTTTAAAAAAAAAAAGAAATATACAATTCAAAAGCATGCAAATCAGATATTAAGATAATGATTCATCAGATAGGAGGATACTAACCGGACAAGGATACTCCCACCCACTCTAGCTATGGGCTGGTACTCATCTGCAACAGGAATATCTGACCAATGAAAATGAACTCTTCCACCACCACCACCACCGCCTCCTTTTGGACTACCAGTTCCTCCAACAGCAGAAATCCTTGAAGAATTTCTAAGAACCAATGTGTGAACAAATAAAAGAATGGTACCACCAGAACCACCACCAGGGCCAATGTTTTGCAGCATTGCACTTTCTTGCTTTATAATGCCTTCTTCATAACTCTGCCCATCAGCATTTATAGTACCATGGATTTCCATGCTTGGAAGAGAGTGCTCAACAGAACCCATCACTGTTATAATGATGAAAACTTGATCTCAATAACAGGAAGGAAGAGTATAGTATGACGCTAAGAGGACGAAAATATTGCTACAGCACAGAAAAGAATCGAGTCCAAAAGGGAAAGGGTCGAATAATACTTTTACATGCCTTATCAAAAAAAACTATTATAGATAATCAATTTAAGTCAAACATAGCAAACTTAATCATCTTATTTTGGCCAAATCGAAAAGGTTTTCAAATCTGCTACCCGGATAGTAAAGTTGTAACCCCGTGTCACAAACAGATTCAAGGTATATCTTACAGTTGTAGCCCATATCTAGTGGTACAATAACCACATCAACTCACATCACCGTGATTGTTACCCCTTCGCATACATGTCTAAGGATGGTTCTTGAATGTAAATGCCTAAATAGCAGTACAATCAAGAATAGTTTCTTTAAGCAACAAACTTTTATAGTCAAAGAAGGGCCACAAAAAATTACTGATCTAAGGGATCACTTGTTATCCGGCATATTCGGTATACAAAAGTATAGGTATAGCTAAAGATCAGGAAACCATACCAATTATACCACCACCAGCAGTAGATCCTGGTAAACTGTGGTTTCCACTGCCACTACCAAGTTCACAAGGCAATTCAGCATCACCATATGCACCACCACCATCAACAAATTTTCCATCAAAGTATCCATCTCCGCCTCTACCACCATGTCCACCACCCCCTCCAAGACCATTGCTAGAAAGGTTTCCTCGGCCGACACCTCCAATGCAGCCTACAAATACATAGCAAGAAGTCATCACAAGCTAACACACATGTCCCAACTTCAACAAGTCAAGACAACCACATTAAAACAAATATTTTAAACCTTAAGATGATTAAACAAAAAGTAGAAAGTAGCAAGATGCTTCATTTAGACTAAGAAATCTAATCTTGCTTTCTCTCCACTGTCTGTAAAATCAATTAACAGCATCAGATTTTCAAAATGGGGTTGGAAATTGAAGGATATGGAGCTAGTAATACGGAAACAACATCTATCGTTATCAGCATTCATTTCCCAACTAAGATCGTCATAGCAGATAACCTTAATTTCACAAAGCAAAGTTTCAAATAGAGCTGCAGTGGACAGCCGGGAATGTTAAGTTTATTTAAAGAAATTTTTAAGGAATCCATCCACTTGGATGCGTGGTAAACCTCGATCTACATGGTGCAACCCGCACATCATGCTAACAGTATGGAATGCTAGCAGGAGTAACTACTACTGGTTCACAATTGCTATAGCTGAGATTTCGAACCCGAGACCTCATGCTATGCAATTGGCGCTCAAGCTATATGCTATAAACCAGGCGGGATAATGGGTTAATGATTAAAAATGACAGTTAATGATTAAAAATGAGAGTATTTTGGGTTTCCTCAAGAAAGTAGTATCTGGTACCCTCTCCAGACCATACTGCAAACATATAATTACCATGTGTTCAAAGCTTATGATCTCATGCAGATTCCTGAAATACAACTTCTCTGAGGTAAATGCAAATATTCTCAACAGGAAAGAACTAAAAGAAATACCCAATCCGGATGCACTAATCATTCCAGTAGGTGGAATTGCCACAAATCTGACCCAGTGGAAATGAACAACAGATCCTTCCACCACACCTTCAATGCTAACATCTTCAACACGACAAATCTGCATTAATAAATTATGTTAGGAACATCGAATTGTCATCATAAAACACTAACACTGGACAGATAAGATCAAATCCCCGTCCTTCCAAGCGGGAATAAGGCTGAGATAAGAGTACAAAACATGGGGACAATCTGTCAACAGAAAAAACAATATACAGCAGCATATATACAGATTAATCCATTCTTTGAATCTCCCCAATGGCCCAGTTATGCAACTTTGGCAAATCCATGTTTTATATGATCTATACCTGTAAGGTAAAGGGAAGTGAGGAGTTGACATTACAATCTTCGGGTGGATGAAGTATTTCAGCAGGGCACTCTTGCTGTTCACAGTAAAGTTGGGGAGACCTGAAAATCAGAAGGCCCACAAAAACATAAATTATAACCCGAGAAACCTAATTAATCGTTTCCAAGGCTAAGAAATTAGCATACCCATTATCGGTGCTTGCGTTTATCAAAGGACCACGCAAAAATGATTCTGGCCCAACCTTCACATACAACAGAAAGCATAGTAAAGAAACTTGTTCAACTTTAAAACAATATACTCAAAAATAGTGTTTAAGTTGATGATATTTAATCTGGTGCATGACACCCTTTTGGTGCATCTACAGCAAACTAACAGATTTACACTTTTCTCTTCATGATATCAATTTGTTTATAAACCAAGAAAACTACTTTACAGAAAGAGAAAAGGAGGAAAAGAAAGATAAGCTATTTTGAAAGTAATATATAAGCAGAAAGTCAGAAGGCCTAAGCATCTAAGCTCTTGAAAGTAAACCCCTTTTCCATAAACAATCAATATACAACTGAAAAATTTCTAGATTTCTATTCCTGATTTTCTTAGTGTTAGCAAATTCACTACCTGGTTCGCTAAATCCCTAATTATCCTAAAATACCTGAACATTTGCTTATTTAGTTCGCAACCAATAGAGGGAATAGTGAATTAAGCAATGATGCTCCGTAATAAAGTACATTAGGCTACCACCTAACAGGTCCATCTCTTATCCAGTTGTGTTTGCAAACTTCACTTTCATGCGTTCAACAGAAAATGCTGCATCTTCATACCTAATCCACTCAATAGGCATAGGCAAGCAATGACCCTTTAAGCTACTAAGAATATGGTTTCCCAAGATAATAAAATGAACTGCATTTGCTACAGGTTCCTGTCAGACTATCAAACAACCATTACCATTTTCCTTGGGCTTCAAGACATATGCATGAAGATAATCATGGGTTGACCTAGTTATTGAAGACATTTCCTTCCACTCTTGAGATAGGGGTTCATTTGTCACTACATACAAAAAGATCATTTCCTTCTCCACCTCCTCTTGCTTGTAGGGGGTTGTCCTCTCCTTGGAATAAAAACAAAACTACTTGTGCATGAAAAGTTTACAACTTTCTCCAGAAAAAATCATTAGGTCAAAGTGGAACGTGAGTTGAAGTGGTAGATTTTCATGACAGCAATAGATTCCCAAACCATGACGCCATCTTACAATACATAGGTACGGTGAGAGAAGCCTAACTCTAATTTGTTCAAAGTAAATCAAAACAAAGTTTTGCTTGCTGAAAAACAAGTGAAAACAGCTAATGAAACAAAGGAACTCACATAGATACTGTAAAATAATGAAAGAACAAGACGTTGAGCCTCGATGACATTTCCAGGGCCTGTCAAATTCAAGTATCCTTGTCCATGAACTCCTAGATTCGCAGAAGAATGTATTACAGATGATTCCTGAAGACCAGAAAGATAACCAACAGTATTATATCTCAACTGAAAAGCAAACAACATTTAAAGAGATAAACGTTAATAAAGTACCTTGAGAACCAACAGATTGCTGACTTCAAGAAGAGAAGTAGCAACAATAGTATCACTACTGCCATTAATCAACATTTTTGAGTTCCACATTAGATGCATCTTTACAGTCATACGTAAGGCGCCATATATCTGAATACATAGAATAAAAAAATACCATGATTGTAACGATAAAACCAAAAGAGGCATGCGAAGGAAGTAAATAGAAGCTACAAGAGGAAGAATATATAAGGGGATGTAACAGAAATTTTTGTGGAGGTTGTTGGTGTAGCTGAACCGAATATTGGGTCAAAGTTGGTTACCACAAGTTCTTATGATATAATTTTATATGCAGTGAATAGGAAAAAGAGAAAAGGGAATCAGAAAAATGTTGTAGTGAGTTTATAACTCTTGGGAGAGAACATGCCTCTCAAAAAGATTGTAACTATGTCATTAACATCATTTTTCCTACCATTTTTTACACAACTAATCGTTTCTTTATTTTCTTATCTTCACCAAAAAATAGTGATCCCCGTTCATCACAGTTATCTAGGGGGGTTCAGAGGGTCACATAAACAAGAGTTGCACAAGAATTAAAGAGTCAATTTAATATAGTCCCATGGAAAAAAATCGCGATCGCGGATGCGTTTGCGGAAACAATCGCAGTGTCGGGGAAAACGGCTATAACGGAGAAATAACGCGAATCGCGGCTGATGCGGTGTGATTTTTGGAAAAAAAAAAATCACATAAGGGGTTTTGAACTTATAATAGTATTTTTGTTGTTGAAACTACTATTATTATGCAATAATATGCAACTAGCTATTATAAATGCAACATTTGATTCTTTTAGTGTATAGTTAATTATAATTAGTTATTAGCTAAATATTTTTGTTGAACTACTATAAATTAAGTAATTGTGATAATTATAGTTAATGAGTATTAATAAAATTTTAACAGAAAGACAAATAAAGTTGTAACGGTGAAATATCGTTATAACGGTAAAATAACGGGCGTTACACGTTATATAACGCAGCATTTTGACCGTGAAATTTCGTGAACCGGTATATAACGAACTTTAACGTCGCGGCAACTTTCAAACAGGTTATATAGCGGGCGTTACGTAACATAACGGGAGAGTTTTTATTCCATGTATAGTCCATTATAATATAAACCAAAAGTATAAATTATTCTCTCAGAGAAATAAGGAACATCATGATTGCAAACCAAAGCCGTCAAACATGACAGAACCTTAGTCCCATCCTGAGAGCTAGACTATGAGAAGTGTAAAAGTAGCAGCATTGGCGCAAAAGGATAATTTTAACCAGTGTCACATGATTTGCTAATTTCTCTGCTTATTGCGAATTGAAAAAAGCGAATTTTGGTCGGTTTTAGGCTATTTTTGGTCCATTTTGAGTCAATCTCGAATCGAGACATGCGAATTAACTAGCGAATCATGTGACACTGATTTTAACTTTCAAAAGTTACAATAGGAACAAAAGATACAATAAGGGAGCAGAAGTTATGCACAAAGTATCATATAAAAGTTTAAACACAGATTTACATCTAAAACCATTGCAATAGGGAAGACAAAAACAGAGGTTACCTTAATCAACGAGTCACTCATCAATAGTTCTTCGGCAATTAACTCAAATGCTGATGATGCATAATGAGCCAGACCAAACGTCAAAGCTGCACCAGAAGTCAGACTAAGCTGCCCTTGGACCTGTTTGAAAAGAAAATATATGCAATCATATCAACATGACAGGTGAAGCAGCAAAATAACATCAAACAATGAAAACTCATTTGTTTACTTCCCCTTAGATCAAACCCTAGTAAGTCACATGACCATGTTCAGGAAAGTACAGCCCATTCTACCTTTATACCTCCTTGTGATTGAACTTCGAATTGCAAGCTAATGCGCTCCTCATTAACTTGCAAATAATCTCTCAGACTATCAAAATTACATTGTTAGAAATAATTAAAAAATAAAATTTCAATAAAAAACCTTCCTTTTTATTTCCACGATTTCCATCTACATGTACATTAGAGAGCACCCTTGCCAAAATATTATAAACACCAGTCCAAAGGTAAAATAACTAAATAATCTATGCTATAACGTTTATAAAAGCAATTTTTTATGTCCTGGATATAACAAGTAGCTGGAATTGCTCAGATGCAGTAAACCAGTCAACCCATAGAAGCCAAAGACACAAGTCAATACTAAAAGAATGTTCTTCTATTGCAAAACAAGAATGTTCTTCTATTGCAAAACTAAAAAAAACTGCACTAAAACAAACTTTTTGCCACCCAATATAAAGGTAACACAAGAGACCAAGTGCTGAAAAGAAATCAATAAACACAAGCTATATATAAAATCCACAAACATGACATTGACATAACTACAGAACATACCTGCACGCGACTCCAAAACAATGGAACAGTAGCCTTTGCCTGGTTTCTTATGTAGACATTTGTCCACAGTGGTTGATTAGGGAATTCCAGAAGAAGTGTGTTTGTGTCTGTTGACAAGTTATAATTGTTGATAATCAACCTCCGCGGAACATAGTCATAGAATGTCCCAGCAGCACCTGAATTTTTTGGGCAACCAAAACTTCTGCCACCTATTAAATTTCAAATTATTATTCAGTAACACCTTATCATCATGTGCATGAACAGAGAAACTAAGCACACATTGATCAGAGAAGGCTAGAACATAGTAGCAGATAGCAGTGGAACTCAGAGCAGCATATAAATTTTATACCAACAACAACAACAACAGCCCATTGTGCTAATCACAAGTAAAACACCCCCTCTCCCTCTCCCTCTCTCTCCCCCCTCTCTCTATCTCTATCTCTATCCCTCTCTCTCCCTCGCTCAATCTCTCTCCCCCTCCCTCCCTCCCCCCCTCTCTGTCTCTCTCTCTCTCACACACACACACACTCCTCCTTGGTCTCCACTAGATAAAAGTGAATGAAAAATAAACAGAAATGGACATAAGGGAACAAGAGAGGGAGAGAGAGAGAGAGAAAGAGCCAAAAGACATACAAGCAGCCCACCATCATCAAAAAAACAGCAGAAAGCAGAATTCTTTAATGATCTCTCACCCATACTTAAAATGTAGGAGATGCTTCAAATCAGGGCAACTTTTTCTTTGTATCTAGAAAACTTTTTAGTATATGAATAGCACACTTACAGAACAAAAACAAGTTCAGTCCTCTAAATAGCACACTCAGATTTGAAACTCTCCAATTCCTTTGAAATTTCCAATTGAGTAAGAAATAAAAGCACAGCAACCTAGGCCCACTAAAAAAAACTTTACGTATGGGATAGGATTAGCAATGGTAAAAACAAATAAGAGTGAAGGAAAAATAAATAAAAGGAATAGTAATTGCCATGGGACAAATATTTCCATGCACAACAGCACAAATAAGAAATCCCAATCCCAACAATCTCTCTATTCAGATCCATTCCGTCATCTTCCGTTTCCGTGACCAATTTGTATTGTTTGAAAATTTAAGGATCCTCAAACCCTATGACCCTCAACGACCTCAATCCTAACAACAACCGATACCAAAATGTCCCTAGCGATAATAAATTCACATTTGACATCATATACAAGTTCTTAAAAATTCTTAACTAGTCCCTATAATGATAATTTCCCAAATAAAATAAAATGTAAGACGCAAGAGGCACAATTAAGCACGCAAGGGTTCCAACATGCTTCAAGCCATATCATGTGCGCTTCATACTGGAAAAAATGACTAATTGCACTTCACCCCACGCATCACCACCCTCACTTTCTTGGAGACACACCCCAAGAGCGTTTTAAAACTAAGATATTAACATATTTTCCTTTCAGTCATATAACAAAGGCATGTGTAAGATGTCAAAGGCTCTCTACTTTCTCCTAAAAATCCCACCTTTACATAGTAATTGAGTGATTAATTTGGAATATTTCTTTTCACGGATCGAGGATAATAATAGTACTCGATTACAATGCAGCAGAACTATACTCGAGACATTACTAAGTTAAAGACCCTTTTGTTCGTCTTCATTTATGCATTTGTTTGGATTATTCTAGATAAAGTGGGAAATTTGTTGTGGGAGTATGAAAGAATGTGTTACATTCAGCTAAAAAACAGTTTTACAAATAATAAAATTAGGCACTTCTTCTGTCTATCAAGTAAATTATTCATATTGAACCGAAACATGAAAGATTGTCCTAGTGCATACAGTTAGTTGTGTTTGTTGGAAATTTGGTGTCATGTTATCTACATAAACATTACAGTCAGCTCCATATATTGAATTTTGAATAACATACAAGATCAACAGACCAGTGCCTCGTGCACAACTAGAAAACAAATGGTTAAGTTATCATGCAGTTCCTATGCAAAAAAAATAAATAAATAAAATAAAAAAAAAAGATCAACAGACCAAGCAAAACACCACACAAGATACATATTTGAGGATAACATGATGTAATAGTTACCGTGAACATAAAATTCTTGATTGTCGCGCCTGCTGAAGATATTGATGCATACTCTTCCACCACCACCTCCCGCAAAGCCATCACCTCCAGATGCACTAATCCGACCATTTCCAGTCCTGTTATTTGCAGAAAACAATCGTTAGGGCAGATACAAATGACAGATGTCACAGATCATAACAGCAAGAATAAGTATTGGTGATCTATGTGGTATGTTAGCAACGCTACACCAAAAGATCTAGCAATTCCAAGAAAGCAGGCAAGAGAAACTATTAAAATGCATAGAAAGAGGGAGGCATCAAAGTGCCACAAACCCATCCTCAATATTGTTCAATGCTCAACTCACTGTCCATGGAGAGACCACAAAGACACCAAACAGCAGTAGGACATGATTTCACTAGCTATAAGCTAATTAACTATTTCCACATTGACATTACAAAATTTCTGGTGGAGGAAGCGACTATCCCTCTAGCACATTCTTCTACTATATGTTGGGCTCTCTTCCTTATCTTAAACGAATTAATCAAGCAACTCCATTTATATTGCAGATGAAAAATAGAGATGTATTGAACACTTAACAACCCATTTCTAAAAGGAAGATCATAGTGTTTTCTTCCTCAACAATCATTCCAAATACAAAATATAAGCAAGAAGATCAATTATCATCCTCTAAACAAAGTGTGAGAGGGAGAGGCTGGGTTATTCTAAATGAAACATGACCAGATAAAATCAGTCAGCTCTTTTATCTTAACAGCAGAAGGCAAGAAGGATACCAAAATATTTATAATTTAAAATCAGAAACAAAACCCTTTTCCTATAAGACTGGAAGAGGTTAAAATGTAATCATTATTATTAGAATAAAAAACTTGTTGCAAACAGTGAGAAACGATAATAACATTTTCGATGATGAAAAGAAGCACAGTCAAAAGCACCAATAAAAACATAACCTGAATTTGCAGAGGATAAGTAAGAGCAGAAATATAGGAAAATTATAATCTACATTTCATGTAGAAGTTGCAGACTTGCAGCCCGTAGCCATCATACTGAAACTAAAAGAAAAATCTACTTGTTTCTATTACCTTAATCCTAGCAAGAATAATAGCATTACTACAAGGCCCCTTTAAATTTTTGAATCCAAAAACCAATGCGTCTATGAAAGGACCTTGAGGATAGTGAGAGGTATCATTAAGTGACAACTAATCAAACAGACCCTTAATCTTATAAAATTTTTTAACATAAATCCTACAGCACCATTATTACGATCCAAGCCTCATTTCATGTTTATGAATTTTCCACTAAATTAGGAGATAAGTTTCTAAAACAATTCAGTACAATCTCAAAAAGTAGAGTATCTGAGCGTTGAGAACTGAAGCATCATGGAAACCTTGTGCTAAGCAAATGATCTATAAAAATTACAATTTTGGACCATTAACAGCTCTGTATGTGATATTCTCATCTAGAATCACAAATGAGAAAAATTTGCAATAGTAAGGACTAAGTGGAGCTAAGATTATGGAATTTGGCTATATAGATGGCAAAGAGTATATCCTGAGAAGAAAATACAGACAAAGACAAAGAGCATTACGCCATTACCAGAAATGGAAAAGATGCACTCAGCTAAGCCCAAGACGTGCCTTAGTACAATACTACTGTTGTCTAATACTCTAATATTCCTCGCATGTTATGGCAATATGCTCTCAAATGATAAGGCATTGTAAGATAATAACTAAACAAAGATGATGGCTTGTTGCAGAACACAACATAAGTTATATTCATACTTAACCTCTAGAATACCAATAATAACATTCACAAATCGGATAAGCCCATTCAATGACCTAAGAGGCTTATAAGGAATGTCAAGAAATAGAAGGACAAAGAAATCACATTTCCTAATGCGGATAAATCATAAATCCACTAAATTGAGACTGTCAAAATTCTATTTAGCTTAATCAACCTTGTATAGTCATGTCCGGTAGTGACAAGACTATTAGGCACAATAAAAATCTCCAACTTTGTAGTAGTAAAACTATCTTCCTCCAACAAAAGGCATATTAATGTATTATCAAGGATAATAAAGAAACATTTAACAACCAAAAACATAATTTCAAGTCTCAACCATCTAGTTGTCCTTCCAAAAATTACTAAGCACATTCAAATAACACCCCCAAAACAATTCATAAGCCACGAAACTCAAAAGTAAGATTCAAACACAATTCATATAAATAAAACCATTCCAACTAAAAAAGGAGAGCATAGAGCATACATTTTACGAGTCTTTATGTAGATGCTGCCACCGGATCCTCCTCCTCCTTTAATACCAGCATTGCCACCATCAGCCAAAAGACTCCCACCTAATTCAACCGATTCGGTTACATTCAACCTTATCCTCCCACCACCACCACCACCATAATCCTCTTCTTTACTAGTAGTTCCACCGCGACTACCAAAACTCCACGGTTCATCAACCTCGGACCAAGCATAAGCATCACCACCCCATACATCCTCAGGGAGCTTAGAATTATCAGCCAAACAATTAGCACCCCTCCCACCATGCCCCCCACCGGCTCCCTGCAATCCAACTGGTGTTCCACTAGTCTGAGCAGGAGGCGGTCCGCCTAATGCACTAACATTAACAATTGCACCTTCTAAAAAGGTCGCTGTATTCGCAACAACCCAAAATGATCCGGCAATCACAGAGGAATTTCGACCAAATTTGACATCTCCACTAATGTTGATAGTAATTGAACAGCCAAAAAAAGGGCAACTAATTTTCACACCAGAATCAATCTCTAAACTACCATCTCCAACTATATACAAATCATTAGATAATTCTAAGCTAGAATTAAGTTTGCATAAACTGTCAAGTGATCCAAAACCATTAAGATCGCCTTCACACGAAGCAGACGGCGGAAATGGGGGAAGAACAGGAGGTGGAGGCGTAGGAGGAGAATAATCACCATGAAACAAGTATGAATCATCAGACCCAACAATTGAAAATTCATTATCAATAGAATCAAAAGCTGAATTAGGGTTTATTTCAAAAAGAAACAAAACTATCATTAATCCCCATAAGAGAACCAATCTTTCCCCATTTTTCAACATCATAGTTCATCAAATTTCTTGAATTAGGTTTTTAAATGATGAATTCAATAACCCAAGAAAAGAAAACTATTGTAAAGACAAAAAGAAACCCACTTAAATTGATGAATTATAAAAGCGAATGAGGGTAATAAAGTAGAGTGAAAAGAGATCTAGGAGGAAGAAATTGAGATTAAAAATGGCGGAAAAAGTGAAATCAAAGCAGAAAGAGAGAGAAATGGAAAATGAGATTGATGAAGAACGAAAAATGATGATGGTGAATGACAAGTGTGCATGAGAATGGAAAGACAGCAAACATATGACACCATCATCCAAATTCCAAGCCAAGCTGATGAGTGATGAGGTTTCCTGGTTTTGTTTGCTTTTATTTGTAGGATAATTTTGTTTTTCTTTCGCTTTCTTGATTTGCTTTCTTTAATTACACTTTGTATTCTCTCAATCAATCCTTCTCTTTCATTCTAGTGGCTTCTTGGCTTGGACTACTTGTTTTCATCAATTTATTTGACTAAATGAAATTATGATCACCAAAAATAGCTAAAATAAGATAAGATGATGATGATATGAAAAGGCTTAATCATTAAATATTAATGGTTGATGTTTAATTTGGTCATAAAAATGTATGTATAGTAATAGGTGGTAGTCTTAAGAGGTCTCTTAAAAGGTTGTGGCAGCAAATTAGTCGGTAATTAGACTGATATTTGAAAGTTTGAACAATGTTGTTTCTATTTCTAGCCATGGATGTCACATAATTTAACTTAGTTTTGAGGGTATAAAGTGTAAACTTTAAACTTATTGAGAGTCTAATGAGGAATATAACACTTATTTTCCCTCATTCAAGTGTTGAGGAACATGTCAAATACATGTTGACTTTCTTTGTAAGTTGTATCAGTTTAGCTTTGTTAGCGTATGTTCGGTTCCTATATGAGCGCTTTGACAGGTTTTTGGTATTGCTCTCTCCTGGGTAATTGCTCGATTTGCTTGAGACAGCTCGGTTAAGGATTGAGAACGTGGTGTTTTGAGGCATTTTGTGGCTTGTGTCCCTTCCCTTTACTTGTATGTCTTTTTGTTATTATTATAATTTAACTTTCAAGACAAATAGATGTTAACTACGATGTTTACTCGGCATAGAACTAAATATAATATGTAATACTTCACTTGAGGTTCCAATATCCAAATAAGCATATAAAAATCTTTGCTTTAAGCAATAAGATTGAAATATATAATTATAATTTTTGAATGAGTAATGGTCTCTAATGCTTCTCTCTCTTGTTCAATCTCTTCTTTTCTCTCCTCCAAGGCAATTTCCAGGTGGAATATTTTCCTCCCTTGGGTCTAGCTAGAGGTAGACCTAGAAAATAGGTGTAGAAGCAAAGTCTTTCTCGATCTTCTTCTTCGAGGAAATCCTAGGCGTCTTCTAGCCATGGTTCGTAGCACCCTCAACCACGACTTATCACTCTAGAAACCTATATGGTGTATTAAGTGCAATCAAATGGGTTGCCTAAGAGATGTTTGTCGATCTGAAATGGCACAACCTCAACCAGAACTCCCCTTGTTGATCAGGAAGATTTCCAACAAATTCAACGTTCTAAGGGAAAATAATCTATGGGTCAGCACCTTGATAATCAAGTTGTAACAGTCATCTCCGATCATGATCACGTGCTTTCTAGAAACAATTTTGACGTCCTGGAAGATATTGCTGAGGAACACCTTGAGGAGACTCATGTAATTTTGGAACAATAAATAGTGTGGGGGACTTGCCCCATCCGTCCAATCGATAGTATCTTAGCTTGGAATGTTAGGGGACTAAACAAGCATACTAAATAATTGAAGATAGCCAGATTTTTAGCTACTCATAATATTAGCTAGTTGGACCATGAGAAAGATATGTCAAGGATACCCTTCTCCAATGGGTAGCTCAGGACTCCTACACTAAAGGAAAAGTTTATAAAAGAAACTCTTGCAATCAACCTAGAGTTTGGTGGGATAAGATTGTACACTAGCGGAAAAAACCTCATGTGTTCTGAGTTTTAGGCCCTTATATGCTGCTGGTTTAGGCCTTAAGAACTTTAATAGCAGCAGATCAGTTTATTTGTCGCTTCGATTTTAAATCGAAGCATAAAAGGCATCATATGCTGCTGTTTTTTGAGAATTGCAACTAGTCTCCATTTTTTCAAAAAAGAGGACTCTATGTTGCGTTTCCCTTATTTTTTTTCGAGAAACGTAACTAATCTATTTTTTTTAGAAAAAAGAAGACTATATGCTGAGGTTCTAGAGAAATCGCAACATATAGTCCCTTTTTTTTGTTTTTAAAATTTATATTATTTCACCAATAATTAATAATAACTATATACATGATAATTAATACACTAATACTCCCTCTGTTTTCATATGTTCTTCTCACTTTCCCCATTTGGAAATTTTTAAAAGTTCTTCCCATTTAGAATCTTTCTATTTTAGTAACCAATAGAATTCAAGGAAATTATTACACTTACACTCTAATCTATAAAAAATTAATTTACATGTTAATTCCCAATGCATTTACTTTACATACACCCAATGAAATTTAATGAACTTATTACACTTACACTTTAATCAATAGAACCTTTATTTTTTTATATTATTTTACTCAACTCTCACAGTATCTATTTGTAATTATAGTTTATATTGGTTTCTTCCCAGATTCCAAATGAGAAGAACAAATGAAAACGGAGGGAGTAATATTTTAATATTTCCTCAATCATCACCAAAAGTTCCACATACATCACTAAACTAATCATCAATACTTAATTTGAGTCTGGGTAAAGTCGGTGGACATGAAATTCGAGTCTGAGTCATTGATGGAGGTAAAAAAATCTGACTTTTATTCGGAGCAAAGTCATAGCACGCGCATAATCCGAATTAAGTCTAACCCATTGCCATCCCTAATAATGATTCTTTGTAGGCTTTTATATTTATTTTTAGTTTGTTTGTTCATTTTCATTTGAGTTTATTATTTTGGGTTTTAATGTGAAATTTTGTAGTGTGTTGTATTTGACAAAAAGATCATTTAGATCCTAGTCTCTCTATAGTCAATGCCATATGTGAGGCTCTGCGTTGTAAAATTTACCCACATCCTGTTGGGTTGGCTCAAGCTAAGCAAGAATGGACATTTTTTCTCAACATGAGAAAAACTTTCATGGATTATTTTGTTGTATTTAATAGGTAAAAGAAGTCCAAAATTCACCTTATGTGTCTACCATCCAAAGAGCTAGGAGGAGAATTAGTCTCTGGTTGTAACACCTCGCAATTATTTGACGTTAATAAGATAATTTAAATTATTTTTGAAAATGATTTTTAATATAGTAGTTATCAAATATTTGTATTAGTTATTATAATATAATTTAAAAAGTAAGTAAATACATTTTATTTAAGTAGTCACTTATTATTATTAAAATAACCTTAAGTATGGGCCAGGGATAGTTTCTGTTTGGTCTCGTAGATAAAATATCCATGGAAAATATGGTTAGAGTTTTAATTTTTCTCCGTCATTTATCTCCCTCACTAACAAAAATAAACTAAATACCCACATTTCCCCTCTCCCTAAAATATTTATGATCTCATTAACTCCCTCTTGCTCTCTTCTTCCTTAACCTTCCGGCCTCAAAAAGCTGACCACCACAGCTAGCCAATAGTGACAACTGCCAGCCACCCCTACTGACGACCGCCAGCAGCCACCACTATCGGTCACGGTAGCCACTGTGGCCCCTCCACATGCCTCTTCCCCCCCCCCCCCCCCGGCCCCCCAAATTTTTGTGAAATTTTCATAAATCATTTTTAAAGCTCAATCCGGGGTATCACAATTCTAAACATATGGGGCTATATATATATATATTGTCCTTCACCAGGTTTAGAAATATGAGAGGAAGGCTAATACATTAGAGAAAACTAGGGTTGGAATTACTATAAGAGTTTTCTTCTTTATTGTATTAGTTTATAGGTGATATCCATTGTTAAATGGAATCACTATCTTGAGAGCTTGTTCTTAAGCGTGCGTGGTTAATCTTTAATGTATCGTTGAGTATGTTATTAAAAGTAATCATATTTTGAGGGGGAAGTATCCTTAGATACCTCATAAACAATTGTTTATTGTGTCTCTTGTTCTTACTATGTTTTTTTTTATTGTCTCTACACTCTCTTCTACCATTATTGGGGTCCAAGTTTTTCTCTTTTAATTGTTATTAGAGCTTGGTGTGTTTCCTTGGGGTATTGAGTGAGGGAAAGATTGGAGATAGGTAAAAGAGAGATGGTAGAAGTAGAGAAGTGTTTGAATGATTTGTTGAAATCATAAGGGTCTGTTGAAACCTTTGGGGAGAGAAAAACAATAGGTATGCAAGAGATGAAGAGCTTGTTAATGAAGTTCTCAAAAGAGAAGGAGATATTGTTAACATTGATTGAAGAGCAAAGGCTTGTGATAGATGATGAGAGTCCCGGGGCTGGTAAAACCAATGGGAAAAATCCCATCAAAAAGAGGCATTAAAGAGAAAATCGAAATCAAGAGGGTAAGAGTTGGATATGGGGATAAGGTGTGCTATCATTTCCACAAGAGAGGTCATATCCAATGTATTTGCAACTAGGGATGGCAATGGATCTTAGACCCGATCCGGAACCGTGGATCCGGATCTGTTTTTGCGGGTCTGGGTCTTAAAATTTTAGACCCGCTGGATCCGGGTCGGGTCTGGATCCGTTTAAAAATGACGGATCCGGATCCGGGTCTCAATAAAATACCCGGACCCGGACCCGTGGATCTTTAGGTCCCGTTTTTATTTTTAGAACTTAAATCTTCTTCTGTTGATCACCTTGCAAATACCATTCATGTTGAGTCTCTTTAACAATATGTCCAATCTTAGTGTGCTGTTACTCTTTATTTTGTTTCTAACTATCCATTAAGCAAATTAATGCATGTGAAAATACAAGAGCAATTTAATTCGATATTACTACTGTGGAGATTTTGGCTTACACTTTGTTTTAGTTCATGGCTTTAGAGCTAACCAGTGAATTTTTTTGGGTTTGTCTTTTTTGAGCTAACATGTAATTTTGATAATAGATAGTACAATATTATTATCATTAGTTAATAAATATAATTCAATCGCAATCTCAATACGATGCAAAATTGAATAAAACATGCAAAAATAAGTTGGACCCGTTTTGGACCCGTATCCGATACTGGATCCGGGTCTGTGTCCTCAAAATTTAGACTCGCGGATCCGGATCCGGATCTGGGTCTTACTTGTGAAAACGGATCTGGATCCGGGTCCATCTAGACCCGGTCCAGATCCGACCCGTTGCCATCCCTATTTGCAACAAGTTAAAGAAAGACCTAAAGAAGATCAAGAAGTCAACTATGGAGGTTGGTTATGGTGAAAAGCTCAAAGGGAAGAAGAGTGAAGTTCCATTTGAGAATGTGAGAAAGACAACAACTTTGAAGAAAGGGGTTGTAAATAATGGTGAGCTCCCAAACCTTAGTGAGGAAGCTTACGGATGTGAGATAGGTTTCTAAGAAGATGAGGAATCTAATTTTATTGAGGAGGTTAGAGAAAAACGAGTACACCATGAAGACTCAAAGTGAGTCTTGAAGGTGGCAAAGCGATGCTTATTGCATTTGAAGGGAATGATGGAGAGCAATGACCAAGTGTTGCTAAGGAGTGGAAAGTGGAGACTATGTTGAGAGTAGTACAAGACTCAAGTCGCCAAGAAGAGCAACATTTGTTGATGGTGACTACCATGATGGGTGGTGCACAATGAAGGTTGTTGTTGGGTTTGTCCTTAAGGGGAAACTAAGAGTCAAATCATATGTTGATGTTAGTGATTAGGACACCAAATAAGGTGTCATTTGATATTACTGATAGATTTGGGGGGATATTTTTATATCAAATGTCAAATTTACTAAGGGCGTGTTTGGTATCCATATTTTGAATGTCTCTAACGAAAACGCATAACTCAATCCGTTACATATTGTTTGTATCGACTCTAAAGTAATCGTTTACGTTACTTTCAAGAAATGCAATTCTCAAATTTGTTACCGCTCGTAAATAGTGTTGTAACAAATTCCCTTACCTCATTCCCTTTGCTCTCTTCATACCAAACAAAGTAATAATAATAACACTTACCATTACCCTTACCTCTATCCATACATTCCCTTTCCATTACATTTTAACTTGTTATACCAAACACCCCCTAAGTGAGAATGTGATACCCCAGATTTAGCTTAAAAGGGGATTGATAGACTACTCATATCAACAAGGTGCATCTTCTTTTCATGGGAGCCCATTTGCTAAGAACTCCATAGTTAATCGTGCTTAGTGGGGAGTAATCTTAAGATGGGTGACCCCCTGGGAAGATTTTCCGGGTGCGTGAGTGAGGCCAAAGTGCGCTGGAAAGACATGTGTTGGTTTGCGGGGCCACTCTACAGTCTCCATGAGTAGTCACTGACTCACCGGCGGTCCGAGGAGCTGGGGTACTGTTATAGTGAAAATGATAGCTTAATCATTTAAGCCAATGCACAAGTTGTTGTGAGCAATACAAAAGGATCTTTCGGTGTGTCGTGGTGATGATGCAACAAAGAACATGAGTATGGTGCATAAAAGGTGCATTAGGCAAGGCAAAGAAGGTCTTGATCAATGCAAGAGAGTGACCAAAAGAGCCTTAAAATGTCCCTTGAACGAGGCAAGGCACAATGGGAGGGATGATCGAACGAAGCACAAAGCAGCAGCAGCAAGATAAAGCCTTCTGAAGGTACCACTTGCGGTCGAGCGGGCTTCAGCAAGCCAGACGCGTGTTTCTATTTTGTGGGATGTTTGCTTGGGGACAAAGTCCTAGATGTCTTAGGGTATTCTAAACATGTGGGGGCTATATATATGACCCTAAATCAGGTTTAGAAGTGTAAGAGAAAGGCTAATACACTAGAGGAAGCTAGGGTTGGAATACCATAAGAGTTTTCTTCTTATTGTATTAATTTATAGGTGATATCTATTATTGAAAGAAATCACCATCTTCAGAGTTTGTTCTCAAGTGTATTTGGTTAGTCATAAATATATTGTTGAGTATGTTAATATGCAATAAAAGGACCTAATATTTCATTTTCTATTCTACTTTAAAACAGTTTCCGGTATGGTATGGAGTCATCATCATCATCATCATCCAACCCAGTGTATCCCGCTCATAGAACACTATGGGCAGGGTCTGGGGAGGGAAAGACGGCGGCAACTCATACCCATACAGGAGAGCGCGACCCAAACTGAGTCCCCCGGCTCGAGGAAGATAAAGATAATGTACCAGCCACCTGAGAGATACAAACAACGCATAAAACAATACCACTAAAAAGGCCAAAAACAGAGGTAGAGCATATTAAAACCAAGGAAACCAAAAGGGCAAAAGACATGGTCAAGCAAGAACTCAAGCGCCAAAACGACTCTAAGAAGACAAACAATGGTCTGAGACTTGGATAAGACGCCTCCAACATCCCCTATCCCTAGTCAGGTCCTCAGAGAGGTTTAACTCAAGCATGTCCGCTTTTATTTGCTCTATCCATGTTCTCTTTGGTCTCCCACGGCTCCTTTTACCCTTTACAATAATGCTTTCGACTCTCCTCACAGGGGCGTTAAAAGGCTTTCTCCGGTATGGTATGGAGTGAAAAATAAAAAACTAGGATCAGAACGAAAATCATGATTGTCAAAAAATCATAATTAATCCATTTAAGGTTGTAAACTAGTATGTAGAAATTGTTTCCTTTAATGCCAGAATTAATTACTTTTAAGTCAAAATTGAAATTTTTATTTGAATTGTTTGATCCATTTAGTGTTTACTTTAAGTTAAAATTGATCACTTGAATTTCAAAATTGATACCTTATGGTCAAAATCAATATTTATTAGAATTTTCGAGTTTGGGTCAACTCATTAATACTCGCTTGATAATGAGGTGATCTCTTATGAGTTTTTGCTTTGTATTATTCTATAAATCAGCTATCACAAACGTTTGCAAATAGATGTTTTTGTAAAATTTTATCAATAAATTACTTGATATAATACCGGTGAAACGAGTGAGTGGAAATGAGGCGGAGCGAGTGATATGGGGTAGATGCGGTGCGACTTTTATTACCGACACCCACCAACCTCGTACCCATACATGTTATAATTGGAATGGACGTAATTAGAGGTGCTTAACAAGGTGGGTCGATCAAATGGGGCATTAGCGAATTGGGCCATTAACGGGTCTTAGTGTAATGAATCGGGTCGAGATGGGTAGAATAATTATATCAATATTCATTAAATAAGCTTTGACTTGTTGGAATTTAGAGTGTATAGTGGTTATCGGAAAGGTAATTAATTAATTAAATAAATAATTTAATTAAATTAATTTATATAATCCTAAGGTTGGAGAATATATGTTTTAGTCAAAACATATATGTCACGGCTCGTGACCCAGATCGCAGCTCGCGAAATAAGCAAGAAAAGTTTCTGAAAAAATGCACCAGGCTTGTCGCGGCTTGCGAGTGCCCTGTTTTTTCAGATTTGTTTCGTGCTTTGTTCTGGTTCGTTTTGGTGGTTATATTATAATTTCCTACAGTTTTATGGTTACTTTTAACCATGTTCCTTGGGTTATATGGGTTGAGTGGTTCGTGAATCGATCTCGTGTTTCACGGATCAACCTAGTGCTTCATGGAGCAACACCTTGCTTCATGAAGTGGTGTGAGTTTTTCTATAAATATAGAGTGCTTGTGTCTGGTTTGAGACATCTATTTTTCTGATTTTCTTCTCTTCTTGAGCATTTCAATCAAGAACATGCAATCCTTGATTGTGTATTTCATATTTCCTTCCATTTAAGTTTCTCTTATATCATTCTAATTTTCGTGTGCTCGGAAGTTAGTGTAATTCTTTGTATCTCAAAACATATTTCCGGTTTATTCCCAAGCACCGTAGTAGGGAGGAAATGATGTTTTAGGAAAGAGCATCTCGCCTAGAATTTATATCAAGATCTAACAAAATCTTCTTGTTACTATGATCGATATATGGTGATTCCTGATGATCAAGATTGCATTTGGTGTATGTTAAACAAAGGTTTGAACTTGTCATATGACTTTATTTTATATGTTTGATTTATAAAATTAAAGTCACATTTCTAACATGACTCACCCCCCAACTCGTTTAAATTTGACATGACTCATCTAACTCTGCACATTTAAATTTAAACTCGACTCGCCTCCAACTGGCCCGTTTAACACCGACTCCCTCCGTCCCTTATAATTTGCAGCATTTTTCATTTTCGTCCGTCCCACTTAAATTGCAGCATTTCTATTTTTGGACTATGGCCCACTACTTTCTTTTAATCTTATCCATACATTTTAACTCTCTTTTAATTTCATCCACACAATTCATTCTCTCTTCATTTATTACCACTTTCTTAATATTCACATATTTTCTTTGCTACTAACTCATCAGCACGGAGTAGTATTATATACTATACCAAACCCACTTATAAATAATATAATCCCGGACTATCATCTCGTGTTATGATGGTGTATCATACTTCATGATGAAAGTAATGGGCCAATGGCATAGAATGGGACAGCATTCAAAAAGATAACATAAAATATCTTCTGATAAGTGACATAGTGACATCAGCAACCAGCTCAAAATCGCACGAAATCCACATTTTATTGAATTATTTGTATTTCCTGTAAACAGTATTCACCAGTTATAACTCTCCACGTTTCTGGGCTGAGGAATACCCATAAGTTCTAATGGGGATTCCTCCTGCTAATTCAATTTCAGATACTCAAAGTCCACTTCTGGGAATTCATAAAAATGATACTCCTATTCCTATTCCCAAGCCTAAAAGGAATATATTTGTCATTTTATTTGCTTTCCTCATTCTTGCAGGTTAGATTTTTTTTTATATTTCTTGTATTTTTCCTGAATTTCTATTTTTGTTTATTGGTTAAGTTTTGATTTCTATATCCCGCTCGATAGCATGATTCGGGGAATTTTTGAATTAAATATTAAAAATTTTATCTGTTTGGAGTTCATTTGATTTTAACGAATGATTCAGCTTTGACCTTTTTGATCTTTAAGGTTAAGGGTATACTCCTATATTCAACTTTTTATGACAGTATATTTGTTCTACTTTCTATTTATGTTAATGATAATGGATAAAAATAACTATGTCAATGGGTAACATGGATTGATATTTGACTTGGTGGCACGGGACTAGGGGTGTTCAATGGGCCGGATACGAGCCATTTAAAATTAATATAGGCTTTAAAATTATAAAAAAATACTCAGCCTACCAATAATCCAAAAGAATAGGCAATAGAGGGATTATTTTATTGAAAGATTTCAGTAAAATAATATAACGTTTTTAATATATTACTTTAATGTATATTACCCCACTTTTAATTAATTAAATTTATTATTCAGTAAAATAATATACTCACTATTTAAAAAGATTTCATTTTCAAAATTTTGGTAAAAATTTATTGTGGAAACTTTTTAAGGAACTAGTCCTTTTTGAGGTTGAGGCTCATAAAACTTGGTCTACTAGCTCATTAGCATTATCAAACTTTTTTTTATTTTATACTTCCTCCGATTCAATTTAGTTGTCCCATTTAGTTTGGGGCATAAATATTAAGAAATTAAGGGAACTATTTAAAATAATAGACACTTGTGTAATATTGAGTATTTTTAATATTTAAAATTAGAAGGGACCACCTAAAATAGTAGACTCATACGCAATGTTGGGTACTTTCAATATTAAGAACATGAGGGAACCATCTACAAATATATATATGTCTTAAAATGAAAATAGGACAATCGAGATAAACTGGAAATGAGACAACTAAAAAGAATCGGAAGGGATATAAGTTTCACAAGTAGGTGTGAAAATGTTTAATAAGTTGCAAACTTCAAATTGTTAAGCTTTAATTTATAGAGTTTGTATACACACATAGAGTATCTTTCAACCACTTCCTTGTCCCTTTGGAATTTTGTTCTTGGAATCAACCCACATTTATTATTGAAAGGAAATCCTATGACCTTCCACTAATATTCCATCACCAACAAAAGATCTCTCTAACAACAATGAAAATGAAATCTTTAGCCAATTATACAAAATGGGATTTTCATGTATAAATACATTTATCTAGTGACTAGTAGTCTAGTACTCAACTCAAATCTATTTTCACCAAATAATGAAAGTTCCCATAATTGTAATCCTTCTTTTTTGGGAATGCCTAACCATAGGCCTTGCTTTTGGGAGCAGCAAGACTTCTTGGTTGTCAAACACACAGCAGGATTTCAATGGGGAAGCACACATTGGTGACCCTGAGATTGTGGAGTCAGCTAAAGGAGTTGTTGCAGCTGATGATGCCCGCTGCTCGAAGGTTGGAGCATCGATGCTGCGACGAGGAGGACACGCCATTGATGCTGCTGTTGCAACTGCATTGTGTGTAGGAGTTGTCAATCCAATGGCAAGTGGAATTGGTGGGGGTGCTTTCATGGTTGTTAGGTCTGCTTCAACTTCTGAAGCTTTGGCTTTTGATATGAGAGAAACTGCTCCTGCAGCTGCATTTGAGGTTACTTCTTGTTCTTCTCTTATTGTCTTTGTGTTGTATTTTATGGTTTTGATGAACTTGGGAGATTTAAAACGAGGGCGAGAAGAATCAAATCGGATATAGAATCTTAGATTAAGAGGTCGAAATACTAGAAAATCGAAATGAATTTGGGAAGAGAATGGTTGTGGATCAGTGTAATATAATTTGCCGGTTAATTCACTTTTTGAGTTTGCTATTCGCTCAAAATGACCCTAAAATAGCCCAAAACCGACATAATTTGCTTTTTTGTTTCGGAATTCGCAAGAAGATTAGAGAATCATGTGACAGTGATGTGGACCATTATTGGAATTGATATATTAGTTCATATAGCCGATCCCAATATTTTTTGGAATTTAGACTCTGACATTGTTGTTGTAGTAGTTGGTGGTGTCGGAAACAACCTTTTGTAGAAACGTAGGGCATAGATAGAGTATATAATATATATTAGCTTAAGTTTTTGGTTCTAGCCTTAGCTTATGCTATATACTCTATCGAAGCTTGCCTACATTGATTCACCCTTTCCCTCTTGTCTGTCAGGGATTTAACTTAACATGAAATCAAAAAATAAATTCCACTTCTTGTTAAATTAGACTAGACTTATTATAAATGCCATCATATTAACGTGGAGACACGAGGTGTACACATTATATAAGCCGATGAGATATATTACATCCCAAAACCATATAACAATAGGAATAGCACTCCAATAACTTATAAAGTGTGCATACCATCTTCAATTTGTCGGTGTGGGATAAACCATCCCAATGCTTCTATGTTCTAGATCCTTGAAATCAAATATATATACATAAATATACCTTGTAACTAAGATAAGAATCAGCAGAATCCTGTACAATCACAATCTAAATCAAGATAACTATAAGGGTGTACTTGTAGCTGTTTTGAAACTTACTAAAACTGATAGCCCAATAGTGATCTTGTGTCTTTTTTTTTTAACAAATACAGAACATGTACAAGAATGATCCTAAGACAAAGGTTTCAGGCCCCTTGTCAATGGGTGTACCCGGAGAGCTAGCAGGTCTGCACGAAGCATGGAAGAAGTATGGCCGATTGCCATGGAAAACTCTTTTTCAACCTGCCATACAGTTAGCTAAAAACGGCTTCAAAATTCATGGCTATCTCGGGAATGACATCATTAAACACCAGAATACTATTGAGGCAGATCCGGGCTTAAGGCAAGTGTTTGCACCAAATGGGAAACTCTTGCAGACCGGAGATATATGCTACAATCTAAAGCTTGCTGAAAGCTTAGAGGCGGTAGCAGAACAAGGACCGCAAGTTCTCTACAATGGGACTGTTGGTGAAAGGTTGGTGAAGGATGTGAGAAAGGCTGGTGGGATTCTAACAATGGATGATCTCAGGAATTACAAAGTGAGAGTAACCAATGCTTTAACAGTTGATGTAATGGGTTATAGAATCCTCGGAATGCCACCTCCTTCAAGCGGAACGTTGGGAATCGCCATGGTTAGTCCTCTTAGCTTTCTTGTGACGTTTGTGTGCCTTAAGTTATTGGGGTTTTTGACAAAATAGTTTATTGATACAAATAGAGGGTTGGGTGGTCAATACCATTTAATGCTTATGTTTGGTAAAATAGCTGCTTGAAACAACTTATTGTTATGAAATAGCTGGTCAAATCAGACATTGTAATCAGCTATCAGCTATCATACTGTTAGCCAAACATTCAAGAGAAAATTCTTCCATTGAGTTTTATGTCATGAATGAGTTAAAATTTGCGGTTAATAAGAAATTCGTGTGACAAAACTCTTAATCGAGTGGTTCTAGACGCGTATTTTGTTGGAAACTTAAGAACTTCTCTTTTCTTTGCTGGTGTAAAACAGATTTTAAACATACTTAGTAACTATGGAAGCGCCAATGCGATTGAAGGACCTTTAGGTTTACATAGACTGATTGAGGCAATGAAGCATATGCTTGCGATCAGAATGAACTTGGGTGACCCTGCTTTCGTTAACGTAACTAAGTATATGTCCGACATGACTTCACCATCTTTTGCAAAGGAAATTTGGCATAAGATATATGATAACACAACTTTCCCTCCTGAGTACTACCTTAGCAGGTAATCAAGGAAGGATCTTTCGTTTGGCCCACAAATTGGTGAACAAAAACAAATAAATCTAAGGCAGGAAAGTCAGTCTTATGGTTTTATATGCTTGAATATTGTAGGTGGAATCAAGTACAAGATAATGGAACAAGCCATTTTTGTATTGTTGATGCAGAGAGGAATGCGGTATCAGTTACAACAACAGTGAACTATCCTTTTGGAGGCGGAGTACTGTCGCCTTCTACAGGGATCATATTAAATAATGAAATGGATGATTTTTCGACTCCTATGGAAAATAGTCCTGACACTCTCCCTCCCGCTCCAGCAAACTTTATACAACCAGGGAAAAGACCATTGTCTTCCATGACTCCCCTTGTTATTCTCAAGGTAAAATATATGATGACTTTATACATCAATATTTTCCTCCTTTCATACTTCCCGGATATTTTGATGTTGTTAAGCTTATGAGTGAGGCTCTAGTATAAGTTATATACACGCGCCCTTTCACATGAGAGCCCTTTAAGCTAGTAGTGTGGATGCCACACATGCCCTTCTTACGCCAGAATATTCCACTTTTAATGAGGAGTGGTTAAAATTTGAATGCGTGACCTATTGTCATGCTGGAACCAATTAAAAGTTGAGGCGCCAAAATATGTTATATACTCTAACATGTTTGTTTGATTGACAGGATGATCAATTGGCCGGAGTCATTGGTGGTAGTGGTGGGATGAACATAATTCCAGCAGTAATCCAGGTTTTCCTCAACCATTTTGTTCAGGGCATGGATCCTCTCACAGCTGTTCAAAGTCCAAGAGTCTATCATAAGGTTTCGAATCTCCTTTTTCCCTCGAGTATTACTAAATTAGGCTAGACTTATTATGAATACCAGCATATTATCAGTAAAACACGAGTTACACACTCCATAAGCCAAAGAGATACCGTTACAAAACCATGGCATAGAGAGAAAGAATGTTGATGACTTATAAAGTGTGTGCACCATCTTTAATACATCGATGTGAGATAAACCATCCAAGATTTTTTGCTGAAATTTCCAACTCTGTGTTGTGCAGCTTATTCCAAATGTAGTGTCATATGAAAATGTAACTGTCCTTGACGGGGAGCACATCGAACTCCCCGAACAAACAAGATTGTTCTTGGAAAAGAGGGGTCATGAAGTGAAGCCTATAGGAATTGCAGCAATCTGCCAGCTTATTGTACAAACATTTGAAAGTTCTGTTGATTTGGGTCGGAAAACGGGCAGGAAAGTTATTGGTGATACATATTTAGGAACTCTTACTGCAGTAAGTGATCCCAGAAAAGATGGAAGACCTGCAGCCATCTGATATATCATCCTCATATTCAGTGTATCCCGTTCATAGAAAACTAAGATCTGACGCTGTGATATACGAAATCTATATCAGTGTTCTAAGGTTTCCTCTGTGTATTTGTGAATTTTGCTTAGTTTAATACTTCATGTTTTGTCCTCTGATTCAAAGTTCTTTGGTTCAATTATATCGATCATTGTAAAATGACCCATTGAATTACGTGTATTTCTTATAAATGTGAATTTGCAGGTAATTGTTTGTTGTTGGATGTCAATTGAGCCGTTTAAAAAGGCAATTTGAATACTATATAGATTCGTATTAATCAAAAATGATAAATTTATTTTGAGCTTGATATGACAAGACTCGCACTATTAAGTACTTTTTTAAGAGGTTTTTTTTTAAAGAAAATTTTTATTAAACACTTTTTTGAAAAGAAAATTTTTATTAAGTACTTTTTTGAGAAGAAAATTTTTATTAGGTACTTTTTTGAAAAGAAAATTTTTATTGGGTACTTTTTAAAAATGGCCAAAAATAATAACGGTAAAGTTAACTCCAGCCGTTAGTTGGTACACTTGTGGAAAAAAAAATTTTGTTAGGTACTTTTTGGAAATTTTTTTTCTATTAGGCACCTTTTCAAAAGAAATTTTATTAGGTATTTTTTAACACTTTTTCTTTAAGTTTTACATAATTTTAGATATATTTTGCAATCGGTGTAAATTGAATCCAATTACAAAATCACAAAATCTCATAAGAGACGGTCTATAGGATAGACCACAAAATTGGGCCAGCCCATTTCCATTAACTGATTTTTTTTATTATCATATCAATTATATTATGTTATAATCCTAAATGTAAGGTATTATAATCTCGAATATACTATTCTATAACCCCAAATATAAGTTATTATAACCCCAAATAATTTATTATAACCCCAAATATACTATGTTATATTTTGGGCTGGGCTTCATGGATTCCGTCTATAGAATAGACCGACCGTCTCCCATGAGACTTACTATTACAAAATTAGGTTTTATGGATGCATTTATGTATTTTTCTTAATTAAATATATGTTTTAGCCTGTGTTTTAATGTCTATACACAAAACCAATATGTTCTTTGGTTCATTATTATGGACCATTGTCCGTTGTGAAATGATTCAATACAACACAACGTGTAATTTCAAATAATGTTTGGTATGATGTATTTTTTATTAAATGTCAATTATAAATAGGGTTATTCATAAGCTGGTACCCAGCATGTTGGAAACCTAAAAGGTCGAGTACCTGGTTAGTCTTTTTTAATGGCACACGTTCCGACTAAATTAATTCAGATTTCCGGATAAGTTGAGTCAGCACACTGGATATCCGATTCTATTTTTGATATTTTGGGCACATTTTATTTGTAATTATGTCAGTTTTTGAGGTAGAATTTAGACAGAATATAAGCAGAATTTTAACAATAAAATTTTGAAAATTATAGTATAATTTGAACAGAATTTAATTGCAAAATTACAATTCTACTAATATTCAAAACTCAAAAGCAACATATAATATCGATATTATCCAAAAGTCCCAAATTGCTAGATCATGTTTGATGGTTGAATGTATATAACATTTCCCATGCAATAACGAATAACTTATTGAATACAAATAACTTACAAGATACAATCATGAAACTCAAATTTTTTTGGCATAGAAAGCATTTGCAGACACTTATTTCTGTTAGTCGAAAGCATTCCTTGCGATAATTTCGTGGCATCTCCTACACGACCGTAAACATTAAAGTACAATCTAAGGTATAAACCGAATTATTCAACTCCGCTGTAACTCAGAGCAGCAGACGTTTCCAAAATCTCGAAAACAAAATTGAAAAAGCCATTTTATGTCTATATGGATCCATTCACACCCGGATGTTGATCATCGACATGATTTTCATTCTCACTCAGCTTTTCAAAAGAATTGGATGGTATTATAGTCTCGGTCGGCTTTCCACTGACAACGGCATCCTTGGGAGGATTCATAAAACTCGGTTGATTAGTTGAAGATAAAAGCCTAGCCCACATTCTGTCCGTGATCACAACCTTGTTCGGTCTCTCAATGATGCGCTGCATATCACATAGATTATAGTGACCATAAGTACGAGTATTAACTACGATATTGCTTGATTTATGAAGAGATTCTGTTCTTTTAGCAAATTCAGTACAGCAAATCCCAATTTGCCAGTTTGGAATGTAGATTTCAAACCGAAGTCAAATGAAAAATCTTACATAGAAAGGTATATAGCATTGCCTTCCATTAACTGGCCCAACAGTGTAGCCTGTGTAGCCAGCCATGGCCCCATGAATGGCACTTTGAGCGAGAACTGTGCAGTATACATTGTCCGATGCATTTGCAGGAACAGCTCGGATCATATATGTAGGATCTGAAGATAAACCACAAAATCATACTCAATCACTTTACAATCAACTGATCAAGCATATAGTACATATAACAAGTGATGTTTAACGGGACGGGTCGACCCAACAGATCAAGGGTCAGGTCACATTTTAACGGGTCATTAGCGTGTTGGATCAATATGGGTCGGGCCATTAACGGGCCTTGGTGTACAGGGCCAAGTCGGGTCAGATATTTATAGGAATTGGTTGCGGAAAAAAAATCTTACCACTTCTGTTTTTATATTTTTATATGATAATTATTATGTACATAGGTGGGTCGATCCAACGGGCCATAAAGTAGATTAAAAAATTTATTAAATGAACCTTTAAAAAACGGGTCAAATTCGGTTAGGTTTAATGGGCTTTGAACCGGCCCGTTTAAATTTTACGTGACACGGCCCGTTGAACACCTCTACATACAACATACAATCTGGAAGCAAAACGAAGGACTGACCTATGTATTTAAGAGTTATGTTCAGACTTGTTTGGGCAAAGTGTTCCTGTAATAGTAGATCAAAATCCAGTGAACATTGGTTAGTTTAAATCCACATTTCACTACTGACTATAGGCACCGTACACTGGATCAGGCGTAAGCCACGGAATAAATACCTTAATCGTGTGAGACAACCAGAGACCAACATCTTTAAAAGCTTTATTTCCAGAAGCATCTCGTTCTTCTAGCTTCTCACCAGCGCCTTCAGCTACGACAATAACCATGTGACCGTTTTCTCTAAGTTTTCTTTCTATGAACTCATAGAGCCCACCAGGCCCTTCGAGATAGAAGGGTGATTCCGGGATCAAACAACAGTCAACATCTCGACTAGCAAGGGTTGCATACATAGCAATGAATCCTGTATCATGAATCTCCCGTTATTTCACAAGTTTTTCCTATGATACACTAAGGTGATGAGTCTAAGGAATTTTCAAGTGAATAGAAAATTTTAAACTTGTAAGCTTACCGCTATCACGACCCATTAACTTGACAAGACCGATACCATTCTCAACACTCTCGGCTTCAGTGTGTGCTGCATTTATAGCACGTTGTGCCTCCTCCACAGCTGTATCAAACCCAAAAGATTTGTCGATGATCTAGAAAAAGAATATAAATTCATCAGGACAAGCAATTTCATTACAACAATTATACTACTAACGTTATGATATCACAAATGAGGGATGTCAAAGAAAAGTGGTATATACCGGGATGTCATTGTCAATAGTTTTGGGGATTCCTATGACCGAGACCTTAAGACCCCGTTTTCGTACTTCCTAATAAGCAAGAATCGAAGATATTAGTCGTACTTTCCCTGTTACCATCTAAAAGTTTAAGCACTAAACGACCTTTTCAAACTAAGTACCTGATATATAACTGATGCGCCCTTTTGAGTTCCATCTCCTCCAATGATGTACACCTAATCACATAAACAGAGAATGTCATATTGCTTACTGATCTTGATTTTCTAGATTCTGAGCACAGTCGCCCTCACCCACATCAAAATCTCTACCTAATAACCCGATATTACCTGATTAATGCGCCGGTCCTGAATGCTATCAACTATTTTGGAAAGCACATAGCCACCCCTTGATGAACCGAGGACAGTTCCACCCCGTTTATGGATACTGTCGACAGACTTAGGGGTCAATGTTATGGTGTTTCGAGCGTAGAACCCTTGGTATCCACCCTATTTCCAAATATAACAAAAATCCATCAGATTCAAGTACATAAGCTCACAAGAAAACAAGCAAATAAACCATGATTTTTGTCATTATAAATTGAATTGTTTAAAACAAAAAAACTCACTTGAATTCCCAAGATGTTTTTGACTCCATACATGTAATCCAACCCACAAACTAACTCTCTGATTACAGTGTTAAGCCCCGGGCAAAGACCTCCACATGTAACAATACATGCTGTTACTTCATCTGGTGAATAAAACACCTAAATCATGATACGGAATCAGAACAAGAAGTTAGCAGACATAACTACACAGTTGCTTAAAATTTTCCTTCACATGCCGAAAGTTCAAGAATAATAATCAGTCACCTTCTGTCGAGGACCTTGACGTCGAAAATGTAAGCCTCTTGGACCATCTTTATGTTGAACAGCCTATAAAATCAGAAAACATAACCTTCTCAATTTCAACAACAATCCAATACCCCTAACGCCATTAAGTGGCCCCCACATACAGTTTGAGGGGGTCGAATGCACCAACCTTACCCTGTTTCCAATTCACCCTTAATATTAAATATTATCTGTGACTTTACATAAATAAACGGTGTATATGATTTAATAAAATCACAACTTATTCGTTGTTATGTATAATCCTTTGATTTTGCCTATACTTTTATAGTTTTAGTACTAAATAAAACTTGTAAAATAAGACAAATAATAACAATTTGTAGAAAGGCATAAGCTGCAAAAAGGACTAACCTTTTGAACAACAGTATCATCATCATCCACAAAATATTGCCTGATTAAAAAGACATGAAATTCAAAAATTCAATAATTGTATTAAAGAAAAAGTGACAAGTCAACTAAATATCTTCTCCCTCCTTTTTTTTCTCTACAAAAAACCCCAGCCTGTTAATTTTGGGGCTTACTAACCTTATGTTTGATTTCATTTTTTCGGAGAGTTTTTTGTCTTGTTATCAATTTAATGGTAAAAAGGTATACAACGTCATTACAAGTCACTTCTGCTATCAAAGCAAATATTATCAAACTCATCAATGTTTCAAAGTCACACCAGATCTGAGGAAACAACGATGTGATGGAGGGAAGACTTTAGTGTTAAAACTCGATTGCGACTTTTTCTATATAAATTTTGTTTGATTAATATTGTTAGGTACTTGATCATTTTTTAAGGTTCCTTTCAAAAAAAAAGTGGCAAGTCAACTAGAATAGACATGGCAATGAAAACAACCCATAAAAACTAAATTAAAGGAGAATAAGTAAGGACTTTAATCAATCAAGCAGAGATTATTGTTGACTTACTTGGTTACAGAATATGAAGGATTGTTTTGTAGTGGATTTGGGTATGTCTGCAAAATTCAACATAATCATAAAAAACCATAAAAATCAAAGAAAATCATGATTCAAACAAAATTAAGCAATTGAAGATCATGAGTTTTACAGTTCGATTCTTACACCATCAAACAAATTTTAAGCAATTACGATCAACTAAAAAATACCAATTAAAAAATTAAAAAAAAATAAAGAGAAGAAAGATTACAGGAAGATTAGAGAGATAATCAGACAAGTGAGGAACATCATCAAGAACATAACCACCATTTCCAGTAACAATTTTGGGTTCCATTGATTACCCTTTGTAGTGATTGAGAAGAATTATCGAATAAATCCAAGAAATAATCGAAGCTATAATAATCCAAGAATATGTGATTAGATTTATGGAAGGGATGATAGATCTTAATCGTAAGATTTGGTGGGGTTTTCAACCCTTGGACAGTGAGAGTTGATGGTTTTGAATCGGCACAAAGTTTTGATCCTTCAATGTTCAAACTTTTTCTTAGCTTTTCGGTTTCGGTTCAATATGATTAGAACTTTCTCAAAGGGTCTTAAAATATGATTATATGATTCCCAATATGATTTTTTTATAAATAAAATGAAACTAACTTTATAATTTTCAAAAAAAAAAAAACTTTATAATTTTCAATTTTTCAACATTAATTATAAATTTCCATTATAAACGACCACTCTTGAATGAGATTGTCCCTTTGTCATACAAAGTATTATAATAATTATAATAACAGAAGGTCTCCTGAGAGACCGTCTATAGCAAAGACGGCTATCTAAAACAGTCCAACCCAATGTTTAAATGCAGTTTTTATTTTTATTCAAAATATTGAAAATTAGAAACTAATTTTATAATTGGGTTGATCCAAGACGAGTGGTCTATGCAAAGACCGTCTACAGTAAGAATTTATGTTATAATTATAATTAGGATAAATTGATTTTAAAGGTTCGAACTTTGCCTCATTTGCTGGGAAAGGTTCGAACTTTCATTATTCCAGGAAAGGTTCGAACTTTGACGTCGATCTTCATTTAAAGGTTTTTATGGATTTTAAAGGGTTGATTTTGGATTGATTATGGGTTTATATGGGTAAAAAACCCCATAATCTACCAAGAATCAACCCAGAAAACCCATATAAACCCATAATCAATCCAAAATCAACCCAAAAAAATCCATAAAAACCTTTAAATGAAGATCGACGTCAAAGTTGGAACCTTTCCTGGAATAATGAAAGTTCGAACCTTTCCCAGCAAATGAGGCAAAGTTCGAACCTTTAAAATCAATTTTTCCTTATAATTATAATATAAAGTGACCTTTGACCGCTTAATTTGGTCTAAGCATTAAAAGAATGGGTCCCAATTGTATTTGTTACGACCTCTTTTTGATCTAATATGTAAATCTTTTATTTACTCCAATTAATTCATTGTATTTATCCCTTACTAGTGTAGAAACCCGTGCAATGCACGATTCTATTAGCATCGATAACTAAATACATGTGATATTAAAAAAGTCAAGGATATTACTTACCATACGTGATTAGCCTATGATTATTTTTTTTAAAAAAAAATTAAAATGCAATAAAGTTGTCTCTTTTGAGAAAGATGAATTTAAAATTATACTTACTATACGTGAAAATTAAAATTGTCTTTTAAAAAGTTTTACCATACACTGCAATAATTTTTTTTTTTAAATTATAATGCAATAATTAGCCTATGTAGTATTAAAATTATACTTACCATACGTGAAAATTAAAATTGCCTCTAAAAAGTTTTACCATACATTGCAATAATTAGCCTATGATTATTTTTTTAAAATTAAAATGCAATAAAGTTGGGTCTTTTGAGAAAAATGAATTTAAAATTATACTTACCATACGTGAAAATTAAAATTGCCTTTTAAAAAGTTTTACCATACATTGCAATAATTAGCCTATGATTAATTTTTGTTTTTAAAATTATAATGCAATAAAGTTGACTCTTTTGAGAATGCCACGTGTCATTATTCTCAATCCTTTTAATAGATTTTATGATGATTTCTCCTTCCCTCATTAGAGTGTAGCTTAGAATTATGCAATGGTATACCACTCAAAATAAGGTATGGTTGTTCACATTTTAATGGTGTTTTGTTTTACATTTTACTGTAACTTAGAGTTATGCAATTTTGTGATTTCAACAATTTCGAATTTTGTGATTTGATTTCATTTTGTTTAAGTTGATGATTGATTAAGATTAAGATACATTAGAATGATGCTTGATTTTTGTTTTTAATTTTACTGTTCAATTTTGGTTAATCTTTGAAAGTTCTGGTATGAAGATGGATATAAATGTTTGCTTAAGATTTTTGTATGTTGGGAAGTCTAAAGCTATTCATGTTGATATTGAATATGTTAAAGGGATGAAAAGAACATTTTTAGTTGCATCTAATGATATATGTAAGGAATTTGTTTGGGAGTTGGGTGAAAACTGATGTGTTGGTAAGCTGGTGTTAAGGAGCCTTGTGATGAAGAATATAGAGAGGCCATAGCAAGATTGATAGACATTTGCAATGGATTGTTTAGAAGCACATGCAACTATAAAGGAAGGTAGCTACTTGTCGGTTTAGGGTTGAAAATGCAATACCAACTGTTGATGGTGAAGAAGCTATTAACTTTTCTAAGTATAAGAACAGTGAGGATGAGTTAGATACTACTTCAAGTTCTGATGGCGAGGATTGTCTAGAAACAAGAAGAGCGAAGGGAACATTATTTGTTGGAGATACGCAGACTTTATATTATTCACCTGGAAAAGTTGGTCAACGTTTTTCTAATAAGGAAACATTTAAGGCGACACTTGCAAGCTATGATGTATTACAAAGTAGAAATGTAGCCATTATATCTGGTGACAAGAATAGGCAACAAAGAGCAAAGGTGAAGTGTGTCTTTGTATGCTTCACGGGATAAGAGGAGAGTTGCTCATGTGGTGAAGTTAGTGGATAGTGAACACGTGTGTACAAGAAACATGGAGAAGAATAAACTACTTTAAGCTAAATGGGTGGCACAACAATTTTATTGGATGTTTTCAAGACAATACCTAACTTGCCTACTAAGGAAATAAGTGACTCGGTGAAGAAGGCTTATTATTATCTTGTTAGGAAGCATTTTGCTAACCATGTAAAGTACAATGCCTATAAGATGTTACATGGGAGTATGCTTGATTACTATAATAACCTTGGGAAATAAGTGACACAGTGAAGAAGGCTTATTGTTGTCTAATGTATTTCTTTTTTACATTTGAAAGTTGAAGACTTCATTGCAATTGATCCGCTCTACTAGAAAAGAGATTTATCTTAAAAGTTACTCAAACTCAATTCCACCAATGGATGGTCAAAGGTTATAGCCAAGATCAAAGAACCCTTACTCCACCACTAATTAAAAGAGGCCCAAGAAGAACAAGACTGAATAGGAGAAAGAATATGGAGACGACTTGGATAAGGAACTCGCAATCTAAGAGAAGGAGTACTTCCTAAAGAAATTGATGCTTGCGCAGATGTGGTGTAAGGTGGGACAAGATAACCATGTTCAACTTTTTTTGCAGTGCATCTATTATTAGAGCATTCATGCTCTTTATCGTTTGGGCATACATTAGACACCCCATCTACATATCTAATGTTATTTGTCCATGTGACACAACATCAACCATAATATGTGCCTACAATACATAAAAACAACAAATATTAGACGTGTGTATTTATTTGATCAAAGATAATACAATTTTACAACTATTACCAAAATGACGTCGATAATGTTGGCTCATAATGAGTCGTACGTGGTCAGACACCAAGATTAGTGATATGCTAACCTCGTAATGTGGTGGACCCCTCATGTACTCGACCAGTCTGATCGTGTATGGGATACCTTGAACGATATGTTTTTTATGGTCATTCCAAGCCTCTACATGTATGCGAACTCTAAAGGGGTAATTTATATTTCTATGGCGACAATCAATCCCATACAACTCGACGCTCATGTCGATTGGATTTGAAATTGACTGCTCATACCCGAACTGACGCATACAACGACTAGAAAAATGGAACTTTACAATGTCATAGCATATTAGTGGGCTATTTGTGCGCTATACGTGTTGGTCATCCGTAAGCTGCTATTTCGTTGGTTGATCAAGTGCATCTCGATACACGACGATGAACACTACAACACCTTACCTAGAAAGATGTAATCATAACCAACTGCACACAAAGCCAATTATTTAATACATATAGGGATCGACTACAAGTTCCTCATCTTGTACCATGTAAGGATTGTCACACACCCTATATATGACGGGTCGACTAATGTGAACGTGCTCTCATGCCTAAATGTGATGGAGCACCACACATCCCTTAACTCCTTTTCCCTCTTCTGACAAGCACAACACAACTGTCTATACTACCACCACCACCACCACCACCACCACCATCATTATCATCCCCAGTGTATTATGATCAGGGTCTGGGAAGGGAAGGACGCCGACAGCTCATACCCATAAAGGAGAGCGCGACCTGAGAGTCCCTCAACTCGAGAATAAATAAGATAAGTTTCTGCAACGGATAGGACTGTTAGGCTGAAGCTAACTCAGTTTTGTGTACAATAAAACTATCTATAGAGGTAGGCTAACATAACACTACCCTAACTATAATTAGATGCAGTATGTTTAATTCAACACAAATATTGTATAAGACAATTTGTCTGTGAGACACTCACACACCTCATATATGAGTTATACAACTGACCTAATACAAATATAAAAATACAAACATCTTATTTTAAAACCGTCTCATTGAATATCAGTTTCTCACAAGAGTAGTGGATAACTCAAAGCAAAGCGAGGTATTTGGGCTAACAAATTGATCAAACCGCCGAAGCATTCCCTTAAACGAGGCCCAATATACAAACGTCTCCCATTTTGTCTTTCTTTTTTCTTGGACCGCCGAAGACAAGTTCATTTCTCTCACAAAACACCGATCAAAGGAGAGGAGAGAGAGTTCGATCCTTCGATCGGAAACTCAGAAATTAATCAGAAGTTTGAGCTTGATTTTCAATTTCTACTCCTCAGCAATCAAATCATGTACAGAGTCGCATCTTCTCGTCTTAGAGCCATCAACAAGGTCATTTCCCCCCCTTTTTCCTCTTTTTGTTTGTCTTCCATAGAACCCTAATTTTTTGACTCATTTCATTTTATTAAATTGATGCTTTAGTGCTAGAAAACTGGATGCAGATAATTGGAAAGTATATTGGTTTTTATTGTAGATCTGTTCGAGGTTCATTTCTTCATCATAAAGCTTTTTGTTCTTTTCTATTGTATTATGATTTTGATTTGGAAGAATGAACCACCTTATTATAATCTTTTGAATGTTAATTGAGCTCAGTTGCGTATAAAAGTTGTATTTTTAGTGGGGAATAATCTCAGTTTTACAGGAGAAATGCTGCAAATTTCATTGTTATTGGTAGGATACGTGGGGATTTTTATGTTATGTACTGATGTTGACCATTTAATGTTGGCCATTTAATATTGGCATGTGGAATGCAATGCAATGCCATGCCGGATTTGTCTTAGAGCTTGTTGTAGAATGTTTGTTGAAAAGTTGTCAATTTCCCCATGATTAATTGCTTTTCATTGATCTTCATTATGGAAATGGTTAAAACAAAGTAGGTAAAAACGCAGTAGCTGTTAGTAGTTTGACTTGAGCGGTATGTTGTTCAAGGTTCATCTGTATGGATTATGATTTGCCAGCAACATTTGTTGTTTGAGGCCGAGTTTCTTTTGTGGCTGTTCTAGTTAAAATTTTTTCCTTTGCTACAGTAATTATTTTCTTGATTCGTTATTAAGATTTCGTTTTTTGGAAAGAAAGTTTTTCTTTGTTATTTTGATAAAATTATTTTGGTAGTCTTTTTAGTTTCGATTGAGAGACATTTTATGAATAAAAAATGACTTTTGAGCCCGAAGAATATGTTGCTACATAATAAATGTTTTGATTGTGTACGAGTGGGTTTGGCTCTCTAAATATGGGACTGAGAAATGGAAATTTGTAGTCCTGCTAAGTCTGAAGAATAGATTCTGATTTTTTAAAGTCAAATTATTGGTGTAGGCTCGGGCAGGGAGCAGTTATCTGGGTAGGTATGCCAGTTCAAGTGCCGTAGCTGCTAAAACTAACTCTTCAGGGGGGTTGTTGAGCTGGATTTTGGGTGGAAAATCCAATTCTCTTCCTCCACTTGATTTCCCTCTTGAGGGAGTAACAGTGCTCCCACCGTTGCCGGATTTTGTTGAACCCGCAAAAACAAAAATAACTACTCTTCCTAATGGAGTCAAAATCGCATCTGAAGCATCACCTGTAAGTTTTGATTTTCTTTTTTTTTGATAGTAGTTTTGATGTTCTGTTACTTTGTAAAAAACTTCATTTTTTGATACAATCTGTAAAGGGTTTGAATAAAGATTTTGACTTTTGGGTGATAAAAATCCTTTTTTGGGAACATTTTGCAGAACCCTGCAGCCTCTATTGGTCTGTATGTAGACTCTGGCTCAATTTACGAGACACCCTTCTCATTTGGTGCAACACATCTTTTAGAGCGCATGGCTTTTAAAACCACCACAAACCGTAGCCACCTTCGCATTGTACGTGAAGTGGAAGCCATTGGAGGCAATGTGACAGCCTCAGCTTCTCGGGAACAAATGGGTTATACTTTTGATGCTTTGAAGACCTATGTTCCTGAAATGGTTGAACTTCTTGTAGATTGTGTAAGGAACCCTGCGTTCTTGGACTGGGAGGTGAATGAGACGGTAATTTCTTGATCTCAGGGCTTGAGTGTACATATTTATTTGTTATCAAAATCAATCATGTTGAATTTCTATTGTACTCTTGCAGCTTCAGAATATGAAGCTTGAGGTAAGTGAAGCTGCTTCCAACAACCCTCAGGCGTTGCTTGTGGAGGCAATGCATTCAGCTGGTTATTCAGGTGCCCTGGCAAATCCTCTAATGGCCCAAGAATCAACTATGTTCAGATTGGATAGTTCTGTTTTGGAGCAATTTGTTGCTGTAAGTAGACTGTTCTTTGTGTAAGCTTTGTGCTCTGTGATATTTATCTTTTAAGCTAGTCATGTAGAATTTCACTTCTTTATAATGTTGTTTAAACTCTCCTGATCAAGGATACTTTGAATATATCAGGAGAATTATACTGCTCCTCGTATGGTGCTTGCTGCTTCTGGGGTTGAACACGAAGATTTGCTGTCAATTGCAGAGCCTCTTTTGTCAGATTTACCTCGTGTACCTCGTCCTGAAGAGCCCCAATCAGTTTATATTGGAGGGGATTACCGTTGCCAAGCTGGATCAGGGGTTTGTGTCTCCATCTTCATGAATTTTTATGTTTCCAGTTGATAATTAGGTTGCTGTTTGAATCCCAACAAATTTACTTGTTTAGGTGACACATTTTGCTCTTGGTTTCGAACTACCTGGTGGCTGGAAAAAGGAAAAAGATGCAATGATTCTTACTGTTCTTCAGGTAGATTAGTTGGTGAAGTTTATTTTTGTATCCTGTCTGTTAGGAACTAGAGCCTATGTATACAGTAGATTGATGGTCCTCTTTAGTTCTAGCTTTCTACATATCCATACTGGTTTGTGTTTACTATTGGGAGAACTAATTTCATTTTAAATGTGTTTATTTGTAGATGCTTATGGGAGGTGGTGGATCCTTTTCAGCTGGTGGTCCTGGAAAGGGGATGTATTCACGATTATGTGAGTAATCTTTGAGATTGTTGTACATATTTATTTCCTTTACTTGTTATGTAGGTCATTCAGAAAAGAGATTACTTAACTAAAGATTTAAAGTTATGTATATTTCAGTGATATTGACTTATGTTTTGCCAATTATCTTTATAGACCTGAATGTCTTAAATCAGTATCCCCAAGTTCAATCATTCTCTGCTTTCAACAGCATCTACAACAACTCTGGCATCTTCGGAATTCAAGGGACCACTGTAAGCAAATTTTCACTTTATTTGACTACACCTGTCTTTGTATTTTGCTAATGTTTTAGATAGACATAAATTTCACATTTCACGGTCAAATGCCTTATTTATTCATAAGATCCTAGATTGTGTATGATTTGGTCGTCATGTGTTGAAAAAATTTGTTAGGGCGAACCCACCAACTTTCCAAAAGATGATCTTTAATCTAACCCTTTTTTTTGCGCCTTTTTAGCTTAGACTCCAAGCCCCATTGTGCCTTTTCAAATCTAAGGCAGCCTTGGTGCTTTTTTGAACTAATGGAGAGATCAAGCATTTCATAAGACAGATAGTTTAGCTTGGAGTTTGCACGAGTATATGATTTGTTAGTAAGTTAACACGTGGAATAGAAAGCGTAAAAAAATGGTGTCTTATAAAAGTGTATGGTTGCAACTCAACTACATTACTTCTTTACGTAGATAAGATACAAGAAAAGCTGCCTAATCTCCTATTTCTATGTGTCTATATGCAATCAATCTTGTTCAATCTAGGATTAGACAATTACATGGTGGAGCCTCAAGGAAGGAAATGTTCAATTATTTGGTGCCGAGTTTGACAAACGAGGAGGTGTTAATGATCTTATATGATGGCCATAAGAAGATGGGTGGTTATAACAGATCTTAGTAGGGTGAAATGTGTCAAGGATAGACAACATAATATTCTTTTCTAAGATAAACATAAGTTTGATAAGCTGTTAGTTGGATTTTAAGGGAGGCATTACAAGATACATTTTGATGCAACAAGTGAAAGTGGATTGGGATATTATGAGATGATGAAATGAATAAACGATGTGGAGGTGCAAGACACTTTAAAGAACATGAAGCAAAATCAAGCACCAGCGTCACAGCTAGGAATTGTTAAGGGTAAATGAGATTGAATTGGTTATCATTTTCTTTAAAAAAATATGAAAAAAACGAGATGCCCAAAGACTAAATGCATCTTCACAAGATTTTGATTTAGAGATGACATATGTTCGAGTATCAAGGGAAGTTGTTTGATGGTTTGTGAGAAAGAAATGTTTGCCACTTAAGTATATCAATGTCATCAGGAGATGTATGATGAAGTTTATACCACATTAAGAAGTGCGAAGGTGAAACTGATGATTTATCCTATTGTTCTACAATATTAGTTTTTCTTAAATATTTTTTTGTTCACTGATCTTGTATGAGATTATAAGACCTGGGGGATGAGTTTTAGGGTTATGAGCATTAAAGTTAGAGGTTAAGTCATGGCTAGTTAGAGATGTTGAGTTTGGTGTTAGAATCAAGATACTTAAAATTAACTCGGAGTAAGATAAAGTATATGGAAAGTTGTTTTGATTCTACATATACACTGAACATATGTTTTCCTGTTGATCATAGCAAAATCGTCACTTTATCTTACTAGATATTCTGACAAAGTTTTCTGTCCACTCCAAATTCGTGGATCGTGATTTGACTATTACATCTTGTAATTATACAAAGAAATCGTCATTATTTCCTTACCAAATATTCAAATCTTGTAGAGGTGTTGCTTCTATTAAGGTTGATGTTAGTAGGTTTTTTCGTTGGAGGATATGTTGGAGATGATTTCAAGCTACGTGTTGAATTAACTTTGTTGTATTCTGAAGATGTGAATGATGCAATGATTAATGTTCCACCACCATATTGCAAACATAGTGGAGAGAAGTGATTCATGGAGCTAAATTCGTTGTGTTAATGTACTGTCTTTGATCAATAGAAATTTTGGAGTTTCTTTGTAGTATGGATTTGATAAGAAATTTGCAACAAAATTTTGCCACTTGCATAGTTGCATTGCAAATTATTTCCTATCAAATATCATTATTTGAAAATTTCAAATTTAGCCCTTAATTATTAATTGGAATTAGTATTCAGTGGTTCCACCAAAATTACTGTTGATAATAAAATAAGATAATAAAATAAGAACCTCACGAACTAATTAATCAATACTCATCTACCTGAGATTCTTTATCTTAATTTCTGCTCAAATTTTATGTGAGATTAATAAAAGGGAACTTAGAATAAACAAGGCCACATCGCATCGCATTGGCCGCGTTGTAAAGGATTTCAAAACAAACCGGTAATTCCCGAGTTCTAATTTTAAAGGTGTAAAAAAATCGCATTTTGGGCCGCATTAAGGGATATCTTATGGTTTTGACCGATGTTTAGGCGATATGATAACCGCATCACTCCCGTTACCGCATCATAGTTCTGTTACCGAGATCGCAACCGTGACCGCATTTCTACACTATGAAAGGGAATGGAGAGCTTATAAGATTGAGTGCGAGTGGCTCAAATAGAGTTATGATAACAATATTGTGTGAATGATGTGTGTCACCACTAACTAAACTCTTCATGGAATTTTTATTGAAATATTCAATACATGTAGGGTTCTGACTTTGTATCAAAGGCAATTGAGGTTGCTGCTTCAGAACTCATTGCAGTTGCAACTCCTGGACAAGGTTTGTGTCATAGTTTGGGATGATATTTGTGATTTTCTATCCTTTTGGTTAAGGAGTGGAATTTAAATCCTTTTGACCCTTTTTTTGCAGTCACCCAGGTGCAGTTGGATCGTGCTAAAGCAGCAACAAAGTCAGCTATTCTTATGAATTTGGAATCACGAGTATGTTATTTTAGTGCCTTGTCCACATTTGTTTTTTTTTTCTTTTTCATTTGTCATTTACTGGATATATATTGTACATATTTTACAGATGGTTGCATCTGAAGACATTGGTCGTCAGATTTTGACTTACGGAGAGAGGTAGTCCTATGACTTAATTTTTGTTCCTGCAAGTTTATTCATTGTTCACGCTAAATTTTGTGTCAACATGCCTTGTGATTTTCTGCTCGTTGCAGTGTTTGCCTGATGGAAAATATCACTTGTGATTTTCTACTCTCATTGCAGTGCTATTGTGTGTGTCCTAGTATAGTAGTATATAATATATTAGTAAAGCCATCTTGTAGACCATACTAAAAATATACATTTTTCAGTTTGCGTTAGAACTAATATGCATATTTTAGTCACTAGTCACTACCTATGTAATATGTTTAGTACCTCTGCTTCCTTTACAAAATAAAAAGATGGGATAACAAGTTGGATTATGTATAAACTACTAATAAATCCAGAACCCTTGATTTATAGTGATTGGATAAATGATTCTTATTTTTGAAATGCCAGATGGCAGTGAAGTGCGATGTAACACCTGCAAAAATGTTGCTTATTATGCGACTGCAACGTGATTTTTTTTTTGTTCAATGCTGCTAGCCTTTGATTAGCTTTGTTGCCAAGGTTGTGCATCTGATTACTATTGCAACACGCAGAATATCATTACTTATTGGTGATCAATAGTTGCTGCTTCACTGGTCTTACTCTTCCTCAAGCTTTATCCTCTCTATTTTTCCTCCGCTCATCTGTTCCGTCCTGAAAACCAAGGTCATAGGAACTTTTTCATTCCTGCCTAGGTCTGGGGTGGGTCACTTCCTGGACCTGATAACTTTATAGATTAAGTTTCCTGATGATAGATTGGCTACCAAGCCAAATTTCGTGTTGCTTACGTCTTGGGTTGTGCTTGCCCTCTACAACTATCAAGCCTAGTATGACAATCACATTTATGAACTACATTGTGGAGAAACTTATAATAGAAATTTTTGCTTAGTTGGACCTTTTAGTTTTTCATGAAGTTACTGTGAACACTCTATCCTCGCTTTCATGTATTGTACACAAGAATTTGTCTGATGATTGTTGATTTTGTTTCCGTGTTGCAGAAAACCAGTGGATTATTTCTTGAAATCTATTGATGAAATCACAGTGAAGGACATTGCTTCTATCTCTCAAAAGCTTTTGTCTTCCCCTCTGACAATGGCTTCTCATGGCGATGGTAACCTTATTGAAGTAGATTCATTTATTGATATCCTTATTTTCAATTTCACGTAAGTAATTTTTTATTGCTCTCACTCGCATATGCAGTTCTTTACGTTCCAAGCTATGATGCTGTAAGCGGCATTTTCCGTTCAAAGTAGGGAAGTCCCAAGGAACTTGGCCTCATCCTTTACTTCCATTTCCTGGATTATATACTTAGAAGCTTTTACAGGCAGAAGGTATATTATCAAAATAAAAAGGAGATCGAAGACATAATTTTTGGTGTAATGCATACGCAGTTTTTGAAGAGCGAAATTTCCATGTATTTGTTCTCTGCTGGCGGTGTTTCGCAGCTCAAAGATGACTTTTTAAGCAATTTATTGTTGATGTTGTAATCTTGGAAAACTTCGGATATACAAAAATTTCACATTTCTTGGTGTTAGGAAGTTATCGTATAGAGAAAATCTATAAACCGGAGTGTAACCATGGCCATGGTTAAGTGCCTTCTTCTGAAGAAATACTAATAATGGAGTTCTATGATATCTCCGTTGAAATAGAGCAAGGATAACGTTTGTGGTTCGAATTTCCTTTATACCTTATATTTGGAAATTGCACGAGTATTGTAAGGATGTTCCATGGTTGCGGATTTTTGGTTTGGAGGACAAAAGTCGAGTGTAGATAGATGATATTTGAACTTCGATTTCGAGTACTATTCCATGGGGCACTTGCTATGTGATTCGCCCGATGCTATGTGATTCGGCAAAGCGTAAACGAGATTTAGATTTTGGTCTTAACTATCTTCCCACAAAACCAACAAGCTATCTGGAATGACTTTGTCAATCCTTATTCCTTATGGCATGATTTGCTTCCTGGAAATCAAATTCATCCTAATTAATTGTTTTCTCAATCTAAGAGTTTAAATTATGAATGCCATGAGATTAGGGTTTGTCATGGGTTTGAAATTTAATGGATCTATCTTAGATATTTCTTAATTTAGGGGTTTGAATATTATTTTTAATGGATTTGGGTCGTGTTTGAATATAATAAAAAATAAATAAATTTGGCTATGAATTCTAACTTAATAATGAAACAAAATTAAGTACTTAAACTACCAAACAGATAAAAGGGATTTATTTAATAAATCAATTTTCTGTATGCATTTCATATTTGACTTATAGTAGCTCGAATCATAATTTATGACAAAGTCATAACCAATTCTATTTAGAGATATTTAATTTATATTCATTTGGACCCATTTTATATCCCAACTCGACTTATAAATGTATTTAAAACTCATGAGGTGTTTTGAAAATTGTTTTTATTGGCTGTTAGTTTATTTATTTAATTATTTTTGTTGGAAGAGTAGACTTCTTTATGTTGTTTTTTAATCTAATTCGATTGCTTAGTTGTTTATAGAGATATATTTGGTAAAATTAGGTTTTCATTGTTTACTTATTTGATGAAGTGATCAAACAAAACAAAAACCAATGAAAAAAGATTTCCAGATTACCTAAATTAATATATTTTTTATTGACTTTATAAGCTAACTTTTTAGCTGCTTTAAAGCAAATCCAAACAAGTATTTTGGCTGTCGCATCAACCAATAAGGTCAAAGCAAAAGCCAATCAAAAAATCGACCAAAAAGTCATTACATTCCCTCTTAGTTAGACCTTAGATAGGAACACCAAGGGCAAAACTCAGTTAGTAACCTATATAAACTCGAAACCCATTAATTTTAGTTGATTTAAGTTTGAATCTAAAATTTATTACTTTAAGAGTTCGAGTTTGGTTTTGAATTTGCACAAAATAAATATGTTTGCATGAGTCTAACTAGACTATCTAAAATCGATCTATTATTATTATAAGGAAAATAGTCAAAAAGTACCTAATAATTTTTTTATTCCAAAAAGTACATGATAAAAAAAGTTTTGCCAAGAAATACCTAACAAAATTTTTTCTTTTCCAAAGAATAACATATAACATTATCCTTTAGTTGACCGTCAAATATCATGCTTGACTGGTCAAAATCAAAAATTGCCCTTCCTCATCTTCATTTTTTTTCAATTTAAGATTTTGAGTAAAAAGTAGAGGAAGAAGATAATGAGGAAATTGAATTGAAAAAGAAATTAAAGATGAAGAAAAAGAATTTTCGATTTTGACCAGTCAATTGCTATATTTTTGACAGTCAGCTAAAGGAAAACGTTAACTGATACTCTTTGGAAAAGAAAAAAAATTTTTTAGGTATTTTTTGAAAAAACTTTTTTTATTAGGTAATTTTTGAAAAATATTTTGTTTTTATTAGGTATCACATTTCCATTATTATAATTATCTGTATTTGAGATCAAGCACCTAGGCTAGCTTGCACATTCAAAGTACATTTCAAATGAGGTTTTAAATTTTTGATATAATCTTTGAAAATTTATTATCCCATGAACGTGAAACATTAATATGAGGCTAATAACTATAACTAGAATAGTTAAAAGTATTTTGAAAGATATATGAATTAATTATTTGACAATTGTCAGTTGGTTTTTTAATTGACGACTTATTTGATCAACTGAAAATGTTAACTGTTAATTGTTAATTTTAAAGCTAATTGGAGAAGTTAATTATTTAAGATGTTCCGTAAAATCATGCATTTATTGTTGGCTGTTTATTAGAGAGAAAATAGGCTAATAAGCCATAAGCTATTGAAAAAACCTAACTAACCTTTATATTTTGGCTTAAACAACTACATATTTTTTGGCTTCTTCACCCATCAACAATCCAAAACCAAATGCCAAAAAGTCGATTCAAATAACACAATATTCAATTTAACACACAAAAATTCAAAATTCAATAGATTATATTACAAATAGGGATGGTAATGGATCAAGTTTTAATTGATCCAACTTGACTCTGGCCCAGACACATTAATTTTTGATAGACTCATGCCTAGGCACGAACCCTTACGGTCTAATAAGTTTGCGCTAGGATTCCAGACTCGTCAACCCACCGGGTCTGACGGATATAAGATCCTAAACGGGTCCTAAATGAGTCATCATTTAATTATAGAAATTTAAACTGATTACATTTTAAGATTTTATTAGTACTAAATGAGTCAATATATTGTATATAAGTCTAAATTGAGTTCAAATAAATACAAAAATAAGTAATTAGAACGAACTTTAAATTAATATTGGGTCATGTAATATGTGGGTCTAGAGTGGGTCTAGAATGAGTCTAGAATGAGTCCACCAAGTCTTTTTAATATTGATGCCACTAATATTTTAAACAGATACTTTCTTGAGAGACCGTCTTTTTTAAAGACGGCTCTCAAAAGCCCAACCCACTTTCCATTTTTAGTAAATGCAGTTATTTTTTTCTAAATTTAAACATTGGGTTGGCCCAATCTTGAGATGTCTCTTGTAAAGACGGTCTCAAGTAAGAATTTGTGTATTTTAAAATCTTATGTGATCAAACATGTTGAACATGCTCAGAACCTCCCTTGAAGTCTGAAAATTTGAGTCCTTCATATCACTTTAGTCCCCAATAATTCTCTTCCTTCAAAATCTCTCATCTTCATATTTAAATTTTGTTTATCTGATATTCTCTCAATCCAAACAAGACATGCATAAAACAAATTCAAAAGTATTTTAATATATGAGATTTTGTTTTTGGTGATTCATCAAGTACATTGCTCATTTGCCTTCCATATCAAGCAACTCTTTCCTCCTCCTATGTTTTACTCTCATACTCTCTTTTTCTCTCTTTCTACTAAAAAAAATATATTAATGGCAAAAGAATGATGATCATCACACCAACTTAAAACCCATGTGAGTTCCTTTCCTTCTTTTCATCTTTTTTATTTTTCCTTCTCTTAATTTCTTTAATTTTGCCCCCAAATCTCTTCTTTCCCTCCTTTTTCTCCTCCTCTCTTTGAAAAAACTTGATTCTAGGAAAAACAAAGTTTTTCACATGCAAAATAATTTGAGTTTTTTTTTTTTATTTTTTTTTTTAATTTTTAATTTCCCTTTTTCTTTTCTAATTTCCCCTTTAGAATTGGGCATAACTTTACTAAAATTCCCAAATTTTAAAAATTATTAATTGGACATATCTTACATTGCATTGCTTTTAGTTTTCACATGTTTCCCACTAACTTTATAAAAATATTTTTCAATGTTTATAGTCTTCATATCTTTTCACTAGCTTTCTTTTAATATTTTTCTAACTTTTATGGTCTCACTTTTACTCCATAAAATTTTTTTACTTAATAAAATAATATATTCACCATTTAAAATATTCTATTTTTTAAAATTTTCGTCATTCTTGTGGATAGTTCTTATAAACCGGTGAGAGTAATTAATTATCTATGATTCTTATAAAATATTCTAACCATAATCTATCTATAAGCGGGATACACTGGATATAATGATGATGATTCTCTAGCGTATCCACAAATAATCTAATTTTATTTTTTTTTTCAATATCCTAATATATTTCATTTTTTATAATGGCTAAAGTAGGGGTATGTGTCTCCATATAGAATGTATTTTTCAGCTGAGTTCCATCAAAACTGTCAATTTCTTCTCATTTCCCTCTTCTTCTTATCTCTTACACTCATCCCCCAACTCTATTCTCTACAAATTCCTATTCGGAAATTCAATCATTATATTTTTCATCTGGGTTTTAATTTTTCTTTTCTGGGTATTAAAAATAATTAGCAATTAAATCCAATTTCATCATCAAATTTTCATCTATTTCATGTTATATAATAATGAATAACAAAAAATAAACCTTTTTTTTATTTCATGGTGCAGTTGCAAATTGGAAGAAATTCAAGAAATGATTGGTGGTGTACACAGTTTTAATTAATAAATAAAAGTATAGTTTTCTATTAATTAGTGTTTATTTGAGCATACAATTAGGGAAAGACCTAATTAATTAATTAATTAATTAATTAATTAAGATAATATTAATTAATTAATTAAGAGATAGTACTATAATTAGTAGTAGTAGGTATGAATAGCAGCAAAAAAAGGAATAGCAGTGCAAGTGATCTAATAATAGATGCAAAACTTGAAGAACATCAACTCAGTGGATCCAAACACTGCCCTGGATGTGGTCACCAGCTTCAAACATCCAAACCCGTATGTTATTCTTAACTTTTTTCTCAAATTTCATCATTTTGGGATTAATCATGTGAATCATCATTATCATACCCAGTATATCCCGCTCATAGGAAAACTATGATCAGGGTTTGAGGAGGGAAGGACAACGACAACTCATACTCAGGAGAGTGCGGTTAAAGAGTCCCTTGTTCAAAACTGATCCTTCCAAAATGATTTTTTTTCCTGCCTTTACTCGCCGACCAAATTGTAGCTATAAGGATTAATTATGTGAATAAGGATCACAATTCACAACTCAAAATCTTTACTAATTTTAAGGCAATAATTTACTCTTCCCTTTTTACTTTCCATTTATGGGTTGAATTTCAAGGTGATTTTGTTCGAAATAATGGGTTGATGACGATGATCATAAACGTTTCAATTCGGCCCGTCTTGTCATGATGAGATGACCTCAAAACAAGAAGTCCATAAGCTAAAAGCTTCTATTATTGAGCTATATAACCCAAAGTATGAGACATATCTAATGGTGAAACCGTCTCATATAAGAATTTGTGTAATCCTTTCCCTCTAAACTTAAAACTCAAAATATGATATATTAGTTTATATAGCCCAATTTAATTTTTTTGGATTAAGGTTATGGCACAATAATTTTGTGAATTTAATAAAAACCGATAGTTCAATTCTTACACAAATATGTTTTTTCATATAGATCGAAAAAACTGAATAGTAATCAAAACAATTTATGTGCATGTATAAGTAATTTGTTGAGTGTTTCTATGGTAGGATTGGGTAGGTCTACCAGCTGGAGTGAAATTTGATCCAACAGATCAGGAGTTGATAGAACATCTTAACTCAAAAGTGGAAGAAAAATCTTCTAAATCTCATCCTTTAATTGATGTATTTATCCCTACTATTCAAGGAGAAGATGGAATTTGTTATACTCATCCTGAAAAACTCCCAGGTAATAATTTTTTTTTATCACAAATTCTTGGTATAGACGGTCTATAGCAAAGACGGGTGTAATAGGCCAGCTCATTTTTACACTTACCAAAAATAACAATTGAAATTTCCATAAGAGTGTCGTCTATGACATAGGCGGTCTCTCAGGAGACCTAATATTTTTTTTATATATTTTGTATTATTTTGATCGGAGAAAGAATTAAAAAATATATTTTTTTGAAAAAAATCCATAGTTTTATAAAAAATTCATCATCATCATACCAGTATATTCCGCCCATAAAAAATAATGATCAAAGTCTGGGAAGTAAAGGACGACGACAACTCTACCCATTGAGGAGAGCATGAGCAAAAAGTCCCCGACACGAGAAAAAATAAGATAAGAGGGAGATTCTGCATAAAATAGATACCTATAATTTTTTCTCTAATTCTTTTTCTTGGTCTCTACAAAACACTTTGCTTCCTATAGCTTAAACCAAAAACACAAAAAGAAAGTTGTAAACATGTTTCTCAAAGTCTCAACTTGAAACACACCGACCAAACTCACCATCACTACAAGTTAAATTTGGGAAATTTCCTTCTTATCTAATTTTTTGTTATCACTTTTGAAAAGCATAACAATATCAAATCTATTTCATATCATCTAGATTTCGTTTCGAGGCGAAATATATACATGGAATTAGTTAAATATAACATGAAGTTAAATTAGGCTGGAATTTTTGTAAATGACAACATTTCACCTTTTTAATTTATTTTATGTGAAATAAACTATCCCAACATCAGCTCTGATACCATGTTGGCTCTAAATTATGTCAAACTGGACTCTACTTAATTATTGTAGATGCCAGATCATTTTTTAAGGGAAATACAAGATGCGTACACTCTATAAGCCTAGAAGATTTCATCTCAAAACGATATGATAATAAAGGAAAAACTTTAATAATTTATCGATGTGAGATAAACCACAACTGTCCAGTTTGTTGCACCTAAGTGAACCTAATAACCTTTAAAATTATTTATTTACCATTTTTATCTCATCATTTTCTTTATTTTCCCAAATAAATAAAATAGGAGTAACAAGAGATGGATTGAGCAGACATTTCTTCCACAGGCCATCCAAGGCCTACACAACAGGAACAAGAAAAAGAAGAAAAATCCAAACCGAATGTGATCTTCAAGGAGGCGAGACCCGTTGGCACAAAACGGGCAAAACCCGACCCGTAATGGTAAATGGGATACAAAAGGGTTGTAAAAAGATCCTAGTCCTCTACACAAACTTTGGAAAAAATCGAAAACCCGAAAAGACGAACTGGGTAATGCATCAATATCATTTAGGACAAGATGAAGAAGAAAAAGAAGGAGAACTTGTAGTGTCAAAAATATTTTACCAAACACAACCAAGACAATGTAATTGGTCGTCGGAACGAATAAGTCCGACGACCGGAGATCGGAGTGAGGCTAGTGGAAGTAATACATCAAAATGTAAAGAAGTGATGGTAAATAATGATGATAATAGAGATGATCAAATGGGTATTTCTGCTGCTTCACTTTCTAGTTTTACTCATTTGGATTTGCAACATTTGAGAGCTAGTGGTGGTCAACATTTTAGCTTTGTCCCTTTTGGTACAAAATCCTTTGATGAGGTAATTAAATGCTATTTTTCTCCATATTTTTTCTCATTTTATTATCACAAATTCTTATATAAGACCGTTTTTACAAAAGACGTTTCAAAATTAGGCCAACCCAATGTTTAAATTTTAAATATATTTACTAAAAAAGGAAAGTGGGTTGGGCTCTTGAGAGTTTAAGAGCCGTCTTTAGAAAAGACGGTCTCTCAAGAGAGAACCTGTTTTATTATTTATTATATGTCTTCTCTTATAGGAAAAATTGACATTAATAATTCAATCTTTTACTTATCCGCTGTGAATAATCTCATCTTTTGATTTTTTTTCTAATAATTCAATGTTTGTGATAAATTTGCCCACGACATACTGTATTACTAACAATAGGTAATAATAGGGTATGCTTCTAGCAAACTAGAATAAGGTTGGATTATTTACATCAAATTAAGGGAAAACGTTGAATTATTAGAAAATAATTAAAAAGTTGGATTATTCACGGCGGATGAGCAAAACGTTCGTTGGATTATTATGTCAATTTTACCTTTTTCTTCTCAAATATACTTGTGTCTTTCTATGATTTTGCATCTGGTGTAAAATGGGTGAAATTTAATGGAATGAGAAATCAGATTGGAAAATGGTACAGAAATTAAGTTAATGATAAAAGTGAGTGGTTAAATATGAAGAGATAGTATAAGTTTGTCGCTGAGATTAAGAAAATGAGAGTGAGACCGTTGTCGAGAAAAGGTGTATAATCAATGAGATAATTTAAAATGAAAAGTAGTCCAAAATAAAAGAGATATAGAAAATAGAATATTTGAATTTTAAAGTTAGAATTTGACTATATAAAGAAATAAATTCATGCATGTATGATCATGATAGATTTGTATAAACATATATTGAGGTTTAAAGCTTTGAAACTTTTGATAGAATTTAGAAAATGGGTCTGGGTAACCCAAACAATAAGGAGAAAAAATAGTCCACTCATAAATTCAAAGAAGGTTCACTACTAAAACCAATTGGTAATAGTAGGAGTTACTCCTTGAGTTTATAAAGTGATGCATACTCTTCTCATTCTCCGATGTGGAACACTCACATGTGATGTGGGTAACACATGGGCATGCACTTTATTAACAATTTTAGTATACATTGAGATTCAAAAAAAAAAAAAATAAAATGTAATGTAAATAGCAAAAGAGAATTGACATATTATTTTGGAAATATTTATTTTCTTTTTTTACCAAATGGGTGATATTTTTCTATTTTAATTAACTATTTGTTTTAATTTTGCACATGCTCTTTGCTAACATCTTTGTTATTGTCAAAGTATTATTAAGATAAACATGTGTATGTTTTATTTATAAAATTTTTTTAGATGGGAGCTTAATAAGAAATATATTAACAAAATTGTGAATATAAGAAATGTTATATGGACAGCCCTACAAAATCACCGTCAATTTAACTAATGTTCAACTCTTTGTTTACCAACTAATTATTATTTATAATAGCCAATATAAATCACAAAATCTTTGACAACTTTGTAAAGTGGATTAACTTGGGGTCTAATTGGATACAAAGGCAAAATAAAGTACAAACAGAAATAGTACAACAAATAAACGAAAGTAATTAAATAAGCAAATCAATAATCATGAATTTCGTTGAAAAGAATCAATTTATTTGAAAGTTTAATTATTTGTAAGGTTATAACTCGATCTTTAAACATTCTTTTTAATTGATATTGAGATAATTATGATTCGAACTCATAATCTGCATCTGATACCATGTTAAAAAACCAACTCTATCATTTTGTAAAGCTCTAATTTGTATACTTTGGTTCAGGCCGGAATAGGAGATGCTACAATAGCAGTAAGGCAGGAGACAGACACCATACGAGCTACAAACGACGACCACCATAATGACCCGATGTCATCACAACAGCAGCAACAACAACAACATCAGCTTCATCAACATCATCATGCTCATAATCCTCATCTTGTTTCCCAAGATCATCATCATTATCATATAGAACAAGCCAATTGCAATGCCACAACAGCTAGTTTCAATATTAGTACACCATCACATTCCATCTCCCATATTATATCTCCACCTCCTCATCATGCCTCTATAATTCTTGATGATCACTCATTTCAACATGTTTCTAGAATCATGCAGCTTCAAAATCAAACTTTAATTCATCAACAGGTATGATCTCCAACTCTATCCTTATATATGTATGATGATTGATTCATCAACAACTTCGAACTGCTGACTTCTTGTCATGCGGGCTCTGATACCATATAAGAAATTAACTAAACCAAAAGTTTGTTGAGCCTCTTCAATTATATAATCTAATATTATGCATGTGTAAAGTTAATTAGGATTAACTTCTATGCATAACTTGAGCATGGGGCTAGGTATCTAAGCATGGGCATATGTTTGAGCATAAATTGTCCAAATAATTAATACTCACTTGTATTCAATAATTAATGTGTAGTTTCTATAGTGATTAACTTTAACTTAATTAATTCTATCAAAATGTTTCGCATTATAATTTACAACCCGTTTGGTTAGGGAAACTAAATGGTGGTAATGGAAATGATTTATAGTGTAAAATTTCATCAAAACTTTCATGTCATTCCCATGGTAATGATGATCAAAAAAAAGTTTTTTTGTTCACAAATTTCCATTACCACCTAATATCATCTCTCCCATTGGTAATGCATTGGAATGAATTTTATGAACAAAATGAGTTGATTGAAGGTGGTCAAGCATGACCATTAAGATAGCGAAAAGATTTTTCAACCAAAATTACACTAATTTTTCATTTTCATTGCCGCGATTTATTACCACCTACCAAACGGGCCGTTAGTACTATACAATAACATTTATCACATCCAATTGGGTCGTCGTCTGACCCGTTTTTTTCATTTTAGCGATCAAAAGGTGAGGTTAATTGCGGTCGCCTTTTGCCATTCATTTGTAGGGTAAGTGTCATCCACCTAGAATACTTAATTTGAGACTATCTCATTTAATCAGACCACAATTATATTAGGAGTAATTAAAAATTACTCTTTTCATCCCATTTAATTTGCATCGTTTGCCATTTTGGTTCGTCCCACTTAATTTGCATCATTTCTATTTTTGAATAATGACGCATCATTTTCTTCTAATCTCATCCACTCATTTTAACTCTCTTTTAATTTCATCAACACAATTAATTCTCTTTTTTTCATTTATTACCTTTATCCACCTTTCTCTTAAAAAATACTCCCTCTTAGGGCTGAACAAAGTTTGGTATAAACCGTAAACCAAACCGGACCAAACCGGAATTTCAATATTTGGTCTGGTCTATGGTTTAAATGGTCTGGTCTGGTTTTTTTTTTCAAATTAAATTACAGTTTACGGTCTGGTCTCGATTTTTTATTTTTCAGACCGGACCGCAAACCGTTCTAGGGTGGAAAATCATAAATTTGTATTTTAAAAATTAAGTTGCTACCTAGATATTTAAGATGTAGTTATTTTTATAAAGCAATATATACATGAATGATGTTAATACTATTAACTAATTATAAATTTTTATATTTATTAATTGTAGATGTGAAATATTTGCATAAATACATGTATTAATTTGGATAAAACTCTAAAAATGAAAAACCGTAGACTAGACGAGACCGGACCGTGGTAAAACAGTTTGGTCTGGTCCGGTCTGGTGATTTAAACGGTCCGGTCTGGAAATTTTCCAGATCGGAATTTCTGGTTTGGTCTGATTTTAGTGTCAGACCAGACCAAACCGAACTGTGTTCCCCCTACTCCCTCCGATTCATCTTACTTGTCCACTTTCCTTATTTGGTAAAGTCTCTTTACTAATCCACTTTCTATTTTTGGCAAAGACTTTTTACCTAAATACCCCCAACTACCCCAACTTATACTCCATTCGTTCCAGTTTACTAGTCCCATTTGACCAAACACGGATTTTAAGGTAGTAGTGGGGTCCATTGAAAAAGGTGGTAGTTTGGTATTTTAATTGATTAAATTAATTGTAAAGGTGGTAGTAGAGTATTGGGAATTGGAAAAGTAGGGGTATTTAGGTAAAAAATAAGGATATCCAAAAAAGGAAATGAGACACGTAATGAGGAATTGCCAAAAAAGGAAATGAGACAAGTAAACTGGAAACGAGAGAGTATTATTTAATAATACCCCACCTAACACCTTTTCAATTATTATAATCACTTAAAATACCCTACTACCACCTTTTCAATTATTATAATCACTTAAAATATCTCACTACCACCTTTTCAATTATTATAATCACTTAAAATACCCCACAATCACCCTACTCTTATATTTCCGTGTCCACATCAAAGTGGACAATTAAGATGAATTAGAGGAAGTATATATCAACTTTCTCTTTGCATCAAACTATATAAGACAGAAAGAATACATATAAAATGAAAATGTTATGCCATTAATCATATTATTTAGAATAAAGGAATAAAGTTTATTTGTAGGCATAGTTAGTATCCAATTCCCATTATACACGTTTACAAATTCATGATATTAGTATAAGACAAGCTATAAACAAATATCTTTGTATTTGCTAAACCAATTCAAATGTCATCATTAACTAAGTTATGTATATAGCACAGAATGATGACATTTGAATTGATTTAGCACACATACAGAAATATGTACGTGTTTATAGCTCGCCTTATATACATACTAATATCCTAAATTTGTAGATGAATATATTTATTACCATATACAAGATGATTATGTATGATTAGGGGTGCCTAAGCTATGGTACGAGTTATTTATAGATTATGTAGAGGTGTTCAAATTAGACCCGATAACTCGATAGACATTTAACTTTATAACCGAACCTGATTTGACCCGACTTAAAAATGGATCTACAATTATGTAAAAACCAATGTGAACACCAAACCCGATTTTGAACCAACCCGAAACACCTTACCCGAAATCAACCAGATGACCCGAATGAACACTTCTGATTAAGTAATAGAAAATGATAAATTTGTGTAATGATGGCATGCTTACACATATACCTTTCCAAAACAAGCTTTTATATTTATTGTGCATGATTATGTTTTGATCAGGAGCAACAAGAACAACAACAACATGATAAATTGGTAGCAAATTCTGCAGCTGATTTGGAAGAAATCATCATGGCCTGCACTTCTTCTGCTTCTCATTCTGCTGTTGTTACTGATGCTATCAAGGAAGTAAGTTTTGCCTTTTTGACTCTGAATTCCATGTCATTTATTTTATTTTCTTTTTTATTTATTTACAAAAGTTGGAAAAAGAAAAAGAATTTAAAAAGAAAACAAGATTACAAGTTGCAAAATACTTCTATCAAAAAACATCCCCACATCTTTATGGAGTACAATCTCAATTAAGATCTAACTTGAATATATTTTAATTTATAGAATAAAAAACTAATCACAAATTAACAGTAATGTCTGAATAGTGTTATTTTTGTCAATATTACAACCAATATGAAAGGGAGAAAGTATAAAAAAACCTCCGCACATCTTTACTAGGGTCTAGGAGTATACTACTATAGTACTATTATTTTTTTGAAGTTACTACTATAGTACTATTAGTTCTAAGAATAAAGAGCTCTAACTAGTGAAGCAACCTTTTTTATTCTTTTTCTTTCTAGTACCAACTTTATTATATACTCCTTTCATATCAATGACTTAGTTTTATTTTCTTTTGGTATATTTGCCAAGACATATTACGGTCTTAATATCTCTAACCGTATATAACTAAAAATTATAAAAAATTATATTAATAACTCTTGTGTTAAGACGAATCAAACAAGATCTCATTTAACTATGTTTTAACTTATATATTAAAATTAGAAATTGTGTCAAAATCACTAAAACAAAGGTAATACTAGTGTAGAAATTTGTCCATCGCAAGATTTTTTAGCATCGACATATACAAACATATTATATTAAAAAAATAATGCCATTAATATTATGCAGTAGAAACACACAATTTTAACAGTTATATGTACAAATTAAAATTGTAATCTTGGAAATTTTCAAAAGTGTATTATACGTTATACTCCCTCCTATTCAAATTAAGTGTCCACTTTACCTTTTTCACACATGCCGAGGCAACATTTTAACCTTTAATATCTTTAATTGTGTATATTAAAAATTATAAAAATTTGATATTAATAATCTTTGCATTGAGACGAACAAAATAAGATCCCACATGACTATATATTACCTTATAGATTAAGAGAAAATACAAATTAAGAGTGATTAGTGAATAGTAACCAAAAAGTAAAGTGGACACTTAATTTGAATAGGAGGGAGTATTATATTCTCTAATTTACTCAATTTAACTTTTAAGTAAATGCTAGTCAAAGATACTTGGAATTTTCCAAACTTTTTAGTGTAAAGTATGATAAAAACTTTCGGAGTCTTTATTTTAGTTTGAGTAAGTACCACTTTACCATGTAATAAAAAAAACATTGCTTTTATACTTGATATATTTGACTTTTTAAGCAATCTAATGTGTTATTTTGATAATTTATATATTGATTCAACTATACACATCTTAATTTTAATATTATGAAAAAATAGTATTATGAAAGTTTTAAACAAAATATTACTTAACTATATTTTACTTACACTATAATTGCATTATACTTGTAAAATAAAATTGAACGATAAACAATATCAATAATCGTATTGTAGCAAGTATTTGGATAGAATCTATTTATACAATTAAGGTATGAGATGGAATCTCTTCATAAGTCGCATATATATGGATAATAATGGGTTTTACAACAGCATATTTGTCTAAAAAGGAAAAAATATATTGAATGATAAAGGATTTTGTCTTCATCTCATTTCTTATTTCCTGTTTCGGTGCAAATTTTGAAAAGGATTATTGTGATAAATGATGTGTACGAGCACCATTGTGAAAGAATGTTTTCACCATTTTTTTAAAAAAATTAATATTAATAATTCAATATTTTACTCATGTGAATAATCACACCGTTAGATTATTTTTTGATAATCCAATCTTTACATTTAGTTTAATATCAGCATACTAATAGAGCATGCTGATAGCAAACTAAAGGCAAAGGTTGAATTATTATAGAATTAAAAGTTAATGCTACTAGAAAACTAAGGGCAAATGTTAAATTATTAAAAAATAATCTAAAGTTGAGATTATTCACAGCAAATGAGTGAAATGTTGGATTGTTAATATTAATTTTTTTTTCATGGCAATTGTGTATCATTCAACTGTTTTTTTACTGTTGTTTCATGTTTGGCTATTTCCTACGTGGACCATAAGGTACTATAGTACAGAGGTTGATAATGATAATATTTTAAAACCCGTGGTGCCAAATTGTTAGAGTAAATGTATAACATATTTTTGGAGTCTTTATCATTAATTTAAGTTTTTGACTGAGTTTGTTCCTTAACATCTTATTAAAAGGCTATTTAACGGAAGGTCACAAGTTCTTATCTCATTCATTCCTCATTTCGGAGTGGAATATCTGTGTAATCAGGTTAATGTGTTACCTAATGTACTTCTAGGTAGTGAAAAGGAATATATCATTTTCTTCTCGTTTACTTTTTGCGCAGTTTTCAAAGCAAATTTTAAACCTCAATACCTCTAAATACGTATAGTAAAAAATTATTAAAATACATGATAAAAAAATATACATTAAGACAAATCTAATGAAACCTCATATGGATATATTTTATTATCTTAATATGTTTCAGAAACATTAATCAAATTTTTCTCTTCAGAACAGAGAAAGTATTACTTAATTTAATTAATTAAGTAGTGATAATATATGTTAGAAGAACACAATTGTTTAGAATCATGACAACATTGTACATGCCATAATTATGATGAAGAGAGTACACCATTATTGCAACCAAGTAATAATAAAACATTATTTAGGTAACAAGTAACAAAATCCATTATGAGCAATGACCAAATTGTCTCACCCAATTAAGCTATAAGAAAGTTGACAATATAATTGGACAATGACCCAATAACTTTATTAATTGTCATTATCTGTCTTTTCAACTAAATTTAAAAGACAAAAAAAATGCAATTTCCTCTTAATTTCCATTGCATTATGTAGTACTTCCTCCGTTTTTTTTACTTGCACCCAAACATATTTTAACGCAGTCTAATACATTTGTCGGGTTGCTTATATCTAGAATTATACTCAACTAAAAATTATAAAAATTTGATATTATGAAAGTATTCGACGAGACTAATAAAACAAGATCCCACATGACTAGGTTTTTTTATCGTTTAATAGCCGCACTATGCAAAACACTATCAAATGATAAATAGTGTAAAATATGTGTTTGTACAATTGTACTAAACCCTAGCTAACCCTAGCATGAATATAGCAGGAGTCCTCCATCACAAATCCAGCACCATCAAAATCAGAATGGATCAAATTCTCCTCATCATTCTGGCATGATCCTCACCATTCAGATGATCATCATGGATGAAATCAAAAGGAAGAGACTCAATACGACAATACTGTTGTTACATAATTCAGTAATCAGCCTTGCGAATCGCAAATCGAAAAAAGTGAAGTATGATCGATACGAATCGTGAATTCAAAAGGTGAACTAACTAGCGAATTATGTTTCAGCTTTTGGACAATGAAAATAATTGAAAAAAAAAACAAAAAAAATAATTTTTTCACTAGAATACACCTAAAAAATTTGATATACAGCTGATTGTATGATAGATGCTTTGCATATAACATATATAACCTTTGATATTTTTTTTCACCCTAATTTCTTTTCTTGCTTTTTTTCAATTTTTTTCAATTTTATTTTTCCATTGTCTAAACTACAATTACTTTTTTGTCCCTCTGGAAAAGCATCATTTGACTTGAATATGTTAGAATTTTAGGATCAAATTGTGCTTTCTCGGAGGAATAATTGATAAGTACAACGATTCTATATATGGTGTATATGCTATAGAGTAAATAACATATATTTATACTGTAGCCTCAACCATCAACTTAATAGGCTTTTGGTTGAGTTGATTCCTTAACGTGGCATCAGAAGCTAACCTGACAAGAGGTCACAGGTTAAAATTGTTAGAGTACATATCATATCCTAGAGCCTCAACCATAAGCTTAAGCTGATAGTTGAGACTCCATATTATCTACACTAATAGTATAATACCTCCATAATATCTAATTGGCACTCAATTGTTATGTAGGGGTGTCACAATTACTCCATATCATTCACTTTTTAGTAATGGTTTTTTAGAATTTTCTTTATTTACATTTACAAATTCATCTATATTTTAATCACATACACTTTTTTCTTATTAAGAAGTGCAAAAAAGAGAAAGTAGAAGAAAAAGAGACATTCAATGAAAAAGAAAGGGACAAAATGAAATACAAGATGAACCATCAAAGACTAAAAAGCATATCTAGCCCCTTAATTCCATCACCATATGATTACATCATTTTGAAATTCTTATTATATAAATAATTTTAATTAATTTCTTTTTTGTGGTTTGGTATTTTAGGAGTATATAAGTTTATTTTTCTACATAATGTGTTCCATTTTTTTCTAAAAGCAAAAAAGTTAATTTAATTTGCCAACAAAATGTAAAGCATATTGCAATTGGGTTTCTCCTTCACATGAATTTAAATGAAATGTCTTTATATATAATATAATTCCTTTGTGAGATTAGGCTTGTTCGACATAAGGCAGTTGTGGGGTAGCGCGCCGCTCAGTAAACATTATAAGTATTTGTTAGTTGATTCTAATATATTATGCTCGGAATGTTATTAATGAATAAGAGTTTTGTAGAGCATTAATATTTATGATATTTTTAATTTATGAACGAATGTATTAAACTACATTAATACTGCATTATTTTCTCTGACCTTTTGAGTTTGCTTCTTAAAAAACTCTAATATATGTGGGCTTTTTGAGTTTTAAAGTGCAAACTCATAACAACAGATGAAGTATATTGGATAGATACTACCATATTTACATTTAAAATGTATGCCCTAATTGATTCTAATATATTATGCTCACAAAAACTAGTTTCTACACTCCACCTCAAGTTGAGTTGTTTGATCTCCTATGTTCAACTTGCTGATTAATTCTATTATTGACTTCATTGAAACTATTTTTTGTCAATATACAGCTAGTTGATCCTCTGATCGAACAAAGGGGAGGCATATAATCTTATCTTCTAGCTTCTCTTTGATGAAATGTTTATCAACCTCCCCATGTTTTGTTCATGTGCGCATGCTAGCTGCAATGAATTCTCTAAAATGTTGATGGATGCTTTGTTATCACTTATCACAAGTAAGTCTACAAATTTGTCTATGAGGAAACCCTAACTCAGTTAGCAGTTTTTAGAACTAAAGAACTTCATATATTTCTCAAACAATGCCTAAAAATTCCTCGAAGATGCCCAAAAATATAACGGATTGTTGGCATCACTTAGCAAGTCGGAAATTGCTTTTGGCTTGAGAGTTCGGATATTCTAGTAATAAATCTACGAACGAATGCTCTTCCTCATAGGACACATTGTTTTGTAAAAAGAAGTTATGGTTCATGTCTTGAATCTACTTGAAGCATTATCATGCACCATGTTTTACGTTCTTTCCAAATAAATGCATAAGTATTGATGCTTTCTCTAGTGGCGATGCAGTAATGATACCTCTAATTATAATAATCTTCCGCGAAACTTTTTCATAATTAATATAATAAATGATCCATCAATACAATTGATTTTTTAAATGTTAATTTCCTCAGAATGACTTTTACCAATAGCGAATTTTAAGAATTCTACTTCTAACTCCTGAATAAATTCTATATCAAAAGCCTCGTCGTCCAACTATATATCTTTATACATCAACCTCCAATTATACAAATAATGACCTCTTAAAATTATCCGCCATTGTGTAAACCTAAGATAAATAATAATATATTTGTTATTTAAACATAATTTTTATATTAATTTTAAAACAAAACTAAATAGCAATAAAACACAGCCAAATAGTATATATCAACTCATACTTAATTATCGATAAAACTATAAACTTATATATATAATAATCATACTTAAAAAAAGGAAAAATTAACCAGAATAATCCGACCTTTGTCTGATTTCCCTACAATAATCCCAAGTATTGATTAACCATGAATAATCCCATCTATTGATACTTGTTTTCAGTGGCATCCTAGCAAGTTAAAGAACCGGCTGCAGCAGGTCAACATTATTATTATCCATATAAAATCTAAAGATAGAATTATTCACAGTAAATGAATGAGAGGTTGAACTATTCAGAGAGACAGTATCGCAGAAGACTAGCTATTATTATATTCCATAAATATTCGAAAATGAGAAGTTGCATGGGATGTCTTTATGAAATGGGGACGTGCATGAAAAGAACGTAACCAAAAAAGTTGAAAAAAGAATCAACATGGAAATAAGAGGCAAGTTCATGGTAGTTTCTTGATGTGAATAATGACAAAACCAAATTAAGTACTTAATACTACGGAAATAATTTACCTTTTTAAGATATGCTTGGAAATTACCAACTTTTTCCTTTAGTTTATTCTCTTTGGAATTTAGCTTGTATTTTGTTGGTATTCTTTTTGTCCAACTACGTGTATAATTCTCTTTCAATTCATCTCTTTTAGGGTTTCTTTGGTTTATTGGAGAAACTTCATATTCATCTTATATTCTTATTTATTTTATTCTATAAATGAACAAACATTTGACAAATACAACAACACAACTATCATTTTATTACATTACCCCGATGTTATTAAGTCAAAAGCATAACAGTATATTACATTACACAACATAATTTCATATACTAACAGCGAACAAACTAATTTGTTTTAATATTTTTTTGGAAATTCTACATATATGGTAATCCCGAGGTTATGGGTTTTCAACGTGGTAACCAAAAATTTTTAGAAATTCACGTGGTAACCCTGAGGTTTGTCGAACTGTTCCAGTTTGAGCTTTTTGCACCAATAACGTTAGCAAATGTTAATGTCAAAGCTTGAAGGCTGTTGTACCCTTATTTATGCGATCAACGATTACAAATTTCATTGATTACACTTACAATATTTTCCCCCCAGATCATAAACACTAACTCTACCTTTTCATTCATCCAAATTACATTTTAGGGAAAATAAAATGTAATTTGGGTGAAATAAGGTAGAGTTAGGGTTTATGATGTGGGAAAAGGTTGAAACTGATGAAATATGTAACAGTTAGTCGCATAAATAGGGGTACAACAACCTTCAAGCTTGACATTAACGTTTGCTAACGTTTTCGGTGCAAAAAGGTCACGATGGAACAATTTGGCAAACCTCAGAATTACCATGTATGTGGAATTTCCCTATTTTTTGTCACTTCCAATGCTATGACGTACAATATTGCTCCCTTTTGTTAGTTGTAAGTAACAACGAACAAATAATTTTGACTTTTTGACCAGTTTCTTTGTTCGCATTTAATAACAACGAACAACCCTGACATTAGCTTCAGAATAAAAACGTTTATTTTAGGAATAAATTTTCCAACTTATATTAGAATTTTTTTTGTTAATAAATTATTTTTTTCCATCTTTCCCAATTGTCCATCAAATTTATAGTCATATATTTATTCCAATACACATTTGAAAAAATGAACAGGGCCGGATAGGCCCGAAAAAATCGTAATCTGATTCCCAAATTAAGTTCTTGGGCCTGGTCTACATATTTCAGCCTACATACTAAAAAATCCGTTAGGCCAGATTTTGGGCCTATCAGTTTGAATTTGAAGTACTCCCTCCTATTCAGCTCAAATGTCATATTTTTTGGGCGCACTATTCACTTATTGCTCTTAATTTGTATTTTACTCTTAATCTATAAGTTAAAACATAGTCATGTGGGATCTTGTTTGATTCATCTAAATACAAGAATTATTAATATCAAAATATATAATTTTTAATTAAGAATTATTTGAGATATTAAGTAAAATGCTGTCTCGACAAGTGTAAAAAACTAAATGGGACAATTAGGGTGAATAGAAGGTAGTAATAAATTTTAAAAATAAATTCGTCCTTGAAATGATTCCTAAAAAGGTATCTTTGCGTATGAGACTAAGGTCAGACTGTTATTACTAGTGAACAAGAGAAAACCATGTTAGAAGTCAAAAGTCAAAAAAAGAATTTACTACAATTTTATTCGTTGTTAATAACAACGAACAAAAGACAGACAATGTCTTAATTTTATAGAAAAAAAAATTAATCAAAGATTAGTTTGCTGTTGAACCAACAACAATGCCATTTGATTTTTTTTTTCCTTTTTAAAATTATGACTTTTTTTCCTTTTGTTCGAACTTTATATTGTCGATGACCGAATCACTCTCCTTCCCTTTCCCTCCATTTTTCTCGAGCCAAATGCATTGTAAATGATACAATATATTTGCAAAAAAACAGTTTCCTTAAACTGATTCTAAACTCCTGATCTAAATGAAATTTATAACATTAAACCCTAACTTACACAAACATTTCCTACAATAATACATCAAATTCTTAGAAAAGTTCGTCAAATTCTTAAAATACCTACTTATATATCTAAAAATACCTACAACATAATGTAAAGGAAAAATTAACCAAAATAATTCAACCTTTTACAATTTTCCTACAATATTCCCAAATTTTGATTAAATATGGATAATCCCAACTATATGGGATGTTTTTTAAAATGCACCAAGGTAACCTCTTATTTGTACAATATGTCATTTTGCTAAAAATAAAACTTAAAATTTAGTACAAAATTAAATTATTACAAAATTGAAAAATTAAAAAATTAAAATGAAATCAAATGAGATTATTTTTTGATATTAACTTATAGTTTTTAATACTTTTGATTTTTTTAATTTTTATAATTTTTCTGTAGGCGAATTAACCTGTAAAAATCCGTCACTATTTCGGTATCGTTGTTCTTGGGTAAGTATCGCAAAGTTGGGATTATTCTAGAAAAATGAATAAAAAGTTGGATTATTTTAGATAATTTATTATTTTAAAGCATCTACTGTTGGATCTTAAATTTCTTATTTTAATATTATAAGAGGAAATTTCACCTGACAACCCTGAATTATTGACTTTTACACATGGTAGACAAGTATTTTTTTCAATCTAGGTTACCTACTTTTAGTAGCTAAAATGCATAGTTATTATCTTGCAAAATGAAATAATTAAAAACTCATACTTTAATACTAAAAATATCTACTCCTATGCAGAGCTGTCTTGGAAAATTTGGGGGCCCTATGCTAAATTTTTTTGTTTGTCTTATTTATAGTAAATATAATATTTTATATCAATAAATTTAACATATTTCTTTTTTTTATTAACCTTTTTATACACGGGAGAAAGAGGGGCCCTGTGTGGTTGATCAACTTACACACCCTCAAAGACCCCTCTGCTCCTATGTAAAGTGATTATGACTAAATTTTTTTACCACCGGATTTTTAATATGTAAAGTAGATTTTTTTATAGTAAAGTAATCAAGCTAGACACAACTATGTCACAAGTGATTATAACTAAATAGTCTAAATTGTTACCATTAAAAACCGCGATTATGGCATAAACTAACCTTATTATATTCTTTAACCACATATAAGCCATCGCAAACTATATCCATTTGCTACATACATTAACCCGTGATTTATCATGCTTTTTTTTCCATATGTACTAATTAACCCACTAAATTAAATCGTGTTGCTACAATTATAAGATTATAACTCATGACTAGTTATATTATCTCGTCACAAGCTTTACCCATTAATTGTTGAATTTAATGACCATGCTAAACAAACTGTAATTGATGGTCTAGTATAGTATCATTTATAATCTCAATCAAAAGTCTACAAAATTATATAAAATTAGATACTTTACTGTATAGGAAACGTTGTCAAAAAGTACCTAAAAATTTAAATTTTTGTTGATGTTTACATAGAATTTCTTTTGTTAAAAAAATATCAAAAAAAAATAAGAAAAACACTTATTAACATTTTCCATTAATTTGAAGTTTATTATTGGTTTATCACGTGTAAGTGTAACTAAGTGTTATTTAAATAACTCATGAGGTCAATAATTTCGTTAAGTTCTTCATCCCCAATTTCGAATTTGGGAAATTAAAAACACTAAGTTTTTTTTTTTTTTAAGAATAAAATACTAACTAATTATAATATCGGTAGGCCTGTAGCACTATTATAATTGGATAAGTAATAAGTTTATAATAATGTTAAAAAAAAAAAGTAATAAGTTTATAATAATATTGCCACACGATTGCACGAATATACACAAAGATTAATTAATATAAAACCCACGAACTAGTACTAGAATTGATTACTCCTACACGCACTTATTAAATACACTTACAAGCACTTATTACATACACTCATTTAGTGTTCTCACTTTTCACCACCAAATGGAAAAAACTAACAAATTCAAAAGATGTTTGAGTAATTTTTACTTTTTTTTTTTATATATAAATTAATGATTATGTGGTGAAATTATTCAATGTTAATTTTCGTAAATTATTAATTAAAATAACTTATCAATAATTTGATATAAATAAGTTGTTTTTTAACAAACCCCTCATAAGAGCGATTTTAAAATTGTCAAAGAACCAATTCAATCAAAAGCTTAAGCTGATGGTTGAGGCCCCATGATATGTTATAATTTACATATTCTAACACGCCCCCTCACACGAGAGCCCTTTCGGCTAGAAGTGTGGATGCAGCACATGCACTCCTCATACATAACGCTAAATTTTCCACTTTAAATGAGGGTTGGTTGAGATTCAAACCTGTGACCGTAAAATCAACTAATCAAATCAGCTATCAATTATCAACTATCAGTCGTTTACCAAATACACTCCATTTGGTGTCTCCACCTCCCCTTGCTTTCATTCGTACAAGTATTATTTCCAAGCAGTGAAACCCACTCTTCCATGACCACCATGGCACCAACCCAACAACCATGAACATACATACTAAACACCTAAAACAACCTCCAAAACTCATCAAAATGACCACATTTTACTTCCTTTCTTCCCTTCTAATCCCCCTTTTCCTCTCTGCCGAATCCGCTTCCGGCACCGGCGTCGGCATTGGCGTCGGAATCGGTGGAGTAGCTGGTGTTTGGAGTGCTGGAGGCGCTAACACTCAAAATTTACCCCCACAACAATCACCATCATTAAACCCTAGTCTTAACAGAGCTTATACAGCTTTACAAGCATGGAAATCGGCAATTTCTGAAGACCCAAATGGGGTTTTAGCCACTTGGGTAGGTCCAAATGTTTGTAATTATAAAGGGGTTTTTTGTTCTTCTTTACAAGATGATTATATAGGTGAATCTCCTGATTATTTATCTGTTTCCTCCATAGATCTTAACCATGCAAATCTGAAGGGGGTTTTAGTTGAAGAACTCTCTTTAATCACTGAATTATCTCTTCTTCATCTTAATAGCAACAGATTTTCAGGTACAATTCCAGAAACTTTCAAGGATTTTGAGTATTTAACTGAATTAGACCTCAGTAACAATCAATTTTCTGGGACATTTCCTAATATTGTTCTTTATATGCCAAATTTGATGTATTTTGACATCAGATTTAACAATTTTTATGGGTTAATTCCTGATGAACTTTTCAATACCCAACTCGATGCAATTTTCATCAACAATAATCAATTTACTGGGCAAATTCCCCAAAATATGGGCATTTCTCCTGCTTCTGTAATCAACTTATCAAACAATAACTTTTCTGGGGGTATCCCTATAAGTTTAGGGTATGTAAATACAGCATTAAAAGAGATCCTGTTTCTGAACAATCAATTATCTGGGTGTATCCCAGATAGTTTAGGGTTATTCTCAGAAATTACAGTTCTTGATGTTAGCTACAATTCATTGATGGGTCATTTACCTGATTCTTTGTCCTGTCTTGAAGGTATAGAAGTATTGAATTTGGCACATAATAAGCTATCTGGGGAGTTACCAGATTTGGTTTGTTCACTCAGAAACTTACTAAATTTAAGTGTTGAATATAATTTCTTTTCTGGGTTTAGTCCAAAATGTACAAATTTGTTCTTTAGAAGTGTTGGGTTTGATTATTCATTGAATTGTATACCAGGAAGAGGAATGCAGAGGCCTCCTCCAGAGTGTTATGGTGTTCCTAGTATGGCTGATAGTTGCTTTAGAATACCTTCAAATAAGGCTTTTGTTTGTGGGTCCAGCTTGCTTGATCTTATTCTAGGTATTGGAAATGTGCCATTTTCTCCTTGAATTTTAGAATAGCTTTAACTAGATTGTAGTTGTGAATTGTAATTTTGGGTTGTAAAAGAGGTTGGTTTGGAGTATGCTATCTTATTTATAATGGTAGTTGATGATGATTCTGACCTTTTGATCATAATGCCCTGATTTGTATGTAATCCATGACTTAGTAACTTCCTTAGCATGTCAATTTCATCTTTGAAAATTGTAAGGAATTGTATAAAGTACTAGTATAAAAAATGAGCAATTTACTTTTTTTTCTTAGAACAGATGAGGAATTTACTTTATCATATGTAGAGTTTTTGTTTTTTTATTTTATTTTTTTTTTTATTTTTTTGACATTTGCATCTACTTGTATGGGATGTGGGTAGGGAATAGGGATGGTCCACTTTCTTTATGTAATCAGTTCACTTTAATTGTCCACTTTCTATTTTTGGCAAAATTTTTTTTACTTAAATACTCCCAAATACCCCAATTTGTACTATTATTTAAAAATACCGCAACTATCACCTTTTTAATTATTATAATCACTTAAATACACCAACTACTACTTTTACAATTATTATAATCACTTAAAATACCCCAACTATCATTTTTTTTTAAATCAGTGTTCAACCCAAGTGGACAATAGGATGGGGTGGAGGGAGTACAATATTTATTTTGTGTCATATTTTTGATTTCTCATCAAATACTTATAAGACAAATTTGATGGGACAGATGAAGTATATTTATCATTTACAAACTACCCAGTTCACAATTCAATAAAAATTGCCTCACCGGTTATTGAGAATAAGAATAACTTTTCTAATTTTGTCATTATCTAATTCTTTATTTATAATTTTATAATTGAAATTTACAATAGTAAATTGAAAAGACTCAATTTCAAACACAACTTAATGAAATATTTCTCTGACTTTGAGTTTAGATCCGGATTCTTTTATTCAAAACCTTAAAATTAGAATCCACGACTATACCCAACCCTAAAGATAGAGTCTTTAAAAGTTATGTCAGATCTAACACGAACACTAACACGGACCCTTAAATTCCACCTATCTCTAAACACAAGACAAGCATAACACAAAATGGGTAATGTCCATGCCTTATCAAGGAAAAACGCTAGTGCGAAGGTACAACATAACACAATCAAATGGCATCACTAAATTTATTGGATTTATAGTCTAGCTAAGTACTTTCTTCGTTTCATTATACTTATTACTTACTGTGATATTTTCCAACACAATATGTTACAATCAGATGCGAATATTTCAAAATGGAGGAAATATTTCACAAAAATGCGACAATCATGGTACAGCATATGTTGGATTAGGCACTTTGAAAGATCGTTGAGCCATTGCAAATCCTCTCAAGTCACTCCATTGATCACCAGAGCTCCCATGGATTCTATAACCTTCATCTTCTAACTCTTTTCTCTTCTCCGATTTATACTCAGTTGCCGTTTTGCTTAAATTAGTAGAATTCCTAGTCCATTACAAGAATATGAAATATTAAACACATCAGCACTCCGTTACCGCGATCGCAATCATTACCGCATTTTTACATTATGCTAGGAAGAATTGGAGATGTTAGAGGCGGTAACTAATTATAATCGACTAGTTTGATCATTAGTTTAGTATTAAATAATGTGAATATTATATATTAATAAAATTAGACGCAAAAGTTACTGAAAAAGGTTTATGATCATGCTTATTCTATTTGTTAGAATTTAGAAAATAAATCTGGGCAATTTTAATAAGGAGGAAAAGAGACAACTCACGTAGAAAGCCAAATTAGGAGTTTCAATACTTCAACAAATTGGTAGTTGAAGAAATTACTCCTCAAGAATATAAATTGATATACCCTCTTCTCTTTGTCCACCGTAAAACCACTCACACGTGGGTTCCTCAATGGTAATATGAGCACTTTACCACTTACAAATCTCATTGGGAATGAACATTCAATTTAAAGCCCCTTAACCGGTGGTAAGATTAAATTCTCAATCATAAAAGTCTAAAAATAAATCAGGCTTGATACCATGTTAGATTTAGAAAATGAGTCTGAGTAACCTAACCAAGCAGAACAAGAGATCGACATACAAACCCAAATAGAATTCACTACTAAAAACAAATTGGTAATAGCATGAGTTACTCCTCAAATTTATAAAGTAACACATCATATTCTCTTTCTCCGATTTGAGACAACTCACACGTGAGTTGTAATAGTGGACACTTCAACACCATTTTAATCAATTTTTAGATATCATTGGCATTCGATACTTCGATACAACTCCCAAGGTATTAATTAAATGATGTCAAATGATGCTTTTTCAACGGGACAGATAAAGTAAAGTAGGAGTAAGAGTCTTAGGAGTATACCTCAAAAGTAGTCTTTGCCAATGATCATATCCAGCATACCATAAATTAGACTCTGTAACGTTTCTAAGAGTTTCAGGTCTGCCCGTTAAAATGAAGATCGAGAACCCAAGTCGTTGAATTTCTTTGTATAGCCTCAAGTTTGACTGCAGAGCAGGTACCTTACCTCGTAGGGCCCACCTTCTAAATCCTTTTTTACTTTGAGCCTGTGCTCTTAAGTGTACAAGACCAAAACAAAAATAAAATTGAATTTCATAATTAATGTATTATTTTATATTAAATTATTTCCTCTTGTTTTAATTAGATGTCTTACTTTTCTCTTTTTACATATTTATATTATTAATTTTTCTTAAAATAAAAGTCAAAAAATAAGGCATTTATTAGAATTGAAAGAAATATTTAATTCTAAGGAACCAAGTGAGTTGATACAAATTGAAAGTTGAAAGAGCTATGTATTTTCTATTTTTTTTAGAGTCAAAAACCAATTTTTTAAGGATAATATACCATTAAAAAATAATTAATGTGTAATTTCAGCAAGGCTTGTGAGGCTAATATAAGGGGAAAGGAGTTTGGGAAATCTAGAGCGCTTGTGTGATATCAATTAAAGGCGTGATCTTTATGCTTGAAGAGGTTTTTCTCAACAAGGCTTGTGAGAGTTTGTTTCAATCCTGTAATTTTGATTAATTAATCATCATTAATCATCATCTGTTAAGTTACGTTAGTTCTACCAAATTTACTCTATTTTAATTTTTAGTCATGAGTCATGACATACATTCATTTGTTAAATCCTCATGACCTCATCTAAACATTTAATTTTTTTTTCTTTTATTTTATCACACATTTCTTTCGCTTTTCAATAAATATTCCATTTTATCTATATTTTTTAAATTTTCATGCACATAAGAAGTATAGAGAATTAATAATTACTCCCTTTAATTCTATTTAGATATCCCTTTTTATGAACACAGTTATTAAGGTCCATTACAAAGTGAGTAGCTAGGGTATTTGAAATGATTATATTAATTGTTATTAAGTAGTAAAAGTGGGAGAATTTTGGACATTACTTGTGTAAACATGGAGTATTTAGGTAAAAAAAGATTGACAAAAAATGAAATGTAACAATTGATATGAATTTGCCAAATAAGAAAATGTGACAACTAAATAGAATCGGAGGGAGTATATACCCAAAACCATAAGTTTGATAGCCAGGCAAGAAAGAAAGAAGAGTGTCATCAACGTCAAAGATCCAAGCATCCTTTCCATCACCAATAGTTTGGATCGTTTTTGCGTAGTTCAATGCGTTATCAGCGACCACGCTAATGTCGGACAAGTAACGATCACCATTCATATACTCCTTCACATACTCATAGCAACGCTCAGGAATGGTTGTCCAATTCCCTGCGTTGTTTGTTTCTACTGACAACCGCCAACTTCCGCAGTACACCAAATCATGAGTTTGGGATAATACTGACGATGTCAAACAGAATAGGCACAAAATCAGGATTTTTGGGATTATTTGACACCAAGACATGGCTTACAATAGATGAGGTTTTGGTCTTGAGGAACATATTCATATTCATATGTATATTTGATTTAGGACAAAACATTCAAAGTTGTTTGGTCGCTTTCGAAAAGCACTATTTGACTTGAATATCTTAATGTTTTTAAAGTTTAATCAAATGATACGTCTTTAACTCTTTTTAATTTGTGTACCACTTTTCATATTAGTTTGTTCTATGTGCCATTTTTCCGATGGTCTCAGTCAAGGAATTAATTCAACCAAAAGCTTAGCTTTTGGTTAAGTTGGTGCCTTGACATGGAATCAGAAGCCAACGTGACAAGAGGTCACGGGTTGGAATCTCAACCACCCCTCATTTAAGTGGAATATTTAGCACTAGGTATGAGGAGAGTCTGTGTTGCATCCACACTTCTAGCCAAAAGGGCTATCGTGTGAGGGGGCATGTTAGAGTCTATAACATATTCTGGGGCGTCAACCATAAGTTTAAGCTTTTGGTTGAGTTAGTTACTTGACAATCTCACTCTCTTTCCTTAAATTTTATTCACAAATTTACTACTTGCTCTGTTTTTTTTTTTACTTTACTCCTTGCACGTTTCAAAGCAAATTTTTAGTCTTGATATCTCTTAGTACGCATTATAAAAAATTGTTAAAATTATATATTAAAATTATTTTCATCAAGACGAATATAATAAGATCTCATTTGAATATATTTTGTCTTTAATATATACTTCAAAACCGCAGCCTATACCCCAAAAAAACTGCAGCCAATGTGCTTTTTTCCACTAGTGATTACATTTAAAATCTCTCTTAAAAAGTGGACAAACTAGAAGGAACAGAGGGAGTAATTCTCTTCAGCATAACTATTTATTTCTATCATCTTCTACTTTTTTGTTTTATTTTCTTAACTCAATTTCTCATTATTCACTAAATTTCATCCAAAAGATATTAGGTGCACTCTCACATAGACAGAAAAAAATATTTATTAAGATGGACCGAGTAGAAATTTATTAAATAAAAAGGAATACAATAATACTCCTTTTCAAATTTATTTAGGTTACAAATTTTGACTCGATCAAAAAGTCTTTTATCATGCATTTGATGTTTCCTTATGGAAGTTGAATACCAACTTAAAGTGGTTGTGAAATATTTTTATTCTCTTATTATATTATATATAACAAGTAGTCATTGAATAGTATGATAGAGTATATATTATATTTTTCTTTGAATTTCGGTCATTTCAATCATATTTTTAAATTTTATTGAATTTTTATGACTTGTACACAACAAGACTTGTACAAGAATAGACCTGGTTACACACAAATTCGATGAGGTTTCAATTTTAAATCAATTGGTATATTAGGAGAAGTAGCTCATTAAGTATAAATAATACTCCCTCCGTTTTAGTTTACTTGTCCCATTTCCTTTTTTGACATTTTCATACTACTTGTCCCATTTCCTTTTTTGGCTAACCTTTTCTTACCTAAATACCCCCACTTTTCCAATTTCCAACACTCCACTACCACCTTTACAATTAATTTTATCAATTATAATACCCAACTATCACCTTTTTAATGGACCCCACTCAACCCTTAAAATCCGTGAAAAGTCAAATGGGACTAGTCAACTGAAATGGAAGGAGTAATCAACATCTTTCTAATCTTTTCGATATGAGATCTCAATTGAGTTATTTTCAATAAAACCAGCAATTTATAAAATTTACTACCTCCGTTCCATTTTATTTGCACCATTGGGTTTTGGCACAATATTTAAGGGTTGTCAGATTAGTATGGTAAAAGTAGGGATGATGCATGATTGATGGTGATATGTGGGATAGAAATAAAAAAAATTTATTATAAATAAATAGTGGTTGTGACTTGTGGGTATATTAAATAATTAATGGAATGATGTATGATTGATGGTGATATGTGGTAGGGATAAAGTGAGGATAAAGTAAGTAAATTATTTTTACCAAAAATAGTAATGTTGCAAGTAATATGAAACTTTCAAAAATAGTAAGTATTGCAAGTAAAATCAAAACGGAAGAAGTATGTATAAAAATTATTGAGGAAATTTAGAGAATTTTGGTTTGATTTTTGATTATTGAGTCTAGGTTTCACCTACATAGAATATTGGAATGCATTGAAAGTATCCCTACAAGCATACTTTCTAGAAACTAGGAAGGTGATTCTTAATGAATTGTGAACTCCAACCAAAACCATCTCTTATATTCAATATGAACAACAAATTTTGTAAATAACGCTATTTGTAAATTGAGGTAGATTTGACTTTTGACTCAAATATTTTTGTGAAGTAAAAGAATAATAGACATTCAGTATGTATTTAAATTCATTCCTACCTAATCACCCACTAAAATCATCATCTCCAAAAAAGAAAAATCAAATCACCCACTAAAATCAATTGAATATACTAGTTTTATAAATTATTTTCGACTCACATTACTCTAGATCAACGTTATATACTCTATAAATCTTTACATGTTTAATTGTACTTCTAATTTATTTAAACTATACACTGAGATAAAATAAAATTAAAATCCTTAATTTTTGTAAATAATTTCAAATAAAATTTACTTATATAAGTAATATATTATAAATATAAGGCAGGCGACTATGGGACATGATGGGCCAGTGGCGAATCAAAAATTAAATAATTGACGTCACTAATTAGTGATGTTTTTTTACTTAGTGTAGTATAGTTAATGCATACCCCTCGTTTTCCCTACTTGGAATTTTCATAACCTACCCGTCATCTATGTTAGAGTATAATTTTCATACTCACGTCAATTCACCAGAGTACACATTCGAATTCATCCTCATCTAGTATGACTTATTTACCTAACTCTTCACAATCATATATAACGCTTTTGTCAGAACAAACACATAAGAAGCGATGGAAAACTATACAAGTTAAAAAGGGCATCACATGTATGACAATGTGATAATTTCAAAATCTAATGATTTTTATTGAAAAGCAAAAAGATAGTACAACAGAAAAGATTGCTTCAAATTCTACTTATATTGCTAATTTTTCTAATTTAAAAGGTAAAGTTTATTTATTTTTCCAAAATTACTTAATATATGGATGGATAATTTGTAGTGATGTTACCCATCTCATTTGCAACACATTAATTGTCTTCACTAATTTTAAACAACTCATTACAAATAATGAAATAATCATAATATTATTACCCCAGCCGAAAGAAAAGTGTATGCAAATTAATAACATAGGTGAAGTGAATAAATTGAATGACAAAATTAGTCTTACTGATGTCTTGTATGTACCTGAATTACAATTTAGTCTTTTATAACTGCAATTATTTGCATTTATTTGTGTTATTTTTATGCTTCTTATATGATGTTTTAGTGGGTTTCTGGTAGTATTGTTAGTGATATTTGATATTTTTGTCTCATGTGTTTAATATTGTATTTTATGTGATTTTTGAGGTAAAATCAGAGTTTTACTAGGTCCCGGGTAGGGGTGTTCAAAAAAATCCGGTTTGCAAAATCCGATCCGGATTATCAGGTTATTAAAACCGGATAATTAATCCTAATTGTCAAAAAAGGATTATCCGATTATTAACTTCCCACGAGGTCACTCATCCTAAGATTGTCCAACCATCAAGCACGCTTAACTGTGGAGTTCTTAGTAAATGGGCTTCCATGAAAAGAAGATATACTTTGTTGATATGAATAGTCTATTCATTTCTTTTCAAGTTAAATCTGGGGTATTACCGGTAAAATTAATTTGGCAACCCAATGGTTAATAACCGGATAATTAATCCGAATTGTCAAAAACGGATTATCCGATTATTAACTTCCCAAAAGGTCACTCATTCTAAGATTGTCCAACCATCAAGCACGCTTAACTGTGGAGTTCTTAGTAAATAGGCTTCCATGAAAAGAAGATACACCTTGTTAATATGAATAGTCTATCCAGTCCTTTTCAAGTTAAATCTGGAGTATCACCGGTAAAATTAATTTGGCAACCCAATGGTGACAAAACCATCCAATGGCGTATATATAAGTCAGCAAACAAACATGTGTCATAAACTTTCTGTTGTATCTGATATTAGTTAGATATGGTTCCTTTTGTACCATAACTCATAAAGAGATATACTATTGGCTTTTGTAGGAATCTAGCTATTAAGAGCAGAAATAGTTTAATTTATAGTTGAAAAAAAAGTTAGTTAGTAGAGTTAGAGGGGAAGAGTGAGAAGGAGTTGAGGAATAAGAAAGTTGTATTAAGATAATGGGTGAAAGAAATTAATCGTTAAATTGATTTGCAAAATTTTTTTTTTAAATTAACTTTTGGTTTTTGTTTATTAATTTGTTTTATTTTATTTTTATTATTTTTATTTTTTCTGTAAGAAAACACCGGATATTAGAGTGTTAGTTTGTCTATACTGCTTGACATTACAAATACTTCATTCATTCTTATCTTATGATGTTATAAGTTAGAATAGATGCGTTGAATTCCATGAAATTGATCCAATATAGGCCTTGAATCCATTATCTTGCGGTCATTAGAACTACTAACAAGGAATGTTTTACTAGTTGCATCTTCGATATATATTTACCTTCAAGTAATTTTCCATAGACCATTAGTGGATTCAATATATTGATAAACATCAAATAAAAAGTCAACCATATTGTTTAAAATGTTTCCACGACAAATAAAATCATCTTTGTCTTATTTGCCACGCTTGCGAATTTTCTCCATGGTTTAATCTTCATGTTCCTTCGGCCTTGGAGTACTTATGACTAGGGCTGTTCAAAAAAACCCGACCCACCGACCCGCAATATAAATGGCGGGTCAATATCTAAAAAAGTTGTAAACTACGGGTCGGGTACCCGACCCGCCTTAAACGGGTCGGGTCATGGGCCGAAATTTTGATTGAAGCGGGTACCCGGTGACCCGCTTAAAAAATAAATAAATATTTTTTTGTCTATGTTGTTGAAGTCTGTGTAGTGCTATAACTTTATTCTAATCTCTTCCTCTCCCCTTCGATCATTCTCCCTTCCCATTACTCTTTTTTTTTTCAAGATTTAAAAGTACTCCACATTACTCATTAGAGAAGAAATTGTATACATATTTGCAACAGCATATAGCAGACTGTTGAAATAGTGAACACAACAATCAAATTGAGAAACATCAATTAAATTACTATATTATGCAGCAAAAGATCAAGTACTAATTAACAACTTAAACCCAAATACTATTTTTTTTTTAACCCAAATACTATTAATAAGTAATAATAACTACTAACAGAATGCAAGAAATTAATCCACTAATTGGTGTTGAAGAAAAATCTCAAGCATACAATGACTAAGTTTCTGAAAGAACCTGCATTCAATGGTTAGTATATTCATATCATACAACAAGTAACTAGTTTGATCGATCCTATAAACAAATCTGGCTGTCAAAATGAGCCCAATTTTAGTCACAAAAACAGCCATATAAATTAAAAAAAATCAGACCAAAAATCAAAAATAAAATCGGGTACCCGGTGTCCCGACCCGACTTATCCGGATACCCGAAATCCGGGTACCCGCATTAGTTGGGCCGGGACACGGGCCGTTAAAAAAGGTACCCGACTAACCGGGTACCCGGCTTTCCGGGTACCCGAAATGCCGGGTACCCGCTAATGAACACCCCTACTTATGACATAGGCATATTCAAAGTAATGAGGAGAAATATCTTCTTGTTTTGCCAACGACAAAAGTCTACACCCACAAACTTCTCTAACTTCACGAATCACGATGTTTGTTGTCATATCTTTAAACTTGCCATCTTTCTTGACTTTAACGCTATAAGATTGTTCGAACTTAGAAGTTATATACACTTAGGAGATAGGACAAGCGCCAAAAGAATTTTGATTTTACAAGTTTGAAGCAACCTATTACAATGACTAGGAATAAATTACTTATGAAAAATACAATCTACACTTAACCTTTTTATACCAACACAATATCAAAGATCATTTAAACTTTAAAGTCTTTAAGAACTCGATATCAAACCCAGACACATCGATATGATTTCCTTATAGCGTTATTTTGCTCACAACAGTGCTTGGGTTTAACTTCGATAATACACTATTGAGATG